>CM074863.1:27200625-28683750 GCA_037501455.1 Lantana camara
GTCTCCCTCTGAGGATGACTCTTCGACTGTCCCTGGCGGGGTACTCTCGAGGGGATTCTTGGTGCTAGCATCCTTCCTCTTTTTGTTCTTCTTCTTGTATAACTTGGCCCTCTTGCGTATTGGGCCATCCTCGTCTAGGTTGGGAAAGTCAACAGAATTTTTGGTGGATCCGATCTGGAAGGTTTTCTCCGCCCTAGGCTTTCTGAGGGACAACATGTAACATTCCCAAGCCTCTCGCACATTGCACAGTACTTCTCCAACGCCCTCGGTAGTGGGGAACTTGATCTTCTAGTGATAGGTGGAGATGATGGCTTTGAAATCAACGAGGGCTGGGCGCCCAATTATGATGTTATAGGGAATATCAATCTCTACCACGGCATATGTGACTGTGAGCGTCCTACGCTGGGGGGCTCGGCCAAATGAGGTGGCCAGGCGTATTTGCCCTCGTGGGACAACTTCTGATCCCCCAAAGCCAACGAGAGCCGTTTTGAGAGGCTCGAGTGGGAGGTCAGCATTCATCTTCAAAAATGTGGAATAAGACAAAACATTAACAGAGCTTCCACTATCCACCAATACCCCTTTTTACAACGTGATTGTGGACATCAACACTAACCACCACGGGGCAGTCAGAAGTTTCACCTTCCCCATGGGGTGTTACAATGTGTTCTAAATCCCTATCATCAAAGCCTATTACATCATTTTCTCAGGAGCGCTGATCCTTGGCCTTCTGTATATCATAAACGGACTTGGGCACGGATGAACGTTGGTCGTAACTCCGGACATATCTCCGCCGAGCGGCATTGGAATCTCCCCCTGAAGAGCCTCCCGCTATCATGTTGATGACCGCAAAAGGCGTATTCTCCTGGTCAGGGGCCTTTCCCTTGTTGCCCCGATGGTTGCTGGTCTCAGGGGGGCCTCTTCCTCGTGGACTTCTTGACCGGGACGGGGTCCTTCTTCTTTCCCTGGAACGATCCCGACAGAGCTCATCAAAGCGCTCCAGAATTTTCACAAATTCCTTCAAATGTCCCCCCGCAACGAGCCTTTGAATCTCAGCTTCCAGCTGGCGACATTCATCCGTGTCGTGCCCCTTCTGCTTGTGGAAGGCACAGTACTTGTTCGAACGCTTTAGCGACTCCGTCTCTCTCATCTTGATGGGTCTCTTAAAGAGTTTCTTGTCAGAGAGGTTATAAACCTCTGAGTTCGGCCGGGTGAGTGGAATACGCTCGAAATGTCGAGGGGGCAGTGGCGACCTTTTGCGTTCCTGATGACGCTCCTTCTTAACAGTAATTTCGCGTCCTCGTTCCGGGTGGCGCTCGTTTCTTGCTGGGCTGTGATGTCTGGGTCCATTCGTCCCATACATGTCTTCGAGCGCGAAAAACGGCTCGACAACCTCTCTTAAGGCCATGAGTGTCCCTGGCCTTCTCTCCACGATGGTATCAGCAAATTTCTTGCTCACATACTGCTTGTGATCCACAGCCTGAAAGAGTACCGGGATCAAAAAATCCATGGACGGCCTTTCCACTTGCAGGATCTCCTTGTTGAAGTGGGCAAAGAACGAGCGAAGAGACTCATTCTTGCCTTGCACCACGTTATAGAGGGCAGTGGGCGCAGTGACTGGAGCTTTCAGGGAATTGAAGTGGTTGAGGAAAGCGTCGGCTAACTCTTTGTAGGAGTGTATCGATCGTGGGGGCAGTCTCTTGTACCACTCCTGTGCCATTCCTACTAAGGAAGTGACAAAAACCTTGGCCCAATAGTTGCTGGAATGCTCGTAGAGGTGCATCAGATGTAAAAAATGATCCAAATGTTCTGCCGGATCGGTTGTACCGTCATAGCGGTTGATGGAAGTGGGGATTTTGGCCATTCCTGCTTGGGCCATCAAAACTTCTTCCACGAGGGGGGAGCCCCTCGCAAATGGATGGTAGTCGTAAGTGCAGAAGTTCTCCTCCTGTTCCTTTCGGCGAGGGATCGGTGGCTGTCGGTCCTTGTGACGAGCATCTCTGTCATCGGCTCGTTCATCCCTACTGTGGGAGATCTGAGACCGTGCTCGAGAGAGCTGTCCGACCATGTCCTTCAAACCCTGCAGCTGGTCTTGCACAGCCACGAGGAGGTTAGGATTCGCATCCCCTTCCCTGTCTCCTTGTCTGGCGGCACGAGAAGCCCTCCTGGAAACGTGGGAGTCCCCTTCATTCTCGTTGACCCTCTCGGTGGGTTCCCGATTTCTGTCTACAGGGGGACGCTCGTTCTCGCCTTGGCGGGGCACCTCAACAACTGGTGGTGGTGGTGGCGGCACCCTCAAGACTGCCTGAGTTTCCCTAATAGGGAAAGTTTGCAATCCGCCCATAGGGGCGGCGGTTTGAGTGGCCTGCCCAGAGGGAAAGTACATGGAATGGAATCTTTCCCACGCCCCCTGGGCCGCCTGAACCTCACACTGGGCGTAAAGAGCCCTTAATTGCTGGGTAGTTAATGGAGGTAACTCTACTCCTTCAACCTCCCTGGGGATCACCACTGGGAGCTGGATTTGGCCGGCAAAGTATGGTTGGACCGACGGCACCATAACAGTGGGAGTAAGCGTGTACCCCGACGGGGGCATCATGTGACTCTGACCTCCTGGGTTTGCATGGGCATGTACCCATTGAGTTTGGGGAAGCTGTGGAAGAGTAGAGGGAGGAATTCCTCCGGTGGTGCCGGAAGCTGGTGGTGCCGGCGGCGCTGGTGGGGGAACCGAAGGTCCTGCCTGTGTTGTCGCTTCTGTGGGGGGTACCCCACCCTCAGCGACGATAAGAGGTGGGCCTCCGCCCACAGAGACGGAGGGAATAAGGGTATTGACGTCATGGAGGGGGGGTTATCCCCTCCTCCCATGGCGCCGGATCTCGTAGCGACCATAGCTGTAAAGATTTTGGGTGTTTGCTTTTCAACTAGCAGAAGAGAAGAAAGAGGCTGAGAGCCGGTTTCCCACAGACGGCGCCAAAAATGATGGGTTCCAAATATGGGGATTGGGATCCGATCACTTTAGAATTTGTTTGAGTGGAGAAACTGCCAGAATTTCGCCCGGAGAAGATGAGGTTCTACCTGCTAGGACAAACACACTGAAGAGTCAGAAGGCCAAGCTGGGGGGAACCGGGGGTGATACCCAGTTTGGCTCTCCGACGCTCAAGTCAGAGGATATGTAAGCTAAGTAGGAATTACAGTAATGAAGATTGCTTACAGTGAAAGAGATGACTCTGTTTATTTATAGTTGAGGGTCAGGGGCCCTTCGGTCATTTGCCTCATGTGGTCCTAGCCAAATGTTGCCCTAACACGTGGCACTGCGAGAGAGAAACCTAGGAGGAATCTTCTGCAAAAGCTGCTGAGAGTTAGTGTTAGCAACAGTGGCAGGTGCGCGGGCATGTACGATGTGTCAGAGAGCCGTTTGGGAGGTTGGTGACGAGGGCTTAAGAGCGCGCTCGTGACAACCATAGGCCTTGGAGGCTAAGATATCCGCTAGGGGATGAGGGCTATGGCTTGTTATAATAAGCTGAAGCGGAAGCCTCTACGAGGAAATGTCGCTCTCGAAGAAGGCTAGCTTAAATTGATTGAGGTACTAGTCATGCAGTACTAACGACGCTTGTGGAAGAGAGGTAAGAGCAATATTGTTGACGTACGCGTATCCATAACAGGGCTGACGCGTGTCCTTGCGGGATGTCAGCGCTCGGAGGTTTGAGCGCTCGTATATGTCTGATGCAATCTTAGAGAGGCAAGTGTCATCATCCTAAGGTGCCACGTGCCGAAAAGGGGATGAGCGTGTTTTGACCCCATCAATTATATCAAATTGAGAATTTATTTCATGACTTGAAAATATTTATTGCGTGAAATAATTGCCAAGTATGATTTAATTGTTAACTTGTCCTTAAATGATCTTTCTTTAAAATTCAAGGACCAAATTGCAATTTATTTCCTTGGACTTAATTGATCAATTAGCAAACCATTTATTCTTGATTGCATAACTTGAACATTTGAGGGACCAAATTGCAATTTGAGCATTTCACAAAAATCAAGGATGGTGATTCACGTACAAAGCTTCTCCATGCTTCCTTATTCATTTTCATCCAAATTCCCCAACATATTTGCTTCCTTCTTGCTCTCTCGGTTCCTCTAAGGAGAAAAGGGCAAGAGATTTCATCAATTTTCCATCAAGTTTGTTCAAGAAATTCCAAGCTTTTAAGCTCAAATCTCCATAGTCATCATCTTCATCAATTTCTTTACCTTCAAGAGCATGTAAGTGGATATATATGATTTCTTGATGATTGTGTATGAAGCTAGGATTTTTGATTTCATGGAATATATGGATTATTACTTGTTAGAGCCATGAATATATGATTATACCATGATTTGATCCATGAATTCTTGCAAAACTTGAACTTATGTGATGACTTGGTGTGAGAGCTTGAACTTGTGATTCTTGAAGATTAAGCATGATTTAAGTGTTTTAATAGCATCTTGTTATACTTTGAGTATGTATGCATGTTAATTTACAGAAATATTGTAAGTTATGATTGAATTCTTGATGTTTTGTGTAGTGATTGTTGTTGCCGAAATGCTCCCCTGTTCTGCTGTGTTTCTGCATTTACAGAGGAGCGGGAACGGCCTTTCCCGTCCCCAGTTCATTCTGGGAACGGTCGTTCCCACTCCTTTGAAATCAAAGCCTGCGCGCACATGGGAACTGATAGCCTGTTTCTTTTACTTGTCACCAGTTCGCTATAGGTTAGTTCATGTACGGATTATCCATTTCGTATGTGGATCGACCTATAGTGTGGGGGTGTGGCATCTCTACGTATAGGGGTGCTACATCTTAAGTGGTATCAGAGCCCGGTTGCAAAACCGAGGTTCTAGTGTCGTGTCTCGTGAGTCTAGGTCGAACGACATAGGATTATTTGAGAATTGCGAGTCTTGCATCTTATATGGAACTACTTGAACCTAGTTGAATTTTATGAATTAGGTGAAGAATGTGTTTTACTCATATTTTATGATTTTAATTATGTTCATTCGCATCCATTAATCCAACATGCATATCTAGTGTCTCAGTTACAGGATGCCTCGAGGTAGACCTCGCCGTGAGCATACTCCTGGACATAGGAGACTCCGTCATGATCATTCTCCTCGTACTCCTCCACCCCCTCCTGCTCAGCCACAAGATTTTATGAATGCGTGGTTGGGTTAATTGATCGGAGGCTTCGGGATTACGTGCCTCCAGCACCACTGGCGCCACCAGCTCCAGCAGAGAACCCTATTTCTGCTATACTTCAGGAATTTCAGAATCAGCAACCTCCCAAGTTTTATAAGGGCGGTGATATTCAGGCAGAGATGTGGTTAAAAGAAGTGGAAAGAATCTGGGAACTTATTCCTTGCGACACCCGGGAGAAAGCTCGTTGCATTCTTACTTTGATTCAGGGCCAGGCTTACTCCTGGTGGGAGAGTATTCAGATTGTATTAGAGGCTGTCGGGGAAGCTATTACTTGGGAAGTATTTGTCCGGGAGTTCAGAAATAAATTCATTCCACCAGCTTAACGTACGCGCAGATTGAGAGAGTTCACTGAATTAAAACAAGGAGGGAGATCTGTGGGCGAGTACATCGCGGAGTTTGAAAGATTATCTCGCTATGCACCTAATATAGCGAGTGATGACTTCCACAAGGCGATACAATTTGTGCAGGGACTCAGGCCAGATATACAAGATGCCTTGAAAGTTGCTAATACGAGTACCTGGGCCAAAGCTACTACTAAAGCTTTGAAGGTTGAGGATTCGGACAATGCAAGGAGGCCTATTCCTTACTTTGAACAGGACCTAGCTTCAGGATCAGGACAAGATTCTAACATAATGAAAAGGTCCATTACCGACTCGATCCTACCATCTCAGGAAAGACCTAAAAAGAAGAAGTCCCAGATTTATAGATCGACCTCAGAGAATACTCTTGCCACGGCGCTGCCATCACAGTCAGGGAAGCCTCTTTGCGCTTACTGTGGACCTGATAACTATACTTTTGAAACTTGTAGAAAACGTCTAAACTTGTGTATACGATGCAGGAGTAATGAACACCTAGCAAACATGTGTCCAAAGCAATAGGGAGTGCCGGTCGGGGTTACGAGGCCACTGGTTCAGGCTCGCGCGTATAATCTAGCAAGAGAGGTGCAAAACGTGGATGCTAATCCGAATGTGGTAGTTGAAGGTACCAATTACATCCATGACATAATCACGGTGAACGGTACATTTAAACATGCATATCACGAGCATCATGGATTTTATTATTGTCTACAACTTCTTGTTCGTAATAATTTGCTTATTTATGGAGGATGAATTACTATGATTGACATGATTATACTTGCTCCTTGTGTGATAAATGTATCCATAATTGTTTTCTTGAAATGTTATCTTGAATATGTGAGAGACGGGGTTCTCTCATTGCCTGTTGAGAGACGGGATTCTCTCATTACTTGCTAGAGAGACGGGGTACTCTCGTTGCTTGTTCGAGAGACGGGGCTCTCTCATTGCTAGTTTTGGGAATTTAAAACTTGACAGTGGACCTGGGGACCAGGTCCTTTTAGGGAGGAGGGGGGGGGGGGGGGGGGGAGAATTGTAACGTCCCAATTTTCATTTACTAAATTCTTATGCTTATTATAATTTTATAAATTATATTTTATCATACTTTCATGGAACTTTATGAAATTATATCAAATTGAGAATTTATTTCATGACTTGAAAATATTTATTAAATGAAATAATTGCCCCCCCCCCCCCTCCGCCCCCACACAACCCCCATATATATATATATATATCCCCAAAGCCCGCACCCCCTATGTAACGCCCCGAATTTCAGACAGTCAGGTATATATATATATATATATATATATATATATATATATATATATCCCCAAAGCCCGCACCCCCTATGTAACGCCCCGAATTTCAGACAGTCAGGTACGCTCGACACGTGTGAGTTTCGAGCGTTAGGATCTTATTTTATTATTTTATTTATTCAATTTATAAGTGTTGTATTAATTCTATAAATTGTGATTCAACATGATTACGTGAAAATTTTATGATATTCATTTCATTTCAAGAATTCTTGTGTAAATGGAATTTAAGTGTTATATGAATTAATTGTCCAAATTTGTATTAATTGCATGATTGTCCTTAATTGCTCAATTCCGTTTCTTTAAGGACCCAATTGCATGAAACCTTTTGGACTTAATTGATCTTTTCCAAAATTGGTATACTCAATTGCATAACTTATAGAACTTAAAGGATTTGATCACAATTATTACATTTTTCCCCAAATATCACGTTATATGCATCTCTTCTCCAAGCTTCATTCTTCACTTTCATCAAAACATACCATTTGCTCTCCCTCTCTACCGATCCAAAACCCCAACCAAGAGAAGGAGAGATTTCATCATTTCTTGCCAAATCTTTGAGAAATTGGAAGTCTTGGGACATCATCTTCATCACATCTCCATCTTTTCTTCTCCTTCTTTCATTCAAGGTAGAGATGGCTATATATGAATTCTTGATGATAATTCTTGAAGCTAGGGTTATGATTTTGGTATAATAACTTGTGTATATGATGCTAGAAGCAATATTCCAAGCTTTAGACTTGAATTCCTTGTATATATCTTGAGAATTATGGAATATATGTTAATTGGATAATTGAGCTCAAAGTTGGTGATTATGGAGATTGAAGCATGAATTATGTGTTTATATTGAGTGTTATTGTTTCTCAAGCATGTGTACGTATTATCTTTTACGAATTCTAGCTTGTGTAATTGAATTATGGGAGTTTGATGAGATTTGGGAGTGGTTCGTGCATGCCCTGTTCTTCTCCTCTATTTTCTGCAGTTTCTGTGAAACGGGAACGGCCCTTCCCGTTCCCTTTGAAATTGGGGAACGGCCGTTCCCATATTTGAATGTTGTGCAGGCGGCGAGGAGGGGAACGACCGTTCCCACTTTGTCTCACAGACGGGAACGGCCGTTCCCAGCTTCGGGGAGCGCTTCGGGACTGGGGAATGGCCCTTCCCATTTTGTACTAAAGCCTGGAACGGCCGTTCCCAAGCCACTGGAAGTGCAGAAAGTTTCTGCACAAAATTACAATTTTAGCCCCTCGTTCCAATGGCTTATTCGACCCCAAATTGCTATTATATGATTGATTATATGTCGAAACAACATGTTATCAAGCTACATTGTGAATTGCTCGATGTCTCGTGTATGATCACGCCGTGCGTCATTATATGGAATAATATGCTAGAATTGTGGTCTCATGCACGTACATTGTCTCGTTTCTTGTCCAGTTATTCTCCAGGGCGGAGATTGTGGATCATGAGCACGTTCACGCATTCACGAGTCGTGTGTCGCCTGTCAGGTGAGGTTTAAATTTCTAGTTATATAGAACCCGTATAACCTTTACGTGGTTTTTGGCCAAAGGTATTTATATTATAATTTCATGAAAGTATTTATCCTTTCAAGTTATGTTATTGTTCATGAATCAAGTAGTAGGTTATGTTAGTGTGCATGAATCAAGCATTTCATGTCATGAAAGCAAGTCATGTGTTCTCCTGGCCAGGTCCTCCTTAGAGAGGGCGCTGGACCGGTCCTCGGGCCGGTGATTGTCCGTCCAATCACAGGAAGAACAATACCGTATTGTGTTCGTGTGTTCTCTTGGCCAGGTTCTCCTTAGTGAGGGCGCTGGACTGGTCTTCGGGCCAGTGGTTGTCCGTCCAACCACAAGAAGAACAAAGGCCTATCGTGTGCATGTGTTCTCCTGGCCAGGTTCTCCTTAGAGAGGGCGCTGGACTGGTCTTAGAGCCGGTGGTTGTCCGTCCAACCACAGGGGAAACAACCCATCGTGTTACAAGCAAGCCATGTAGTGATTGCATGATCTCCATTCCATGAACGTGCTATATGATTACACTATTGCATGATAGCACGATAATTGAATTGCGTGATCACCTAATGATTAACAAGCAAGCAAGCATGTTTATTGATTGCATGAAAAAGAACAAGTATTTGATATTGATAGTTGTATTCTCGGGCGAAGCTATATTATTATTGAACTTGTATAATTATCTTTTATAAAACTTTACCCGAGAATATAACTTGCATGTTATCTGCGCTAATATATATTTAAACCCCTCACTCAGTCTTCACAGACTGACGCCTCCACCTTTCAGGTTATTGCAGGTGCACGCAAGGCGAGAGTTGAGTCCAGTCGAGTCCCGTTCATGTAGTCGTGTCATCCGTGGTTCGTGCAATTAATTATTGTTGTTATTGTTTTAAAGGAAGATGATAATGTATTGATATGTAAGTTAGAATATGTTCTATTCAGTAAATGGAAAATGTCGTGCACTGATAAATGGAAATATTTGATAATGATTTATTTATGCTTCCGCTTTATTATGTCGCATGTTCGAGTATCCCGCCTAGCTTGTCGTGTATTGCATTGTCACCCGTTCGCTATAGGTTGATTCATGTACGGATTGGCCATTTCGTATGTGGATTGACCTATAGTGCGGGGGTGTGGTACCTCCACGTGTCCGGGGTGCTACATCTGAGGTGGTATCAGAGCCCGGTTGCAAAACCGAAGCTCTCTTGTCGGGTCGTGTCGAGTCTAGGTCGTACGGCATAGGAATTACTTGACAATTTGAGAGTCTTGCATATTATTTGAATGTCCTGACTTATTTGAACTCTTTGAATTGATTGAAATACTTGATAACTTGTGCTCTTGTATTGATTTCCGTTATTAATTGCCAATTTATATACCTTGAATTGCTTGAAAGTATGCGATTAATGTGTCTTATTTTAAACATTGATGGATTAATGTTGCTTTTATATTAACTTCTCATTTTGGGCATCAACTATATGACAATTACGTGACATGAGCACGTCTTATCCGCATGCATTTAGTTTCAATCGAGTTGTGAGTGACAGGTTTCGGGAAATATATAAATCACGGCAGGGGATTTTGAATCTTAAAAGGGAATGATCAACCTCTTGGGCTAAAGTTGCAATTTGGCCAACAAGGAAGGGACGCTGGAATCGAGTCTAACCTTTCTATGGTGTCAGGTTCTTCAATGCATTCATAGACACGTGCATTATAATTGCTATTTGCTTCCCATTTATAAATATTGTTATAGATGCTCTTTAGATTCCCTACTTGATGTATTAAATATATGTTTGAATTAGTTGAAATATTTAAATCCTTTTGTTATGAGTACTTCTTTAAATCAATATAATTGTCCCAATGTGTTGCAGTGTAAATTGCAGGTAAGTGTATTATATGCATTAACACTTTAACCATCATGCATTATTTAGTGTTTATTTGCAATAGGTCCTTCCTATGCTCAACACAATTCCTACTCATATTCTTACCGACTTGAATTTTAAAGAAGAGATTTTGAATCATCAGGTATCGTGTTGGGAATCGGGTCATTTGATATTGCTTGGAGATTAAAAATACTTGGGACTGTAAGAATTTATTTAGTAGGAGTGGGTATAATACAGATATTTGGAATTTTAGAAATTGGGGAAATGTTGATAAGTTCAAGCAGAAGTGGGTCCTTCAACCTTCAGAACTTAATTAGCATTTGGGAATTCGGTAAGGGTAGGAGAAAGAAATAGAAAAGGATCATCAATCAACATTTTGATTAACGACCAGTGGAACGAGGAAAAGGTTACGGGAATGAAATCAACAGAGAAGCTTGCAAGTGGAAAAGGATAGAATGAATCTAAAGGATAAAGAAAATTTCTATTTTCTTAAGGGGGAGAGTCGATCTGGGAATAATTTAAAGCTGAAGTTAGATAGCACTCAAGGAAGTTGGGAATTTGAAAGAATCAATTCTTTCTGGAATCCTCTATCAGAACCATGTGAAAGAAGTTTTCAATTAGCTAAACCTTTCCTCCCTTTTACACAAAGGAAAGTCCCATCATCGACAGTACCTTTGTTCCGTTATCAGTTTCCAGAAAGTGAGTACACCGCCCGCCGTTCTCCGATAGTCTCAGGATATCATTTGACTCAGTAAATAGAAAAGGATTCAGTTTGGGTGATATCCAGAATCAGTCTCAAGTTTTGGTAGGTTAACTCCGACAAGAGTTTTCTTACAAAGTTATTACTTATACCCTAGAGATGCCTGTGATAGCACATCGTGCTCTCATCCGTGCTGTCGCCGTCGCCTCCATAAATATACCAGCTTACCAGGAATATTTCAAAGAAGACTGAAGATTGGACGATCCTCTCTTTCAAGATATTTCAGGGAATTGTGGGGTATGTATCAAATTTCAGGGATCAAAGGAAGACGTTTCACTAGGACCTGATTTTTCGGTTTCTGCGTAAAGCTCACGGAATAACAACTGGGATTCTCTTCTATATTAAATATCTGTCGTGCTATCTTCTAAGGGAATAGAAGTGCTACTTTCGAGTTCCCAACAAAAGAGTTAAGATCTTTGCTTCGGGAAGATGTTTTACTTTGATTACGAAGGTCGAGGAAATGGTAAAATCGGTTCTCTCTGTTTGTCGGATAAGAAGTTGCTTGAAACACCAAGCCAGACTCTTAAGCTTAAATATACAGCCACTCTTTAACCAGAAACTCAGGGTTACTTTCAATATTCAAAGTCTGGAAGGTGAATGTGGGAATCGATCTAAGAATAAGTTCAACCGGCAAACCTGGGATTAAAACGGGTCTGAAGATGTGGTGATTAATGATGATTTACGGGTTATGTCAAAAAATAGCACAAAGGTAGAGATGGTTGTCGGAAATGGGGATATCGAACCGTAGTGGTACAAAACGGGAAAGTCTCAACTAAAGAATCAAGTATTCAACCGAATTAATTCAGTTCCAGAATTTCAATCCTTGGTGAACGGTACACCTAATCATGCATATCACGTGCATCACTATTTTATTATTATTCATTATTGTTAGCCGTTATTTTCATATATGATTCTTTGTTTATTGTTAATTATTTTATTCTGGTACATGACCTCTTGTTTATTATTATTTTGTTGCTTTTGCATGTGGTTCCTTGCTTATCATTACTTGTTTACGTAAACGATTAATTACATGAATGATAATTTTATTTGATTCTTGTGTGTTAAGTATAAATGTTTATCTAAGTTCTTGCTTGAATTTCATTTCAAGTGCGTGAGAGACGGGGATTTTCTCAGGGTTGTCAGGAGACGGGGTTCTCTTGTTACTTGCTCGAGAGACGGGGTTCTCTCGTTAATTGTTTGAGAGACGGGGCACTCTCAGTATTTTCAACTACTTGTCAACTTGTTTTAGTGGAAGGTTAGATTTTCTTTCGAGTGATTAGACTCCGGAAGTTGAGGGTCGTGATCTCAACCATTGGAAGACTTTGTGGAATGAAGATCTCTTTCAAACTAATCCCTGACGGGGAGTAGCTAACCCGCGTGGTATGAACATGTAAGAGCCAATTAAAATCACAGGAATTCAGGACTTGGAATCCGAGGACGGATTCTCTTAAGGGGGAGAGAGTTGTAACGCCCCGAATTTCAGACAGTCAGGTACGCTCGACACGTGTGAGTTTCGAGCGTTAGGATCTTATTTTATTATTTTATTTATTCAATTTATAAGTGTTGTATTAATTCTATAAATTGTGATTCAACATGATTACGTGAAAATTTTATGATATTCATTTCATTTCAAGAATTCTTGTGTAAATGGAATTTAAGTGTTACATGAATTAATTGTCCAAATTTGTATTAATTGCATGATTGTCCTTAATTGCTCAATTCCGTTTCTTTAAGGACCCAATTGCATGAAACCTTTTGGACTTAATTGATCTTTTCCAAAATTGGTATACTCAATTGCATAACTTATAGAACTTAAAGGATTTGATCACAATTATTACATTTTTCCCCAAATATCACGTTATATGCATCTCTTCTCCAAGCTTCATTCTTCACTTTCATCAAAACATACCATTTGCTCTCCCTCTCTACCGATCCAAAACCCCAACCAAGAGAAGGAGAGATTTCATCATTTCTTGCCAAATCTTTGAGGAATTGGAAGTCTTGGGACATCATCTTCATCACATCTCCATCTTTTCTTCTCCTTCTTTCATTCAAGGTAGAGATGGCTATATATGAATTCTTGATGATAATTCTTGAAGCTAGGGTTATGATTTTGGTATAATAACTTGTGTATATGATGCTAGAAGCAATATTCCAAGCTTTAGACTTGAATTCCTTGTATATATCTTGAGAATTATGGAATATATGTTAATTGGATAATTGAGCTCAAAGTTGGTGATTATGGAGATTGAAGCATGAATTATGTGTTTATATTGAGTGTTATTGTTTCTCAAGCATGTGTACGTATTATCTTTTACGAATTCTAGCTTGTGTAATTGAATTATGGGAGTTTGATGAGATTTGGGAGTGGTTCGTGCATGCCCTGTTCTTCTCCTCTGTTTTCTGCAGCTTCTGTGAAACGGGAACGGCCCTTCCCGTTCCCTTTGAAATTGGGGAACGGCCGTTCCCATATTTGAATGTTGTGCAGGCGGCGAGGAGGGGAACGACCGTTCCCACTTTGTCTCACAGACGGGAACGGCCGTTCCCAGCTTCGGGGAGCGCTTCGGGACTGGGGAACGGCCCTTCCCATTTTGTACTAAAGCCTGGAACGGCCGTTCCCAAGCCACTGGAAGTGCAGAAAGTTTCTGCACAAAATTACAATTTTAGCCCCTCGTTCCAATGGCTTATTCGACCCCAAATTGCTATTATATGATTGATTATATGTCGAAACAACATGTTATCATGCTACATTGTGAATTGCTCGATGTCTCGTGTATGATCACGCCGTGCGTCATTATATGGAATAATATGCTAGAATTGTGGTCTCATGCACGTACATTGTCTCGATTCTTGTCCAGTTATTCTCCAGGGCGGAGATTGTGGATCATGAGCACGTTCACGCATTCACGAGTCGTGTGTCGCCTGTCAGGTGAGGTTTAAATTTCTAGTTATATAGAACCCGTATAACCTTTATGTGGTTTTTGGCCAAAGGTATTTATATTATAATTTCATGAAAGTATTTATCCTTTCAAGTTATGTTATTGTTCATGAATCAAGTAGTAGGTTATGTTAGTGTGCATGAATCAAGCATTTCATGTCATGAAAGCAAGTCATGTGTTCTCCTGGCCAGGTCCTCCTTAGAGATAACGCTGGACCGGTCCTCGGGCCGGTGATTGTCCGTCCAATCACAGGAAGAACAATACCGTATTGTGTTCGTGTGTTCTCTTGGCCAGGTTCTCCTTAGTGAGGGCGCTGGACTGGTCTTCGGGCCAGTGGTTGTCCGTCCAGCCACAAGAAGAACAAAGGCCTATCGTGTGCATGTGTTCTCCTGGCCAGGTTCTCCTTAGAGAGGGCGCTGGACTGGTCTTAGAGCCGGTGGTTGTCCGTCCAACCACAGGGGAAACAACCCATCGTGTTACAAGCAAGCCATGTAGTGATTGCATGATCTCCATTCCATGAACGTGCTATATGATTACAATATTGCATGATAGCACGATAATTGAATTGCGTGATCACCTAATGATTAACAAGCAAGCAAGCATGTTTATTGATTGCATGAAAAAGAACAAGTATTTGATATTGATAGTTGTATTCTCGGGCGAAGCTATATTATTATTGAACTTGTATAATTATCTTTTATAAAACTTTACCCGAGAATATAACTTGCATGTTATCTGCGCTAATATATATTTAAACCCCTCACTCAGTCTTCACAGACTGACGCCTCCACCTTTCAGGTTATTGCAGGTGCACGCTAGGCGGGAGTTGAGTCCAGTCGAGTCCCGTTCATGTAGTCGTGTCATCCGTGGTTCGTGCAATTAATTATTGTTGTTATTGTTTTAAAGGAAAATGATAATGTATTGATATGTAAGTTAGAATATGTTCTATTAAGTAAATGGAAAATATCGTGCACTGATAAATGGAAATATTTGATAATGATTGATTTATGCTTCCGCTTTATTATGTCGCATGTTCGAGTATCCCGCCTAGCTTGTCGTGTATTGCATTGTCACCCGTTCGCTATAGGTTGATTCATGTACGGATTGGCCATTTCGTATGTGGATTGACCTATAGTGCGGGGGTGTGGTACCTCCACGTGTCCGGGGTGCTACACCCTACCCCAAGGCTCACCCACCAGAAAAGCCAAAATTAACTATACCATTTTTAATTATATCCCCCTCCCCCAACCACTAAACCACATTCTTGAGGAATCCTTGATGATTTAAGCATGTTTTAAAGGATTGATTGTTGTATAAATGAAGTATTATGTGTAGGTGATGATTTGGAGTAATTGTTATGGATTAAAACTGGTTTTTAGGTTGTTGTTGCATGGCTTAAAAACACCCTGCTGCTGCCCTGTTTTCGTGAAGGGGATCCCGGCCGGGATCTCTTTTCCCTTAAAACCATTCCCGGCCGGGAATGTTGATCAGGGTGTCGCCTGTAAGGCTTTTGGGGTGTAAATGCCTCATCTTTTCTTCAGGTTCCCATGTAGCTTCTTCGTTCTTTTGATTTCTCCATAAAACCTTAACTAGTGGAATGCTCTTGTTCCTTAATTTTCGAATCTTGCGATCCAAAATATTTATGGGGCTCTAAACAAAAGTCAAGTCTGGTTCAAGAGGTGTCTCTAGAAATAAATGTAATTACAACTCAAAACGCAGGAATTAAAATTAATAACTAATGGAACACGGGATTTAACCCATCATTTTTGGCGCCGTCTGTGGGAAACACACCAACAGACTCCCACCACTCCCACAGAGGAATAGTATGGAGGCATGATGGGTCTGGATTTTGTGGGTCAGATTCCGATCACTTTAGAATTTGTTGATGTGAGGAAACTAGCTGATAATCACCGGAAAAGATGAGGGTTCTACCTACTAGGACAAACACCAAAACAGAGTCAAAAGGCCAAACTGGGGGAACTGGGGGTGATTCCCATTTTGGCTCTCCGACGCTCAAGTCAAATGAAGATCTAAAAAAGAATGCAAGCAAAGCTGTAAAGCTACAGGAATGGAGATTGCTTATCGGGGAAAGGGATGAAGTCCAATATTTATAGTTGAAGGTCAGGGACCCTTTAGTAATTTGCCACTTGTGGCCCTGCCCTAATGTTGCCTCGACACGTGTAGCCCTGAGGAGAAACCTAGGAGGAATCTCCTGTAAAAGCTGATGAAAAGGTGGTGCGGGCAACAGTGGCAGGTGCGCGGGCAACGGGTGTCAGAGAGCCGTTTTGGGGGGTTGGTAAAGAGGGCTGGGAGCACGCTCATGTCACCATTATGCCTGTTGGGCTAGTGGATCCACTTTGGGGATTATGGCCAAGGCTTTATGATGAGGGGAAGCTTGGCCCCCTCGGTCAGTTTGCATATGGAAGGAGACCGAGCGTGGGGACGCTCGGGTAACTCCCTTAATGAACTTAGATCTGGTCTTTGCAGTATAAAGAGCGCTCGGTGATGAGCGGTCACGCCAGTCATGTGTAGCGTGATGATGATGACACGTGTCATTCAAGGATCCCAGTACTCCAACGGAGATGACGCTCGGAGGAGATCCGCTTTTAGGGGATTAAGGGCCCACGTGTCAGCCGTTAATGGTGCCACATGCCAAAACGTGGATCGAGAGTGTTTAAACCCCATCATTTTAGCCCCCAATTCTGTAGTCCTTAGTAATAAGGGCTGTAGAATTTTAAATCCTTCTTGACTCCGAGGGTGGCGCTCGCGATGAAGACCTTGCTTGTTGCCTAATCTTCCTCTGACAAGGCATTAAATAAGGGTCATTTCGAATGACCGCTAGTGGGACCCGGCATTAAATGCTGGTGCGCGAACTATCTTCCTGTCTATTACTTAAGCAAGATGTTGCAAGGAGCAGAAAAGAAATATTTGGAAATTGAAAAATTTGCTTTTGACCTCATTAGTGCATCAAGGAGGCTGAGGCCCTATTTTCAAGCGCACTCCATCACTGTCCATACGGATCAACCTTTGAGGCAAGTACTATCAAAACCAGATGTCTCCGGGAGGCTGATAAAGTGGGCCATTGAATTAAGCCAGTTTGACATGAGTTTTGAGCCCAGAACTGCCATACAAGCGCAGGTAGTCGCAGATTTGTTGGTTGAACGCTTTGGAAGAGCCTGCCGTTCCTGAAAACGAAGGTCTATGGGTCCTGCACACAGATGGCTCCTCGACCTTGTCGACAATATCTTGTAAATATGGCAAGGGATTCTAATTGATCTATTTCCCTTATTAGAGGATGTAATTAGGGCCAGGATTAGGGGTTCTCACCCTATTAATACTGTATTATATTGTATGTCCTTTAACACAGAAAATATGAATATGAATTTGTTTTATTTCTCCCAAACTTTGTCCATTAAATCCAACATGGTATCAGAGCGGGTTTCGATTCAGTAACGAATCGAACACCTTGCTTCATCATTTACCAATGGAATCACCCTAAAAAACTAGTCAATTGCTGGCCGAGTTTCTTGCCCAAATGGCGGAACTTCTCAGGCACAAACAACCCGAACAACTCACCCAAACAACAATCAACGTCAAACTCAATGACAACAACTATGCAGTTTGGTCAAGAACTGTTCAATTAGTACTACTTGGCCGAGGAAGAACAGGGTACATAACCGAAAAAATTGTACCCCCTGAATCCGATGATGCTGGTTATGAGGCTTGGGAACAGACAGATGGAGCTGTTTGGAGTCTCATCCTTAATTCGATGGAACCTGAGATTGCTGCCCAATTCATCCTTTGCTCTAACGCAAAGGAGTTATGGGATGAGATCGAAGCCACCTACCACGATGGGGGCGACAAACTGAAACTCTACGAACTGAAGCAACGAGCATATCAAACCAACCAAAGCGATATGACCGTTGACCAATATTACAGAACTATTCAGGGAATTTGGAGAGAGATAGATTATTGCCAACCCCAGACGATGAAGTGCACCGAAGACAGGAAAACCTACAACCTGGAGAAACAAGAAGATCGGGTTTTCGCATTCCTTTGGGGGTTGGACGAAAAATTCGATCCAATAAAAAGAGATCTGCTCCGAGCACCAACCCCGCCCACTTTGGAAGAGGCGCATAACCCCGTGCGCAGGGAAGACCGCCGCCTCTTAGCCATGAACGAACCAAACCCCCGGCGGAAGCGGAATGGTCGTAAAATTGCGGTCAGAAACATCTTCATCATCCCGCGATAAGAGTCGGAAAGCCGGTACCGGTGTAGGAACAGGGACTCCGAAATGTTCCGTATGTGGAGGAACAAGACACACCAAGGAGACTTGTTTCGAGTTGATAAGGTATCCAGACTGGTGGGTTGACCATATGGTGAGAAAAAAGGCCTCAAACAGCGGCGGCGGTGGCACCACTGGGCCACCGGCCGAAAAAATAAATTCCGCGGCGGGATTGAGTGGAGGACAGGGAAGGGCAGCCGTAATAAAGGGGAACCGGACCACCGGCGGTGCCACCAGCCGGTCTGGGCTCGACGGCGGCGACGCCACTACGGATGGCAGCAAGAGTGGTGGAGACTCTGCATCTCCATATGGTAAGCTTTCTGGTGCAGCGGCTACTGTCCCAGACGAGAATGGTAAGCATCCCTCATTCCCAACCCTAAGTCTCAATATTAATGAGCCCCTTCTAAATAATTCATTAAGTGGTGATGGGCCAAAATTGAAGGAATTGTTTTTTGAACAAAATAGGGCACCAGACGGATTTTTGGGGGCCAGTAACTCACTGCGCCAAAATTTGGGTGGAAAAATTGGGCAAGGGATCAATTTTTTGCAGGCTTCCAATTCAATCCCAGAAACTGGGTGGCTCATTGACAGTGGCGCCACTGACCATATGACTAATGAAGCTCATGATATCCGAACCTCTACAGTCTCACGACGAGATTCTGTGATAAATGCAAATGGTCTCTCTTACCCGGTCACAGGGGCTGGAAACATTACATTATCTGAAAAACTGAACTTATCCAATTGTCTTGTAGTACCGTCACTTACTAGTAAAATTCTCTCTGTTAGTCAGCTCACGAAAGAATTAAACTGCAAGGTACTAATGTTTCCATCGTTTTGCCTCTTTCAGGATATTCGTACGGGGGCGATCATTGGGCGTGGTATTGAGAGAGATGGGTTGTACTACATTGAGGACATCTCACAAACAGGCTCGCTTCATTTGGCTCAGGGTAGCAGTAATAAGCAGTTATGGTTATGGCATCGCAGATTGGGGCACCCTTCTTTTCAGTATTTGAAACAATTATTTCCAAGTTTAATTTCAAAGTCAAGTTCGTTACATTGTGATACTTGTGTACTCGCAAAAAGTCATCGAAACATTTATCCGATTTCCAGGAATAAAACAAATCGACCTTTTGAATTGATTCATTCTGATGTTTGGGGGCCTGTCCCAAGTCATGTTAACTCTAAGTTTCGATGGTTTCTTCTTCTGATTGATGATTGCACCAGATTCACCTGGGTGTACTTCCTGAAACACAAATCAGACGTCCCACAAACAATCAAGGATTTCTTTCAACTTATTAAAACCCAATTGTGACGCCCCGTCTCTTCGGCATTCCAGGTACGGCGTCACGAGAGTGTTTAATTCAGTATTTTGTGAATTATGTGATTTAGCATGCTTATGTGTCAACGTGATATTTATTTTAATTACGTGTGCCTTAGAATAATTAAATTGTACTTGGACTCAATTGTCCAATATTTGCAATTTAGGGACCTAATTATAATTAGGACGTTTGAGCCTTCGTGGTTATTTGAGCTCGGGAATTCGAATTCGAATTCCGACCCTATCGTTGAGTTCGTTTCGACGATTCGGATTCAATGAATTACCCTTTTTATTTCTAAAGCCATTTGATAGCCCTACCGTTTTAAATCCGATCCGTTTGGACCGGATACCGTTTGACCCTACCCGTTTCAACCGACCCTTTTGCCCGGCCCTAAAAAGGGCCAAGCCTTTCCTTCTCTTCCACTTTGATCGATCAGCAGCAAGGAGGAAAGGAAGGAGAAGATATTTTCCCCATTTTTGGCCATCAAGCCTTGAGCTCGGGTTTGGGAGATCCGACCGTCCGATCAACGACCTAAGGTAAGATTTGTGACCCTTTCGTTACATGCTTTACTTTACTATCTCTTTCGCGCCTCGGATATGTGCCTACGTGCTGTGTTGGGGAGACGATGAATAGTAACCGGGGTGTGAGTTTCGTATGCTTTAGGCCGTTTTACGGGTTCTAATGTGGAAATATGTGTTCCATATGTTATATGTGATTTATTGTGTTAATTTTGCATGATTTTATGGTTGTTTGTGGTTGTGTTTGTGTGTTGGTAGTGTTTCCCGTCGCCATTGCTGTTTCTGCTCTGTTTTTGTGAGCAGGATGGTCCGGAACGGCCGTTTCCGTTTTGGCCTTGGGGCCGGAACGGCCCTTCCCATCCGCGTATGGGAACGGCCGTTCCCGTTTTGCTCTTGGGGTGGGAACGGCCCTTCCCGGGCTGGCGGCAGTGCGAGTGTGGGAACGACCGTTCCCAGTTTGTACTGGGAACGGGAACGGCCGTTCCCATGGCCGTTCCTTTGCGCTACTGGATCAAATCCGCGGGGGTGGATTTTTCCTTTTGGAAAAATCCGCGAGGGTGGATTTGAGGCAGTAGGTTTGGAAAAATCCGCTAGGGTGGATTTTTCCCTTTGGAAAAATCCATGGGGGTGGATTTTGCCACTTTTTCACTTTGCTTTGATTATGCATTTGTATGATTTTTAAATGCTTTTCTTTTGCATGTTAATTGTTATGACTTGATTTTTATTGCATATTAAAGTGTGAATTATTATTAATACATGCTTGTTATATATTGTATACGTGAACCATGACTTCATGCCAATCATAAGCATACGCCGTGCGTTTATTTGGTTCATTCTCGGGTCTAAGTCTTGTTTTGTATTCAGTTTGTTCAGGTACACCCGGGGTGGTGTTTTGTTGGCCGTGTTGATTCCGGGGTGGATCGTTTGTTGTGTCTTTGGCCTCTTCGGTGTCAGGTGAGGTTAGGATATAGTTACACCTTATTGCAATGTGCTCGGTTTTGAATGCATGTGATTTAATAAGCCTTATATGTATATAAATAAGTGTGAAATATGTATTTGTTGAATATGCCTCGGGTTTGCAAGTATGTTAAGCAATGTACGAGCCTATGTATGCTTGATTTGGAATGATTTGTTATGATTTGCCACGTGAAGCTATGCTTCTAACCGTATACCTCTCATGAGCCAAGTTTGGCAAGGACCGAGTGGATTGAAACGGAAAGTGGTTTGTCTACGTATATATGTATAAGTTATGTCTGTCTGTCTCTGTTGTAGCGGGTTATGATATGATATGTGTTTGTTGGGCCCCGGAGCTATGGGTAAGGAACCCTCGGGACGGCATAGGGCCGTCGAGGTTAAGCCTGTGCATAGTCTCCATCTGTCTGCAGAGGATCACCCCTGAACTCACCAGGAGGTTTGGTGAGGGAAGGAATCCTGAGGGTTTGAGTACTCGCAAGGCGCTCCCCTCGTTTGTCTGGATGGTTTGGGCGTATACACCCTTCCATCACCCGGAGTTGAGGATGATATGATATGATTTGATATGTATGTAAGTTTTATGTTTTGTTTCTGATATGATATGCTATGAGGAGATTGGGAGAGTCGGAGCTCGTACCCGCCGAGTTCTATATGATATGATATGTATGTTCTGTTAAGGTTTATGAAACGGGGATAGATTCTAATTTAAATAAAAAGGGAATTTTATAAGATAAGTTAAGCTTTGAATATGTTAAGACCTAATAGGTTTTGCTAAGTTGTTCGGTAAGAAATTGGTTTGTTTGATTTGCTAAGTAAGCCCTTTATATATATGTATATCACGGGAAATGATTTAGTGTGCAAAAACTATCCCCGCGTTCATGAACATTATGAGTTTGATATGTGCTTTGCTCTTATATATATAGTGTGAGTGCGTTAACCCCTCACTCAGTCGAGTTAAGACTGACCCCTCCCCTTTTACTTTAGTTTGCAGGTTTTGCTTGGAGTTCGTGCTAGGCGGAGTGTGTCTGTCTTTTGGAGTCTGTTCCGTGTCTTTGTCCAGTAGGTGGTCTTGCATTCATATTTCTTTAATTCAGCTTATGTATAAGATATGTTTGATTTTGATATGTAGAATTTAATTATGTATTGATATGTATATTTCGGGATTAGGTATTTATGCTAGTTGAACCCGTCAACTGTTTATGAATGTCTGTTTATTGCTTGGCTTGTTTCGCTTCCGCATTCTCGTTTTGGTTTGAGTTTTGCTTTCAGGGTCTAAGTTCCGCCTAGCCTAGGTGGGAGTTTGTCAGTCTCCCGTTCGCCACTGTTTGGTTCATGTACGGACTCTCCATTTCGTATGTGGATCGGACTTTGGTGCGGGGGATGTGGTGACCCACCGTGCGGGTGCTACATCCTTAAGTGGTATCAGAGCCCCAGGTTGAAAAACCGGGGTTCAGTGTCAGGTCGTGTCTGTCTAAGTCGAACGGCATAGGACAATTTGATTATGTGTGCATTTGCATCATGATATGATAAGCTATGTGTTTGAAATTTCAAAATTTTATTGGTTTTATATTACTTGAAGCATTGCATTTCTTTGATGCCTTACTTGATTTACTACGTGACATGAGCACTTACTAATTGACACGCATATATATATTAGTTGCTGAGTTTTGCAGGGTACCAGCGAATTAGCAACCCTATGGTCAATTATACTTGACCAAATTTGTGATATCAAGAGCCGTTTCTAATCAAAGTATTAGCAATGAATCCGATGGCATTGATGTATCAAGAATTCCTAGCATTCAAGCCTCCCCAATTTCGAGAGGGAAATGATGTAAAGGCTGAAGATTGGATTTCGGAGATAGAGGGAATTTTTGAAATATGGCCACGAAACTCTCGAGATATGGCTCTCCTTGCTACATTTCTTTTGCAAGGACAAGCAAGACAGTGGTGGAAAAGGGTTGCTCAACAACTAGAGGCTACGAACGAAGAATTGACTTGGGAAGTATTTGTTTGGGAATTCCGAAAGAGGTTTGCACCAGCTATTCTACAAGAGCGAAGACTTGAAGAATTCCTTAATCTGAAACAAGGAGATAGATCCGTTGTGGAATACATAGAAGAATTCGAAAGGTTGGGCTTATATGTGTCTCACATTATGGGTAACGATCAGATGAAGGCCAAATACTTCATGGAGGGTCTTCGGGATGAATTTAAGGAAGCCCTAATCGCAAAGGATACGACCACGTGGGATAAAGCTACAAAGAAAGTTTTAAGAGTCGAAACTTGGATCATGATAAAGGATAAGGAAGAAGAGGTATTGGGGTCTAAGGTCGAGTCGGGTTTATGCTCAAGTTTACGAGTAGAAGAAGAATCTCCTCAACATGGAACTCGGGCTAAGAGAATTCGAGGAAAGAAACACAAGACCTGGAATACTTCAAAGTTGGGGAAAAGGCCCCAATTATGTGCTTATTGTGGAGGTACCACTCATACCTACGAAGCTTGTTGGGACAGATTGAAGAGATGCTACATTTGCGGGTCAACGGAGCACAAGATTTCTGAGTGTGATCGACCGAGAGCTATTAAGCAAAAGGCACGGGATCAACGACTTCAAATTGGAAATCAACAGGAACCCAAAAGTTGAGGTAATTGCATTCATGGCACGAGCATTCATCCTCCATTTTAAATATTGCAATTATTTGTTCTTGTGCCATAATTGTTAATTGTCATTAATTGTTATTCATTATTGATTGTTATTAATTGCTGATGACATTATGTGCCTAAGTGACGATTAAGTGATGCATCTCATTTGCACTTTTACTCAACATGCATATTTAGTGTTTTATTTTAGGATATTTTCTTCATTCAAGTACCAAGTTGTGTTCGATGGGAATTGGAAGAGATGGTTTAGATACGGAATGAAATTGAGAAGTTACTTTGGAGTTCGGGTTGAGATATGGAGACGTGGAAAGTATGACGAAGAAGAATGATTTGGGAGGTCCCGGTACCAAGTTGAAGAATTTAGGAATTGGGGTATATTTTGAAGAGAATTAAAGATTCGAGGTAGCTTATTTCACCAAGTACAAGGCAGGATTTGTTTTGGAATTCGGATTCAAGAATAGTGAAGGAAATTAACTCTTGGAAATAATTAGAAGAAGACATCAAGATTCTCTACCGATGGAATTTAAACAAGAATTGATTTGGGAGTTGAGGACAAATTTAATCGACTGCAGTTTCAGGTTACGGTGACCGATTTTCATTTAACCGTGTCGTGGGGAAGAAGAATCAATAGAAAATTGCTAGGAGATTTTAGTCGAGCCTCTATTGAACTTCAAGAGAAAGAGATGGAAGTATAAATAGAAGATTGGGCTTGGGAAGGAAACTATAATTTTAGAGCAAGAGTTTATCTCGGGATTTGAGAACAAATATGAGTAATTAAAATTTCGGGATCACGGTGATCAACTGGTTTCTAGTTAACCATGCCTTGAAGAGAAGAATTT
The DNA here is from genome assembly GCA_037501455.1 of Lantana camara. Lineage (NCBI taxonomy): Eukaryota > Viridiplantae > Streptophyta > Magnoliopsida > Lamiales > Verbenaceae > Lantana > Lantana camara. Next base: position 27,225,203 of record CM074863.1, read on the forward strand.
TGGTAAGAAACTTTAATCCAGAGTCTAATAGACCTCAAAGGAAAGAGACGGAAAATTATGACTACGATATATTGATCCGGGAAAGAAACAAGAGTATATTCTTGGGACTACTACAAAGAAACTCTCGAATGGAAGAACCCTTAGTAGATTGCAAGGGAAGTAAATGAAATTTTAAATGGAAGATTTGGGATCAGGAGAAACTTATGGAGCGTCTCGATACGGGATTTAGATTTCGGAGTCCTCTAGCTACCGGGGAGAATGGATCACACAAGAAATTACCTCAGGATTTCCAAAGGAAATCAATAGCATTAATCAAGGAATGACGCACTTCCTTATATATTCAAGAGAAGGGTGCTAAGGTGATGAGTTCGACATCAAATTTGAAGAACACTTATTGGGAAGGAACTAAGATTTTGAAGCAAGGCAATTATTGGAAAATTCCACAATACACAAATGGAAGAAGAATTCAGGCCATGAGATTTGGAATAAATTATGGAGCACATCAGATCTGCGGGAAATTATAATGATTAATTAAAGTTTAAGGAATTCATATATATTGGAGGAACAAGGATAGTTAAGAGTGAAGGATTAAATTCGAAGAATTAGCAAGGATACTTGTCAACCGTGGGATGAAGATTGACTTGATATTTGAAGTGTAAGAGATACCGGGGAATTTCAAGATATAGTCATGAGCAAGGAGATTTGGATCAGAGTTATTTGATCTAAACCACAACTGTGGGATTAAGATCCGGGTGGCATTCGAAGCTCGAGACACGTTGGGAATTTCAGAGCATAACCTGAAACCAAGAAATTCTGGCGTCGATCAATTCATCATAAAGATAAGATTCCAATGCTTCGGTGAACGGTACATTAAACATACATACCACGTGCATCATCCATCTTTTGTTTTGCTTTGCTTTGGGTGTGTGAGTTGTGAGTTGTTGGTTACCCTCTGGGGTGACTTGAGTGTGCGAGTGTTTTTGTTTTACGGTAAGTTGAGGGTAGTGCTTTGCAACGGTCTACTCCACAAGTTCCCGGAGTTCACGTTTGAGGTGATCAACGTTCGAATGTCAACTTAGAACCACAGGTTGAAGGCCCTGTTTGGGTTGGTGAGCGAGTGGTTGAGTTCTTTAACAATACCACTCATGGTCCCGAATTGTGGGTTGGTTTGGATTGATTCAAGCGGTGGGAGTTGAATCACTTGTGAGCCTCCTATCGTGCGAGAAGTCTGAACTACTCCTAGTCGGGATCGAGATCGTGTGAAGCTTGAAGCAATGATCGAACCCCCTTCGTGCTTGGAAGACCTTTCTCGGGCTAACCCATGTCGGAGTGTCGCGAGCCCGAACTTGGGTGAATGCGGGAGAGTTGCTCGTCGTTTTGTTACGAGCGGTAGAACCTGGGGGCCAGGTTCTCTTAAGGGGGGGAGATTGTGACGCCCCGTCTCTTCGGCATTCCAGGTACGGCGTCACGAGAGTGTTTAATTCAGTATTTTGTGAATTATGTGATTTAGCATGCTTATGTGTCAACGTGATATTTATTTTAATTACGTGTGCCTTAGAATAATTAAATTGTACTTGGACTCAATTGTCCAATATTTGCAATTTAGGGACCTAATTATAATTAGGACGTTTGAGCCTTCGTGGTTATTTGAGCTCGGGAATTCGAATTCGAATTCCGACCCTATCGTTGAGTTCGTTTCGACGATTCGGATTCAATGAATTACCCTTTTTATTTCTAAAGCCATTTGATAGCCCTACCGTTTTAAATCCGATCCGTTTGGACCGGATACCGTTTGACCCTACCCGTTTCAACCGACCCTTTTGCCCGGCCCTAAAAAGGGCCAAGCCTTTCCTTCTCTTCCACTTTGATCGATCAGCAGCAAGGAGGAAAGGAAGGAGAAGATATTTTCCCCATTTTTGGCCATCAAGCCTTGAGCTCGGGTTTGGGAGATCCGACCGTCCGATCAACGACCTAAGGTAAGATTTGTGACCCTTTCGTTACATGCTTTACTTTACTATCTCTTTCGCGCCTCGGATATGTGCCTACGTGCTGTGTTGGGGAGACGATGAATAGTAACCGGGGTGTGAGTTTCGTATGCTTTAGGCCGTTTTACGGGTTCTAATGTGGAAATATGTGTTCCATATGTTATATGTGATTTATTGTGTTAATTTTGCATGATTTTATGGTTGTTTGTGGTTGTGTTTGTGTGTTGGTAGTGTTTCCCGTCGCCATTGCTGTTTCTGCTCTGTTTTTGTGAGCAGGATGGTCCGGAACGGCCGTTTCCGTTTTGGCCTTGGGGCCGGAACGGCCCTTCCCATCCGCGTATGGGAACGGCCGTTCCCGTTTTGCTCTTGGGGTGGGAACGGCCCTTCCCGGGCTGGCGGCAGTGCGAGTGTGGGAACGACCGTTCCCAGTTTGTACTGGGAACGGGAACGGCCGTTCCCATGGCCGTTCCTTTGCGCTACTGGATCAAATCCGCGGGGGTGGATTTTTCCTTTTGGAAAAATCCGCGAGGGTGGATTTGAGGCAGTAGGTTTGGAAAAATCCGCTAGGGTGGATTTTTCCCTTTGGAAAAATCCATGGGGGTGGATTTTGCCACTTTTTCACTTTGCTTTGATTATGCATTTGTATGATTTTTAAATGCTTTTCTTTTGCATGTTAATTGTTATGACTTGATTTTTATTGCATATTAAAGTGTGAATTATTATTAATACATGCTTGTTATATATTGTATACGTGAACCATGACTTCATGCCAATCATAAGCATACGCCGTGCGTTTATTTGGTTCATTCTCGGGTCTAAGTCTTGTTTTGTATTCAGTTTGTTCAGGTACACCCGGGGTGGTGTTTTGTTGGCCGTGTTGATTCCGGGGTGGATCGTTTGTTGTGTCTTTGGCCTCTTCGGTGTCAGGTGAGGTTAGGATATAGTTACACCTTATTGCAATGTGCTCGGTTTTGAATGCATGTGATTTAATAAGCCTTATATGTATATAAATAAGTGTGAAATATGTATTTGTTGAATATGCCTCGGGTTTGCAAGTATGTTAAGCAATGTACGAGCCTATGTATGCTTGATTTGGAATGATTTGTTATGATTTGCCACGTGAAGCTATGCTTCTAACCGTATACCTCTCATGAGCCAAGTTTGGCAAGGACCGAGTGGATTGAAACGGAAAGTGGTTTGTCTACGTATATATGTATAAGTTATGTCTGTCTGTCTCTGTTGTAGCGGGTTATGATATGATATGTGTTTGTTGGGCCCCGGAGCTATGGGTAAGGAACCCTCGGGACGGCATAGGGCCGTCGAGGTTAAGCCTGTGCATAGTCTCCATCTGTCTGCAGAGGATCACCCCTGAACTCACCAGGAGGTTTGGTGAGGGAAGGAATCCTGAGGGTTTGAGTACTCGCAAGGCGCTCCCCTCGTTTGTCTGGATGGTTTGGGCGTATACACCCTTCCATCACCCGGAGTTGAGGATGATATGATATGATTTGATATGTATGTAAGTTTTATGTTTTGTTTCTGATATGATATGCTATGAGGAGATTGGGAGAGTCGGAGCTCGTACCCGCCGAGTTCTATATGATATGATATGTATGTTCTGTTAAGGTTTATGAAACGGGGATAGATTCTAATTTAAATAAAAAGGGAATTTTATAAGATAAGTTAAGCTTTGAATATGTTAAGACCTAATAGGTTTTGCTAAGTTGTTCGGTAAGAAATTGGTTTGTTTGATTTGCTAAGTAAGCCCTTTATATATATGTATATCACGGGAAATGATTTAGTGTGCAAAAACTATCCCCGCGTTCATGAACATTATGAGTTTGATATGTGCTTTGCTCTTATATATATAGTGTGAGTGCGTTAACCCCTCACTCAGTCGAGTTAAGACTGACCCCTCCCCTTTTACTTTAGTTTGCAGGTTTTGCTTGGAGTTCGTGCTAGGCGGAGTGTGTCTGTCTTTTGGAGTCTGTTCCGTGTCTTTGTCCAGTAGGTGGTCTTGCATTCATATTTCTTTAATTCAGCTTATGTATAAGATATGTTTGATTTTGATATGTAGAATTTAATTATGTATTGATATGTATATTTCGGGATTAGGTATTTATGCTAGTTGAACCCGTCAACTGTTTATGAATGTCTGTTTATTGCTTGGCTTGTTTCGCTTCCGCATTCTCGTTTTGGTTTGAGTTTTGCTTTCAGGGTCTAAGTTCCGCCTAGCCTAGGTGGGAGTTTGTCAGTCTCCCGTTCGCCACTGTTTGGTTCATGTACGGACTCTCCATTTCGTATGTGGATCGGACTTTGGTGCGGGGGATGTGGTGACCCACCGTGCGGGTGCTACACCAATTTTCTGCCTCAATTAAAGTACTTCGCACCGATAATGGGGGGGAGTTTGTAAACCAGAATCTTCAAGGTTTCTTTTCTCAGCATGGGGTCATTCATGAAACCACCTGTCCCCACACCCCGCAACAGAATGGTGTGGTAGAAAGGAAAAATCGGTTCATATTGGAGAGTGCACGGGCTTTGCTATTTGAGGCTCACGTTCCTACTTCATATTGGGCTGATGTCGTTTCAACATCCATATATGTCATGAACCGCCTTCCCACACGAGCTTTGGAGTACGGCACTCCCCTGGACACTCTCAGGAAGTTTCACTCCATTCCTTCCATCCTCCAGCTTACCCCCCGGGTCTTTGGATGCTTGGTCTTTGTACATACTCCCAAGCACCTTCGGACTAAATTAGACCCATGTGCTGTCCGATGCGTTTTTTTGGGATTCAACTCAACCCAGAAAGGTTACCGTTGCTATGATCCAGTAGCCAATCGACATTACACCACGATGGATGTGGATTTCCTGGAAACTGAAGGAGAACAGTACACAGGAAAGGCCGAATTGGATGTGCGAATGGTTAGAACCAGTACATGAGTACAATCCCACTGTACACCCAGAAGCTTCATCCCCGTCTCCGTCTCTCTCAACCGCGACACCAGAGGATCCCCCATCAGATATCCCTGAGGTAAGTGTTCCGAACCCTCCTATTTCGATTCCCAATACATATACTCTACCTACTCGACAGAACAAGGGAATTCCACCAAACAGGTACAACCCAGAGAGAATAAGCAGGAGCAGATATCCGATAACTCATCATCTGTCTGGATGATCACCCCCACTACAGGGTTTCATCCACTCCCTATACTCTCATCAGATTCCCAAAACGGTTGAGGAGGCCCTGAAGAACCCACTATGGAAACAGGTAATGGATAATAAAATCGAAGCATTGGATAAGAACAACACTTGGGAAATCTGCCCGTTGTCAATGGGAAAGAAAGCAGTTGGGTGCAAGTGGGTTTACACCATCAAACACAAGATGGATGGGACTATCGAGAGGTACAAGGCCCGGCTGGTAGCCAAGGGATACTCACAAACGTACGGGATAGACTATTTGGAGACGTTTTCTCCAGTAGCCAAGTTGGACACCATTCGGGTTCTGTTATCCATATATAGCGGCCAATTATGGGTGGCCCTTGCAGCAATTCGATGTAAAGAATGCTTTCTTGCACGGGGACCTTGAGGAGGAAGTTTATATGGAACTCCCACCAGGATTCCAGAAAAACGGGAGCCAGCACACTGTATGCAGATTAAAACGGTCTCTTTACGAACTCAAACAATCACCAAGGGCCTGGTTCGGAAAGTTCACCACAGCGATGAGTCGATACGGGTATGTCCAGAGCAATTCAGACCATACCTTATTCATCAAGAAAAGGAATGGACTTATCACCCTCTTAATTATCTACGTTGACGATATGGAAATTACTGGAGACGACACTGAGGAGATAGCCAATCTCCAGGAGAATCTGTCACAAGAGTTCGAAATGAAGGATTTAGGGAGGCTGAGGTATTTTCTTGGCATTGAGGTAATGAGATCGGACAGAGGTATCTTCATCTCACAAAAGAAATACATACTCGATCTTTTAACAGAAGTTGGGCTCCTTGACTGCAAACCGGCAGATACTCCCATGGCTCAGAATCACCAGTTGGGAATGTTTCAAGATCAAACACCTGCCGACAAAAACCGATATCAGAGACTTGTGGGCAAACTGATCTATTTATCCCACACGAGGCCAGACATTGCCTACGCCGTCAGTGTAGTGAGTCAGTTTATGCATAACCCCAGCAAGGAGCATATGGAGGTCGTATTTCGGATCCTGAGATATTTGAAATCCTCTCCTGGGAAGGGCCTCATGTTTGGTCGAAACGGGCACACCCGTATCACTGCCTACACCGACGCTGATTGGGCTGGAAGCGTCACAGACAGACGATCTACCTCCGGGTATTTCACCTTTGTGGGAGGTAACTTGGTAACTTGGCGGAGTAAGAAACAGAAAGTGGTAGCACTTTCAAGTGCTGAGGCGGAGTTTCGAGGAATAGCTCGGGGCATTACTGAAGTCCTGTGGATAAGAAAACTCCTAACAGAAATAGGTCTTCCTCCGGAAGAGAGCGCGGATCTATACTGTGATAACAAGGCCGCAATCAGCATCTCTAACAACCCGGTACAGCATGACCGCACCAAACATGTGGAGATCGATCGACACTTCATCAAGGAAAAAATAGACTCCGGCATAGTCAAACTTCCGTTTGTCAAATCAGAGGACCAACTCGCAGATGTCCTAACCAAAGCTGTAAGCAGCCAGAACTTTCATAGTTTGTTATCCAAGTTGAACATGATCGAACCCCACGATCCAACTTGAGAGGGAGTGTCGACAATATCTTGTAAATATGGCAAGGGATTCTAATTGATCTATTTCCCTTATTAGATGATGTAATTAGGGCCAGGATTAGGGGTTCTCACCCTATTAATACTGTATTATATTGTATGTCCTTTAACACAGAAAATATGAATATGAATTCATTTTATTTCTCCCAAACTTTGTCCATTAAATCCAACAGACCTCTCAAGGGGGAGGAGCAGGGGTAACCCTAAGGGATCCCAACGAAGTTGAAACCGACTTTGCAATTAGGCTGGATTTCCAGGTTACAAACAATGAAGCAGAGTAAGAGGCTCTCATATAGGGGTTGAGAATTGCTTTTCAAAATGGGGCTTCTAGAGTCATGGCTTATGTAGATTCGCAATTGATTTCAAGCTAAATTGAGGGAACGTATGAAGCTCGAGAAGCCAACATGGTGCAACACTTGGGAAAAGTGAAGGAGATAATCGAAAAGTTCAAAGAATTTCATTTGCTTCAAGTCCCCCAAGCGGAGAATGAGCGCGCAGATGCCTTATCCAAATTCGCTTCTGCTCTCGAAGGATCCTGCGAACATTCCATCACATTCCTCAGAATGGAGGGACCGTTAATCCAGAGAAAAGAGCCGGGCCCGGCGGAAGCTATGATTGATCCCGCCGAGCCCTGCTGTCTTGATGACATTGTCAGATTCCTTAAAGATGGTATTTGCCTTACTGATAAGGTAGAGGCGCGGAGGATTCGAAATAAGGCCCCTCGTTTCTCTCTAGACAACGAGGGTAGACTCTTCAAGAAATCCTTCCAAGGTCCGCCAATGAGATGTTTGAGGCCCTCGCAGGCCAGGGAGACCCTCGAACACGTCCATGGAGGGAGTTGTGGGAATCGTTCTGGGGGGCGCATTCTCCCCAAAAAGATACTGAGAAATGGGTTCTACTGGCCCACGGTCCTCCAAGATTCAATAGAATTTTCCAAAAAATGTCCCAAGTGCCAATTCCACTCTAATATTCCCCAATTGCCAGCGGCTCAGATGATACCCATTAACGTCTCATGGCCCTTTGATCAGTGGGGCATTGATATTGTGGGTCCCCTGTCTATGGCGGTCAAACATAAAAAGTTTGTCATCCTAGCCGTCGATTACTTTACGAGAAATGGGCTGAGGCTGAGGCAATTGCCAAGATCACCTTCAGAGTAGTCAGGGACTTCATTTGGAAGAATATTATTTGCAGATACGGCATTCCGAGGGTGCTTATCTCAGACAATAGGTCCCAGTTCATAGCAGCTGATACCCGGGAATGGTGCTCAGAGTTAGGTATTGAACAGCGTTTTACTTCCGTGGGTCACCCTCAGGCCAATGGACAAGCGAAAGTCACCAACAGAATCATTTTGCAACATCTGAAAACCATGATTGAGAGCAAAAAGAGCGAATGGGCAGAAGAGCTACAAGGGGCTTTGTGGACTTACCGCACCACGCCACGCGCGTCAACTGGTGAGACCCCTTCCTCACTCTTCTATGGCTCAGAGGCAATGATACCAGTAGAAGTTTCCCATGAATCTTCCCGGGTGGCATATTTCGAGCCCGGAATGAATGAGGGCAACAGGGCTTTGGAATTGGACCTTCTAGAGGAAAGAAGAGACAAGGCATGGGCGCGAATCCACGAGTACAAGGCGTCCTTCACTCGGCAGTATAACAAGCGGGTCAAAGAAAGAACTTTCCAGCTGGGAGATTTGGTTTTAAAGAAAGTTGAAGTCTCAAAGCATGTAGGCAAATTGGACCCCAACTGGGAAGGCCCTTACAAAGTTACACAAGTCAGAGCCAACACACATACACACTCGAGACACTCCAAGGCGAGCGTCTCCCTCGTCCCTGGAATGCATGCAACCTACGAAGGTTTTATGTTTAAGTTGCTTATGATTTGTAGATAACCTACTTCTGAGATTTATGTATTACCTGCTTAACAAACATTGTCTATTGAAGTGTTATTTTTATGCATGAAATATCTTTTGAGGTTGGTAGGTGATTCCCCCTTAGATACCTAGGCAACTGCCACACAGGTCCAAGGCGCGCGGGTCTCCCTTTCGAGGGCCATGTACGCTCGTCAAAAGAGGTAAGATCCCAACCAGGGGTCCAATCCTTCGGGGTATTAATCATGTGGTGGCCTTAAGAAGAAGAACGGGCCTAGCCGGTCACAATGCCAGATAGCGCTCAAGCGATTGAAATAAAACTTTTAGACAAGTTTTCACAACTCCTAGCCAGGGTTCCCTCGCATCGAAAATCCCTTGCATTCAAGTACTAGGTTGGAAAACTTTTAGACAAGTTTTCACAAGTCTAGACCTTTGCGTCTGCAATGACTTGTTAAAATTCCTACAGGACAGTTGAGCTCAGCCCGAGCGCCTCACGCTCTCAAGAAATTAGAGTCAAACCTATTCTCACAAGTGTTCTCAATTAGCTCACAAGCGGTCTAGAACGAGCATTTGGAAAAGCAGTGAGGAACCTAATGTGCATATACGAACGTTCTAGTAGGCCCGGGTTGCTCACCAACCCAGCACCCAGCGTTCGAAATTAGAACTCATTTCACAAGTCTGGAACAAGGGCATCCCAAAGTAAGACCCTCATACTTATCCCAAGACTCAGCAAAATTTTCACAAGTTTTTAACAAGGGCATTCCAAAGTAAGACCCTCGTCGTATTCAAAGACTTAACAAAATTTTCCAGTGTTTACGATGTTTTTTAGCTTATTACTCAGAATCTTAAACATTATAAGATTTTTGATAAGGAAAGCTCAAAGTAAGAATACAAGGCGTAGAGTAAAAAACACCAAGTCATAGAAAGAAAGATCTTCATTAATTTCGGGCAAAAACATGCCAAATTACAAAACAAGGGCACCACGGCCCATGGGGTTCTACAGGAAATTAAAGATTGCAAAACAAGAACTCTTAGTGAAAAGACATAAAGGGGCTTCAAGCGGCAGGAGCGACATCCTCTTCCAGGTTGACAATCACATTCTGAGCAGGGTCAACCGGGCCTTGTGCTTGCTGTGGAGGAACAGTGGGACCTTGAGCATCAGGAATTAGAGCTTCTAGAGGCACGGGAGCATTGGCTGGTGGAGCAGGAGCATTTTCAATGACTGGAGCAGGGACATCATCCGGAGGAACGGTTTCCTGAGGGCCTCCGAGGGCAGATGTGACATCATTAGCCCCCTTGGTTTGCTCTGTTTGGGGTACTCCCTCCACAGGATGAGCCGCCATGTATTCGTCTTGCGGGAGCTTAACAATAAAGTTGTACTCCGGCTTAGCCAAATTGGCCTCAGGATCCTCATCTCTCTCCTCCTCTTCCTCACAGAGCTCGTTGAGCCTCAACCCCATATCGGTTCGCCCCCGAGAGGAAGTTTCTGCCAGGCCCTTGTGAATCAACTGCTCAATGGTCAAGTTAAAGGCGTTTTGAGCCTCGTCGAAACAGTGGAGCGAGGCCTCAAAGCCAAAGGCTTTGGAACGACAAAACTTGATAATTGCGTCCTTATTTGCCCTCTCAATGCGCTCGGGGAGCTCCCTCATCGTGTTTGCGTATTTTTTCTCGGCAGTATTCGACCGGGTGACCCATCCGTTCCGGTCCTCCATCATCTTCTTGTGGTTCTCCTGAAGGGTATTGTGATCCGAGCGTCATTTCCAACGAGCCGTCTCAAATTTCTTGAAATCCTCCTGGAGTTTCTTTATCTCCGCCTCCAACTTTTTGTGCTCCGTCTCAAGGGAGAGGAACTTCGCCTTCTCCATGTCTAACTCCTTCTGAATCTGAACCGGATCATTCGAGAACGCCATCTTTTTATACTTTGCTTTACGCTAGGAATACACTGTTGCCCGGCGCTGGAGATTCCTCACCCTTGGGAGTACTTGCTGCGTTAGGTTGAGGGAAAGAGAGAAGAGGGTTACCATTCCACGGAAAGAAGAAAAGGAACTTATTAAGAATATAGGAGACTTACAGAGATAATGGTATGTGCCAAGTCCTGGGCCACCTGCTCAGAACTCTGGGAGAAAAGCTCTCGATGGTCCCCAGTAAATTGAACCTGTTCGTAGAGCCCATATTTTATGTTCTGTACAAATGGGTGGTTGCTCAGCATAGCGGGGCCCTCTTTCGGCGCTCGTTGGAAGTGCCTGTCACCCCCCATCTCAAAACCCCATAACCGATCCTCCTCGGAGGATGAGGTATCTCCTTCGCCACGCTCGCCCTCGGTTACTTTGCCCTTCCCCTTACCTAAAACAAGAATAGTATCAGGGAGCCTCTTCTTTTTCCTTGACGGTTGAGCACTGCCCCCAGTTTGTTCTCGGGTAACCACGCTCAACGGAGGTCTTTGCTGATTGTTCCGAGGGCTAACCAGTCGGGGCTGTTGATTCCTTTCCATGGGCCTTGCAGTAATGTGGGTCTCAGGAGTATGGGCCCTGCTGTCTCCTCGACTACGACCCACGGTACCCGTGCTTGAACTCGCCCCAGCAGTAAGGGCCCCACGGTTGTTCCCTCGGCCTGCACCCCGGCTGTCACCACCGCTTGCCCCTCGGCCTTGAGTTGCAGTAGGTTGGGGGTGTTGCTGTTGCTTTTGGCGGTTGTTGATGAAGTTAGCCACTTGGCGCATGTTTCCCTTTCTGGCCATTAGAATTTTGGTACCTAGGAAAGAAGAAGGGCAAGAGTTAAAACTTCCTTATGTAAAACAAGAAAATATTTAGTCAGTGATCCTATCTACAAGTTAGTTCGAGCGGGAGGATTTCGTATAAACTCTGGATCATCCATGAGCCGGCATAAAAATAGAACCTCTTCATCATCAATCCAATCGGAGGCCTCAAAGAGCAAGTAGCGCTCGGGCCAGGTTTTGAGCCCATTTTATGAGAAACGAAGGCTCTAGACGAGTTCGTACAAGGGGCCTATCCCCATGGTCTACCCATTCCCGGGGAACCCCAAAATCCTCACGATCAGGGGCCCTGACAAAAAAGAACTTTTGCTTCCAATATGTCCCGTATGAGGTCGAAGGTGCGTCTATCAACCTAAGGTTGCCTTTGGCCTGAATATAGTATAACCCAGATTGGGGGGACGAGCGTGGGGAACGAACTACTTGGAAAAGGCTATTGAAGTTGTGTATGGAAGGCTAGTTCCCAGTGTATTTCATGAGGATTACAAAGGAATTTATGAGGGCTATCCCGTTGGGCACTATTTGAGAAGGACTAAGGTTTAGTAAATTCAAGATACTAGCTACAGGGATGGAAATTGGGAATCTTAGACCCTTAAAGGTCACAGCATCCCTGTATACAGCCATTTGCCCAGGGGGAGGTTGGTTTGCTCTCTCGTGCGGCTCGGGAAGTCTATATGTGAAATGCTCGTTCCAGTAATGCGGGGCCCTCATGGAAACTAAATCTCTTAAGGTTAAGGTACTAGGAGTTTCGTCCGGCGTTTTCTCTGTGGCCTGTATCCCTGACCCCTCACCCTCGTTTGTTTGCTTGGTTTTCTTGGTTTTGGATGTTCTCCTGCGCTTGGCCGGAGGTGCTTCCGAGGGTCCAGCGCCCTCGTTTCCTCCTGAAATAGGTGTGGGCATGGCCACTGATACTCTGTGACGATGTGGGTGGGTTGGCCTCTCCGTCACCGGCCAGATTTCCCCTTGCCTTTCCGCCTCTAGTACCATGTCCATCTCTTCAAAGAGATGCTCTACACCTCCGGGATCCCTCTCCCCCAGGGCATTAACCGCCGCATCTAATTCCTCATCCCTTGGAGACCCGGGATGGGAGGAACTTTGACTAGCCATTTCTCCGACCACACGGGAGGACTCTCCGGCATGGTCTCTAGACATGATTCTTTGGAAATTCTAGGAAAATATGAAGTTTTCTGAGGAAGGTGGAGGTTCTGGGGCAGGCAGAGGCGTTGTAAAGGAAATGAAGAGATCAAACCTATCAATCCAAGGGTTAGCAAGTCAGAAAATTAGAAGAATCACGAGGAATTTACCTTAGGATGTAAGGAAAGATTGAAGGGTGGCCGGATTTCTTTGAAAGAATTGCTCTACAATTTTCTCACAAATATGCTCTCGAGGCCTTAGATGTGTAAAGGTTCTGAGGAATTTGGAATCCCCTATTTATAGGAGAAGAAGTTGGTATGATTTTGGGATTTGATTTCAAATATGCAATTATTTCCCGCCTTGGAAACCGCCCGTTTGATGAAACGTCGCCCACTCCTCGAGATTCACGCACCGTTTCCTTGAGAATCGCCCCCACTCGCGCACCAGTATTTAATGTCGGGTCCCACTAGCGGTCATTCAAAATGACCCCCATTTAATGCCTTGTCAGAAGAAGATTAGGCAACAAGCAAGGTCTTCATCGCGAGCGCTACCCTCGGAGTCAAGAAGGATTTAAAATTCTACAGCCCTTATTACTAAGGACTACAGAATTGGGGGGCAAAATGATGGGGTTAAAATACGCTCGGCCCACGTTTTGACACGTGGCATCATTAACAGCTGACACGTGGCCCTTTAATCCCCTAAAAGCGGATCTCCTCCGAGCGTCATCTCCGCCGGAGTACTGGGATCCTTGAATGACACGTGTCATCATCATCACGCTACACATGACTGGCGTGACCGCTCATCACCGAGCGCTCTTTATGCTGCAAAGACCAGATCTAAGTTCATTAAAAGAGTTACCCGACCGTCCCCACGCTTGGTCTCCTTCCATATGCAAACTGATCGAGGGGGCCAAGCTCCCCCTCATCATAAAGCCTTGGCTATAATCCCCAAAGAGGATCCACTAGCCCAACAGGCATAAGGGTGACACGAGCGTGCTCCCAGCCTCGTTACCAATCCCCAAAACGGCTCTCTGACACCCGTACATGCCCGCGCACCTGCCACTGTTGCCCGCACCACCTTTTCATCAGTTTTTACAGGAGATTCCTCCTAGGTTTCTCCTCAGGGCTACACGTGTCGAGGCAACATTAGGGCAGGACCACAAGTGATAAATTACTAAAGGGTCCCTGACCCTCAACTATAAATATTGGACTTCATCCCTTTCCTGGTAAGCAATCTCCATTACGGTAACTTTACAGCTTTGCTTGCATTCTCTTTCAGATCTTCATCTAACTTGAGCGTTGGAGAGCCAAACTGGGAATCACCCCCAGTTCCTCCAGCTTGGCCTTCTGACTCTGTTTTGGTGTTTGTCCTAGCAGGTAGAACTCTCATCTTTTCCGGTGATTATCAGCTAGTTTCCTCACATCAACAAATTCTAAAGTGATCGGAATCTGACCCACTAAATCCAGACCCATCAATTCTAATTTCTCTAGAAAAATCAGCCAGAAGACAAGATTGTAAATATGTCGAACCTTGCAAAATTTAAATTCGTAACTCTAGATATCTCTGGAAATAATTATTTGTCATGAAAACAGGAAACTTGATGTAAAGATGAAGTTAAATACAAAAGGTCTCGGTGAGACGATTACAAAAGAAAATAATGCATAAAGTCATTAGATACTCCGACTCTATTAGACTAAAGTGGGATACACTTGTTGGAGTTTTAATTATACCATATTAATTAATTAATAATACCAATACTTTTTTGTATTTTCTTGAAACATACGGATCGCTAAAATTTCCTCCTAATATTAGTTAATAATCATTATTTCGGAATAATTATACAAATATTAAAATCTTTAAAATTTTAGAATAAATAATAAAAAATGAGTACAATACAATTCTCTAATATAATTGGGTTTAATCGAATTTAGTTACCTATAATAATATTTTAATCAGAACATGTATATGGGAAAAGACCTATGATGCACGGACACTTCTAAAAATATCATTTTGCCGTGTCGTGTCATGTCGTGTCGTGTCGGACACTCGTGTCCGACACCGTGTCCGACACTCCTTACGTGGGAAATTCAAAAAAAAAATCAGTGTCACCTTATCCGTGTCGTGTCGTGTCCATGTCGCCGTGTCCGTGTCCGTGCATCATAGGAAAAGACCTACCTTGAGTTGGCCGGCCAACAATTTCGAAAATATTATTAGCCGGACCAAGACATGGAGGGATTGTAAATTAATTTTTTCCCTCCCTATTAATGCATTTTATAGAAAAGGCAAAACCTGGGTCTTGGAGAAAATCTAAATGAAAATAACTGAACTTTTTGTTTCCATACATAATTGATAAAATCATTTTATAAAAAATGGAAAAAAGATGGCGAAGACTTTGACTATAGTCAATATCTACCTTCTTTTTCTTTCTCTCTTTGTTTTTTTGTTTTTGTTTTTGTTATTTAAATCTGTAGCAAGTCAAGTCAACGGGCATTAATTTCTATGCTTTGGGGTCCATTAATGCCGTAACGCGTAAGACAATTAAGGGAAAATCGACAGGTTTAGCACAAGCTGACATGGGAGAAAGATGATATGGACGAAGATATGATGTTTCAAGAAAGAAGCCTCAGAGATATGGCAGGAATTGGATAGATTGATTCTGTTTAGTGGTAGGATATAGATTGATATAATTTAATATTTAAGATATGCATTAGAAAAATAGGATATTCTGTTTAGTTGTAGGATATTCAATATTTACGTAATCCTTTCCTTTTAAGAGTAAGTAGGTTTAGGGTTTCTTTTACTTATATATAGTTAAGCATTACGTTGTTTTTATTATCAGAAATAATAATTGAATCTTCAATCCTAATTCTCTTTTCTCTCTCTCGTCTCTAACTTCTCCCGCCGGTGGGTCTTACCGGATTATCTTTCCCCCCTAATCTCCAAATTCTCTCCTCCCCTTACAATTTCTCCGGCCGGTCGGTCTTTATCGGATTATCCCTCTCTCTCATCCCCTTTTCTTACGAGCCCGAGACTGCTCTAAAGTCTCTTTGAGATACGTTCGTATAATCGTTCGTATCATTGTCATGAATTGCCGATCAACAATTTTGGGAGACCAAAGCTCCAAGACGATAATGCTATATATTATTAACATATATTTGGTGCTATATATATTGGATAAAATTTTCATAAATAAATCGATCATAAGTTCGAAATCTATTAGATAATTGAGAAATCAATAGCAATATTCTTTTAAAAGAAAAACAGGTGCAACTATTCTTGGCCATGACTATGTTGGATATATTTTTATGTGATAAATTTAAGAAATAATAATTTTTTATTAATATTGTATTTGAGATTGTAAATGGATATTTGAGAATTATTGTGCCCATATCCTCATGTCCATATCATCAATATTGGTAACTTATAAATTATGAATAATGGACATTAATCAAATTCTCATTCTAATAAACTTCTATCCTAATTTATGATAGACATTTGAATCAAATAGACATATTATGGAGCAATTTAAGTAAATACAATCGATAATCATGTATCAATAATATAATTAATTGCTCAAAAGTCTCATATATAGTTGTAACAATGGGATTAGATTTTGATAAATTAACACACATACATGCATGTCTATATAGTCTAATTTAGATCATTTTTTACAAATGCACTCGTAACTCGTATAGAGATTGCGTAATTTTCATACCTATTTAGACGAGTACATTACAAACCCGTCCCATTTGTAAGAAATGTAAAGAGTAACAACAACAAATTTAGCCTCAATACATTAACTCCAACAAGGATATGTTATGCAGGGGCCTGGTTAATTTCCGCGGCTCATGAAGAAGAAATTCCTGAGACACGTCTTTCATCCAGGGCCGGGATTTCGGGTCAGGACTCAAACAAGCCAATGCAATGCCAACTACTCGAACCACATCCGAGGCTAACTTTCCGTCTGAAGGTGGAGATAATCACTTGTCTAAAATATCTTGGAGAATTATGTTGGCTGCAGATTTGCGTGTCATGGAGTGGACTAAGTCCCCCGGATGACTACCAACCATTGTCTCCAAAGCTACCATTCCAAAGCTGTAAACGTCACACTTTTCGTTGACAACCATGGTGTAGGTCAGTTCTGCATTCAAGTTATTAAAAAATAAAACTTCATCATGTATGTACAAGAAATATGTTGATTACTGCTATTTAGAGAAATAACAGTCTTAGGAATAATACACTAGCGTACCTCGATTCTGGCCTAATTATAGAAAATTCCCCTGAGATTTGATAAATTACAAAAACTTCCCCTGACATATTACAAAATTTGATGTAACCCATTCTATTATAGTCATGGACTTAAATTCAGATATTGATCAATAAGTGTCAGGGGTGAAATAGGGTACTCGCAAAAAAATAGGAATTAAATCATTAAAATTATTGATCAGGGTATCACGCAAATTGTCTTGACAGACGAAGTTTTTGTAATTTGTCGTAAAGCCCTAGGGAAGTTTGTGTAATTATGAAAAACCTTGAAGTATGTCGGTGTAATTATTCTGTAAATGATTTATAGGTACCTGGGGCAATGTAACCACGAGTCCCAGCAAGTAGCGTCTGATTGGATGAATCAGGATCCAACAATCTAGCAGTGCCGAAATCAGACAAACGGGCTTCGATCTCTGAATTCAAGAGTACATTGCTACTGGAAACGTCCCTATGTAGGATTGGCGGAGTACAATCGTGATGCATGTAAGACAATGCATGAGCGATTCCCTTCACAACATTCACTCTCTTGATCCAATCCAACTCCAAAGCTTCATCGTCATATCGTAGGACAGAAAACAAGCTGCCTCTCTCCATGTAATCGTAGATGAGAAACATGCAACGATTGTGCAAACAGAAGCCGAAAAGCTTCACAATGTTCATGTGCCTTATCTCCGACAGAATCCTGGCTTCGTTTCTGAAACATTGATCAAATGTTGGATTCTCCCCTTCAAACCTGTGAAGCTTTTTTAGGGCTACTACTCTTCCATTAGGCAATTCGGCTCTATAGACACTGCCGTAGCCTCCGGTCCCAATGCAATGTCTGAGGTCCTACTACTCAAACCTGTGAAACATTGCAGGTATTGTTTGTGCTGCAATTGCTAGGATAACAGAGCAAAGAACAAAGAAAGAATCCATGAAATTAATATGTTATAAATGATTTCATCCATTCCCACTTTATTTTATATTAGGATTTATGTCTCCATCGCTGTTGCTAGTCCTTTCCCCTCAAGGGGATACTTTGTGAGTTAAAAAGACATTTCAACCGTATAGTAATTCAAAAGCATTAAATGTTCTTGAAAAACATTTAAATGCTATGTAGATATGTCTCTATCATCCCTTTACCAGTTACCACCTTAACAGGGCTGATTTTATCCTTCAAGATGACACCCTTTCATTGTGACACAACTTTAAGCTGACTTCATTAGACTCTCTGTTGGTGTAAAATTACATGGAAATACAATTGAGTATTCTCCTATAAACAACTCAGCATTTATTTCATTCGATAAGTTATTCCTACCATATTTAATACACATTTTTAGTTCACTTAAATCTTCTCTTAAGACTTACTAATTTGATAGTCGAAGTGTCAATACTGGCTCTTAGCTTGGCCTTCTAACCCATGTATTCATTGTAGCAGAAGGAGAACCCTCGAAACTCGATCCCTTGAACATATGCAAGATCTCATACCTCGATCCTCTAATGCTTGTATTGGTAGAGACAAAACTATGATTTAATATAACGGGGTAAATATTAAAATATTTAAAATTAAGGGGACAAATTTTGAATATAGAATGACAAAAATATAAATTCTTCAAAGGAACAGTAATTCATAACTCCCCATGAGTTACACAAATTTTAGTTTACTCCCTAATTCAACTTTATAATTTGATTTCACTACCCACTTACCTAAATTGACTGCAATATCCTTACTTATTTCAGTTTTTTTTTTCATACTTCATTTTTTAAAAATTGGTACTTTAACTTTAACGAGTAATACTCTATTTTTAAATTTAAATACTTTAAAACGTAAGTACTTTAACTTTTATAAACAATACTCTTTTTTTTTTTCCCTTCTTGTACTTCAATTTTAAACCTGAGTACTTTAACGTTTACAAATAATACTCTACTTTTAAATCTAGATACTCTGTTTTATAATCTGTATACTCTGTTTTATAATTCAAAAACTTTATAATACTCTGTTTTATAATTTGGACACTTTATTTTATAATTTTAATACTCTATTTTATAATCTTGATACTTTGTATTTTCGAATTAATACTTCAAAATATAAACCAACAATTAATTTTTACCCCACCATCCACCGACACAAAATATATATATATATATATATCTATATAAGTATGAAAATTATATTTTGAAAAATTAACGTACAAAATAAAAGTATAAAATCGTATATATGAGGTATTATGTTAACAAAATGGTTTGTGAGAGGGAAGAGTGATATGTCATGCCATTTCATGTTATGTCTCAAGGACAGTTTAGTAATTTTACACGAAATGGAGAGTGAACTAAAATTATAAAAGTCAATTAGGGAGTTAGTATGATAAATTTTTGGAGTGGGGAGCTAACTAAAATTTGGGTCAACATGTGGAGAGATTTCCCACATTTCCCGTTCTTCAAAATATATATACAAAATAAAAAAAAATTAAAAATTTAAAATGACAAAAATATATATATACAAATTCTCACTTCATACCTTGATTCCATGTTTTAAGTAAGATCAAAAGTACTTCACATCAATTCTACTTTCGCTCGCATGAGGGATTTTTTGCTCTCCCATGAGGGATTCTCAGAACTAAACCCTAATACCGCCGTCACAATATATCGCCGCTAGTAGAAGTGATCGGAGCCGCCCTGAGTACAACTATTCGGCACGCTATCATAGCAGGGGCCTTTCTTTGTTCTTTTCTCTTTAGCTTTGTTTTTTTTTTTCTATTTCGTAGGTTTTCTGTTCTGCGTCTCACTTCTTGTCTCACAGGTTTCTTCATCAGGGACTCCACTCCGGGACTAAAGATTCGCGTCATCACTCTTATGGATCTCTCCTCGTCTTTCGCCGCCACAGATGTGGCCCGTGGGACTCTGAATTGGCTAATCTTACTCATGGTTTATCGCTTACATTGAAGGTGTCTGTAAGTCTGTAACTACCTGCTACTATTCAGGGCAACCCGGTTAGCAACCGCGCTCTCTCTCTCTGGTGGGACGGGTCTTCACCAGGCGATCGATCCGGTTTAAAACTTTTCGTCTTACTATGTTGCGAGAGCCCTGTAAAAGGGATGGAAATCACCAGATTATAGCATGATCGGTTTCTCTTCCGATTCAATCACAAGCTTGACTTACAAAGAGTATTAGATACGTCGCCGTAGAACTATGATAAATATCCGATCATACTCCGGTCCCCAATGGAGGATGAGGACCCCGAACACGATTGAGTTGGACTGTTGTGACTTCATTGTACACATAGGTGGGTTGTTTAGTGGATACAGAAATGCTGATGTAGCGAAGTGGACTGCACAAAAGATTGGGATTTTCAGAAGTATTCCGAACGGTTATTCTAGTAAAACTATGGATGTGTCACTAAGGGTTAGAGTTGGGATTTCTATGAAGGAACCTCTGTACCGCTGCCTCAATCTCAGGATTCACTCAGGAAAAGAGGTGAAGGTTACCTTTCAGTACGAGAGACTCGCCAATTTCTGCTACTTGTGTGGTCTATGCGACCATGTCGATCGGGTTTGTCTCGTCCGGTATGAAGACGACTTCTCCGACCCTGCTCCCCGTTTTCCCTATGGTCTGTGGCTCCGTGTCCAAAATCAATCAGGACACAACGCCGATAACTCCTTCCTCACCCCTATCACCAGCACTCAAACAGAATCTAGTGCCCCTCATCATAATGCCCAACCTATTCACCAGACTCCCTTAGCCCCAGATGTCACTCAATCAGGAGTTACCCACAAATCCCCCTCCCACATCCACTATGATCAACCCAACCCCCTGCAGGCTCATAACTGTTGTATCTGATTTTACTACAGTTAAAAACCAATCGTGCAAGTGTACACTAACATAAGCGTAGCACAATAGGATAGAACCCACAGGGAAGGGAAATCAATCACTACTCTCTATTTCTCTCTAATCTAAAGACTTAACGAATTCGAGGTTATTTCTATTAATCTACTAATGCGGAAATTAACAAGTAACTGAACTAAAATTGCAATTAACAACTTAAATACGTGAATTTACTTCAGTAAACTAAACAAGCAGGGGAAAAGCTTTGAATCATACAATCAAGAGCCAATGTGATACCCGTTTGACAAGTGTAATTCTACAACCTAGTCAGTTATATTTGAATTACCCTCTCTCGAGGTGTAACCAAGTGCTTAATTAGTGTTCAATGTTGCTCTCGCAATCACCAATAGTTAATTAAACCATAGGAACAAGACTAGTGTAATTCAGTATTCTAGCGGCTAGGCATGGAATAAGATTACTGTTATATAAGCTAGGACCAAATCTCTTTGTACCCTACAACTCACAAGTATTGAAAACCCTCTAAACTACCATCACTCTTTCGATTTATAGGTAATTGTGACACATGCTACGGGTGATCAGGTCATCGCAAGTCAATTCAAACCAGTTTTCAAACTAAGAATTAACACAAGTCACTCAAGTATCTCATCAAACATCCATCATGCAATCATCATCACTTCCCCCTAGCCCTAGATAATTAGCTACCTATAATTGAAGCAAAAATCATAAAACTAAAGGAAACTGCATTAACATAAATCATGGTCAACGAATCTAAATAAAGTCTAACAATTAAACTCATAAACATTCAGCAAAACTCAAGAACGAAACTAGCATAAAAACTAAAACTAAAAATCAAAGGAATTAGTTTAGGAATTAAAGTAACAATAAAACCAAAGATTGTTCTCGGAATTCAATCCTGTCATCTTCTCGAATTCTCTGAAAATCTTCTGAACCTCTGAGTCTTCTTCCAAACCCTAGGTCTTTACTTGGAAAAGAAACTCTTTTTCTCTGTCTGACTCTCTCTTCTCTTTTTTCTTCTGAAGGACTCCAAAAACGCACATATATAGCAGCCCTAGGAGATTTCTCACCCCCTAGGTAACGGGCGTTACCAATTTTTGCCTTGCCATCGTTAACGCCCGTTAATGGCCTGAAATCGCCTTAACGCTTTTACTGGTAACGGGTGTTACCTAATTCCTTCTGCGTAGGGGTAAAGGGCGTTACCCCTCTGTTCTTGCCAAAACCGTTCTCCTGTGGCTATTAACGGGAGTTACTCCTTTAGTACTACTAAATGGTAACGGGAGTTACCACTTTTTCTCCCAAAAATGTGTGAAATCGCTCTACTTCGCCGTTTCGTAACTCCAACTCTAATGACACCTGAACTGAGTCAAATAAACAAATAAACGCATCAAACGGCTCCAGAATATCATCTATTTAATGCTTAAAATCATGCAATTTCTACACACAACAAAATCTCCCACACTTGAACATTGCTCGTCCCCATGTAATACAAAAATTAAGAAAACACATCCTCATCAAACCTTCCTCTAAGCAATCATCATCCTTCGCCTAAACAAGTCTAGCCAATCAAATCAACTACTCGTAAACAGGAAATCCTCAAAATTTAATATGAAAAGTAAACCCTTGTGTAGTGTGTGAGTCAAACGATACAATGTACAAAAATTAGAACGACAACTTCACAATTTCCTCCTAAGCTCTAATCATCAACTTCAGAATACACTCTTCGCACCTATCTCCACTAATGGAATTAAGTCAAGACTTCGGATCAATACGTCTTTCGGGCTTGTAATGCAGGCTTAGGGTAAGGTTACGGAAATTTGGATCAAGTGACTACTCACCAAGCTTACATCATTTATTCTAATCAACACATGGACACTTCTATTCACCATTAACACTAAGAATTTTGCCCCAGTCTTCAATTGAATCCCACACTTTCAAATTCACCCTTTGCACAATCTTATTTTGTTTTTCTTCTTTGCTCTTTCTCTTTTCATAGCTTTTCTTTTCACTCTTTTTTTTTTCTTTCTCTTCTCTTTTCAATCACTCCTCATTCTCAATCAATCGCAAGAACAATAAAAAGGGTTTAAGAATAGATACTTGTCATACCGAATCAAATGAGCAAGCCTTGGTGAACAAAATTATCAAGGTAGGTACTTCTATGTTGTACCTTGGCTTATAATGTGGCTACAAAAATCTTTGCACAACAATTAGGCTCAGCTGGGTCAATAGATTTGTGTTATTTAGTGAGAAACGGCTAGATAGAAAAAACTAAAAATCCTCCGACAACGACTGCCTACTTCACTTCCTTAGTCCTTCATTAATTCAAAATTTCGCCTCGATAGGACTAAAATGCATCCTAATCAACTCTTAGACTTATTCGGAAATTATCAACTCATCTCTCTAAGTTAAGTACATTATTTCGTAAAACAGTGCTCAAACTATAAGGGCTTACTAACATACTAAATCATCAAATCTCATGCAACTTTCTTCAATTCAAAAAGCCCAACTTATTCTAGCAAAAGCTCAACGTGGTACTCCTATACACGTTAACGGGGGTTACACATCTACTCATGCACATTCTTCCCCCACACTTAAACTTTGCAATGACCTCATGCAATTGAAAGAATTAAAGGGTTAGCAAACTTCCTGATTACTGACGAACCGGTAACGTACTTGCTATACTTCCGAACCTGAACAAGTGACTAAAAACACGGATCAAGTGCATAGGTAATTGATAATCACATGCATCCAACAAGTATAATAATAGTCATAAATTCATGAAAATAAAAGCACCATTGCATAAACCAAGTCACAAAACCGAACATAGCAAAAAGTCAAGTGTAGACAACTGTCCAAACATAATAAAGCATAAACGAAACAAATGTCTAGAACTCTGGGGGAAAAATATCAAGATAACAAAATCAGGGCGGTGGGGGTCCTCCAAAATACTGATCCAAGCGAGCACTGAACCCATCAAACTTGGCCTCCAACTCAGCCGTCCACTCGTTGAATCGCTCATCTACATAATGTGTCAAATCTTCAACTCTAGCAATAACGGTGGTTAAGTCAGCCCTCAATCCTACTAGCTCTGCACGTACGCCTCTCAAAGTCACGGGAGTGTCGTCACTAGCCTCGGCAACAACAGGTGTGGCATTGCGAAGAACCGCAAACTCATCATCAGGCCGATCAAGAATCCGAGCCAAGAGCTCCTTCTGCCTCGCAGAAAGCTCATCGAACCGGTCTATCCCCCAGCTGTACATCTGCCAGAAACGATCTCTCTCACGGATAGGCCACCATGGCAGAACCCTATGCTTCAGCTCTCCACTCTCCCAAGGTATAGCCAAGCCTACGGTCTCTAAGTACTCTGGACCAGCATGTCCAAAACTGATAGGCAAAGCCCCTCTCGGTGTCCAGTTCATCTCTCTAGCAAACATCGTCACAAAGCCTCCATGAGCAATCGTGTCCGTCACACTCCCCGCACTTTCCTGCAGCTTCCAAAGGAACTCGATCATACCATCGAACTTAATACCTTCCTTCATCATATACATGATGCCCAACTCAGTTTCTGTAATATGGCTATCTCTCCCGTATCTGGCACAGAATCCCAGGGCTAAAACCCTATGGACTAGTATCCATGTCAACGAGTCAAAATAGCTGTCATGCCTGCTCCGGGGAGAATAACTAGGAACACCCTCCCTCAAGGGAAAAGATCTCCACACCTCCTCTAGCTGAGTCTCGCTCCATCTGGGTAAAGAAGTGGTTGCATTAGCTGGAAACCGAAGAATCTCTCGAATGCTGCTCACACTCCAAGTCCGAGTCTCCATATCATCAAGAGTGAAGGTCAAAGTGTTGTCTACCGGATCAAAATTCATCGTATGGAAGAAAGCAACGGTCATATCTCCATAAGTCATATCCCTCCTTTCAAGAAAAGGAAACCAACCTATGTTATTGAAAAGCTTCCGCACTTCATTCCAAACCTCCAATCTATCCATCCGGTCGAAGAATTTAGTACCCACAATATTCCTTGTTGGATTCCGTTGGAAAGGGTTCCCAAAGATATTAACTGTTACGTTATCCGACCTAAGAGGTTCGTGGTCTAATCTGGATGACATAGTGAAAGGTTACGGGACTTTAGAGCGCTTAGTGCGACCCATTGTACCTAAATCAAACAATGATAGCAAAGCAAAGTACCAAGAAATCAATCACGAGTCACATAGATAATTCATCAAACACCTTGTGTGCTTAAGCCTAGTGGGTGAGTCTTAACTCAAGTTATTCACTCTATTCAATCTCAAATTCACACTAGCTTAATTACTACAATTCAAGCTCATAATTCTCTACCTTCAACTCTGAAATTCAAAAACAAGGCTACCTAGAACTTTAGGATTCTTCAAAATTTTAACCCAATTCAAGTTAACTTCAATTTAAAGCATCAATCCTAATTCTAGCATAGTTAACCTCTCAAAATTCATCAATTTAATCTCATGGTGATCTCTAACACACAATTCAATCCTAATTCTCATCCCTTAGATTGGAAAAATTAGCTCCAAAAAAAATTACTCTAAGACAAAGGAGTGGTAACTTACTTTGATTCACAAGAGAGTAAAGAATGAAACTTGGTGGGGAAGCTTCTTGCTTGTTAGTTGAAGATGATTGACCCAAGGGAACAATTGAATCTCTAGTAAGGTGGGATAAGTGGGTGCAAGTGTATTTATAGGTTTGGGGGAAAGAATACCGAAATTGGGTAGGACAAGACTTAAATAATCCCTAAAAATGTGGTCCTTAAATCCAATTTTCGCCAGTCGGACCGGTAACGGGCGTTACCGGTGTTCCTAAGACAAAGGGGTAACGGGCGTTACCCCTGTCGGCCAACACGCCTGTGTCCAGTAACGGGCGTTACCCCTGTCGGCCAACACGCCTGTGTCCATTAACGGGCGTTACCAAAAAATTTAAAGCAATGATGTAACGCCCGTTACATTTAGTAACTGGTACGTCTGATCTCATTAACGGGCGTTACCAAGGATTACTAACAATGGTGTAACGCCCGTTACTCAAGACTCCGCCCAAAACTTATGTAAAACACAAACACACAACTAATGGTGCTCAATCACGTCAATCAACTGAAATTAACTCATAGTATTCAATCAAATCACAGTGCACCATTTTCAAATAAACACATAATTACCTTGAACAATTCATATCAAATATTCATTCTCCTCAATCAATACAATTAAACCATGCACAAGCATACTAACAAATTAAATGGACCTCAATATTGACAATGACGCTCTAATCACGGCCCTCTCACCATCTAGCACCTGGCTACCTAGTACACCATCAAGTTACTTGAAACGAGAGAGACAGCTCAATTATTTCGAGAAAACAAGGACTACAGGAACGAAAACAACGGAAACAAAAACAAAACAAAAGAAAAGAAAAAGGGAAAAGTTAGTTATAAGTTATAGTCGTTAGCTTGACTGCAGAAACCAATCTGGGATTAGTAATTCCCAAGCAACGAGTCACAAGGGGTGACCTCATTCTTGTTACTCTCGAACCCAGAGCTTGATCTCCAAGTATCTAAATCCAAAGCATCCTTCATTCTCCCTCTCTGAAATTTCGTTCCTCTCTGCCAATCAACTGCATCTCTTTGCTCCGTATACAAAGTTTTTCCTTCGGGCGTATTATTGACAACCTTAATCATGCAACACTTATCTGGACTTACGGATGGTGTCCTGGAACCAAAGTTCCTGAACTCCATTCTTTCATCTCCTATTTTGAATGTGAGTCGTCCATTCTGAACATCAATATCTGCCCCGGCCGTAGCCAGAAACGGTCTTCCAAGTATCAATGGCATCTTCTCATCGCTCTCAATATCAAGAACTACAAAATCAGTGGGAATATGAAATTTTCCAACTTTTACCAAAATGTCTTCCAAAATTCCTGTCGGATATTTCACCGATCTATCTGCTAATTGGAGTGTCATATTTGTCGGCGTGAGCTCTTGCACTCCTAATTTCCTACAAGTAGATAATGGAATTAAACTCACACTAGCTCCTAAATCACATAGAACATTATGAAATTATAAAGAACCAATAGTAAGGGGTATTGAAAAACTCTCTGGATCTTTAAGCTTTGGAGGAAGCTTATGCTAAATAACAGCACTGCATTCCTCAGTAAGTATCACAGTAGTGAAGTTCTCAGGCTTCTCCTTGCTTGAAATCACCTCTTGAATCACTTCTTCCTCCAGTTTCTCATTCTCAAAATCAATTTTCTTGTCAGCCTTCTCAATTACTCCTTTTTCAAACACAACCTCCTTAACATCCGAACTTGCACACTCGTTCGGTCCTTCTGTATCTCTATTGTCTCCTACAATTATGGCCTGCATTGCTCATTCGGATTGTTTTCAGTTTGGCTTGGTAGCATTCCTGGGCCTCGCAGATTCAAGGATTGGGCAATCTGACCAATCTGAACCTCCAAAGTTTTGGTCTGATTTACCACTTGATCTACTTGGGCTTCCAACTTCTGATGTCGACCTGTAGACACGGTTATGAACTTTTCAAGCGCAACCTCCCAACCCTGCTTCTGCCCCTGCTGAGGTGGTGCAACATTAAATTGGGCTGGTGGTCGTGGTTGAAATTGCCGCCTAGGTGGGAATTGTGGCCTAGGTTGGGGTGGTTGTTGAACATTCTGATTATTAGACCACGACAAATAAGGGTGGTTCTTCCATCCTGGATTGTAGGTGTTTGAGTAGGAATCATTTGCTGGTTTGAAGTTATTTGCGTAATTCACCTGCTCTTGTACCTGTTCTCCTGCATTGGTATGAGGACACATATTAAAATCATGTGGACCACTACAGATTTCACATGTTACCTAACTGGTTGGGATTGTATCCCAACTGCATTGACAGTTAGTTGGTCCAATTTCTTGTTAAGCGTTTCAAATATAGCATTGATGGCGGTTAAACCATCTAACTCTATGACTCCTGTTTGCACCTTCGCTGGTTGCGAATGGCTCCTTTCATGCACAAAAACATCGTTCTGCGACATATTATCCAATAACTCAGTAGCAACTGCTTCAGATTTGGCTAAGAATGCTCCGCCAGCTGCGGCATCCATCGCTCCTCTAAAGGTAGGGGACATCCCATTATAAAAAGTCTGAATCAATAATCATCTGGGAATTCCGTGATGTGGACACTTCTTCTGCAAATCCTTAAATCTTTTCCAAGCTTCATAGAAAGACTCTCCATCCAACTGCCTGAAACCTTGGATATCATTCCTGTACTTCGTGGTTTTGCTAAGTGGAAAGAACTTTGCTAGGAAAGCCTGAGATAATATTGGCCAAGTCTGAAAGGATTCATTTGGGACAGTACTCAGCCATGCTTTAGCTCGATCCCTAAGTGAAAAGGGAAAAAGCCTAACTCGGATAGCATCAATAGTGACATTATAAATTTTGAAGGTATCACAAACTTCCAAAAAATACTCCAAATGTGAAGTTGGATCCTCCAAAGATAGTCCTGAAAACGGATTATTCTGCAACAAATTTATGATAGCTGGTTTAATCTCAAAGTTGTTTGCTGCAATCGGTGGACGAGTTGCAGTTTGAATTGCTCCAGCTTGCGGTACGTTATAATCTCTTATAGCCGGTGGTGGTGGCGGGTCTGCTTCAGCCATCGGTAAAGCAATTGGTTTCTTCTCCTTCTTATTTCTTCTCCTAATAGCACTCAGTGTTCTCTCAATTTCCGGATCGTATGGAACTAAGTCAGGATCTTGAGATCTTTGCATACACTGTAAACCTGCACAAAGAAAAAGAATTCCTCAGTCCAATTCCACAGTAACAAGGATAATAAACACAAAGTAAAATAATAGTCTAAAGCACTAGATCAAAATAGTTGAGTAATATTGACTTAAAACGCCTTCCCCGGCAACGGCGCCAAAAACTTGTTATATCTGATTTTACTACAGTTAAAAACCAATCGTGCAAGTGTATACTAACATACGCGTAGCACAATAGGATCAAACCCACAGGGAAGGGAAATCAATCACTACTCTCTATTTCTCTCTAATCTAAAGACTTAACGAATTCGAGGTTATTTCTATTAATCTACTAATGCGGAAATTAACAAGTAACTGAACTAAAATTGCAATTAACAACTTAAATACGTGAATTTACTTCAGTAAACTAAACAGGCAGGGGAAAAGCTTTGAATCATACAATTAAGAGTCAATGTGATACCCGTTTGACAAGTGTAATTCTACAACCTAATCACTTATATTTGAATTACCCTATCTCAAGGTGTAACCAAGTGCTTAATTAGTGTTCAATGTTGCTCTCGCAATCACCAATAGTTAATTAAACCATAGGAACAAGACTAGTGTAATTCAGTATTCTAGCGGCTAGGTATGAAATAAGATTACTGTTGTATAAGCTAGGATCAAATCTCTTTGTACCCTACAACTTACAAGTATTGAAAACCCTCTAAACTACCATCACTCTTTCGATTTATAGGTAATTGTGACACATGCTACGGGTGATCAGGTCATCGCAAGTCAATTCAAACCAGTTTTCAAACTAAGAATTAACACAAGTCACTTAAGTATCTCATCAAACACCCATCATGCAATCATCATCACTTCCCCCTAGCCCTAGATAATTAGCTACTCATAATTGAAGCAAATATCATAAAACTAAAGGAAACTGCATTAACATAAATCATGGTCAACGAATCTAAATAAAGTCTAACAATTAAACTCATAAACATTCAGCAAGACTCAAGAACGAAACTAGCATAAAAACTTAAACTAAAAATCAAAGGAATTAGTTTAGGAATTAAAGCAACAATAAAACCAAAGATTGTTCTCGGAATTCAATCATGTCGTCTTCTCGAATTCTCTGAAATCTTTTGAACCTCTGAGTCTTCTTCCAAACCCTAGGTCTTGACTTGGAAAAGAAACTCTTTTTCTTTGTCTGACTCTCTCTTCTCTTTTTTTCTTCTGAAGGACTCCAAAAACGCACATATATAGCAGCCCTAGGAGATTTCTCGCCGCCCTAGGTAACGGGCGTTACCAATTTTTGCCTTGCCATCGTTAACGCCCGTTAATGGTCTGAAATCGTCTTAACGCTTTTACTAGTAACGGGCGTTACCTAATTCCTTCTGCGTAGGGGTAACGGGCGTTACCCCTCTGTTCTTGCCAAAACCGTTCTCCTGTGGCTATTAACGGGAGTTACTCCTTTAGTACTACTAAATGGTAACGGGAGTTACCAATTTTTCTCCCAAAAATACGTGAAATCGCTCTGCTTCGCCGTTTCGTAACTCCAACTCTAATGACACCTGAACTGAGTCAAATAAACACATAAACGCATCAAATGGCTCCAGAATATCATCTATTTAACGCTTAAAATCATGTAATTTCTACACACAATAATAACCGGACTACAAGCAACTAACAGACTCAGCTTGCCTCAAAGCCCCCACCTACCATACATAAACTGAACCATATCACTACTCATACTACTACTCTTACCATTTATCCTCCTGAAACAGAGAACTCTCTACCTGGAGCTAGCTTTCCACCATACAATCTCCCCATTGAAACTAGTCAGCATGACCCCAGCAACAAAACCTTCATCCTCGACCCATATCTGCTAACTCCAACCCTGAGCGACCCAGACAGAAGACAACCCCTTATCTCTCCATCTCTAATAATATCAAACTGAGCTCTCCTCAATCCCATCACTTACCCCTTCAAGCTTCGGACCTTGATGCCCAGCTGGTCAATGTCCCACTTATACTCGGCCTTCCTCCTGCTCAACCAGAAGCATCCCAAAAATTTCGTAAATTTCGTAGCAAGAAACAAACTCCTACTCCCATAAACGCTCTCTCTCCTAGCCTAATCCCTCCCCCTATCTCCTCTTCTGAAGTTGTGTCACAAGTCCAGGTCCTTATCGGCATCACCAATATAACGGCGGTGGTTGCTCAACAACCCCGTCCAGAACAATAAGTTGCTTAAGTTGGAACTGTCAGGGCTCGGGGGGTCCCTGGCGAATTCATAACCTTCGGTCCCTTATCCGGGACCACAACACCTCGATCATGTTCCTATCTGAAACTAAATGTAAGTAACAAAGAATTGCGAATTTGAAGCGGTTGTTAGATTAAAAATGGAATCAGTGTTGACTGTGTTGGGAAAAATGGTTGTTTGGTGTTACTTTGACGTAGGAATGTGGATGTCACTCTTCAAAGTTATTCACCGAATCATATTGATGTTTTAGTGGCCGAGACAGAAGCCAGCAAGGACTAGAGATTCACTGGTTTTTACGGGGTGCCGACAAGACAACACAGAGGCATTTCTTGGTCTTCTTTTCTCATGTTTAAGGGACAGTCGTCAACCCCATGGCTTATTAGTGGTGATTTTAATAAAATTTTATTTGATAAGGAGCGAGAAGGAGGAAACGAACGATCTCGTGGATCGATGGGAGCTTTTGCCGATGCCCTTCATGATACGAGGCTTTCCGACCTTGGGTTCTCTAGCTATCCGTTTACTTGGTCCAGGAACAGCGTAGCCCCACATACTCTCTGGGCTAAGCTCGACAGGTATGTTACCTCTAATAAGTGGCGGGCACTTTTCCCAGGGTCTGAGGTTACTCATTTGAAGGCTACATACTCAAACCATCTTCCCATACTGACCTTCCTCACTTAATAGAAAAGCAGGCTTAGAAGAGTTAAAAAACCCTTTTGGTTCGAGATATGCTGGGTTAAATCAGAGGATTGCAGATGTATTATCTCGGAAGCTTAGGGGGAGGCGAGCCGGAAGTCAGGTTTTGATAATATCTTAAGTGCCACGGACAGATGTCAAATTGGTTTGCTTAATTGGAGAAAAACGATTCAGGCAGATAAAAATAATGACCGTGAACTCTTGGAGAAACGGTTACATGAGCTTAAGGAAGACCTGATCACGCCAAAGTCGAAAAGTAAGATGAGAATTATTCAGGAGAAACTTAGTCATCTTCTACACGAGGAAGAAATAGCATGGAAGCAGAAGGCAAAAATTGAATGGTTGAAAGAAAGAGATCGGAATACAAGATTTTTTTCATCTTAAAGCCAAACAGAGAGAGGGTAACAATCACATAGAGTTTCTCAAGGACAACACGGGACGTGTTTGTAAGTCTGAGGAAAAAATCAGGGGCATTATTGAGGATTATTTCGGTTCTATTTTTACTTCGATTTACCTGCCGAACCCAGCTATTGATGAAGCTTTGGAGATGGTGCCTAACAGAGTTAGTGATGAAGCGAAACGTCGACTCCTTAGTCTCTTCTCCCTGATGAGGTAACCCGTGCCCTTAAAAGCATGTA
The DNA here is from genome assembly GCA_037501455.1 of Lantana camara. Taxonomy (NCBI): domain Eukaryota; kingdom Viridiplantae; phylum Streptophyta; class Magnoliopsida; order Lamiales; family Verbenaceae; genus Lantana; species Lantana camara. Next base: position 27,257,195 of record CM074863.1, read on the forward strand.
CCCCTTGAAATCCCCGGGCCCTAATGGCCTCCCCCCGTACTTTTTTCAGCATTTTTGGGATATTGTGGGTAGGAATGTGACTAATTGTGTGCTGGATCTTCTTAACAATGGGAGATTTAATAAGAAACTCAATTTTACTCATATTGTTCTTATTCCCAAGTGTAAGTCCCCTGAAGTGATTACTCAATTCAGACCGATCAGTTTATGTAATGTTATCTATAAGATTACCTTTAAAGCCTTAACTAGCCGCATCAAACCCCTACTTAACACTCTTATCTTGCCTAGTCAGTCTGCGTTTATCTCCAATCGCCTTATCACTGATAATTTCTTAATATGAGCAAAAGAGTACAGAAAATGAAGGTTTTTTTAATATGAAGCTTGATATGGGCAAGACTTATGATCGGGTCGATTGGAGGTTTCTCTAGCGGTTGCTGGTTAGGTTAGGTTTTCCATCTGTTTTCATATCCAACATTATGACTTGTATTTCGTTTGTTTCCTTTTTCTTTTTATTGGATGGTTCTGAGTTTGGTTCGCTGGTCCCAGAGAGGGGGGCTTCGACAAGGCGATCCCTTTTCTCCTTATCTATTTCTTTTCTGTGCAGTAGTTCTTTCTATTATGTTGCAGGAGGAGGAAAGGAATGAGGGCTTTTGTGGTGTGGCCATTTGCCATGAAGTCCCGCGTGTATCGCATCTCCTGTTCGCATATGATACTATGATCTATGTTAGGGCCAGCGTGGAGGCTATGCATTGTATAAAAGGTGTTCTGGCCTGTTATAGTAAGCCTTCGGGGCAAACAATGAATTTCCAGAAATCTTCGGTGGTGTTCAGCAAGAATATTTCGGAGATAGAACAACGGGCAATAGCTAGTGTGTTGGGAATAATGTGTGTGGAGAAATTAGACTTGTATTTGGGGTTACCGTCTGTTGTGGGCAGTTCTAAAAGGGAAGTTTTCGTTGGGATACTTGATAAAATCAGGGAACGGGTGAAAGGGTTCTCGGAAAAATTTCTCTCGAAAGCGGGCAAGGAAGTTCTAATTAAAGCAGTGTTACAGGCCATTCCGGCGTATGCTATGAATTACTTTCTACTACCAGATGTCTTATTTAGGATATTGATTCAGTTATTGCTCAATTCTGGTGGAATAGTGAGGATGCGAGAAAGATTCACTGGGTGGAGTGGCGTAAATTATGTGTGAGCAAACGAGTCAGAAGGATGGGTTTTCGCTCTTTCAGGATGTTCAATCTAGTGATGTTGGCTAAGCAACTCTGAAGGATTATCCGGTCACCTGATAGCCTCCTTAGTCGTTTACTAAAGGCTCAGTACTTTTCTGCTTCGGACATTTGAGCTGCCTCATTGGGCAGGTCTCTTTTATTCGGAGGAGTCTTTTTGAAGCGAGATATCTTTTAGCAGCTGGGACTCATTGGAGAGTTGGGGATGGTCGGTCTATTCACATTTGGCAGGATAGGTGGCTCCCGGTGGGATCAGACTTCTGCCCACATTTCAGACAAGATTCTAGCATTACGTCGGAGTGGGTAGCCGATCTTTTCAGACCCGGGATTTTGGTTTGGGACAAGGAACTTGTGCGGAACTCCTTTTATGCTAGGGATGCCCGCACTATACTTAGCATTCCCCTAGGAGTGACTCCGTGTTGTGACTCTTTGATTTGGCATTTTACAAAAAAACGGAGGTTTCACAGTTAGAAGTGCTTATAAGCTGGCGATGGACTTGGCGAGTAGAGACCTTCCCTCTACGGCTTCATCAGGGGATCAGTCGGTATGGGTTGCGGTGTGGAGAGTGAAAACAGCCCCTAAGGTTAAACATTTTCAGTGGAGGGCGTGCAGGGATATTCTGCCAATCGGGGTGAAACTGGTACAGCGACATTGTTCTCTCGATCCCAGCTGCATTTACTGTGGAGATGCGGAGGACTTATCTCATGCTTTAGTTAGCTATCCTTTTGTGCGGCAGGTTTGGGCAGTGGCACTTGTGCCGTGGCACCTAATCAGCAATCTGTCCAGTAATTTCGAGCTGGGGTTACGTGACTTGCTCGCAGCCCTCGACGAGGGAGAGGGAGGAAGGGCGGCGATGATTCTTTAGGCCGTGTGGACTTGTAGGAACTTAAGGATTAACGAATGGGAGGTACGGCAGCCTCATGAAGTTGTGAGTTTTGCTTTGGCAAATGTGGTGCCACCGGAACCGATTGATGATGAGGCTACGATGGAGCAGTCGCTACCAATTGCGCTATGATGGGATAAGTCGGAGTACGGTTGGATTAAGATTAATTTCGACGGGGCTATTTTTAAGGATTCCCTATCTATTGGGATCTGTGTGATTGCTCAGGACTCCGAGGGACGCTGTGTGGGATGGGAAACGGATAGAAAGAAGAACACAATTGATCCCTTGGTCGCGGAAGCTCAAGCAGCCCTTTCGGCAGTGCGATTGGGTCGGGATTTTGGGTGGAGAAGAGTGGTGATTGAAGGAGACTGCCTGAACGGGTGTTAACGCCCTCCTTCGAGACGAGGAGGACCTCTTGGACATTGGTAACTTAATTGCTAACATCAAGCTTACTAGTGCTAGTTTTTCAGATGTCCGTTTTTCTTTTACTAGGCGTGGCGTCAATGTTGTGGCCCACCAATTAGCTCGTAATACGGTTTCGGTCTGCGTTGTTTCATCTGATTTACTTTCCTTTGTTGTGGATGCTTTTTTGGCTGACAGTTGTTGAGCTGGCCGGTTTGGGGCCCAGTCAAACAAAAAAAAAAAAAAAAAGTAAGATCAAAAGTATTACCACCCGTTTTAAAACTAATAAATTTGGTATTTTAAATAATTTTTCAATAATTTAATAATTAAGATAAATATATGACTAATGTGAAACGAATATTATTTTTATTGATATGAAGAAAAAAGGCAAATTAAATTCACTTGTATGCGGAGTAACATATGCTTTTTTGGTTGAAATTTGACTTTGTCAATGTCTGAACCAAAATTCAAGGGTATTAGTTTCTGTATTTTGTGGTTCATTGGTTTCAGACAGGTAGCTAGAGCCACGAGAAACACACATTCTTGCCATGCCCAAACAAGAAATTTGGAGATAGACGTAGACTGCATGATTAAGTCATACAAATACCGATAAAGTAATATAAATATGAAATGATACGGATACGATGATATTAATATTTTTTTAAAATTTTCTATTTAAAAACTATTCGAAATAATATGATAAAATAATATTTTTAAAAATATTAGTTCATTAGAACTACACGGACTCCAAGAGATAATATTGTATTTTTCCGTGCATTAACAGATTTTAATAACATGTACAGGTTGCTTGAATAGATGTGTTGTAGAAGTGCAAAAATTAATAAATTAATTTATAAAATTTCTTCGATATTCACGGTTTGCTTTTAATTAAAATGGCCACACACAATGGTAAAATTAAAATTTTGTTCGAAAAACATAAATTAATAGCCCCCAATTTTGAATTGTCCATAACTAGTGATTGGGATGAGTATGCACCCTGAATCTAATTCAATCAAACTAGTATAATGAGTGAGCAGAGTATTTTAAATTTGGTTCATAATTAGAACAAGTGATCAATAAACTAGTATAATACGATTCCTTGAAAGATTGAATTTAACCGAATTAGGTACTGATTATAATATTTTAAATTATATACATAGTAGACCAAGAAATGGAGGGATTGTAAATGAATTTGTTTTCTTCGTATTTAATTCAATTTATGTAAAAAGGCAAATACTCCTAACAAGGTCCGCCGAAGAAATGCTCTTCTCATCTTTCTTATGGCTCATTACCGCAGCGTTTGAAAACTCGTTTGACTTCTTCCATTCAAAAAAGTTATTTTTCCTATTTTTATTGGTAAATAACGTTTTGAAATGAAACGAAAGCACCATTGAAGGAAAGAGATGGTAGGATGTCAATTGCATTAGGTACGAGATGCAAGATTTGTCTTAACCACAAGTGTATTCGCTATTTTTATATATAGAAGTTATATTCTATGATGAAGATAGAGTACCAAGTAAATTACTGACTTTTTTCACTCTTTTCTTTCCCCATATACTTTTCCAACATAGAAAAAAGGTTTGAGGTATATATTACTCTAATAAATAAATGAATTGCTGTTAGTCAATTAAGATATATAAGACTTAAAAATAAATTTTAAAAAAAAAAAAAAAAAAAAGAGGCAAGACTCGGAGAGATTCTAGATGAAAATAACTGAACTTTTTGACTCTATACATAATTGATCAAATCATTTTATGAGAAATGGAAAAAAAATGGCCAAGACTGAGTATGCTCAATATGACAATGTCTACCTTCTTTCTCTTTCTCTTTTTTTTTATAACAAAATTGTAATATGTCAAGTCAACGGACATTAATTCTATACTTTGGGGTCCATTAATGAATTAATGTCGTAACACGTAAGACAATTAAGGAAAATTGAGAGGTTTAGCACACATGGTAGAAAGACTTGTTATGAATTGCCCAACCAACAATTTTGGGACCAAAACTCCAACGCAATAATACTTTATACTTTAGCATAACAAATTTAAACCACACTACTTTCCATTTAAACCTAATTATAACATAATTTATTTAAATCAAGAAATTATATTTTAATTTGTATAAATCTTATTTGGTTTGAGAACTCTAACAAAATTTGTAAAAGTATACTTATGCCCCTGACGGTTGTATGAGTGTTACGTTGAATATATGACCAAAATTAAAAATAATTTCTATAATTCATAAATATAAACAAAATAATTGCTATAAATTATGAATTTAATAACAAATTAAGAGTATTTTTGGAATGACGTAACGGAACCCTGAACGGATTTCAAGGACCACAAACGGTTCTCAAAGTTAGAGATTAAAATATAATTTTTAAATTTAGATGGAGTATATTGTAATTACGCCTAAATACTAGATAATCAAATATAATTATTTCTAATAATTAATAACATGCATACATTTGGTTCTATATATATTGGATCAAGTTGCAATTATTTCTTGGCAATTTGTGTCGATACTATATTGGATTTCTTTTACTTTTTTTTTTTTTTTTTGTGCAAAATTGAATTTCTTTTACTAAATTTAAGAAATAATTCCGATCTTATTTAGTTGTATTTGTCTCGTATCCCTATTCTGGTGTATATGCCCATCAACATTGGTGATCATATAAATTATAAGTAATGGTATTTGTAAAATCCTCAGTCTAATGAACTTCTATCCTAATTATAATAGACATTGGAATCAAAATAGACATATTATATAGCAATTTAAGCAATTACAAATCTATAATCATGTATTAATATATAAATAATGGATTAAAATCTCATATTTGTATTAATTTCTAGAATTTTTTAATAAGGAGATAGAATTTTGATAACTCAATACATATACATATCTATTAGAGTTTCTTACATCTACACTGCACTCGTAAAAAGATAATACAATTCGTGCCTATTTAAATGAAAATATTACAAATATAACAACAACAAATTTAGCCTCAATTCATCAACTCCAAAATGGATATGTTATGCAGGGGGCAGGTTAGTTTCAGCGGCTCACGAACAAGAAATTCCTGGGACACGTCTTTCATCGAGGGCCGTGATTTCGGGTCAGGACTCAAACAAGCCAATGCAATGCCGACTACTCGAACCACATCCGAGGCTAATGTTTGGTCTGGTAGTGGTGGTAATCTCTTGTCTAAAATATCTTGGAGAATTATGTTCACTGCAGATTCTCGTGTCATGGAGCCGACCAAGTCTCCTGGATGACTACCAACCATTGTTTCCAGTGCTACCATTCCAAAGCTATAAACATCGCACTTTTCATTGACAGCCATGGTGTAGGCTAGTTCTGCATTATATGAACAAAAAAAAGAAATCATTACGTATAAATTAGAATACGTTGATTGGAGATATATAGAGAAATAAAATTAGAATATATAGCATAATAACACTAGTATATCCTGAGGTTTTACATAATTACAAAAACGCATTTTATACCAAAGGAAGTTTTTGTAATTTCTAAACGAAAGGGGAAGTTCTTGTAATTATACCAAACCTCTGGGTATGCCGGTGTGAATATCACATTGATTCTATACATATACCTGGGGCAATGTAACCACGAGTGCCAGCAGTTTGTGTTACATTGGATGAATCAGGATCCAACAATCGAGCAGTGCCGAAATCAGAAAGCCGGGCTTCGAGCTCTGAGTTTAAGAGAACATTGCTACTGGAAACATAGCGATGCAGGATTGGTGGAGTACAATCGTGATGCATATAAGACAATGCATGAGCGATTCCCTTCACCACATTCAGTCTCTTGATCCAATCCAACTCCACAGCTTCATCGTCATATCTTAGGACAGAAAACAAGCTTCCTCTCTCCATGTAATCGTAGATGAGAAACATACAACGATTGTGCAAACAGTAGCCGAAAAGCTTCACAATGTTCACATGCCTTATCTCTGACAAAATCCTGGTTTCGTTTCTAAAGCACCGGTCAAATGTTGGATTCTCTCCTTCGAACCTGTGAAGCTTTTTCAGAGCAACAACTCTTCCATTAGGCAATTCGGCTCTGTAAACGCTGCCATAGCCTCCGGTGCCAATGCAATATCTGATGTCGAAGTCTTCTGTTGCTTCAATAATGTCTTCATAGGCTATCTTTCCATCAAAATTCCACATCTTGAAGATGTCTCCATTCTTGGTAACAAGAGGCTCAGGGTTTGTTTTCTTTGTCTTGTATTTAAAGTAGAACCAAAATCCACCGAGAATAATGAAGGGAATTATTAGCGCCAGTGGAAGAACAATCTTGATGTAACTTGGATGCCTTCCTTTGATCTGCCTCGAATCTTCTTTCGTGCCATTTGAGTCTTGTTTGGATGGAATTGTATCGTTGTGACATGGAGGAAAACTTGTGGTGTAATCAAGTAACTTGGCATTTCCAAGAAAGGAACTTGTGGGATATCCACACCAAACGGCTAGCGGAATAGGACCCTCTAAGTCATTATAGGACAAATCAATGCTGCTGAAGTTTAACAACGATTGAGGGACATCACCAGAGAATTTATTATGGGAAATATTTAAAATAGGAGGGAAATAAGATCGAGGAACTGGTATTCGGCCTACAAGTTGATTATTAGAAAGATCAAGAACTTTCACTCTATGTAGCTTCCGAATTTGATCAGCCTGTATGCTGCCACTGATTCCATTAGATGGAATGATTAACTGAATCAAACCAGTTAGTTGAAATAACGACGATGACATTGTACCCGTGAATCTGTTATATCCTAGGTTCAGATCAACTAGATTTTTTAGATTTGCTATGTTAGGTGGAATGGAGCCATTGATTTCATTATAAGATAAGTCTAGATTATTCAAACTAGTTAGTTTTTTTTTTGGTGGGATTCAAACTAGTTAGTTGAAATAAGGAAGAAGGGATCGTACCCGTGAATCTGTTAGCTCCAAGGTTCAGAGAAACTAGATTTGTCAGATTTCCTATATTAGTTGGAATGGAACCATTGATCTCATTGTGGTTCAAACTTAGAGTCGACAAACTAGTCAAGTGAGACAGGTTTGCAGGAATTGGGCCACTAAGTTTATTGTAGGAAAGGTCAAGAACAGTTAGGTTGGATAAGTTCCCCATCTCTGCTGGAATTGAACCACCAATCTCAAAATTATAGTTCAAAAACAAGCCCAGCAATCTCACCAAGTATCCCACCTCCGCTGGAATCGGCCCTCGGAATTTGTTGCTTCGAAGGTCAAGACGAACTAAGTTGGACAAGTTTCCTATCTCTGGTGGAATCAGACCAACAAGTCTATTGTAGGAGAGGTCTAGGGAAACCAGATTTGCTAAGCTTCCTATCCCTGCTGGAATGTAGTCATTACTTCCACAGCTATAAGCACTAAGTTTTCTCAACCTCTTTAGCTGTCCACCCAAGATTAAACCAAGAGAACAACTCGAGTAGAAGTTCCCGCCCAAAGCCAGGTCTACCAAATTCGAAAGATTTCCGATTTTGGAAAGGATGGAACCCGAAACATGGTTAGAATTTACTCGCAATTTCTGCAAACCCGTCAGGTTTCCTATTGAAAGAGGGAGCTCACCAGTAAGCTGATTGTGTGACAAGTCAAGAGTTGTTAGTTTGGATAATGACCCTATAACAGAAGGGATGCTTCCATTGAGGTTGTTCCGACTCAAGTCAAGAACCACCAAATTTGAAAGATTTCCGATTCCAGGGAAAATGGAACCCGAAAAGTGGTTATGACTTATGTCAAGTGTCTCTAATTTGGTAAGGTTTCCCAATGAAAGAGGCAACTCACCTGAAATATAATTCTTCGCCAAATTCAGATAAGTTAGTTTCGACAGTACACCTATCTGAGTAGGTATCCTTCCGCCGATCCTAACCTGGTATCGATGAATTCGAACGACATGCCCGCCATCGTCACAAGTTATGCCAGACCAGTTGCAGTGATCGGAAAAGTTGTTCCTAGTAGTATTCCACCACCACCAGCCTGTTGAATTGAGGATCTTGCCTACTAAATCAATGGAAGGTGATGAATTTGCAGGTGTTATTTGTGCTGCAAGTGCTAGGATAACAAAGCAAAGAGCAAAGAAAGAATCCATGTAATATGTTCTAAATGATTTCATTCATTCATTCATTCTCACTATTATTTATATAAGCATGAGAAATGCTGGACCCAAGCGGGATTTACTTTCCGAGTTCAAATAATACGAAATTTATTAAACTTATCTAGGTATATAATAATTAAAAATACAAAAAGTTTTTTATGTTCTTCCGTACTTATGAATCCCTAAAATATCTTCATAATATTAGTCAATAATTATCAATTTGGAGTAATTATATATATATATTTTTTGAAATCTTCAAAGTACTGATTAATTACCTTTAATATGCTCTTCTTTTGCAGGGTTAAATTAAAGCCCCTTCCCTTTATAAAAAAATAAGCCATTTTCACAATTTTAAGGCCTACACGATTAGAATTCTTACTATGATAAAATATACCTAAAATATTAGAATGTAACGAAAATACAATTCTAATGTTATTTTAATCTTTTATATTAATTTTTATAATTTATATTAATAGAATTTTTCGATAACAAATTACTAAAGCGCATATATATCACCCGGTTTACATAAAACTCCTACACAAAAGGTAAATAATAACATGTTTTTGTAATTAAAGAAGATTTAATTTCATCTGACTTTCAAATTAGATGAGGTAATTATAAGTGATATCTCACTTTTAGATATAACTACACCTATACCCTACCTAGAAAATTTTAATTACACTATCTTACGAATATGCTCTAACTTTTACATAATTATTATATTTTATATAGGAGCTATACTGATGGGTTCAGAAATGGATGGATCCGAATCCGATCACTTTACTATTTATATTTTGTGGAGGAAACCACCGGAGCTTCGCCGGGAATGAGAAAGGAGTTCTACCTGTTGGGACAAGCACAAGAAAAGTCAGAAGGCCAAGCTGGGGGAACTGGGGGTGATACCCAGTTTGGCTCTCCGACGCTCAAGTCAGTTCAATGTATGGAGGAGGAATGTAAGTTCAGTCACAGTTACAGTGATGAAGAAAGCTTACCTGTGTAGAAGATGACTTTAGCTATTTATAGTTGAGGGTCAAGGGCCCTTTGGTCATTTGCCTCATGTGGTCCTGGCCGAATATTGCCCTAACACGTGGCGCCGTGAGAGAGAAACCTAGGAGGAATCTTCTGCAAAGGCGGCCAAAAGTTGGTGCTGGCAACAGTGGCAGGTGCGCGGGCATGTACGTTGTGTCAGAGAGCCATGTGGGTGGTTGGTAACGAGGGCTTGAGAGCGCGCTCGTGACAACCTAGAGTACTGGAAGCCAAGATATCCGCTGAGGGGAATGAAGGCTTCAGTTCAAGTGACGAGCCAAAGGAGAGGCCACTCTGAGGGAGTGTGACGCTCGAAAAGGGCTCCCTTGGCACGTGGGCGTACCAATTGTTTAGTTTGTAGGACGCTCGTGGGAGTGACAGCGCTCGTTGGGCTTAACTCCTGAAGAAGGATCGCGCTCGTTGGCCTCAGCGCTCGTGTGCTGATGGGGCAGCCTTGGGGAGACAGATGTCATCATCTCGGTGATGCCACGTGTCTTGACGTGGGATGATCGTATTTTGACCCCATCATTTTGCCCCCCAATTCTGTAGTCCTTAGTGATAAGGACTGTAGAATTTTGACACGTCCAATCTTTCGCATACAACGCTCGTATGGGACTTGGCGTGTTGAGCAATTCTTCCTCTGATTGTGCCATTAAATGCGGTCTTTTCAACTGACCGCTCGTAACGCTCCCGCATTAAATGTTGTACTATTCTGAAGCATTCGAAGCGACAGGGCATTAAATGCGGGTGCGCGTGGGGCGCGTGAGCATTGGGAAGCATGTGGCGGTTCCATAAAGTGGGCAGTTTCCTAGGCGGGAATGATTACCATTTTGAATTCATTGCCGAAAACGGTACCAACTCCCATCCCTATAAATGTGGGATTCTGAAATCTTGATACTCTTTACGCATCCAGAACTTCCAAGCATCCTTTGCAAAAAGAATTTTCTCGCACTCCAGTTCTTAGAGCATCTTCAACCTTTCTCCCAGACTTTCTCCGAAACCTTCAAGGTAAATTTCCCGTGTAATTTTCTAACTTTGCTAACCGTAGATTCGGACTTTAGGATTTCGCAACCTCTTAGATTTTCGCCTTTCTGAACCCTAATCTCTTTCCAAGAAAACTCCCAAATCCCAGTTTCTGCCATGGCCGATCAACATATTGAAGAATTTGCCCGTGAAATCCAAGAGATGGCCACCGAAAGTTCTTCTTCCCCCGATTCACCTAGAGATGAGGAGTTGGGGGCGGCAGTAATGGCCATGGAGGACAGGAACCCAGGTGGAACGGATCCTCTCTTTGAGGAGATGGATCTGGTAATGGAGGCAGAACGGCAAGGGGTTGTACTCCCCATAACTCAGAGTGCCACACATCCCCACCGCCATACCGTGACCGTGGTCGTTGCAAACCCGCTTCCAGTGGCGGAAGCCATAACCGGGCCTTCAGAAAGGGCCCGGGACAAGGGAAAGAGCAAGAAGTCCCAAAAATCCAAAGGACATAATGAGGGTGAAGGATCAGGTTACCAAGCTACCGAGCGCACGCCTGATGAAACCCCCAGCACAGTTACCGTGGGGGACGTGAAGACGATGATGGCACCCATTTACTGGGATGAGCGGTACACATGGAGAATCCCAGAAGATCACGAGCGCGCGAATAATCCGCCTCCTGGGGAAATGGCAGTGTATGTGGACACAGTGAGTTCGGGGGGCTTGAGATTCCCTATCTCGGTCTCCATGGCTCATTTGTTGAATGACCTGGGCTTGTGTCCCTCACAAATTGTGCCCAACGGCTTGGCCCTCTTAACCTGCTTTGTGATTTTGATGAGGAGCATGGGTTACGAGCCCTTCTTGCGGAATTTCAACGCTCTCTTCCAAGTGGTCAGCTCTTCTCGCTCGTCTCCCGAGGCTGGCTTTTATTACGTTCAGGCGAAGGCCCACATGAAGCTGATCAACTCGCCCTCGACCACTTATGGCCCTGACTGGAAGGAGAAGTTTATCTTCGTCAGGGCTCCAACAGAAGAGGGCTTCGGGGTGATCACGGAATGGGGCTCGTACTCAAAGAGCCGTTTGCCACCCTCACTCCCCAAAGATTGGGCCAAAAGCCTGGCAGCAACCCTAAGGGACGAGGGCCATCTTATTCAAGCGAAAGATTGGATAGATGACGAGGAGCTTATGTTCCTATGCGGCCTCTCTGATAATCCTTATTTCCTTGACAACCCTCCGGCTCGTGACATAGAGAGAGATGGTTAGATTCTTAGGGCACTGACTTTAGATAGGAAAAAATACTAACTTCTTTTCTGTACTTGTAACTTGCAATCTGAGTAGATGGCTTGAGGATTTCTAACCCTCGAAATTTTCATTTTTGCAGGAGTCGCTATTTTAGAAATGGCTGGAGGAATTAGACAAGCGGCTCGTTTTGCTCACGCCAACAGAAATCAGACCCAACAAGGGGAACAGCAGCGCGAGCCTCAGCATCCTCGTAACCGTACCAACCGTGGGGACGCTCGTAGTGGCGCCAGCTCGAGCGCCAATCTTCAGGTCCAACCCCCTCGTGGCCGAGGGGAGCGTAGAGTGGTCAACAGGGAGACCAGGGGGAGGTCTTCTTCAGAGAGAGCGAGCGATGTTCAACCCCCCACTCCTGCAGAACAAACGAGGCCAGTAACCACCCTGGCGATAACTGAAGCTCCTCCGAGCGCTAGCAGGCCTTCCCGCAAGAGGAAGAGGATGCCCGATACGGTTGCTATCCAGGGCAAAGGAAAACAAGTTGTCGAGGGCCCCAGGGGCGGGGGAGACACTTCCTCCTCCGAGGAGGAACATTTGTGGGAGTTCCCCCGACGAGGGGACAGAGACTTCACTGGTGCCCCAGATGGTGGGCCGGTTCTATTGAGGCCCGGCACGGTCGCCCAGACTGTAACCGACAGTATTTTCAGCAGGGCCCAATTCACGGCGGACCACCGGCATCTCTACAATGAGTCTGTGGAGAAAGTGACTTTGGACGCGGCCAAAGCTCTTATCTCTGTAAGCCTTCACTCTTTACTTTCTGGGTTTATTTCTATAAATTACCATTTTTTAGCTAACACTTTTCCTCTCGTTTATGCAGCAAGTTCTTCCCCGGCTCCGGAACGTGCAAATGCGAGCCTCTACTTACGCCGAGCGCAAGGCCAAATACAAGAAGATGGCCCGCTCGAATGACCCGGCTCAGATCCAATCAGAGCTAAACACAGAAATCGCCAAGTATGAATCCCTCAAGGGTTTATACAACACAACTGAGGAGGAGCTGGGAAAGCTGAAGGAGGATTTCTTGGCGGTAGACGGCGCTCGAATCCGTTTGGGCAACCAGTTGGCTCAGGCTAACGAGCGGTGCCAGAAGGCCGAGGCGGAGAGGGAAAGCTGGAAGGCAAGAGCTCTGGAGGCCAAGCGGAAATTCAATGACACCGTCAACGAGTGGCCTCGAAGTTTAGAGCGTGCGAATAAGGAGGCTCTCATCAAGTTCTGCCACTCCAAAGCCTTCAACTTCGCGGCCTCATTACACTGCTTGGATGAAGCCCAAAACGCTTTCAACTTGGCCGTGGACCAGGGCATTCACAAGGGGCTGACCGATCCGGCAATGAAGGGAGCTGAAGGCACGGGGCTCATGTTTAACGAGCGCTGGGAGGAGGTGGACGAGGATCCCAACGATCCCGCGGACGCCATCGCTGAAATGGAGTATGACTTCTTGGTCAAGCTGATCCAAGATGAGTACACGGACGCTCATCGGGAAGGGGGTGCGGCTCAGAATGATGATCCCGAAGATGAGCCACAAGCGCCCATTTTGGAGGAGGCCCCTGTCCCAGCTGCCGAAGATGCCAATGCCCCCGCTCCTGCTGCCAACGAGCCCAACGATCCACAAGCCCATCCGCAAGAGCCTGAGGGTCCAGTTCATGGCCCAGTTCTGGTGATTGTTGATGAGGACATCGCCCCAGCCGCTTGAAGCTTTCCCTTTACCAATTCCCTCATGTATTTTTCAGCTTTTTTGCCTTTTGTAATAGTATTTCCTGGGCTTTTGAGCCCTTTGCTTGTAAGATTTCTTGTTGCAATGAATGAAGATTCCATTTTTCATGACTTTGTCCTTTATTTCTCTGATGTAGTGAAAATTTGTCTTAAGTCTTGAGCGATCGTGAGGGTCTTACAGTGAGATTGCCCCCCCACTCAAGACTTGTATAAATTTTTCTTTTGTAAATTTGTCTAAGTCTTGAGCGATTGTGAGGGCCTTACAGTGAGATTGGCCCCCTACTCAAGACTTGTATAAATTTTCCTTTGTAAATTTGTCTAAGTCTTGAGCGATCGTGAGGGTCTTACAGTGAGATTGCCCCCCTGCTCAAAAACTTGTGTAAATTTTTCCTTTGTAAATTTGTCTAAGTCTTGAGCGATCGTGAGGGTCTTACAGTGAGATTGCCCCCCTGCTCAAAACTTGTATAAATTTTTGTTTTGTAAATTTGTCTAAGTCTTGAGTGTGTGCGAGGGTCTTACTGAGTGGTTGCCCTCGTTCAAGACTTGTGACATTCCTTCTGCCTTTGGGGGATTTTGCTAAGTCTTGAGTATGTGCGGGGGTCGTACTGAGTGGTTGCCCTCGTTCAAGACTTGTGCAATTCCTTCTTGATTCTGAGGCCATCGTTCGAGCGCTATGGCTTTTGTCGTATTTCCGGCTCAGCAGGGAATCCCTTTTTCGAGCGCGAGGCGTTTTAAGAAACGGCCAAGGCCTACTAGGATTTGCTCTTGTAGGAGATCCCGCTTTCGAGCGCAAGGCGTTTTAAGAAACGGCCAAGGCCTACTAGGATTTGCTCTTGCAGGAGATCCCGTTTTCGAGCGCAAGGCGTTTTAAGAAACAGCCAAGGCCTACTGGGATTTTCTTCGCAGTCTTCTTCCAACTCGCCTAATTGGTTTTGAGCGTAACCAGTCTATCCTTATGAGGGCGTCCCCCCATGCAGAGTAGAGTGCTGGCCAGCGTAACCCATACGAGATAACAGCATACACATTGGAATGAGTTGCCAACCACGCTCGCAAAAACGAGGGATGTGGGGCTTATTCATTCAACAACCAAAGAAACAGGAATATTAACGAAATTAAAAAGATTATATTACTGCTTACTTGTGATTGGGAGAACATAAACCCCGCCAACGAGGGTTGTTACATCAGGGTTTGCAAAGAGCTTTTAAACATAAAACCGCCGGAGGTTACATGCGTTCCAAGGGCGAGGCAAACGCTCACCTTGAAGTGTCTCCAGGGTGTAAGTGTTGTTAGCTCTGAGTTGTACAACCTTGAATGGGCCTTCCCAATTGGGGTCCAACTTCCCCACGTGTTTGGATACTTCCACTTTCTTCAAAACCAAGTCTCCTAATTGGAAGGTTCTTTCCTTCACACGCTTGTTGTACTGCTGGGCCACGGAGGCTTTGTAGTGGTGGATCTTAACCCACGCTTTGTCTCTCCTTTCATCCAGCAAATCCAACTCCAAGCTCTTGTTGCCATCGTTGAGCTGAGGCTCGAAATAGCCGACACGAGCGGATTCATTTACTATCTCCGCTGGTATCATTGCTTCTGATCCATAAACGAGCGCGTAAGGTGTTTCTCCAGTGGCCGCTCGAGGGGTAGTGCGATAAGCCCAAAGCGCTCCTTGCAGCTCCTCAGCCCATTCACTTTTCTTGCTCTCAAGCATGGTTTTCAGATGTTGCAAGATGATCCTATTGGTAACTTCTGCTTGCCCATTGGCTTGAGGATGTCCTACAGAGGTAAATCGCTGCTCGATCCCCAACTCAGAACACCATTCTTGTGTGTCAGCAGCTATGAACTGGGATCCGTTGTCAGAAATGAGCACCCTCGGTATGCCGTACCTGCAAATGATGTTCTTCCAAAGGAAGTCCCTTACAACCCTGAAAGTGATTTTTGCAACAGCTTCGGCCTCGGCCCACTTGGTGAAGTAGTCGACGGCTAAAATGACGAACTTCTTTTGTCCCGCAGCCATGGGCAAGGGGCCCACGATGTCTATTCCCCACTGGTCAAAAGGCCAAGAGACGTCTATGGGGACCATCTGTGCGGCTGGCAATTGTGGGAGATTTGAATGAAATTGGCATTTGGGGCACTTCCTCGAAAATTCGATGGCATCTTGGAGAACTGTAGGCCAATAAAACCCACTTCTCAGAACCTTCTTTGCCAGGATACGCCCTCCGGAATGATTCCCACAGCTTCCATTGTGGATGAGTTCGAGCGTCTCCTTCGCTTGTGAGGGTCTCAGGCATCTCATTGGGGGTCCTTGAAATGATTTCTTGAACAACCTCCCCTCGGGATCCAAAGCGAAACGAGGGGCTTTATTTCTGACTTTCCTGGCTTCCACCTTGTCAGCGGGAGTGATTCCATCCCTAAGGAAAATGACGATGTCGTCCAGCCAGCAGGGCTCGTTTGGATCAATCATGGCGATTATCCTGGCGGCGACCCTTTCCTTGATCAAAGGTTCCTCAGTTCTGAGGAACGTGACAGAACGTTCGGAAGTACCTTCTAAAGCTGAAGCAAATTTTGACAGAGCGTCCGCACGCTCGTTTTCTCCTCGCGGCACTTGAAGTAGATGAAATTCCTTGAATTTCCCAATGATTTCTCTAGCTCTGTTTAAGTACTGTACCATGGTGGTTTCTCGAGCCTCATAAGTTCCCTCAATCTGGCTCGCTATTAACTGTGAATCCACATATGCAGTGATTCTGGAGGCTCCATTCTGAAAAGCAATATTCAATCCTTGCACGAGGGCTTCATATTCTGCTTCATTATTAGTGACCTGGAAATCCAGCTTGATTGTGAAGTCCAACTCAATACCATCGGGGTTTCTGAGGGCCACTCCTACTCCTCCCCCTTGAGAGGTGGAGGAACCATCTGTGTGCAGTACCCATAACCCCTCATCCTTCGCAACGGTGGGCTCGAAACCAAAGCGTTCAATCAACAAATCCGCCACAACCTGAGCCTGTATCGCGGTTCTGGGCTCGAAGCATAGGTCAAATTGGCTCAATTCGATGGCCCACTTGATTAATCTACCAGATACGTCCGGCTTGGACAACACTTGCTTCAAGGGTTGGTCGGTGAGAACTGTTATGGAGTGCGCTTGAAAGTAAGGCCTTAGCCTTCTTGAGGCGTTAATAAGAGCGAACGCGAATTTCTCAATCTCCAGATACTTCTTTTCGGCTCCTTGCAATGTTTTGCTCAAATAATAGACGGGTAAGTGTTTCCGCTCCCGCACAGCGATCAGAACCGCGCTTGTGGCCTCAGGAGAAACGGAAAGATACATAAATAACCTCTCACCTTCGACGGGTTTAGTCAGTAGTGGTGCGCTCGATAAGTAAGCCTTCATATCCTGCAGCGCCCTCTCGCATTCTTCTGTCCAAGCAAAGTTACGAGCGTTCCTCAAAATTTTGAAAAAGGGAAGGTTCCTGTCCGCCGAGCGCGAAATAAATCTGTTCAACGAGATGATTTTTCCTACCAGGACTTGCACTTCCCGCAAATTTCGAGGGGAGGGGATTTCCAATATTGCCTTGATCTTCTCCGGATTGGCCTCAATTCCCCTCTGACTGACCATGTACCCCAAGAACTTTCCTCCTTGAACTCCAAAGGTGCACTTCGAGGGATTCAACTTCATTCCATACTGACGCAGGATTGAAAAGGTGCGCCTGAGATCTTCCAAGTGGGAGTCCTGGCGCTCGCTTTTGACAATCATATCATCCACATAAACCTCCATAGACCTCCCAATTTCTCTTTCAAACATCTTGTTGACGAGCCGCTGATATGTAGCTCCGGCGTTCTTGAGTCCGAAGGGCATGACTAGGAAGCAATACACCCCCAGATGGACAACGAACGAGGTTTTGGGGCGATCTTCTGAGGCCATAAAGATCTGATAGTATCCCTGGAAAGCGTCCATCATGCTCATAAGCTCGCAGCCAGCGGTCGAATCCACCAATTGATCAATCCGGGGCAGCGGGTAAGGATCTTTAGGGCAAGCTTTGTTGAGATCTGTGAAATCACTGCACATGCGCCATTTATTTGCGCTCTTGGGCACCAAGACGACGTTGCACAACCACTCCGGATACAAGATGGGCTCGATATACTGAGCCTCCAAGAGTTTATTAACTTCCTCTTCAATGACTTTTTTCCGAAAGCCATGTACATCACGCTTTTTCTGCTTGATGGGTTTGAATGAGGGATCCACATTAAGCCTATGGACAATGACGCTCGGGTCAATTCCTGTGAGATCAGAGGCTTTCCACGCAAATACATCCTTGTTTTCCCTTAAAAAATCAATCATCATGATCTGAGAGGGCCCTGAGAGGTTTGAACCTATCTGAGTAGTCTTATCCTTGTTTCCGGGCTCCAGCTCAATGGTAAGGAACTTCTCCGAGGGCTCGATCCTTACCTCAGGGCGAGGAAGTTCGAGCGCCCTCTTCTTTCCTGTCAAACGATCACCGGATGCTGGTTCACTCTCTCCCGGCTCGTCTCCTTCTGAGGACGATCCACCAACGGTCCCCGGGGGAACATTCTCGAGGGGATTCTCCCCGTTGTCTCCCCTCTTCTTGTTCTTCTTTTTGTTCAGTTTCGCCCTTTTCCGCGCTGGGCTGTCCTCATCTAGGTTGGGGAAGTCCACCGCCTTCTTTGTGGACCCAACTTGGAAGGTTTTCTCCGTTTTAGGCTTTCTGAGGGACAGCATATAACATTCCCAAGCCTCTCGCACGTTGCATAGTACTTCTCCCACGCCCTCGGAGGTAGGAAATTTGATCTTCTGGTGGTAGGTGGAGATGATGGCCTTGAAGTCCACGAGGGCAGGGCGCCCAATTATGATGTTATATGGAATGTCAATCTCCACTACCGCGTATGTCACCAAGAGTGTTTTGCGTTGAGGGGCTCGTCCGAACGAAGTAGCTAGGCGTATTTGCCCTCGTGGGACAACTTCTGAGCCTCCAAAGCCAATGAGGGCTGTTTTGAGAGGCTCGAGCGGGAGATCAACCTTCATCTTTAAGAATGTAGAGTAAGGCAAAACATTAACGGAGCTTCCACTATCCACCAATACCCTTTTTACAACATGATTATGAACATCTAAACTAACCACCATGGGGCAATCTGAGGTTATACCCTCCCCATGGGGCGTTACAATGTGTTCTAAATCCCTATCATCAAAGCCTATTACATCATTTTCTCGCGACCTTTGAGCGCTTGATCTTTGGATGGCATAGATAGGTTTGGGCACTGCTGGGCGTTGGTTGTAGCTCCGAATGTACCTCCGTCGGGAGGCGTTTGAATCCCCTCCTGATGAGCCTCCTGCAATCATATTTATGACTGCGAAGGGCTCGTTTTCTTGCTCAGGGGCTTTTCCTTTATTGCCTCGGCGGCTGCTGCTTTCAGGGGGTCCCCTACCCCTTGGGCTCCTTGACCGGGAAGGACTCCTCCTTCTCCTTCCGGAGCGCTCGTTGCATTGGTCATCATAGCGCTCGAGCACCCGGACAAACTCCTTCAGGTGGCCCCCTGCGACGAGCCTTTGGATTTCAGCTTCCAATTGTCGGCACTCATCCGTGTCGTGCCCTCTCTGCTTGTGGAAGGCGCAGTATTTATTCGAGCGCCTGAGTGAGTCTGTTTCCCTCATCTTGATGGGTCTTTTGAAGAGCTTCTTATCAGAGAGGTTATAGACTTCTGAATTTGGCCTGGTGAGCGGAATTCGCTCGAATCGACGAGGGGGTGGTGGCGACCTCCTGCGCTCTTGAGGGCGCTCCTTCTTGACGGCCACATCCCTTCCCCGCTCGTGATGAGGTCGCTCGTTCCTGGCCGGGCTATGATGCCGGGGACCATTCGTCCCATACATGTCTTCGAGCGCGAAGAACGGCTCGGCTATCTCTCTTAGGCCCATGAGGGTCCCAGGCCTCCTCTCCACAATGGCGTCAGCAAATTTTTTGCTCACATATTGCTTGTGATCCACAGCCTGAAAAAGCACTGGGATCAAGAAATCCATTGAAGGCCTCTCCACCTGTAGGATCTCCTTGTTGAAGCGGGCGAAGAACGAGCGCAGAGATTCGCTCTTGCCTTGCACCACGTTGTACAGGGCAGTGGGTGCGGTGACTGGCGCTTTCAAGGAATTGAAGTGGTTGAGGAAAGCATTGGCCAGTTCTTCATACGAGTGGATCGAGCGCGGCGGCAGTCGTTTGTACCACTCTTGAGTCATTCCTACCAAGGAAGTGACAAATACTTTTGCCCAGTAATTGTTGGAATGCTCGTAGAGGTGCATAAGATGCACAAAGTGATCCAAGTGCTCAGCTGGATCAGTTGTCCCGTCGTAACGGTTGATGGAAGTGGGGACTTTGGCCATGCCTGCTTGGGCCATCAGAACTTCTTCTACGAGGGGTGAACCCCTCGCCAGTGGGTGATATTCATACGTGCCGAAGTTTTCCTCCGGCTCCTTGCGATGGGGGACCCTTGGTGGAGGGTCCTTGGTGCGGGTGCTTCTGGCGTCAACCCGTTCATCCCGACTAGGGGAGATCTGAGTTGAACGCCCTCGTGAGAGCTGTCCCACAATATCCTTGAGACCCTGCAGCTGGTCTTGCACAGCCGCGAGGATGTCAGGATTTACGTCTCCTTGCCTGTCTCCGTGCCTGGGGGCTCGTGAGCCCCTCCTGGAGACATGAGAGTCTCCTTCATTCTCGTTCACTCGCTCCGTGGGCTCTTTATTTCTGCCCATGGAGGGACGCTCGTTGCCCTCATGCGGAGGCACTTCTCTGGCGGGTGGTGGTGGTGGTTGTGCCCTCAGGACAGCCTGGGCTTCTCTGAGGGGAAAGTTTTGCTGTCCGCCTAAAGGGGCAGCAATCTGAGTGGCCTGCCCAGAGGGGAAGTACATGGAGTGAAACCTCTCCCATGCTCCCTGGGCCGCCTGAACCTCACATTGGGCATAGAGAGCCCTCAACTGTTGAGTGGTTAGTGGAGGTAATTCCACTCCTTCGATCTCCCTGGGGATGGCCACCGGGAGCTGGATCTGACCAGCCTGATATGGCGGGACTGGCGGCATCATCATCGCTGGAGTGAGGGTATACCCAGGTGGGGGCATCATGTAGCTCTGCATTCCAGGAATCATCTGGGGATGGACCCAGGGATTCTGAGTGTGTTGCGGAGGAACAGGGAGAGAGACTCCTTCAGCGGCGGCGGGGATAGGCAGTACCGGCGGTGCAGGTGGAGGTATTGAAGACTCCGCCTGCGGGGTCACTCCTGCAGCGGGAGGTGCTCCACCAGCAGCGACGGAAGAAGGCGGGGCTCCACCAGTAGCGGTGGAGGGAAGAATGATATTTGCATCTTGGGAGGCGTTATCTCCTCCTCCCACAACTCCAGATCTCGTAGCAACCATGACTGCTAAGGTAAGGGTGTGCTTGCTTTTCTACCAACAAAAAGAAGGGAAGAAAATGGAGGACTGGTTTCCCACAGACGGCGCCAAAAATGATGGGTTCAGAAATGGATGGATCCGAATCCGATCACTTTACTATTTGTATTTTGTGGAGGAAACCACCGGAGCTTCGCCGGGAATGAGAAAGGGGTTCTACCTGTTGGGACAAGCACAAGAAAAGTCAGAAGGCCAAGCTGGGGGAACTGGGGGTGATACCCAGTTTGGCTCTCCGACGCTCAAGTCAGTTCAATGTATGGAGGAGGAATGTAAGTTCAGTCACAGTTACAGTGATGAAGAAAGCTTACCTGTGTAGAAGATGACTTTAGCTATTTATAGTTGAGGGTAAAGGGCCCTTTGGTCATTTGCCTCATGTGGTCCTGGCCGAATGTTGCCCTAACACGTGGCGCCGTGAGAGAGAAACCTAGGAGGAATCTTCTGCAAAGGCGGCCAAAAGTTGGTGCTGGCAACAGCGGCAGGTGCGCGGGCATGTACGTTGTGTCAGAGAGCCATGTGGGTGGTTGGTAACGAGGGCTTGAGAGCGCGCTCGTGACAACCTAGAGTACTGGAAGCCAAGATATCCGCTGAGGGGAATGAAGGCTTCAGTTCAAGTGACGAGCCAAAGGAGAGGCCACTCTGAGGGAGTGTGACGCTCGAAGAGGGCTCCCTTGGCACGTGGGCGTACCAATTGTTTAGTTTGTAGGACGCTCGTGGGAGTGACAGCGCTCGTTGGGCTTAACTCCTGAAGAAGGATCGCGCTCGTTGGCCTCAACGCTCGTGTGCTGATGGGGCAGCCTTGGGGAGACAGATGTCATCATCTCGGTGATGCCACGTGTCTTGACGTGGGATGATCGTATTTTGACCCCATCATATACATTAATGCATTAGTCGGGGCGTTATGTGCAATTTAAATTTCCTGAGTAAGGTGTATTTTGTAATTATATCTAGAAATGGGGTGCCACTTATAATTATCCCTATTTAAATTAAAGTTAAATGTGATTGCCCAAGAATTCCTGTTACATTATTATAGAATTAAAGAAAACATACTCGTAAAAAATGGCCTAAATATCTTAAATAATAAAAATTTCTATTATCAAAAGAGAGTCTAAAGAAAATTAATCATTATAATTCTAATGAGGGCACACTACTATTTTTAAAATTAACAAATTTGGTATTCTAAAATAACTTTTTAATATTTTAATCATTAAAAATATTTAGATAAATATATAATTGTGTGGTTTCGAACAGTTAGAGACTAGAGCCACGAGAAACACACAGTCTAGCAATGCCCAATCAAGAAATTTGGAGATAAGCAAAGATTGTACGATTATGATTTACGGATATTAACGTGACAATACAGACGCAATATCAACACGACAATGCGGACGCGATATCGATGTATATGGTGATACCAATTTTTTTTAAAAAAAATTCAAATGAGAAATGTCTAACGCCACAATACTACAAATAATATTTTATGAAGCCTCTACGTTAGAATTGTGTGGACTCCGGCATTAAAGATTTTGATATCATTTGATAAGATTTTTTGTAGTTTGTGGTCCAGCAACGCGCAATGAGCACGATTAAGGAAAATTGATAGGTTTCGGACAGGTAGAGCAGCGAGAAACACATATTCTTGACATGCCTAATCAAGAAATTTGGAGATAGATCAAGATATGTATAACATTATATGGATTCGACATAAATACGATAACGATAATATTGATTTTCTCTTAAATTTTTTAATTGAAAAGTATTCAACAAGAAACAACACGATCTAGTCATATACATGGTTCGCCAGAACGGCATCATAATGGCCGGAACGGAGGCTCCCGTTCCGCTGTTCCATCGAGGGCTGGGAATTCGGGGTCAGGACTCAAATAAGCCAATGCAATGCCCCTACTACTCGAACCAGGTTCGATGTTGGGGAATTATGTTGGTTGGCCGCAGATTAGCAAGTCATGGAGTACTGGACCAAGTCCCCTGGATGAATACCAAGCATTGTCTCCAAAGCTACCATTCCGATTCCGAAGCCGTAAACGTCACACTTCTCGTTACGGTGTAGGCTAGTTCTGCATTTATGGAAGGAAAAAAAAAACAAAAGACAACCGCCGAATTATTGTTTAAGGATGTATCATAGGGATAATTCATCATATAAAGAGATAATTATGAACTCCACTCAAATATGACGAAAATACAAATTACCTCCAAATGTTTGAGAAATTATGAACACCCCTTCGGTTTATATTCTCTCTCACAAATTGCCTCAACCATTGATGAGGGTGTTAAATTTTGATGATGTCAACAATATTATGGTGTAAAATATTTGACTTAAATATATATGGAATTATGTAGATATGACTTGATGAAATATGAAAATAAATTATACATCATGTCTACATACAAAATGATGTAGGCATATTGTCAATAATTATATGCATATATGTTGGCACATACAACTCTTCATTCGATTTCTTCACAGAAAACTTCCTTTTTCAATCCAATGTTTGGGCAAACATACACATACCGTTCACTACAGAGCCTACATTATTAACACGGCAATAAACTCACGACTTTTAATACAATACAAACCATAAAAACAAATGAAAGTAACTAAAGTAGCAAATTTAAGTTTCCAGGACTGGGATTGCATCTAACAGCAGCAAATTTAGCCTCATTTCATCAACTCCAACAAGGATATGTTATGCAGGGGCCTGGTTAGTTTCGGTGGCTCACTCACAAGAAATTCCTGAGACACCTCTTTCATCCAGGGCCGGGATCTCGGGTCAGGACTCAGACAAGCCAATGAAATTCCTACCACTCGTACCACATCCGAGGCTAACTTTCGGTCTGATGGTGGAGGTAATCTCTTGTCTAAAATATCTTGGAGAATTATGTTTGCAGCAGATTCTCGTGTCAATGAGTCCACCAGGCCTCCTGGATGACTACCAACCATTGTTTCCAGTGCAACCATTCCGAAGCTATAAACATCACACTTTTCGTTGACAGTCATAGTGTAGGCAAGTTCTGCATTTTATGAATGAAAAAAGAAATCATTATGTATAAGTGAAATACGTTTATTGGCGATATGCAGAGAAATAACATTCCGTTATAGCATAACTACACTAGTATACTTTGAGGTTTGACAAAATTACAAAAAATCATTTATACCAAGGGAGGTTTTTGTAATTTCTTAAACCCAAGGGGAAGTTTGTGAATTATACTAAACCTCAGGGTATGCCGGTCTGAGTACACCTTTGATTTTATATATATACCTGGGGCAATGTAACCACGAGTACCAGCAGTTTGTGTTAGATTGGATGAATCAGGATCCAACAATCTTGCAGTGCCAAAATCAGACAGACAAACTTCGAGCTCTGAGTTCAAGAGAACATTGTTACTGGAAACATCCCTATGCAGGATTGGTGGAGTACAATCATGATGCATGTAAGACAATGCATGAGCGATGCCCTTCACCACATTCACTCTCTTGATCCAATCCAATTCCACTGCCTCATCGTCATATCTTAGGACAGAAAACAAGCTGCCTCGCTCCATGTAATCGTAGATGAGAAACATGCAACGATTGTGCAAACAGTAGCCGAAAAGCTTCACAATGTTCATGTGCCTTATCTCCGACAAAATCCTGGCTTCGTTTCTGAAACACTGATCGAATGTTGGATTCTCTCCTTCGAACCTGTGAAGCTTTTTCAGAGCAACAACTCTTCCATTAGGCAATTCTGCTCTGTAGACACTGCCATAGCCTCCAGTCCCAATGCAATTTCTGATGTCAAAATCTTCTGTTGCTTCAATAATGTCTTCATAGGCGATCTTTCCATCAAAATTCCACATCTTGAAGATGTCTCCATTCTTGGTATCAAGAGGCTCAGCGTTTGTTTTCTTTGCCTTGTATTTAAAGTAGAACAAACATCCACCAAGAATCATGAAGGGAGCTAATAGTGCAAGTGGAAGAACAATCTTGATGTAACTTGGATGCCTTTCTTTAGTGCGCCTCGAATCTTCCTTGGTGCTATTAGAATATTGTTTGGATCGAACCGGATCGTCGTGATGACAAGGAGGAAAACTTCTAGTGTAATTAAGTAACTTGGCATTTGCAAGAAAGGAACTCCTGGGAAATCGACACCAAACATCACGCGGAATAGGACCCTCCAAGTCATTATAGGACAGATCAATTCTGCTGAAGTTTAACAGTGATTGAGGGACTTCACCAGAGAATTTATTATGGGAAATATTGAAATCAACAGACAGATTTGATCCAGGAACTGGTATTCGGCCTACAAGTTGATTATTAGAAAAATCAAGAACTTGCAGCTTTTGTAGCTTCCCAATTTCATCATCCTGTATGCTGCCACTGATTCCATTAGATGGAATGGTCAACTGAATCAAACTAGTTAGTTGAAATAACGAAGACGGGATCGTACCAGTGATTCTGTTATATCCAAGTTCCAGATCAACTAAATAATATGTTAGATTTCCTATGTTATTTGGAATGGAACCATTGATCTCATTGTGCTTCAAACTTAGAGTCCACAAACTAGTCAACTGACACAGGCTTGCAGGAATCTGGCCACCGATTCTATTGTGGTCGAGGACTAGAACAAGTAAGTTCGACAAGTTTCCGATCTCCGGCGGAATCGGACCCCCGATTTTATTGTAGGAGAGGTCTAGAATAGATAGGTTCGATAACTTCCCCATCTCTGCTGGAATTGAACCACCAATTTCTAAGTTATAGTTCAAAAACAAACTGTACAATTTCACCAAATATCCCACCTCCCTCGGAATCGGCCCTCGGAATTTGTTGCTCTGGAGGTCGAGACGAACTAAGTTGGACAAGTTTCCAATCTCCGGTGGAATCCTACCAACAAGTCTATTGTATGAGAGATCCAGGGAAACTAAGTTGGTTAAGTTTCCTATCCGTGCTGGAATGTAGTCATCACTTCCACAGCTATAAGCACTCAGGTTTTTCAACCTCTTCAGCTGTCCACCCAAGATGGAAACAAGAGAACAACTCGAGTAGTAGTTCCCGCCCAAAGCAAGATTAACCAAATTCGTAAGATTTCCGATTTTCGAAAGAATGGAACCCGAAATACGGTTAGAATTTACGAGCAGTTTCTCCAAACTGGTAAGGTTTCTGATTGAAACAGGGAGCTCACCAGTAAGCTGATTGTTTGACAAGTCAAGAGTTGTTAGTTTGGATAGTGCACCTATGAGAGAAGGGATGCTTCCATTGAGGTTGTTCGAACTCAACTCAAGAACCACCAAATTTGAAAGATTTTGGATTCCAGGGAAAATGGAGCCTGAAAAGTTGTTTTGATTTACAACAAGTGTCTCCAATTTGGTAAGGTTTCCTAGAGAAAGAGGCAGTTCACCAGTAAGGTGATTTGCTGTCAGATTGAGATGAACTAGGTTTGATAAAGCACCTATGGGAGAGTGGATAATTCCATTGAGTTTGTTCCAACTCAAGTCAAGAACCACCAGATTCGAAAGATTTCCGATTTCTGGAATAACAGAACCCGAAATCCTGTTAAGGAATAGGTAAATTTCCTGTAGTTTGGTAAGGTTTCCCAATGAACGAGGCAACTCACCGGAAAGATCATTGTTTGACAGGTCCAGAATTGTTAGTCTTGACAGTGTATCTATCTGATTAGGAATGCTTCCTATGAGCTGGTTACCATTAAGATACAACCCAACGACGTGCCCACCATCGTCGCAAGCGATGCCAGGCCAGTTGCAATGATTGGAGATGTTATCAGTCTTCCACCAACCTATTGAGTTGAGGAACTTGCCTTCTAAATCGGTTGAAGGTGATGAATGTGCTGGTACTGTTTGTGCTGCAATTGCTACTGTAACAAACCAAAGAGCAAAGAAAGAATCCATGAAATATGATGAGTATGATAATCAAGGTATGTTTGTCAATGTTTTGATTCATTCTCATTACAGTTTATATTTGCATATGTTTACAGTTTGCCGGCCCCTTTTTGATATTGCTGTAGCACATCTTGGGTATTAAAAAATGAAACTTTCAAACTAACCATGACTAATGATTGGGACGTGTAAAGAATAAAGATGGAGAAGACCTCTGCCAAAATACATTAAAGGATGAAGGCTCTAGCCTCTATGTCTAATTCAAGTCTCAAATTGGAAGTTCTTTCTCCGGTGTTTCTAAAAATATTATAAAAAAAAAATCGAATATGACACTTTTTATACAGCTAAATTAAAAAAATATATATTGTATTATAGTACATTTAATTATTAGTATCATTTGAGATAGGCTGTAAATGGGTAGGGATTCCCTAGACCAGAATCAAGCCCAATATTTTCCCATTATTTAAGGTTGGCCCAAACCCTACCCAGGCCCATAAAATCCCCATTATAAGGCTGAAAAATGGGTAAAAATCAGACCCATTTCCATTGGGTCTGGGCCTGGGTCCGGCCTAGCGCCCCCGCCCTCTTGTTTGTTTGTTTTTTTTTTTTTTAATTATTAATATTATTATTATTACCTTCATTCAAGGCTTCACGCCTCACACTTCACATAATTTTGTGATCTTTGGGCCTCCACACTCCACAATCCACACTCATAATATATATATATATATATATATTATCATGTCATGTTATATTGATCATTCATGTCAGAAAACATCTAATATGGTAAACTTAATAAAAAAAATTATATTTTTATTTTTAAATCGTGTTATATCATGTCATATTATGCATATTTATATCTCAATTTATATTCGTACATTATAAAATAAACCCAAATAATTTGACCCAAAATTTAAAACTATTTTATACGCCGATAAGTTTGTCACTGCATATATACCGTCTCTTTAAATATATCTCGTTGTTTATACGAATGTACCAACTCCATATAATATGATCCAACTTTTTCTTTCACAATTATGAAACTTTTTGAATTGGGTGGAGCTGTTATTGATGAATATGGTGAACATATTATCACATCGCATAAAAATATTGTTCACATTGAAGTATTTATGTGAGCATGTGTCCATATATATATACATATATATTCGAATACGAATATTATTCTTTTTCGAAAGAATATTTGATTAGTACGTATTCGATTATCCAAATTTAAATATAATATCTTATTCCATTTATCGGATTCTACGACTTCATTTTTTTGATAAATATAATATATTTTGAAAGATTCTATGGTATTTATAGTATATTTATCTAAAAGGAAGATGTATCTTAAAAATATAGAGAATATTACTATATATTCTACAATGACGCTTAATTTTCATACAATTACCAAATAAAGAAAAAAAGAAAATTGCACAAAATAATTCATTTCTGAACAAAGAAAATGAGACTATAAGTGGACATTAGTTATTAAATAATTAAAATCAAGTTTTTTCTTAGAGACCTGAAAGAGAGAGAGACGTGAGAGAGAGAAATATTGGTTGTAATATGGGTTTAATATGGGTAAATGGATATTGGATCTAGAGCCAGGCCCATGGCTATTAAAAAATTATATTAGAACTGGGCCTAAGCAAAATATATGGGATTGGGTTTGGGTATTTTAAAGTTTTATTGGGTCTAGACCTAGAGAATCTCTACCCATTTACAATTACAGGCCTACATCTACTGATCTACATATTTTGATGTTGGTATCTATACATGATAAACTACTACATTTTGTGTTCCGATGCCGCAACACGTTAAGCCATTAAGGACAAATAAGTGGGTTTAGTTTAGGACAAGTAGAGATGGGAGAAAGCAGACAAAGGCTTGACTTGGCCAATCACCATATTTGGAAGTATTCCTAATTAATTGAGCCAAACAACGATGGATTCGAAGCCGTAATACTATACTTTGTCAAGCATTAATAGAACTATGATCATTTCATGTATTCTCGTCCTTATTCTCTCCCACAAAATTCAATAAAAATATTAAAAATCAATGGTAATACTTCGTAAAATAGGATTATACAAAGGGATGTCGGATTGGATTATTCTTTCAAGAAAAGTTTAAAAAAAAATATTTTACTACCCTACATTTACACTTAATTATAAGGGGGGTTTTGAGAAAACTCCCCATGGGTTGAAAAATTTTGAGTTTGCTCCCCATTTTTAAATACATCATTTGGGGTTTTAGATACACGATTCTGGGATTTCTATACACAATTCTGGGATTTAGATACATGATTTTTTTCCTTATATTTCAAATACATCATTTGGGGTTTTAGATACACGATTCTTGAGTTTTAATACATCATTTTTTAAAATAGGGAGCTAAAAGAAATTTGACTTATCAATTGGGGAGTTTTCTCAAATTCCCCGTAATTATAATACAATTTATTTAAATTGAAAAATTACATTTTCGTACGTCCCTAATATTTTAAAATCATTTGTAGTCCCTAACGTCTGTTATTGTTCGATTATATCATTCTAAAAATATCCTCGATTTTTTTAATTGATTGTGACTACAGGGACTGTGTTATTAAATTAATAATTTATAGCGATTGTTTTGTTTATATTTGTAAACTTTAGGATGGTTTTATAATTTTGGACACATATTCAATGTAACATTCATACAAACCATCAGGGGGGCAAAGTACTTTTACAAATTCCTTTAGCAAACTTAAATCAAATAAGATTTACAAAAATAAAAACGTACATTCCGATCTAAATAAACTACATTATAATTAGGCCTAATTATGTGATATCATACGTAAATTTCCCTAATTAAAAGCAGAAGTTAGAAGTCTTAGAAAGTTGCATAGTACAAACATGAATGTTGGAGGAAAAACACAAAATATATAAAAAAAAGAAAAAAATCAGGTAAGTATTTGTATAGAAAAATTAAAAACTATTATTGTAATTAATTACCAAAAATATCTAG
This sequence comes from Lantana camara, assembly GCA_037501455.1. Taxonomy (NCBI): domain Eukaryota; kingdom Viridiplantae; phylum Streptophyta; class Magnoliopsida; order Lamiales; family Verbenaceae; genus Lantana; species Lantana camara. The sequence continues at coordinate 27,287,162 of CM074863.1, forward strand.
AAGTTAGAAATAGAAGTCAAATGTATATTATTAGTTGCAGTGGTTTCACGTTGTTGAAGAATGGGATGGCAACGAGCCGAGCCGGCTCGCGATCCTACAAGCCAAGCCCGAACTCAAGCCCTCTAAGTCTTGGTTCGTGGCTCGCGAGCCCATATATTTAATTAAAAAATAATATTTTTATTTTTTATATATATAAATATTTAATTAATATATATTTATTAAATTTTATACAAAATGAATAAAAAAGTAATATATTTATTATATATAAAAATATATTAAATTATTAAAAAAACTATTTTTTATCAAAAATAATACATTATGGTCGAACCGAGCCTGTCTCGAGCCTTGGTCGAGCCGAGCCCGAGCCTGGAAAAAAGGTCAATGCTCTGCTCGGCTCAGCTCGTTGTCATCCCTATAATGAAGATGATAGTAATTTTGTAATCATTTGATTTTCGTATTTATGCAATTAACTGCTTGTAATCACTAAAAATCAACCGATTTCATTGATTTGATCTTAAAAAAAAATCTTCTCTGGACCTTTCGTTCCCAAGGTTATATATATTTCTCCAATTAATTTGTCTATTTTTCATTAATACTTCTTTTGACATGAACCAGAACTCAAGACTTCCAAATTTATTAATTGGATAATAATACATATAGTATAATATTAGTAATAAGTTGATGATCAATAAGCCAATAATATGTACTTCCATGAGTTGAAGAACTATCAAGTCAACTGTACTTGCATGGTACTGCAATAATACGTACTGCTAATATGGTAAATAGTAAATACACAATAAATTGCAATTTTCTTCTTTCCTCCAACTAAACAATCGGCATGATATTTTAAACTTATTCAAAACAATTTGAAATATATAAAATTCAATTGTTTTTTACAGACTTAAGTAGAGATGACAGCCTAACGGCCCTGAGCTGCACCATTCCTATTTACCGGAGCGGAGCCACATATAAATCAGGGATAGTGATAACTCTTTAAAGTTCATGATTAAGTGGCAGAGATCAAGAAATGTTCGACTACTCGTAATCGCTTTAACTATCAAAGGTGACATGTAACTCTGAGATCCTTGTTCCGCCATTCTCTATTTATGCATTGTGCTATGAAGAATTCTTTACATGATTTGATAGTCCTCCAAAATCGTGAGAACCAGTTTGATGCTACGATTATTCCATTGTTAGTCTAATTGACCAATGAAATAATTATTCGATATCAATCTTCTGTCACTGCTAAATCATGACTGACCTTTCCTAACCATAAAAAGCCAACAATATTAACAACATGTGGGTTTTTTTAGTTTTGACTTTAATATGTTCAAAAGAAATGGCACTGTATAATCATTTTCAGTACAAAATCTCACTGTATCACTGCATGAAACATGCCATTTCTTTGGTTTCACATATGATGATGCTATACTATAATAGATTTCTTACATCTCCATGTATATATTTATACTGCATCTTTATGTATAAATACCAGCCTAGAAACTCTTGATAACAACGTAGTTTGATCTCCAAAGGGAATTAGTTAAACTGCATCGAATCAAGGACGGCTAACGATGAAATTTCGCGGAGTATGGCAGAGTTTCTTCCTCCTTGTGTTCATAGGATACATGTTTATATGGGTTATGCTGCCGACAAAAACGTACAAGAATTCATGGACTCCCAAGTTGAATGAGAAACTCAACTCGACATACTTTAGGGAACAAGGTAACATGTTTTCCATTTCATATTAGGGTACTACGTGTTGTATAGTGTCTGTACAGTGGCAGAGTCAGGACCCCAATATCAGGGTTTACTTCTTGAATCTTCCAGGGGTATCAGCACCCCCAAATTTTATGTGGCTCCGCTAGTGCACTTGTTTAAACGTACATATGCACACATGATTTCACTGTTTTTTTTTCTTTTTTCACGTTCTTAATTGATCCCTTCTTCTATTTTTGTGCAGGAACGAATCTTCTTTTGTTTAGTTTCCCTCTTATGCTGATTGCGGTTTTGGGATGTGTTTATCTACATTTGCAGAAGAAATCAAATTCTGATCAGAGGTCTGGCTATATATTTTTCTCCATTCTTACTTCAATATAACACGATTATATTAGACAAATAAAACTGCTAAGAGAGTCTTTAACTTAATTTTGCAGTGGCAAGGGCTGTTTGAATTCCATTACACAGCGTCCTGCGATGGTAATGGCTCCATTGGGAATAGTCAACGCTGTGGAGCTCACATTTGCAGCCATGTTTGCAGCTCTTCTGATATGGTCTCTTGCAAACTACTTGTATGTTAGCTTTGGCCACCTCCACATGCATACACCAGGAGAAAAAGTGTAAGTATTTGATATTAACATCATACTTCTATAAAATTTCAAGACAATTAACACGAGCCTCGTGATAAATCGAGATTTCTGACTCCGTTCTGATTCTTGATGTTTTTAATTTCATGATTTTATGATAAGATGTTCACTCTTGCTTCGCCTTTGAAGGTGGCAAGCAAAGTTTCGTAGTGTGTCCTTGAGGCTTGGATACATCGGACACACATGTTGGGCATTCTTGTTTTTCCCCGTGACACGAGGATCATCGGTCCTGCCTCTCATCGGCCTTACGACAGAGTCCAGCATCAAGTATCACATATGGCTTGGCCATGTATCCACATTCCTTTTTGTTGCACACAGCGTAGGATTCATCATCTATTGGTGGGCAATGGTGGATCAAATGTACCTGGTAAGAACAATGATTTAATAATTTTGTTATGGAACTTTTTTATATGCAAACATGAATCAATCATCATCTCTCCCTGTGCAGACGCTTCAGTGGAGTGCTACTTATCTGTCTAATGTAGCGGGAGTAATTGCGTTTGTGCTGTCATTGGGGATATGGGCAACGAGCTTTGATCGAGTTAGGAGAAAGATGTTCGAGGTTTTCTATTACACACACCACCTCTACACTCTCTATGTGTTTTTCTACTTATTTCATGTTGGAGTGGCCTACATCTGCATGATTCTGCCCGGAATCTTCCTCTTCCTCATCGATCGATACTTGAGATTCTTGCAATCCAAGCGGAGGATTAGACTAGTTTCAACGCGACTTTTGCCTAATGGCACAATGGAGATGACCTTTGCCAAGCATCCAGGTACAATATTTATGATAGAAACGAAAATTCTTATATGAAGCAGGTATCTAGTCACACATGAAAATAAGCGGTTCAGATTTTATTAGAATCTATCACTAAATTTTTGGAAACACCGTCACACTCTGATGTTTGACATGATCAAACAAATTTCCTCCAACGCATACTATTGTTATTGTAGCCATGAACTTGAACTCAAATACCAACTTGTAAATGCCAAGTGCAAAATAGGGTACTCAGAAACAATTAGATAACACAACATCAAAATTCGTGGATCTAGATGTACTATAAATTCTATAATGTAGGAAGTTTTTGTAATTTCAAGAAGTTTCAGGGGAATTTTGTGTAATTAGTTCAAACCTCAGGCATGCTAGTATACCTCTCCCAAATTTTTTCTTTACACAAACTAAAAACATGGCAAAATCTAAACCTTTAACTGCATGAGTGGCAATCAGATTTTCTGCAAGAATCTTCTTCACAAAACCATTCTTCCTAAGCTTGTCAAATGAATAAGTTATTATTCTAATGAGGAATTGTAATTAACTACTTCTTTCCAGGATTGTCCTACAATCCCACTAGTACCTTGTTCGTGCATGTTCCAAGCGTATGCAAGCTGCAGTGGCACCCCTTTACGGTAACTTCCAACTCCAACTTAGAGACAGATAAGCTAAGCATAGTAATCAAAAGTCAAGGAAGTTGGACACAAAAGCTCTACAAACAACTCTCTTCTTCTTTGGATCATCTTCAAGTATCAATCGAAGGACCATATGAACCTGCATCATCTCATTTCTTAAGGTAACCACAACAAAATTTGATGTCTAAGTTGATAATCCAATATTGGATAATGCTAACAAAGCTTTAAACTCATACACAGCCGTGAGACTTTGGTGATGATCAGTGGAGGAAGTGGGATCACTCCTTTCATTTCCATAATACGCGAAATCATGTACAGAAGCACAGAATCAAACAGAAAAGTTCCTAATGTTCTTCTCATTTCAGCTTTCAAGCACACAACCGATCTAACCATGTTGGATCTCTTGCTTCCTTTAACGGGCTCTTCGTTAGACTTTTCCAAACTGAAACTTCAAATAGAAGCTTACATTACTCAAGAGCATGAACGGCCCCTTGAGGATGCGAAGAAGCAAATCCAGACTAAACTCTTCAAGCCAAATCCATCCGATTCAGCTATAACTGCAGTTCTAGGGAAGAACAGCTGGCTATGGCTTGCTGCGATAATCTCATCTTCATTTGTCTTGTTCTTGCTGCTTTTGGGATTCGTTACGCGTTATCACATATATCCAGTGGAGAGAAGGGGGGAGAACTATCATTACAGCTACAAAATTCTCTGGGATATCTTTCTTGTGTGTGCATGTGTGTTTGTAGGAACTAGTGCTGTTTTCATGTGGCAGAAAAGGAAATTATCTGCTGAAGGGAAGCAAATTCAGAGTTTGGATGTGGGAACACCGACAATGTCGCCGTCGTCTTGGCTGTGTGTTTCGGATAGAGAACTTGAAAGCCTTCCTCAGCAGTCTCTTGTTCAATCCACAAATGTGCATTATGGCGCCCGGCCCGATTTGAAGAGTAAGTACTATATTCTTTTTTTCATTTCTAATGGTATGCAGGGACAATGGATATCGGCTGACAGGGGCAGTCACCCCACTCAAATTTATATGTAACAATCTTTACATATTCTGAAAGAGTTTCAAGATTCTATGCTTAAAACCCTGTTTTAGTGACGGAATCCGTCCTTATATGCCTTCCATGATTGTTGATTAGTTTGCAGTGAAATTTTCTGTTAGACTAAGTAATACTTCACAAATCTTATTGATCCCTCGTGTATAATTTTTATTGAAAAGATCCACACATAGTTTTTGTAGAGGTTCAAATTTTGTGCCTAAAATCCTTATCTAGTGACAGAATCGTCACTATAATCTTGTCGCCACTAATTAGTTTATAGAAGAATTTTCTATTAGTTAACTAAGAAATAATTGTTGTATTTTCAACTAATTTTTGGTGAAGGTTTTTCCAGTAAACTAGTAGAAAATTTCGTTTCAAGTTAATAAGGGACGGAGCATCTTGTGGACGGATTCCATTGCTAAAGGGGTGCTTTCTTGTAGTGAAATCATACTTGGTAAAAATTCAATCTTGATTCAAATTTTTTTTGCATTGTTGTTGATGGCAGGCATACTCTTTGGTTGCAAAGGATCAGATGTTGGAGTTCTCGTTTGTGGGCCGAAAACTTTGAGACATGATGTCGCGAAAATATGTGCATCTGGTTTGGCCAAAAACCTGCACTTCGAGTCTATCAGCTTCAATTTGTGATCAATGTAAAAGATCTTGTAAGAATATGATCCCAACGTATACATTCTCATTCTCAAAGATTTTATCAACTTTTGTTGTTTGACTTGTTTGCTGCCTCATGTAAGAACTGAGTCAGGTTGTAAATTGTTTATACTCATGATATTGTTGTATATCTTCTTCTCAAGATTTTCCAGTCTGTTTGAATGTATCATCTGGCTTCTCTCAGTAATATGGTTGTTTTCAGTCTTTAATCTCAAATGTCAAAGCCGTACATATGTTCGTTTCTGTGTATACGATCTGGATTCATAAGGCGACTAGCAGAATTTCGGAGTATAATTTGAAGATCTTGTGTTCATTTCAAAATGAGGCTCATAAAATTACTGATCCTATAAGTTTTACGGCTGTTTTGACTGAGAGATTACGCTGCATGTTAATCGATTCGTATTTTGGTTAATGGGCTTGTTTACTAGTGTGAACACATTCTGCTACAGGTTAAAAAGTTGGTCCCTTTTTTAAACTATGTTACAACAGCATTAAGCTGTTGTTTCGTCTTCATGCATACAGAGTATTTCTTCTATTTAAGACTTGTTGGATTCAGAGAAAGAGTGAAAGAAATGGATTCGATTAATATAGAAAGTATGCGTAACGAACATATTATACGTATTCGATTTGCAATAAAGCTGTTGATTTTGGTAGTTTTCTTGGGTTACATTATCATATGGATAATGATGCCCACAAATGTATTCTGGCTGCATTGGTTGCCTAATATCCATGCTACCGCAGATTCAACCTACTTCGGACAGCAAGGTTCGATATTCTCATGTTCCCTCGATCTCTCCGAGTCAATGTAGTTAAGACAGATTTCACATATAATCTGATTTTATGTAATTTTGTTGGATCTTTGGTTGCGTGTCCAGGTGCAAATATACTTATATACACTTTCCCAGTTCTGTTTATTGCTGTATTGGGATGTCTTTATCTCCATCTGGAGAAGTACAGTGATGATGTTGAAAAAGGGTATGGTCTTCTGATTTGATCCCATATCACGAAGAATATTTTTCATTATCTTGCCAAATTTAACATGGTAAGAGATCATAAGTTCTTTTTAACTGTTTGTTGACAGAAATACTCCTGAGGAATCGTGCTTCGCCTCGTGGAGACAACCTGTACTCGTGAAGGGACCTCTTGGTGTCGTTTCTTGGACAGAACTATGGTTTTTATTAATGTTCGCAGCGCTCTTGGTTTGGTCATTCTCGTCTTATGTACATAACATGTTCAAGAATGTAACCAGACAATCTGCAGCAAAGATGGGTGAAAGCGTGTAAGATGACTTTTTCTTGAAATTTCGAACTACTCACCCCGGAAATGTAATTTGTAACTCACCTAACCTCATGGGTAGTAAATGTGATTCGCCCATACTTTTATTCTCGTTTTTAGTTTTCATAGAGAAAGAACAAGGTACGAATACTGATTGGTAGGATGTTGAAACAGGTGGGAAGTTAAGCTAGATAGTTTCGCCCTCCTACTAGGCCTCGTTGGGAACATTTGCTTATCATTCCTCTTCTTCCCCGTGAGTCGAGGGTCATCAATCTTACGCCTCATTGGACTTACTTCAGAATCTTCCATTAAGTACCACATTTGGATTGGCCATATTGTTTTAGCCCTCTTCACCTCACACGGTCTGTGTTTCGCTGTTTTCTGGGCTAAAACCAATCAACTCTATGAGGTATATACAATAAAAACCATGTCCATTAGGTTTGGAAAACCATGTCTCTATGGGATAATTACACTTAGACCCTGATATCAGACATGAATACAGTTACCCCTAATGGTTCAAAAACTACATCTAGAGAAGGGGGTGTAGATGTAATTTCCCAAATCACAGGGTTCAAGTGTAATTATCCCTTATCTTAATCTTCCTTGGAACCAAGTTCATGGTTATCTTGTGTAAAACTTGTAGATGCTGAAATGGGACGGAGTTGGAATTTCAAATTTGGGGGGAGAAATCGCTTTGCTATGTGGCCTTGCAATGTGGATCACTAGCTCGTCTCTAGTCAGGCAGAAACTATTCGAACTCTTTTACTACACACATCATCTCTACGTTGGTTTTGTTGTCTTCTTTGTGTTCCATGCGGGGTTCTCGTATTTTTGCATCACGCTACCGGGATTCTACCTCTTTCTGATTGATCGGTTTCTGAGATTCTTACAATCTCAGCAAAGGGTTCGTTTGATCTCCGCTCGTGTTTTGCCTTGCCGAGCTGTGGAACTCAACTTCTCCAAAGATCCAAGTAAACTTCGCAAAAACATATTCTATCTATTGAAATTACAGTTACCCCCATAACACTAAAGGATCGAGGGAATATCTTGTAATTAGAGCAGCTAATTTGTTTCTTTTTAACAGGACTAACATACAATCCAGCAAGCATCATGTTCATCAATGTGAAGAGCATCTCGAAGTTACAGTGGCATCCATTTACAGTCACCTCAAATAATAACATCGATCGTGATCAACTCAGCATTGTCATTAAAAGCGAAGGAAGTTGGTCTCAGAAGCTCTATGAGAAGCTTTCATCTCCAACACCAATGGATCACCTCGAAATCTCGGTTGAAGGACCCTATGGACCTACTGCAACCTCCCTTTTAAGGTTTGAATTAAAGAAAACGCATAATTACAAAATGCCACTATAGATTACCCCAATTACAAAAGAACTCATCAACCTATGAAAATTACAGTTACCACCCTTTAGGTTTGCTTCTATCTTACAACTAGCACCAACCATTAGCTACTTCGGTTACCAAAATGCCACTCATTCTTGTTGGGGGCTAAATGAAATTGAGATAGATAAATTAATGGTTTTGTAATTGAGGCAAATTTTCTTGGTTTTTGTTTTTCGGGTGCAGGCATGAGAAGCTCGTACTGGTCAGTGGAGGAAGCGGCATAACTCCATTCATATCCATCATCAGAGAACTCGTTTACACAGCAAACACGAAAGAGAACACTCCGAGCATCATCCTTGTGGCTGCTTTCAAGAACTCAGAAGATCTCACAATGCTCGATTTTCTCCTTCCATTATCTGGAACTTCTTTCGACATTTCCCGTTTGCGGATACAAATCAAACTCTACATAACTAGAGAGAGAAACCCCTCAACAGAAATCAAGAAACTGCATCAATCTATTTGGTTCAAGCCAAGTGCTTCAGACAAGCCAGTTTCCTCAGTTTTGGGCCCAAACAACTGGATTTGGCTTGGAGCTATTATCTCATCATCTTTTATCCTCTTTCTTATCCTTATTGGGGTGATCAACCAATACTACATATATCCAATTGATCATAACACTAATCTGATATATTCAAATGCTGCAAAATCCACAATTAGTATTGTGTGCTTGTGTGTGTCGGTGGTGATCGTTGCCATTTTACCTTTTCTTTGGAACAAGAAACAGAAAACTAAAAACACTATGCAGATTCAAAATGCAGACACTCCGACTCCCATGGCATCTCCGGTGCCTGGATTATGGGGTTATCAGGTCGAGAGAGAATTAGAAAGCGTTCCACACCAATCATTTGAGGGAGTTACTACCGTGCATTATGGTCGAAGACCAGACTTTAAGAGTAAGTTTCTGCTTGTGAAAATTTGTTATTCATTACATACATTATTGAGCTTGTGTATTAAGTGTGGTTTCATGATGATGCAGAGATACTATGCGAGTCTGAGGAGTCCAACGTTGGCGTTTTGGTCAGTGGCCCGAAGAAGATGAGGCAAGATGTTGCTGCAATTTGCTCATCACCTGGTGCTGTCAAAAGGTTGCATTATGAATCTTTCAGCTTTAGCTGGTGAATTAAAAGACGGAGATTGTGGAATTAGGGCTAGCTATTATCTGCAGACACCTAAATTTTGAAATGTTCGATCGAAATGCGATGTAATTTTCGATAATTTTGGGTACAGAAAAAAACCAACTTCTCAATTTGTGGCCAAAAGCCCTAACAAAATAGTAAAATTACGGATCCTATTTCGAACATCCTACGTAATGTAACCCTCCTAGATCTTCAAAGACCCTTTGTTGCAAGATTGACCTGAACTTAATTTTAAGAGATTCCATTCCTGTGGCTCACAATCAAATAAACCATAACCAGAACAGATGCTCATATCATCCATGCAAGAGCAACAATAGACAGCAATTGGTGCAAATTCTTAACCCTCAAAGACATATATACACAATCATTACTTATCAGGTTTTAGAAGGATTTCAGTGCACTTAATTCCAAGAACCAACTGCAAGGCAAAGAGCTTTTAACTTTGTTGCAAGAGCCACTGTCACTTCAAAAACAGAAAGACATAGCTACCCCAAACGGACTTTGATTCCACAAGGATATACAAAATCAACCACCAAAGGGGAATGCATAAAAATGACACAGGCCTGCCACTTCGAAACTCAACAAGGCCTTCCCAAGATTTTAACCCAAATAGAAATAATAATCAGCAAAATTAACTTCTAAAATCCTACTTCGCTGAAAGGAGGAAAAAAAAAAGAAAAGAGGAAAAAACTTCGACTGGTATCGAGTTCCTACACCTACCACCAAACCATCAGTCAGTTATACTTTAATCGATCTTTTGTCCTCCCTATCACCGCCACCACCCTGAGCCTGTGGGGCGGCATCCCTAGGGACGCCATCATCATTATTCAGATTGCTGCCCTTATCAAATTCATCCGGTGCATTGTGCCGAAACCGCCTGACGACATTTCCACCATCGTCATCACCATCATGGAGTCCTCTTCTATCATCATAATTGGATTCTAATTTGAATCTTCCCGGGCGAATCATGGGTCTAAAATTATAATCATCCGACTTCATTCTCCCAGAAGACCCAACCCCATCGAACCTTTGAGTAGTGCGCCTAAATAATCTCACCGGTGAAGATCTCCTACGCCTCAAATGACTATTACTATTATCTCCGAATGGACGATCATCAATCCATCGCCCGTTCCTCTGTGGTGAAAAGCTTCTTGGTGGTGGAGATGCATAGCCGTCTCCATAGTCAGCAGATCCAAAAGTGGGTTTTGATGAAAATGGCAGTGCCCTCATTCTCTCCATCCTAGCCTCAGATCTAGGGCCAATGATTCGTTCCCTATGGGAATGCCATGGTCTGGGTGACCGTGTTCTCGACCTCGAACGAGATCTCCTTCTTGGAAAAGCAGCGTGCCCATTTCTAGCAGAACTCGGAGAGAAGCTTCGGTCCCTTCTTGACATAAACCTTGGCATGCGAACAGACGTGCCAGCTTCATCAGGTAAAGGAGGATCAAAATCCTCTGCAAAATCTCTTCCACTACGTTGAGAATAGTGTCCCCTGGTTCTGTAATTGCTGGCTCCTCGTGTTTGAGGCATTCTTCTGCGAATGGGGAAGTACTCGTCTCTCTCCCCAGGCGAACGCCTCATGAGTGGCCTATGGATGCCTTTTGATAAATAATTACCAGGTTGCCTTGGTTCGTGGAAATCGGCTCCAGTACTGATCTTTTCTGGAGGTTGTCGGACATGATTACGACCCTCAGATACCTGATAATTTGAGTTATAGCGCCTCCTAGAACCCCATGATGTAAACTGTCTTTCATCTTGACTGGATGGTCTGTATCTGTTGACATATCTGTCGGGACTGAGGTTATCCCTCTCCGGCCGAGTGTATGAACCAGCAAAACGGCGTGATCTAAAGCAAAAAGATGTAACAAACAAATGTTAATACAATGATGGGAGACTAATGGTAAACCCCATTAGGTGAAAAGGAGAAGTCAGAGATTAAATACCTGCATGGCTGTATGTAAAAAGCATCCTTCCCATCAGCTGCTGCAATACGAGATTGTGGCTTTCCTCTACCAGTCTTAGATGCAAATTCATCTGTCTGTGTCACCCTAGCATCAACTGCTTCACGTTGATCAGTCAATTGTCTTCTTTTCAAGACCTCATCGTTTTCCTCAATAACCATTTCCATAGACTGCTCAACTGTAGTACCAGATCCTGCATTTGATCCTTTTCCACCCATCTCGTTATTGTCTGAGTCATCTTTCGCAAACTGCCTCCTCAAAGACTGCTTGATAGGCTCAGTTTTACTAACATTACCACCTTCTGAAAATCTTTTAACCAACAAATTTCTCCTTTCAGTGCCATGAGAACCCTCTGAACCACCTTCAACCACCTCGGACGTAGTAGGGTAATCAGCAGCATCAGAACCATCTCCATTTCTTCCATCAGATTCATAGTCAACACACTCATTTTCTATTTCATTGTCCTCCCATGAGCATAAAAATGAACCCCGCAATTCTCCATCCTCGTACGGAGAATCATACCCTTCCTGAAACCTAGTCAAGTCATCTCCATCAATTCCTGACCCGATCCTACCAACTGAAGTAGGCTCATCACATTGCACTCCAGCACTAGAACTCTTGCACGAGTCAGCCATCATGGCCGTCTTTATCACTTCACGAGGATGGTTATTATCATCATTGTTGGCAAAAGTTTCAGCCTGTTCCAGGTGACCCTGACAATCAGCTATAGTAGACTTGGAAACAAGAGTGCCATCAATTTGAGACTTTGGATCAGTGCCTGCAGCAAGAAAATCAAGATATTAGATGGACCAGAAAAGTTTTCAATACATTTAAATTACTTCAGGAGTTGCCAGCACAAATTCTTCCACAAGCAACAGACTTAATAGTGTACCCATCAAAGAAATCACAATACCAGGAAGCTCAGAAGTTTGTTTGGAATCTTCAATGTCTTTGCACTGCATGTCCATTGCAGATGTAGATATCCCACAGGCAGGCAAAACAACTGCTGTGACATCCGGAGCCTCTGTCTGAATACTTTCAGAAGCTGTAGTTCTCTCGCATTCGCTCACATTACTTGAACAGTCTTCATCCTGTCTTATAGTAGCCACAGCAGACGCAGTGCTGATTTTCCCCTCCAGACCAGCATTCAGGTTCATAACTTGATTTGCATTTTCCGAAAGAGCATTGCTACTTGAAACTTGAGTTGAGTTCCTCTTATCAGCATCTTCTTTGGTGGCTTGATCAGAAGACTCTTTAGGAAAAAGCTCTTCAAGGCTGGGATGCTTGCTGCATGTTGTATCAGTTGAAATTACAGTTGACTTATTTTCTTCGATTTTCAGATTGGAAGGAACATTGTTTGCAGTTGTGGCGCCCATATTAGAGACTGCAAGGTCCAAAGAACCTTTATGCCTGCCTTCTACATGTGTATCATCATTGACATCCTTGGAGGTGTTTTCAGCAATTGAATCATCATCTGGTTCACCCCAAGCATCCATCAGAGTATTTAAATCCCAATGCTGTCTTTTAACCTTCGGCATAGTCTCATCTTCTGGGCTTCCACACAAACTCCGTGAAGCAGCCACCGAGTTGTTCTGGAAGCTCTCACTATTACCCACAACGGTCATAATACTCGAGGAATTCTGAGACTCATTATTTTTCAATCCTACTTTAGATTGTGTGGCAGAACTAGTTGTTTCAGCGGCTTTGGGCATTAAAGAATCTTCTGCAACAAGATCCTCTTTCTTCTCATTATTCGCCTCGTCGTCCATGCTAGCAGCAGCTGCAAGAAGTTCAATACCGGAGAAGTCCCCCGCTTCATTATATTCACGCTCTGTTCGACCACAGAAAAATGGGCCATCATACCCTTTACCGGATCTAGTTTTAGCAAATCCATCAAGTCCACTTAATTGCCAGTTTGAGGACCTCTGTTGTGAGGAACAACTAGGATACTGCTGTAGCTCGTGGTCTTTAGAAAATGGGGAAGAGCTAGGTGGGGAGGCAGAATGATGGTGTAACGAGGGAGTCCAAGGGCAAGGTGATGGGGATTGAAGTAGGTGCCTTCTTTTCTTGAGTGGAACACTCTCCGACTTACTAGATGTAGATCGTCCAGGAACCACCTCACCAAACTGCCATATCAACAGATGACACTGATTAATTTTGTAAAGAGCTTAGTGGAATAAACAGCTAGCGATGATAATTAATAGATTGAGATATACCTTGTCAGAATCAGACCCAGAAAAATCTCCTACTCTTTTGGGACTAGCGGAATTGCCTGCCTTCGGAACACCAGTCAAACTTCTAGCTATAGGCTTCCGGGAGCGCCTTCCCTTCACATTCTTCCAATTCAACTCTTGATTCGCGGAGTTCATTATTTCAAGACCCGCACTGCTGCTGAGCATTTTCTGCAGATACAGGCTCTATCCCATCAAACAATGAATGCCGACGAAGATTTTTTAATGAACACCTTCGCAGACCAACTTCTTTCTAATTTCCCTCCCAAATTAAAATTAACTCTCCTGCTCAATTATGTAGGCAAATCTGCACATAAAGCTTGGATCAGGCTGCGCCTTCACACTAACAGGAGCAGTAATTATAAATAGAAACCAATAGCATCAAACCATTCATGCGACAAATTTGCAGTATAGATCATATTGTATTTGATAATAACAATTCTCAGATAGCATGGTTTTGCCGGTAGAAAACCAATCGTTTAGGCATACAGAAAGAAAAGAAAAGAGGGGAAAAAAACACACTATCATGGACATATTCAACAAAAACAATCATATAAACTCACCTCAAGAGTGACAACTGGTTACTACAATAAGCGGCAGTCTGTCTGATCTTGGGGCATCCACAAGTAGACTGCCTGCAAAACAAAAAATGGGTGTCATCAACTGAACCAGGAACGTAAAACACAAGAACTAAACTAAGATTCAAAAAACGTTAACAACAATTGGAAGATGATAGGACTGATAACAAATGCCTCCACCATCTGTAGATTTCATGGATAAAAGAAACAAGCACACTACTCTTATATACTCTTTATTTACCCAATTCGTCCAGCACATAATTCTCATCATTTACCTCACAGAAGGCCAATAACTTCATTGAATCAAAAGGACAGAGTTGTTTCATGTACGAAATACATGACAGATCAAAAGTAGCTGGCTAAAATCTAGGTTAAAAGACGGCTATATGGTCGAAACAGCCTCTCAGTTCCATCATAATTGATATCTAGCATTCTTGATGAGGTTACGCAGAGCAGAAAAAAGATCTAATGAGCTTTAGCATTAGAGAGCCTTCGTAATCATCTCTAGAGGCCCAGTTTCATCAACAAATGCAGATTTAACCCATCTTGACGCAAGGATTATTAGAAGGATCTACCAGCATTTACTATGCTTTGGATCTAAAGAGGCATTGCGCCTACCTATGGGAATCACGGAAATATAGCACAATTTGCAGCAAATTCATTGAAATTTGAGATAATCTCCGGATCCTCTAAAGCATCAATCACTACTAAGTTAAAATAGAAAAGCAAATCCCATAGGTTTTCTTATTTCAATTCTGCAGCATCTTTTCCGTGCAGCCTTCGCCAGGTAAACCAGAAATAATGTCAAGAAAGGAAATCTGGAAGAGGCGATTTTCTTTATGGTCATAATACAGCAATCTCCTACATCGAGATCTTGATCTCCTGCAGATTTCCATGTACTGGAATATGCATTTGACCAGAAACCATCAATCTATTCACGGAAGACCACATAGATGATGTGAAAATCAATCTTTGGAGTCAGAATAATGCACCAAATCCTTCAATACACATCATCTCAAAGTAGAAACTTCATTTGCTTCGGCAGGCGAAGCTTTAGCCATAAAATATCACCAGATTCAGATCTTCAAATGAAGGATCACGAACTCAAAATCCGGAATAGCAAACCATAAAAAGGTCGTCGGAAACCACAGATCTTGACCTCGAGATGCAGATTTCCTTGTCCAACGACGACGGGTGAAGACAATAGCACAGAAAAACAATCCAGACACAAATCAGGCAGATTATCAAAAAACTTAGGGTTTCATATACCTGTATAAAACGGTCCAAAAACTCAAAATCTCCTCGCAATCAAAAATCGTAGGGTTTCCGATTAATCCTCCACTGACGGTCCAAACTCACAAAATTCCTCGCAAAACACGCACACAATCCACTGAATCCTCACGTCCACCGCCAATTTTCCCGCTGCTCCAACTCCTCAAACACAAAAAAAACCACAAGCATACAAAAAAAAAAGCGCCGCCACGCCAACGCCACCGTTGCGCCGCGCCGCCTCCGCAGCCTACGTCAGATCAGAACGACGTCCGTCGGATCTCGAACCCCGGAACGATTGACGGCCGTCCGATGATGATTCCTCTGGAATATATTATTGCTTGGCTCTCGGAGAAGAGAATAGACGCGAAGATTATCAGCTTTTTAGCCTTTGGAGGAGTAATGCCCATCCCACTCACCACCAATTTATGCTTGCCACTATGACGAAAATGCCCTCGGTCATTCCGTGAAGTGACGAAAATGCCCCTCGATGCCCTAGTCCTGTTCGGAAACGACTTCCGCTTTGTCGGGTAATTACGGTCAACACTCTCTCTCTCTATCTCTAAATCTGATTAGCGCCGTTGATGACTTCGTGCCATCTCACCAATCAGATCTAAACGTTATTTTTATTTTCTTTTACCTAATTATTATTATTATTATTATTAATTAGGATTATGTTTTCCTAATCTTGCTTTGCAAATACTATGATGAAATATTTTCACAATTTTTCTCTAAATCCAAAATCTTCTATTAAATTTGCAATTATGAATTTTGATAATGTTACATCTATTTTTTTTTATGAATATCAGGTTTTATCTATTACACTTGATGATTAATATTAAATTATAAATTCATGCTATAACAATATGTTATGTGTTATCAAAAAGTATATTAAGAACTTTTCGTAATTTTTCATAATATAATAGAATGTGTTATTTTTCACGAAAAAATATATTAAAAAGTTCATATAATTTCTCAAATCTCATGAGGAAGTTTGTAAAATTTAGCCCAAAATCAGAATGTATTGATATAATTATTTGTAGTTTGATTATTAGTTATATTGATAATTACTTATTATCCATTTTTATCCATAAAGATAATAAGATTAAGAATGTACAATCAAGATTTACACAATCTGAAGATATTCTTTACTTCAACCCATTTGAAACCTTTTACCACATCAGCCTCTTTTGAGAAGAGCAATTGTTTTGTTCCAAAAGGAAAAAATGAGCAACTAAGTTAAAAATTTTGAAAATAGTCAATTGATTATGATGATGTCGAATTTTTTGATTATGTTAGGTTGTTTTATGCGTTGGCATTCTAATATTCAAGTTAATGAAATACTCAAAATGATAAGTGGATACTAAACGGAGATTATTCCTTGGGTTGACACTTTCATGTTCACGTTAGTAAAATATTTAAAATGTGTTGGCATTAACATTCAACTTGATATAATATTGCCGATACATAAATTACTGGGATACTCAAGGTCGTAAGTTCGTAAAAAAGAGGAAGTCGAATTTAAACTTTGATAGAAGTTCGATTAAAAAAAAAAAGTGTGTATGTGTTGTCCATCAAATGAGAGCACTTATAAAGTGAACTAAGGTCAATGGGCACCGCCTTTGGGTTCATACGGATCCATTAGGTTTTCATTGAATTTTCGGGATCACATTTGATGAGTAGGAAAGTGGATAAACGGATGAGATCTTATATTATGATATCTGTGATCACGGACCTTTCTAACACCATCTTCCTCAAGGTAATTAACCTACTCGAACGAATATGGTTCAACATCCACATCGAGAGGCGCTCGATTTGCTTATGACCGAAGGCTCGAGCTTCATATGAATCAAGCAAGACATTTTGCTCAAGGGAATCCTTTCATGTCCTTTTTAACATATCGGCTACCAACACATGTGTGTTCCAATTTTAATTCTATCAAGATTATTATAGTCATGGTTGTCTACTTATAATTACTAAGTAAATTATAGATTTTATTACAACATTAGATAAATTGGTCAAGAAATCTTCTACAAGTTACATTTTAATATTTTATAAATATTTCTCCAAATAAAAATCCTTCAAGAACCCACATTGTATTTCACATTAAACAACATTATTGGGCATTTTCATAAATATATAATTCGTTTTTCTTTTTGTGTGTGTGTACAACATTTGGAAGTATATATACAAGAATAGGGTAAAATATGGATATAATTTGGATTTAAATAAGAGAATAGAAATGAAATAATGGAGATAAGATGATGAGTGGTGATGTGATGTGAAAAATATTGGTGAGGATCCGGATCAACAATATGTGGTCCTAGTTTCAAGATGCTATTGCTATATAACACCAAAAACATTTACAAAATTCTTTTTTATTTTTAATATTTTCCTCATAAAACATTCTTTATTTAATGCAAAGAAATTTTATTCCGTTAAAATATTAATCTTTCTTGTAATTAATTTTATTTATTTCCTACAAACATTAGTCAATAATCTTTAACCATTACATTCTAAAACAAGTGTTTATTTTTTATTCTATGAATTAAAGTTTATTAAAGAAAATGTCATGCATGTGTTAATAATCAGTGTTTAAATGATAATTATGGAGTGATTTACAAGCTAAAGTCATGTTCTTGTCCCCACTATATACTACCATTTTACTTTTTTTTTTTTTTTAAAAACTTAGAATTTTGTAAAAATAATACGTTCCTTTGAAAGCACCCAAGAACAAGTTCATTATTCAATCCAATATGATTCCTTTGCACGCGATGCCTGCAAAGTATAACATTTTAATTACCAAATAATAAAATGCTATAAATTGACTAAGGATAGATAATGTTTGTTAACCTAAGGTCCACGATCCATTAAAAATGTCACATTATCTTCTCGCTTCGAACACTCGTATCAAATACCCATTACATTGTAAATTTAAAATTTATTTTGCTATGATCGTATCATGTAACGTCCTGTTGTGTCGTATTGTATTGGAACTTCATACCTTTTGTCAACCTAAGCTATTCTGACCCATTGGATTTAAAGTTTATCTTTTTTAGGGATAATTATGAACAACCCCTGAGATTTGGTAAAATTATAGATTAACCCATGAGGTTTGAGAAATTATGAACTCCCCCCTCAACACCGTTATTTTCTCCGTTAAATTTAATAGAATGTGTAGAATTTACTATTTTGCCCCTAATATGCTGAAACTCAGGGGAATATATGTAATAAAGAGACTAAAGATAAGGGGGGTTAATGCAATAACTAAAATTATTAGGGAGTTTGATGTAAATACCACTCACGGCCCATGTAACAAACTAATCATATTTTAATATTTTTATGATAAAATAATTTTATACCTAAAGTTTATGGATGCCTAATATTTTTCTGTAGATATTGATCATGCATGTTCAACATTTGAAATAATTGTTTAAATGACTCTGACAGATATTTATGTGAATTTACTAATGCATTTATTGATATCGGTGTGTTTATTGTTATTTTCAATTTTGAGGGAAAATTTTGGTATTGCATTAATTGCTATTTGTCTGGTTTGTTTATATGAATTTTTATTTTGAGGAAAAAATTGTTATAATTGTAAATAAATTATTTTAAATTAATTTTAAATGAACTTGTACAAAATATATTTAAAACTAAGATATAAATATAAGAGGAAATTTATAACTTTCTATCATATTTCATAAAAATAAATATGCATGGAATATCTGATTTAATTTATATTTATAGATAAAATATAAAATATAAAACTAAATAACAACTTTTTAAATACAAAAAATTCAAAATTAACTAATATTATAATTATATCATTAAACTCTCAGTAAAATTACAATATACCCCCTAAGGGTGTTTTTTGAATGTAAATATGAGTTTAAACGGTGTGATTAACGGTAAGTGAAATTTGTGAGAGTGTGTGTAAAGGTTAGGGGGAATTCGTAATTTCTCAAACCTTAGGAAGTAATCTGTAATTTCGTCAAATTTCAGTGGGATGTTCGTAATTATCCCTTTTTTAACTTGTTTTCCATTAAATTGCAAGGGAATTTATAGGCGTAGTGGATATTTTGGTAAGCTAATAATAGGCCCAAGTTGACAAGGTTCACTTTGTATATGACATATTTTATTAATTTCAAACTTTTTTTTTTCCTTTAATTGAATACATTTCAACTATCGTATTTATTCGTAAATATATAAAAATGAAGTCCAGAAATTTCCTAACTTCAGAATTGTGAAATTAATGCACCGACTAAGAAAGTACTTTAGACAAATAGCTTAATTATTTTGATAGTGATAAACAAGAAAGTCAAACGTTGTAACACCACAAGTTTTCCATAGGTCAACGATTTTTGATTTTGATCTAATTAAACCAAGCAAGATAAGTGCATGCATGCATTAACAAACCATCAAATAAATAGAAATGTTAATGTGGTTTGTTAATGCATCAAATTATCAAATATAAAATTTGAATTTTTTTAAAAAATTTTTAAATTTTATTAATTAATCTATATTTAATCTAATTCACCTAAATAAATTAACTAATAGGAGCTATCAAAATATTTTAAGGTAAATACCACCAATCAATTAACCCATGTGTGACGTTTAACACGTTCCTACACGTTGAGAACTGAACACTATTCTATAAATAATTTGAAACGTGAAACTTAAATAATTTATAGAAGATATTTTTTTTAATTTAAATTATAAATGTTTTTACACTTTCAAACTCAAATTAGATTTTGTTGAATATCACCATCTCTACTTTGCATTTTTCAAAATAAAACCACATCAAGTTGGTTTTTATGGTTTTGGTAGATTTTTTGTGATTTTGATGGTTTGAATAGTAAACACGTAATGTACACATAATTTAGTAAGAGGAAATTTGTCATTCCATAACTTAGTAAGGACAAGTTTATCATTATTAAAATCATGTGCGCATCACGTGTTTAATGTTTAGGCCATTAAAACCATTAAAAATCAGGTAGAGATAGTCTAATTTGTAAAAAATACCAAGTATGAATGTCGGTTACAACAAAATACAAAGTAAGGATAACGTTATGCAATGAAACTCAATTCGAATGTAAAAATATAAAAATAGCTGTAACTTTGATAACAAAATTCTTTTTATCCCTAAGATATGTGCATGTAATTCAATGTTCAACTATAAATCAAATCCATAGAACTACTAAAATGAAAAAATTTCTATATTAATAATAATTGTATAATAAATAATTAAAATATAAAACTTTTAATTTATAATATTAAGTCACTAATTATTCCACTAGCCCATAGCAATGGCTTAACAAGAAAACGAGAAGAGAATAGAGAAAAGGCGACATTTGCTTTAGAAAACTTTGGTTGAATACTTTTCTTTTGCAGACGCGTTTTGCTTTAGATCCACGGAGAGAACCCCACCTACTGCCCTCGCCCCAAAGTTATTCCCCTCTTGCATTTGGGCCCCGCAACTTACTAAAAAAGTCAATTTGCACCACAAAGTTCCAAACCCTAATTTGGTTCCGATCTTGTCTTCTTCTTCAATTTTTTCTCCCAATTTTTACTTATTTATTTTCCCTTTATTTTCAAAGTCTTTTTTAATAATATGAGTTGCTACTCGTATGGAAAATATTCAAATATAAGTTAGTTGAAATTTGTTTAACACTTTTGGGTTATGTTATTATTTAATTATGCCTATTCAATGAAGTTGAAATTTAACATGATTAATATATATATGGAGTGGGTTTGTAGAAATTTTAAATGATTTATAAGTTTTGGTTGAATTTGAGTTAAATGAAATTGTAGAAATAATAAAAATTATAATTATTGTATCATTTGAATTATCAATTATGACTACTTTTGAAAATTTTAATGGTTTTGCCTCAACTAAAATATTATTGGGTATCTTCCAACCAAAAATAAAATAAAATAAAATAAAATTATTGGGTATTGTATTCAGAAAATTTTACTTTCAATTTCGCGTATAAAAGTATTTATTATTGAGTAGAGTTTATTAATTCGGTGTTACGTTAATTTAGACTTAATTAGAATTTTATATTTTAGTGAGAAATGAACGCTAAAAAATATAATATCGTTTAAAACTAATATGTATATAATTATTATTTTTCCTTTTACAAGTTTATTTTTTGCATTGAATGTGGAGTTTTGTAGTAAATATCTCTATAAAAGGGACATGAGAGTTGGTTTTGTTTATTTACCCCCATTATCTCAACCTCACTTAATTTTTCTTTTTAAAATTTACATTTTACTTTTTTTCATATCTCAATATTTCCTCTCAACATTCTCAAAATTTTAATTTCTTGAATTATTTTAAGTTTCTATAGTCTTATTTTTATTACTAAAAAAGTTCAAACATTTTAAATGACAACATTCAATCATTCACAACCCTTTTGATGTCATATTTTGCCACCTCATTGAGTGATCATGTGGCTTGGAGTGGAATAATTGCTCTCTTTTGTATTCTTTCTCTTTTTTTAATTTCTCTTTTGTGTGGTTTTTAGTTGTCTTAGTTGATGGATTTGATATTTTAATATTAGTATTCTAATTTGGATCAAATAAGAAATATGTTAATTAATAATGTCAGAAATCACAATCAATATGAACAAGATGAGTTTCAATTATCCTTTAACTACAGTTGAGTTGTTTGACTTTGTTATCGTAGATGTATATTTAATTAAAGGACATCTCTTCATATATATACTTAATTCAGAGTTGTTACACTTTGAAAGTAATAAAAAAGAAAAAGTATTATCCTCTTACTCAATGTTCAAAATTTAACTTCAAATTGTCTCCATTTACAGTAATAAGAGTACAAATTGTGATCTCATCCTTTTCTCCATCATAAATTACACTGGTAGAGCATTTGATGCGATATATATAATTTATATATGTGACGTGTCAAGGTCACAAATATTCAAAATATTTAATCTTATCAGTTTTTCACTTTTTCCCTCTCGTCGATAAAAAATCTCTCCTCCATATATCATCATCTCGAGCTGGATAATCTCACCGCGAGTTCACTCTCAAAGAACAAGTATTAAGAGGTCTGCTCGATACATGATCTTCTTTTACTTCGAGATTCCATCAATCTGCTTCCTCAAAAAGGTTTTAAAGAACCTCTGTTAGGAAAGGAGATTAGGGATTCCTACAAGTTAGGGATTGTATGCATATCGGTTTGGTAACTTACCTTGTTAGTATGGAGTCTTGTATTATTTATTTGTATTGCGAGTCAGTATTATTTTGTACATTCATGATTCAACTAAATCAATATAGAATTCTTCCCAAATCACGTCTTCGTTCATTGATAACATGGTATCAGAGCGGGCAAAGATCCATTAAACGAATCTGACCCTTGCTCATCACGTACCTACACCTTTCCCGGTCATGGCCGAATTCAGTAGCCACTCCAGTTCCTGCAAGGAATCGCAGCAGCCCGTCGATTCCTCATCCACGCAATTAGCCAGCATCATCGAAAACAAGTTCCAAACCCTACAGCCCCAAACAGATATCAATCAATACCAAATTCCACAAATAGTAAACATAAACACCAAATTAAATCAGTTCAATTTCTCCCTATGGTCATGGTTAATGAGAATGGCAATCGGAGGAAGGGGGAAGCTCAGCCACATCACCGGAGTACCTGCACCTCCGGCGACCGATTCCCCAAATTACCACAGATGGCAACAAACCAACTTAATCGTTTGTTCATGGATTCTAGACAACATGGATTCCGACCTCGTTCCCAACTACGCTGAGTACCCGTCGGCGAAAGCCTTGTGGGACGGATTGACTGCAACCTATGGATCCAGTGGAGACGGTTTTCAGATATTCGATCTGACCGTCCGGGTAAACACCATGAGCAAGGGACAGCCACAATCGAGCAGTTTTACAGTAACTTACAGCGCTTATGGAGAGAAATTGAAGCCCGACAGCCCAACCTGATGACTTGTGAAGGCGACATCACCACCTTCAACCGTCTCAGATCCGAAACCCGCTTATTTCAGTTTCTCGCCGGGGTAGACGACCGCTACGACACAGAACGGCGGGATCTATTGAAGGAAGACCCGTTGCCGACGGTGGAAAAGGCCTACGCCACCATCCGGCGAGAATCGACGAGAAGGAAGATACTGAGCGGGGACCGGAGTTCATCATTGACGGGAAACTCGCACAACTCCGGCGTGGGGGCCGGATTCGCAACTCAAAGATTTCAGAAATGGGGTAAAGGATCGGCACATACAGCACCAGGCGAAAACCCCAAATTCAGGACACCTCCGGCACAAAGAACCACAGATCAAAACACGAAAAGACCCGTCGCACCTCGCCGTAGTGGCGGTGACTGAGACCGAAACCCAGTGACGTGTGGCTACTGTGGGAGACAGGACACAAGAAGGATGGGTGTTTCGAGATAATAGGGTGGCCGGAGGACTGGCGCAGCCAGCGGCGTGTCGGAGCAATGCCGCGCCGGCGAAGGTAGAGTTGTAGTGGCGCATCAAGCCGCCTGAAGGAAGATGAAGAAGACGAGAGCAGTCAGGAGACGGCGACTGACCAAGGATCAAATGAGAAAAAAGCCAAAGCTCTTCTAGGTAAAGGGTTAGGCCGGGTGAAATCCCCGTCCTGCCCTGTAGCGCCCCAAACGGAAGGCACCACATCCCCCGCACCGAGATCCGACCCGCATATGAAATGGGAAGTCCATACACGTGCCAAATTACGGCGAACGGGGACCACTCACTCGCTAAGCTAGGCGGGAACTAACTTCGAAACCAAATAAGCAATTCAAAAGAATAAAATGCATGTGCGGAAGCAAAGCATATAATCAATCATAAATACAGTTAGCAATTGACGAGTTCGACTAACAGAGATTCCTAGTCCCGAAATTCAAACATAACTCAGATATCATAAAATTATAACCGTAGTATCCATACATGCTATACATAACTTATTCAATTTACAAAATGCGTGAAGTGAACCAAACTTGACCACGTGACACAACCGACTAGAAAAACCGCCTAGCACACCAACACCTGCAAGAGAAAAACTGAAAACAAAGTCAGGTTCAGTCTATAGGAGACTGGTGGGTATAAAACAGGGTATATCATAGTAATATCACAGAATGTAAACACCCACACAGGCAAGCTATAATCCCGTACGAGGTTTTGAGATATTTCCCAAGTGGGTGAAAACAAAGAAAAACAACGCTTGGGATTACAACGATTAATTTCATTCATTCATTCAATCATGCAGTCATTACGTGAGCCCGGTGAGAGGGCAAATTCTCCAACCTTCTCCTCGTGTGTGCATTTATTCATTCTTTCTTTCATTCATTAGTGATCACACCACAAACATTCATTCGTTCATTCATTAACAATCATTCGTAATCATAAACACTTACACCTTTTTCCTCCGGGCGGTGGACGGGTTAGCAAGACCCGACCACCTCATGCATGGTGGCTAGTGAGGTTCATGAACCCTCAAAATTCCCGATCCCCCTTCCTCGCTAAAACTCCTAACGAGGTCGGCTGCGTCGTCATTGTTTGTTGGGACTAGTGCACGGGGATCATCGTCAGCCCGAGCTTCCTCGGATAGTCACGTACACATAGTCTCGGGCCCTTATAAACATTGTGTTCACTGATCTCGCCAAAACATTGGGTAAGGGTTCATGAAAGAAAGGCTTACGTTTGAAATCATTTACTCATTTGAAACGACTCGATATACGTATAATATAAATTTTGGCTTAAAACTTTGCACATTGGATGTATATAGGGTCGTTTTAGCTAATAGAAGAGAAACCCACCTATAAACCTCTTACCGAACAATACCAAGAAGAAAAGGAGACTCGAAAGTATCCTATGAACCCGACACGTCTCCACCCTGGAGAAAACTGTACAAAGGACAATATAGTGTGGTCGTGAGACTTGAGACTCTAAATGAACCATATAAGATGCACGGCAATACATTAACATGATATGGCATGCATGTGAAGTAATAATATGCTATGAAGGTATTCGTGTATACAATTAATACCACTTAGACATGTAATCAAGTTATTCATTCATTACACGAATAGATCGTGTCCGTTCATTAGAATTCTTTCATTCATTATAGCTTATTCATTCAATGTTCAATTCATAACAAATCATAATACATGTTTAACAATTCATATTAATCATTTAAAGGTGCAAGGAATCCATTAAACACATAAGAATGCAAGGGTTGCAAGGAGGGTTGCATTGTAGCACTCAAACGTTCATACTTCATAAACACCAAATTAAATCAGTTCAATTTCTCCCTATGGTCATGGTCAATGAGAATGGCAATCGGAGGAAGGGGAAAGCTCAGCCACATCACCGGAGTACCTGCACCTCCGGCGACAGATTCCCCAAATTACCACAGATGGCAGCAAACC
Source organism: Lantana camara (assembly GCA_037501455.1). NCBI lineage: Eukaryota > Viridiplantae > Streptophyta > Magnoliopsida > Lamiales > Verbenaceae > Lantana > Lantana camara. The sequence goes on from CM074863.1 coordinate 27,312,927, forward strand.
AACTTAATCGTTTGTTCATGGATTCTAGACAACATGGATTCCGACCTCATTCCCAACTACGCTAAGTACCCGTCGGCGAAAGCCTTGTGGGACGGATTGACTACAACCTATGGATCCAGTGGAGACGGTTTTCAGATCTTCGATCTGACCGTCCGGCCAAACACCATGAGCAAGGGACAGCCACAATCGAGCAGTTTTACAGTAACTTACAGTGCTTATGGAGAGAAATTGAAGCCCGACAGCCCAACCCGATGACTTATGAAGGCGACATCACCACCTTCAACCGTCTCAGATCCGAAACCCGCTTATTTCAATTTCTTGCCGGGGTAGACGAACGCTACAACACAGAACGGCGGGATCTATTGAAGAAAAACCCATTGCCGACGGTGGAAAAGGCCTACGCCACCATCCGGCGAGAATCGACGAGAAGGAAGATACTGAGCGGGGATCGGAGTTCATCATCGACGGGAAACTCGCACAACTCCGGCGTGGGGACCGGATTCGCAACTCAAAGATTTCAAAAACGGGGGAAAGGATCGGCACATACAGCACCAGGCGAAAACCCCAAATTAAGGACACCTCCGGCAGAAAGAACCACAGATCAAAACACGAAGAGACCCGTCGCACCTCGCCGTAGTGGCGTGACCGAGACCGGAACCCAGTGACGTGTGGGTACAGTGGGAGACATGACACAAGAAGGAAGGGTGTTTCGAGATAATAGGGTGGCCGGAGGACTAGCGCAACCAGTGGCGTGACGGAGCAGCGCCGGGCTGCGCCGGCGAAGGAAGAGTTGCAGCGGCGCATCAAGCCGCCATGAAGGAAGATGAAGAAGACGAGAACAGTCATGTAACGAAAGAATTATCTCCGTCAATCAATTTAAAAAATTGTCTCCATGTGCCAAGTCTTTCGTGCAAATTACTGTCTATTAGTCATGTAACGAAAGAATTAAATTGTATGGTCCTGATGTATCATACCTTTTGTTTGCTACAGGATATTCAGTCGGGAAGAGTGATTGGGCGTTGTACTAAACAAGATGTGTAGCACCCGGGACGATAGGCGCCACATCCCCCGCACTATGAGCCCGATCCACACATGAAATGGAAAATCCATACATGAACCAAGCTCACAGCGAACGGGGACTCACTCACTCACTATGCTAGGCGGGAGCTAAACTTAAAACCAAAAGAACAAGACTGAAATACATGAAATTTCAAAAACAAATCATACCATTCATAATAAACATAAGAAGCAATGACGGGTTCAACTAGCATAATTACCTAATCCCGAAATTCAAACATAACTGTAACCATAATTCATAATCATAACCCTAACCGTGATTCATACATACATTCTTTCATCCCTTAATCAAATACAAAGATGCGTGCAAGTGACTCAAACTAAGACATAGAACTTGACCGACTCGGAACCCCGCCTAGCACACCAAAATCTGCAAAACTGAAAACAAAGCCGGGTTCAGTCTATAGGAGACTGGTGGGTATAAAACAGGGCATAATATAATATAAGACAGTATTTAAACATTCACATGCAAGTTATAATCCCCAAATGAGGTTTTCAAAGCATTTCCCAAGTGGGTGAGATAAAGAAATCATCAAAAGGGATTATAACCATCAAATTCCACTAATTAGGTCATTTGTGGCCCGGCGAGTGGGCGTGCATTATCTCCAACCAACACCTTATGTAATCCATTAATCATTCATACATTCGTTCATTCATTCATTCATACATATCATTCTTTTGTGCACAATCATAAACATTTACACCTTCTTCCTCCGGGTGATGGCCGGGTGATCGGCCCGAACCATCCATTCATTGACCAAAAGGGTTTCATGACTCCCCAGATGGCACTCAGCGTCCATTCCCCGCTAACTCCTAACGGGGTCCGGTTACGCCGTTCATTGGTGGGACTAGTGTGAGGGTTCACCGTCAGCCCATGCCTCCTCGGGTCACCACTCACACCAAGTCCCTGGGCCCCATTCTGTGCATAACATTCATTCTTTCATTCTCGCCAAAACATTTGGTAGGGTTCATAAAATAAGGGCTTTACGTTGCAAATATTTACTCTTGAAAAGTGACTCTATATACGTATAATAGTTTTGGCCAAAATCTTTACACATTGGGAGTATATAGGGTCAGTTAACTAATAGAAGAGAAACCCACCTGTTACACCTTACCGACAATACCAAAAGAAGGAAGACTCATGGTGCTTTATGAACCCGGCAAGTCTCCACCCTGGAGAAACTGAACAGAAGACAATGTAGTGTACTTTGTGAGACTCAAGACTCCAAATGAACCATATAAGACGCACGGCAATGCATTAACGTGGTATGAGATGCATAAGAAGTAATACAATGTCATGGAGACATATAATCAAGCACTCAACCCATGTACATTCAATACATGAAGGTTTCACGTTCAATCATATCGTATCTTTCATAATTCAAATCAAAATGATCCAACAATTCTATACAATAATCATAAGATAAATATCAACATGTTTACAATGCACATGAATCATTTAGAGGTGAAAGGAATCCATTGAACACATAAGGGATGCGTTAGTTATAAGAAGAATCGCATTGTCACGTAATTCATTCAAGTACATTCGTTCATAACTTTCATAATCCATACCAAATTAATCCAAGAAATTCAATTAACGAGCATAACACGTAATATAACATGTATACACATCATACAAGTCATAAAAGAGGAGATATATAAGCGATTAGGGTTCACATTGGAAGCAATCATCCATGCATGCACATATTAAAAGCAATGAAGATATTTGAATCATAACTCATAAAATATTCCACGAAAAATAATAAAAGTTCATAACACACAAGATAATACATGTTAGCAGAGCATAGAAGTCATAAAAGAGGTGGAGGAAGATCAAACAAACGAAGAAAAAAGGAATCGGAGTAATAAAAACAGCCTGGACAAAATCCACCCCCATGGATTTTTCCAAAGGGAAAAATCCACCCCCATGGATTTGGTCCAGAAAACTGCCATAAATCCACCCCCGTGGATTTTTCCAAAGGGAAAAATCCACCCTCGCGGATTTAGGTCAGTGGCGAAAAACACACAACAAACAGGGCAAAACTCATGATAAACCATATAAACATCAAATTAACACACATAGGTAAGTTAGGATAGCAAGTATTCATGCATTTCAATCCATTAAAACATCCAAAGATGCAACAATTCAAGCAAGGAATGAAATTGGAACAAACTCATGCTATCTCTTCAAATTCCATAAATGGTAAGGCCATGAATTCTAACCTAGAAACTAAAGCAAGTTCATACATATCACAAATAACATCTTAGGAGCAATATAAATGCATCATAACAAAAGAATCCACAAGGAGACATGCTAGAATTCATCAATTTCCCCCAAACCCTCACTATTCATCATACATGCCATGTCTAACCCAAAGCTTGGAGAAATCATGCAAACCTTAACTTAAAATGACTACAAGAAGATGTACATCACAAATATGGGCTTACCTTTCAATTTGGAGTAGAAATGGTGGGGGTAGGAGCTTAATACCCCAAGGTTTGAATAGTGTCAACTTCTTCCTCCTTCTTTCTCCCTATTTCTTCTTTCTCTCTCCTTTTGGCTGAGTTTGGGGATAAATGGGAGGGGTTGGTTCGGTTGGGGGCCAGATATGGGGGAGAGAGAGAGTGTGCAAGTGGTTATAGGTCAAGGGTTAGGGTCTAGGTTCGTTAGGTTAGGTCCGTGAACGTGAAATAGCTATTATTTGTCATTTTTGGAGCAAGGGGCTTGTTTCGGTTAAAATTTGGCAACCCAAATGATCTTAGAAAAATGTGAGGCTTGTCCCATTGTCTCCGATTCATCGATCCGGATCCAATGGAGGTGACGGAACTCGATTTCGAGTTCCCGAGCTCAAGATATGCCGCCCGGAACACAAGGTGCGCTAAATGCTCTTTAGCCCCCTTTTGGGTTCCGATCACACGAACGAATCCAAAACACACACATACGAGAATAAAATCATACGACGAGCATATAAACATAATCATAAGTCACATAGTTCACTCATGCCAAGTTTTCACGAAAAACAGAAATCAAACCAAATAGCAACGGCATCAAACATAAACACACATGCTCAAACGTCTCAAGAATTCACGATCAATTAATAAAATCAACAATGAAGCATATATCGTTAATTAAATTGCGCACATTGGTAAACGAATACGTCATGCTCAAACCTCTGAAAAACTGGGGCGTTACAACCTCACCCCCTTAAAAAGAATCCGTCCTCGGATTCACTACAACATATTCAAACAAAGAGAGAACTCAGTCTCTCGAAAACAACAAAGAGAGAGCCCCGTCTCTGAGACAACAAGGAGAGAACCCCGTCCCTCAAATAACAAAGAGAGAGCCCCGTCTCTGAAACAACAAGAAGAGAACCCCGTCTCTCAAAAAAACAAAGAGAGAGCCCCGTCTCTGAAACAACAAGGAGAGAACCCCGTCTCTCAAGAAAACAAAGCAAGGAAGTCTCCAATACTCCCGAGCCACACTACCCAAACAGAAACATCAAAGAGCAAACATCAAACAAGAGGCAACAGAATCAATTACAACAGTTGAAATCTTGTAAGACACAAAAGACAGAGCAATATTTATAAAGTAAGCACATAAGTCATTGATCATGCAAAGCAATTATCACGACAGGAAAACAAGGTACACGTCATCAAATTTATTTGAATTGTAATTGCATGTATGCATATGCCATGAATGTTTCCTATACCGTTCACCGAAGCAATGAGGTTGAAAGTTGATAATTCATAATGCGGTAGGAGGCTCCGATTTGGCTCTTGATTAATTCTTGGAATTCCCTTTGCTCGTAGTATTAAGCTTTGAAATCCTCGGCGTGTTGACATCGGAAGAACTACCCCATTCCCATTCCATAGCAAGTCCTTATCCACGAATCATACTCGAACTTTTCTCAAATTCTCGAATATATTCTCTCACCGAAGTAACATCCTCAACTTACCTCGGAAAACATTTGAAAAGCCGGTAACCCATCTTGATTAAATCATAGTATCCCTTCCTACAACCAATTGTATTAATCCTCACTAAATCAATCACCAATTATAGTGATTGAATCGATTCTTGTTATTCACTACCTTTCTTAACCCCTCGTCTTCAAGTCAGGGAACACGGTAATCCAATTATAATCCGTTCCGCGATTAACCTCACAGTTTCTATCACTTAAAATTTTGACATGGTAGCAAGTGCTAATCCTTCTTATGAATCCTTCCTCATCTCTTGCCATGGTAATTCTTCCTTCTCTTTGAACGGTAGTGATACATCCAGTTTTGATCCATTTACTCCCTTACACTTAGTCCACACAATTTCACCATCTCTACTTCCCGATTTCCCTCAACTTAATATCCTTAGAAGTCTTCATAGAAGAATGACCGACAACTCGGTGAAGTTTGTATGTCGTGTTATCCACATTCCTTCAATACTTGGTGATGTCTTTTGCTATTCTCTCGAATTACTTCCTCTTCAATCTTTATACGTACATTTTATCTCTTTTCGTTTTATTTACCCCTAGAATTCTTTTGTTGTGGACTTTGTTAACTTAGGAGTGGTTACCATCATCTTCAAGCATGACGATTCGATCGAGTTTTCCTTTTTACCAAAGCTATTCTCAGAATCCCTTAGAAATTCCCTGATAATATCATCATTTTCAGTATCTGTATCCCATATACACGACTGGCCCAAGAATCTATTTGTAAAGATGCGTTTGGTTCCGGCTCCTTTAATTCCCTAGGGTCCAATTCAAGTCTTTCCATAATTGCTCCCTACTATTCCTTTCTCCTTAACTTCTTTTGAGTCATCATGGAAAATCAACCAGTACATAGTTGGATCTTAATTTGTTGGGTGTCATCCGAGCTCCTCCAACACTCGATCAAAATTATTCTCTAGGGGCGCCATCACGAATTGTGCCAATCTGATTCGGTTCCTTTTCTTTTGAGTTGACATAATGGTCCCACAGAAGCTCCTCCGTAATTCCACCATCTTCAGAGTATGATACCCGATTCTATAGAAAACCCCTATTTCGAACTCTATCCATATCCTTTTCGCCGAAAATCCTAATCTCCTTCAGCTGAGTAACTCTAGCTAAGAAATGGTTCGGTGAGTTACTCACATGAAATCAAGACGTTTAAATTGGAATAACATCCACTCTCTTTTATCCCCAACTTCTATCTTTCCGGATCTTATTGCAATCCGGAACTCTCCTCTCTTTTCTCATTTGATTCAAATAATTCCAAATCCATTCCAACCCTTAATCTCTAAAATTTAACTTTCATTTCCAGCATCTCCCTATCACCCAAAAAAAAAATTTCCTTTTTGACCCGCTTCGGTAAGGATTCGGTTGAATTAATAGTTGAGGCATTACATTGAGAGAGTATCCTAACAAGTAAACATTCAAACAGTGCATGTTGGGTTAGAATGTTCAATGCGTGCAACACATATTTCAACCAAGGAGATGCAACATCCAATCATTGACTACAATATTAAAACACATAGGTAGGAATTTAAAAAAGTAAATTACAACGTATGATGCACGTGCTATGAATGCATTGAACCTGTCACCATCATGATGGATTTTAGTACGATATCTCGTCCCTTGATTCCAATCCACGTGCATATTCAATCATTGATGATGCTTCCCATCCTTGCTTGCTTCTTGATATCACCGTGTCCTAAAATTCCAAGAAGTTGATGCGATTTGAATTCTTCGAGACTCCTGGCTATCTTTGCTTTGCATCCATTTGTTAATCCTCAATTGCAACCGTATCTCCCAAGCTTCTTAACTTGACTACTTTTTGTAAAATCCTACAATTAACGGCTCTCCACTCTTTTCATCTTAGTTGAGTCGAAGCCTCCAACACATCTTGCATTTGGTCCTTTGAAGCTTCCCAATTTGACCTTCCAATTGCTCAACCATCTCGAACTCGGAGGTCTCAATAGTGGACCTTGGAGATTTTGATCTCGTATTGAACGCCTTTATAATTGGGTGGTAAGAAGTTCCACATCCATCTTGTTGTCTCACAACTCCCTTAAATTAGAAATTTTGAGTCTCCACCATACTTGTACTTTGATAATCTTCAAGGTTTGTAAAAAGGATGAAATTGATGAACCTTCCCATGATCCAAGCTTCCTCCCATGATACGAGCCATGATAGGTAGTTCCATTGTGTAAGCCGCGAAATTTGAACACTCGGCCTTCAAGTTACTTTGTCAATTGTAGTTGGTGTGAATGTGAATTGTAGCTTTGTTTGCATGATAGTAGCCTATATAAGAAAAATCAACTCAAATATGGATGCATGAAGATTAGTGTATGCTTATGGCGCGTAGTTAAGTTAATCAATGCACATAGAATGCAAAAATGAAACATTTAAAGCAACTAAATAAGAGAATAAATTGTATACATGTATTAAGCAATTTCCAATAATTAGTATCAAATATCCATGCCAAATCGATGCAATGCACACATTAACAAGTTGTTCCTATGCCGTGCGACCTAACTGACTCAATCACGACACTAGAACACCGGTTTTGCAACCGGGCTCTGATACCACTTAAGGATGTAGCACCCGGGACGATAGGCGCCACATCCCCCACACTATGAGCCCGATCCACACATGAAATGGAAAATCCATACATGAACCAAGCTCACAGCGAACGGGGACTCACTCACTCACTATGCTAGGCGGGAGCTAAACTTAAAACCAAAAGAACAAGACTGAAATACATGAAATTTCAAAAACAAATCATACCATTCATAATAAACATAAGAAGCAATGACGGGTTCAACTAGCATAATTACCTAATCCCGAAATTCAAACATAACTGTAACCATAATTCATAATCATAACCCTAACCGTGATTCATACATACATTCTTTCATCCCTTAATCAAATACAAAGATGCGTGCAAGTGACTCAAACTAAGACATAGAACTTGACCGACTCGGAACCCCGCCTAGCACACCAAAACCTGCAAAACTGAAAACAAAGCCGGGTTCAGTCTATAGGAGACTGGTGGGTATAAAACAGGGCATAATATAATATAAGACAGTATTTAAACATTCACATGCAAGTTATAATCCCCAAATGAGGTTTTCAAAGCATTTCCCAAGTGGGTGAGATAAAGAAATCATCAAAAGGGATTATAACCATCAAATTCCACTAATTAGGTCATTTGTGGCCCGGCGAGTGGGCGTGCATTATCTCCAACCAACACCTTATGTAATCCATTAATCATTCATACATTCGTTCATTCATTCATTCATACATATCATTCTTTTGTGCACAATCATAAACATTTACACCTTCTTCCTCCGGGTGATGGCCGGGTGATCGGCCCGAACCATCCATTCATTGACCAAAAGGGTTTCATGACTCCCCAGATGGCACTCAGCGTCCATTCCCCGCTAACTCCTAACGGGGTCCGGTTACGCCGTTCATTGGTGGGACTAGTGTGAGGGTTCACCGTCAGCCCATGCCTCCTCGGGTCACCACTCACACCAAGTCCCTGGGCCCCATTCTGTGCATAACATTCATTCTTTCATTCTCGCCAAAACATTTGGTAGGGTTCATAAAATAAGGGCTTTACGTTGCAAATATTTACTCTTGAAAAGTGACTCTATATACGTATAATAGTTTTGGCCAAAATCTTTACACATTGGGAGTATATAGGGTCAGTTAACTAATAGAAGAGAAACCCACCTGTTACACCTTACCGACAATACCAAAAGAAGGAAGACTCATGGTGCTTTATGAACCCGGCAAGTCTCCACCCTGGAGAAACTGAACAGAAGACAATGTAGTGTACTTTGTGAGACTCAAGACTCCAAATGAACCATATAAGACGCACGGCAATGCATTAACGTGGTATGAGATGCATAAGAAGTAATACAATGTCATGGAGACATATAATCAAGCACTCAACCCATGTACATTCAATACATGAAGGTTTCACGTTCAATCATATCGTATCTTTCATAATTCAAATCAAAATGATCCAACAATTCTATACAATAATCATAAGATAAATATCAACATGTTTACAATGCACATGAATCATTTAGAGGTGAAAGGAATCCATTGAACACATAAGGGATGCGTTAGTTATAAGAAGAATCGCATTGTCACGTAATTCATTCAAGTACATTCGTTCATAACTTTCATAATCCATACCAAATTAATCCAAGAAATTCAATTAACGAGCATAACACGTAATATAACATGTATACACATCATACAAGTCATAAAAGAGGAGATATATAAGCGATTAGGGTTCACATTGGAAGCAATCATCCATGCATGCACATATTAAAAGCAATGAAGATATTTGAATCATAACTCATAAAATATTCCACGAAAAATAATAAAAGTTCATAACACACAAGATAATACATGTTAGCAGAGCATAGAAGTCATAAAAGAGGTGGAGGAAGATCAAACAAACGAAGAAAAAAGGAATCGGAGTAATAAAAACAGCCTGGACAAAATCCACCCCCATGGATTTTTCCAAAGGGAAAAATCCACCCCCATGGATTTGGTCCAGAAAACTGCCATAAATCCACCCCCGTGGATTTTTCCAAAGGGAAAAATCCACCCTCGCGGATTTAGGTCAGTGGCGAAAAACACACAACAAACAGGGCAAAACTCATGCTAAACCATATAAACATCAAATTAACACACATAGGTAAGTTAGGATAGCAAGTATTCATGCATTTCAATCCATTAAAACATCCAAAGATGCAACAATTCAAGCAAGGAATGAAATTGGAACAAACTCATGCTATCTCTTCAAATTCCATAAATGGTAAGGCCATGAATTCTAACCTAGAAACTAAAGCAAGTTCATACATATCACAAATAACATCTTAGGAGCAATATAAATGCATCATAACAAAAGAATCCACAAGGAGACATGCTAGAATTCATCAATTTCCCCCAAACCCTCACTATTCATCATACATGCCATGTCTAACCCAAAGCTTGGAGAAATCATGCAAACCTTAACTTAAAATGACTACAAGAAGATGTACATCACAAATATGGGCTTACCTTTCAATTTGGAGTAGAAATGGTGGGGGTAGGAGCTTAATACCCCAAGGTTTGAATAGTGTCAACTTCTTCCTCCTTCTTTCTCCCTATTTCTTCTTTCTCTCTCCTTTTGGCTGAGTTTGGGGATAAATGGGAGGGGTTGGTTCGGTTGGGGGCCAGATATGGGGGAGAGAGAGAGTGTGCAAGTGGTTATAGGTCAAGGGTTAGGGTCTAGGTTCGTTAGGTTAGGTCCGTGAACGTGAAATAGCTATTATTTGTCATTTTTGGCGCAAGGGGCTTGTTTCGGTTAAAATTTGGCAACCCAAATGATCTTAGAAAAATGTGAGGCTTGTCCCATTGTCTCCGATTCATCGATCCGGATCCAATGGAGGTGACGGAACTCGATTTCGAGTTCCCGAGCTCAAGATATGCCGCCCGGAACACAAGGTGCGCTAAATGCTCTTTAGCCCCCTTTTGGGTTCCGATCACACGAACGAATCCAAAACACACACATACGAGAATAAAATCATACGACGAGCATATAAACATAATCATAAGTCACATAGTTCACTCATGCCAAGTTTTCACGAAAAACAGAAATCAAACCAAATAGCAACGGCATCAAACATAAACACACATGCTCAAACGTCTCAAGAATTCACGATCAATTAATAAAATCAACAATGAAGCATATATCGTTAATTAAATTGCGCACATTGGTAAACGAATACGTCATGCTCAAACCTCTGAAAAACTGGGGCGTTACAAGATGGGCTGTACTATGTGGATGAGGTGGCTCAACAGGGGACTGCAGCGCTTGCTCACGGGACAATGAACTGCTAACAGTGGTTGTGGCACCGACGGTTAAGTCACCCATCATTAGGGTATCTTTAGTCTTTATTTCCTAAGATTTTTCCACAGAATAGTCAGTTGTCTTGTGAGACGTATTTACTTTCCAAAAGCCATGGACAACATTTTTCACCTTCAAACTCTAGGGCTAAGGATGTTTTTTCTTTAATTCATTCTGATGTGTAAGGACCTGCCCCAAATATTGGTGATCATGGCTTTAAGTATTTTGTTATTTTTGTGGATGATTGTTCTCGCATGATGTGGATCTATATTCTGAAAAATAAGTCTGAGGTACCGGTTAAATTTGTGGAGTTTTTTAAAATGGTCCAAACTCAATTTGGGACCCAAATCCATATTCTTAGATCTGATAACGCGGGGGGGGGGGGGGGGGGGAGGGGGGGAGAGAATTTGTTAACTCCACCTTAAAAAAATTCTTTCAGGAAAATGGGCTAATTCATCAAACCTCTTGCCCCCATACTCCTCAGCAGAATGGGGTAGCCGAACGTAAGAATCGCCAACTTCTTGAGATGTCTAGGGCCCTTATGCTTGAGTCTCAGTGTCCTAAATACCTTTGGCCTGAGGCGGTTGCAACCGCAGTATACCTTGTTAACCGTCTACCCACTAAGCCACTCCAACTTCAAACACCCCTGCAATTTCTGAGTAGTCAGGTCAGCATACCCTCTTCTTTAGCACTTCCTCCGAGGGTATTTGGGTGTTCAGTCTTTGTTCATGTCCAGAAAACAGAGTGTACCAAACTTGATCCCTGTTCACATTTGTGGGGTATGGGGTTAACCAGAAGTGGTATAGGTGCTATCACCCGTCTACTCGCTGTCTATATACGACCATGGATTGTGATTTTTTGGAAACAGAGTATTTCTTCACCCAACTCCGCGGTCAGGGAGAGACACGACCGCGAGAGCAGCAGGAACCACTGAGTTGGATGTCACACCCTTGGCCAGACATAGTCCTAACAGAGCAAGTAGGCGGAACCACCGAGCCAACCCCCACAATACAATCCCCCACACGATCGTCATCCCCGATCACTCCGACTGAAAATCCCAATGTGCATAGTTATGATTCCAGTGATTCCACTTGTATTTCTTCGAATCAGTGTGAACCTAACAGTGCAAGACATGATGAGGCTCCCAAGGAAATTGATATATAGGTTCAGGGGGAGCTGAGGAAAGACACGGTACAAGAGAACAAGTATATGTTACCGCCTAGGGCCAACTGAGGGGAACCACAAAAAAGATATGAATCGGAGTTTATGGGAAGGGCACCTAAGTACCCAATAGCAGACCTGGCTAGAGGGAACTTGTCTTAGCTGGCTCGTGCATACACTACCGCTGTCTACTTTACTATTGTGCCGAGAAAAGTAGAAGAAGCACTCACATATGAGAAATGGGTTCATGCTATGAACTGAGATGAAAGCTCTAGAGAAGAATGGAACGTGGGAGAAGTGTTGGCTCCCCCCTGGGAAGAAAGTGGTTGGATGTAGATGGGTCTTTACCATCAAACACCGAGTAAATGGGAGCATTGAAAGGTGTAAGGCGAGGTTAGTGGCGAAATGATATACACAAACCTATGGCATTGATTATTCAGAGACTTTTTCTCTAGTGGCAAAGATTGGCACAATTAGGGTAATATTCTCGATAGCAGCCAACCAAGATTGAAAGTTGCACCGCTTTGATTTGAAGAATGCTTTTTTGCATGGAGATCTCAGGGAAGAAGTGTATATGGAACCCCCGCCGGGGTTTGCAAGTGATTCCAGGAACAAGGAGGTATGCAGGTTAAAGAAAGCTCTGTATGGGTTGAAGTAGTCTCCCCGAGCCTGGTTTGGAAGGTTAACTGTTGCTATGAAGAAGTATGGCTATCAACAGAGCAACTCAGATCACACACTCTTTCTAAAAAGGAGAGACGGGCTAGTCACATGCCTCATCATCTACGTGAATGATATGATTATCACAGGGGATGATATTGATGAAATTTCCCAACTAAGGGAAAACCTGTTTAGGGAGTTTGAGATGAAAAACCTAGGGGAACTGAAGTACTTCCTAGGGATAGAGGTGTTGAGATCTAAACAGGGCATTTTCATCTTCCATAGGAAGTTTGTTTTGGATATTCTGGAAGAGATTGGGCTTCTTGAGTATAAGCCAGTCCATACACCGATTGTTATCAATCATGGATTACAAATAGTGGAACGGGTGGAAGAAGCTGATAAAGGTCAATACCAATGAATGGTTGGAAAACTAATATACCTGTCACACACCTGGCCGGATGTAGCGTATGCGGTTGGAGTTCTCAGTCAGTTTATGCATCGGCCTCAGAAAGAACACATGGATGCAACATTGAGAGTTTGTCGTTATCTGAAAGGGCACCCAGGGAGAGGTGTTTTATCTAAAAAACATGGGCACTTAGACATCGAAGCATACACGGATGCAGATTGGGCTGGAAATCCTGTGGATAGATGATCCGCTGCCGGGTATTTCACACTAGTAGGAGGGAATGTGGTAACCTGGAGAAGGAAGAAGCAGAAAGTAGTGGCACTTTCGAGTGCAAAAGCAGAGTTTCGAGGCATTGCACGGGGAGTAACTGAAGTCCTATGGTTGAGAAAGTTACTTGCAGAAATTACGTTCCCTCCAGCAAGGGCGTGTAAGTTGAGATGTGACAATCAGGCTGCCATTAGTATATCGGAGAACCCGGTTCAACATGATCGAACCAAGCATGTGGAGGTGGACCGACATTTCATTAAAGAGAAGTTGGAAGAAAAATGGTTGATATCCCATTTGTCCGGTCTGAGGATCAGTTGGCAGATATTCTGACAAAGGCCGTGAATGGAAGGGTCTTCGGTGAAGTCTTAAGCAAGTTGAGCATCATCGATCCGATACTCGGCTTGAGGGGGAGTGTTAGGAAAGGAGATTAGGGATTCCTACAAGTCAGGGATTGTATGTATACCGGTTTAGTAACTTACCTTGTTAGTATGGAGTCTTGTATTATTTATTTGTATTGCGAGTCAGTATTATTTTGTACAGAATTCATTTAACTAAATCAATATAGAATTCTTCCCAAATCATGTCTTCGTTCATTGACAACAACCTCTAGCCCATTCTCTCCTTGATTATGCGAGTCCAGGAAAAAAAGGACGGACAAACATCCTCCACGTTCTCACAGATACATATATATGATGGTCTGATCCGTAAAAACCCTAATTAGCCCGATTAACTTGCACCAACCTAAATGAAATCTCTTAATTAACCTAATTTTAATCTATAAATACTCTCACCTCAAGGAAGTTAGGTACAAACACTTTAATAGTCGAACCTCTATTAAAATCCGAATGACTTTCTTACATATTACCCACCTCCCGTTAATTACACTAACTTGAATATCAACATGCCATGGGGAACAAACCTGTTTGGTTTCCAACATTTTTGATTTCATAACAAGTAAAAAAACCCATACCTTTAATATTATCAGTTTAAAATTGAACAAATCTGTAGAGTGTAAAATTATACCTTTTCAATAATAACGGTAATTCAAGAGTCGAAAATCATAGGAGAAGAAATATAATAACAACCTACTGAATTATTTCAGTACCCTATCATAACTTGTGCAGCCATTGTATTTCAAACTTATACCGGGAATTAGTGTAATTTTCTTCATTGCCATCTTCCATTTGTCTAGTTAAAATTTGTCATTTTAATTTCCTTTCTTTTAACAGGAAAGGCATCTAGAGACTCAAGAGCCCCACATGCGATTAAAGTTCACATGGAAAGTCAAATTATCGGGTTAAGTGTAGATTTGATACCCTATAGGTCTTAAACAATGCTTAAAAGTATATTATTAGAATAGTACAAGCTAGGGATGTTTACCAATCGAGCCGGTTCGCGAGTTGATCGAACCGAGCTGGTTAAAGTTTGAATTCGAATTCGAAAAGTTCGAACCGAGCCAAGGTTCGATCCGAACTCGAACCTTTTCATTCTTGTTCGTGGCTCGTGAGCCGATCCGCGAGTCGACCTATTATATTTTTAAAAAATATTATATATATTTATATGTATATATATATATAGACACACACATATATATAATATTTTATTTTTTTTTTAAAATTATATCTTGGGTTCGAATTCGAAACCGAGACCGAGCCGAACTCGAACCATTAGACGAGCCGAACTTCGAATAAAAAAAATAAGGTTCGTCGAACTCGAACTCGAGCCCGAACTGAACAAAATAAGTTTGAGCCGAACCTCGAGTCAGGAAAAAAAAAAAAAAAACAGCAAAGTTCGGTTCGATTCGGTTCGGTTTGGTTCGTATACTTCCCTAGTACAAGCCATCAAACTAACTCCATTTTTATGGTTTCATTCATAAGTAAGAATTGGTAGAAAAAATCGAGACATATGAGATGATCCGAGAACACCCTTACGAATGCTTTAACGAAGTTGAAGCATGAGATGAAAGGAGAATTCAACCTCTTGGAGAATCGGCCGAAAGCCCTCAATCAAGGGATTGACAAGAATACCTACAACTAATTTAACTTATTTCTGTTGCTAAGAAAAAATTTTAAGCAAGAAAAATGTGCAGGACTTCGGTTATTATTTTGTGCTAAAAATTAAAAACACGTACAATCAGCAATTTGACGCTACAATTAGGTTGAAGAAATTAAATTGTAGAAGAATTTCACTCCATTTATAGCTAAACTCTATTAATTTATGTGTTAGACATGGACAAAAATGAGTTTAATACTAAAAATAATATTGATTTGGCAAAGCAATAAATACCATTAATTTTAATGCAATAATTACATAATTATCCCTTATAATTTTTAAATTTGTATAAAATCTAAATCTTGGGTTGGGAGAAGCCCATAATTATATAATTACATGAAAGCTCAACATCGAAAGTTATTCTTCATGGCTGCAAGAAGTCAAGAATAAAACAAGTTTTAATTCCCTTCCCACCAAGTAGGAACGTTCCTTAAATCACAGCCAAGAAACATTATCCTCTGAGTTTGTAAAATTTAGTAGAATCTTTATGTACCACTTATTTCAGTTGCTTGTTATGTGCTTCTTCCATCTCAACGTGTTCACTTTATATCTGATCGCACTTTATATTCCATGCCTTTCTTCCTCACTAACTAACATTAACGTTTACACTCACAGTCGTGCATAGATGTTAAATCGAAATTCAGTTTACTTAGTAGGATGAGACAATAAATTTTTTAAGTAAGATTCAGTGTGTTTGAATTTTCGTTTCACTTTTGTATTTCATCTTCTATTTCACGTATGCATATATGCCACGATTATTGATGGATGTTGAGATTGGAATAGTGACACAATTGTGATATTAAAAACAAATCAAAAGATTTTTTTCTCTAATTTTGACCATTTATCAATATGTTTGTGTGTGGATGATAAGATTCAAATTCAAATACTGGTCTGTAAAAAAATCACCATTATAATAGATTTTTCCGGTATTTGATTAGGGAAAAAGGCAACTTTGTATTTCCGTATTTTGGCGAACCATAAAGAAAGATTAGGCCAAAATCAAGCACATTAAAGGGCAGACAAATAGTACAACTATACCAAATTAAAAGGCACAAGCCCAATTGTCAAATTGCATGCTTGTCAGATTAATGGAAGACTCCACCAAGTGGTTTATGCATTATGCTCTATCTTAATCAAAGTACTCAAATTTGAAATCTCGGGGGAAGACAGTTATTATCTGTACAGAGAACATTATACTTAAATAATTTGATTCAAAAATTCATAAAAATTTGGCTATAGACAAAAAAATAAAATAAAAATAAATGAAACACCAAATTAAAATTTCCAAATAAATTAATTTGTGGATAGGATTAAGAAACTTGATGATACGTATCATCAACGAAAGCACCAATGATACGTATTCGTATCCTATAGACTTATCAACGAAAGCACCAATGATACGTTCCTATAGACTTTAGAGCAGTCTCGGACTCGTAAGAATCGTAAGAAAAGGGGATGAGAGAGAGGATAATCCGGTAAAGACTGACCGACCGACCGAAGAAAGTTTAGAGGAGAAGAGATTGTAGATGAGAGGGAGGAAGATAATCCGGTAAAGACCGACCGATGGGTAAAGACCGACCGAAGTTTAGAGGAGAAGAGAGTTTGAGAATAGATTAGGAATTCTGAAATTATTATTAGTGAACGTAAAACAAACCTAGTCTAACAATATAAAGAAAGAGGTATCCTAAAAATTTAGGACTGAAACAAATCAAGGTAGTACAAAGTTACGAAACAACGAAATATTGAATAATATAATATCAATCATATCCAAACTAAATATTGAATTCTATCCAATCCCTAATCTCTCTTCATATCTTGATATTCTGTATCTCCACCTTGATATCTCTCATGATATTCTGCATCTCCATCCATATCACTTGATCATCTTAATATATCAACGAATGGGAGATTTTGGTATCGGATATTAAGCAATAATATATTTAAAGGGACAAAAAGAATTTCTATTTACATATGAAAATAAATTTGTCTTTTGAATAGAGCAAAATTTGATAATATTTATTTGGAAAGGGCAACGGCCCCACCAATAAAGAATAATTGATATGCAAAACCAACACGATTCTTATCATTTATTGCATTGTTAGACTTTTTACAGTGACATAAATTTACATATGATCTCACTTCATTTTGAAAATTGAAGATTTATTTCTTAGGGTGTGATGACAGTTTATAACCATCTCTTCTATTCAAAATAATTATATAAAAAAAAAAAACATCTCTTCTATTCAAGGTAATTAAGTGCTAAGTTCATTAACATTTGACATTTAGTAATGAAATTTTTTATATAATTGAGCAGAAGAGACTCATCTATTCTCAACCAAAGATAGGGGGTTCAAATCTTGACTTTGCATATGGAACTACTTTAGATTTTTTGGCTACTTGTCTATTAGGTGCCTACAATTCAGCGATAAAACTAGATAAATTTTTTTTTCAAAGAATCCATCAATATGGGATTATCGTCACCACCAAAACTTCTCAAACTGATTAAATAAAAAAAAAATTCGAAGAATTCATCAATATAGGATGATTATGGTCACAACTCACCATCGAAACTTGTCAAACTGATCATAACAATAATCACTGACGCCACATAAACTTTTCAAAATAACCCGTATTAAATAATCAGGGGAAACATATTTATTCTTAATAGAGCCTAATGAGTGAAGTGAAGTGTTCGGTGTTTGTAATTCAATAACAAACTATAGCGGGTGAATGTGTAATTCTTAATACAAAGAAAGTCAATCTCATGTTTCATTCACTTACATGCATCACGTATAAATAGTCGACCCAAATTGAGAAAGAAAAATAATTGTAATATAGAAAATATTTAAAAGATCCCTCTCCTAAGCTAGACCCGCCTATTCATGCACGTATCACATATATATGAATGAAACCGATAAAACACAATTCTAAAACAAAAAATCTAAAGCCTTAAATTAGATAAAACACAATTCTGAAACATGAAATCTAAAGCCTTAAATTATACAAATTTCACGATGTGTTCATAATATATTTAGTAAAATTAATTATAATATATGCCCTTTTTCTAAAATGCAATAATTCAGACTGATCCGTCTTCGTGAGTTGAATCCTTTTCCATTATCGCTGGAGTTTCATAGTGGGTCTTGTTGGCCATCACTAGAAAACTACATCTGGCAATAAGGTTGCTTTTGATCCTAATGAAACTTTTTCACAAAAATAAAATGAATTCTTTAATGAAATGGGAACTTTTCAATGATCATGATCATGTTAATTCAAAAAGAAACAATCCCACTAAAGTGAAGAAAAGTTGCAGTGGAAAGGCAATATTCATCTGGAAAGAGATGATGAACCTTATGCTGTGTTATCAAAACAAACCTTATGCAAACAATCGATCACTTAATATACATGTAAGTTCCAAACCATGAAATCAATGTACTCGCAAGCAAGAAAACGAAGAGGAAAAATAATAAATAAAAGGTCTTACATCTATACCAACAACAACCGGGGGAAAAACCGCACCCGAACTATGAATCATCACGACTGCATGACTTTGTTCTGTGTGACGCATACCGGCGCTTTGAACGCTTGACATTTCCACAGTGATGTTCTCTCAGCAGCCATCAAACTGTTATTACCGGAAGTTTCAACTGGGAGCAGCTCCTGATTTGATGATCCCTTTGGACTGGCTTGATCCCGGAAATTACAAATGCTCAAGGGCAATTTTTTCTGCTTATTTTTTGCTTTCTTCTTACCAAAACTGTCTGATTCAGCAGATTTATCCTTTGACGGAGTCCCGTTGTCCCCATTGTCCAATCTCACTTCATCATCATCTGAGTTGGGTTTTGTTGTGTTCAAGTCTACTGTAATCATGTCTACCTCTACTACATTGGTCCCATTGTTTCTCACCCTCTTAAGCTTATGATTCTTTGAATCAGAACCGGGTGCGTTCTTCACAGTTCTCGGGGAACTGTTAATGGCCCTATGCAAGTTACGGGCCATTTCTTCATCTCTTCTACAATTAGAACTCCCTTTCTTCTTATTGTACAGTGCCTGCACAGGTAAATGCTTCTTCATCTTGTTCTTTTTTAGACCCTTCTCTTTCTTTACAGCTTTTTCCTCGAGAGTGGCCACGAGATCCAAGGCGGTCTTGGCAGCAGCCATTGCCTTTGCTGCTTTTGCAGCTTTTTCTTCTGCATTAGCTCTTGCAGCTTCGGCAACCTTTGCAGCTTGTACAGCAGCACGGCTCGAAGCTTCAACAATTTCCTCGGTTGAAAGATTAGGGTTGCTGAAATGGGACCTGAACAGGTAATTAAGATGGGTATCATAGTTGTTCAAAGAAGTAGATGGCGCAGGGGAAGTTGCATCATAACTCTGTTTCTTCAATCCAGCCAAAAGCCGCTTTCGAGGAGGCAAAAGAGCATCAGACTCCAAGTGATTGATATCACACTTGTTTGTTTCCATTTTTCTTCAACATCTATTAGATAACAGATAGCTCCACTACGATCAAGAAATGGAAATTCAAATGATTAAACTGCAAATTCAGAATAAACTAACCAAGAATATTATTTAATTTAGGCATGATGAAACCAAAATTAGATTCCCAATGATTTTGCCCTAAAACAAACATTATGCAGCAAATCCCACAAAAATCAATAGAACCCATGCAGCAGTTGAAACTCACATATACAGGCAATTAAAATTAAGAACTGGGCAAAATGCAACCCAAATGGAAAGGTTTTGCGATTCCCTGATGTTAGGCAGCTGAAACTAGGGTTTCCAGTCAGAAAATGAATATATTAAAGACACACATAGGGTTTATTTTCCCTAAACCACAGATCTGTATCATGAATTTAGCGCCAAATCATGAATTCAAAGGCAGAATTCCTTCGCTGATGATGACGATAGCACAACAATGATCAAAATTTACAAACCAAACAAAGAATGATTATCGAATAAAGAACAAATCGCACCCACCAAACAATAAAAAAACCAGCTTTCCAACCTGTAAACGGCACCGAATCAAATGGCAGAAAATCAGACTATTCCATTTCCAACTCCGCTATTCAATTCTCGGAAAATTCAGCTCCAATCCAGAAAATAAAAACCAATCCAAAACCTTAGCGTCTCAGAAAACCCTCTCCGCTCCAATTCCCATTGCTGTTCAGCTAAACAACCTCTCAACAGAAAACCCCCGGGAAAATGCGCCGCCGTGCCGCGTGGTGGTTGGATTAATTACGTCTGAATGACCGCCGCCTGATCACGAAAATCCGAGCAGTGAACCGATTTCAGATGAAATAATTCAGAATTCTTGGATTGTTCTTCCTCTGATTCTGTGAAGGATTTGGTTAAGAATTCATAAGGATTTTGGGTGAGGAAGAGATGAGCTATGGACTGATTTCACCATGTATTTCAGGTGGTATAATGACGAAACTACCCTCGTGGATTTGGTTGAGTGATGAAAAGCCCTAAACATCAACATCCCCATATTTATCTCTATTTATTTATTTTTGTAGACCTAACACCTTTCAAATTAAATCAAATTTCACTTTGCAATTTACTAATGTTCAATTTAATGTGCCAATTTATGTGGACCATGTCATGGCGATGGGGAAATTCTTACCCAAACCCGGCTCGGCCGAGCCCACCAATTAAAACGCGCCAAGTGGAATTTGAATTTTATATTAAAATAATTACTAATTTCAATTTATTTTCTTAACTCTAGTTAATTAACCATATCTAATTTAAATTTATGGTATGTAGAAATTAAAGATTTTGACAAAAGATTTCTACCAAGAATAACGTCGTCTTATTCTTCATAATTCTGAGAGAAATCATGTCTTCTTCAAATATTTTCTTCGTAACTATCTTAACTCCTTCGTTCCTCCTTTCATAATAACCACAATTCTTACTGGAAATTTAAACTGACATTGGCCACGTTCCTGCCTTTTCTATTTAAATTTCAGATTCTTGGTTGACAACAGTCCGATTCGAGTGTTCAACAACTATGAATCGATTGGAACACAATTTCAGACGAGTCAAGCTATGAGAGTGCATTGCAGCTTATGGAATGCAGATGATTGGGCCACACAAGGTGGGCGGGTGAAGACTGATTGGAGCAAGGCTCCATTTGTGGCGTCTTACAGGAATTTCAACATCAATGCCTGCCAACACAGGAACTTGATGCCAAGGGCAGAAACAGACTGAGATGGGTACAACAGAGGCATATGATCTACAATTACTGCACTGATACTAAGAGGTTTCCTCAGGGCCTACCCGCTGAATGCAAGCGCTCAAGATTCTAAGCCCACAATTAATCCTAATTCATTACAGACATTATTTATTTATTTGTTTTGGATGGGGGAAACCAATTCTTTATTCTTTCATTGTAAAGGACTAACCACTACCATTAATAAAAAGGATATTCGTCTAAACTCTAATAGATCAATGGTTTATTTTGTGCATAATTATTACGAAGTGATATCCCCGAATTACAAGAAAATATTTGAAGGAGACATTTCTCTCAGAATTATGAAGAAGAAGACGACGTTATTCTTGGCAGAAATCTTTTGTCAAAATCTTTAATTTCTACATACCATAAATTTAAATTAGATATGGTTAATTAACTAGAGTTAAGAAAATAAATTGAAATTAGTAATTATTTTAATATAAAATTCAAATTCCACTTGACGCGTTTTAATTGGTGGGCTCGGCCGAGCCGGGTTTGGGTAAGAATTTTCCTCATGGGATATAGCAAATTGCAATAGACTTAACTATCTGATTCTTGTTTTTTTCCGAAAAAGGAAACAATATATTTATAATAGGCTTATGACCTATTAAGTAGTGCAATATTCATCTAATCTTTCTTAATCGACTAGAAATGTAAAATTCTATTTCCTAATGTTTTATAGTATCCATAAAAAAGAATTCATTAGGATGCTGAATTAGTATAGTTACCATAGTTATTTCACATTTCAAGAATTGTGCTTGTGTATTCCTCAATCCCCCCAAAAATAATATGTAGGCACTTGAAAAGCATGATAGTAAGTCTTCTTTTTCTTCTCCCAAAAAGAAAAAGAATCATGATTGGTTCCTCAACTATCCTTATAAGACTATCCCGTAAAAACCACAAGACGATCACAATGTATGACACACTTCTTCATTACACATTAAGGTTCTTGTTTGAACCCAATGATACTAGTAGCAGCTACCTTGCTAGCGGCAGAAGCTCCTGGGATGCGGTGGTGGAGGGCTGCCCTCGTCGTTTTTGGCCGGTGGTAATTTGATGAGCGTATACATGGCAGCCCCGATGAGAGCTCCCGATCGTAGGCTCTGTAAAACATATTCGTATTGACCTATAATTTCCTTATGCGATTGCTGGACCAAGAGTTCGCGCTGGACTCATTGATGCACCGGTTGATGGCCTGCCAATTATATAGAAACTTTCATATTAAATAATTATGGAAAACTAAATGGTTAATACAGACTGTACGTAGCTCCAATTACTACTCCTGCGAGTTTGGTGGGACGAGTCTGTTGGAATTTGGTTTTATTATTCTTTTATTTATGTAAATTAATATAGAGTCGTGTATTGTTTGTATTGGTTAGTGGCGTTTTAGCCACGCTTCCTTATTAGCCGTTAGACACGTAGCCTTTATATAGGGGTTTATATGTCTGTTTTGTATATAGTTTTTCATTCAATAAAGTTTACACATTGGAAAACCCTAAATTCCGTCTTCTTCCTCTTGCGTGAGCAAACCGCCATTGCTAGGGTTTCTTCATGGTATCTAGAGCGTGTTCGATCCTCTAGATTTCCTTTCTATTTCCGCTGCATACTTCGCTTCTCTTGTCCTCTATTTCGCTGCAATCGTTGTTCCTCTTTTCCTTTCCTTTTTCAGATCTGTTGAAGTATTTTCTCAGATCTGTTGTTTAGTTTTCCAGATCTGGTGTTTTTCCGGTTACTTTTCTACTTTTCGATCTGTTTCTGTTGTTTTCCGATGGCAACCGACACTGAGAAGAACAAGGCAGCTGCCTCTGCATCATCTCCTCAAGATGATTCACTCAATATCTCTAACAGCCACTCTTCGCTGCTTTCTGTTGTCACTATTACGTTGCAGGGTAAGAATTATCTTACCTGGCGGAGAACGATGAAAATCGCTCTCGAATCCAAGATGAAACTTGGATTCGTCGATGGATCCATTGATTTACCACCGCCTGAAGATCCAAGTTATAAAGCTTGGAAGAGAGTTGACAGCACAGTCAAGGCATGGATCTTAAACTCTCTCTCTCCGGAGATCCATCAGAGTTTCCTTTACGCGAGCACTGCCAGAGAGCTGTGGGAGGATCTGGATCAGAGGTACGGTCAGTGCAACGGACCTCTTCTTTACCAGCTTAAACGCGATATAAGTTCAATCGCGCAAGGTAACTTGTCTCTAGCCTCCTACTTTAATCGGTTGAAATTACTCTGGGACGAGTTGGCCAACTTGAATGATCCTCCTACATGCTCTATTGGTACGGCTTGTGTTGTTTCTCGGTACATTAATGATTCACAGGATTCAGACATGCTTATTCAGTTTCTAATGGGTCTTAATGATTCCTATAATGCTATAAGAAATCAGATTCTTGTAATGAACCCCCTCCCCTCTGTTAATAAAGCGTACTCCATCATATCTAGGGTTGAGTCACAGAGAGATGTGCATATTGCCTTCTCAGAGGTTCCTGGTATTGCTCTTATGTTTTCTAAGAATGTCAACTCTAGAGGGACTGGTATGGGTAGGGGAACTAACAAAGGAAAGGATAAGGGATCTCGCCACTGTGATATTTGTAATTCTGATACTCATAATACTGAGTCCTGTTCCAAACTCACTGGGGAACCAGAATGGTATAGGGCTTTCAAGGCAAGCAAATCCAGTGGAGCTAATACTTCTAAGAAAGGTTTCAGGAACATGGCCAATGTGATGGCTGAATCTCCACTGGATTTGCCTCCTCAACCTGCACCTTCTGCTTCCCAGTCTAGCACTAATTTGTCTGATATGATAAGGCAGGAACTCATTAAGTTTTTCAAGGAGAATAAGTCTGGAGGCTCAGAACAGCTGCACTTCATCTCAGAGTTCTCAGGTATGCTCCATAATTATGCTTTAACTTGCTCTACTGAATTAGACAGGCATCATTGGATCATAGACTCAGGGGCTACTAGTCATATATGCTCACAACTTGGCATGTTTGAACATTACATTGCACCTAAGAGTCACATTCCCATATTCTTGCCTGATGGTACCTCTTATGATGTCAAATACATTGGTAATGTGAAGTTGTCTGAGAAAGTTACTTTAGAGAATGTTCTCTATATCCCCTCATTCAAATATAACCTGATTTCTGTTAATAAACTTACCTATGCTACTGACAGTGAATTTATTTTCTCTAAAAAACATTGGGCTTTGCAGGTCCAGAAAACTAAAGATATCCTTGCTTCTGGACACATTTGTAACTGTCTTTATATTTTTGATTCTGGGAAGACTGTTATTCATCAGGCTACTGTTGTTTCTGGTGTTTCTGACATTTTTAAGGGGGATTTAATACCCTTTAAGAGTTGTTCTTTGAATAATCCTGTTGATGTCTGTCACAGGAATGACAATTGCTTGTCTGTTAGTGCCACAGACTGTCATATGTGGCATCATAGACTTGGCCATGCTTCTACTGTTGCCATGAAACATTTACATTTTCCTATGCATTTTACTTCTGATGATGAGCATTGTGATGTGTGTCAAAAGGCTAAGCAGCACAGGTTATCTTTTCCCACTAGCAGTATTTCCTCTCAGGGGCCCTTTGATCTCATTCATATAGATCTTTGGGGTCCCTATAAGGTACAAACCCATTCAGGCTGCCACTACTTTTTAACCATTGTTGATGATTACACTAGATGTGTTTGGACATATCTTTTACCTTATAAAGAAAATGTGTTTTCTGTTCTTAAGACCTTCATTTCTCTCATTAAAAATCAATATGGAAAAACCATTAAAACTGTCAGAAGTGATAATGGAAGAGAGTTTGTAAACTTCAATTGCAAAACTCTCTTCCAAGACAATGAGATCATACATCAAAGATCTTGTGTTTACACTCCACAACAGAATGGGATTGTGGAGATAAAACACAAACATCTTCTTCAAATAGCTAGAGCTTTACTCTTCCATTCCAAACTACCCATAAAATTTTGGGGTGATGCTGTTTTAACTGCTACCTATCTATTAAATAGACTGCCTACTAGAGTTCTTGCTTGGCAAACTCCTTCTTCTAGGTTGTTTAATAAAAGCCCTTCTTATGATCACATTAAGGTGTTTGGTTGCTTATGCTATGCTGTTAATACTGGCCCTGGGAAAGGAAAATTTTCCCCCAGAGCTTCTAAATGTGTGTTTTTAGGGTATTCTGATGGCCAAAAGGGATACAAACTGTATGATTTGGACACTCACAGTGTGTTGGTTTCCAGAGATGTCAAGTTTTTTGAAAATATTTTTCCTTTCCATGGTCATGATACCTCTGTTATTCCTTCCTCTCAGATATTAGTACATGATTTTCCTGGCCTCAATGAGTCTTCTGATGATCATCTACCTGACAGGCAGATTGAGATTATGGGGGACAGTTCCTCCAATCATACACATGATCTTTCTGTACAAACAAGTCCTTCTAATCTTAATCCACCTGCAGGAGTTGAGGAAATCAGAAGAAGTCAGAGAACTAAATCGACCCCTGTTTGGATGCAAGATTATGTATCCAACGTTCAATTTGAGGTTAACATTGCAGCTCTTCAGGAAAATTGTTTTATTGTTAATGAACGTTTACCCTACTCTGAGAGCTACAAAGTTTTTATGGCTCAAATAGCTCCTGTGCCTGAGCCAATTACTTATGCTCAGGCATCTAAATTTCCAGAGTGGGTAGAGGCTATGAATCAAGAGCTTCACGCACTTGAAGCAAATGAAACCTGGGAATTAACTGAGTTACCTTCTAATAAGAAAGCCATAGGCTCCAAATGGGTTTTCAAGGTAAAATATAACTCTGATGGTTCCTTAGATAGATATAAAGCTAGATTAGTGGCTAAGGGATTTAACCAAACTTTTGGGATTGATTACTATGATAGCTTTTCCCCAGTAGCTAAACTTGTCACTGTTAGGGTTTTCCTTAGTCTTGTTTCTGCTAAGGGTTGGGGTTTGTATCAATTAGATATAAACAATGCTTTTCTACATGGATATTTAGATGAAGATGTGTATCTTTTACCCCCAGCTGGTTATCTTAAGGCCAAACCAGGGCAAGTTTGCAAGTTAAAGAAATCTCTTTATGGTTTAAAACAAGCTTCTAGGCAGTGGAATTTAGAGTTCACAAATAAGCTTCTAGCCTATGGATTTATTCAATCTTCCAATGATCACTGCCTGTTCACTTTCACTAGGAATAAGTGTTTTATCATGCTTATAGTTTATGTTGATGATGTGCTTATATCAGGGTCTGATGACACTGTGATTATGGATGTTAAACATTATCTACATTCTGAATTCACTACAAAAGATTTGGGAAATGCCAAGTACTTTTTGGGTTTGGAAATCTTTAGATGTTCCAATGGTATGATGGTAACTCAAAAGAAATACATACTTGACTTACTTATAGATGCTGGGTTACAAAACTGCAAGCCTGTTGCTACTCCTTTGTCTGCAGGATATAAGTTTGTTAATGAACAGGATGTTCACTTTGCTGATCCTGTACAATACAGGCGCTTGGTTGGGAGACTTCTTTATTTGAATTTGACTAGGCCTGACATCACTTTTTCTGTGCAGCAACTTAGTCAATTCGTTTCTAGTCCTATGAAGTCTCATTGGGAAGCAGCTATACATGTCCTACGCTATTTGGCTGGAACTAATACAGCTGGTTTATTTTTTCCAGCTAAGAATAATCTTGTCCTTACTGCATATAGTGATGCAGATTGGGCAACTTGTGCCCTTACACGAAGATCACTGACAGGTTTCTGTGTTTTGTTAGGTAATGCACTCATCTCCTGGAAAAGCAAGAAACAAGCAACGGTTAGCAAGTCCTCCTGCGAAGCTGAGTATAGGAGCATGGGAGCTACAGTTTGTGAGTTGCAATGGCTTAGTTACCTGTTGGCAGATCTTCAAATATCAATCAGACTTCCTATTGAATTGTGGTGTGACAATAAAGTTGCGCTACACATAACCGAGAATCCAGTGTTCCATGAAAGAACCAAACACTTGGAGATAGATTGTCATATTGTGCGCAACCAGTTCAAGCAAGGTTTTATCTTACCAAGGCATATAAATACATCTCAACAGTTGGCAGACATCTTTACTAAATCACTTGGCGGACCACGTTTTCGGAGCATTTTATCCAAGTTGGGCTTTTTGCTTGACGAGGCTCCAACTTGAGGGCGGGTGTTGGAATTTGGTTTTATTATTCTTTTATTTATGTAAATTAATATAGAGTCGTGTATTGTTTGTATTGGTTAGTGGCGTTTTAGCCACGCTTTCTTATTAGCCGTTAGACACGTAGCCTTTATATAGGGGTTTGTATGTCTGTTTTGTACATAGTTTTTCATTCAATAAAGTTTACACATTGGAAAACCCTAAATTCCGTCTTCTTCCTCTTGCGTGAGCAAACCGCCATTGCTAGGGTTTCTTCAGAGTCCGAGTTCGAGTTCGAGCTCAAGCTAAGCTATCGTGACCGCAGGGTTGAGACTTGAGATGCACACCGGAGATGAAGCCTGTCGACAAACCACTATGGTCACCCCCAGCCCTATGCAGGTTGAGTTGCCTATCAGCGTCTCCACTCCGTCGTACTTTAAAGGTTCACTATTGGTCCAACCATGGCTACGAATATAAACATGAATTTCGCGATAAACTCTGTCCACGTGTAAACTAAAATCGATAAAAATTTGCAGTAGGAAAAGTGATGGATTCTTTTGAAGAAAAGTGAAGAGTTGAAATAACAAAACTGTGTTTGGAACTAATAATTGAAAAGTAATTTTAATACACTAATGTTGAAAGACTTTTGTTTACTTAAACGAAAATAAGATAATTGCAGAAGCAGAAGTTAGAAGCATGCCCCCTACCTCCGCCCCTGTTAGAAGCTAGAAGCAGAAAGTCAGTTGTTGAGTACACCTAGTTTTTGCATGCTTAAGATAAGCAGAAGTTGATTTCCGAATACTCCAAAATGCCAAAGAGAAAGCAAAGAACACACAGAATGTCCATACCTTGTTAGCGAGAGATGTATCATAATCCATTAGCTCGCAGTTGCTCGTCGAGGTTTTCCAGTTGTTTGACAATGAGTTTGCCACCGTTTCACAGGGTCGGAGTACTCGCGCAGCATTTCTCCGCCATTAGGCTTCCAGCCTTCAATTCCACTCGAATGCACAACCGGTTTCGCTCTGCCATGAGCTCATCAGGGAGGCGGCAATAGCCCCCAACCAGTTGAGTACTCGGAAACCCTCGACTTGCCTCCTAGTCAAGTCCAAGACCAGCGACAAGCTCCCCGAATTCAATCGGGTCGGCATGTCTGACTCTACAATATCAAAGGCCCCGAGACAAAACAACGTCTTTCGGGCCATTACCCCTCCCGCTCAATAAGCTAACCGGCCAACTTGTGTTTGGATGCTTGGTCGCGACTCGCAGGTCGTGACACATCGGCAACGATATCAACGACGAAGGTGTTTAGGGCTTAACCTGTTCCATGACAGTGTTGGAGACTCAATATCAAAAGCTAGAACGCTATGTATTTATGCAAGTATAAGTAAACGAAGTCATATAAATTAAGAATATTCGTACAAGGCGACACTCCATATATGTATCCGACACGAATTGATTGAACTTAAGTTTAAGTAGAAAACAACTCAAAAGTCAACTAAATATAAAATTTTGCATTATTATAAGTTTATAACTTTTCGTATGATTTATATATATATATGCATATTTATCACGTATTTGTTCCGCAGAGGGACGAGAACGTTAGCATCAAATTAGAAAAAATATTAGTGACAGAATAACTAATGGTGGAAATTACTTGAACATAAACTCATGCTGTTTAAGTGTGTGATTATAGACGATAATTAGTTTCGAGTTATGCTTAAGTTGGTTGATATTTCAAGTTGAGATTATTTGAAAGGCTTTGACAGGCAACAGAAGTATATTTATGGGGTGAAATTCTAGTATTATATGGAAAAGATCCGTAATTTCTTTTTTAATTTACAAAAATCTCAATATAAAATAATTACACTGGTTTAGCCGAATTAAATTAATGACTAAATACATAGACAGGCTATTTAGTGTCTAATTCATTGGCTTTTTCTTTTTGATGATTTGATTCGTTGGCTTTACAACATAATGAACTTATTATAGATTATCATGGCACGTCGTCAGAAAACCAAAAAAGTAAAAGGGTACTTAAGTGTCATTCGATCATTCAATATATTTATCTGAAGGTCAGTAGTTTTATTCCTTCTTTTTTGTTTGTAATTCTTCGAAACCCCCTTGCACTTCAATATATACATGTATAATACATCACAGAGCAAAATTCTGAGTCCATTTACAATCTAACAAAATTCATTCACTGAATTCAGTATATATACACACACAGTTCATACCATCACAAGTTGTTTATAGTAACTATTTAGTTAGTACATTATAGGCGAACCAACCGAACCCAAGCGACAATCATGAGAATCTGCCTACTTATTACAAAACATAGAGCAAAACTTCATAGACCTTTTCTCTCCGAAGCGATTATCATTAGATAATCTTCATTGTTATCAGATTAAGACAAGTTTAGGTGTCTCGGTGACCTTCAGATCACAGAAAATGTCATCCTCGCAATTCACATGGTCTGGCTTCAGTGATTTAGGAGATTTAAAGATGGGAGAACTGTAACCTGGAAGTATGTCCAAGATCTGGTCAGGAATTTCTTCCATTTCAAATTTCGCCATGTTATTCTCGAGCTGCAATAGAGTGATTACACCTCAAATAATTAATCTCCAAAATATCGTTATCAAATAGTTGCACTAGAAAGAAACAGAGAAGAAAAGTTACCTTCTTATATGATGACTGAAGCGCCCTTTTATTTGATGGCTGTAGAGGCAGCACATCTAGTACAAAATAAGAGGATGATTAGCTATAAAGAAGAACATAGTAACGAAAAAGGTTAATTATTATCAATCAATGTTGATAAGAGGATGATTAGCTATAAAGAAGAACATAGTAACGAAAAAGGTTAATTATTATCAATATATGTTGATAGATGATTACCGTTATCCAATCCCACTAACTTCAAGAAATAGTCCCTGTCCACACCTTTTGTCTGTGCGTTGATGCATTCTTGATGATTGTGCAGAAATCTCTCCTCCTTTACAGAACTGTGAAAATTTTCTTCCGCACAAGTGTTTGGCTTTTTACCAACCTTCGGCACCTTTAGAGAAGAAGGCTTAACAGAGTTTGTTAGGTCGGTCAGTGCTTTTCTGCCCCCAATTCTTCCTTTCTCAAGCACCTTAGAGAATTTGGCTCTAGCATCATCAAAATCTTTCTCAATAGAGATCACATTTGTGGGATTGTTTTTCTTCATTGCATGAATCGCAGAAGGCCTCCTCGAATTTGATATGTCATTCAGAGCTTTCCTTCCACCAGCCCGTTTCATATCTGCTTTGCCCACATTACCCTTTTCTACAGGAGTACCAGCACCTGTAAGATTATTAATACATGTTATTAACATCTAATCATGAAGCTCAAAGAGACATTCTTTTCTAGAGGATGTTAGTTGTAGGTAAACTTACCATTGTAGAGTAAATTTAAGTTCTGATCTTGCACCAGGTGCTGAGCTGGAGTTGCCATGAGCACTTATTGCAAAGAATTTCTATTATCTGTGAATAAGTAGAGTTTTATGTGAATTAGCATAACCATAAAAATAAACCAAGAAAGAAGAATATGTGCACCCAAAAAAATTTGCCAAAAGTTTCGTTTTATAGACTGCTTGATAAAATTTTTAAGACAATAATTCTGTGATTCAAGAATGAATACTTTTGACAGTTACTTTCGTGTCAGTTTGAATTTACAGACCGCCACTTTGACAATATGCAGCATTGATTCAAAAGTATTCGAGTTTCTACTCATATGTAACACCAACACAAGGCTTAATTTGGTCATTCACAAAATCATGAAATGCACCTTAATCTTGAACTTCATTGTCCACTTCATCCGCCACAAGTTACAAAGTATATTAGCCGCTTTAATCAGTTTCATAGCTCGAACCTTAAGAGATGCAAACTTTTTCACACATTTATGAAACGCAACAAGATCACTTCGAAATCAATCAGAGTACAATCAGAAGAGAAAGGGACACACAATGGAACCAAGAAAAGCACAATTTGGAACTCTATCAACAACAGCCTTTCCATCCATTAATTATCTTCCAAATCAAATCAAACACCCTATTATTTTCAAGCCCATTTCACTATCCAGAATCCCAACAAAAAGAAAACTGAATCAGATTCGACGCCCAAACATTGGTGAACACGCATAAATCTCAAATACATAAACATCGATCCACACAGATATCAAATCCCCGCGCATAACCCTAGCTTTTCCCAGAAATTACTCACGAATTGCAGTGTTTAAGAGGGGAAAAACTCACCGAAATCTGTAAATCTTTCAGAAATTTCTTGGTTTCTTGAGGAATCTCTCCTCACTTCAGTGAAATTTCTCCGTTAATTTCTTCGATTTTTGCAGCGGCTGTAGAAACTGAGCTTTAATGGGGATAACTATTTCGTAAATACGAAAAGGCGGTAGGGAAGCAACGGTCAAAACTTTTATCCTACTTATGAAAATAACTCTTTCTCAGATATTATTTACAAAAATACCACCCCCTGTTTTTATATGGGCCTGGTCGGATGAAGCTGTATGGGCCTTAGTGATCAATTAAAATGTTCCGGGCCCAAACTAACTCAATTTGAAATCTACCGAGCCTTTTCTATCTTACAATACACCAACACTACTAAAAATATTATTTTATTATAATAGACACTCCTATGGAACACTGTATCCGATACGTCCTGCCTGAAAAATTTATAAAAAAATCTCTCTCCCGTATTCATGGTGCGTCGTCTCGGAGCGGACGTATCTATATCCAATGTGTAGGTACAATTTTCCAGAATATTAATATCTTAAACTACCCATTCATTGCATGCTTATTAATTAAATAGCTTGAAAATTTGACCAAATTAATTGAAAATTTAATCGAGGAAATTATAAGTTTGTCACGTTTTTTTATTTTTTTATTTTATAAATGATTTCAAATTAATTCATTCTTTTCAAATATAATAAATGCTATATTGCTATTAATCAAAGTCCTAATGAAATCAATACTCACCTATAGTTTGTAGAATCTTTTTTTTAATTAATTTTGTCTTTATTTATTTTAATAATACTTACTTTCCCCCACTTTGATTTCAACGAGAATTCTTCGGAGTTGTCATTCTATGGTTGTTGAAAGGGATAATATTGATTAAGAAGTAACCTATCATAATTATGGATCGATGTTAAGAAGAATACAAGAAGCAACAAAAAAAAAAAAAAAAACGCAGGCCGAAGCCGCAATTCCAACAGTATATTAGCATCATAATTATTAAAAGAAAATGACTCTTTGAAAATTGGTCCTTTCAAGTTGATCTCGATCTGATACGGCTGGAGTTCCACAGTCGCTTTTTCTCCGAATTGAGCACAGATAGCTGGGCCTACAACAGATAACTCGGCCAGAAAATTGCCCGGATAAACACAAGAAGGGACAAAACTTCCATACGGAAGGGATAAAGTTTCCATACGGAAGAAACGAAAGAAAACAAAACAAAAAGAAAAAAACAGATGAACAGAGAAATCCGCTAGATTTGGGAGGATGCCAGTAGATCTAGAAGATTGGTGATGAAACTTACCGTAGATCGTAGATCCGCAAGAATGGCAACAGATCTGGGCGGATCTCGACGAACGAAAAAGAATTGAATAAAACAGAACAGATTTGGACCGATCCAACGGTAGAACTGTGTTTTCCACCGTCGGATCGAAGTTGAGAGGGAAACTTTTGCCTTGCTCAGAAAGAGAACGAAACTAGATGTGCACGCGGGGTTTAGTGGAGTTAGCTTTAATCTCTTATAGTTGAGTTTGAGTATCTCTCATATGAAGTTTCAAGGGTTCTAGACTCTTTAATCAGAGTTTTGTAGAATTTTAAGGGCAATATTAGATTTGTAGAATTGAAGAATTGTTATTCTCATTTTAAAAAATTAAGTAAAAATAAAATAAAGATAAAAAATTAATAACTTTTTTTATTAAAAGATAAAGATAGAAAATTAATAAAATATTCTATCTACGACTTAATAACATAATAAAAAAAGTTAAAAAAAAATATTATCTGCGCCTAATAGGTCATTCAAGGACTATAAATATTTTTTGTAGGCATATAATTTTTTTTTATAGACATCTTGAACTGTAGTTGACTAGTTGTAGATGACGGATGTCTGCAAATGTCGTTCTGTAAATGTCGTCAGAAATTTTGTGTCTTGGAAAAGTTCTAATTAATAAAAAGTTCTGTGTTCACTGACCTAATAAAAAGATAAAAATAGAAAACTAATAAAAAGCTTTGTTGATGGATGGTTCCTAAATGTTCTATATGTGCAGAAACTTTATGTCTTGAAAAGTGTTAATTAATAAAAAACTTTATTCAGTGACAATTACAGATAGAAAAGTAAAAAAAAAAAACTTTTATCACTTATAGTAAAATAATTAAAAAAAATTAATTATTTATGCTTAATAGTCTCTTCAAAATGGATTATAATTTTTTTTTTATAGACATCTTAAATCATTGTTGTAGAAGATAAATTGTCAAACTATAAATGTCCTATTTGCTATAAAGCACGGACACGCCACAAAATTGATCCGTACAGTGTCCGATACGTGTCGGATACGGACACGGTTCGGACACGGCTCCGATACATGTCCAACACACCGAATCCGTGTCCTGAATTAAAAAATAAAATAAAATAAAAGGGACACGGTGTCCGATACGACTGAAAAACAAATGAGAAAAAATCTTTGCACCCTCACCTTGAGAAGAAAAAGAAAAGAAATGGAAGAAGACACTACTAGGAAGAAAATGGGAAAAAATCCTTGGATGTCTCTCACGTTGATAAGAAAAAGGACTGAAATCGAAGGGAAAGAAATCCCCCCGCACCCTCACCTTAGATATGAAAGGGGAAGAAATCCCAAGACCACCATCTTCTCACCTTGTTAAGAAAAGGGGAAAAAATCCCCACCACCACCATGGCAGTCGTTCGCACCGCACCACCACTCCCACCTTTGCCTTGCTTTGTCTTCCTTCACTATGAGACCAGACTTCACGCCTCCTGTGGCCGAAGTAGGAGAAGAAAAAAAAAAAAAAAAAAAAAAAAAAAAAAAAAAAAAAGAGAAATGGGCTAAGCCCTAGCCTTCACACCATGGTAAAAAAAAAAAAAAAAAAAATCTCTCAATTAATGGGCCATATTGGGCTGTTTGTTTTTTTTTTATTGAATTCATAATTGTTAGAAGGTTTAAAAATTTTGAACTAGCAAAAGAATTCACATAGTAAAAAATAAAAATAAATTAATATTTATAAAATATATTATTTATATATAAAATATAGCCATGTTGGAATCGTGTCGTGTCCTAAAATTTTGACAAAATCGGTGTCGTCGTGTCCGTGTCCCTGTCGTGTCATTTCGTGTCCGTATCGCAGTATCCATATCCGTGCATCATAGCCTATTTGTGTAAAAACTTTATGTATCGGAAAGATGCTATCTATGCAGAACTATCATTCAATGTGCAGAGCGCTATACAAACTTTATGTCTTGAAAATGGGAGACTTTTCAAAAATGGTAGACTTTGAAAAAGACATTGCAAAATTAGGGCAAGACGTTAATTTAAAAAGCGTCTTTCCAAAAATCATGACACAGCTGATATTTTCTTACAAATCAATACTAGAAACTTTTGAAATATTATACTTTGAACCACAATACTTTTTATGAAAAACTATAGTAAATATTTAACGGATTTATACAAAGAATATAATAACCATAAAAACTTATACTTGATAGCAAGAAATAATGGACACTGGTATATTGCTAGATATCATAAAGACTGGATAGAATATTATCAAGAACAGATACAAAAAACTATTTTAATACTAAAACGTTTTCAAAAATAAAATGAATGAACAAAAGAAAATTGAAACTGATATAAGAAAATTGGGAAAGAAATTAAACGTTGCAATAAAATACGACTCTATTATGAAAGAAATATTTATATACCCAAATGACATAAAGAATATAACAGATAATGTTAAACAAATGAATATGATAAATACAAAATTAATAGAAAAAATATATAAACGGGAAATAAATGGATAAAAATGGATCAATTCAATAAACAGATAAAATGAAGGGAATTAAGAAAGATACGAAGTATAATAAAACAAGAAACTTTAGTTTTAAACTCAATAACTCATCCAACAAACTACAAAATACACGAAGAAATTCTTAATAGTAGAAAACGAAGAGAAAAACAACTCTTGAAAAATGAAATATACACCCCAGTTAATTTAATAAGATTAGAAAAATATATGACATGGTTAAAACAACATAATGCACAGACAGAAGAATTTAAAGAACAAACTAAAAATACATTAAACTGGTGCAAAAGACTAAGAACTAAAATAAATATACTTTCATCAGCATGAATTTTACACAAGAATTACAAAAATTTGTAGAAACATTAAACGAACAAGTACACTCTTTAAATAATACAGTACAAACATTAACAGAACAATTAATAAATACTAATGCAAAAATGTCACAATTAGAAGAGAATATCCACATTTATTTCACACTACTACAAACCCACAATTAAACACCATTATAGATATGTTACAACAAATTCTTTTAGATAAAAAACGAGATGTAATAAATGAAATAGATAATACACAAGAAATTCTTAATAAACTTCTAAGAGAACTTAGAGGAAAACAACAAGTGGAAAACCAAACTGAAACATCTGACGAAAAACAAATAATACTCCCTATGTCAAACTGTCAAGAATTATTAAAACAACTCAAAGAAGTAATTATACGAAAAGAATACTCTAGACATATAACTATTGCCGATCTTGAAACATATTTTGGAAACAAAAATCTCAAACCTTTTCACATAGAAGTTCCACGTTTATAATGGAAACTTTTGATTTAGAAGAAAAAATCTCAGAAATAAACAATTTATTAGAATCATTAAAAATTGTTGATGAAGAAAATAAACAAAATCATACATTAGAAGCAATAAAACCAGAAGTAGAAAATGAAGAAGTAATATATGGATATGAATCATCAGAAGACGATGTGTTAGGAATGGAACACAATTTGAAACAAGAAAAAGATAAGAAAGATATTCCAGAAAGTAGTAACACAAAAGAAGAAGAAATTAAATGGGAATATTATCAAGAAGATAAATATACCAATCCTTTAAAAAATTCAAGCATACAATACAATTTTAAAAAGGGATATATTCCAAGTAAAAAAGGAAGATGGTCTAAAATACCTGACCAATATATACCTACAAAGGGGATACTTGGAGTAGACGGAATACTAAATTTAGACTGTGTAACAAACAAATCAGCATTTATTACTGAATGGGCACATAAACTAGGATTAATTATAGAAACCGAAGATAGATTAAGACTAGGAAATTTTAAAACAATATTCAATTTTGTTCAGTATAAAACAATAGGAAATGTAACACATTATTTAACCACATTATCAGAAGAACAGAAAACACTCTTGGTAGGAGAAGAAGCTATAGATACTTTTTGGAGAATAGTTGCAAAAATATACTCAGAATTCATTGGAATACCTATACAAGATTCAGGAATTATATTTAATGCAAGAGAACAAGATAGAGCAGCATACCATCTTGCGAATATACAAATATTAGATATGTGCGCTATAGAACACTTTAACAGTGAATACAATATGTATTACTATAATTTATCCAAAGAAAACAGAGAAAAATATCTATCCTTATACTTTAATAAACTACCTTATCCAATAGGTCAAATTGTATATGCGGAATTTAAGAAACAAATAAACGAAGGATTCGCTTCAGAAACACTAGGAGGAGCGCAAACTGTATTAGAACAATTTTTAGGAGATAAATGCTATGAAAGAGACTTACACAATGCAGTTAAAAACAAAATTACGATATGTTGTGAGGGAAATCCTTTAGTACCTCAACAATACGGAGAAAGTCCATACATAATAAGACCAAACAAAAAAAGAAAATACAGGAGAAAAGATAAAAGATATAGATGGAGAAAGAAACCGAAAAAATGGTTTGATAACAATAAACATAAATTTCAAAAAAGAAGACGACGTTTCTTTAAAAAGAAAGAATACAAACCTAAACAAAAATACTGTCCGGAAGGGAAGAAAAAATGTCAATGCTGGCTTTGCCACGAAGAAGGACACTATGCTAGGGAATGCCCTAAACAACGAAAACAGCCTGAGAAAAAACTATATATACTTCAAGTAGCTCAAACATATAATCTAGAACCTATAGAAGAAGACTATTCTGATCTAGAAAACATATACGAAATAGAAACAGTCACAGAATCAGAAAATGATTATAGTTCAGAAGACGAAGATTTTTAAATGAAAAACTCTAACGCTACATTTATAGAAGTAAGAATAAAACATAAAACAATTAAAGCATTTATAGACACAGGAGCAAGTTTATGCTTCGCTTCACCAGCTCTTACATTATTCAAATGGAAAAAACTTAAACAACCATTAAAAGTAATGATAGCAGATGCAAGTCATTATTATATATGGTACGCAACATACTTAGAAAAAATCTGGATACAGGGATATTGCTTTATTATACCATCTATATACAGACACGAAACAGGATTACCATTTATCCTAGGAAACAACTTTTTAAAACTATATAGACCTTTTTGTCAAGATTTAAAATATATCACTTTAAAATCACCTGTTAATGAAAAACTATCTCAAAGAAGTGAAACAGTTAAAATACCTATAATAAAAATTGAAAACAGAAGTAATCTTATAGACAAAATAAGTTATTTAATCAATCATGAATTAATATTTTTCATAAAAACAAATCTTGAAAGAGAAATAGAAGAAATATTAGAC
The DNA here is from genome assembly GCA_037501455.1 of Lantana camara. Classification (NCBI taxonomy): domain Eukaryota; kingdom Viridiplantae; phylum Streptophyta; class Magnoliopsida; order Lamiales; family Verbenaceae; genus Lantana; species Lantana camara. The sequence goes on from CM074863.1 coordinate 27,351,682, forward strand.
TCTGTCACAAGTGAAGACCCTTTAGACAAAGATAAGAATAATAATTATATGATAATTGAAATTAAACTTAAAAATCCTTCAGATGAAGTAAATGTCAAACATAATATACCTTACTCTATAAGAGATATTGATGAATTTAAAGAAGAATGTAAACAACTTTTGGAAAAGGGATTAATTTCTGAAAGTAAAAGTCCACACGCAGCACCTGCATTTTATGTAGAAAACAAAAATGAAATAAAACGAGGAAAACGACGAATGGTCATAAATTATAAACAATTAAATGAAAAAATTATAGGAGATGCATATAAACTTCCTAGAATTGATTACATCAAAGATAGATTGAAAGGAAAAACATGGTTTAGTACTCTAGATGCTAAATCAGGATATTGGCAATTACGGTTGCATGAAAATACAAAACCGTTAACAGCTTTTACATGTCCTCCACAAAAACACTACCAATGGAATGTTTTACCATTTGGTTTAAAACAAGCACCTGGAATATACCAAAGATTTATGGACACAAACCTTGAAGGTTTAGAAAATATTTGTCTTGCTTACATTGATGATATTATCATCTTTAGTAATCAAGATAAAGAAGATCATTTGAAAAAACTAAGGATAGTTTTGAAACGATGCAAAGACAAAGGACTAATTCTTTCTAAAAAGAAAGCAGTCTTATGTAAAAAACAAATTGATTTCCTTGGAAATACTTTTGATTCACAAGGAAACATAGTTCTTCAAGACAACATTTTGAAAAAATTAAACGAATTTCCAGATCAAATTTCTGATCGAAAACAACTACAAAGATTTCTTGGATGTTTAAACTACATTTCTGATCAAGGATTCATAAAGAACCTTGCTAAGGAAAGGACACAACTACAAAAGAAACTTTCTGAGAAAATACAATGGAATTGGAGAATTGATGATTCGATACAAGTTCAGAAAATAAAATAGTATTGTGAAACATTGCCTGTTTTATACAATCCAAGGGAAAATGATTTTATTATTATTGAGACAGATGCCTCGAATGATACATGGTCTGGTTGCATGCTTGCAATACCAGCCGAAAAAATGAATACAAACGACCTTGAAGGTCATATGAATACAAGAACCAAAAAGGTTCGCGAAATTACACAACTCTGTAAATACATATCTGGGACATTTACAGAAACCCAGAAAAATTATACAGTCCATGAAAAAGAGACACTTGCATGTCTAAAGATACTTCGGAAGTGGAAACTCGAGCTTTTACCTCGAGAATTCGAACTTCAAACAGATTCAAAATACTTAACAACCTTCTACAGGTATACACTCCGAGACAACTACAATCAAGGAAGATTGATACGGTGGCAGCTCGAAATACGAAGATACCAGTTTCACATCGTATACATAAAATCAGAAGAGAACGCTCTTGCGGACACACTCACTCGAGAATGGAGGCCGCGATAGCCCTGATGAAACAAAACATCGAAACAATTGATCATGAGATACAACAATTCACGAGAGCTAAACAATTGGAAATACAAAAATACACAGAATCCAAGATGACAAAACGACAAGAACTTCTTGCCGCTTTACACGCTGTCCAACAAGCAGCATGACTTCCACCATCAGAGTTACCAGCAAGCGTGGTGGAACCATCCAAAACACTCACAAAATCAAAAACATTTCCACAAACAGCAGCAGAAGGGAATACTTCATCATCAGCAGACAGTGAAGATGAAAGAAAACAGATCAAAAAATGGTATACAATATTCAATGGTCCAAGCCGTGGGGTCTACGACCATTGGTCCAAAGCAAGTATACATATATTGGGACACTCAGGAATAACACACAAATCCTATACCAGTTTCGAAGAAGCCAAACAAGCCCTTGAAGAAACCAAAACCTACAAAAATACCCTCCAAACCACTCTTCAAACCCAAAACAGTCTTAAAGAAAAAATGAGAGTTCTTGGAAACATACCCACAATAAACCCAATGGACCGTGTTCAAACACCAGCCCAAAAAGAGGCCCAAATACAACCCTCAAAAGAAAAATTCGACAACCTCTTGAAATCTATTCTTGAATACAACCCAGAGAAAGATAAAAACAACCTTTTTTGGTACCCAGTAAACAGAAACGGCCCAAAAATCGTTGTATTTGAACAAACAGACCTAGACTTGATATACCAATTCTTCATACATGGATTTCTGGATACCCTATACTTCAAAAACCCAAACTGTTTTCGAAAATTTAGCCCAAAACTAATGTCTACACTTCAAGACTATGCTAAACGAGTCTCAAAAGGAAACATGGACAAAGAAATAGTCTTCAAATCTACACTATCATATCCTATCTTCAATGAAGAAGGGATCTTAGTACACTCTTATGGAATTATCAAACTGATAGTTTCAAACGGAGAATACCCCAGCATCGACACAATGAAGACATTTGATGACATAAATGAGATAGTTGCTAAACAACTAAATCAAATATTTTATGCATCACAGGAGATAAACAAAGACAGCAATGTCAAAATAAACTATAAATCCAATTATCATCTGATATACGGATCTTCAAGATACACAATTCCACCGTTACAACTGAAAACATTGGAAAACTTTGAGAAAACCTTCATCAAGATTGAAGAACACAGTTTGAAGACACTCCCCATGGAAGTCAAACTTATTTTCTGTGAATACAGCGAAATAATTGATGAACACAGCTGTGCAATATGCCAAGACAAACCAGAAAACAAAGCTGAAGAAACAGGGTCCCACAATTCAGACGAATCAATAAAGGAAGACACTGTTACTGAAGAATAATGTAAACTGACGCATGCAATGACGTCAAACACTCAAGGGAATACGCATGCAATGACGAATACACTTCAATAATGCAGACTTTATGTCTTTGTCTGCTTTTTTTTTGGTGCGGTTGTTAAGCACCATTATTATTGCTTTAAGTCTTTTTTACTTTTTTTACTTTTGTAAATAAAAACGCGTCTGTAATAGTGAGTCGAGCGCCTATATATTGGCCTCAATGTAGTATGTAATATTCAGACTTGAATGGAGAAAAAGATCATGTGTTGATCAAAAACTCTCTGAGTTTCAAAAGCCTTTGAGCTTTTCTTTTCTGTTGGCCTCATGCCTGAATAGCAGAACCATACACAACCATACACAACTAAACAATTTTCATACAAAAATCAAACATATATCTTGAAGAGATGATGAACAGGTAACATGGAGTGCATGAAGACAGTAGATACGAATACACAAACAGGTAAACAATACAAACTTCGTTCTGATACCGTTATTTACATTTTTATATACTAAAGATTATATACTTATATACATGGAGACTAGTTTGATAGATCAAATAGAAAACTTTGAAACAACTGAGGAATACGGATATTTTTCTCAAGATATTGTTATAGACAACAAAAAATTAAACAAAGTAAGAAGAAAAGAATTAAACTTAATTGATGGACAAGATATGAAAACAGATTTAAAAACAAAACTGAGTAGAAAAAACATTATTCTATATGGAAAATTTACATGTGAAACACCTATTGAAATCTCTACAACAAAAGGAACACAGGCTATCTCATTGATAAACAAAGCTGATATAATTCAAATAATTAAAAAAGCAAAATATACACCCAGTGAAATAGGATATATACATATCTCTACAATACAGATACTAATTAAGAGTACATTTGCTGAAGGAATAAACTCACCCATAAAACTAGCTATATGTGATGACAGAATTATGAACATAAAAGATAAAATACTTGGAATAGTTGAAGGAAACCTTGCTTATACTAAACTACTTTTTAATGTAGCTTTACACTATGCTATACCACTTGTAACAGAAAAACTTGATAAATCTTTAAACATTGCTTATAAATTTGATAGACAAGATTTAATGGAAACAAACGATTATCCATTTTCAATAACATACACTATTGAATATGCTTTAACAAACAGCCATCATAGTATACAATTTAGAAACACCGATAAAATATATATGGAAGATATTTTTCGAGAAGTTTCTCGTATAAAATACATACCAAAAACACCTATTATACAACAAGTTAATACAAATGTTTTTCAAAATAAAACACCTAAACTTTTAAAAAGTAAAAGTACCTGTTATACATATTTACCACCAAACCAAAGAACTAATGAGACTAGTACTAGTACACGGGCCTCTATTAAACATTTTAAAGAAGAAGAATCTTCTAATAAAATAACTGAAAACGATTTTACACAATTAGCCGATCAAATGGCTAAATTAACCACCACCATCAAGGAAACACTCTGATCTTTTCTGGTATCAGAGCCCGTATACGATTCTAAAACACTAAAACTCAAATTATAATACAGAAATGTATGATTATAATAGACAAACATTCTACAGAGACAATATAAAAGCCATAAACGAAAGTTATGATAAAGAAGTAAAACTTTACTTAAAAGCTAAACACGAAGGTCGAAAATCAGATGGAATACAACATTTGAAAAACATTATTAGTTTGGAAAAATCAAAACAAATAATTACACAATTAACTATAACATAATGGAAAGATTTAATTATAAAACAAGAATAACACGAGATATACGAGAATTAGAAGAACAATTTATTATAGACGAATACCTTGTTAAAATGGCATACCATAATTTAAGACACGATAAAAATATATCACCACGAACACAAGAAATAATGATAAAAACTGCAAATGAAGATTTAAATAATACTAAAAGAAAAAGAGATACAGCATATCAGATGTCACACGCCTAATTATGAGTTATAAACCAAAAATAGAATTAGATACTATAACAAAAGAAAGACACAGATTAAAAGAAATTATGAAAACCAAAAATATTAAACAAATGGGAAAAAATTTAGAAACATCTTTACAGAAAAAAGAAATATATCAGAAAAATTACGAACGAACAATAAATAAAGATATATTAAATAGAGATACAATTATACAAGGCATAGAAGAAAAAGGAAAAATAATAAATCATATAAACAATAAATTTATAGAAAAAATACATGAAAGAGAAATTAATGGACCAAATTGAAAATATTTATAAACTATGGGTCTTAATTATAAATATACAAAAATTTGAAAAATGAAAACAATGATGAAGACGTTAAAGGGATATACGTCTTACACCAATTTTATAAAAGAAATAAAAAGTACACTAAAATTATAACACAAAAAGTCAAACTATACTACTTTTACAATTTAGCCTTGAAAATGTGCTATTTGTGAAAATTTTCGTATCTTGAAAACGTACTTTATGCCTCGTAAAAGTGCTATTTGGACGGAAAATAATTAAAAATAGAAATCTATCCAGAAAGGCTTGAAACAAAATCACGAGACCTCGTTATTTCCAATGGGAGATCGCGACCAAGAGACTATTCGAATGATAAAGGAATGCAAGATTAGTTGAAGACTGAGCCCGTATTGATGAAAGAAAAGGGAATAAAAAGAATTTGGTGTGGCGAAGGATTTGTATTTTGGAGGGTACGTAGATAGTCACGAGAAAATGAAGCGCAAAAAATATTTATTAAGCCGATACTATATTATTTTATAGATAATTGGAGAACTATTTTTTTCTTTTCAGAAGATAAAGTATAAGTAAATTTTCGTTTTTGAAATACACGTACCTCAAGTGGGATTCGAACCCTCGCCTAGAAGATAAACTCATTAACTACTTGTATCAACTTGTATTGGCAAATTACAAGTAAGATAAAGATAAAAAAAAAAACTAATAAAATAATTAAAAACTCTAACCACCGATTTACTGACTTAATTAGTAATCGTAGCACATTCGTTGTGTGTACAAATATAAAAAATATATATAATTTAAAGGGCTAATTCCAGTCACACCTCAATCTTTTGGGGGAGGGGGTGTGCGTTTTGCCCCCTATACTTTCAATCGGTGCACTTACCCCTCTCACCTTCAAAAAATATTCACTTAACCCATTTCCGATGGAATATTCCAGGAATATTTCGTGGAATATTCCGTCGGACTTTATGAATAAAATTTTGCATAATTTCTAACGGTAAATTCATACAAATCAGATGTCAAATGTGTTGATATTATATATCAAATCGAATCTCTTGACGCAAATAACACAATGATTGTTTCAAAATCATAATCCAACAACTAACAAAGGAGGAATCGCGGGTCAAAGATGATACATGACCGACGAAAATTTACAGATGAATTCCGGTCCTTTCGACGGCCAATAGAGTCGAATGGGGTATGGGTTTTATCCGTCATGTCGAGAGGAACACAATAGTAGTAGTCTTGACTTTTGGCTCACCGTAACAGAGGAGAAATCGTCGGTCAAACTTAATTTTGAACAGAATATTCCTGAAATATTCCGCCAGAATAGTGTCAAAGGGGTAAAGTGTTAAGTTTTGCAAAGGTGAAGGGGAAAATGCACCGATTGGGAGTTGAGTGGGCAAAGAGCACACCTCCCAAAGATTGGGGGTGACTGAAATAGCCCTAATCTAAATATATTGAAAATAATTTTTAGATGATATTGATGGGTAAGGATCTGAGGTATCCAACTTCGATCACTTTAGAATTTGTTTGATGTGGGGAAACCAGAATAAACTCACCAGAGGAATAGTAGGTTCAACCTGCTAGGACAAACACCAAAGAAGAAGAGGTCAGATGGCCAAGTTGGGGGAACTGGGGGTGATACCCAGTTTGGCTCTCCGACGCTCAAGTCAGATGATGATCTGAAAGAGGTGAATGAATGTAAGAGTTTCAGTAGTGGAAGATTGCTTACAGAGATGGAGATGAAGACTCCTATTTATAGTTGAAGGTCAGGGACCTTTTGGTAACTTACCCCTTTGTGGTCCTGCCCTAATGCCGCCCTTACACGTGGTGCAATGAGGAGAAATGTAGCACCCCGCACGTGAGGCACCACATCCCCCGCACCAAGGCTCAACACGAGTAACGAAATAGTAAATCCGCACCCGTATCGAACCCTAGCGAACGGGAGACAAACATAAAAACTTTCCTAAGCCAGGCGGAGCTAGACCCTGCAATGAAAACCAATCCACAAAGTATAAAGCATAACAAAGCCAAAGTTCAATCATAACAATCATAAACGGAATTTGGGCTCTTCAGGCCTCTTTTAAAACATAACAATACCCCGTAAGAGCAATTCCCTAACAATTTCATAATAAATACATAGGTATCAAATTTCACGATATAACTGAAATGAGTAATACATAATTCCAATACATATGAGAATGCAGAGACTCTCCTAGCACAACTCGACCCACTTAAAACTCCAAACCTCCGCCTAGCCCGAAATCAGAACCAAACCTGCACACTAAAGTGTTGGGGAGGGAGAGGGTCAGTCTCTAGAAGACTGAGTGAGCAGGAGCGATAAATATATATATAAAACATGCACATGCAAGTCATAAATCCCGAGCAAGGTTTTATTTGAATTTAGTTCCCGATAAGGCAAGAGAATGACCAATCAATGCTCGGATTTATGACGAATTCATATTCAATTCATTACATTCATAAATCATACATAAATATAAGGCTCGGCGAGTGAGCGTGCACAATCTCCAACCAAACTCCGACCGTGTACGACAATTATCAATAATATATTGATTAGGTGATCATGCAATATATCATAATACAGGCAGACCATAAATCAAGTCCTAAATATATTGTTTGGGCAATCCGATTCCCGGCCTTCCCGCACAGTGCCTATCAATCGATAATCAATCAGTCCATCAATCATTAAATTATAATTAATTCCAACCTTCTTCCTCCGGGTTGGTGGTGGGTTTGCAAGGCCCGACCACCCGATCTTTGACCAAAAGGGGTTACATGACTCCCCAGATGGCACTCAGCTCCCTTTCCCCGCCAATCTCCTGACGAGGTCCGGTACCGCTGTTTAATAGTGGGACTAGTATATGGGATCCCCGTCAGCCCTTGCTTCCTCGGTTAGCCACATATACTAAGTCCCGGGGCCCGTGAACATATCATCCATACAATCTCGCCAAAACATATCAATACATACATATGATACATACCATAAGAAATCATACCTTACCGTGTAATTCGGCATATGCTATATACGTACCTCTCCGTGTCATCCAAATCCGTAGCTAGCATGAAGACACACGGTTTGGAGCATAGCCTCATTACCAAAACCATTTTTAAGCTTATATACGCTCATACGTATAACTCAGAAGAATTTACTCGATAACTCATTTGAAAACCATATATATATAATCATAAGGTTTTGGCCAAAGCTTTTCACATAAGGGTTGTAGGGTTTAATACGTAGCTACAATGAAAACACCCTCACCTTAACCGTGATGAAACAAGGAACGAGTTATCAAGTGCTTGAACGATCAAAAGCTCTCCACCCTGGAGGCAAACTGTACAAAAGACCACAAGACGTGTTCGTGAGACTCAAGACTCTAAATGAACCATATATGACGCACGGCAATGCTCAAGCATGATATGAAGGCATAAAGATCATATTAAGTCATGAAAATCATATAACCAATTCATTCACTTGTTCAATCATAGATCCTTCAATTCATACTTCCAAACCAATAATTCAAGAATCCAAATAAAGGCACAGAACATGTTCAAGCTCATCCATAATGTTACCATATACTTCATATTACATAACATAGCATATATTCAAGGTTGGGCAACAAGAAGAAGTGATAAGATATAGAAAATAAGCGAGGCGATTCATAAACGACACATAAACACCCATAACCGGCATTAAGTAAAAGCATGCCTATAGCACATCCAAATGCCATGAAATTAAACCAAAATACTCCTAACACATATTACAACAAGTTCATAGTTCAGCATAAAGGGAGATAAAGTCATTAAGGAGGGGAAACAAATCAAAAACCGAAGAGGAAGTAACGAAGACTGCGCATGGGAAGTGACACGGGGGTGTCACCAACCCTTGCCCAACTGAGCCACGGGCGTGGCTCAGTACAGAGCTTCCCAGAGAGTGTGACACGCCCGTGTCTCCCTCTTATGAGTAAATGAGACACGGGGGTGTCACGGTACAGAACTTAATCCCCTTTGAAATTTTTCCGGCAAAACTGAACTCAAACAAACTCAATCCAAAGGCATACCAAATGAACTCCAAATGCTCTGAAACTTCATATACAACATATTTGGCATGTTATGAACATTTTTCATTTAGAGTGCAAAAGCTAAATCACACGTTAAGATCATCGAAACCGTGAAACAAAACTGGGTCGCTACAATCGGACATATGAGCCCTAATGATTCTATCATGCCTTGATCAAGTACTTAGGGTTTGAATTTGGATCTGAAACTTTGGGGCATGCATGCTAACATACAAAACAACTAATATATATCATATCTATGCAAAATGGTACAATTTAAAGCACATTAGGGTGACCAACAACCACACATAGGCAACAGCAACAAATCTGTTAAAGATCATGCATAAGAACAGGCCATGTCTTGCGGTTTTGAGGCTTCAAATGGATCCAAATACTTGAAACATGAATGCTAACATATATAACAATGAGTATACATTAACTCCAAGCAATTTCACACGAAATGGAGGCCATATGATCATGCAACAACACCAAATTTCACACAACAGTCACAAAACAGGGGAATCAAGTAGATCATCAAGTTTGAAGCTCCATAACTCATAATTTTATAAAAGGAGCAAGAGATGAAATCCTCCTAACATCATATACTATGAGTTAGGAAAGAAATAAGCCAAGAAACAAGTTCATATGATCACATATAAGCAAGAAATTCAGCCACACCAACATATAGGTCACTAGAGCAAAAATCCCCACAAGTTCATACAAAACCCAACATTCAAACCCTAATCAAATCTGATCCAAATCATGTTTTAAATAGAAGAAATCAAGCATAAGTGAGTATAGAAGACATAAATATTCATACCTTAAATATTTGGTGAAGAAAAATGGTGATTTGAGCTCAAAATCACAAAGGATGACCTAGGGTTTTCTCTCCTTCTTCTCTTCTCCCTTCTCTCGATCAGTTGCAGCTGGAAATGGAGGTATATGGTTCGGTTTTTGCAGCTTAAGGGGAAGATAAAGGGTTAACTCAAGGTACAAGAGTCAAGGTTAAGGTTTGGTTAAGTTTAGGGAGGGTTATGGGGTCCCACCATGAAGACTAGTCAACCAAAGGAGCTCTTCTTGCACGAGTTGTCCGTTACGGTTGGATTTCGGAGGTCTTAATGATTTCAAAAAGGTATGAGGCTTGTTCCATTGTCTCCGAATCGTCGATACGAAGGCAACGGAGTTGACGGAATTCGAATCCGAATTCCCGAGCTCAAGATATCACGCACGGAACCAAGGGTGCGCTAATTGCTCGTTAGCCCCGATTTGGTTCCACAATCAAAATAAATTCATAAACACGTCAATTGAATCCGAAAACATAAACCGAGCACATAGGAACGTTCATAACACACATATTTACGACATGTTAAATTTTCACGCCAATCCAGTATCATTTCATATAAGAACGAAGTAGAAATAAAACACTCAAGCGCATGAACGAATTCATATTGTTATAAATAAATTACTAAACTTAAATTCCATATTAATTAAATTAAATAACAAAAGTTTACGGTTTTAAATCAAATAAAAACACTTATAAACAATTAATCATATAATTAAATACTTAATTTGCGCAATTTTTAAACAAATACGTCACATTACTTAAACTGAAAAACGGGGGCGTTACAATCTCTCCCCCTTAAAAGAATCCGTCCTCGGATTCAAAACACGCTTGAAATCAAATAATGAGAGATTCCCCGTCTCTCACAAACAACAAGGAGAGAGCCCCGTCTCTCAAGCAGCAATGAGAGAACCCCGTCTCTCCAATAACAATGAGAGAACCCCGTCTCTCGCAAGCAAAGAGAGTACCCCGTCTCTCAAACAAAAATAAGAGAATCCCCGTCTCTTAACCGAAAATAAAGCAAGGAAGTCTCCAATACTCCCAAGCAACTCACACAAACCAAATTTAAATCACGTAAGGCACCCAAAGCAAGTAATAAATGTCGCCCACATTAATATCCAATTATTCCAAGTAATTTAACACAATACAAGATTACAGCACCTAACATAAAAGTTATATAAGTTAAAATTGCATGGATGCATGTATCATGAATGCTATAAGTACCGTTCACCGAAGTTTCAAAGTTTAGGACTGAGAGTTACCGTTGTCCAGTGTAAGATCTATCCTGAAGATAGCTCAGTGGTCAGCTTGTCTTGAACCTCTTCAAGGTTCCTCGGTGAAGCTAATGATAAATCCTTTAAGGATCATACTCTTGGATCCGTTCTGCCTGGTACTGCTCCCAGTCTCCATCATTTCCCTTAATCTTCATTCAACCAACTCTTTGTAGTTAACCAAGTTTGACCTCCCGAATACCCTTAAACCATTCGTCTCGAAGTTACGTCCCTAGCTACTATCTTACCCGTATCGGAGTTTAAAATACCCTCAAGGATAACTACTCCGGACAACCTTGACGATTCCATCCCTACCTTGAGGTAATATTTGGCATCTAGCTCCATTTTTCTTGAATCGAAGATAGAGTGTTCTTGCTGACTCTTGAAGTTCGAGGTAAATCCTCCAATGATCATTTCCTCCAGTTTGGTTTCTTCGTGGATTTCCTTCCGGATCACCTTTGATAGAACCGATACTTAATAATGTTGTCTCGGGTCCCTTAATACTTCTACTAAATAATCTTGGTCGACAACATCACCTCATCTAATAGCTTGATCAACTTTTCCTTTAGTTAATTCCATCTTAGGAGGTCACAAAAACTCCCATATAATTTCATCACTCCCAAATTCGGAATTCCAGGCATAGAGTCGTTTAGTAAATTTTCTTCTTTATATCTCGAAAAATCTCTCCCCGAATTTGGCATCACCACTCCTCTCTTAACAACTTAACCATTACCATCCTCTTATTCATTTTCAATGGCCACCATTAGGATATCCGGATTCTCCTTAATTTGCATCCCCGTTGTTGCTATTGACATATTTATTCGAGCACTATTTCCATCCTCCATTTTATCTCTCGGTCGTGCTCTCCCCCTTAAAATTTTGCTCTTTCATGTCGAACTCCCTCAATCCTTCTTCCCTATTCTTATACGATCCGAACACTCCATTACTTCCTTTCCTTTAAATCAGGTATGGTTCGGTTGAACTGACACTTGATAGTTGAGGCGAAAGGACTTCCTATCAAGTAAACACTAAAATGCATGTTGGGTTAAAATGACAATGCATGTGTCACGTTTACATCAAGCGATTATACAACACATTAGCGCAACGAAACCAATTAGAAATGCACGGATAAACATAAGGTCAAAAGAATAAATAATTAATGCAAAATATGATGCACGTGCTATGAATGCTTTGGAACCTGTCACCGATGTGGGATGTTATTATTAGCTCGGTAGCTTTCCTCGTTCTTCCGATCCCAAGGTCACTTGACCTGATAATTATTCCTTGCCTTTCCCACGGTCTTCGAGACTTTCATGCTTCTTTGTAAGTCAACTTGTATCTTCCACTGTCCGAGATTGCAATTTCTTGATCCCTAAATCTTTCACGTCCACTGAGTTAGCATCCACCCTTCTCCTCGCAATTCGACCTTTACTTCTAATTGTCACCTTAATCAAAAATCCCGTGCCTATCTTTTGTGAATTCAATTCACCTCCAATTGCTTACATTTGAGCGCATGATTTCCTTTCTTTACCATTTTCATTTGTTGCTCCATATCTTCCAATTTAACCTCACAACATGACAATTCAGCTTGGATTTGGAAAATGAACTCAAATCCCAATCAACACCTTGATCAAGATTCCCGTGAATACTATTTATGAGTCTCCCTTCATGATCGAAATCCAAAGCAACCAAGTCCAACTCTTCCCGGTCTTAACTTCGACAGACTTGATTTCAATTTCCTAGGCTTAGTCAGAATTCCTTCTTTGTCGACCCCATGTGCACCACTCCTACCGGACCCATCTTATCTTAGTTTCTCCTAATTATTGATACCTCTTCAACGATCAAGTCCCGAATCAGAATATCTTCAAGGTTCGTTCACTTTATTCTTTAGGTTGAAAGATCCCGTGCATCCAATCCAAGGCACCTTATGTGACAGAGCCATATCGGTCAATCTTCTAGATCATAACCATCCCACAATCAATCCTCATTTCACCAAGTGTCCTTCTGCCATCGCGTCTCTAAATTCAATCTTCCCATCCTGAAGCCTAATCCTTGATCTCTAGCCCTATTTGGGAAGTCTCGCATCTAGCATTCTCCACCTTCTTCCCAGAGTATCCCGCTCATCTTCCATGTCTCAGAGAGTTTGCAATCGATCTTCTTTGTCGTAGAACTTGACCAGGGTTTGATAGTATCTTTATAATCTAGAAATCATAACTCATTTCAAGAATGGATGCATGCGATTAGTGCATGCTCATGACACATTTTCAACAATTATTGCAAGGGTCCTTAGGTAAATGCAACAGATAGTCCAACGAAATTCAAAAAGGAAAGCCAAATTCATGTTCAAAATCAATGCAATGCACACATAGTCATATAGTCCCTAAGCCGTACGACCTAGACTGACTCCAACACGACTCAAGAACACCGGTTTTGCAACCGGGCTCTGATACCACTTAAGGATGTAGCACCCCGCACGTGAGGCACCACATCCCCCGCACCAAGGCTCAACACGAGTAACGAAATAGTAAATCCGCACCCGTATCGAACCCTAGCGAACGGGAGACAAACATAAAAACTTTCCTAAGCCAGGCGGAGCTAGACCCTGCAATGAAAACCAATCCACAAAGTATAAAGCATAACAAAGCCAAAGTTCAATCATAACAATCATAAACGGAATTTGGGCTCTTCGGGCCTCTTTTAAAACATAACAATACCCCGTAAGAGCAATTCCCTAACAATTTCATAATAAATACATAGGTATCAAATTTCACGATATAACTGAAATGAGTTATACATAATTCCAATACAGATGAGAATGCTGAGACTCTCCTAGCACAACTCGACCCACTTAAAACTCCAAACCTCCGCCTAGCCCGAAATCAGAGCCAAACCTGCACACTAAAGTGTTGGGGAGGGAGAGGGTCAGTCTCTAGAAGACTGAGTGAGCTTATGATTGATCATTCGTCTCTTATGATTCTAATGGTGTAGCTTACACATGAATCACTTAGAAATTCAATTTCAACATACATAGACTCTCAGAAATTTCCTCCGTGCTCATGAATCAGTTAGAAATTCGATTTCAACCTACGCCAACTCTATTACACATGAACGGTATTGTATTCGAGTCTCTCGAAGGGGAAAATGTTCTCCCTCAAAAGTAAATGAATTTCCAACTCGTGGGAATTGCAGAAACTATATGGCATAGGGTGCAAATGAGATGAATAAATATACACCAAATATGAGGCAGCCTTACGTTACACATTGCTCATCATCATTCAATATCAATTAATACCCCACCCTCATTTCCACAATCATTATTACCATTCTTCTTAATTAGCATCAATTCTCATACTTTTTGCTTCTCCAATCTTTATGAATCTAACGTCATCCCTACCAAACCATTCACACATCTTCCTCTCCCTCAAGGTTTTCGTTCAATAGTTTTAATTCAAATTTAATTTGATCTAACTAATATAACGAGGGATGTTTATTTCTATAGTATGATTTGTAAAATTAATAAAAAAGAGAGAAAACAATCGATTAAGTAACAAATACAATATATCTATTATTAATGAATTGATTCAGATTACAATTTTCCGTTATGAAAGTGTTATGCCGATATTTAATCCTTACCATCAATATACCCCCAAGGTATTTATGGGCATTAATTTTCTTGGTATAACTTTGGATTTAGGCGGCCCTAACATTTATGTTACGTGCGTTACGTTGTGTGATAAATAAATAAATGTGATTTAATTATGTGATGGTGGTGGAGAAGCTTTAGTTGAAGTTATGAATTATGTTCTTCAACATTAAAAATATATTGTTGCAGAATATCGCATCGTGCTGAAACGATGTTAAAGTTGATATAATTATTCAGGTTGGAATGTTTTCGGAGTTTTTAATTTAAAAGGAATATTGTTACCATTTTGGTAGTCTAACTAATAAAATTTTCATAATTTAAGTATAAATATTTATATTTTATTTATTTTCGATTACTTATTCAAACGAGTTTAAAATTTTATGGGAGAATATATATATTTAAATTGCAACGTTTCAATACTTAGAGTCGAGATCTTTCTACTTTAAGGAGAATAAAATTGTAGTATTGCAATGCGTTGCATGATTTCTAATTTATGATATATGGATACTATCACAATGATATATGAATATGATGATACAAATTTTTTTAAAAAAATTTTCACATAAAAAATAAAGCGTAAAATATATAATACGGTAAAATGATATTATTAGAAGTGTTTCGTACCTGCATTACAATTTCTATCAGGGGATTTACCCTAAAATTTCAATGCAATGTATTTCTTGCACCTTATGTTCGTTAGGTGTTTGTAATTTCCTCCGATATGAAGAAAACTCGTGGAAGCTAAGTACCACATTGAAAATTGTGACTAAAATATTATTTCAATTTTCAACTACTTAAATACATGTTCTTTTTTAAACAAAAAAAGAAGATATTCCAAGTAGAGTGGTTATCTTCTATGAGATCCTATTTATACTATTAATTAGTGCGGATTATTTTAATTTTACAGATAATTTATTAATAAATAATTGTGACCAGAGGAATTTCAAGATGACCTACCAATAAAAAACTGTGATTAGAGAAATTTAAACCAAAAGTCATTATTTTTAAAAAAAATTCTTAATCACTTGTGTCAACCCCTATTAACACTTAAATATGTTAACGCAAATATTTGCTAAGTTTCGTCTTAACGAAATATTAAATCATAATAAATACGAAAAAGATACGTAAAAAAGATGGATACCCAACAAAAATAATAGGTAAAAAGAATTGTTAATTATTGGAATTAAATTGATTTTGGAATCATTCAAGCAAGTGGCCTAGAGGGACTAATGTTGCATGGTCCCTCATGGCAGGCAGGATGATTAATTTCTCTAATGAATCATCCCTCATTATTTAATTTCTTATCATACATATCATCATAATCCATCATAACAATAATATTAAGAGACTAAAAATAAAATATTTGCGTAAAAGATTACACCTTATGACATAAAGATATAGATACGATAATATATATATGGATACAAATATGACGACATGGAAACAAACATTCTAAATCTAATTATGTAAAATTTGAGGATATATTAATTTAATTGTCCCTAATATGTATCTATAATCTATGTATAAAAGAAATTAAGTGAAACATTTATTAAATAAATAATAAACTGCACTAGCATATTACACTTTGTCGCTCTGCAACATTTGTAAGTGGGCAGCAGTACAAAGCTACACTAAAAAATATTAATTTTATGTCATAAATGCATATCCTCCACTTTCTTAGATGTATGTTTTGCATTAATTATTCCCTCATTATTTTTTTTTTTTTAGAGTCTTATTCCCTCATTATTTATAACTCAAATATTTGTACCATCTTTTGTCACTTCAATTAAAAAAAAAAAATTTTGTTTTTCTTTTTGAAAAAAATGATAGCATAAATCAAAACGAATATGAAATTACAGAATCCAAAATAATGAAGGATAATTTCCGACTACACTTAAGTACATACACGAGAATTACATTGATATTTCAAGATTGAATTGAAAAATCAATCATTATTATAATAAAAATTAAAAAAGAGTACTTTATAGTACAAAAATAACAATTTCCTCAAATAAAAATCATCTTAGAATTGAAGCAAGGCGTTACTTGTCAATAGGGCATATGACTATAGTTAGTTCGAATGCAACAGCAAAAGAAAGAGTTTAAGATGGTTTGTTAGCAGCACCAAATTGTAACAGCAAATCGGATTAAAATATTACCATAAAACTATTGACTTATTTTATTAAAATTTAGGCACCTAAGTTTGGTACAATGTTTGGTGACTTAAACATCAAAAATTGAACCAAATTCTTCCCCCACGCGCATCACCATGCTCATTTTTCGCTTCACATTTATCATAGCAAACAAATTAATTAATGAAAGACGAAGAATAATGTACACAAAAGGACATGAAAATCGATTTGGGTTGATCAAGCCGAGCATAATAAGATTTAATTTTGACAAGATTGTAGGTTCAAACTCTTTTTGGTTTTATGAGCTGAGATACAATGTAAGTTTATTTCTAAATGCTCATTGAGATCAAATACATTTCTAACATTAAATTGGGACTTCATCCCTCACCCTAAAATTTTTGTCATAAAAATTTAAACTAACAATTTACTCTCAAATTCAATACACCAGATTGAATTATATGATTCGAATCTTTTTTTTTAAAAAATAATAGGGTTCAAACTAGAATAAACAAATCGTATGACTCTGATACATGAGATGGCGGGGCGGCAAGTTAACGTCATTTGCCTTTGGTACATGAAATGGCAGGAGGACGGGTTAATGAGCTTATTCTAGTTTGAACACTATTAATTTTTTTCAAACTCGAGTCATATAATTCAATCTAACTACATGAAATTTGAACTTAAATTATTGGTTCACACTTGAGTTAATGTGATTTAAAATTTTATTCTCATTAAAAAAAATCTCTACTCGATTATACTCTTACAATAGATGATATTAGTAAATAATTTCCAATGAATAAGCTATACATTGTTGTAACAATATATAATAACACATAAAATACCAACCAAAAATGTGACATAAATTGAAATTTATTTATTACTACTAAAAATAGTCAAACCCACCAACTATTAGCCAAAATACATTCTTTGAATTGTGTCAATATTTATCAAACTACACACAAACCTAAACCAAATCAACCATCCATCCCCACAGCTGGTGCATTGCACTTTTCCTACCAAACTCCAAATATAAAATAAACAAAACTATATTTCGGACAAAATAAAATTAATTTTCTTTGCAATTTTCACCTCACGAAAATGTTAAATACAACTACGTAGATATTAATCATATTATTTAAAAAGAAAATTATTTAATTTTATTATTAACTATTACTTTATTTGCCAAAAAGTTTGGGAGAGTGAAATCAACGCCAAGCAGATGCGACGGTGAGAGTTCGTCCCATCCACCCAAAGCCGATGTTGCCGGCGCCGGAATCCTCGTTGACGGTAAATCCCGGGTTGCCACGTGTCCCCGAGTTGAGCTTCGATCGGAGCGATTCCGCGGCGAGTTGACTCATTCCCCGCCGCTGGAACCCGGCCATGCTCATCCTCGCCGCCCACTTGCCGGCGACTTCGCATCTCTCGACGCGATCCCTACCCTCGCACGCCACCGAGTTCGCCATTCTCCGGCCGAGTCCCTCCTCGACCCTGACTCGTTCCGGGTTATCCCGAGCCACGGTGGCGTCCAGCGAGTCGAACAGGGAGATGTAGTATTCGTATATGTCGCGCACGCGAGTGGTTAGGGGAGCTGTGTTGGTGTTCATTTCTTGCTCCACCACCGTCATTACCTCCGGGGTGAGTGCTTTCATGCGGCGGAGAAGCTCGTCGCGGGGGTTCTCCGTCGTGACGCTCTCGTCGGGGAGCTTGTACAGTTTGAATGCGAAATTCACGGCGAGTGCTTCGCCGGGTTGTATTTCCAGTTTTTCCCGGCTCAATTCGGTAGAATTCAAGCTTCTGACATTGAAATTCAATGAGATTCCCAGTTTATTGGCCAGTGATTTCAGACCCTCACCTACGTTCTTGAGTTTATCCTCGCCGGCAGTAGAAAAATCGGTGAAGGTGGTGATCGTCAACTCTCCGGCAGCGGCGGAGGTGGGGCTGTTCTTCTTCTTCGCCGTCGCAAGCGCGTGGAGCAAATGCACGTACTGCCCGCCCTGCCCGACGTCGAAATCCAGGACGTGAATCTTATCAAACCCTTGTTCTGAGGTCGCCTCAAGTATGGCGAGGTTTGCCGCCATGAAACCGAGCTTGAAACACGGTGAAACGTCATACAGCATTTGCGTGGACACCATGTGTTCCTTGGAATGAAGCTCCGCCATCGCCGCGGGATGTTCCATCGGGATCGGATTCAATTTCGATTTCAAAGCCGCGGCCATGTAGGCGGCGAGTCTCTGTTCCGACGTGCCCTTAGAATTGGCCACCTGCTGGAGGCGCGTGATCATTTCCGCCGCGATTTCTGGTTTGAATTCTGAAACCGCCACCGCGGCATCGATCACCGTTTGTTTGGGACAGGTCAGGGGAGATGAAGCGGATGTGGAAGAACACGAGGAGGAAGATGAAGTGGGAGATGGGGAAACTGGATTTTGGGTTGGATTTATCAAATTCCGGATCGTCTCCGACCACTCACTGTTCGTAACGACGGAAACAGATTCTTCATCATCATCGTCGTCTCCGAGTAGCTGTTTCTCCAGCTCTTGCAGCCGATGATTCATCAAATTCTTCTCCATCTCTGGCGAAGAATTACTCATCCCCGTATTCCCAAACCCGTTATTCTGATCCAAATTCGGGAACGGAGTTCTAGCAGACACAACATTGTTAATATTCCTGTTTAAAAGATCTTGCTGAAGAGCAGGGAACCCATACCGCGCGTTCATGGAATTCGACGAAACCGACGAAATTTCCGGCGACGGAGAGAAATCCACCGCAGGAATCGGAGATATCGGGGATGCATGTTGGTAATTCGGCCTCTGCTTCACGCTCCGGAGATAAAATCCCAATCCCTGTTGATTCTGTTGCTGTTGAAACTCCGCCAGGGACCTCTTCCCGATCAGATTGGGGCGGTGGATCTGCGATCCCACGGCCGTGTCGGACAATATCCCGGCGAGCGGCGAACGGAGAGGGAATTGCTGCTGGTGTTGCGCGTTGAGATTAGAGGTGTTGTAAACACCGCCAATGTTGGTTGGCATAACCGTGGATCGTCTGGCGGCGGAGAAATAGTCAGGGAGGCCGCCGGGGAAGCCGGAAGACATTGTTCCGCCGGAAATTGGGATCTCTAACTGGAAATTGTTTGTGTGGTGGAATTCTGCTGCATTGAGGAGAGAGAAGGGGAGGAATTTCTAGAGAGAGAAAGCGAAAGGTCTGTGCTGGGTTGTCATTATTATAAGCAGAGTAACTCTTTGAATTATTTATATATAGATTTTCATTTCGTTGTATTTGTATACACATATGACACACGTAGTGTGTGAAAGATTAATATATTACGTTTAAATTTATTTTTTTAAATAATTCTTATAATGTATCTTCGAGAATATTTTCAATTAAATCTCGTGTTTATATTCGTTTGAAAGATATATCAACGGAATAATTTGGGTTCTGTACACATTAGACTTTGAATATTCGAGAATTAACTAAAAATGGAATTGTAGCCTTTTTTATTTATTTATATTCCCTTATGGAACTTTCATTAATACGAAGCCTAAGTCAAATTTAAATTTAATTTTCCCTTTTGAATTATATGATGATTTTTTTAAGTTTCGAAACCAAATAAGTATAATGCTTTGTTGATGTTGATAAAATTACAATAAAATGTTATTTAATTCAAAATAATGTATAAGTTCT
Organism: Lantana camara; assembly: GCA_037501455.1. Taxonomy (NCBI): domain Eukaryota; kingdom Viridiplantae; phylum Streptophyta; class Magnoliopsida; order Lamiales; family Verbenaceae; genus Lantana; species Lantana camara. The sequence goes on from CM074863.1 coordinate 27,372,392, forward strand.
TTTTTAAAAGAAAAAAGAAAAGTGAATCTTTTACCTAACTCTATTCGGGTCCTTTCGACCATTACTTTTGTATAATTTGGTTTTATTTGATTAATATATTTTATTAATTGTTAAAAGGTTTAATGTTCGACAACATATGTAACACACTCTATTGTTGAGATAAATTAAGTCAAATGGTTCATTTCACGCATCCACTCATTATTGGCTCTTACATTTTTTGTTTCCTACTATTTGAATTAATATAATTGACCTCTTAATTTTTAAAAAATATTACATTTAATCTTTTTTTATGCATAGTAAAGCTATACAAAGTAAATTATAAGTGTGTCGTTATTATATATTAAATTGAGACACTCAATAAGAAACACAATAATAGTTTCAAAATCAAAATTTAAAAACAAACAAAAGAGGAATTGTCGAATAAAAAACAACACATAATAAGCGGAGCTTTGCAACGGCTTTAGGCCGTCAATAGAATTAAAAAGGGTATGGACTTATTCGCCTTGTAAAGACGAACATGATAGTGAATCTTGAAGTTTGGCTCGTCATGATGGGGAAAGAAAAAAAAAGGTCAAAATTTATTAAAAAGGGTCAGGTGTAACATTTTTAAAAAAATCAGGAGACAATTGCACTAATCGAAAATTAACAAGCAAACCATGCTAAAAATTGAAAGACGAGGTGGCGTTGGTAAATGGTAATTAACCCTAACTCAAACATATAGAAATACTATCCAACGTGTATCAGAATATATTTTACTTGCATCTTAATACAATCAAGAGTCCAAAATATAAAATAAATACAACATTGAATTATTGAGTAACAATCTCAAAAAAAATAAAAATTAACGAATAACAAGAATAGTGACGTGGCACGTACCCGCTGTCGGTCTAAGCCAATCACCTTGCCCCACGTGGACGATCGGGGGTCAAATCTCGCTCGGAGATCACCTTTCGACCATCCTACTCAGAGCCCCATTTACCCCGCGAGAATTACCTCACAGGAGTATCGACCCAAATGCTCGGACTAATCGCATCTGTTGGGATCGACCCACAATCTCCGACTGACCAGCGCATTATTCCACTAGCGTAGTGGCCGACCGAGCATTTAATGCAAGGCCTTAATGGGGCACCTGTCAGCTCCCCATGCCGCCACGTCGATGCGGTAACTTCTCTGTCCTCTCTATATAAATACCCCCTTCTCATTTATTGCACGGTAAGTTTTTCCACCTAACACTTTCACCACTCAATCTTTTCGGTCATCCTTGCCGATCCTGACTTGAGCGTCGGAGCGCCAACCCGGGTCTCACACCCATCTCCCCCGAGTTGGCCTCGGAGCTCACGTTTGTCGACCTTCGCAGAATTCGAGCAGTCAGACGGCCGTTTCCCCCATCAACAAATAGAGTGACCGCGTCGGATCTCTCGATCGATCATCAAGCGGAGATTTAGGCTCGATCAAATAGAATAGGAAAACAATTAATTTTATTTTTTCTTAAGACAGAAAACAATTAATTTTATTAAGATACCACAAATTTTATTTTTTTAAAAGCACAACAATTAAACGTCCCAAATTAGATAATGTGAGAAGCAATATTTTTCCAAAAAAAGGTTAGCTTTTCCACCGGTTTTGTGGTATTTATGAGGGTTTAGCTCCAAGTTTGACAAACTTGTTGCGTTCACGTAAAAAATCGGACACGTGTTGCGACCACCCACCGTTGGATGTGGTGACTTTTTTGATGTCGAAGAGGCGTTTGGGGATGAATGGACGGTTTGGATTTCGATGATACTTTTTGGATAAAACCGCCACAGGCCTTTGAGCTGTTCCAACAACCACCCGCCGAGGCCGTCACGTGTTTACCACACGCTTAATTATTATTATTTTGAGAATATTATTTGTTTGTGTAAATTATTTAGAAAAATCTCAAGGTAAAAACTTGATCACCATATGAGTCATACTTTCCTTATAGTTAAATGTACCTACATCACGTTGCTTAATATTACGCTTCCGTGTCATCTATGTGAATTTGGATCCCTTAACTTATTAAAATTTAATTTTTATATTTGAATTCGAATCGACGAGCGATTAAAGCCGAACAAATCGATCGGGCAATGCCCTTAAATAGACCCTAGAGCACATGTCGCGCTCTAAATACATGTATGCACGCTCGACGAAACTTTGTTTTAATAAGGGTAATAGATGGTAAGTAATATATTACACACTTAATTATAATATTATATCATAAGGAATATTATTTTCATAAAGGATGAATCAAGTTTTACATGGATATTTAATTTTTTAGGAATCTTAATTTGCAGCATTCGATATTTCGATGGGTAATGTGTCCATTAACACGATGAAGTCATTGGGGGATAAAACATCCAGGGTCTTAACCTAGTTTGGGCATGAATGTACGGAAAGATTTAGGCGGAAAGTGACAGACAAATCATTTTCATACTCATTGATAAACATCTATTAAAAAATCTTATCAGGAATCGTAGAATCATTTTTAATTTGCCTTGGAATATGAAAATCTCACGGGTCAAACGCGAAAGTAATAAATGTTAAATTAAAAAAACACTATATAATAACGATTTAAGACAGTTCCTACTCTCATTTATTGAAAATTAAAAGTAGAATACAGATCACAAATAAAAGTCATATAAAAGTGCCCCCGACAGAGTAAAACAAATAAAAAAAGAAACTATCAAATAAGTCAAATTATATTATTATGGTTAAAATTCACCAAATTATATATTTCAAACAATAAAGAACGACAAAATTTCACATATTTTGTGATTTTGCAGTTGCAAAGGCTTTCCCAACAAGTACCTAACGACAACTAATTCTTTAATGGAGTCCATACCATCACGAAATCTACGTCATCTTAGACGTAGACAAGCACCACCCATTTTTCACGCTTCTCCGGCCACTGTTACTTTACTCCCACCGCCCGCCGCCGTTGGACTCCGCGGTTGTCAGCACCGCCACGCGGCGGTCTACTGACCTTCTCAGCCCACTAATTTCTGGTCATTAATTAAGTTTACGCGTTTGGATATTAATTTCGTGGACGAAATATAAAATTTTATTTATCATTATGTGAAAATACATACGGGTTTCTATGTAATTTTCAATTTAAAAACGACTAAAAATTTAATTTTGTGTATGAGTTACAATTTTACGGGTATGAACTTTGTGACGATCAGAAGAATTTCTACGCTGGTGATTTAATTTGGGTCCCACAGTTTTGTGTTTTCAACTTGTAATAGTGTTTGATTAGGTCTAAATTCTTGATCTTTGTGGTCGCAAAGTTTGGAATATAACTTTGTTGAAAAGTTTTGGAAAACTACTATTGTTTTACTAGAAATAAAAATAAAAAATGAGTGGATATTTGATTTGTTGTATATTAAACGTAGTTTTGTAAGTAGGGTTGGATCATCATTCCAACACTAATTCATTGAATTTTATTAAAACTTTAAAATTAATTATACTTGGTACTATATATGACGAGTGCAAAATCCTCGTATTGCACCTTTAGGTTTATTTTCCAAGACAACATCCTAGATTCGAATCTCATTTGGGTGTGCGTATGTTAAAAATATATATATATATATAAATTAACACAAAAAAAATAAAATAAAAAAATAAAAAGAATAGCCTGGTGAATAGAGACATTTAAAAAAAAAAAAAAATTGTCGCATTTAGTACATGTGAGAATTTATAAAAGATAGAAAAATGAAAATCTATTGTTTTTATAATTAAAACAATATTTGTTTGTCATGTTATTTCGATTCATAACTTAAAAGGGGGAAGGTGATACCATTAGAACACTTAATTTTAATTAATTTTTGGGACACTCTGCTTGAAAAAGTGTCACATTAAATGTCAAATTGCAAGAACAATAGTTTGAGCTTAAATTCATTAAAAGGAAATGGGTAAAGGGAAAACCCTTTGAAGCATGGATACCATGAACCACTTAATTCAATGCCTAACAAAGTTTATAAGAACCACATACATTCTTGCTTCTAACATCATCCTATTTGTTACTTCCACATTATTACCTAATTGTTCCTATTCCCTACTACCAAATTCAATCTTCTTCTTCTGGAGCATGCACCCTCTAAAACTTTCTTGCTATTTTTCTATATATTTTATAATTTTTTAGAAAAAGTTAACTACATTAAGCATTTTATATTATAATTGAATCCATGTTAATCATTTTATTAGCTTTTGACCCTTTATAAAAATTATAAATTAAATCAGATTAGTTTTTTAGCAAATTTAGTGTGATGTTATAAATTTTGGGATATGAATTTCCCTAGTTACCCCTACCTTAAATTTAAGACAAACATGATATAAAAAAATTACCTATTAAGATAGGGGTAAAATGAAAAATTTTAATGCCAAAATTTATGACATCACACTAAATTTTACGAAAAATTAGTCTGATGTAATTTATAATTTTTATAAGGGACCAAAATCTAATAAAATGATTAATAGGAATCCGATTATAATATATCAAAAATTCCAAAAGATGCTAAATATAATTAATATTTTTCAGAAAATACAAATTATTTTCAAAATTTTCTTGCCATGAATATTGGTGTAACTATTTGACTCTAGTCGAACTTTTGATAACATAATTAGTTTTTTATTTAATAATTTGACTGGACGAAACCCAGAAATACGGGATGTGGATTGTGGAAGAAGAGATAAACAAAACAACCACGTGACTATACCTAATCGTGCCATTTAATTCCTTTCATCTGGCAATCAATGTAATTAATTAAGCGTTATAAACAACAATTAATCAAAAAAGCGTTTCTAATCTTGACATTCCATCCAACGGTTGAAAATTAACTTCATCAGTCAATATAGAAATCAACGGTGAGGATTAACTTAGAGCAATGGTGACTTGGCCCAGATTAAGTATTATAATTTTACAGTTAACGACTTAAGTTTAATAAAATTTAATACAGCATTTAATAATTTTAAGTAACTTATCAAATGTTACAAACCTTGGAAACGTTACCGGATCAACCGGTTACCGGTGGGCTCGTTAATTAATCCAGAGAAGATCACGGCAGCTGACTCACGCGCCGCCTTTTTTTTTTTTTTTTTTTGATTTGTTTTGTGGGCCGTTAGATGGGCCCACCGCCGTAAAATGGAGTATTATGTTTGGTTTATTATCAGCCGTTGGATCAATATAGAAATCCTCTTCCAGAGTACACGTGTCGATCATGGATTCGGTTATAAGGGTTTCAAAATTTGTCAACGGGAGCACGTGATCTTAGCTGAATTTTTCATTATATAAAATGGGGCTGTTGAGTAATTTTTGAATAGAACCCATGAATTGAATTTTTTTTTGTTTACTCCCCATTTTTCGTAATATAAATATGAATACAAAGAAGATATAAATATAATGATACAATTCTATTTCATCTGTAATTGTTAAGTGTCTTTGTATTATAGTTGTCACATCTCGAATCCACAAGTAGTTGAACGTAAAAAAAAAAAATCTCTCTAAAAACACCTAAAAATAACCATAAATTGAAGTTGAATCATGCATAAAACCGAATATCATTTTAAACTCTTTAATTTGGACAAATTTTTATATATTCTGATTGTGTGACAATAGAATCACAATAGTTGTGCCACGTCACAACCTCATCATTATTTATGTTACAAGAATTTATTCTCGACTCTAATAGCTTTTTTTTATATATTTTCTGGAATTTTCCCATCTAATTGAATGAAAGATGAAATTCTTTTTTATCTCTTAAAGTTTCTTTCACTCAATTGGGTGAGAGACAGGTACAGAAGATGCTTCCCCTCACTCCCAATTGAGTATGCATCCCCTTACTCCTAATTGAATGAAAGACAGGTACTGAAAACGCTTTTCACGGGAATTTCTCCCGATGTAATTTTTTACATTCACAAGATTTGGACCCGAATTCTTACTTAAGTGAACTTAAACCCTTACCCACTTAAATCAATTACTCATTGGTTTAGTCCTCTTCTCAAATCATGTATTATTATTATTATTATTCCTATTGATGCACTAGAGAAAAATGAGAATGAAGCAAAAATTAATATAATCCAAAAAATAAAGCTTTGGATTCTTATGGTATGTATGAATGTGGAAGATGAAATACAAACAAAGCAGTAATGTTAAGAAGACAAGTTGTTTGAGATAAATATCTCAAATTTATACCTAGTTGGCAAAGATATAATAATATACCAAAAGCATGACTTAATAAAAGGGCCTTATCTTAAGATAGTGGTAGGAAAATGTGGACCCAATAAATAATACAACAACATTATGACAACCCAATTGACTATTATATATATCGCCATATAACCCAAAGTATTGGCATTTTCCCCCTAGGGTTTATATTATTTAGAACAAAATATAAAGAAAATATATATTAAAATCAAATGTCTCATACTTGTCGAGTTGAACTAACCGGCAAACTTGATGAGCTGACTTCGGCTGAAGCTCGATTGTGTATGAAATCCCCATGACATAATATTTTGTTTGGTATGGTAATAATAATATATGGATGATTTAATTCACTTGTAAAAGCTATCTAATAGGATTATAGTTGCTCCGCCCAAGTACTTTTTAGCCGTAAATAGTTTGGTATTTAGTGGATAAGAGACGAGTAAACACGTTTAGAGAACTCCCTTCTAAATCCTTGTTTAGTTGTTTGAAATCCAAATCCTTGGCCCACATCCTTACATTAGAAAATTCCCCGTAAATGGGCGGATATTATCCAGGCCCAGCTCCAAACCCAATAATTACCCATTATTTATGGTTGGATCCAGATCCTACCCAGACCCATTATAGACCCAATGGGTCTAAATATATGGGTAAAAAGTATACCCACTCTATTTGGGCCTGGATCTGGGTCTACCCAATCAATTTTTTTTTCTATTATTATTATTATTATTATTATTATTATTATTATTATTATTATTATTATTATTATCATTATTATTATTATTATTATGTTAACCCATTTTTGTCTCGTTTCATCCGTTGTTCGACCTGTTCAATTTATTTTGGGTCCGTTTCATCCATTTTTGGAATCGTTTGACCAATTTTGATCCCGTTTCACTCGTTTTTGATCCGCTCGACTTATTTTGGACTCGTTCAACCCGTTTTGGGCCCGTTTCACTCGTTTTTCGACCCGTTCGACTTATTTTGATCTCACTTGACTCGTTTCACCCGTTTTTAATCCGTTCAACCTATTTTAGACTCATTCGCCCCGTTTTGGGTCCGTCTAACCCGTTTTTTGACTCGTTCGACCTATTTTGCACCCGTTTCACCTGTTTTTTTATCTGTTTGACCTATTTTGGACTCATTCGACCCGTTTTGGACCCATTTCACCCAGTTTTACCAGTTCTTCGATTCGTTTGACCTATTTTGGACTCGTTTGACCAGTTTTGGTCCAGTTTCACCACGTATTTTTATCAATTCGACCTATTTTGGACTCATTTATTTTGTTTTTGACCCGTTTGATCTAGTTTTTGAGTTGTTCGACTAATTTTAGAATCGTTTGACATATTTTGGACCCGTGTCACCCATTTTTCAATTCGTTCGACCTATTTTGAACTCGTTCAACCCGTTTTTTGACCCGTTTGTCCCCATTTTAGATCCATGTGACCCATTTGGATCTGTTTGAACCATTTGGATTTTTTTACCCAGTTGGATCCATTTGGACCGTTTTACCCATTTTGGATCCATTTGATCCAAATGGATCTACTTGACCATTAAGAATCCATTTGACCAATTTGGAAACAATTTAACCCGTTTAACCTAATTTAGATCCATTTGGACTGTTTTACCCAGTTGGATCCATTTGGACCGTTTTACCCATTTTGGATCCATTTGATCCAAATGGATCTATTTGACCCATCTAGATCCGTTTTCCCTATTTTGGATCCATTTGACCCGTTTGACCCGTTAAGGATCCATTTGACCCATTTGGAATTAATTTAACTCGTTTAACCCAATTTAGATCCATTTGACCCATTTGGACTGTTTTACCCAATTGGATCCATTTGAACCGTTTTACCCATTTTGAATCACTTGACCCATTTGGATCCGTTTAACCCATTAAGGATCCATTTAACCAATTTGTGATCAATTTAACCCGTTTAACCCAATTTAGATCCATTTGGACTGTTTTATCCAGTTGGATCCATTTGGATCGTTTGACCCATTTTGGATCCATTTGATCCAAATGGATCTATTTGACCCATCTGTGTAACGCCCCAGTTCCGGATGAACAGGTGAGCACGCCACGTGTGCGTTTTGAGCGTAGGTTTATTTCATTTCTTTTAATTCATAATATATTCTTACGTGGCATTCATATTTTTATAAAATTCACGAAACATTGTTTATATAAATCATTTGATTTCATATCATTCAAAATATTATTTCATGGCACGTCAAATATTTATTGCATGAAAACAATTACCGAGAGTGATAAAATTACCAAATTGTCCTTAGTTAAATATTTTCTAAAATCCAAGGGACTCAATTGCATAAAATTTTAGGGACTTGATTGAGCATATTTTAAATTGTTGCATACCTAATTGCATAACTTTAAGACTTCAAGGATTAATTGGCAAATTGGCAAATCTCACTCAAATCAAGGAGATGAATCACGGTATATGCATTTCCATGAGCTTCCATGAGCTCACTTCATCCAAAAATTTACCAAACACATTTGCTCTCATTCTCGGTAATAAGAAGAAAAGGGAAGAAGATAATTTTTCTACCAATCATCAAGATTTCAAGAAGTGTTCAAGGAATTAGGAGATCATCATCATCATCATCCACTTTCTTCATTTCTTTCCATTTCAAGGTTGGTTGCATGGAAAAGGAGGATTTTTGGATTGTGTTTAACATGCTAGGGTTTGAATGATATATGCTAGATGATTGAATTAGACTTGGAAGCATGATTGAGTGATTATTTCATGAATTATTGCATGAATTTTAGCTTGAAATTTTGAATATTTGGCATGAGTGATCAAGCTTGATCATAAGCTTGAAACCTTGGAAATCTTGTTGTCTTGCATGTTTTATGTGTTAAAGTGTGATATTATTATGCCATAAGTGTGTATGCATCATATTTCTATAAATTATAGCTTTTGGGGTTCAAAATTGCATTCTTGTAGCTTTGTTGCTTTCTTCCCGAGAGCATGCTCTGTTCTTGCTCTGTTTTTCCCAGTTGCAGAACTGGGAACGACCGTTCCCAGCCTCAAGGCATGGCGGGAACGGGCGTTCCCTTCTTTCAAATGGAAACCGCGCGGCCGACCATGGGAACGGCCGTTCCCATTTTGGCCTTGGAGCCGGAAGGGCCGTTCCCGGCTAGGCGCGCTTTTAAAAATGGAAAACGTTGCCGCGTTTTTCTGGGCAACGGGAACGACCGTTCCCAGTTTTCAAAGGAAGCCTGGAACGGCCGTTCCCAAGGGGCTGACAGAACAAAATTCACTGCATAAATTTACGATTTTGACCCCTCGATCCAACGACTTCTTTGACCCCGAATTGCTATAATATGTGTTAATATGATGTGAAACGAAAAGTTATAATACCACATTGCATTTTCGAGGTCGTCTCGACACGTTTTCGCCGTTCGTCATATTTTGGCCATTTTAGTCCATGTCTCATGCTCATATGTCGTATTTGCACAGGTCACGAGGGCGTGGACGAGGAGCAAGCTCCTTAGAACGCTTCTTTATTTTATTTTGCAAGAAAGGTGAGGTTTTGTTTTGGTAAAATGAACCCTACCACCCGTATATGCTAGTTTTCGGCCAAAATCTATTATACTTTCAAACATTTTCAAAGTAATAAATGTTCCAAGCAAGAATGTATTGATTGTCATGATTTTCAAGCATGTTTGGCGAGTACATGATTGCACGTGGGCCCGAGGGTAATTCTTGAGCCAACCGGGAAAGCAAGGGCTGACGGGTAACTCCTGAATTATCCTCACATTGTTGGGATCACCCCCGAAGCCACTAGGAGATTAGTGGTGGAAGGAGTTTCGTGTCTAGAGGGTCATGTCCTCTACACACACCATGTCGTGGATAGTCGAGCCTTGCAAACTCGCTATCACCCGGAGGAAGAAGGAGACTGGGGATTAATCCGGAATGTCGGGTTATCCTCGGGTTATTGCATGTTTTCAAGTATGAAATTGTCTATGTGAGCACTAAATGACTTGCATGATCACTTATTTATCAAGCAAGTAAGCATGATCACGTATTGTTCACGATTGGGAGTTCGGTTGGAGATTGCCCTTACTCGCCGGGGCCACATGTTCATGATATTGACAAGCATGAGTAAATAAACGTGTTAAAATGGTCGGTTGTAATCTCGGGCAAGGATTAACCTTATTGACTTATATATATCTCTATTTTATGTTAAAATCTTCACCCGAGGCTACAACCTGCATGTGATGTGTGCTATATTTATTATTGCCCCTCACTCAGTCTTCAGTAGACTGATACTCCACTTTTCAGGTACCTTTTGAGCGTGGTTGTGCTAGGCGGGAGTTGGTCGAGTCCTGCATTATCACGGGTCTAGTGTTGTCCCTTTCGTGTACATACTTTTGCTAGATATCATGTCATGCTCATGATTAGTACATTTTGAATACTTAATGATGTATATTATTGAGATATGGTATTGTATTGATCAGAAAAGGGTACCTATATGTATCTATGAAATAAATATGGTACCTATGTATATATGAATGACTCTATTGCTTCCGCTTTTCTGTTCATGGTTGTTTTGATTATGTTGGGGAGAGTGTCCCGCCTAGAGCGTCGTTTTGTTGTCACCCGTTCGCTGTGGTCTTGGTTTATGTATGAACTGTCCATTTCATACGTGGATTGAGGCTACAGTGCGGGGGATGTGGCGCCTTGGGGTCTAGGGTGCTACAATCTGGATCCGTTTGACCCATTTTGGATCCATTTGACCCGTTTGACCCATTAAGGATCAATTTGACCAATTTGGAATCAATTTAACCCGTTTAACCCAATTTAGATCCATTTGACCCATTTGGACTGTTTTACCCAGTTGGATCCATTTGGATCGTTTTACTCATTTTGAATCAATTTTACCCATTTTGGATTTACTTGACCCATTTAGATCCGTTTGACCCATTTTGAATCCGTTTGACTCGTTTGACCCATTAACGATACATTTGACCCATTCAGAATCAATTTAACCCGTATTTGGACCGTTTTACCAATTTTGGATCCATTTGATCAGCTTGACCCATTTTTTATCCATTTGAACTGTTTTACCCAATTGGGTCAAAATGGGTCGAATGGGTCCAAAATATGTCGAATAGATCGAACAGGTTAAAAATGATTAAATGGGTCGAAAATAGGTTGAACGAGTCAAAAAATAATTAAAATGGGTTGAAAATAGGTAGAACGGGTCAAAAAATATAGGTCGAAAGGGTTCAAAATAGTTAAAATAAGTCTAAAATAGATTGAATGAGTAAAAACGGTTAAAAATGATCTAAAATAGGTTGAATGGGTCAAAACACTATTGAAATGGATCGGAAAACAGTTTAAATGGGTCTAAAATAGGTTGAATGGGTCAAAAAATAGTTAAATGGATCTAAAATAGGTCGAACAGGTAAAAAAAAGTTGAAATATGTCTAAAATAGGTTGAACGAGTAAAAACGGTTGAAAATGATCTAAAATACGTTGAATGTGTTGAAAAACGGTCGAAATGGATATAAAATAGGTCGAACGGGGTCGAAAAACTGTTAAAATGGGTCTCAAATGGGTTGAACAAGTCAAAAACGGTTGAAAATGGTCCAAAATATGACGAATATGTCGAAAAACGGTTGAAATAGGTCTAAAATAGGTCAAACGGGCTAAAAAATGGTTAAATAGGTCTAAAATAAGTCGAATGGGTCGAAAAAATATTAAAATTGGTCTAAAATTGGTCGAACGGATCGGAAAATGGTTGAAACGGGTACGTAATGTGTAGAATAGTTCAAAAACGGGTCAAACGCTTCAAAAACGAGTGAAATTGGTACAAAATATGCCGAAAATGAATAAAACGAATTAAATGGGTTCAAAATAAGGTAAACTGGTCAAAAATTGAGAATGGTAAATTTATGATAGAATTTGGGTAGTATATGGGTAAATGGGTATTGAATATAATTTGGGTCTGGGTATGGTCTCATACCCATTAAAAGAATAAATTGGATTTGGGCCTGGGCCTGGGTCTGGGTAAAATATTTGGGTCTGGGGCTGGGGCTGGGTATTTCATGATTTTATTGGGTCTGGGCCTGGGTAATGCCCGCCCATTTACAGACCTACCGGCCAAAGTAAGGTTCAAAGTTCAAGTTAGTCCTTATTTTATATGATTGGTATGGGCTTCACGCGGAGGTTAAAAGGTATTGCATTTTAGTGGGAAAAACATTTATAATTAGGACTGTCAAAGGGTTGGATTTTAATCCGAATCTGATCTGAATTTTAGTATATTCATTCAATAAAAATATCCAATAGATCATATCCGATTATAAAGATTTGTTATTTGAAATAGACCGAATATAAATTAAGGAATCCAATTTATTAAGAATCCTAATCCGGTTTTATGTATAATTTTAATTAAATAAATTATTTACTAGTACATAATATTAAGTAAAATGATTAAAATTAAAATTTCACATATTTATCACTTTAAACAATAATAAAATTTGAATCGTTTACTCTAAAAGTATATATTTTTCTTTATTAATCTATTTTAAATAAATATAAACAAAACCATCAAATAATCCATTAAATAACAATTATTTATTACATATTATGTAATTATATTTATTTTTTATATTAAATTTATTATTTAAAAAATTAAATTTTATTGCTAACCATGTCGAATATTTTATTGAATATGATTTGACCCGATTATGAATGAATTCAAAATAAATGAATCTGAATCCTATAGGATTTAAATTCGGATTTGGTTAACGAATTGTCTTGTTGAATTCGGATTCAGAATTTCATGATCCTATCTGAATCCGACCCGTTAACAACCCAATTTATAATTGTATCCAAGTTATTTGGAAATTGGACATAATCTTTTTCACTCTTTTTTTAAGGCGGAAGAGAGAGAATTATGATATTTTCTCCCTAGGAATGATTATCCTAGGGAGATTATGGATTAGTTTTTGGGGCTTGTTGCCCTTGCAGTTGTACCAAAAAAAAAATGTATTGCCTAAGATAATGAGAAAAGAACAATCAACTTCCTCAAGGGTTCAATTTCACATCAGCCATGATGCATGAACACTTTTAAAAATATTATTTTGCCGTATTGTGTCGTATCGGATACCGTGTCTGACACTCTCCACGTGAAAAATTCAAGAAAAAATCTGTGTCGCAATATCCGTATCGTTGTATTCGTATCCGTGCATCATATGCCTATGAGGCTTTAGGGTATGTCCTTCCGGCTTCCGGGTATCACCTGAATAAACCACAATTTTAGGAATGGTCCCCGTATGACTCTAGATATACAACTTCTAAGTAACTAAGTTCTAACTATAATTTATTGCGAATTAAATTCGAATTAGCTTTTCAATAATAATTAAATTTATTTGAGCAAATAAGGGGAGCGAAATGTAGTTGGTGAAAAGTCCTCCTCCTTCAATGTGCTACTCAACCGTCAAATCTTCCTACGAAAATATATTCACGTGTCAACCAACAAACCAATGCTTTTACTTAACAAAACCTAGGGAGTTTTCTCATATTTCCGGAAACTTAAGGGAGTCAATTGCAAATTGCAAAGAAACCAAACTCCCTGTGGATTAACGTGTTTGGTTTAGCTCAACCCCGAACACTAATAGCTTGAGGGAAGAGTTGACAAACTATTATTTATCAAGTCATTGTAAATCGAAATACCACAGTTCTAAAGTTTTAACGTGAAATATTTGATACACGTGCCCATGTTCCAGGCCATGAAAGAACTATGAGATAAGACTCCGAGCATTTATATTAGAGAGACCAACATAAAATAGAACTTGCGCTGATATCATATTGAATAATGTACTTGGCTAGTGCCGAACACAACAAAAACGATTGCCTTAACTCATCTGGTGGCTAGATGTAAATAAGTCTATATATATATGATGCCGATGAAATGAACACAACAAAAACGACTGGCCTTAGCTCTGGTCACGTAAAACTCAACTGCCTGCACACACACACACATACGCCTGCGTGTGTTTGCGTACAGATTACTTTTTGGAAAAATGGAGGCGACGCCGCTGCTCGACCGGCGGAGCTCCGCCGAACTGATAGGCGAAGACGGGGACTACTTGCCGGCGAAAGGCACGAGCCAATGGTGGAGAGTTTTCTGCATAGAAACGGCCAAGTTGTGGAGAATAGGAGGACCAATTGTATTCCAGATTCTCTGTCAGTACGGAACTAACTCCGTCGCCACCATGTTCGTTGGCCACCTCGGCGATATCGAGCTCTCCGCCTTTTCAATCGCCGTCTCTGTTATCGGAACATTTTCCTTCGGTGTCATGGTTAGTTTTTTAGTTTCTTCTTCCTTTTATTACCTGCTTAAAAGAAAAACTCTCTGCTGCTGCTGATATGAGGTTCGTTGATGATGGCATTGAAGTGATTTGTTATTTAGCTTGTTGAACCAAGTTTTAATCTGATGCAAATTCGTGTAGCTCGGCATGGGGAGTGCCCTTGAAACGCTATGCGGGCAAGCATTTGGGGCAGGTCAAGTTCACATGCTGGGAATCTATATGCAGCGTTCAATTTTAATCCTCTTCGCCACTGCAATCCTCATCTTGCCTCTGTACATATTCGCCACGCCGGTCCTCAAGCTCCTCGGACAAGAAGAGGATATTGCGAATCCGGCTGGATTCTACACGCTCCTAATTGTCCCTCAGCTCTTTTCGCTTACCGTAACTTTTCCTGCACAGAAGTTCCTACAAGCGCAGAGCAAGGTGTCTGTTCTGGCATGGATCTCGTTTTTTTCGCTTCTTTTGCAAGTTGTTCTGTGCTGGCTGTTTGTGAATGTGCTCAACTGGGGTGTTCCTGGTGCGGCTTTGTCGTTTGATCTGACGAATTGGTTCAGGGCGATTTCGCAGTTTGTTTATATTGTGGGGTGGTGTAGGGACGGTTGGAGAGGTTTTTCTTGGTCTGCTTTTAGGGATATTTGGGCGTTTGTGAGGCTGTCACTTGCTTCTGCTGTGATGCTGTGTTTGGAACTTTGGTATATGATGAGCATTATTGTTCTTACCGGTCATCTTGATAATGCTGTGGATGCAGTTGGCTCCCTGTCTATTTGGTGAGTTTTACTTTTTTGATCGTCTTGTAATTCCTTATATAACATTGCAAATAGGATTGTACAGAGTGATTCCAAAGATGAAAGATCTAGCTTTACCTCTCAATCTCCAGAGTGTGGGGGCTTTTCAGTTTTTTTAAATGATAATACAATTTTGGATTGTGAATTGTGCAGAGATGTATTAAGAAATTGCATTAATATACTTGAGCAACACTAGCTAGCTCGTACTTCGCACTCGCAACCTCTGTTTTTCGCAACCTTAAGTACTTCGATTCAAGCTCATTTTTCCTTTTATTTTGCAGCATGAATGTCAATGGTTGGGAATCCATGGTTTTTATTGGAATCAATGCTGCCATAAGGTAAAAGTACTTCAGATTCCATTAGACATCTCAAAATCTGGTTCTTCATAGAACTACAGCATGTGATTTCATCATCAAAATTCAGAATTTGTACTAATTTCCTACTATACATCTTCTATTTCAGCGTCCGAGTGTCAAATGAGCTTGGCTCCGGTCATCCAAGAGCCACCAAATACTCAGTCTATGTCACCGTATTGCAATCCCTCCTGATAGGGATTCTCTGCATGATTGTCATCCTCCTAGCTAGAAATCACTTCAGCATAATCTTTACCGATAGCGCAGAAATGCAACGTGCGGTCGCTCACCTTTCAGGCCTTCTCGGGATCACGATGGTCCTCAACAGTGTCCAACCAGTGATATCAGGTGTTGCAATTGGAGGTGGATGGCAAGCTCTAGTGGCTTATATCAACCTGGCTTGTTACTACATATTTGGCCTTCCTTTCGGTTATCTTCTTGGTTATGTGGCTAATCTTGGAGTGGTGGTGAGTGTAGTGTTGAACATCAGAATATTAATTTGCTTTCAAATTGAATTTTATGCAAATATTGTTCTTTATTATGTGATTATGTCTATTCCAGGGACTTTGGGGAGGCATGATTGCTGGAGCAGCTCTGCAGACGTTGCTGCTCTTGATTGTGCTGTACAGAACCAATTGGACAAAGGAGGTTAGTTCACGTTAATATTTGTATTTGAACTTTGAAGTCCTATTTTAATTAGGAATAATTAGACTGATATACCTAAGGTTTAGCTTAATTTCACTCAGGTTCGAGAAATTACACACACCGGCAAATAAAAGAGTTTATTTTACATGTGCATCGATAATTTTTGATGAGTCTTCTATAATAAAATTTGGCCTAAAAACTTAAAACTATTTGAATTGGTATTTGTGACAATAATAACAAGCACTAAATCAAACCATCAATGGGTCTAAGCCTCTAAGGAGAAGTTGCCAACAGATATTGGTCCGAGTGGTTAATGGATTCATTCTCCAAAATAAAGTCCCGCTTCGAATCCTGTTTGAGTGTGCGTGTTAAAAAGAAAAAAAGAAAAAAAGAGCTTCTAAGGAGAAGTTTTGGTAAATGTTCAAACTTCAAACCATATAAAAATTCTAATCCAGACCTGGCACGGCTGAACCTAACCAATTAAAATACACTTGCCATTTGATTGGGCACTCTCCCTAAATTTTCCACCAACCACACGACAGGTGTAAAACACTCGTCCCCTCGTTACACCGATTTGGCCGAACCAGGCTCGGGCTAGAATTATCCCAAACTATATGGGAAGTTTGTGTAATTAGGTCAAACCTCTAATTGTATGAGCCTAATTATCCCTTTGTTGAATACCCTTTTAATTAAGGTGTTTAAGGTCCAATTTCCAGTTTTAAGACAATTACTAGTTAGTTTTGTGCTGTGATTGAAGCTCAAGAAACATGGTAGGATGATTGAAATTTTGCAGGTTGAGCAAACGACAGAAAGAATGAGGAAGTGGGGAGGGCAGGACTACCCTGGAATTGAAAATTCAAGTGCTGAAAAGCTTCCCATCACAAATGGAATACATTAGAGGACATATGCATCGTATCTTTGCTACAATTATGGAGTTTTGATTCTTTGAACCATCATTTTCCCATTGTGGTGTTGTCCATGGACTTTAACCTTTTCTTTTCTTGCTTGCTTACTCTCCTGAGTGCAATTCTGCATGTATTGCTAGTGGAAAAGTGGTGGGGGGTGCTCGCCCCCTCAATTTTTGTTTGTCCTTTCTCTCTTTCTTTTTCTTTTTAAATAGTATTTTGGTACATAGGCCTTAAAAAACTAGCCACAAGAATGTGATCATCGATTGTCAGATGAGTGTTACATCGATGCTTATCGACTTTGTCTGGATGACTGAACGCCTCTTTGGGAGACCATCGAATGATCAGATTAAGTCGTTCAGTATTAGGGGTTGTGAAATTATTTATGTCCACATGTTCTATCTTTTTATTGTTTTGTTTTGCTAGCATCGTAGCATGTTGAGCATTTTCGATTTTTTATTATAAATGGTTGTATGTTTACTTGATTGGTCTGATTGAATATATGAGGGGACCTCCGTTATAATTCTAAGATACCCTTCTTTCAAAAAATTTTCTAAAAAAATTCAGACAAAATTTTGATAAGTGGACTCTAACAAGCACACCAAGAAACAAAAAAGGAAGGAAAACTTAGGATCTCGGTCTCAGGAAAGTCGAATTACAGTTATTGTTGATTGATTAGTATTTAGTATCATTATAAATGACAAAATAATGATTTTTAAATTTTATCACATAATATTAACAATTTATTTTACCAATGATTCGATTTCTTATTCTATAGGTTTTAAATTCAATTTCTTTGCCCATGAAAACATACGTCCAAACATAGCATGAGAGTGGGGCATAAGGTGAATCTATGGATAAATGCACTCTAATCACAGCCACAATAATACCCTATTTCACAACTACAATAATTTATAACTTTTGAACTTTACTTCTTATTATATGGTTCCACATAATTCCACACATTTTATTAAAATTTTAAAAGAATCTTAGTGTATCATGTTAATCAATCCCATTAATTGCAATTAATTCACAAAATTCCATCATGATATTTGATGAGTCATTAAAATTGGAACAAACAAATAGCTCAATAGCAAGCATGTATATACTTAAATTGATAACTCACGAATTTGAGTCCGGTTCGATCAAATTTGTATAATAAAAGACAAATATTTTATACCTATCGTAAAATTTAAGTCCATAACTAGGAGTAATTCTAGGTCAAATTCGGTCAACTTGATATAATGAAAGGATACTGAATTTTTTATATTTACCGTGTGATAAATATAAAATTTAAATTTCAAATTTGGTTTGATCAAACCAATGTAATTAGCCAAAAAAAAAAAAAAAAAAAAAAGAGTAACGGAATCAAATTCCAAAGATAATATGCCAAACTTAGGCGGAGCCAGTCAGAATTATCCAACAGCAATGATGATCTTTAAAATATATTATTTGTCTTAACGACACGTCACTTGAAGTTCGTGCACACTTTTCTTTGTTCCTTTCCACTACCTCCGTCACCAGCCACCACCGCCACCGTCCACCGGCGCCGCCGCCAGGCGATGGAAGCGCCGCTTCTGGAGCGGAGCTCCGGCGGGTCCCGTCTGATCGGAGACGACGGAGATTACCTTCCGGTGAAGGGGCTGAAAGCATGGTGGAGAGTTTTCTGCATAGAATCAGCTAAGTTATGGAGAATAGGCGGACCAATAGCGTTTCAGATCGTGTGTCAGTACGGAACCACCTCCGTGACCACCGTGTTCGTCGGCCATCTCGGAGATATTGAACTCTCTGCTTTCTCTATTGCGCTCTCGGTTGTCTGCACCTTCTCTTTCGGCTTCATGGTCAGTTTATTTTATCTTTTTTATTTACTTAGTTTTCTTTTTACCTTTTTTTGACAATTTCTGTAAATGTTGGCGCAAAAGACTTGATCTTTTTTTACTTCTCGGTTCCTTTTTCTAAACTTATAATCTTCCCTGATTGTGGTGTTCTTTCCTGACGTGAGAATGTTAGTTCTTGATAAATTGGTCGATGTTGTTCATATTGTGATCAAATTAAACTATGAGGGGGGTTGGGTGGGGGTTATCTATGAGGATGGCGGCGGCGGCGCTCATGGCCGGAGATTAGATATTAGACAATTGGGTTTGGTTCAGTGGGTTGGTAAGAATCAATATACTATCGTCTATCAATTGAATCTTGATATTGGAAAGAGTTCAAATTCTTGAACTTTTCACAAAGCTGGTGGAGCCTGCCACTAATTTTCACTTGCTTTATACTTTATATCTGTTCTAACTTTCTTTCTGTACTCTTTCTATCACTATTAAGTGAAGAGTACATCTCATTAGTTTAACATACCCTGAGGTTTGCTTAATTACACAAACTTCCACTGAGGTTTTAGAAACTATGAAAACTTTGCCTGGTATATTTCGAGGTTTTTCCTACGTGTGCTATAATAGTCATGAATTTAAAGTTAAATATTGATTAGAAATGACGTTGTCGAAATTTATCCAATGCGCGCGTAATGCAAATTCCCTGAAAGGGAAGGTTTTTGTAAATTTTCATCCCGAAAATTTCTACATTAATGAAGCTAATAATCCTTTGTAGCTTGGTATGGGGAGTGCACTCGAGACTCTATGTGGTCAAGCATATGGTGCCGGACAAGTTCACATGCTGGGCATTTACATGCAAAGATCAATCATAATTCTTTTCGCCACTTGTTTCCTCGTTTCTCCGCTCTACATATTTGCCACCCCAATTCTGAAATTACTCGGACAACGAGAGGACATAGCAGAACCAGCTGGAATCTACACGCTCATGATTCTCCCTCAGTTATGTTCCTTAGCCGTCTGTTTTCCAACCCAAAAGTTTCTTCAAGCACAGAGCAAAGTTTCCATTCTTGCATGGATTGCAGCTTTTGCGCTGCTTTCACAGGTTCTTTTGTGTTGGCTATTTGTCCGTGTGTTTGGCTGGGGTGCAGCCGGTGCAGCCGCAGCATTTGATATAACGAGTTGGGGTTCGGCGATTGCGCAATTTGTTTACGTGGTCGGTTGGTGTAAGGATGGTTGGAAGGGGTTCACTTGGGCCGCATTTCGGGAGATTTGGGCCTTTGTGAGGCTTTCCCTGGCTTCTGCTATTATGTTGTGCTTGGAGATTTGGTATATGATGAGTATTATTATCCTCACCGGCCATCTCGACAATGCTGTGACTGCAGTTGGTTCGCTTTCTATATGGTGAGCATAAAATTGCAAGTGCTTTAGCTTTCCTGAATCTGTGTGCTTGTTGGATTTTTGGTTTTCGTTCGGAGAAAAAGCAAGGCAGACGACATTGCTAACACTCTCGAGTTACTGAAAAGATTTAAAAAGTCCAAAATCACTTATTTAAACATTCTTTTGAAAACATCCTCTCATACAAAATGGTTATGCCTTGGCCCTTGTGATATCTGGGATATGAATTTTGAGATTAATCTTTACTTAGCATGTGTTTTTCGAGCTTCTTTTAACTTCTTGTACTACTTCTGGCTGTATTGATACTCTTTTTCTTCAATATTATATTTTCGACGCTGCTTTTTCATCCAGCATGAATGTTGATGGCTGGGAAACAATGGTGTTCATAGGAGTCAATGCTGCTATAAGGTAAAAAAAAAAAGGGAAAAAAACTTGAAAATGTACAATTTCAATCTTGATAATATGGTCTGTAGATTGTGTTACATATTCCTATTAATCCTTTTCTATCACAGTGTCCGAGTCTCGAACGAACTTGGCATGGGCCATCCAAGAGCAGCAAGATATTCAGTCTATGTGACACTCTTTCAGTCCCTTTTGATCGGCATCTTTTGCATGATTGTCGTCCTTGCAACTAGGAACTACTTTTCCATCATCTTTAGTGATAGCGAAGATATGAGACGTGCGGTTGCTCACCTTTCAGGCCTTCTTGGGATTACAATGCTTCTCAACAGTATTCAGCCAGTCATATCAGGCAGAATTGAATTAAACAAAACTGCATACATTCAAATTCAACCATCTTCATTTATGTCCATCAAACTCGTTATTTCAATTTGTTCATCGATTTGTAGGTGTTGCCATAGGAGGCGGATGGCAAGCGCTCGTCGCTTACATCAACTTGGCATGCTACTATGTTTTCGGTCTCCCTTTCGGCTATCTTCTCGGTTATGTGGCTAACTTTGGAGTGGTGGTAAATAATCTTAGCTATTCTGCCTTTTTGAGTTTTCAGAAAACCAAAAAATGTTGAATTACATTTACTATCGTTGAAGTTACCCGAATTTGCAAATCAATTCCTATAATTTGACCCGAGAATTACTGTATATTTCCCAAAAACTTCAATAAGGGCGCCTATTGAATTACAATCACTGTATATCATGTTGAAATTTGAAACAATTGCAGGGACTTTGGGGTGGCATGATAGCTGGAATAGCTTTACAAACATTGTTGCTGTTGCTTGTACTTTACAAGACTAACTGGAACAAAGAGGTCAGTTTTAGCAGCTCTTAGGTTCTTTCTCGTTACATATACATATATATGCGGGTTCGAGTCGGGTCGTACCCACTGAAATATAAAACTTTTCTTACTAATGATAGCTGCGTTCCCAGATACTTGAACACGAAAATATTTACGAGAAACTGTGTAATAATTTGCAGGTTGAGCAGACGACAGAGCGCATGAGGAAGTGGGGAGGCCAAGATATTAACACAAAATCTGATCCTCTTCTACCCTCCAAGAATGAACATGGGATTACAACTAATCTAGCATAGAATGCATATATATGTATAGGTGAGAATATTATTATTATTTTAAATTGTTTTCATGTATATTTAATTTAATCATCGAATCTGATTATCCATTTTTGTAACCTTGGGAAGATTTTATTGTCTATTATTAAACATAATCTCACATCTCAACACCAGACAGCTCGCCAGAAAAGATAATTGTGACTATATAGCGAAATTACAGATAATTTATATGTTTTATAGGCCATAATAAGGGGTTCAAGAATATTTCCATAATTCATTGGATTAATTCTAGATTAACTTTGGTTTTTTTGGCTTAGTGGGCTTTACTCACTATTTTTTTATTTTGAGCAATAATCTTTTACTTTTGTAAAATATAATACTTAACTCCTTTACGGTGGAATATATTTTAGAAAATATTCCATTCAATTTTTTTAATATATTTTTTGTGTTGATTTCTAAGGGTAAATATGTAGAAATCAGATGTAGATGTCAAATACGTTGAAATTATACATCAAATCGAAGCATTCAATGCAAGGAATACAATGATGGATTTAAAACCAAAATTTGATAATCGACGAATGAGGAATTACTGGTCAAGGACAATATTGGGCGGTTGGGGCTTTGCTGTAGCGGGGTGCGACTTCTGGCGGCTAATAAGAATGAGTGGAGTATGAGTTTTGAAGTAAGAAATACAATGACAGTGGTCTAGACTCTTGGGTCACCGTAATAGAGGAGAAATTAATGGTCAAAGTTCGTTTTGAACAAAATATATTATGGTCAAAATTCATTTTGAACGAAATATTCTAAATTTTTTTTATCGGGTATAAAAAAAAGGAATTAAATATTACATTTTACACTCAAAATGAAAAAAATAAGGGATAAAGTGTATTAAATTGTGGATAAGTTAATAAGAGGTGTCAACCGGGTTAAAAAGTTAGTTCTCGAATATAATAATTCGGGTTTAAATCCCTTTGATCGCTTGAGAATATGTGTAAAAAAAAAAAAGAAAAATTATTTATAAGAGGCCAACTGTGGGTTAGTTCAAATGATTAAATGAATAAATGTGCATTCTAGCGTTCTAAAGATTACTAAATATTTCAAGTAATTTGTAATTATACCAAACATTACTAGCAATGAAAGTCAAACCCAAAACCAATCAAACGTTTTCTTGAATTTTTAAAGTTCTTGTAATTTGATTTCAAATAAATTTGTCAATCAAGTCATCACCCATAAATAACATCTACTTGTCCTGCTTGTTACCCTTCCTTTCCTGTATACTGTTTAGTACGAGTGAGAGTTAGATTTCTAACAACGCCGCCGCTTCATAAATGGAGGCGCCGCTGCTTGAACGGAGGCCCGGCGAGCTCCAGCTGATCGGAGACGACGGAGACTATCTTCCGGCGAGGGGGCTAAAAGCATGGTGGAAAATTTTCTGCATCGAGTCGTCGAAGCTGTGGGCGATAGGCGGCCCAATAGCCTTCCAGATCCTTTGTCAGTTCGCCTCAAACTCCGTCGCCACCATATTCGTCGGCCACCTCGGGGACGTCGAACTCTCTGCTTTCTCCATCGCTCTCTCCGTCGTCGGAATGTTTGCTTTCGGCTTCATGGTTAGTCTGAATTTCCCCCCTTTCTCTCTCTCACACACACAGAGCTTACCTCGAACTTAACAATTCAATGGGGTTTGTTGATTTTTTTGGGTACATGCCAAATTAGAAATATTTGTTTACTTCCGAATATTCGATCTGTTCATAAAAAGTTTACTTCAATAATCAACTTTTACGACTTGGGGATGAGGACGGCGGCGGGCCACGGTGGTGGTATGCAATTAGCTCCGCCGTCGAAATAGGAAAGAGGCTTTTCTTTTTTTTTTTTTTTTTTGTTAATGTTGACTATTGCGACATTTAGATGGAATATATACTTACCAATATTTTCAAGAAAAATATATCGAGATACGTCAAAGTCTTTAATTGGGTTACCCATAAAATGTGGGAATCATACATTTTAATCATACAAGGTTAATTTATTAAATAGTCTTACAACAAAGCATAATTTAAATTCTTTTCAAAGTTAATTACATATTAAGAATTTGTCTAGACTCGAGATAATGCTTTGACAGTTGTTTTCCATCTTGAATCTTGTCTATATATGTCTTTTTATATGTACTTCATCGTAAACATTGCCGATTTCACAAAATTCATATATAATATCAGATTTGTTATAATTTTCTATTCTAGAGAAAATTTTGTAATTTCGAACGAATAAATTTAAATAAACTTTTGCAAATTATACATAAAACTAAAACATAAATATAAGGCAGAATTTGTAATTTTTTTATCATACTTTATAGAAATAAATATGTATGAAATATCTATTTCGAGTTATATATATTGATAAAATAGAAATATTAGATTAAATTATAAAATTTCAAATTAAAGAATACAAATTTAACTAATATTATAAATATATCATCATACTTTTAGGGTTATTACAATATTCCCCTAAGGTTAGAATTGGAACTTTCAAAAACAATTTGCTGATATAATCAAAATTTAACACCATAATTAACGGCGGGACAATTTGTGAGAGAGTGTAAACTTTAGGGGGGTGTTTATAATTTCTCAAACCTCAAGGAGAAATTTGTATTTTTATCATAAATCAGAGGGTGGTTGGTGATTATCCCTATTTTTATATATCTTGACAATAATTCATCAAAATCTTGATTTTCGCATCTAGAATTATCTCAGTATCATTTGTGTCAAAATTATTTGAAGGCTGAGTCATTGTTATGACATTTGATGTTACATCCGAAAGAAAACAAGAAAAATAAAAGTCCCTTTCTCTGGAGCATAATTTTTACAGACATAAGAAGGCCCAAATTATAAAGGGAGAAGGCTAAGTTGGTAACAGTATAGTTGGGGACCCATTTTGGTCAGTAATCTCCATTAATTGTAGAACTCATAATACAATTTGTTAATTTGTTCCCAGAGGAAAATTCAGGCCGGACTCATGAGTTATGCCGATCAAACCGATTATAATATTAAGTGTATTATATTTGTTATTTGACTAGTCACTCTTTTTGAGTTTTTCACCCATCAAACGACAACCACCGTAAAATACTCGACCCCTGGATATATTAGCTTGACTAAATCAGGTTCGGGCTAGAATGATTCGTTCCATAAAGATAAATGTGTGTATGCATATAAAACACGTATAATTCTGATATTATGTCTACGACATTTTACAGCTTGGCATGGGAAGTGCCCTCGAAACGCTATGTGGACAGGCATTTGGAGCTGGACAAGTCCACATGCTCGGAGTTTACATGCAACGTTCGATGATAATCTTGTTTGCAACTTGTATCGTGCTTTTACCGGTGTACGTATTTGCCACCCCGATACTCAGGCTGATCGGACAATCTCCTGAAATAGCAGAGCTTGCCGGATTTTTCACTCTCCTTACAATCCCACAATTTTTTGCCCTTTCTGTCATATTTCCGACTCAGAAGTTCTTACAAGCTCAGAGCAAAGTCGGTGTTCTAGCATGGATTGCAGTTTTTGCTCTTCTTGCGCAAGCTCTTTTCTGCTGGCTTTTTGTTAATGTGTTTGGCTTTGGAGCAATAGGTGCTGCCATAGCATTTGATCTGACGAACTGGGGTACTGCGATCGCGCAATTTGTTTACATTGTGGGGTGGTGCAAGGACGGGTGGAAGGGGTTCACGTGGACCGCGTTTCATGAGATCTGGGCTTTTGTGAGGCTTTCGTTGGAATCTGCTGTGATGTTGTGTCTCGAGATTTGGTATATGATGAGCATTGTTGTGCTTACCGGAAATCTTGGCAATGCTGTCACTGCAGTTGGTGCCCTTTCTATTTGGTGACCATTCTGAGCTTGAATGAGTTAAATCTATTTGGGATAATTAAACTGACATATCCTCAGATTTAGCCTGGTACACAAAGTTCCCATTAAATTCAGGGAAGTTTTTGTAATTTCTCAAATTTCAGGGGAGGTTTTTGTAATTAGTGAAAACCTTGTGGTATGGCAGTTTAGTTATCCCAATTCTTTTTTGTTCATCTTAATCATAATTACAACTTTACTAATGTATCCCATTTTGGTTTTCAGCATGAACATTGATGGCTGGGAAACTATGGTGTTTGTTGGGGTCAATGCTGCTATAAGGTAATGTAAGCAGCAGATTTAATTCATTCAAAATTCAGAATTGATATGTCCGCCTGTTTCTGTAATTTCATTATGCTATATATGTTTTTGCTTCAGTGTTCGTGTTTCAAACGAACTTGGTTTAGGACATTCAAGAACAGCCAAATACTCAGTCTATGTGACAGTTTTTCAATCCTTCCTGATTGGGATTCTGTGCATGATTGTCGTTCTCGCCACACGGAATCATTTTGCCATCATTTTCACTGATAGCAAAACCATGCAACAGGCAGTGGCCGACCTCTCAATCCTTCTTGGTGTTACTATGCTTCTAAACAGTGTCCAGCCAGTAATATCAGGTATATACCTTTTCTTTCATTTAAATCTTAGATATTCATCATCTGTATTCATGTCAATATCTTAATCGTCAATGCAGGTGTTGCCATTGGAGGAGGTTGGCAAGCGCTCGTAGCATACATCAACTTGGGCTGTTATTACATTTTTGGTCTGCCTCTCGGATTCGTTCTCGGTTATGTTGCTAAATTTGGAGTCATGGTAAATAATTTGTTATCCACTTAATCTGGAGTTCTATCTATGTTCTAGTTTATATCATGGGGGAAACGGTGATATTGAAACTATATAAACTTTAGTTGAATAAAAAATTACACAAAGTACCCCTAACAAAAACTTCCCTCGTTAATTACATTACGTTTAGATCGATAAATTTTAACTATTTCATCTATAACTTTCTGTAAATACCTTATTTTGCCCTTGACAGTCACTTGTGAATATCTGACTCTTAAGTTCATGACTATGATGTAGCTTGTTAGGCAAAACATTACTGTATGTTAGAGGAAGTTTTTGTAATTTTTCAAACCTAAGGAGAAGTTTGTGTAATTAGTTCAAACCTCAACTATGCCCGTCTAATTATCACTAATTCTTAACAAACAGTAACTAAACCTTTTTCCTTTCTCAGGGAATCTGGGGTGGCATGATTGCTGGAGTGGCATTGCAGACATTGCTGCTCATCTTTGTTCTTTACAGAACCAACTGGAAAAAGGAGGTTCGTAACAAATTAATAACCATCATATTTCAGCATGTTTTCTATGTTTTCTCGTTCTAACCTTCGTGAGATCGATTCATTGATGGAGAACACCGTTAAACTTCTTGCACTCTTACTAACTACGAAACTGCAGGTTGAGCAGACGACAGAGCGAATGCGGAAGTGGGGAGGACAACAGACTAATAATATTGAGACACCATACAATGACCAACTTCCAGTTAAGAATGGAACACAATAAACCTTAGGATCTTAATATGTTGTCTGAATCCCTTTTGATCATCATCTCCAAGGTTTTAGGAGGGGCAATGTTATCTTCATTGTCTGAATCTTTTCAAGGCTTAGCTACGGCAATTTTGTTGTATAATTACTGGAAGCTGACCCAATTGTCTTCATATTTTAATATTGAATGGAATAACATTGGTAAACATTAGTGTTAATTAATTGCATCTAGACCATTAATACTTGAGATATTATAAAATTACAAATGCATCCTTATCCTATGATGCATGGACATAGTCATGAGAACGTGGATACGGCATGGACATAGCAATATGAATTATTTCTATGATATCACTTGAGAAGTCTCTGATATGATACAAAATAATAACATTTTTATATCGAAGCATCATAACTTCGGGAAGTGTTTAAAGGTAGGATGTATTATTACATTTAGTACCCCTGTATGATGAGGTAAATACAAAATAATTCTTATTATTGATAGCATAGAGGTCTCTTAACATTTCATTTATTGTCATTCTTAATGGAATTGCCAAAGTGCAATTACAAACCTACCTGAGGGATATTTTCGGACCAAAAAGGAGAAAAAAAATCCATGAGTCGTACCGCAATTTCTGATACATGAGGGACTTTGTAGTAATACACTAAATCCCAGGGCAGTAAACGTAATTCGCCCAAAGAATTATGCATAATAACTTATGCAAACTTTTCATTATACCTAACTTATCACCTAAGAATGATTTGCATCTCATTACTGTGGATTTAGGTTTAATTATAATAAAATTTATTTAAATCCAAAGATTGTATTTTAGTTTTTATAAGTCTTGTTTGATCTGAGATCCTTAACGGAATTTGTAAAAGTATATTTATACCCCTAACGGTTTATATGAGTATTATATTGAATATATGACTAAAATTACAAGATCATTCATAAAGTTTATAAATACAAACAAAGTGATCCCTAAAAATTATAAATATAACAATAAACTTCCTCAAGTTACAAATTGTATATATGTATATATATACAAATTAGGTAGGGCTGTCAATGGGTCGGATTTTAATCCGAATCCGGTCCGAGTCCGATCTGAATTTTAGCATATTCGTCCGATAAAAATATCCGATGGATCATATCCGATTATAAATATTCGTTATCCGAAATAAATGGAGCGAATATGGATTTAAAGAATCCGATCCGTTAAGAATCCGAATCCGATAATATATATAATATTTAATTAAATAAATTATTTACTAATAAATAATATTAAGTAAAATGATTAAAATTAAAATCTTCACATATTTATCAGTTTAAATAATAATAAAATTTAATTTTTTTACTCTAAAAGTATATATTTTTTTTATTAATAAGTTTAAATTAACCTATTTTAAATAAATATAAACAAAACTATCAAATTGATGGGTTCGGAAATGGATGGATCCGAATCCGATCACTTTACAATTTATATTTGTGGAGGAAACCACCGGAGCTTCGCCGGAGATGAGAAAGGGGTTCAACCTGTTGGGACAAGCACAAGAAAAGTCAGAAGGCCAAGCTGGGGGAACTGGGGGTGATACCCAGTTTGGCTCTCCAACGCTCAAGTCAGTTCAATGTATGAAGAGAAGTGTAAGTTCAGTCACAGTTGCAGTGGTGAAGAAAGCTTACTTGTGTAGAAGATGACTTTGGCTATTTATAGTTGAGGGTCAAGGGCCCTTTGGTCATTTGCCTCAAGTGGTCCCGGCCGAATGTTGCCCTAACACGTGGCGCCATGAGAAAGAAACCTAGGAGGAATCTTCTGCAAAAGTGGCCGAAAGTTAGTGCTGGCAACAGTGGCAGGTGCGCGGGCATGTACGTTGTGTCAGAGAGCCATTTGGGCGGTTGGTGACGAGGGCTTAAGAGCGCGCTCGTGACAACCTTGAGTATTGGAGGCCAAGATATCCGCTGAGGGGAATGAGGGCTCCAGTTCAAATGACGAGCCAAAGGAGAGGCCACTCTGAGGGAGTGTGACGCTCGAAGAGGGCTCCTTTGGCACGTGGACGTACCAACCGTTTAGCTTGTTGGACGCTCGTGGGAGTGATAGCGCTCGTTGGGCTTAACTCCCTGAAGTGGGATTGCGTTCGTTGGCTTAGCGCTCGTGTGCTGATGGGTGCCCCCTTGGAGATGACTGGCTTAGCGCATGGCTTAGCGCTCGTGCGCTGATGGGTGCAGCCTTGTGGAGACAGATGTCATCATCTCGGTGATGCCACGTGTCCTGATGTGGAACGATCGTATTTTGACCCCATCATTTTGCCCCCCAATTCTGTAGTCCTTAATGATAAGGACTGTAGAATTTTGTCACGCTCTATCTCTCGTTTATAGCGCTCGTGTAAAGCTTGGCGTGTTGAGCAATTTTTCCTCTGATGGTGCCATTAATGCGGTCTTTTCAACTGACCGCTCGTAACACTTCCGCATTAAATGTGTGTACTATTCTGAAGCCCTTGAAACGTCAGAGCATTAAATGCGGGTGCGCGTGGGGCGCGTGAGCATTGGGAAGCATGTGCCGGTTCCATAAAGTGGGCGGTTTCCTAGGCGGGAAATGATTACCATTTTGAATTTATTGCCGAAAACGGTACCAACTTCCATCCCTATAAATACGGGATTCTGAGATCTTGTCACTCTTTACGCATTCAAAACTTCCAAGTATCCTCTGCAAGAAGAATTCTCTCGCATCTTCAACCTTTTCTCCAGTTTTCTCCAAAACTTTCAAGGTAAATCTCCGTTGAAACTTTCTAACTTTACTAACCGTAGATTTGGACTTTAGGATTCCATAACCCCTTAGATTTTAGCCTTTCTGAACCTTAATCTCTCTCCAAGAAAAACTTTCAAAACCTCAGTTTCTGTCATGGCCGACCAACACATTGAAGAATTTGCCCGTGAAATCCAAGAGATGGCCACTGAGAGTTCTTCTTCCCCTGATTCCCCCAGAGATGAAGAGTTGGGGGCAGCGGTAATGGCTATGGAAGATAGAAACCCCGGCGGAGTGGATCCTCTCTTTGAGGAGATGAATCTGGTGATGGAGGCAGAACGACAAGGGTCTGTTCTCCCCATAACTCAAAGTGCCACACATCCCCACCGCCATGCCGTGACCGTGGCTGTTGCAAACCCGCTTCCAGTGGCGGAAGCCGTAACCGGGCCTTCAGAAAGGGCCCGTGATAAGGGCAAAAGTAAGAAAACCCAAAAATCCAAAGGTCTCAACGAGGGGGAAGGGTCAGGCTATCAGGCTACCGAGCGCACGCCTGATGAAACTCCCAGCACTGTCACCGTGGGAGATGTGCAAACGATGATGGCACCCATTTACTGGGACGAGCGGTATACATGGAGAATCCCACAAAGCCACGAGCGTGCGAATAATCCGCCTCCCGGGGAAATGGCAGTGTACGTGGACACCGTGAGGTCAGGAGGCTTGAGGTTCCCTATCTCAGTCTCAATGGCCCATTTGCTGAATGACCTGGGCCTGTGTCCGTCCCAAATTGTGCCCAACGGCTTGGCCCTCTTAACATGCTTCATAATTCTGATGAGGAGTATGGGTTACGAGCCCTACTTGCGGAACTTCAACGCCCTATTTCAGGTGGTCAGTTCATCCCGCTCATCCCCCGAGGCCGGTTTTTATTATGTTCAAGCGAAGGCCCATATGAAGCTGATAAATTCACCCTCGAGCACTTATGGCATTGATTGGAAAGAAAAGTTTATCTTTGTCAAAGCTCCAGCAGAAGAGGGCTTTGGGGTGATCACGGAATGGGGTTCGTACTCAAAGAGCCGTTTGCCACCCTCACTCCCCAAAGATTGGGCCAAAAGCCTGGCAACAACCCTAAGGGACGAGGGTCACCTTATACAAGCGAAGGACTGGATAGACGATGCGGAACTCATGTTCTTGTGTGGTCTTTCCAACGACCCTCATTTCCTTGACAACCCTCCGGCTCGTGACATAGAGAGAGACGGTTAGATTCTTAGGGCACTAACTTTAGATAGGAATAAATACTAACTTCTTTTTTGGTACTTGTAACTTGTAATCTGAGTAGATGATTTGAATATTTCTGACCCTTAAAAATTTCATTCTTGCAGGAGTCGCTATACTTGAAATGGCTGGCGGAATCAGACAAGCGGCTCGTTTTGCTCATGCGAACAGGAACCAGACCCCATAGGGGGACCAACAACGTGAACAACAGCGCCCTCGCAACCGCAACAATAGAGGGGACGCTCGTAGCGGCGCCAGCACGAGCGCAAATCCTGAGGTGCAGCCCCCTCGTGGCCGAGGGGAGCGTAGGTTGGTCCCCAGAGAGACAAGGGGGCGGTCAGAAAGGCCAGGAGATGTTCAGCCCCCCATTCCTTCAGAACAACCGAGGCCAGTAACCACACTGGCGATAACAGAGGCTCCTCCGAGCGCAAACAGGCCTTCCCGCAAGAGGAAGAGAATGCCCGATTCTGCCGCGATCAAAGGCAAGGGCAAACAAGTGGTTGAGGGCCCCCGTGGCGAGGGGGAAACTTCCTCTTCAGAGGAAGAACGCATGTGGGAGTTCCCCCGACGAGGGGACAGGGATTTTTCCGGCGCCACCGACGGGGGGCCGGTTTTACTGAGGCCGGGCTCGGTTGCTCAGGCTGTTACCGAGAATTTGTACAGCAAAGCTCAATTCTCGGCTGACCACCGGCATCTCTACAGCGAATCTGTGGAGAAAGTGACCCTCGACGCAGCCCACGCTCTCATTTCTGTAAGTAACCATTCCTCACATTTTTTCTTTTCTTATTTCTGTAAATCACCATTTTTTGGCTAACACTTTTCCTCTCGATTATGCAGCAAGTTCTTCCCCGGCTCAAAAACGTGCAAATGCGAGCCTCCATCTACACCGACCGGAAAGCTAAATACAAGAAGATGGCGCGCTCGAATGACCCAGCTCAAATTCAAGCAGAGCTGGATGCAGAAATTGCAAAGTACGAATCCCTCAAGGATTTGTTCAACACGACTGAGGAGGAGCTGGGGAAGCTTAAGGAGGACTTTGTGGCGGTCGATGGCGCTCGAATTGGCTTGGGCAACCAGCTGGCCCAGGCCAACGAGCGGTGCCAGAAGGCCGAGGCAGAGAGGGAGAGCTAGAAAGCAAGGGCTTTGGACGCCGAGCGCAAATTCAATGATACAGTCAGCGAGTGGCCTCGAAGCCTAGAGCGTGCGACCAAGGAGGCGCTGATCAAGTTCTGCCACTCCAAAGCCTTCAATTTTGCGGCCTCGTTACACTGCTTGGACGAGGCTCAAAATGCCTTCAACCTGGCAGTGGATCAGGGCATCCACAAAGGGCTGACGGATCCGGCGATGAAGGGTGCTGAGGGTACGGGGCTCATGTTTAATGAGCGCTGTGAGGAGGCAGATGAGGATCCCAACGACCCCGCGGACGGCATAGCGGAAATGGAGTACGACTTCTTGGTGAAACTGATCCAAGATGAGTACACCGATGCCCATAGGGAAGGGGGTGCGGGTCAAGATGGCGATCCCGAAGACGAGCCTCAAGCGCCCATCATAGAGGAAGCCCCAGTCCAAGCTGCTGAAAACGCCAACGCTCCTGATGCCGGTGCAGATGAGCCCAACGATCCCCAAGCTCAACAACAAGAGCCTGAGGGCCCAGTTCAAGGCCCCGTGGCTCAAAACATCTTAGTGATCGTTGATGAAGATATCGCCCCAGCCGCTTGAAGCTTCTCCCTCTTATGTATTTTTCAGCTTTGCTTTCTTTTGTAATAGTATTTTCCTTTTGTAATAGTATTTTCTGGGCCTTTGAGCCCTTTGCTTTGTAATGATCCTTGCAGCAATGAATAAATATTCCTTTTTCATGCCTTTGTTCTTCAGTTTATTCATAATAAGACCGTGTAGCATACTTCGTGAATATTTTATTTCTCTGATGCAATGAAAATTTGTCTAAGTCTTGAGCGATCGTGGGGGTCTTATTGTGAGATTGCCCCTACGCTCAAGACTTGTATAAATTTTTGCTTTTGTAAATTTATCTTGAAAATTTGTCTAAGTCTTGAGCGATCGTGAGGGTCTTACTGTGAGATTGCCCCCCCACTCAAGACTTGTATAAATTTTGTTTTGTAAATTTGTCTAAGTCTTGAGTGTGTGCGAGGGTCTTACTGAGTGGTTGCCCTCGTTCAAGACTTGTGACATTCTTTCCGCCCTTGGGGAATTTTGCTAAATCTTGAGTATTTGCGAGGGTCTTACTGAGTGGTTGCCCTCGCTCAAGACTTGTGCAATTCCTTTTTGATTCTGAGGCCATCGTTCGAGCGCTCTGGCTGTTGTCGTTTTCTTGGTTCTGCAGGAAATCCCCTTTTCGAGCGCAAGGCGTTTTAAGAAACGACCAAGGCCTACTAAGACTTTTTCTGTGGTAGATCCCGTTTTCGAGCGCAAGGCGTTTTAAGAAACAACCAAGGCCTACTAGGATGCGTTCTTGTAGGAGATCCCGTTTTCGAGCGCAAGGCGTTTTAAGAAACAACCAAGGCCTACTAGGATCCGTTCTTGTAGGAGATCCCATTTTCGAGCGCAAGGCGTTTTAAGAAACAGCCAAGGCCTACTAGGATTTTCTTCGCAATCTTCTTCCAACTTGCCTAATTGGTTTTGAGCGTAACCAGTCCATCCTTATGAGGGCGTCCCCCCATGCGGAGTAGAGTGCTGGCCAGCGTAACCTATACGAGATAACAGCATACACAATGGAATGAGTTGCCAACCACGCTCGCAAAGAAGAGGGACGTGGGACTTATTCATTCAAGCAACCAAAGAAACAGGAATACTAATGAAATTAAAAAGATTATGTTACCTTTTACTTGTGATTGGAAGTACATAGAACCCGTCAAAGAGGGTTGTTACATCAGGGTTTGCAAAGAGCTTTTAAACATAAAACCGCCGGAGGTTACATGCGTTCCAAGGGCGAGGCAAGCGCTCACCTTGAAGTGTCTCCAGGGTGTAAGTGTTGTTAGCTCTGAGTTGTATGACCTTGAATGGGCCTTCCCAATTGGGGTCCAATTTCCCCACGTGCTTGGATACTTCCACTTTCTTCAAAACCAAGTCTCCCAGCTGGAAAGTTCTTTCCTTCACACGCTTGTTGTACTGTTGGGCCACAGAGGCTTTATAGTGGTGGATCTTAGCCCACGCTCGGTCTCTCCTCTCATCCAGCAAATCCAACTCCAAGCTCCTGTTGCCATCGTTGAACTGAGGCTCGAAATAGCCGACACGAGCGGATTCATTTACTATCTCCGCCGGTATCATTGCTTCTGATCCATATACGAGCGCGTAAGGAGTTTCTCCAGTGGCCGCTCGTGGGGTGGTGCGATAAGCCCAAAGTGCTCCTTGCAGCTCCTCAGCCCATTCACTTTTCTTGCTTTCAAGCATAGTTTTCAGATGTTGCAAGATAATCCTATTGGTAACTTCCGCTTGCCCATTGGCTTGAGGATGTCCTACAGAGGTAAACCGCTGCACAATCCCCAACTCAGAACACCATTCCCGTGTGTCTGCCGTTATGAACTGGGATCCATTGTCAGAAATGAGCACCCTCGGTATGCCGTACCTGCAAATGATGTTCTTCCAAATGAAGTCCCTTACAACCTTGAAAGTGATTTTCGCAACAGCTTCAGCCTCGGCCCACTTGGTGAAGTAGTCGATGGCTAAAATGACAAACTTCCTTTGTCCCGCAGCCATGGGCAAGGGGCCCACAATGTCTATTCCCCACTGGTCAAAGGGCCAAGAGACGTCTATTGGGATCATCTGTGCGGCTGGCAATTGGGGGAGATTTGAATGAAATTGGCATTTGGGGCACTTCCTTGAAAATTCAATGGCATCTTGGAGAACTGTAGGCCAATAAAACCCACTTCTCAGAATCTTCTTCGCCAAGATACGCCCTCCGGAATGATTCCCACAACTTCCATTGTGTATGAGCTCGAGCGTCTTCTTCGCTTGTGAGGGCCTTAGGCATCTCATTGGGGGTCCTTGAAATGATTTTTTGAACAATCTCCCCTCGGGATCCAGAGCGAAACGAGGGGCCTTATTTCTGACTTTCCTGGCTTCCACCTTGTCAGCGGGAGTGACTCCATCCCTAAGGAAAATGATGATGTCGTCAAGCCAACAGGGCTCGTTTGGATCAATCATGGCAATCATCCTGGTGGCGACCCTTTCTTTGATCAAAGGTTCCTCAGTTCTAAGGAACGTAACAGAACGTTCGGAAGTGCCTTCTAAAGCTGAAGCAAACTTTGACAGAGCGTCCGCACGCTCGTTTTCTCCTCGCGGTACTTGAAGTAGATGGAATTCCTTGAACTTCCCAATGATTTCTCTGGCTTTACTTAAGTACTGTACCATGGTGGTTTCTCGAGCCTCATAAGTTCCTTCAATTTGGCTCGCTATTAGTTGTGAGTCCACATAAGCAGTGATTCTGGAAGCTCCATTCTGAAAAGCGATATTCAATCCTTGCACGAGGGCTTCATATTCTGCTTCGTTATTAGTGACTTGGAAATCCAGCTTGATTGCAAAGTCCAACTCAATACCCTCGGGGTTTCTGAGGGCCACTCCTACTCCTCCCCCTTGAGAGGTTGAGGAACCATCTGTGTGCAGTACCCATAACCCCTCGTTCTCCGCAACGGTGGGCTCGAAACCAAAGCGTTCAACCAACAGATCCGCCACAACCTGAGCCTGTATCGCGGTCCTGGGCTCAAAGCATAAGTCAAACTGGCTCAATTCGATGGCCCACTTGATTAATCTGCCAGATACGTCCGGCTTGGACAACCCTTGCTTCAAGGGTTGGTCGGTGAGAACTGTTATGGAGTGCGCTTGAAAGTAAGGCCTTAGCCTTCTTGAGGCGTTAATAAGAGCGAACGCAAATTTCTCAATCTCCAAATATTTCTTTTCAGCTCCTTGCAAGGTTTTGCTCAGATAATAAACGGGTAAGTGTTTTCGTTCCCGCACAGCGATCAGAACCGCGCTCGTGGCTTCGGGAGACACGGAAAGATACATGAATAACCTCTCGCCTTCGACAGGCTTGGTCAGCAGTGGCGCGCTCGATAAGTAAGCTTTCACATCCTGTAGCGCCTTCTCACATTCCTCTGTCCAAGCAAAGTTACGCGCGTTCCTCAAAATTTTGAAGAAGGGAAGGTTCCTGTCCGCCGAGCGCGAAATAAACCTGTTCAACGAGATGATTTTGCCTACCAGCACTTGCACTTCCCGCAAATTTCGAGGGGAAGGAATTTCCAAGATGGCCTTGATCTTCTCCGGATTGGCCTCAATTCCCCTCTGACTGACCATGTATCCCAAGAACTTTCCCCCTTGTACTCCAAAGGTGCACTTCGAGGGGTTCAACTTCATCCCATACTGACGCAAGATTGAAAAGGTGCGCTTGAGATCTTCCAAGTGGGAATCCTGGCGCTCGCTTTTGACAATCATATCATCCACATAAACCTCCATGGACCTCCCAATTTCTTTTTCAAACATCTTGTTGACGAGCCGCTGATATGTAGCTCCGGTGTTCTTAAGTCCAAAGGGCATGACTAGGAAGCAATACACCCCCAAATGGACAACGAACGAGGTTTTGGGGCGGTCTTCCGGGGCCATAAAGATCTGATAGTATCCCTGGAAAGCGTCCATCATGCTCATGATCTCGCAGCCAGCGGTCGAATCCACCAATTGATCAATCCGGGGCAGCGGGTAAGGATCTTTAGGGCAGGCTTTGTTGAGATCAGTGAAATCATTGCACATGCGCCATTTATTTGCGCTCTTGGGTACCAAAACGACATTACACAACCATTCCGGGTACAAGATGGGCTCGATATACTGAGCCTCCAAGAGTTTATTAACTTCCTCTTCAATGACTTTTTTCCGAAAGCCATGTACATCCCGCTTTTTCTGCTTGATAGGCTTGAAAGATGGATCCACATTAAGCCTATGGACGATGACGCTCGGGTCAATTCCTGTGAGATCGGAGGCTTTCCACGCAAATACATCCTTGTTCTCCCTTAGAAAGTCAATCATCATGATCTGAGAAGGCCCTGAGAGGTTTGAGCCTATCTGTGTAGTTTTATCTTTGTTTCCGGGTTCCAGCTCAATGGTAAGGAATTTTTCCGAGGGTTCGATCCTTACCTCAGGGCGAGGAAGTTCGAGCGCCCTCTTCTTTCCTGTCAAACGATCGCCAGATGCTGGTTCACTTTCTCCCGGCTCGTCTCCTTCTGAGGACGATTCACCAACGGTCCCTGGGGGAACATTTTCGAGGGGATTCTCCCCGTTGTCTCCCCTTTTCTTTTTGTTCTTCTTCTTGTTCAATTTCGCCCTTTTCCGTGCTGGGCTGTCCTCATCTAGGTTGGGGAAATCCACTGACTTCTTGGTGGAGCCAACTTGGAAGGTTTTCTCCGCTTTAGGCTTTCTGAGGGACAGCATATAACATTCCCAAGCCTCTCGCACATTACACAGCACTTCTCCCACGCCCTCGGAAGTTGGAAACTTAATCTTCTGGTGGTAGGTGGAAATGATGGCTTTGAAATCCACGAGGGCAGGGCGCCCAATTATGATGTTATATGGAATGTCAATCTCCACCACCGCGTAAGTCACCAAGAGTGTTTTGCGTTGAGGGGCTCGGCCGAATGAAGTAGCCAGGCGTATTTGCCCTCGTGGGACAACTTCCGAGCCTCCAAAGCCAATGAGGGCTGTTTTGAGGGGCTCGAGCGGGAGATCAACCTTCATTTTTAAGAATGTAGAGTAAGGCAAAACATTAACGGAGCTTCCACTATCTACCAATACCCTTTTTACAACATGATTATGAACATCTAAACTAACCACCATGGGGCAATCTGAGGTTATACCCTCCCCATGGGGCATTACAATATGTTCTAAATCCCTATCATCAAAGCCTATTACATCATTTTCTCTTGATCTTTGAGCACTTGATCTCTGGATGGCGTAGATAGGCTTGGGCACTGCTGGGCGTTGATTGTAGCTCCGAACATACCTCCGTCGGGAGGCATTTGAATCCCCCCCTGATGAACCTCCTGCAATCATATTTATGACTGCGAAGGGCTCGTTTTCTTGCTCAGGGGCTTTGCCTTTATTGCCTCGGCGACTGCTGCTTTCAGGGGGTCCCCTACCCCTTGGGCTCTTTGACCGGGAAGGACTCCTTCTTCTCCTTCCGGAGCGCTCGTTGCATTGTTCATCGTAGCGCTCGAGCACCCGGACAAACTCCTTCAGATGGCCCCCTGCAACGAGCCTTTGGATTTCAGCCTCCAACTGCCGGCACTCATCCGTGTCGTGCCCTCTCTGCTTGTGGAAGGCGCAGTATTTGTTCGAGCGCCTGAGTGAGTCTGTCTCTCTCATTTTGATGGGTCTTTTGAAGAGTTTCTTATCAGAGAGATTATAGACTTCTGAGTTTGGCCTGGTGAGCGGAATTCGCTCGAATCGACGAGGGGGTGGTGGCGACCTCCTGCGCTCTTGAGGGCGCTCTTTCTTGACAGCCACTTCTCGTCCCCGCTCGTGATGAGGTCGCTCGTTCCTGGCCGGGCTGTGATGCCGGGGACCATTCGTCCCGTACATATCTTCGAGCGCGAAGAACGGCTCGGCTATTTCTCTTAGGCCCATGAGGGTCCCAGGCCTTCTCTCCACGATGGCATCAGCAAATTTTTTGCTCACATATTGCTTGTGATCCACAGCCTGGAAGAGCACTGGGATCAAGAAATCCATTGAAGGCCTCTCCACCTGCAGGATCTCCTTGTTGAAGCGGGCGAAGAACGAGCGCAGAGATTCGCTCTTGCCTTGCACCACGTTGTACAGGGCTGTGGGTGCGGTGACTGGCGCCTTCAAAGAATTGAAGTGGTTGAGGAAGGCATCGGCCAGTTCTTCATACGAGTGGATCGAGCGCGGCGGCAGTCGCTTGTACCACTCTTGAGCCATTCCTACCAAGGAAGTGACAAACACTTTCGCCCAGTAATGGCTGGAATGCTCGTAAAGGTGCATGAGATGCACAAAATGATCCAAGTGCTCCGATGGATCAGTTGTCCCGTCGTAACGGTTGATGGATGTGGGGACTTTGGCCATGCCTGCTTGGGCCATTAGAACTTCTTCTACGAGGGGTGAACCCCTCGCCAGTGGGTGATATTCATACGTGCCGAAGTTTTCCTCCGGCTCCTTGCGACGGGGGACCCTTGGTGGAGGGTCCTTGGTGCGGGTGCTCCTGGCGTCAACCCGTTCATCCCGACTAGGGGAGATCTAAGTTGAGCGCCCTCGTGAGAGCTGTCCCACGATATCCTTGAGACCCTGCAGCTGGTCTTGCACAGCCGCGAGGATGTCAGGATTTACGTCTACTTGCTTGTCCTTGTGGGCTCGTGAGCCCCTCCTGGAGACATGAGAGCCCCCTTCATTTTCGTTCACTCGCTCCGTGGGCTCTTTATTCCTGCCCATGGAGGGACGCTCGTTGCCCTCTTGCTGGGGCACTTCTCTCGCTGGTGGTGGTGGTGGTTGTGCCCTCAGGACAGCCTGGGCTTCTCTGAGGGGAAAGTTTTGTTGTCCGCCTAATGGGGCCGCAACTTGAGTGGCCTGCCCAGAGGGAAAGTACATGGAATGGAACCTTTCCCATGCCCCCTGAGCCGCCTGAACCTCACATTGGGCGTAAAGAGCCCTCAATTGTTGGGTGGTCAGTGGAGGCAACTCCACTCCTTCAATCTCCTTGGGGACCACCACTGGGAGCTGGAGTTGTCCGGCATGGTATGGCTGGACCGGCGGCATCATCATCGCCGGAGTAAGGGTGTATCCAGGCGGAGGCATCATATAACCTTGCACTCCAAGATTCATCTGGGGATGGACCCAGGAATTCTGTGCAAGCGGCGGAGGAGCAGAGAGAGAGACTCCTCCTGCGGTGGTGGGAATGGGCAGCGCCGGCGGTGCAGGCGGTGGTACGGGAGACTCTGCTTGTGGAGTCACTCCTGCGGCGGGAGGTGCTCCACCAGCGGCGACGGAAGGTGGTGGCGCTCCACCAGCGGCGGTGGAGGGAAGAATGATATTTGTATCCTGGGAGGTGTTTTCTCCTCCTCCCACAGCTCCAGATCTCGTTGCAACCATGGCTGTTAAGGATAAGGATGTGCTTGTTTCTCTACCAACAAAAAGAAAGGAAGAAGATGGAAGACTGGTTTCCCACAGACGGCGCCAAAAATGATGGGTTCGGAAATGGATGGATCCGAATCCGATCACTTTACAATTTATATTTGTGGAGGAAACCACCGGAGCTTCGCCGGAGATAAGAAAGGGGTTCAACCTGTTGGGACAAGCACAAGAAAAGTCAGAAGGCCAAGCTGGGGGAACTGGGGGTGATACCCAGTTTGGCTCTCCAACGCTCAAGTCAGTTCAATGTATGAAGAGAAGTGTAAGTTCAGTCACAGTTGCAGTGGTGAAGAAAGCTTACTTGTGTAGAAGATGACTTTGGCTATTTATAGTTGAGGGTCAAGGGCCCTTTGGTCATTTGCCTCAAGTAGTCCCGGCCGAATGTTGCCCTAACACGTGGCGCCATGAGAAAGAAACCTAGGAGGAATCTTCTGTAAAAGTGGCCGAAAGTTAGTGCTGGCAACAGTGGCAGGTGCGCGGGCATGTACGTTGTGTCAGAGAGCCATTTGGGCGGTTGGTGACGAGGGCTTAAGAGCGCGCTCGTGACAACCTTGAGTATTGGAGGCCAAGATATCTGCTGAGGGGAATGAGGGCTCCAGTTCAAATGACGAGCCAAAGGAGAGGCCACTCTGAGGGAGTGTGACGCTCGAAGAGGGCTCCTTTGGCACGTGGACATACCAACCGTTTAGCTTGTTGGACGCTCGTGGGAGTGATAACGCTCGTTGGGCTTAACTCCCTGAAGTGGGATTGCGTTCGTTGGCTTAGCGCTCGTGTGCTGATGGGTGCCCCCTTGGAGATGACTGCCTTAGCGCATGGCTTAGCGCTCGTGCGCTGATGGGTGCAGCCTTGTGGAGACAGATGTCATCATCTCGGTGATGCCACGTGTCCTGATGTGGAACGATCGTATTTTGACCCCATCACAAATAAACCATTAAATAATAATTATTTATTAAATCTTATGTAATTATATTTATTTTTTTATATCAAAGTTGTTATTTAAAAAAATGAATTTTATTGCTAATCGGGTCGGATTTTTTATCGGATCTAATCCGATCCGATTATGTATGGATTCAACACTACAAGAAAACAGGCATTTTCCGACGAACTTTTCTTTTTTTTTTTTTTTTTTTTTTTTTGGTAAGACCGACGAACTTTTCCTACGAACTTTGTGGGTCTGAAAATTTCCGATGAAATTCCGACGAAACTAATAACACGTTACTTTTTTTAGACCAATTTAAAATTTTCGACGAATTTTCGACGAATTTCAGACGAATTATAATTTTAATTAATAAAATAAATATATTTTGTTATTCAGACCAATATTTGCGACGAACTTTCGCCTGAAATTTTAAATTATTTTCCTTTTTAAGTTTTCAGACGAAAATTGGTCTGAAAGTCGTCTGAATTTTCAGACGAACTTCAGACCAATAAGTTCGTCTAAAATAAATCCACATTTTCGGCCAAACACCGACGAAAATTTCGTCTGAAAGAAATTGGGGTTTTTTTGGCCAAAACTCAAACAGTCTTCTTCTCAATCACGTCTGAATATCCGGAGATAGTGCGACGAACTTTTGCGCTGGAAAATGAGCACCAGAATCGGTTTTGGGCGACGAAATTCAGACCAACATTGCCTCTGAAATCTTTCAAAACTTTATGAAATGAAATTGAGAAGGGTCTCTCATCAGAGTAGCAGCTAATTCCATGCCCTAATTTGTTGGCTAAGTTCATTCCCGTCTCTCCAAATATTATTTCAGGTTTTTCCCTCCCAATCTCCCTCGCTGAATCTCCCTCGTTGAAAAGCTTAGCCTCATTCAACAGATAGGGTTTGGCACTCTCAATTTCCCTCGTTGAAAAGCTTGTCATTTGTAATCAACCTTGGCCCCACGGTTTTCGCCCCGCCAAAGCCTCAGTGTCCATCGTCGGCGCCTCCAAACAAAGAAAAA
Organism: Lantana camara; assembly: GCA_037501455.1. Lineage (NCBI taxonomy): Eukaryota > Viridiplantae > Streptophyta > Magnoliopsida > Lamiales > Verbenaceae > Lantana > Lantana camara. Next base: position 27,414,901 of record CM074863.1, read on the forward strand.
GGGGTTTTTGTTTCCTTCTCCCTTTTGCCATTTTCTTGGAACTTCCGTGAGGGTAAAGGCCACAGCTCAGCTGAGCTGCCATTTTTGTCTCTTTGGAGAAAATAGAGCTCAAATTCCAAGTGGTATACATGTTTGACTTCTTGCATTTCATTCAACACAGCACCCAAAAGATTGTATGCTTGTTTGCCATTTGGTTTGATTCTGCTTTTGATTCAATTTGTAGTTATGGTTCTTCCAAGTGAGCTCTTTTATTGCCAAAATTTTCATCTTTTTTCCTGAAAGATGGGACCCTTTTTGGTCGATTTTGCAATGTTGGTTGGATTTATGTGTGTTTGTGCTCATGTGTGTCTCTGCAAAGGCCTCTCTTTAGTGCGTGTGTGTGTCTGTTTCTGCAGTGGTTTCTGTTATGTAGAGAATGTGTGTATTGTGTGTTTGGACAGATTTAGGAGGGACATTCTTTTTTCATTTTGTAAACCTTAGAAGTCTAACCTCTGTAGATCTAAGTTGAGTTGTTGCTTCCTGTGAATGTGGATGAGTTTCCCAGAAAAGATGATGGAGTTCTTGAATGTAAATTTGTATAATCTTGAGCTTCGAATGATTTGGTATGTATTCCGTATATGATGTTAATTATGTTATGTTCTACCATCTGTGAATTTCTCTTAAGTGGGTTTTCTCTGATCACTTCTATTAGATTGCAATCGTTGAAAATTATTCAATCATTTGAAAACAGGGGATTTAAAACTAAGCGGAACATTCAAATGGAACATCTTAGTTATTGCTAATATTCAAATTAAGAAGATTAGATACTGCCTCCTTTCTCCTCTAAATTTTAGAATGAGGTGAGAAAAATGGAGAATAAAAGTTTAAGATCCTTATCATAGATACCATACTTTGGATAGAAATGGAGTTTCTGAAGCATTGTTTCCTTGCAATTTAATATGGCTTTGCTTTTATATCTCATTATTGATCTGATCTTTTACGATTGGATTTCAGTATTTCACAGTAGTAAGTTTTATATTTTCCTTTTCCTATGCTTTGTTTTGAATCCAATAAGAAACATATCTCGGATCTACCATAATCCATGATGAGCATTATCAAGTGTATCTGTTGTATTTTGTCAGTTGTAATTGTAGAGGATAAGCCGAGATCTCCGCATAACTGATTGCCCCAATCTCAGCACAACAGATTGAGCTCTCTTAGGATTTACCTTAGGTTGCATATTTGTAGGGATTAGTTGAGATTGTTGAGATTTCCTTTATGTATCCATCTCTTGTATGTATCGTGTATTTATACTCTGTAACCCTCTTCCTTGGAGTAACACAATCAAACATTATACAGAAAATATTATATGGTATCACGAGCCATCGATCCATAAAATCCTCTCCTTTTTTTTTCCTCTATCCCATGGCTTCCGACTCTTCTGCCATCTCCTCCGCTGCACCGACCGATCCCACACGGTCCCTCACCCTAATCAATTCCTCCGGCTCCGTCAAGCTTCACTCCAACAACTATATGGCGTGGAAGCTTCACATGCAAGCACTCCTTCGTGGTCACAACCTTTTTGGCTACATTGATGGATCCACGGTGAAACCTCCCGAATCCATCTCCTCTGGCGACGCCGTTGCTCCCAATCCGGCGTTCGCCTCTTGGTTCCAACAGGACCAACTAATTCTCGCTGCCCTGGCCGGATCCCTCCACCACACCATTGCTCCGATCATCCACGGTGCTCTCTCCTCTCGTGAAGCCTGGCAGGAGCTTGCAACCACGTTCGCCAATGCTTCCCGGGGACATATCAAACAACTTCGGGATGCCCTCAAACGTTGCACCAAAGGCACCAAGACAATCAACGAATACATGACACATATTCGCACCAAATCCGACGAACTTCGGCTCCTCGGCCACCCCCTCGGCCCAGAGGACATCACTGATATCGTCCTTGACGGCCTTGATGACTCCTATCGCTCTATCATTGATGCCGTCAATGCCCGAGAAAGTCCAATTTCCTTGGCCGAACTTCATGAAAAACTCCTGAACAAGGAACTTTCCCTCACCTCTACTCAGCTTAACCACTCCACTACTCCTATCTCCGCCAATGCCACAGCCCTTCAAACGAAACACCGTCAGTGGCGTCCCTCAAACCCACTGCCATCTCACAACACCTCCAACCGTTCGCCCCGCCCTTACCTTGGAACCTGCCAACTCTGTGGTGTCCAAGGTCACTCGGCTCGCAGGTGCCCCCAATTCCAAATCCTCCAACAACCGTCTCCACCCTCATACACTCCCCATCATCGGCCAAATCAGCCACCTCGCCGCCCACAAACTCAACCCGACACCCCGTGGCAGCCCCGTGCCCACTATACCACTGTCCCGACACCAAATAACTCCACCAACCTTTCGTCCCCGTCTTCTTGGCTACTTGACAGCGGTGCGTCTCATCACGTGACGGCCGACCTCGATGCTCTCTCTCTCCCAACTCCATACACTCATCAAGATAGCATTATGATCGGTGACGGGTCCTCCCTTCCAATTACTCACTCGGGTTGTGTCTCTTTACCATCTCATCACTCTTCTCTCTCCCTTAACAATGTTCTTTATGTTCCCTCTATGCATAAGAATTTAATTTCGGTTTCCAAGCTTTGTGAATCTAATCATGTCTCTGTTGAATTTACCTCTTATGGTTTTCAGGTGAAGGATCTGGCGACGGGGGCTTCGGTCGTGACGGGTCGTTCCAATAATGGCGTGTATGAATGGCCGATGCTCAAACCTTCTCCCTCACCACTGGCCGCAACCTCATCCCTGAAACCCTCTGGAGATGTTTGGCACAATCGGCTAGGGCATCCATCCGCCCGTATTCTTCGCCACACCATCCACCATTACAGCCTAGAGTCTTCCCCTCCCCCTCATATTCTTGATTGTCATTCATGTCATTGTAATAAGAGTCACAAACTTCCTTTTGGTGATTCATCAATAAAATCTAGTTCTCCTCTTGACATTTTGTTCAGCGATGTATGGACATCTCCCGCACTCTCTCTTGATAATCACAAGTACTATATAATCTTCGTTGATCACTTCACTAAATACATTTGGTTTTTTCCCATATCCAAAAAGTCTCAAGTATCGGAAGTCTTTAAAAAGTTTAAACCCCTTGTTGAGGTGAAATTCAACACCAAAATCAAAGCACTCTACTCTGACAATGGTGGCGAATACATGGCCCTCACCTCATACCTCGCCGATAATGGCATCTCTCACTTTACTACCCCGCCACATACTCCTGAACATAATGGGTACTCCGAACGCCGCCATCGGCACATTGTGGAAACGGGCCTCACCCTACTTCATCATGCTTCCATTCCCGTGTCCTACTGGCCCTTTGCCTTTGCCACCGCAGTATATCTCATAAATCGTCTCCCCACTCCAGGTCTCTCCATGTCATCCCCCTATCTTGCCCTGTTTCGTGAACCCCCAAACTACGGTAAACTTCGTATATTTGGGTGTCTCTGTTATCCTTGGCTCCGGCTGTACTCCGCCAACAAACTCAGCCCTCGATCTTCTCCCTGTGTCTTTCTTGGCTATTCCCTAACTCAAAGTGCTTATCTCTGCCTCGATCTCTCCACGAACCGCTTATATACCTCCCGTCATGTTCGCTTCATCGAACATAGCTTCCCATTCTCCGCCCAAGCCTCAGCCACCGAATCCTTTCCTACCGACTGCTCCATCTCAACTCCAACACCTACCCCCCCTCCACCGCTGGTGTCATTCATACCTCCAGTGCAACCCCGTCGCGACTCGGTCAGCTCCTCGCCGTCAGCTCCATCACCATCATCTGGTACGTCTCCTTCTCCCACTCCTCTCACCGCCGTCTCCCCTACTTCTCAACCGGAGTCCCAGCCTGCATCTGCCACAACTCCGCCTTCACCCACTGCTCCCTCATCTTCTCCATTGCAACAACACCATCCCATGATCACACGTGGTAAAAATAATATTCGTAAACCATCTAAAAAGCTGAATCTTTCTTCTCAGGTTGTCCCAGCTGCTGACATCGAGCCTAAAACTGTTACACAGGCCTTACGGGATGAGCGTTGGCGCGCGGCGATGGCCGCCGAATATGATGCCTTGGTCCGAAATGGAACGTGGAGTTTGGTCCCAGCTTATGAAGCTCCCAACCTCGTCGGTTGCAAGTGGGTGTTCCGTGTCAAACGCCGTGCCGACGGGTCTCTTGACAAGTTCAAAGCTCGCCTTGTCGCAAAGGGCTTTCATCAACGCCCGGGTGTCGATTTTCAAGACACCTTCAGTCCCGTTGTCAAGCCAACCACCATTCGGATTGTTCTTACTATTGCTGTGACACGAGGCTGGCCTCTACGGCAACTTGATGTCAACAATGCCTTTCTCCAAGGCCATCTCTCTGACACTGTCTATATGATTCAGCCGCCCGGGTTCGTTGACAAGGATCAGCCCAACCATGTCTGCAAGCTACACAAGGCTCTCTATGGCCTCAAGCAGGCTCCGCGTGCATGGTTCTCGGAACTACGGGGGTTCCTTCTTGCTCAGGGATTCTCTAATTCTCTTGCCGACTCATCCTTATTTATCCAGCCAAGAGATAATGGATTGCTTTTTGTCCTGGTTTATGTCGATGACATTGTTATCACCGGACTTGATGCCACTGTTGTGTCGGCCGTCATTGACACTCTCTCAGCCAGATTTGCCCTCAAAGATCTGGGCCCTCTTAATTATTTTCTTGGCATCGAATGCACCTCCACGCCCGACGGACTACTTCTCTCTCAGCGTAAGTACATTCATGACTTACTTCATCGTCTTGATATGGAGGGCTCCAATCCGGTCGCCACTCCGTTTTCTCCTGATACAGACTTACGGCTCATTTCTGGCACCTCTCTATCGGATCCCGCTGAATATCGCTCTATCGTTGGTGGGCTTCAGTATCTCACTCTTACCCGGCCCGACATAGCCTTCTCTGTCAATCGTCTCTCACAGTTCATGCATTGGCCAACCACGTCACATCTTCTTGCTGTTAAACGGCTGCTCCGATATCTTCGTGGCACTTCTGACTTTGGAATTTACATTCACCGCAACAACACTATGAATCTCTTGGCCTTTTCGGATGCGGACTGGGGGGGTAATAAAGACGACTACACCTCTACGAGTGGCCATATTATTTATCTTGGTGTTAACCCCATTAGTTGGTCTTCAAAGAAACAACGCAGCGTTGCGCGTTCATCTACGGAGGCTGAATACCGAGCCGTTGCGTCCACGTCGGCTGAGGTTCGCTGGATTTGCTCCCTTCTGTCCGAATTAGGTGTTCATCTACCTCACCCTCCGACTATCCTTTGTGACAACATTGGGGCCACTCATCTCTGCTCCAACCCGGTTTTCCATTCGCGGATGAAACATATTGCGCTTGACTTCCACTTCGTACGGGAACAAGTTCAGAGAGGTGCTCTTTCGGTCCGCCATGTCTCCTCTGTCGACCAACTGGCTGATGCCTTAACCAAAGCTCTCCCTCGTCAGCGGTTCCTACGGTGCCGTGACAAGATTGGCGTCTCCCTCGGATCCTCCATCTTGCGGGGGCGTGTAGAGGATAAGCCGAGATCTCCACATAATTGATTGCCCCAATCTCAGCACAACAGATTGAGCTCTCTTAGGATTTACCTTAGGCTGCATATTTGTAGGGATTAGTTGAGATTGTTGAGATTTCCTTTATGTATCCATCTCTTGTATGTATCGTGTATTTATACTCTGTAACCCTCTTCCTTGGAGTAACACAATCAAACATTATACAGAAAATATTATAGTAATGCTCTTTCCAATTATGCAGGACTGTGGAGGGGCATTTACAGGCTTTCTCTCACAGGGACAGAAAGAAGGTAAAGTAATTGTTTCTAACATACATTTCCTTTTTTATTTCTTGGAGGAAAAACTATCCATAGATCAAATATATACTAAATCCGCTTTTTTTTTTCCATGATTCAGATGCCAGTTATTGTGGCTCTTGAACTTATTTTCTATGTTCTTTAGATGGTATGATTTAGTTATGTTCTTGTACTTAGTTTTTAACTGGTATTTTGTTAGCATTATTAACTACTTATAATTGGGTAGGTCTCATGATGGTCGATTGATTTTACTTCAGCCTACAAAGTGGTCTTTCAAGTCTGCACATAATCTTGAAGAACAGTGATCTATCTTCAAGGTAAGAGCTTTCATGCTATTGTTTTCTAATTCACTTATTCAGCTGCAAATAATGAATTGTCTCTATTGTTGTCTTCTATTCTTGAAAAAGAAAAGAAAAAGTTACTTTTTTGGTTGTGTGGTTATGTTTGCCTCTGATTTTCTCCATCTCTTGATTGTTAGATTTCATAAATGTTTGTTGGCTGCTTTTGGTTTGAATTTGTTTAAATCTGTGTTTCTGAAGTTTGGATTTCGATGTTTATGTTATTTACATAAATCAGCACAAAAAGGAATCTGTGTCTCTTTCGCTGGTGATTAGTGTCTATTTGACTTTGGATTTCTAGTTTTAATAAGTGTCTTAACTATGCAGGCTTATATGAAAGAATAATGCTCCAAAGTTTTAATTACAATGGTTCTGAATAATTAGTTTCAGCTTAGTTAAAGAAGGTGTCTAAAAGTAGTCCTCTTTCTTATTCAACTCTTTTGCAGGATCATATTTCGAAGCTTAATCTTGGCTTGGAACTTTGTTATCGGTTGGATTTAGAGATGCATCATTCTAAGGTGAATACACTTTTGTTAAAATTTAATGGTATTTATATTTTACAGTTCATGCAAGATGTATGCTTTTTGTTTGTGAATTGCATTTGTTGAAATACATGAAGTGTGTGTGACCTATTTGTTTGTGACTTAGACATGATTTTGTGGGTATGTTATTAGAGAATAGTTTCTCTTTGTGTGATAGTTGAGAGAGAGGTTGGGATCTATTTGTTTCACTGTCTCCTTTTTACTTGCATTTCCTGCTGCCACCTCAGATCCATGATTAGGTAGTGATACATCTCAACATCTCAGAAGGGGTGATGAGTTCTTTCCTAATTGATGAGGCATACTTGTGAATGTGACGTCTTAGCTCTTTCAAGTGTGAAATGCTACAGACACTATTGCTACAGTAGTTTTACTTTCTGTTTTTTTTTTTCTTTTTCTTTTAATTAGTTTGCTAAATCATCTTTCATTGTTGAAACTTTTTGTGGGAGTGACCAAAGTTTGTTTGTTCAGCTGAATTTTGATCGAGTATTGTTTTCTCATTTCCTGGAATCTCATTTCCTGATTCTTCCTTTGTACGAAGATATAGTTTATTTGTGCATTCAATTGAATCTATGTGGGGTTCAAGGAATTGATTTTTTAATGAACATTGCTTAAAGTTTCATTCTGTATGCTGTGATAATCAAATCAAGTTTAAGGAGTAATTAGAGGGAGCCCTCATTAGAGTTCAAGAAAAGGTCTTTTTCCTGCTTTTAGCTCAGTGTATGCTGTGTTTCTTCATAATACTCAGGTTTGCGACCATATAAGTGTTCTGTAAGTGTTGCACACTTTGGTTTTTTGCTTGCTGAAAATTATTTTTTCTTTTTCTCTTTTTTTTTTTTTATCTAGAATGTCGACATCGATTTCAAGAAATGAGTTAAAAGTTGGATGTTGTTGACATTGATTACAAGCGTATGCTGCTGCTCAAGTCGGAGCTGCTATAATTTCTGAAAAAGCCTCACAAGATACAAGAACCAAACTCGTAAGTTCTTTCTTTTTAATAAATTTTTGGCACTTTGATTGATGGGATTTGCGAATTGCTTAAGATGGCTTTGAGTTGATAATAAGTGTGCTCATGTGGAAAAGGGTATTAAAAAGTTCAAAGATGAATGCATCTTTTACATTCTCCTTTCGGTTTATTTTTTTATTATAAAAGGTTTGAGCAAAGTTAAAGAATATGAGTAGATCAAGGGAAATTTTCTTAATATCAGAAAGCTGAAACTAAAGGGGATATGCAGTTCCTGGACCAACTTTAAATGAAAATTTGGTTCGAAATGAACAAATCAAAGAACCGGATTATTAATATGCCACTTGTTGTTCTCCATTTGTTATGTTTGTCATCAGCACCAAATTCAACACGAACGAAGAAACATGATTTATTCTATAATACCTTATATGGGAAATCAACCATTTACATAGTTAGAACTTAAAAGTAGTAATGCAACAACTGTGTTACATGGATGATGAGTTTAAACAGTGCAGATCCATATGTAGCTAGGGGGTGACTGACCTCCTCGACATCAAAAGTACACCCATATACATAATATTAGTGGTGGATGTTTGACAGTGCTTGGTTGCATAGTGACCCCTTTCTTTTTTATAATTGTTCCCATTTAATTTTTACTGTGAAGAAGTAAGTTATAATATTTGTTTAAGTGGAGAGTATTTTGAATTTTGACAGCTTGTATGCAGCGAGTGCAAACATAAATTCCGAACTCATACAAACTCTTTTTTTAAAACTGTTTCTGTGGCACCTAACCAACATACTAAGCTTTATCTATGTTAAATTTCGTGTTCATCCGAGTCTGTTTGATACCCGAAAAAAATTTCAAACCACGCTGATGTCCCCAGTTTTCTGTCTGACTTTGGGGACTGAGCAGATGGGGTAAACCAGTGAATTTTAAAAATCTGTTTTATAGAGAAGTACGTATATGTGTTGGGAGTATATCTATAAAATTTCATAATCTTCCGACTTCGTTTGATTTGGTAAAAATACTTGTCTTTGAAAGGTATCGTTGCAGCGAAGTTGCTGTACTCTCCCGACTTTACACAAAAATCTGTATTTGTGCAGAAATCTCTAGGAATTGAGGCCAATTCCATTTGGAAGAAAAGGTTGTCTAGTTTACTAGGAATTTTACGGCTCGTCAAAATACCCTCCGAGCAATAAGTTATGTCGAATTTTCTACAATGTGTGCATGTATAGAGTTTCTGCATAAATGTGTTTGTGTGAATACAAGTTGACTAAAACTAGTCTTTTTTCTCTTTATACTATTTTGCAGGATCTAATTTCCAAGCTCAACATTAGATCTGACATTGTTATCTTTTGGATTTGGAGCTGCATCATACTAAGGTGGGTACACGTATGCTGAAATTTAATGAAATGTGCTGATATTTGCAAAATTGCCTGTTGTGTTTATTTTAAGTGTTAATGCAAAAATATTGAGATTTTTAAAAATTAGTGGACAAGACTATATAAATGCCTTTCAAAGACTTTGCTGAAAATGAAAATAGAACTATATCTTACTCCGGATTAATTAGCAATTTTGAAACTAGAAAGCTTTTTATCTTTTTGTTGTTTCTTGATGTTAGGTTCTTTGTTTGAATAGAAAAGCTTACTACTTCAGTTTTTTCCCCTTGATTATAATTTGAAAAGCTAACTTCAGAATCTATTTCAGAATATTATGAAGCATTAGTTTAAGCGTGCATCTTTCATCGGACATCAACGAGTTATCCGAACTGCAGATTCTGTAAGTCACATCCTTTTGATATGAAAAGCTCCTAAAATTTGATTATTTGTGTACGTTTGACATGAAATATGAAGTTACATTCTGCCACTTTTGTTTGACAAATTAACAAAATATGAAGTCGCATTTATTTGATTGAAAACTGAAAGATGTATGCTTTTTGTTTGTGAATTGCATCTGCTGAAATACATGAAGTTTATGTACAGTTTTGAAATGGAAATTGAAAGTGGAATTAACACTTTTGCATGAAGTGGAATTTAATTTTTCAAAAGAGTAATTGTATGCATTTTAATTTTTTGTCTTTATAAGTGAGAAACAAAATTACTTCTTATTTGGTGCAGTTAGAGATGGAGATTATTGACTCTACAATTTCGTTTTTCTTACGCGGCGGAAGATTTAAACATTCCCATTTTGAAAAAATAAAAACAAAACATCTTAATTCCTATCAGATGCAATAATATAGAGAATTTGTAGCATAAAATTTGTTTTATCAACCGAGATAATCTTTATCTGTCATAATATTAGCACAATAATTGTTCTTCCTCCAAAATTACTTTTTAGTAATTTTGCGTTTGAAGATGGTCCAGAAAAGGATTTAAAATATTAAATTGAATGATCATAAATGGCAAATGGGTTTAGTTTCTCTATTAAAAAAATGACATTGTTGATTTCCAAAATGATCAACAATAAAAAATTTGGTAGATTTATTTATAAATAATTACAGTAACACCCCCTCGAAGGAAAAAGCATCAACTATGATGGATAATATTCTAACATTAACTTCTATCCTTTGATATGTAGATGGATAATATTCCTTCACATAGGAGATGGATGTATAATAGGACTCACCCTACTCGTGGCGGCCTAAAACTAGAATTTATAGAAGGGGTTGAATCTTTTATAGAATATGCAAAAGGGTTAGAAGCATTTAGAACAGAAGGTGTTATTCGATGTCCATGTGTTAAATGCTTACGGAAATGGGACTTCTTATCACCTGCTACCGTTACACGACATTTGTATTCACATGGGTTCAAGCCAAATTATTGGTATTGGACTGATCATGGGGAGGTAGCTCCTAGTGAAGAGAGTACACCAAATTTCGGTCATGCAGCCGCGAGTACGAGTCATGAAGGACATGTAGATCCTTTAAGTAGATATGTTGAAATGTGTATTGATGCGGCGAGACAAGATATGCCAACTGGTGAAAATCAAGAACCAAATAGGGGTCCCAACGTTTGGGGGGAGTCAGAAAATTATCATGAGTTGCCTAATGCAGAAAATCAAAAGTTTTTTGATCTGTTGAGGGATTTTAACAAACCGGTGTGGTCTGGCTGCGATATACACTCACCATTGTCTGTTTCTTCAAGATTAATGAGTATTCAAAATGATTACAATGTGCCGCATGACGCTATGGATGAGCTCATACAGTTGATTTCAGAATTACTACCACCCGAACACACTGTTCCTAATAATTTTTACGAAACACAAAAGTTGGTGAAGAAGCTTGGGTTGGTTAGTATAAGAATTGATTGTTGTGTCAATGGTTGCATGTTGTATTACAAAGGTGATGAAAACCTTTTGGAGTGTAAGTTTTGTGGTGCGCCTAGATATGAAACAAGTGAAGACAGAGGGAGTAAATGTAGAAGAAAACAAGTTCCTGTCAAATCTATGCACTACCTGCCTCTTATACCTCGATTAAAGAGGCTCTATGCATCAATGAGCTCAGCCCCGCATATGAGATGGCATGCTGAGAATCGTCGGCCTGACGAGGTCATGTGTCATCCTTCTGATGGAAAGGCTTGGAAGCACTTTGATCAATGTCACCCCGAGTTTGCCAAAGAGCCTAGGAATGTGAGGCTTGCTTTGTGTGCTGATGGGTTTACTCCTTATTCTCAATCAGCTGCATCATACTCTTGTTGGCCAGTAATTCTAACGCCTTATAATTTACCTCCAGAGATGTGTATGACGATGCCGTACATGTTTCTAACATGCATCATTCCTGGGCCTAAAAATCCAAAGCAAAACATTGACGTATATCTGCAACCGTTGATTGATGAATTGAAAGAGTTATGGGATGTTGGTGTGACGACATACGATGCATCAATGAATTAAAACTTTCTAATGAAGGCTGCATTGATGTGGACAATTAATGATTTTCCAGCTTATGGAATGTTATCAGGCTGGGGCACTGCTGGTAGACTGGCATGTCCCTATTGTATGGGTGATAGTAAGGCATTTTATTTGAAAAATGGTCGAAAACAAAGCTGGTTTGATTGTCATCGACAGTTTTTGGATATAGATCATTCTTACCGAAGGAATAAAATAAATTTTAAGAAGAATCGTACTGAGCATGATCATCCACCTCCTAAGTTGAATGGACATGAAATTTGGGAACAGGTTTGTGAATTTCCCAAAGTTACAGAACATCCCAACGAGTTAAGGATTTCAGGTAGTGGTGTCCAACATAATTGGAAGAAACAAAGTATATTCTGGGAGCTGCCTTATTGGAAGGATAATTTAATCCGTCATAATTTAGATGTGATGCATATAGAAAAGAATATCTTTGACAACATCTTTAACATGGTGATGGACATTTCAGGGAAAACCAAAGATAATGTGAACTCACGTATGGATATAAAGGAGTTGTATCGGCGACCTGAATTAGAACTAGTGCCTAAGGGTAATGGACGTTGGGTAAAACCAAAGGCTAAGTATGCATTAACATTGGAGCAAAAAAGAATAATATGTGAGTGGATAAAACAACTCCGCATACCTGATGGTTATTCAACAAATTTGTCACGATGTGTTGATACACAGCATGCTAAGATACATGGGATGAAGAGTCATGACTGTCACATTTTTATGGAGCAGCTGTTACCTATTGCCTTTAGAGAATTGCCTGATGAGATATGGAAACCGCTGGCCGAATTAAGTAAATTTTTCAGGGACTTATGTTCAAGTACGCTGAGGCATGCCGATCTTGATCAAATGGAAAAAAACATACCCATTATTTTGTGTAAACTTGAGAGAGTTTTTCCCCCAGCATTCTTTGATGTAATGGAGCATTTGCCGATGCATTTGATCGAAGAAGCGCGTAATGGAGGGCCTGTACAATTTATGTGGATGTATCCCTTTGAAAGGTAAAAAGAATTATTTATTATCTTATATAATAACCCTTAACTTAAATGACAAAATTGTCTTTTACTCGATACAGATTCCTCTGAAAGATAAAGAAAACAGTTAAAAATAAAGCTAGAGTTGAGGGTTCTATTTGCGAGGCGTTCTTACGACGTGAAACTGCCCATTTTTGCTCCTTCTATTTTCAATCGCATGTTCGTTCCATGAGAACAAGGGTGGTAAGGAATGATGATGGTGGTATTGATGACTCCAATCCAGAAATGTTGAGTATTTTCCACCAGGCAGGGCGTGCTTCGGGTGCATGTAATGCTCGCTTTTTGGATGATAAAGAGTACAAATCTGCTACAAATCATGTCTTATTGAATTGTGATGCGATCCAAACTTTCTTGGAGTAAGTTAGAGAGGTTAATTAATTTATTACATGAAGTGAATCAAGTGATAATTATAACAAACTTTCATGCATACTTATGAACTTTGTAGTTTCTTTACCGAGGAGTTTAGGCTTGGCCAAATAGACGGGAGCAGTCGAGTGGATGATGAATTTGCAGGATGGTTCAAAAATTACGTAAGTAAAACTGTAAACGGATCAATTTTTAAACAATTACCATTGTAAGAAATATATTTAATTTAACTTTATACAGGTCCGTGATCCAAAAAATGGAATTAACAATCCATACATACATCATTTATCTTGCGGTCCTCTTCTCAAAGTTAAAACGTGGTCCAAGTATTTTGTCAATGGTTTTAAATTCCACACACAGGCTTGGAGTAATGGAAAGAAGACAATGAATAGTGGGGTCTGGGTCAAAGGTAGCTATGATGAATCTGTTGAAGACGATTATTATGGAATGTTGGATGAAATTATTGAACTAGAATATCCCGGCGAACCAATCAAGAGGGTGGTTCTATTTAAATGTGTGTGGTTTGATCCAACTCCTAATCAAGGAACTCGGATTGGAGATGCAGAATGCATGACGGTAGAAGTTCAGAGAAGTGGTAAATATAGGAAATATGATCCTTTCATACTTGCCCACGAAGCCCGCCAAGTTTACTTTGTTCAATATCCGGGTCGTATTAGAAACAAGCAACAGTGGTTTGCGGTAATTAAAGCTAAAGCGAGAGGGAGGATAGAAATAGAAGAGTCTTTACCAATAGCTTATCAAAGTGATGAAGGAATAATGGTAAATATTGTTGCCTCAGATGATAATGTAGGGCATTTGGTTGACCATAATGATAGCTTCGAGGAGGTCGAAGCTGAACTACCTAATGATAATAATCACAGCGAAAATGAGAATGGTGAGGAAGAGTTTAACTCTGACCAAACTGATTCTGATGAGGAGCTTAACTCTGATCAATATGATGATGATTCGGATTATGACATGTGACGTAAGAAATGTAATTTTCTAACTTGTTGTGATCAACATGTTTGTTCTTTGCTTATTAACTTTGACTGAAAATGATTGGAAATGTTACTCACTTTACTTTCTTATTAGCTTTTACAAAAATTAGTTACATATATCTTTCAGGATTGCTTACATATATCTTTTGTTTGTGCAGGAACGAGAAAGAGATCAGTTGTCCAATTTAATAGGAGAAGATGCTACTTACTACTGTAAAGGGAAGAAGAGAGATAAGGTAATTAATCACTTAAATCTGGACTGAACCTGGCAACTTTTACGAACTGGTTGTATGTCTAACTTTAGTTTTGTGTCATTTAATAGTATAGATTATAGTTTTAACAACTCAAACACTTAAAATAACATAATATCATATTGTTAAATTATATCACCTAATGGTTAATTTTTGTTGTGTGTGATTGTATGGACAGTTCTGACTTTGATAAAAGGACAATATGACTAAATTATTTGTTAATTTTGCAAGTGGGAATATACTTTCTACATTTTTGTTTAATATAATAAATAAAGGCTACAAGGTACTCATTTTACTGGCTCCATACTTTTACATACTTGTTGACTAGAGGATGTTTGGCCGAGGTTATAAACTGTCTAGGAAGCTTATAATCACCTCAAGAGTGGTAAATTTGCTATGTAAAAATCTTATGAGATGTTACAATAAGTTGGTTTATAAGCTTCTTTTAAATACGTTGGTGATTAACATCTTCATTTTAAGAGATGTAACCCATGACCATAATAACTACACAATTGCCATTACTAACATATTATAAGCTCATACTCTTCATTTTATCTAACTAACACCAACCATCATAATAAGATCCAAAAAATCTCTTATAAGATGTAAGAGCTTATGGAAGCTCTTTTAAAATAAGCTTAGCTGGACACCTTCTTACTTTGTTATTTTTATGGAGATTAGGAATGTTACTTCATAAAGCCAGTGATACAAGTTTTTCTAATAAATATTCGGATTCCTAATAAATATTCAAAGAGTGCATATTATTTTTATTGATTATTCAGATATATTTTTCTGATCAAATTCTAGATGATTCTACCTAGAATCCAATTCCATTAATTGAAAATTATTTATTACACGCATGACGAGAAATACACGATATTATTCTAAATTTTCAACATGATTAATAGTATTCCTTATTGTGTCATTACAAATATCAGTTTTCTTTGGCATGATGTATTAACTATTTGAAAGTAATTGCTTATAGATGAATAGGCCTCGTGGCAACCTTAGTAGCGGTTCATGGGGGAGGAATAAAAGCCTTTGGAGAGGTAATATGATCATCAACAATTCATCAACATCTGCTGCTACCTCATCTGCTGTCCCGGCTACTGCACCAGGCGATGAACCATTATTATCATCACCAGTGGCTCCTTCTCCATCTGCAGCATTAGCTCCACAACCATCATTTTCCCCTCCACAACCATCACACTCTCCTACACAGCCATCGCTATCTCCATCTCATACATCAGCATCTCCTACTCAGCCAATTATTGATTCGAATTCTACATCACCACTTGGCATGTGTGCACCATCATTCACCGGTAAAGCAAAATTGGAGCCCGCTGGGAATGCGTAAGTATAGAACATAAAGTTTGTTGTGTCTTCGAATATTTCTGAAGTTTATGCATCTTCGTAGTATGTATTTATGCAGGTATGTCGATAGTTGGATTGGGACAAACAACATCACTAATGTCCTGAAATCAAAGTTGACTGAGCCATATAGGACATGGAAAGACATTCCCCGACATGTTGTTGCTGAATGGTTCGAGGAGTGGAAGGTATTAATCATTACATGTGTTTATTTAATTATTTATAACATAAATTAAATATTAAAAATGTTATATTTTATTGTTATTTGATTTTTATTTTACAGAAATATGTATATTGGGATCCACAACATGAGCAGCATATGAGAACTGCATTTGAGTTTGTTGGAGCGAAACGTTTGGCTGATCATTATAATAGGATTAGACACAAAGGTGAGAAGCCTGGATGGATGTTACAGAGAGTTTATGACAACTTGTATGAATGGTGGAAGACTGAAGAGTTCACATCTAAATCTTTGAAAAACAAGAAAAATAGGGCATCCACTAAAGGAGGCGTACTTCATACAGGTGGAAGCATTTCAGCTGCTACTATTCGAAAAAGATTGGTTAGTCATTACCTTAACAAAATTTAACAATTAGCTTAGTTTGTGTTCGAATAAGTTATCAAGTGTAAATTATTTGCAGAGCGAGAGGGAAGACAGAGAAGTAGACCATGAAGAGATATTCAAGATGACTCGAATCAGAAAGTTGGATAAAAAACAAACAACAAATGAGAATGTTGGAAATAATGATGAAGGCGGTCAACCAAGTGAACAAAGTGATGATGTGGGTAGAGCTATGTGGATCGACGAGCGTTCGAGCTCAACATGGGTTAGCATGATTGTATTTATGAGCAATTAATAATTTATTAAAGGTTTATCCACAATCATAATGACCACTTCCGGATATATATTACTGTAGGAGCTTTACATGAAGTTGAAAGAGGATAGAAACCAAAAAGCAGGTCTACTAGGTGAGGACGAGAGGGTTAACTTGCCTACCGATTTTGAATTACTTATTCAAGCTGGTGGGGGGCCAAACAAGAAAGGCGAGGTGTATGGGATGCCATACTTGAAAAGCAAATGCTCACGTACAAAAACTCCCACTAACTCTCAAGGTTGCTCTACTACCTCAGCCCCATTGTCGGAGTTGGATGAGTTGAGAAGACAACAGCAACAAGTGCTTGAAGAACAAGCTGCATTACGACTACAAATGCAGGAGCAGGAGGCTGGGATACGCCAACAGCAGGATCAGATTTTATCCGCTATAGCAGCAATGACGGCTATGTTTCAACAACAACGGAATTCAGATCCCGATGTCCAACGTCGCTCAAATGACTAGGCAAGTACTACTATGGTTTAAGTTATGTTGTGTGCTTGTTGTGTTGGTCTTGATTGTGGTGCTGGGGGTTGAATTTGGAATTAATGTTGTGTTGGTGCTGATCTGTTGGTGTGAGTGTTGAATTTGGAACTGTTGTTGTTGGTGTTAATTGTGTATAATGCTACATTGTTGGAATTGGGTTTCTATTGTGTGGCCTACGTACTGCATATGTGATCATCATTTAGCAACAACCTTTGCACTGCTTCTGTACTTCATCTGTTGATTCATTTTGTGTTTCTCGATTTTTTTTTTCCCAGAATTGTTTTGTGAAAATTGAATTTGTTGTTCTTGGGGATTGCAGCAGAAGTGATGGACACGAATTGGGGGTGAGAGGGGAGCAGTGGATGGAGGTTCTTTCGTGGGAGCCTAGGGCTTTCCTCTATCACAACTTTTTGGTAAGTTTTCATTATGTATCGGTTATATGTTTTCCTTTTTGATATCCTAGTTTGATCTTATCTGGAATGTGAGTCGTCTTGGATATCTAATTTTATGTTTGTTTTTTGTGCTTCTGGGTTTTCTTCATGATTTGGTTATTTGTTGGCTTTTGTTGATGAACTATGATGATTATTAGGAGGTTAAAGTGCAGGCACAGGCTGAAACTGCTTATGTCTTAAATGCAATTCCAATTCCTGATTGCTTAGGATATTGATTATTGATCCACTTCATCTACTATTTATCCTAATTTGGGGATTAGTATGTGGCACGTAATGTAGGTAGTGAGATTCACAAAGAAAATCACTTGTTCCATTTTGCAGATTAATGAAAGACTCCAACATGTCATTGCTTCATAAGAAACTGACTTGATGATAGATAAGTCAATTAAAGTAATGCACGTTTGCACGTTCCCTAAAGAATTGTAGATTACTTTTGTGTCATATTTTGAATTTGATGATTGTGTTTGGGGGCCATGATATTAGGACATCAATTTGGGATCCTTAGCTTTGTATCTTGTTGAAATTGACTTATATGAAGCAAAAGTTTTCATGAACCCTTCTTATGTTGCAAAAGTTTTATTTGGCTCGACATAAAACTTATATTAACCGTCTATGGTGCTGACAGTCTAAGGACGAATGTGAGTATCTGATAAATGTTGCTATATCACTTTGATTCATTATCTTCTGTATTCATGCATTTACGTGTCTTTAAAGTTTAAATCCTTAGTCACCAAATAACCTTTGTAGGTTTAATGTTTTTGTTGACAGATCAGACAATTTAAATGGCTAAAGTGGCAATACAGCAACACTAGGTAAATTTTCAAATGGTGGAGAGAAGTTTTCGCTTCATATCTAGTGTTAGCGTATTTTACGTAGTGTACATTGGCATAATATGGATTTGTGTAATAGTACACAAAGAATTTGTAATTTAGTAGATTTTATCGGATTTTGTGTAGTTGGATGTGTTATTACAATATTGTTAGATTTATGCACATGATTGAATTTCTAAATTATTGTTGAATTTTACGTTTTTTATTATTTTATTCTGGGTATATAATTTCTGAAATACAGGTTCAAAATTCGAAAAATAAAAAACTGAAAAATTAAAATTACTATCAATCTTCCGACGAAAATTGCGACGAAAATTGCGACGAACATCGTATAAAAAATTTCAGAATTTACTATTTTTTTTTATATTCGTCTGAAAATCGTCTGAAAGTTCGTCTGAAAATTATCTGAAATAAATTGAAGTTCGTCTGAAAATCATCTGAAAGTTCGTCTGAAAAAAATTAAATTTCGTCTGAAATTTCAGACGAAAATATTTGGTCAGAATTTTTCCTCGCAAAATAATTTCAGACGAACATATTTGGTCGGAATATGTCCTCGCAAAATGATTTCAAACGAACGTTTTTGGTCGGAATTTTTCCTCGCAAAACAATTTCAGACGACCATTCTTCGTCACAAAAACGCCGGAAAAAGATACGAGGAAAATTGGGCCGATGTATTTTCGTCGGAAATGTCGTCGCAATTTCGTCTGAAAACGAAAATTTGGTCCATATATTATCGTCCGAATTTCGTCGCAATTTCGTCGGAAAATGAGTTCACCGGAAATTTGTAAAATTCGGGCGAGATCATTTTTCGTCTGGCTTCGTCGGAATTTGGTCGGAAAATTAGTTCGTCGGAAGTTTCATCTGAAAAGTCGTCTGAATTTGACTGCGACGAGGGTTATTCCGACCAAAATATGTTCGTCTGAAACTCGTCTGAATTTCGTCGGAAACCTTGGATTTCAGACGAAAAAGTCCAAATTTTCGTCTGAAATATTCGTCTGAAATCGGCTGTTTTTTTGTAGTGCAAAAACAATATAGGATTCGGATTCGGATCCGGTTGTCGGATTTTCTTATCGGATTCGGATCCGGAATATCCTGATCCGGTCCGAATCCGACTCGTTGACAGCCCTAAAATTAGGGATAATTACATCCAACTACCCTCAAGTTTAGCCTAATTACAAGCTGGTCCCTATTCTTTTAAATATTACATTATAGTCCCTAAGCTTAGTTAATTTGTTAATTTTTGCACCCTTTTAGGGACGATTTTACATTTTTGGTCATACATTATATGTAACGCTCACAAAACCTTCAGGGAAATAAGTGTACTTTTACAAAATCCGTTAATGGACTTCACACAAAAAAAAAAGCTTAGTTAATTTGTTAATTTTTGCACCCTTTTAGGGACGATTTTACATTTTTGGTCATACATTATATGTAACGCTCACAAAACCTTCAGGGAAATAAGTGTACTTTTACAAAATCCGTTAATGGACTTCACACACAAAAAAAAAAAAAGGGACTATAATATAATATTTAAAAGAATAGGGATCGGCTTGTAATTAGACCAAACTTGAGGGTAGTTAGATGTAATTATCCCTATAAATTATTTAATTGTTGGTGTGCGTGATAAATATAAAATAGGGAGAATATTTACATCTGACTACCCTGCTTTAGACTTAATTACAACGCAGTCCATCATTATCGAGAAATTACATTTTAGTCTCTAACTTTGAGAACCGTTTGTGGTCCCTAGGGTTCCGTTATATCATTTCAAAAATAACCCTGATTTGTTGTAAAATTCATAATTTGTAGGGATCGTTTTGTTTATATTTGTCAACTTTATGGATGATTTTGTAATTGTGGTTATATATTCAATGTAACACTCATAAAACCGTCAGGGGCATAAGTGTATTTTTATAAATTTAGTTAAGGGGCCTCAAACCAAACAAGATTTATGGGGACTAAAATGTAATTTCCCGATAATAATGAATTGCATTGTAATTAGGCCTAAATGTAGGATAGTTAGATGTAATTTTCCCAATAAAAGATGAAATGGATCTACAAATTATTTAAAGTTTCTCAAGAACTAATTCCCTCCCCATCACAAATCACCTATAATAACTACAACCTGTCCTCTCATGCTAGTCTTCCTCCTCCGCCATTGACCCTTAACATCCCTACAAAGCCACACCTGACACCACCACCGTCGCGCAATGGAGGCGCCGCTTCTCGAAGGGAGCTCTGGCGAGACTCTGCTGATCGGAGACGATGGAGATTATCTTCCGGCGAAAGGTCTGAAAGCATGGTGGACCATTTTCTGCATAGAATCAGCCAAGCTGTGGGCAATCGGCGGCCCCATTGCCTTTCAGATCCTCTGTCAGTACGCCACCATATCCGTCGCCACCATGTTCGTCGGCCACCTCGGAGACGTCGAGCTCTCGGCTTTCTCCATTGCTGTCTCCGTTGTCGGAAACTTTGCTTTCGGATTCCTGGTTAGTTCACTTAAAACTTTCATATTTGATTCGTGAGGAAAAAAAGAAACAATTTACCCCTATATTATAATTGTGCGACCTTTCAAATGTTTCATTTTCATATGTACTTTGCAAGAATTTTTTTTTGGCTTGATCTTGACTATTTTAGTTTCTTGGATATGGATTTAATCAAAACTGTATAATTATATTAATAATTTTTTCACAATAAAATTTGTAGTTGATCTTTATAATATGCAGAATATATTTACTAATTTAAACAGCATCAACCATCAAAGGTTAAAAGTTAAAACAAAGGATCTAAAGAGACAAGGAAATGTGATAAAGTCGTGCGTGCATGTAAATTGTAATAAACAATTCATTAGTAAATGTTGAACGACAACTATGGGTTGAGTTATCAATATCCTAATCATTAAACATTACAAAAATCATAAAACGTGTTTGGAACGTGCGTCTGAGATATGGTAGTTGATCTTGTGATCTCCAACATTATTGCATGTGTGGAGCTTGCAACTAGATTATGGCTGCAAACGAGCCAGGCCGGCTCGTGAGCCTGTTGAGCTCGAGTCGTCCTTGTTGGCGGGACGATGACAAAAGCGAAAAAACTAATAAGAATTCGACAACATTTTGCAGCTTGGAATGGGAAGTGCCCTTGAAACGCTATGTGGACAAGCATTTGGAGCTGGAAAAGTCGACATGCTCGGAGTTTACATGCAACGTTCGATAATAATCTTGTTCGCAGCTTGTGTGGTCATCTTGCCGGTCTACGTATTTGCCACCCCGATTCTCAAGCTAATCGGACAGCCATCAGAAATAGCGAATCCGGCTGGATATTTCACAATCCTAACAATCCCTTCATTATTTTCCAATGCTATCATATTTCCAACCCAGAAGTTCTTACAAGCTCAGAGCAAAGTCAGCGTTCTTGCATGGATTGCAGCTTTTGCTCTTCTTGCACAGACTCTTTTCTGCTGGCTTTTTGTTGATGTGTTTGGCTTTGGAGCAGTAGGTGCTGCGATTGCATTTGATCTGACGAACTGGGGTACTGCGATCGCACAATTTGTTTACATCGTGGGGTGGTGCAGGGACGGATGGAAGGGGTTCACGTGGGGTGCATTCCAGGAGATTTGGGCATTCGTAAGGCTCTCGTTGGAATCTGCTGTGATGTTGTGTTTGGGGATTTGGTATATGATGAGCATTGTTGTTCTCACTGGGAATCTTGACAATGCTGTCACCGCAGTTGGTGCACTTTCTATATGGTGAGGATTGTTGCTTTCTAAAATGGCTTTTTATGTTTCTTGATGAATCCTGGCTTTGTTTTTCAGCATGAATGTTGATGGCTGGGAAGCAATGGTGTTTATTGGGGTCAATGCTGCTATAAGGTAAAAAAAAGTTAAAATAAAAGGATAATAACACAGACATACCTTGAAGTTTGGTCTAATTACACAAACTTCCCTTGAGTTATGATGAATAACAAAAGAAGTAGCATGTTAAAAGAGTTTACTTTCTATCCGGGGTTCATAAATTGTTATTTTACTGATTTGATCTCTATTTTGGTTATATGATTACACTTATTAGTCATATTTGTCTATAAATTCACAATTATGAAAGTATAAGGGTATCGTGAGGGGAAGTTTGTTTAATTAGGCCAAAGTTCGGGGTATGTTGGTTTAATTATCCACATAATAAAAACACCAGATTTAATTCATTCAAAGCTGAGAATTGATATTTTCCACTGTTTATGTTTCTGTTTCAGTGTTCGTGTTTCAAATGAGCTTGGCAAAGGACATCCAAGAGCAGCCAAATATTCAGTCTATGCAACAGTCTTCCAATCCCTCCTCATCGGGGTTCTTTGCATGATTGTCGTTCTCGCCACCAGAAACTACTTTTCCATCATTTTTACTGATAGCGAAAACATGCGACATGCAGTGGCCCGCCTTTCTAGCCTTCTTGGTATAACTATGCTTCTAAATAGCATTCATCCCGTAATATCAGGTAATTTATCTTGAACTACATATACATACGAAGGTACTCTTCATTTCTATAATGTCGGTATATATCTTTATCATTTGAAGGTGTTGCCATTGGAGGCGGCTGGCAAGCACTCATAGCATACATCAACTTGGGTTGCTATTATGTTTTTGGCCTGCCTTTCGGATTCCTTCTCGGTTATGTTGCTAAGTTTGGAGTCATGGTAAAGAACTCTTCAACTTTATTATTTTGTATTAAACAAACAGATTATATTAAGGCTGATGTTGTGCTATTTTAAGGGAATCTGGGGTGGCATGATAGCCGGAATGGTTTTGCAGACATTACTGCTCCTCCTCGTACTCTACAAAACCAACTGGAACAAGGAGGTTAGTAATAATTAGCTGCTAATGTCTCCATCTCTTCATAGATTCAACTTGTTTTCGATATCCACCCGTTTTAGTCTTGGTAAAAAGTGGCTTTTTAAGAAGTTGAAGCAGAAGCTGAAATTGTAAAAAGTTCGATAAACAAAGTGATGGGTGTTTGCCGTTTGGAGAAAAAAGCTAAAAGTTCAAGAAAAGATTGAACAGCACTTTCATGAAGTTTGATCTTTAATGCTTCTAGTTTCTGAATCTCTCATCAAACAATCGTGATTGCAGGTTGAGCAGACGACAGAGCGGATGCAGAAATGGGGAGGCCGTGACACTGTTTCAGACAGACTTCTTCCTCTTACAAGTGGAGCAGATTAAAATTCTGAGTATCAAAGTATCATTTAAGCCAGAAAAATTACTTTCATGTCATTGTTTAAGGTTTGGCATGGCAATTCTCCATGTTGAACCTCCAACATTACAAGTTTACAACACTTCACCAAACGGTGTTCAGGTGGCTCATATTTGAAATTTTCTACTCCGAATCCAACTCAATCGAACCTCAACCAATCAACCAATCGGATGTTAAATATTTTTAACTTGCAATTTAGTTGATCCTTATCACTGACTCGTTACACTAGTCTTACCAAATCAGAATTGAGTAATTCTTGCACTTAAAAGGTGAAATCGCTCACCCCAAACAGCCCCCCACACCCTGACCCGACGGGATTGTGAGGAGAGAATTAATTCTAAAATTACTCAAAGTGCATGCTTATTGCCAAGGTCACAAAAACACAGAACCCAAAAATGGAATTAGATAATAGAGAAAACCTGTTTTAAGTGAAATATTACATAAGCAACATCTTTCATACAGAGCAAGATCCTACATGTACTAAATCGAAAAAAGATGAATCCCAAAACTTAAAGCGATTGATATTTTTTCTAAGCTGCTCCTGCAGCCTTTTGTTTCTTAGGCATGCGATAACCACCGACAACACACGCATGATCACGCTCAAAGGGTTCGAGAGTAACTTGTTCTGATGGTTTGAACTGCTCAGCTTGCAATTTCTTCACTTCCTGAGCAAAGACGGCCTCAGCAGGAACAGTTGAGTCAATGCAGTTTGCCTAAACAATAGAAATAATGTAGTTTAATTTCACAGGACATCACGTTCAGAGTATATCCCGAAGTTAGGTTATTTTATTGATAAAATTGTAAGCAGCATTACAAACCTTAATAGAAATGACGAAGTGGCCTCCGGCTTTCAGGAAATACGTTGCATTTAGTGCTAAAATTCGTGCCTGCAAGAGAAAAATAAATAAGTCATATACAAGAATTTGAGATAGCATTTTCCAGTTAGGAGTCCTCGTGCAGTAAGAATACCATGACCTGTCCATCAAATGATATCAACAGAAGAACTTACTCTGCTTTGAAATAGTAGGGCGAACATAGATGAAAAAGGTAATATATACAAATCGAAGTCAGATTAAAAAGGAAAGTGATAGTAAAGCATCAGCAACTCGGTTTTTGCATCATCCATGATGTCCTGAAGGGGAATCCGAGTAACTCATCATCTGCTTGATAATTGAAATACAGAAAGTAATTGCCAACAAAAGAGAGAGAGAGAGAGAGGGAGTTGTAAGAATATAGTAGTTTTCAGAAAACTAGAGATTTATGAAATATATTAGAATAAAAATAATAAATCAAGAGAAAATAAAAAAAAAATTGGTAGTATACTTGATATTCTCTTGAAAACTTCAAGAAATGTTAAAGACTTGTAGTTTAACTGTTACCATTATAGTTCAAAAGGTTAAGAAAACAAGATAAACTACTACAAATTGAAGAAACAATTTAGAAAAACGGTATCCCACTAAATAAACGTAGTATATTTTCATTTGGAGAGTGTATCCCAATATTAAACTACAAAGAAAGCAGACCTGATCAGGCTGAGCAACATCAGAAAAAATGACATCAACCATGCCAACAAGCATTCTGTATTTTGCAGGGTGTCTTGCATCTTCGATAATAGGGATAACATTCGTCCGCTTCTTTGCCATATTCACCAAGTCTCTACCACTTCTGTGTGAAAACTCAACTGCATAAACCACACCATCCTGCCACAGGGAGAAATATTAAAATCTAATATCCGAAAACAACTAAAGTTTAATAGCTCCATAACCGAATTGGGAAAATAAATACTTACAGGACCAACAAGGTCCGAAACGTGAGAAACTGTAGTTCCTGAAGCAGCTCCAAGGTAAAGGACACGAGCACCGGGTTTCTATTCAAATGGGATACAAAAAAATTATAACCTGACTTACAATGAAAGCTAATACAAAACAAATCTTTCAGCTTGTTAGGGAGGATAAAACTCACAATCCAAATGTTATCAACTCCACCAAGGATGGCAGCAGCTAACTTTGAACGGAAAGGATTCCATACTCTGTACTCAGTCTTGGTCCCATCTTCGTTCTGTTAGAGAACAAAGCGAAAAATTATTGTCCATACAAGAACAACCAACATAACTAAAAAAAGTCGCCCCCGAAAGTGAGATATGGACTCAATTAACAAATGTAACCAAGAATAGCTACTTAAATTCATACAAATAAGCCAAGAGCACAGCGCCTGAACTAACAAAATTTTATGGACATTTTTTCAAATAAGTAACTCCCATTTCAGAGAAAAAGCTCTGCAACGATGGAAATGTCATAAAAATCCAATCTTGACACAAATTTAATGAAACCTTAACCCACACAAAAGACCCATTTCGATAAAATTAACCAACAAAAACTCTACACCATCCAAGCACACAAGGAATAAGATAAAACAAGTTCACCGTAGCTAAACTCAAATTCATCTATGTTTCAGTCCTAACCTGAACAGAAATCCTCTTTTCATTATAAACAGCTTCTCCAGGAACCAGGTTCTTTGTGCAAAGGGCATCCTCTTTACCCTTAGCTATGAAAACACCCTCATGTCTATGGGGCTCCACGACCACCTTACTTCCTCCCTTCATTCCTCCTCCTCTTCCACCTCTACCTCCCCTTCCTCCTCCTCCGCCGCCTCTACCACCACCTCTCTTCATCGCACTTCCGCCGCCACCTCCACCTCTTCCGCCGAATCCTCCTCGACCACCGCCTCTTCCTCCTCTGCCACCTCCATCTCCTCTTCCACCCCTAAAGCCACCGCCGCCTCGTCCTCCTCTTGCGACCATGGCTGCTGAGCGAGTTCGCAAAGGGTTAGATAGAGTGAGCAAACTTTTGACTGCCAATCAACGAGGACAAGGGAGAGCGATTTATAATAATAGGGTTTTGTTTCTAGGGTTTAGGGTTTTGAGAAATCGAATATTTTCATTTTAAGCCCCTACATTTCAATGAATTACCCTATTTGGTATCTTATAATCTGAAATAACCATTTAAACCCCTCATTAGTCATTACTTTCAAGGACTTACATTTTGAATTTAAATCGATTTCATTATATGACCTTATCAGAAAATAGGGGACATCCCTTAAAACTACCTAGGGGTTGTGAAAATGTTTGTTTGCTCCCCACTTTTGAAATTGTTCCCACTAACTCCCTAATTGAGAATGAAAATGTTTGTTTGCTCCCCAATGACCTAGAATGTCTGCTTTACCCCTCATTTAACGTGATTCCACCCAAATTTTTTGCCACCATGTAAACCACCATTTATTATTGGGTTAATACAGCTAGGGGTCTTTACCAGCAACAAGAAAAAGGGTTGTCTGAACAGGAAGAAGAACATGAATAATGGCTCCCAATTAGCTCGCTGAAGCAAATCTGAAGACGTTCCCCAAGGCTGTCCCGATGACGACGACATTACGGGAAGCGTGGCAACTCTGGTACCCTCTCTCGCCGTGTTTTGCGGGTTTTAGCTAATCTCAGCTCTCTCGCCAATGGAAAAGACAGAGCTCCCTAGAATCGGCCCCGACGACTTTCTCCGACGAACTGAAGGCCTGATTGTTGACTCCTCTCGCCGATAAGCTCAGGCAATTTCGTTCCTTTCACAATCTCTGAGCTGAATTTGTTGAATTACTTTTTGCCTCTGTTTCGGATTTAGTCATGGATAACCCATACGAAGGTGGTGAGTGTAGCACACCCGTGCGTCTCCTTGGTGGTATACGCTATAATAAAAAAATGCATGTTTTCTCAATTAGGGCTGATTTCAATTTGATGAGTCTGAAGACAATTGTTGGTGATTATTGGCCTGAGATAAATAGGGAGGAATTAATTTTGACATACAGTGCGCCTCATGCCAAGGATCATGAAGTTAGGTTATTGAATGATGAAGATGTTTCTAACATGATTGAACTGCATAAAACCTTCAATTTGACATATGTTGACATTCGGGCCACTGATAGGGATGATGTAACCGAGCATATGGGTTCGACTAGCTTCAGGTACTTGAATAATGAATTTGTGTCGTTCATATTCTGTTTCCAGTGTATTTTGCAACCATTTATTTGTTTGTCAGCCTTGTTAGGTGCAGAGCAGAGGACACCGGACTGGCACTTACTCCCCAATCTGATGCTATAAATTCAAATTCCCGAAATTCGTGGAGTATGTGCATAAACGGAGTAGGCCAAGGGTTTAGAGATGCAGCTGAGTTTCGGAGAAAACTGAAAAATTATTCCGTGTCTATCCATCGTACCTTCAAGTACATTAAAAACGATAGTTTGAAGATCATAGCGGTGTGTCTTGATAGTACTTGTAAATGGCGTATTTATGCATCATATAGTAAGAAAGATTTACAATTTGTAATAAGAAAATGTTGCTTGCAGCACACATGTCGAGAGGGTAGTCTGCGCTCGAAGGGACATCCTAGAGCTGATGCTAATTGGTTTGCAAACATTCTGAGAGAGAAGGTTAGAAGTTATCCCAAGTATTCTCCTAAAGAAATGAAAGCCGACATAGGGAGGGAATTTGCTGTTGAAGTTCCCTACAAACGGGTGTGGAATGGTAAAGAAATGGCCATGTACGATATCCATGGCTATGATGGTGCTTCGTATGATCGAGTGAGATGGTACTGTGATGCCGTTAGAAAAACAAATCCTGGCAGCTTTGTTGATTATGAGGTGGATACGGATACTCAAAAATTTACGAGGCTGTTTCTTTGCTTTCATGCATGTTTGCTTGGATTCCTCAGAGGTTGCAGGAAGTTGATTTTCCTGGATGGGACTCACATTAAGAATAACTTCAAAGGCTGTCTTTTGTCTGCCGTAACGAAGGACGGCAACGATGGTTTGTTCACCCTCGCATATGCGGTTGTAAGTGCCGAAAATGATGCAAATTGGGAATGGTTTTGTAGGAAATTGCATGAGGCATTAGCGAGTCAGACACGAGGCCTAATCAGTTTTAAATCATATACATTTTTCTCTGACAGACATTCCGGTCTACGGAAGGCTGTCCCGACGGTCTTCCCTGGAAGCAACCATGCGTATTGCCTACGGCATTTGGTTGACAATTTCCGGGCTCAGGTAAGAGACATCATACTAATCTGAGTTACTGATTTGTTAAATTACTGTATCTAATTCAGAACATGACGTACTTGTTGGCCTTCATGCAGTATTTATTCTTTATGTCAGTTGTATCATATATATATATATATATTTTTGTGTAGATTCTCAGATTCTATCCTTACAAGAACAAAAAACATTGGGAAATGATATTTCAAAAAGCCGCATACACTATTTCATTCAATGAATATCGAAAATTTGTAGATGAGATTGTGAAAGCAATGCCGCGCGCAGAAGACTTCATTTTGCAGTCGGAGCCACAAAATTGGGCAAACTGTCTCTTTTCGGGGGAACGGTTTGGTGTCATAAATAACAATGTTGCCGAGTCTTGGAACTCTTGGGTGAATAATGCGAGGGTTCTACCTATGTTAGGTCTGGTTGATCAGATACGTGTACAAATAATGATTATGATGAAAGATTGGCGCGATATTGGAGAAAAATACAACATTGAATTTCTGTGTCCTCACCCAGAAGAGATGTTGAGGCAGAATTATGCTGAGGGTCGCAAAATGACATTAAATCGAGCAAGCCCGTTTCTGTTTGAAGTTTCCGAGGGTAAGTCAACCTATGCTGTGAATTTGGAAACAAGAACATGTACTTGTAAGCAGTGGCAGATATTTAGAATTGCTTGTAAGCATGCTTGTGCTTGTATTGAGGACAAAGGATTGTCGTTGTATGACTTCTGTGATGAAGCGTATTCCGTTGCGATGTATAGAGACGCGTACAGGTTGCCTATCTACCCCATACCAACAGGCGAAGAGCTGGCTTTGGTGGAAAATGAAAATGATCAATTTGTTTATCCACCCGATGTGAGAGTTCAACCTGGACGTAGAAGACAAAAGAGAATACCGTCTCAAGTTGTCAAAAGAGACCTGACATGTTCACGCTGCAAGCGAAAGGGTCACAATCGACGTGGGTGCAAAGAGCCCCTTCAAGCTTAATTTTCCATGTTCTTCAATTTGTATGTGGTTGTACACTTTATGATAAACCTGTGTAGTTTAGTTTGTTGGAATTGAAGTAAGTAACCTTGGTGTCATGTTTAACCAGTTATGCACAACCTATGGACAATTACCTACGTGATAATAGCAGCTGTGTACCATATTTTCTCCACACATAGTTCAATCTCCTACGTGCTCCTTCACAAATTTATACGCAATATGGACGTTTAAGTACGTGATAAAACCATTCTGATACAACATTTTCATAACACATGTACGAAGCGAGCAAGTGTTGCATACTTCAATCTCCTACGTGCTTCTTCACAAATTTATACGCTATATGGGCGTTTAAGTACGTGATAGTACCATTCTGATACAACATTTTCATAACACATGTACGAAGCGAGCAAGTGTTGCATACTTCAATCTCCTACGTGCTTCTTCACAAATTTATACGCCATATGGGCGTTTAAGTACGTGATAGTACCATTCTGATACAACATTTTCATAACACATGTACGAAGCGAGCAAGTGTTGCATACTTCAATCTCCTACGTGCTTCTTCACAAATTTATACGCCATATGGGCGTTTAAGTACGTGATAGTACCATTCTGATACAACATTTTCATAACACATGTACGAAGCGAGCAAGTGTTGCATACTTCAATCTCCTACGTGCTTCTTCACAAATTTATACGCCATATGGGCGTTTAAGTACGTGATAGTACCATTCTGATACAACATTTTCATAACACATGTACGAAGTGAGCAAGTGTTGCATACTTCAATCTCCTACGTGCTTCTTCACAAATTTATACGCCATATGGGCGTTTAAGTACGTGATAGTACCATTCTGATACAACATTTTCATAACACATGTACGAAGTGAGCAAGTGTTGCATACTTCAATCTCCTACGTGCTTCTTCACAAATTTATACGCCATATGGGCGTTTAAGTACGTGATAGTACCATTCTGATACAACATTTTCATAACACATGTACGAAGCGAGCAAGTGTTGCATACTTCAATCTCCTACGTGCTTCTTCACAAATTTATACGCCATATGGGCGTTTAAGTACGTGATAGTACCATTCTGATACAACATTTTCATAACACATGTACGAAGCGAGCAAGTGTTGCATACTTCAATCTCCTACGTGCTTCTTCACAAATTTATACGCCATATGGGCGTTTAAGTACGTGATAGTACCATTCTGATACAACATTTTCATAACACTTGTACGAAGTGAGCAAGTGTTGCATACTTCAATCTCCTACGTGCTTCTTCACAAATTTATACGCCATATGGGCGTTTAAGTACGTGATAGTACCATTCTGATACAACATTTTCATAACACATGTACGAAGCGAGCAAGTGTTGCATAACTTATGTTATCATAACGATGATGAATGATGTATACTATATGATATAGGATGGTGGTTACATATATTATGAAATGTAGTAATTCATACCACCTTATGTTGTATGAGTTTAAACCAATTGAGACAGTAGAGCTTAATAGAGTTTGTACAAACTTATGTTATCATAACGATGTTGAATGATGTATACTATATGATATAGGATGGTGGTTACATATATTATGAAATGTAGTAATTCATACCACCATATGTTGTACGAGTTTAAACTAATTGAGACAGTAGAGCTTAATAGAGTTTGTACAAACTTATGTTATCATAACGATGTTGAATGATGTATACTATATGATATAGGATGGTGGTTACATATAATTACTACATTTCATAATTTGGTATTTATCGTTTCAGTATACATTTGTGAAGAAGCACGTAGGGAAAATGTTGTATCAGAATGGTACTATCACGTACTTAAACGCCCATATGGCGTATAAATTTGTGAAGAAGCACGTAGGAGATTAAAGTATGCAACACTTGCTCTCTTCGTACATGTGTTATGAAAATGTTGTATCAGAATGGTACTATCACGTACTTAAACGCCCATATGGCGTATAAATTTGTGAAGAAGCACGTAGGAGATTGAAGTATGCAACACTTGCTCGCTTCGTACATGTGTTATGAAAATGTTGCATCAGAATGGTATTATCACGTACTTAAACGTCCATATTGCGTATAAATTTGTGAAGAAGCACGTAGGAGATTGAAGTATGCAACACTTGCTCGCTTCGTACATGTGTTATGAAAATGTTGTATCAGAATGGTATTATCACGTACTTAAATGTCCATATTGCGTATAAATTTGTGAAGGAGCACGTAGGAGATTGAAGTATGCAACACTTGCTCGCTTCGTACATGTGTTATGAAAATGTTGTATCAGAATGGTACTATCACGTACTTAAACGTCCATATTGCGTATAAATTTGTGAAGGAGCACGTAGGAGATTGAAGTATGCAACACTTGCTCGCTTCGTACATGTGTTATGAAAATGTTGTATCAGAATGGTACTATCACGTACTTAAACGTCCATATTGCGTATAAATTTGTGAAGGAGCACGTAGGAGATTGAAGTATGAAACTTTCATTTCAAAATGCACATACGACATTACCACAGTTGAATACTAACAATACAGTACTACATCACTATTACTACAATAACATTATCCAACGATCATAAGGTTTGAAAAGTACACAACAAAAAGTACAACCCTTCCAACCCACCAACACGCCACTACAATACCAGATATACACATCAGTTTTCAAGTATAAGTTTACAACTGTCTCCAGCGGCCAAGATCTTCACAACCAATTGAGCAGGATAAGATGGCATCCTCACGTGATGAAATTCATTCCAGAAAATAGGGTCATCCCTAGCAAAACATTCAGCAAAAAGGCATAAAAAGGCACCACAATCGAGGCTATCATCACCTTGGGAGGGACATACCTGAGCATGTACGTCATCACTCGGAATCTCATACTTGTATGCATGAAAAAGGAACATCCGAATGAATTTCGCCCATAACTTCGCATGCCCAGTAGCAACGGCAGAAATCATAGAGTTCAAGCGTTTAAATACCTTGAGTTCGGTGTCGAGGACCACCATATGCCAATGGTTTTTTGTGTTCAATGGGAAGATAATGTAACGATTATCTCCCAACACATCAGGATTCAAACGCTCAAGCAATGAACGCACACTCTTCATGACATTGTCTGCCAGAAACTTGTCCATCCCTTCCAGATCTTCAGCCTTCAGTTTCTTCTTCGAACCTTTGATGAACTTTTCACGAGGCAGTTTATCCAATACACAAGTTGTTACATGGGAAGACATGGCCCAAATTCTTGTCATGTTCAGTCTACTCAAAATGTCTACGTATCCCTCAAACACAGATTGCCTCATCTCGAGTCCCCAAAGCATTCGGTAAATGTCAAAGTCGAAGATTTCAACATCATTTGCACTATAAATAATAGCTCTGGATGCCTCATTAGCCTGTCCCCGGATGAACCCATCGATTATTTCTTGGTCTTCGGATGTCAGCTCATCCCTTCCTGGATAGTCCAATCTCCCAACATAAGCAGAGCATTGATCCATCGGGGTTTTCCCAAAGTTCACCTACACAATACATGAGTTTTAAGTAACATATAACTAACATATAATTAACTATAACTAACTGAAATATGACAACTTACTTTCTTCTTCATCTTCGGGGCTGTGGATGGAGGAGGTGTAACGAAATCGGGTGCTTTTCTTTTCTTGATCAGATCATCTCTCTCTCTTACAGACAAAACAATAGAGCTAATGGTGTCATTCACTTGCTTCATTCTAATCTCATGACGCCCGCTATCAGCTGAATCATCACCACTAGCATAATCATTCATAGCCTTCTCCACATCCTCCTCTTCCACAGCCTCCTCCATATTCTTCTTCACATCCTCCTCTTCCACAACCTCCTCCATATCCTTCTTCACATCCTCCTCCACCACAGCCTTCTCTATAGCTTTATCCACAGCCTCCACTACAACATTGTCCACAGCCTCCTCCATAGCATCAACTACATCCTCCTCTACAACATTATCTTGCATATCAGTCAATATATCAGCTACATACTCCTCTCCCTTCTCCTCCATGGTTGCTTCTTTGTCACTCTCCTCCATACCATCATCCTCTTCCCCCAAAGCCTTTTCATCCTCACTTTCATCGACCTGCTCTTCGTCCTTATTTTCGTCCCCATCACTTTCATCAACGGCCATTCCATTCTTCTCAGACACCAACTGCCCCAACAACTTCAACTCCCGCTTTTGATTAACAATAATCTCCCTCAACAGCGTTGCTAGAGTCCCTAAATAAGTCTCATCTCTTTTCACAGGAGGTTCAAACAACTGCAACTCCTTCATTTGCGTTGCAACAATCTCCACAAACTTCAAAGAATATAAGTAACATGATGTTACTGATATACAGCAGTCACAACACATACTTATATACAAAAAATAAAGGGAAAATGTAAACTGGGTTACCTGAGACCTTTGGATGGCATCCAATACCTCATTGGCTCTGTCAATGCTCAAAGGCAAATTGCTGGCTTTCGACTGCCATCTAAAGAGTCGAGGAAAGGCCCGTAACGATGTCAGGCAACCACACGTTGGAAAATGCTCATAAAACCAAGCCTGTTGCATTAGACTAACAACAAATTCAATTATTTAACAAAACTAGATACAAAAAAGTAAATCGACATCTAATAGAATTCTGAACTTATTTAAATACCATAATTCCAACCACAAAGCCGTTGACATATGATGTTTCATCCACCAAATGATGCCTCATTGATACAACCAAGAACTGATACACAGCTATCCCCCAAGAAAACTCTCCAATTGCAGACAAGTCATCTACATAACTAATTAGACCTCGAGGCACAACCATGGAGCTGACAGGGAACAATAACGTACAGAATACAAAGAGTATATACATCCTACAGAAATCATCGACATCAGATTTCTCCGTACTCTTCACTAATTCCCTGAGTTTGACTATAATGTTGTCCTTATTACATAATCCGGGCTCGCCATTAAAATGTTTTGCTAATGTGGAAGATGGCTGTTGATAGTGTAGATCAACATTCAATCCACAGTGTTGCAGACCATTCACTATACAAAATTCGGACACCGTGAAGGGAACATCAATATCTTCACCCACTGCAAAGGTACAGGACTCCACATCATACCTGGATAATAGAAGCTTGATTCTACTATTGGATGAATATGCAAAGGGCATGTTTATGAAGAAATCAAATGGACACCGGGATATGGCTTCTTCATGTTCAGTATTCATTAAAAGCTTAATACTTTCCATTTCATTGCAGAATGCCATAGGAGAACATCGAGTTTGAAGGGTAGCCATTCCTGCCAAAGACAACATCACAAGGTTAATGACAATTTCGTATACAAAAAATGAGATATAGCGTATCTAAATAAAGAAATTTCGTATTACAATAGAAAATGAGAAAAAATTGCAATGACTTTAAATTTCAAACAACCCACAAACAAATAGTGCCGTTACATATCGAAGAAGATCCGAACAACGGGAAATAGCTTATTCAAGCATACAACGGGAAAAATGTTAGTGCTAATAGGTTCAAACAACCTACTACACAAATTTGGGCATTTGGATTCAATCAACACCTAACCGAAGCAGCATTTAAATTGAAGCAAAACCCTACAAATTTTGTGTACCAAAATTGGAAAATATCGTATCTAAGGCTTCATATTTCGTATTGGAGCAAAGAGGGAAAAAAAAATTGTCGAATCTTTAAGGGTGCACACCTGAATCAGTCCTCGTCGGCGGCGTAACCACTTCGGCGCCGTTAACTCCGCAGCGGAAACCCTATAGCGGTTGAAACCTAACCTCACCAGCGTGGAAATTCCCTCAACACCGGAAACCTCTCACTAGGGTGATCGTACGCGTCGGAAACCGCCTTATCCGTCACCCACCACCGTCGTAACCCAAGATCGCCGTAATGTGGTCGGTTTTGGTCTCACAGGCGAACCTCTCTCCCGTTTTCTTAATTTTTTTTTTTTTTTGGATTTCAGCTTACCGAGAATGAGGGGGAAACGTTACAGCCATCAGGGGTAAGTTAGTAAAATTACACACTTTAGGTAGTAAAGGGGAATTAGTAAAGTGCATTGGGGAGTAATGGGGGAAAATTTTAAAAGTGGGTAGCAAAGGGAAATTTGGTCTGTGCATTGGGTAGTTTTAAGGAATTTCCCGCAGAAAATATTAATAATTTTAAAAAATATTATGTTGTCGCTAGTTTCAACTTTCAATGCAATCTTTTGGTGGAGAACAATTTTTGTAGTCCTTTTAATTAGGCTATAAAATTTATGAAATTGAGCATCATCAAAATAAATAATATGTTTTTCATTTCCACAAAAAAATGAAAAGAAGAGGAATAATACACAATTTTTTGTATGGCAAATTATTGAACAATCCCTAATAAGGCAACAATGTTATCCTAAACTCCCCAATTTGAAATCTAACTATTTTACATCCCCAATACACAACATATTTTTTGAAAACCCCCTAAATCGCCTAAAATTACCAAACTATCCCTGCTAAAATAGAATAATCACAATCCATACCAAGCATCCAAATCCCTCCTCCATCGGCGGGAATTTGTCATTCTTCACCGTCTCCCGCCACCGCCCGCCGCTGCAGACCGCCGCACACCACCGCCGACAAGTGTAGAAGAAGTTATTGGAGACTGAACGGCCCACACACCCACGTTAGAGGCGAAACCCCTACAAGCTACCAACCACGCCTCCACGACGCACACTCTGTTTTAGCTCGTTGCTTGAAATGGTAAGGTCTGAGAGGAAGGTACGTCGCACCCAACCTGTCGAGGTTAGTTTTCTTCCATAAATGGTCAGAAATTCAACTTTTTTTTTGTACTTGGTAATTGATGATTTTAACTCAACAAGTAAGAGTTTCAGGAGTTTGTTAAATAAGGAACATTGAATCGATTTTTATTCAATAGATGGTTCGCTCAATGTCGATGACGCCGTTGACGATTGTTCCGTCCCCAGCCGAAACAAGCAGGGGAAAGAGAAAAAGATCAGAGGTAGACAACCATGAGACTGATGAGGGCACGCTTTCGAAGAAGCGGGTGTATTCGATTTTGCATCAGTGCGTGTTGGAGAGATTCAGTGAGGTTATCTCTAAAATTCGTGACCAAATGTCTCCTGGTCAACTCGATGCAGTTAAGAAATCGCCATTTGGTTGTTTTTTGGGAGCGCCTGTTCAGAAGGGGAGCATTAACAGAGTTGGGTTGTTGCTCGATTACTACAACTGCAACACAAATACATTTAAATTTGGTAGCCAAGAAGTTTTATTTTGTGAGGAGGAATTCAGCATTGTTATTGGTATGCGGCATTCCGGTCATCCTGTCGTGGTTGTGGGCAAGAGTAAATCCAATACCTTGATCAAGCATTTTGGCAATAAGGGAAACAATGTCTCCCGAGCTAACATCGAGAGAAACTGCACGAATTCGTCGGAAGGACTGATGACGATGACATTGATGATTTTGTACGGATGTACATTTTATACGTTTTTAATTGTTTGTTGTTCCCGCGTAGCAGTGTACGTGTGCCTGCTGCGCTTATTTGGTATGTAGATGATTTGTCCAGGATTGGACAGTACGCGTGGGGCACGGCTGCTCATATGTTTTTGATTCAAGGTATTAGGAAGCATGTTGTGGATAAACATGATTTTCTTGATGGATGTACTATGGGTTTGTTGGTAAGCCGTTGACTTGGTTTTGTAGATTGTGTCGTTTATACCTATATATACACCTAATTAAGTTATTGTTTATGTCAGGCATGGTTTCATGAACGAATCCAGAAGGTTGGCATCTCAAGAAGGTTGGCAGCATTCCCTCAGTTGTTTAAATGGAAAGGAAGTGCACTGCCTAGTACGAAGGAGAATGCGAAGAAGGAACTGGAAAGTATTTGTCTATCAGATGTAAGTCCGTAATCTTTGGTAATTTAAACCAATATGTATATTTTATTCAAATGTTTTTTAAGGAAGCCTGTTGATTTAAAAATACGCAGATTGTTCCCTTACAAGCGGCTAACAAAATGGAGAGAAGTCTGTCCAGAGGGGAGGAAGAAGTTTTTGTTGACGAAGGGGATCAAGTTGTTTGTGTAGCAGAAAAAGCGCAAGGTGTCGATCAAGGAGTTCAAACCGTTTGTGTGGAAGAGGCACCTGAATGTGTCGATGAAGGAGTTCAAACGGTTTGTGTGGAAGAGGCACCTGAATTTGTTGATGTAGGAGTTCAAGTTGATTTGATTGAGGATGGGGAAGGTGATTGTGATTCCGGACGACCTGAGGTTAGATCGAAGAGGAAGAACGATGTGAGGGAGCGTGTGGAAGAAAATGTGAGAACATATTACATACAAGATTCAATATTACAATGTCTTTTTTTTTTATTCGTGTGTGTTTGATTTGTCATTGGATAATTATGTATTAGGTGGTTGTGTTTGATGGAGCTCAAGTGGACAGTAGGCCTAAGGAGGCCCCAGGCTGTGAGGTCGTTACTGAGGAGCAACGGAATAGGGCATTTAATTTGATTATGAGCTACACGGAGGAGCAAAAGTAAGTGTTCTTACTTAATTCAATGAGTTTAGTTGGCAGAATCTTGTTGATTGTTTCATTATAATCTTTTGCAGCCACGATGTTGTGTATACAAGTAAGACGAGTTTTGTCTTCGTGTACGATCTACGAGATCTAATTTTGGGGAAGGAGACCAATGACAATGTTATTCTGTCCTATTACGACCTGCTAACAAGTCCTGGTTACCTTGTGCCCAAATTCCACGATGTACATTTTGTTAACCCTCATGTGTCAGTTGAGTTTGTGATGAAATTGAAGAACAGCGTCACAGGAAAGACAAAGAAGAAGACTGCCTCTTACATTGTCCCATCTGCAATCAACGACTTCATGATGAACCGGATGAAAAGTGACTATGTCATGACACTAAACGAGGTGTCTTCAACAGTTATGTTCTCATGTCGTTATGTTATTTTTCCTCTACTGACAAATTCTCACTAACATATGTTGGTGTATGAGACCGAGCACAAACGTGTCAGTCACTACAACTCAATGCATACAGAAGAAGCTGCCACCGATGTCGCAGTATACTCAGATTTCCTGTGGAAGTTGTGGATTAAGAACAATGTTGTCAAGGGTTTCAAAGAGAGGGAATTGGGGCGGGGACGAATGAGAATTCAGGATAAGGGGAGCAGTGATTGTGGCATATTAATGTGCCTGTATGGTGAGATGCTTGTTCGAGAGACTAACGAGTTCAGGACATATGCTGAGACATGCAACATCGCCGAATATCGCTTTAAGTTAGCCAATGCCTTTCTAGAAAAATACTCTGGTTCATTTGTATAATTGAAAATTCAATTGGATTGTTATTTATTTTTGGCTATCTCTTACGTATTCCAGTGTCCAAAAAATGCGTGATAATGTCAATTGAAACTGGAATAATGCGTAATTGAAAGGGGACTTTGTCAAGTGAAACCGTAATAATGCGTAATTGTGAAACTGGAATAATGCGTAATTGAAAGAGAAATTTATCCAATGAAACCGTAATAATGCGTAATTGGATGGGTGGAGTGTCCAGTGAAACCAGGATAATGCGTAATTGAAAGAGGAATTTGTCCAGTGAAACCGTAATAATGCGTAATCGGATGGGTGGAGTGTCCAGTGAAACCGGAATAATGCGTGATTGAAAGGGGAATTTGTCCAGTGAAACCGTAATAATGCGTAATCGGATGGGTGGAGTGTCCAGTGAAACCGGAATAATGCGTAATTGAAAGGGGAATTTGTCCGGTGAAACCGTAATAATGCGTAATTGTGAAACTGGAATAATGCGTAATTGAAAGGGGACTTTGTCAAGTGAAACCGTAATAATGCGTAATTGTGAAACCGGAATAGTGCGTAATTGAAAGAGGAATTTGTCCAGTGAAACCGTAATAATGCGTAATTGGATGGGTGGAGTGTCCAGTGAAACCGGAATAATGCGTAATTGAAAGAGGAATTTGTCCAGTGAAACCGGAATAATGCGTAATTGAATGGGTGGAGTGTCCAGTGAAATCGGAATAATGTGTAATTGGATGGGTGGAGTTTGTCTCATAACTATACGTTAAGACTATTAATTGTATCATGATCACATCATTACAACAATATAGTTATGAACAAGATTTTGATTAAAACACCGCAACATTAACAAGATTGATTGAATGATGATCACATCATTACAACAATATAGTTATGAACAAGCTTCTGAATAAAACATTGCAACATTAGCAACAATATATAATTGAATCTTCATCACATTATTTCAACGTTATTTGTTTAATCAATTAGGCATTATTCCAGTTTCACTGGACACTCCACCCATCAAATTACGTATTATTACGGTTTCACTGGACAAATTCCCCTTTCAATTATGCATTATTCCGGTTTCACTGGACACTCCACCCATCCAATTACGCATTATTACGGTTTTACTTGACAAAGTCCCCTTTCAATTACGCATTATTCCAGCTTCACAATTACGCATTATTCCAGTTTCACTAGATAAAGTCCCCTTTCAATTACGCATTATTCCAGTTTCACTCGACACTCCACCCATCCAATTACGCATTATTACGGTTTCACTTGACAAAGTCCCCTTTCAATTACGCATTATTCCAGCTTCACAATTACGCATTATTACGGTTTCACTGGACAAATTCCCCTTTCAATCACGAATTATTCCGGTTTCACTGGACACTCCACCTATCCAATTACGCATTATTCCAGTTTCACAATTACGCATTATTACGGTTTCACTGGACAAAGTCCCCTTTCAATTACGCATTATTCCAGCTTCACAATTACGCATTATTACGGTTTCACTGGACAAATTCCCCTTTCAATTACGTATTATTCCGGTTTCACTGGACACTCCACACATCCAATTACGCATTATTACGGTTTCACTTGACAAAGTCCCCTATCAATCACGTATTATTCCAGTTTCACTGGATACTCCACCCCATCCAATTACGCATTATTACGGTTTCACTGGACAAATTCCTCTTTCAATTATGCATTATTCCGGTTGTTGGAAAACACGAATCAGAAAGCAGCGGAATTTAAAAAAAATTTCCCAACAAAAGGATCTAGGACTCGTAATCGTGTATCCAAATTCGTAAGGATAGAAAACTTACTTTTCTTTTGTACTTTCTTGAAGCGTTTCAAGCCACCCAAGAACGCTCTTCTCGCGGCTTGATCCCCTCTCCTTGGTAAAGCTCGAATCTTCAAACTTCTAACTTGAAGCCTCTAGAGAAACTCCACCAACTTGATCACAATCTAACTAGTAAGGATGCTAGTTCTCTAGTTAGTGTTTAGGCTTAACCTAGGGTTTAATTTAATCTTGGAGAAAGGAAGGTGTTCAACACGTGAACCAAGAATTGTCAATTAGCTCTAAAGGGGAGCATGAGCTCCCCTATATATAGGAAAGGGGAGGGGCGGCCGAACCTAGTCCTAATGGACAAAGGATTTGGTCCCTCTCTCTCCTATTACTTGATCATCAAGTATTTTCCAACTTTGACTTTGAATTCTATTTCAAGTCAACTTTTAAGAGAGCTAAAATTATCCAAACTATTTTTGGATAATTTTATACTTTATTTATTATAAAATAAATAACTTATTTTATCTAATTAATTAATTCATAATTAATTAACTAGATTATTTTCTCCAAAATTAGACTTTCTTTTTAATTCAAAATTAAACCAAAGTCTATTAAATAATTAACTAATTAATTATTTAATATGTATATAATATATATATACACACACGTGTGTGACACGTGTCACAGTGACACGTGTCACTCACGTGAGCCACACGTGTGACTTCACACGTGTGGAACCCTCTTGGCCCGATTAACTCGTTTAATCATTTTCAAGCCTCAACTCATGTAACCAAGTTGTTGTGTGTGACCCTCTAGGTTCTCAATTCAATTAGCAGTGACCCTAATTAATTAATTCACTAATTAATTAATCAGTCCACAGATTAAACGACCATAGTCTAGCAACAGGTGTTTAACCCCTAGCTGAATTGGAATGTTCGGATTCGACAGAACCTTTAAGTCATTGATTCATGTGAGATACAATCCTCCTACTTACTATCTCTCAACCAAGATCTAGGGCAAGGGAATAATCAGAACCCTAATAATCCGGTCTTAAAGCTAAGTGCATTTCATATCCATTTGATCTCAATCCAAGAAACCCTTTTCTTGATGTCTTGATCTACTGCCTTGGCCAAGGACTCCATATGGCATATGAATGACTTACACAATAAGAGATCACCTTGCAAATGCAAGTGTAGGTCCTTTCTTGATTCTCATTCACTTTCACGAGTCACTTGTGCAGCCCCAGCATAAGCCTTGAATCAGTTGTCTAAGGCGACACCCTTTAAAGCTTATACCTAAGACTACAGAGTTAACTCATAAAGTGACAAGGAACCTCAAGTCTAAGGATCAATTAATCACATCAATGACTCGTGAGATATTTCCTAATCTGGAAGTTTCCATTTCCTGAAATAGAAACTTCCTTTCCCATTTAGGAATGTTCTCACACGGGGCGCCTCAGTGAACTCACTTATTAAAGTAAGCACCCTCATGTATCACGCACGTATCAACTATACACTTTCAACCTCCATGAAACAAGGTGGTCCTTCTTAAGGGCGTGATCCCACAAGCAAGCCTTAGAGGAGTCAGGTTGACACTCCCACTGTCTGTAG
This sequence comes from Lantana camara, assembly GCA_037501455.1. Classification (NCBI taxonomy): domain Eukaryota; kingdom Viridiplantae; phylum Streptophyta; class Magnoliopsida; order Lamiales; family Verbenaceae; genus Lantana; species Lantana camara. Next base: position 27,457,275 of record CM074863.1, read on the forward strand.
GACTCATCGGCTTGGAGTATTTTACTAATCATGACTTATGTGATATAGGGCTCGTTTCATGAACCATTTCACCTAAATGGCAGAGTCCTAAAGTCATCAGGATTAGGGGAGTTCTCATACATGCACAGATAAAGTAAACGCATACCAAACAAGAGCATATAAAGAAGTGTTGCCTCAATTCGTTATTTCATTCAAAGATTGTCTGTGATTACAATAAGGAAAAGCACAAAGCGGATATACAATCGGCTTTCTAGGGCACTATTCCTAACAATCTCCCACTTGCCCATCAAAGCCATTCTAAAGCTACTCTAAGTCCCATCTTCTGAAGATGACCTTGGAAAGCTTCTCGACTAAGGGGTTTAGTAAGTGGATCTGCCACGTTCTCTGCTGATGTGACCCTCTCAATTAGCACATCTCCTCTTTTGATAATATCACGGATTAGGTGATACTTCCTCATAATGTGCTTGGTCCGTTGGTGAGATCTTGGTTCTCTTGCTTGAGCAACCGCCCCAGTGTTGTCACAAAACACAGTAATGGGGTCTTTCATGCTAGGAACAACATTCAATTCTTGAATGAAGTTTCTAATCCAAACACCTTCCTTAGCTGCATCATTTGCAGCTAAGTATTCGGCCTCAGTGGTCGAATCTACAGTGGTAGTCTGCTTGGAACTCTTCCAACTCACTACTCCGCCGTTTAGGCAGAAAATGTATCCTGACATTGACTTAAAATCATCTAAGTCAGATGCAAAGCTTGCATCGCAGTATCCTTCGACAGTAAGATCTTTCTGACCTCCGTAAACTAAGAATAAATCTTTAGTACTTTTCAAGTACTTAAGAATATTCTTCACGGCAGCCCAGTGACCATCTCCAGGGTCAGATTGGAAACGACTTGTTACACTAAGTGCATAAGCCACATCCGGTCGAGTACATAACATTGCATACATTATGCTACCTATTGCTGATGCATAAGGTGTATGAGTCATTCTTTCCTTCTCAAGGTTGGTCTTAGGACACATCTTCTTTGAAAGACATGTTCCTACACTCATAGGAAGGTTCTTAACCTTTGCTGACTCCATATTGAATCTCTTCAATACTTTGTCAATGTACATCGACTGTGATAGTCCTATTAACCTTCTGGATCTATCTCTATAGATTTTAATTCCAAGGATATAGGACGCATCACCAAGATCTTTCATCTCGAATTGGTTCGATAACCATAACTTAGTCACTTTCATGTTATCCTTCGAATTCCCAATAAGAAGGATGTCATCAACATAAAGTACTAAGAATTGCACTGAGGTCTCCAATTCCTTTCTATACACACATGATTCATTCGAAATTTGGATGAAGCCAAACGCTTTGACCGATTCATCAAATCGAATGTTCCAATTCCTAGAAGCCTGTTTCAATCCATAGATTGATCTTTGGAGTTTGCAAACCTTTTGCTCACTCCCACTGAACGTGAAACCTATGGGTTGTTCCATATAAATGTCTTTGTCAATGTCACCATTGAGAAAGGCAGTTTTCACATCCATTTGCCATATCTCATAGTCATAATATGCAGCAATGGCAAGCATGATCCGAATAGACTTTTGCATTGCAACTGGTGAAAAGGTTTCGTCAAAGTCCACGCCGGGTCTCTGAGTGAATCCTTTTGCAACCAGTCTTGCTTTGTAGGCTGCAATGCTTCCATCAACTCCAAGCTTTCTCTTAAAGATCCATTTGCAACCTATGGGTTTGACCCCATCAGGCAAATCTACCAAGGTCCAAACTTGGTTGGAGTTCATGGAATCCATTTCGGATTTCATGGCTTCTATCCACTGTTCAGACTCAGAATCTGAAAGTGCCTCCTCATATGTTGAAGGATCATTATCCTTTTGAGAGATTTCATGGAAGAATCCGTACCATCTCTCCGGCTGTCTAGGATTGCATTCAGAACGCCTTAGAGGAGGATTTTCATGTGTATCGAAATTCGTGATTGGTTGTGGTTGATCAGAGTGGGACGTTTCTTTAGTGGGTGGTGTGGGGTCACTTTGTACTTCTTCTAATTCTATGATCTTGCCTTTCTTTTCTTTAAGGAACGGTTCCTCAAGAAAAGTGGCATTTCTGGAAACAAACACCTTTTGCTCAGATTGATCATAGAAATAGTATCCTATGGATTCCTTAGGATAACCTACAAAGTAGCATAAGTTAGAACGAGATTCTAACTTATCTCCCACTGTCCTCTTCACGTAAGCAGGACAACCCCAAATTCTTAAATAAGAATAACTAGGGATTTTACCATGCCACATTTCATAGGGCGTTTTAGGGACTGACTTAGAGGGAACTAGATTCAAAATCTTTGCTGCACTTTCTAGGGCATAACCCCAGAAAGAAGGTGGTAAGTCAGTGAAACTCATCATGGAACGAACCATATCAAGTAGGGTTCGATTCCTTCTCTCAGAAACTCCATTAAGCCGAGGAGTTCCCGGAGGAGTCCACTGAGAGATAATCCCATTATCTTTGAGATGATTAAGGAATTCTTCACTAAGATATTCGCCTCCTCGATCAGATCGAAGTGCTTTGATCTTGTGACCAGTTTGGTTCTCAACCTCCTTTTGAAATTCTAAGAATTTCTCAAAAGCTTCAGATTTATACTTCATTAAGTATACATAACCATACCGACTAAAGTCATCAGTAAAGGTTATGAAATACTGATGATTGTTTCTAGTGCTTACACTAAGCGGTCCACAAACATCAGTATGGATCAAATCCAAAACCTTAGTGGCACGTTCCACAGTTCCTTTAAAAGGAACTTTGGACATCTTTCCTTTGAGACAGGATTCGCAGGAAGTCAACTCTTTGAGATCATTTTCAGAGAATGATCCTAAAGTGTTTATCTTGCTAATTCTGTTCTTGGAAATGTGTCCTAATCTAGCGTGCCATAAGGGAGCCGAAACTTTGTCATCTCTCTTACGCTTTGTTTCTCGTTGTATATTCATAATATTGATATTTTGAGTTAAGTAAAGTCCATTACTTAGAGTACCGATATGAACGGAAGAGTTGTTCCGTTTGATAAAATATTTACCATTCTTAATATAAGTTTCATAACCTTCACAATCTAATATTGGAACTGAAATTATATTACGAATAATGCTCGGTACATAAAGGACTTTATTTAATACTAACTCAAAACTACCTAAATCTAATCTAATTGTGCCTAAAGCTCGAGCTTCAACGTTTGAGCCATCGCCGATCTTCAAGACACATTCTCCTTCTTTTAGTTGTTGAACATCACTTAGCATCTCTACATCATTACAGATATGAGTTCCACAACCGGTATCAAGTACCCAAGAACTAGAATTAATAGACAGATTTACTACAACGAGAAAGATACCTTTCTTTAGAGTAGCCTTGTACTCTCGGCAGTTTCTCCTCCAATGTCCCGCTTTGCCACAATGGAAGCAAACATCCTCTTTCTGATCACGCTTCTTCTTTTGGGCCTTCCCCTTCGATATGCCACCAGTGGGCCTAAGGGGTTTCTTCTTCTTCTTTTGGGCTTTCTTGCCCTTACCTTTAGAAGGCCCAGAAGAGGAAGATGGAGCATTCACCATCAAAACCTTATTGTCCTTCTTGATCGTGCTTTCAGCAGTCACAAGCTGACTAATCAGCTCAGCTACAGTAGCACCAGCATGATTCATGTTGAAGTTAAGGACAAATGGGTTGAATGATGGTGGGAGCGAAGCTAGCAACAAATCCAATGAAAGCTCATCTTTCAGCGGCATGTCCATGGAAGCAAGTTTCTCAGTAAGGGCAAGAAACTTGAGTCCATATTCATGGACACTTGAACCTTCCCTCATTCTCAAGTGGAATAATTCCTTTGAAGTGTTATACCTTGTAACACGTTCATGAGGGCGGTAAAGTTGCTCTAAGTGGTCGTAAATCTCCCAAGCAAATTCCATGGCCTCATGTTGCCTTTGCAAGTCCGGAGACATGTTAGCCAACATAAGGCAACGGGCTTGGAGATTATCATCCTTCCACTTCTGAATCGCATCCCGCTCGGCCCGAGTGGGAGCCTCCCCTTCGGGACTAGGCTCCCCTTCGAAGAGAACATAAGTTCTCTTCTTAGAATCTAAAATGATTTTTAGATTCCTCCGCCAATCAGAATAGTTGGGACCAGTCAACTTGTTTGACTCGAGGATCGATACAAGAGGGTTTTTGGTTGCCATTTCAAAACACGTAGAGAATCACAGAATCTACGACCTAAATGGTAGAACAGAGAACTAGTGAGCATGCTGAATTATAACGATATACAAAAGATAAGGTCTTTAATCTAATGTAGCTCCCACTGTTTTTCAAAGATCTAGAATTCCCAAAGATCTAAGAGGAACGCGTTTCCCAATGGGTACTAAGATCCTAGGCATTTTACCTCGAACCCACGACTCGCGGACATTCTAAGTAAGAACCCTAGGTAGGTACAACTTACCAATTCTAACACCTTTAGAATTCTTAGTAATTGTTTTTGCATCACCTATCTTTCAATATGGACCCACGACTCGTGCGACATCCATATTTACTTAGGCGTTAAGCTAGACCCATCATTCATAAGATCATGACCAAAACTTAGTTCGAACGACCCACGACTCGCGGACATCGCCCTTGCTAAAATTGACCATGAAATATTGATCATTTAAAATGATCAATTAGGTAACTAAGAACTAATAAGCTCTACTAGCTATCCCACGACTCGCGGACAATAACTAGCTTTACTTACTAAACTTAAAACCTATTGATGGAATGCTAGGAATTTAATTCAAAATTTGCATCTCGAATTAAACACCTATTTGTTCGAAATTAGCTTAATATTTAATGGGAATTTTCGAATCAACCGGAGAGTTGTCCGGTTCGACCTCACCAACATATATGTTATCCAATTTTATTAGTCTTGATTAATGCAAGTACACTTAAATGCATTTCAAACAAGCACATAAACAGATAACATGTCCTAGCATGATACTAACATGTAATGATCATGGGTTCTACCTATCTTATGCGTGATATGTGGGAGCCACTCCACAATCACAAGTTCTAACATACATGCCACATAAACAGTTCAAATCACATAAGGGAAAGCGGTAACAAAATACGAGCCCTATCTCTATTACATTTAACAATTGAGATTCCCCTCCCTAACATTTTGAGGGGTCTTCACTTATGGCCTCCTTGTTACTTGAATGTGGTCCATCTTACTCCATGGGTGCATTGTCTCCAAAATGACAATAAAACCTCACCACCTATCTCTACTCTCAAATTACAATAAAAAGAAAAAGACATAAAGTAATAAGGCTCAATCTTCATATTGGCCTTAGACAATTACACGAGGCATACCCCGGCCTCAAAAACAGTAATATGGAAAGCCACATTATAAATCACATAACAGTACGCACATAAGTGAGGCTCCAACCTCAATTGAAAAAACGCAACTATAGGGCTCCAACCCCAATTTAAACCATCCATGTGCATAAATTAAAACCATACATAGATCTAAACCCATGATCACCTAACATACTTTTGCGAGAATTTAAATTTAGCCAATAAATTAAAATTCTCGTTTCAAGTCCTAATGACTTAAAACACGACTTAGATGCAATTCTTGTTCAAGAGCCTTTTCAATAAAACCCGAAAAACAATAAACCAATAAAATTCCAATTAATTTCCAAAATTAATAATTTTATTCTTTCAATATTTTCAGAAAATAAAATTCATAATTTTCCCAAAATCCAAATCGCTTTAATTTCTCAAAAATCCCAATTTAATCAAAATTTTAAAATAATTTTATTTTAGCAAAACTGATTTTAAAAGATAAAATTAAAATAAAATTAAATCGGGATTTTACTGACCGAAAACACGAAAAACACGAAACACGAAAACGAGCCCGAAAAGGGCCTATCCGCGCTGTTGCGGGAGGAGCTGGGCGGCGGCGACGGGCCTGGGCGTGCGACGTGCTAGCACGCCTAGGCTCGTTGCTTTTCGTGTTCGTTTCGTATTTCTGGGTTTCTCGAAAACCCGGTTCAATCCAAAAATTAAAAATTCGATTTAAATATATTTCAATCAAAACAATTTTCAAAAACACAATTTGAGAAAACAGTTTTAGAAATTCAGGAAAAATTACATTTTCGTAATTCAGGCTTTCTAAAAGAACTCTTGAATACCTAATTCGCATCTAAGCCTAAGAATTTCTACCAAATTCAGAATAATTGAGACGAATCAGAAACACGATTAACGAGGTGGCTCTGATACCACTTGTTGGAAAACACGAATCAGAAAGCAGCGGAATTTTAAAAAAATTTCCCAACAAAAGGATCTAGGACTCGTAATCGTGTATCCAAATTCGTAAGGATAGAAAACTTACTTTTCTTTTGTACTTTCTTGAAGCGTTTCAAGCCACCCAAGAACGCTCTTCTCGCGGCTTGATCCCCTCTCCTTGGTAAAGCTCGAATCTTCAAACTTCTAACTTGAAGCCTCTAGAGAAAGTCCACCAACTTGATCACAATCTAACTAGTAAGGATGCTAGTTCTCTAGTTAGTGTTTAGGCTTAACCTAGGGTTTAATTTAATCTTGGAGAAAGGAAGGTGTTCAACACATGAACCAAGAATTGTCAATTAGCTCTAAAGGGGAGCATGAGCTCCCCTATATATAGGAAAGGGGAGGGGCGGCCGAACCTAGTCCTAATGGACAAAGGATTTGGTCCCTCTCTCTCCTATTACTTGATCATCAAGTATTTTCCAACTTTGACTTTGAATTCTATTTCAAGTCAACTTTTAAGAGAGCTAAAATTATCCAAACTATTTTTGGATAATTTTATACTTTATTTATTATAAAATAAATAACTTATTTTATCTAATTAATTAATTCATAATTAATTAACTAGATTATTTTCTCCAAAATTAGACTTTCTTTTTAATTCAAAATTAAACCAAAGTCTATTAAATAATTAACTAATTAATTATTTAATATGTATATAATATATATATACACACACGTGTGTGACACGTGTCACAGTGACACGTGTCACTCACGTGAGCCACACGTGTGACTTCACACGTGTGGAACCCTCTTGGCCCGATTAACTCGTTTAATCATTTTCAAGCCTCAACTCATGTAACCAAGTTGTTGTGTGTGACCCTCTAGGTTCTCAATTCAATTAGCAGTGACCCTAATTAATTAATTCACTAATTAATTAATCAGTCCACAGATTAAACGACCATAGTCTAGCAACAGGTGTTTAACCCCTAGCTGAATTGGAATGTTCGGATTCGACAGAACCTTTAAGTCATTGATTCATGTGAGATACAATCCTCCTACTTACTATCTCTCAACCAAGATCTAGGGCAAGGGAATAATCAGAACCCTAATAATCCGGTCTTAAAGCTAAGTGCATTTCATATCCATTTGATCTCAATCCAAGAAACCCTTTTCTTGATGTCTTGATCTACTGCCTTGGCCAAGGACTCCATATGACATATGAATGACTTACACAATAAGAGATCACCTTGCAAATGCAAGTGTAGGTCCTTTCTTGATTCTCATTCACTTTCACGAGTCACTTGTGCAGCCCCAGCATAAGCCTTGAATCAGTTGTCTAAGGCGACACCCTTTAAAGCTTATACCTAAGACTACAGAGTTAACTCATAAAGTGACAAGGAACCTCAAGTCTAAGGATCAATTAATCACATCAATGACTCGTGAGATATTTCCTAATCTGGAAGTTTCCATTTCCTGAAATAGAAACTTCCTTTCCCATTTAGGAATGTTCTCACACGGGGCGCCTCAGTGAACTCACTTATTAAAGTAAGCACCCTCATGTATCACGCACGTATCAACTATACACTTTCAACCTCCATGAAACAAGGTGGTCCTTCTTAAGGGCGTGATCCCACAAGCAAGCCTTAGAGGAGTCAGGTTGACACTCCCACTGTCTGTAGGACTCATCGGCTTGGAGTATTTTACTAATCATGACTTATGTGATATAGGGCTCGTTTCATGAACCATTTCACCTAAATGGCAGAGTCCTAAAGTCATCAGGATTAGGGGAGTTCTCATACATGCACAGATAAAGTAAACGCATACCAAACAAGAGCATATAAAGAAGTGTTGCCTCAATTCGTTATTTCATTCAAAGATTGTCTGTGATTACAATAAGGAAAAGCACAAAGCGGATATACAATCGGCTTTCTAGGGCACTATTCCTAACACCGGTTTCACTGGACAGTCCACCCATCCAATTACGCATTATTCCGGTTTCACTGGACACTTCGCCCATCCAATTACGCATTATTTCGGTTTCACTGGACAAATTCCTCTTTCAATTACGCATTATTCCAGTTTCACAATTACGCATTATTACGGTTTCACTTGACAAAGTCCCCTTTCAATTACGCATTATTCCGGTTTCACTGGACACTCCACCCATCCAATTACGCATTATTACGGTTTCACTGGACAAATTCCTCTTTCAGTTACGCATTATTCTAGTTTCACTGCACACTTCACCCTTGGAATTAGGCGTTATTACAGTTTCACTTGACAAGAATAAAAAACAAAGACAAGATAGACCTCTTCAAAAGACATATCATCCTGCCAGGTCCATCACCAAGCCAAAATGGCAAACATCCACTGAAATCTCGGCCAATCTTCAGTTTCTGTGCGAAAACAAATAATATAAACGTGATTAGGATCCCGAATTGAACAACATACCCAACAGCATACAAACAGTCAATTTCACACAGGGCCCCTGCATGTTCTCTTGTTATGCCTAGACCTTTTACATGATGAGCACACTGTAACAGCTTTGACGACCTGCGATGGGAACCTATTCCTCTTCGGTCGACCAGGCTGAGGCCTCACATCGGGAGGCATGATCTGAACCTCGACATTTGAGACCATATCAACATTTGGTACAGGGAAAATAATATTCTCATATGCTTTGTTATATGTTTCAACTGAATAAGCATCATCACAAAAATCGTATACCGACCACCCTTTCTTGTCAATGCATGCACAAGCATGGTTGCAGGGGAGCTTCAAGATCTGTCAGTAATGACAAGAACATTCCCGCTTGCCAAGGTCTACTGTGTGTCGGAATTCCCCTTCATTCACCTCAAATGTCACTGAGTTGGCTCGCACAACATCCAAGCTCCTCCCTACTTCAAATTCAGCCTTGACCATCACCTCTATATCCATACAAAGGTGCGTTTGCCATTCATGACTTTGCTCCTTTCTATTGCACATCATGGTCATTATCTGCTGCCTAATCCGGTCAATCAAAGCAACAATTGGGAGGGATCTAGCATCCTTCACCCAACTGTTCCAACACTCTGCAATGTTGTTGTTGATGATACCAAATCGATTACCGGTAAATAATGAATTAGCCCTGTTTTTAGGAGCGGAGTTATTTAAGAAATATGCGGCCAATGGCATTGCTTTAAGGATTTTGTTGATGTGCAGGGAGTACTCAGCCCTGGTAGGAGCATATGCTGCTGCATTGAACACATTGGTCCAATGTTTTTTGTTCAGTTTGGGATAATGCTTCCTAAGGACCTGCGATAATGACAACCAACATCCACTTTATTATCAAGAAAAGGAGCATACATATCAACTCATCACACTAATCAGTAAACAAATACCTGAGTTCTGAAGTTATCCACCAAATGTCTGAGGCAGAATGCATGTTGGCAGCCTGGAAATACCCTTGACACATGCGTAACAAGTCCCATATGCCTGTCGGAGAAGAATGTGTACTGTCTAAAATCACAAAGCACGGGCTGACTTTCAAGAGCATGTCTCAACTTTTGGCAAAACCATTCTCAATTCTCATCATTCTCTAAGTCAACGACAACGTATGCTATTGTAAACAACTGATTGTTCCCATCCTTCGCTGTCGCACAAAGCAAATGACCTTTGAATTTGCTCTTGATATGAGTGTCGTCAAGGAAAACTATTTTCCTACACCCTCTAAGAAATCCTACCAAACAAGCATTCAAAGCCATAAACAAGCGGTTAAACCTGTTATCCGGTTGTTTTGTCTCCAAATCACAAATGCTGCCGGGATTCGAACGTCTCACAACATCCACATATCAATGGAGTCGGTTATAAGACCCAACATCAGAACCATGGATTTCATGTATTGCTATCTCCTTGCCCAGCCAAGCAGTATGGTATGGAATTTCCACATTGTGCTCGTTCCGGATATAAGCAACCATATCTTTCGGTTTGTATTTAGGATTTGCCATGATATGGGCCTTCATCACACCCGCAACCCAATTTGAATCGGCATTGGGGTGTGACCTTTTATTCGTAACAGTTTCCAAACCACAAACATGGTCAACATTTAACTTTCTTATAGCAAACTCACCGTCTCTCCTACAATAAGAGGTATAAAACCTCCAGTTGTAGTTCTCATCCGGGCAAGTAGCTATAATCTTATCAGTATCATTTTTCATATATTTAAACTTTCGATTCACTGCAATGTGATAATTTTTTAGATGAACCCTACAGTCATTAGCATCCTTAAAAGCCTGTCCAACGCGACGGATGCAACGACTCCAGGATTCATTGTTGTTGGAATTATGAACGACTAGGGTTTGACTTGTAGAGGTCATTCCCTGGTCATCCCTTTTCAAATAAGACACAAGCCAAGCGAATAACGCATCACATATGCATCACAATCCCAAATTAGCCATATAACAGAGCAAATTAAAATATAGGGACTACCTTATCTGAGATGAACTTGAAGGGAGCTGAATTGCTCTCAACTTTGCAATGTGTTATTTTGCTAGACCATGCACTGCCGCCATACTCTCAACATCTTGATCTTTCTTCAAAGTAACCCATGATTCATCTTCCATATGGGCAGCCTTGTACTGCACCACATATGTCTCACAATCGAACGCAGGCCAATGGGTCTCAATCTCCAAAAACACTCTTGCAAGCGTATCGCTCTCCCGAAGTTGAAAGACATGATCTTCGCCTTCAAAAAATACACTACACCAAATCGAACAAGTCACCAAGCTGCCGGAATCCATCTTCCCAGATTGGGTTTTCTTGATTCAATATCAAACAAGTGGTGTCCGCTTCGGTTATCAAATCAAAATACCAATAGCAACAATTGGGGGTGCTATGATAATAGGCTTATGGCTGCGACGGCGGGGACGGGGGCGACGGTGGACTCAAAATCGCGGGAAGAAGCAAAGGGAGTTTAGTTGCAAGGGATGAATCAATCGTGTGTGTATCAGAGTAAAACTTGAGGGTAAGGTAGTCTTTTAAGGTGTTTGGGGGGCTTACAAAAAATCTGTGTTATATTTGTGATCACAAATGAAGAATTTTCAAATTAGGGGGTTTAAGATAACTTTTTAACATTATTGGTCCTTTTTAATAACTACCCCTTTTTTTTATTGGTAATATTTTCAGTGGGGCAGCGTATTCGAATCTCTAAACACACGATTATTATTATTATTTTTTTGGTCAGAAAATTTTAGGTTGGGGGAATGGCGCCCCAATCAAAGACAAGGAATGCCTTCAGGCTCAACGAGCACTTACAAAGATTCTTACATTACATATACCTCACCCCATGGAGATAAGGGGATTTGAACCTTCGACCTTGTCACAATCAAACCCTGTCATACTCCACTTGGTCAACCCCACAGATACCATTATTCGGAATTACATAAAATTCCTAAAAATACAACTACCATTATTCAGGAGAACTATATATTATGTATTCCAACCCGATTCGAGCTCACATAAATGCAATAAAACCATCCTTGAAAAGAAATAGTATTCTCATGATATACTTCCTATTCTAACAAAAGAAAAAAGAAAATACACTTCATAACATTAAGCAAACTTTGTGTTTACGCTTAATCGAAACCATTTCTTTCAAAATTTGCAAAATGGAATCCACGAAAGGCAATACATCAAATTAAGAACCTCAAGTTCATCAAAAAATCAATAACATACAATTTGAGTATCTCTCACAGAAAAGATAGATTGGATGAGATCGAACTTTGGGCAATCTACATCCAAGAAAAACATGAACTTGGGCTGTGTTACAGAAGAGGTGCTCTAACTAGGCTTCTTATTGCACAAACCATAAACAAAAAGTATGAAGAAGAATGGTTAACGCTTGACCCATTGGAAGCTTTTCCTTGCTTTTGCTTTTCCGGGTTTTTTCCTTTCCACGACTCTTGAATCTCTCGTCAGAAAACCAGCTGAAGAAAAGGCAAAAGAGATGAGAGGTGTTTATTTAAGTTTGTAATGATCAATATTATGCAAATCTAATATGCTCAGTGAAGTCAGTACCTTCTTTTAGAGGGGGGCGCAATCCCGGTTCCCAGTTCTGTAATGCTCTGCTTATGCCTAGACGAATTGCTCCAACTTGACCTGTTCAAATTAAGATGTTTTAATGTGTGGCTCTAAGGCAGAAAAACAGAACAATAGGAAAAATGCATTAAACAAATTCTACAAGTGATCCTCGACATTTTAACAGTTATTTATACAAATGATATGAGGTAAATGAAATTTAACAGAGAACAAAGCAGCAAAATACATTGTGATGGATAAAGAATTCAGAGTAACCAACATGAGAACATGATAATAGATGACAACGACACTACATATTGTAATAAGTATATAGTAGATAACCGTATAAATTAAGAGGTTCCACAACGGAAATTTCCAAGCAATTATATTTACTTGACGTCTGATCATTAAGATGCAAACTCATAATAGATGAACTTTACCTCCTTACATTAGATAACTGAATTTCTCAAAAGCTGATAAAAGTGTTAGAATCAGAGTAGGTTGCGAAAAAGCTTTCACAGATCCAATAAAGGTCAAAAGAGAGATTGGCATACAAAAGAATTTCAATAAGTCAGCATCAAATCATTAAAAACCAGTTTCGCAAACTTCTCAACTAAAACTCAAATTTCAATAGATTATTACAATCTAAGAGAGTTTCAAAAGAAAGCAGAGAAGTTGGATGCCAATGCTCACCTGAGGTCCCACCACCTTTGACCGTACAATTAACATCCCACATGCCCAAAGTCTTTGTTTCAGAAAATGGCCGAAGAAGAGCAGCACGATGATCGAGCATTGGGAAATATACATCAAACTCTTTGTCATTTACCACAAAATTTCCACCACCAGGCTGAATCCAAACACGGGCTATGCTGCATTTCCTTTTTCCTGTTCCATACGCCCTTCCTTTCTCATCTACTTGCCTTACACGAGCCTTGCTCACTTCCTCCTGTTTCTGGCGCTCTATTTCTGCTCTGCTAGATTTCTTTGTATTCTTCAAATAACGCTCGTCTTCTATTACAGATAGAGGTGGAAGTCCTTGAATGCCTTCAAAATCTTTCAAGGCAATTAGACTATCTAACATATCATCCGTTATTCCCGATGCAGTAATAAGATCACCAAATGCACGATTTGGACCTACAAGTATCAACAAGAAAACAAAGTCCCGTAAAGATCACCAAGTTTCTATAAAAATGACAGTTTATAAGATGCTATATAAAGTGTGGTAAAATAGTCGAGGGAAACTCCCGTAAGATGTTGAAGCTCGTAGGCTCTTTAGATGAAAGTAAAGAATGCCTAACTTATTTTTGAAATCCTAACAAGCTCCTCTGATTTCAACCAATTTAGGAACAAATTTGTCACAACTTAGTACTAACTACTAACATCTCACAAGCTCGCAATCTTATATATCCAATTACTTCAAGAATTTATGCTAAAAATAAGATCCAAAATCTTATAAGCTCCTAAAGTCCAGAATACTATGGAGAAACTGCTCTACGCACCCAAAGATGTATTGAATAGCACAGAAACTACACTATCAAACTAATTTAACACCCACTTTATTGAGACAAACCATCAGCTAAACATAAACCCATTCACATTACAAAAATCTGATCAAAAGAATGTGTCGAAATGGAACTAAATAAACGCACCTTTAAGAACATCAATTAAGGCCTTCTCCTCCGATTCCAGCTTCTTGTCCTGCTCAGTCTTTTCTTCTGCCCCGGAAATTCCCTCCCCTGCCTCATCTCCTAAACCACCAAATCGCACTTCTCCACTCTCTCCTTCAATCCCAAACACATCCTCCTCCCCTCCTTCCCTCTCCTCCTTCGAAAAACTCCATGGCTTATCATCTTCAGCTGACAATCTCTTCGCACCATCAAACCCAGAATCTTTCTCAACCCCACCAAATGGATCGCCTACTTTATCATCACCATGTCCATCGTTGAACCCCTCGAGATTTCCAGCCCCCACCGAAAACACGGAGTCAATATCTTCGTCAGCTTCCGAGGACATCTTCCACAAATCACTGGTTGAGCTAGGCGAATCGTGATCCCCATCGTTCCCCTTTCCCCCTTTTGTGGAGAAAAACGCGAATTGGGGAGCTTTGGGGAAGATACAATGGGCGGGATCTGAAAACAAGGGGGTCTGCGAGATGGGTTTCGGATTAACAACGTGGGTTTGCGAAGAAATTCGAGTGAATAAACGGTGAAATTGAGAAGATTTGGAAATGATGCGAGAAAGCATCGTGCTCATGCGAGCTGGAGACTGTAGACAAGAAGGAGAAGAAGAAGAGGGTTTTGTGGGGGTTTAGATATGAGAATCGGATTATTGCATTTGATAATGGGCCACTAAAATGCCTTATCTTAGATTGGGCCGGGCCTACGATTGTTTGTAGGGCGGACCGGATTCGGATCGAATCACAAGATTTTACGTCCAATAAGAAAATTCGTTAATAGGATCCCGATCCAAATCCATTGATTTTTAAATCAAATCCGATAAAAGATTCGATCTATTAACAATAAAAATTAAATAATAAGGGTTATTTATATATTATTTTTTAATATTTATATTTGATAGTTGTATTTTTTTAAACAATAAAATATTTAATGGATTTTTTGTGTTGATAGTTGTATTTATGTTTAGGGCTAATCACATAACCCCCCCCCCCCCCCCCCTCATTCTTTGGGGGTTTTGGCACTTTTCCCCCTGTCCTTTCATTTTTGACATTAAACCCCCCTAACCTTTGAAAAATATCACACTTAACCCCTTGTAACAAACTTTAACAAAGCAAATCTATACAAAGTTGATCTCAAATGTGTAGATATTATATATCAAATCGAAACTCTCGACGAAAGGAACACAACAATGGTCTCGAAATCAAAATCCGACAACCGACGAAGTAGAAATCATCGGTTAAAGACGACGTAAGACGAACAAAGCTTTTGGCGGTCAATAGGGTTGGCTGGGGTATGGGCTTTGTTCTCCTTGGAGAGACGAACACGATGGCGGTGGTCTTGAAGCTTGGGTCGCTATGACGGAGGAGAAATCGATGATCAATTTTTTTTAAAGGGGTTAAGTGTAATATTTTTCAAAGGTTAAGGGGTTTAATGCCAAGAATAAAAGTATAGGGGGGAAAGTGCCAAAACCCCCAGAGGATGGGGATTTCTGTGATTATCCCTTATGTTTATCTAAAATAAGTTAATTCAAACTGATTAATAAAAGAAAATATGTATTTTTCCAGAGTGAATAACACAAAATACATTATTATTTAAAATGATAAATATATAAAAATTTTATTTTTAAATTTTACTTAATATTATCTATTATTAAATAATTTATTTAATTAAATATTATATTGAATTCAAATTTTTAACGGATTACATTCCTTAACTTCATATTAATGCATATTGAATATACTTTTTTAATCTGAACTTATTAAATATTTCCGTACACATGATTTTATAATTCAAAACAAAATAAAACTCTTATAAATTAAAAAAAATGTTTTCATTTGTCATGATAAAAAAATATTATACTTAATTAAATAAACTAAATAGTAAACAAATTAATAATTATAACATTTTTCAAAATAAATACATTATCGGTGCCTTGAGGTAACAATAATTAGGAGGTAAAAAATAGAATTCTATGTGAATTAGGAAGTTAGATTCATTCCAAAATTGACTAACCTTTTTTTTAGTCTCTTTTTTTTTTTTTTGGGTGGCTTTTTTTTTAGTGTGGTTGAATCTTCGAGAATACAACTATTATTATCATTATTACAGAAACTTGTACTATGAGTCGGATTGAATTACTTTCTTTTTGAACGATAGAGAAAGGAAAAAAAATCATTCCATAATCACAAACAAGTTCCATATGAATTAGGATTTCCTATCCTTTTTCAACCTTGATTCTCCATGTGCTTTATAAATACGTACCTAGTACCTACGTCGTCTCTCACATATCACAAGAACCAAAACATCTTCACAAACACAGTTTGATACTTTGATTCCATCAATGGCGGGCTGGGAATCCGATTACACTTACGAACCCGCCCCGCTCTTCGAAGAAATCTTCGTGTGCATCAACAGCCATGCAGAATCTGGCAACAAGATCATCATGCCGCAATCATCTCTAGTTAAAATCATCTCCGCAGGAATCCCATACCCATTGTTCTTCAAGATTCGTAACTTCAAGAATGACGTTGTCTCCCACTGCGGCGTGCTCGAATTCATGGCCGACGAGGGGTGCGTTTACTTCCCAGAGTGGATGATGCGGAATCTGGGGGTTGAGGAAGGGGACCGGGTGATTCTGAGCAACGCCGCCCTGTCTAAGGGCGGGTTCATGAAACTTCAGCCACACCTGACGGCGTTCACGGAGGTTTCCGATCCGAGGGCGGTGTTAGAGAGAGCTATGAGGGACTTTGCATGTTTGAGTAAGGGGGATACGTTTAGGGTGAAGTATGATGGGAGGGGTTTCGACTTCAACGTGCTGGAAGTGTCGCCAGGGGATGCTGTTTCGTTGATCGACACAGATTGTATGGTGGATTTTGATCCGCCCTTGGATTATAAGGAGGAAAAGATTGTGAAAAAGAACAAGAAAGTTGATGATCAGAAGGCAGGGATTGTGAATCAGAAGAAGAAAGTTGATGAGGATAAGCAATTAGAGGAGAAGGTGTTCAGGCCCTTCACGGGAATATCACGGCGACTGGACGTGGAGGAGATTGCGGAGATGAGAGACGTTGCCGCCGCTGCCATGGTGAAGGACTCGACGGAAGTGGTGGTGGCCGAGGGAAAGAAAGAGGAAGAAAAGGATGCAAGGTTTAAGGCTTTCACAGGAAAGAGTCGTGTTCTTGGGAGAGTTTGATTTTCTATTTATTTTAAATAAGAGAAAAAAGAACTGTAATAAATATTAAGATGTTCGTTTATTTTGTAATTAATTTGTTTGGTTAAATATGTAGCAGCAGATTTATTCTATTGTTTTTTTTTTCCAACTACAAGCTTCTCGGTTTTTGCATCTTTAGTCTGACTACAATTGTTACTAAGAAGAATGTCAAAAGCACATCTACTCAATATTATTATTATTATTATTTCTTCAAGGCTAAAATTTGAAGGACCGTAACTCTGCTTCAAGTTCTTCAGTTGTCCAAGATTTATGTTTCTAAGCTTCAAATTGTCAGTAGCATTAGTAACAGAAGCAGCTTTGTTAAAGAGCAATATTGCCAGGATCATCAATTGATGAAGAAGCTTATTCAGAACAATCAAAAGCTTCCGAATTACCTGCACAATGTCATGCATGAACATATAAAACTAAGAGAGAGAGAGAGGGGTTGAATAAATGGTCGTGGAGGTGGATAGGCTATCGTTTGAGGATAAAACTTGAGTGGGCTAGAGATGCCTCGGGGAGTTGGAGGTCCCTGTTTTCTCTAGCTGGTGCCAAGGCCTCTACTCGCCATTGCTCCAAATAGGTCCTTAGGTCAACCTGGTTAAATACCACTCGAGTAGGAGGAGCGGGCAGTGGTACTCAAGGAGCCCGAGACTGAGTATCATCTAGCTGAGTCGAACCATGACTTCCTCTAGCTCTGTTCCTCGGGCGTCGAGGAATTTCGAGCCCATCCTCTCCAAAAAGTGGATTGCTCAAAAGACACGTTCTTGGCATGATTGTTTTTGAAGGTTTTTAGTTCGAGAGGTTCCCAAAAACGGCATCAAAATGATCGTGCTTGAATCTGGTAAGCCGATGTGGCTCGAGATCCTAAATTGACAACTCAAGAATTTGTATGACGTGGAAACTCCTGACTGTCAACTATTCACAGATCAAAAAACGTAAGCTGAAGGCCAAACTAGGGGACTCGATGGTTTGCCCAATTTTGGCACTCCGATGCTCAAGTCATGTACTTGTTCAAATGAAAGAGGAAAGTATTAAGCGGTCAAGTGAACATTAATTGCTTACCGATGCCATAAATACTGGGAATATTTATAGGATGAGAATTTGTGTGTGACACTTGTGCGCACACTAACGATGTATTAAATGTGTTCGTATGGTAGTTAGGAGACAGGAAATACTGCCATGTAAGCGATGCCAGACTTGGTCCCCTAAGTAATATGTACTTGTTGCGAGTTCGACCCATGAAGGTCGTACGGGTGCTAACGGTTGATCTCGCCATTCAAATGAGGCAAGAAGTGATCAAGATGACTCTGTGGTCTAGATACCCTGACTTCATGAGGCCCCAGGAGTGCACAGATCGATCGATGTTCATTGATTGAGATGAAGGGTCAATCGCTTTAGCTGGGCAAAACAACACGATAGAACGAGGTCGATCTCCTGAGATGATGATGTGTCAATTTGTGATGGTAAAGTTGGTTACGTATCCTGGTGACATGGCAGCCAGGTGGCAACACGTGGCATGATGAGATTAGCCACGTCACACCACTCTTACTTGCTAAATCCCTCACGATTTGACATTATCCGATTAAGCTTCGAACCCTGCCCTCTTCTTAGAAATAGATATAGTTAACTGAGAGAATTAGGCCCAAGGACGCCCAAGTCTTTCTTTTAAGAAAATAACCCTTAATTTCTTTTCTCTTTTTTTTCTATACCCGTTAACCCAAGTGTAATTAGCTTATTTTTATAAAAGTAAAAAATTTTAGGGATCGTTTTGCAAAAACTTATACTTCATAGTACTAGATTTAAAAAAACACAACAAACCCTAGTTTTTTTAATTGCTCATCGCCTCAACAAATTCTCTTCTCGTTGTCGTCGCTGCCTTCTCATCTCCCGATCTGCCATCACCTCCTCTGGTGGTTACTCTCATCAATCTCTTCGATCAAATGTTCAGTAGGGTGCGTTGGAAAGGATTATAATGAAGTAGGAGATGTTTGGGTGTTTGTAAAAAGTTCAAAAAATTATAATCATTTTATAATTAAAAAGTTTCAAAAAAAATAAAAATAAAAATTGAGTCGGATCAACATTGTCGACTAGCTAATCGATTAGTCGACTATTTGAAATTACATAGGATCGATATTGTCAATTGCCTAATCGACACATGTCAATTAATATAAGGTTTTTTTTTTACTATGAGTGTTGTTTTGACTGTCATACACATATTCTTACAAACCTAGCCGTCTCCAATTTTTTTTACTATACATAGATCAATTCCTCTAACCAACCAACGCATTCTCACAAATCCAAGCTGCCTTCTCATCTTCCTTCCCCTCCTCCTTCTCATTGCCGCCTCTAACCAACCAACGCATTCTCACAAATCCTCGCCGCCTCCTCATCTTCCTTCCTCTCCTTCTCCTCATCCTCCTTCTCATTGTCGCCTCTTTACCTTCCCCTGCTCCTCATCGCCGCCTCTCCGCCTTTCAGTCTATTGTCTGCCCTATAGTTTGAATTGCTCTTGAAAATTATCATGTTTACTGTATGATTTCCGCCAAAAGTGTAGGAATTAGTAGAAACATATATTTTTTCAATATATTATCTCAGAGTCAAACCCATTGGAGGAAGACGCCGAACCTCCTGTGGACATCGATTAGCGTCACCACAAGTACGGGTTTGCTATTGACATGGCCTACGCCAAGAGGGATAAGAGGGATCCCGTCTACGAGCTTCCTCCTCCGGTCGATATTGAGAGCTTCCTACCGTCGACCCGACGCAGTCGAAAAAAGTCCTCGGGTCGTACGGGTGCCTCGGGTTCATCTCCTTCTTAGCCTTGATAGTTTCATGTATTTCTCTTTTTTTTTTTATTTTTTTTTAGGCCATTTTCACTTGACCCAGCGGCCGGGGATGTCGCCGCATGAACATTTTGTTGCTTTGTTCTCACGCTTTATTTTCCATTACAATATTCTTCGGATTTCATGTATGGGGCGGTGGGTCGTGACCAACCCCTTTGCGTAATGGGATCAAGTTTGATCCCAAGTTACGTGTCGGATCGAGTTCGACCTCGTTTGTTATAACGGATCGAGATCCATCCGTTCTTGTGGGGGTCTGAGTTCGATCCCCATATGCTTGATGGATCGATTCTGATCATTTTGATGGATCGATTTCGATCCGATCGGGAATGAATCGGTCAATTTCGACCCCCACTTGTACGGGTTTCGAATTCGGGTTCTCCCGTCTCAAGGATTTTTCCTCGTTAGCCCCGTTCTCGTTGGGTCATTGGACGACCTCGTTGGACTTGGGGATTTGTAAGTGCGAGAAAATAATCAAAAACATTTAGAGTGAATGTGGTTAGTCCTTCCAGACGGCATAGTCGTGGATAGGATGCATAACTAATACAAGAGGTGTAAAAATTGATTATCGCATTCCATAGTCCGGATCGAAATCGATCCGTAGACACGTTCGTGACCGGGCTTCGAACAGGCTCCGGTCCGGTTTACTATACAAAATGAGCTTTTTAAACAAAAAACTTCTTCAGATTGTGCGCGTTCCAGGGTCTTGGTAGCGGCACTCCGGCCATATCCTCGAGCTTGTACGCCATGTTTTTGCCTATTTTAGTAACTCGGTAGGGACCTTCCCAATTGGGTTCAAGTTTTCCCACATGTTGGAGGACCTCAACCTTCTTCAACACTAGATCCCCGATCTGGAATGCACGGGGCCTGACGTGTTTGTTGTATGATCGGGTTGCGGCTGCCTTGTATTGCTTAATCTTCTGGTACGCGCGTTCCCGTTTTTCCTCAATCAGATCCAAGTCATCAGATCGGTTTTCGTTATTTCTATCGAGCTGGTACTGACTGACGCGGGCCGTTTCATGTAATAACTCCGATGGGATCACAGCCTCCGACCCGTATATCAGGGAGTAGGGGGTTTGGCCCGTTGCCGTTCTGGGGGTCGTTCGGTAAGCCCAAAGGACCCCGTCGAGTTCGTCCGCCCACGCCCCCAGCTTGGCATCGAGGCGGGTCTTCAAATTTTGGATGATGATCCGGTTGGTGACTTCGGCTTGGCCATTCGTCTGAGGGTGGCCAACGGTCGTGAACCTGAGGTCGATCCCGATATCTCGACAGTAGCTCTTGGTGTTCTCACTCCGGAACTGAGGTCCATTATCACAGATAAGAACCCTCGGGACCCCAAAGCGGCAGATTATACTCTTCCAAAGGAAATTTCTTATCACCGCATCAGTTATCTTTGGGACAGCTTCGGCTTCGACCCACTTTGAGAAGTACTCGACGGCCACTATGGCGAACCGTTTTTATCGAGGGGCCAGGGGGAAAGGTCCAATAATGTCGATCCCCCATTGATCAAAGGGCCATGAGACATCGATCGCGATCATGGTTGCGGGGTGTGTGTGTATGAGGTTGCCGTGTTTTTGGCACTTGGGACATTTCATCGAGTGCAACTTCGCGTCTCGGACAAGGGTCGGCCAGAAATACCCGCTTCTTAAGACTTTGCGGGCTAGGGCTCGACCCCCTGAGTGGTTCCCGCAGTTCCCTTCATGAATTTCTTCCAACAAATCTCTGGCCTGGCCCGGACGGAGACATCTCAGCGGCGGACCTGTGAATGATTTCTTGAACAATCTCCCTTCGTGATCCAGAAGGTATAGCAGCGAGCGGTATTTCATTCGCCTCGCCTCTAACCGGTTTTGAGGTAGCGTCCCATCCCTTAGGTAGGAGACTAGGCTATTCATCCAACACGGCTCCTCCGGGTCGATCGCGGAGACATCGATCCGACCAAGGTCGATGATCCGACCGGATGAGACGTGAAATGAGATGGTCCCGTCTCGGGTGCCTTGAAGGCCGTTCGCGAGTTTGGACAACGTGTCCGCTCGCGTGTTTTCTTCACGGGGGACTTGCTCGATCTGAAATTCTTTGAATTTTGAGGCCAACTCTCTAACCACCTTGAGATAATCCGCCATCGATTCTTCCCTTGCTTCATACGTGCCGTTGACCTGACCCGCGACAAGCTGGGAGTCGGTCACGACGGCCAATCGGTCGACCCGATGCTCTGTAGCGAATTTTAGTCCTGCGATGAGTGCCTCATATTCTGCTTTGTTATTAGTGGCCTTGAAGTCTAAGCGGACGGCAAAATCGAACTGTGTACCATCCGAACTGATTAGTGATATCCCCACCCCTCCCCCCTTGGAGGTCGATGAGCCGTCAACGTACATTGTCCAACTCAGGGGATCGGGGGCGTTCTTTGGGGGCTTCGTGTTCTTTTCGACTAAAAAGTCAGCCAGAACCTGAGCTTGTTGGGCGAGGCGAGGTTGGAAAGTGATGTCATGCTCGCTTAGCTCCACCACCCATTTCATCATTCGACCCGAGACATCGGGTTTGGATAAGACTTGTCTAAGGGGTTGGTCGGTTAGCACCACGATCGGGTGCGCCTGGAAATAGGGTCATAATTTTCGAGCCGCATATGTCAACGCGAAGACAAACTTTTCGATCTCAAGGTAGTTTCGCTCTGCCCTATGTAGGATTTTGCTCAGATAATAGATGGGCATGTGTTTTCGATCCCTAATTGCGACGAGGACCGAACTAAAAGTTTCGTTGGAAAGGGAGAGATAGAGGTACAAGGTCTCCCATTCGTTGGGCTTGGCCAACAACGGTGGAGATGCCAGGTACTCTTTAAGTTGCTCAAAGGCTCTATCACACTTCTCATTCCATTCGAACTTTTTTAGGTTTCGTAATATTTTGAAGAAGGGCAGGTTCCGTTCGGATGATCGGGATATGAACCGATTTAGGGAAATGATCCGGCCGACCAAAGATTGGACTTGGCTTATGCAGTCGGGTCGAGGTATGACCTGGATTACCTTGATTTTTGCCGGGTTCGCTTCGATCCCCCGCTGGCTAACCATATAGCCGAGGAATTTTCCCCCTTCGACCCCAAAGGTGCATTTGTCCGGGTTAAGCTTCATACCGTACCCCCTGAGGATTTCAAACACTCGACCCAGGTGGCCGAGATGATCACACGCCCGTTTGCTCTTTACGATCATATCATCCACGTAGACTTCCATCGTCTTCCCGATCTCTTCCTTAAACATCTTGTTCACCAACCTCTGGTAGGTCGCTCCGGCGTTTTTGAGACCGAACGGCATTACTTTAAAACAATAAATGCCCTTGATTGTTATAAAAGCGGTGTGGGGTCGATCTTCGGGCGCCATGGAGATCTGATAGTATCCCTGAAAGGCGTCCATCATGCTCAGCATTTCACAACCGGCTGTCGAATCGACGAGCTGATCGATCCGAGGGAGCGGGTAAGGGTCCTTTGGGCACGCTTTATTTAGATCCGTGAAATCCTTACACATTCTCCATTTACCCCCCGTCTTCTGTACCAAGACTACATTACACAGCCAATCGACATATTGGGTCGGGGTCACGTAACCCGCATCGAGCAATTTGTTGACCTCGGCCTCGATGATCTCGTTTCGTTCTTTGCTTTGAGTTCTTAGCTTCTGTTTTATGGGTTTGTGAGTGGGATCGAGATCGAGGCGATGGCAGATCACCTTCGGGTCGATCCCCACAAGATCCTTCGCCATCCACGCAAACACGTCTGCGTTTTCTTGGAGGAACTCAATCATCATCATCTCGTGCTGGGGGTTCATGTTGGCCCCGATCTTCGTGGATTTGTTGCTGTCGTTCGGGTCGAGGGGTATGTGTTTCAAAGAATCAGAAGGCTCGATCCGACCTACTGCTTTCCTCTTTTGGGCTACGCGTGATCCTTCGGCGTCTACCTTGGGCGCAGCGAGATCGAGATCCGAGCTCGTGTAAGTCTGGAGATCAAGGCATTCGCCCGCGTCTTTCTCCTTGTCTTTCGGTTCCTTAAGGGTGATCGCATAACATGCCTAGCTGTCCGGGACGTCACACCCCACTTCCCCGACCCCGTTAGGGGTTGGCATTTTCAACTTCTGGTGGTAGGTGGAGATTATGGCGCTGAATTGAATGAGGCCGGGTCGGCCAAAAATCATGTTGTAAGCGAGGGGCATGTTTACCACAACGTACTCGACCTCTTGGGTAACTCGCTGAGGCGATGTTCCCATCGAAGTGAGCAGTTTGATGCGCCCAAGCGGGATAACCTGGGATCCTCCGAAGCCGGACAGAGGCGTTCGGATCGGATCTAATTTCAAGTTATGCAGTTTCATTTTTACAAGCGTAGAGTAAAGGATAATGTTCGTGCTACTTCCCTTGTCAACAAGGCATTTGGTTACATTGTAATTAGCCACTCCCAAGGTCACCACCATCGGACAACTAGGCGTTTCACCCTCCCGATGTGGGCCAGAGTGGCTGTCATTTTCGCTAAAGCTAACCTCTTGCCTCTCCCACTCTTTGCTTTGTTCGATCTGGAAGACCTCCTCGCGCGGGCTGTTGTATTCTCGAGCCGCCTTCCGGATGTTCTTCTTCCTGGCAGCGTTGGAATCACCGCCCTCGTGCCCCCCGGCGATCATGTAGATAGTGCCGTTAGTCGGGGGGTTGTCCTCGGTCCTCTCCAAGGGTTGCTTGCCGGTTCTCCTTGACGGGGATCGGGATCGATCTCGATCCCGAGACTGATCTTGGCTCCGACCGGCCTTTTCAGAATAGTGATCGATCTTGCGAACGAAGTCCTTCAGGTGCCCTCCTCGGATGAGTCTTTCGATCTCGTCGCGGAGGGCGTTGTATTCCTCGGTGGTGTGACCCCATTGCTGATGGTATCCGTAATACTTCCCCGATTTCTGGGCTTTGGGACCTTCCCGGATGGTCTTGGGCTTGTTCAAGAGTTTTTTGTCCATGACCGTGAAGATCTGTTGGACGGTCGTATTGATGGGGATGTAGTTCCTCCGATCGATTTGGGTCGGCGGATCGATTTTTCCCTTCGATTTTTTCTGCTCGAACCCCTTCCGGGTCGGGGTCGAGTTCGACCCCATGTGATGGCTCTCCGGGGTGGGCGAAGGAGCAGGCCCATGAGCTAATGCCATCTCCTCGACCCGCATAAACCCATGGGCGAGATCCTGAATTTCAGTCAGGTTTTTGGGGCCAGCCCTGACGATCTCATCCGCCCACAGGCGATTGCGTAGCGCCCGATGGACGACCGGGAGCAGAGTGTCCATCGTCGGGTCCTCGACCCGTACCACTTCCCTTGAGAATCGGGTGAAGAAGTCTCGAAGGGATTCTCCTTTCTCTCGGCGGAGGTTGTTGAGGTAAGAAGGGGACAGCTTCTCCCCTGACATGGAGGAGAAGTGCGCCGAAAACCGGTCTACAAAGTGATTGTAGGTCCGGATGCATCGAGGCGGCAGGCGGATGAACCAGTCCTGCGCGGGACCCGTCAGAGTGGTCACGAAAATTTTGGCCCAAATCTGCTGCGGATGGGGGTGCAGCAACATTCTGTTTTCAAAAGCAGTAACGTGTTTCTCGGGATCAGTCGTCCCGTTGTAAAGAGGCAATCCCGAGGGGATTCGATCTCCGTCGCAGGTTGTGCGGAGAATATCCTCAGAAAATGGGGAGGCTTCCTCCCGATCGGATCTGTAGCGCAGGGGTTGGCGGTTTAACCCAGCGCGTAGATCGACCTGCCTCTGGGAGATCATGGAACCTCGATCCCCCAGGCGGTCCTGCACCCGCCTTCTTGGCGGATCGATATATCGATCCAGGCTGCGGTCCTGGCGGGCTGCGGCGATCCTTGCCGCCTCGTTGCGGGCCAATCGGGTGGGTAATCGGTTCCGCAAGTCATCGTACTCTTCATGGTCGTCATCGACCGCTCGCTTGCCGCGGTTCGCGCGGCTGGGATGATCCGAATCCCCATGGCCCTCCAACGGGACTTGTTTGCTCCCTCCCGCGGGGGGCGGAGGAGGTACAAACCCAGGGACCTGTGCTTGGCCCGCACCCGCTTGGGGAGGAAGGCCCCATATGACCTGGGCGGGTCCGCCGTTGAGCGGCTGGAGGTAGTAGGGTATTGCAGACCCGTAAGTCTGAGCCGCGGGCCCGTAAGCGCTGGCTATTACAGGGCTGGGGATAGTAACGGGACTAGCCCTCGGCAATTCCGGGCGTCTTGGCTCCCGGCCTTCTACTTGGGCCTGTTCGATCTCGACCCGCCACTGGTCAAGAAAGGCATCAAGGTCAGCCTGTGTAATGGCGACCCTCGGAGCAGCCTCTGGTTGAGGCATAATCGCACTGGCACTGGGGCCCCCAATCCCGACGACGGGGGGAGCAGTGGGGAGATGACCAAGCGGCGCGTTGGTGTCGTGCCTGCCTTTGGTGACCTCCTCCAAGTCCTCATCCTGTCGGGTCTTCCTAGTGTTCACCATGATCGCAAGAAGAGAGGAAGTGTTTTACTCAAGATCGAGGTAGAGAGAAGTGTAGCTTCCCACAGACGGCGCCAAACTGATCCGGCTCGAAAATGGTTTAGCTGAGTTGGAGGTCTAAGTGGCAATCTCGGGTCGATCAGTCAAGAATTTGTAGATGTGGGCTCTTTAATCGATCTGAAAACACTCGAAACACACGTGAGCTCAAAGGCCAAATTGGGGACTTGGGGTTGGACCCAAGTTTGGCACTCCGACGCTCAAGTCAGTGGAAGGTTTTTAGAGAGGGAATTAAGTGCTGAGAAGCGAAATAAATGCTCTTAAATTGCTTACCAAACACTGTTCAAGACTTGGGTATTTATAGTCAGGAGTATTTAACACAGTAGTGCGTGTACCGCGGCTATGCATTAAATGCTCTGCAGTCGTTCGGGTCGTTTGTCGGACGCCTGAGCGGGCGCTTTGGGGTCGAGTGTACTTTATTTCCCTTTTGGGCGTAGACATGTACAAGGTGCATTAAATGCACTGTAGCGCGTCTAGCCTTGGCGAACCGGGGAGTTACACGTGTCCGACAAAGATGCTTTATGGCATCTTGTCGCCAGGTGACGTAGGATCTCGATCCAGGAGGCCGAGGTCAGGCGGGTCGTGACGAAGCATGTCCGTAGTGAGGAAACCGCTAGTGGGGTCGGGTTCGACCCCAAGACTCGTGCGGGATGAGGACGTTTCACGCGTGGTTCCCGTGGGGGGGACAAGGACGGACCGTTCGTTGCGGGTTATGGGATCGGGATCGATCCCTTGCGGTGTAGGGATCGGATCGATCCCAGAGGTGCATGGGATCGGATCGATCCCCTCAGCCTAGGGATCGGATCGATCCCTGAGGTGCACGGGATCGGATCGATCCCTTGACCCTCGGGATCGGATCGATCCCAGAGTTGTACGGGATCAGATCGATCCGCTTTTGGGAGAGGGATCGGATCGATCCCTTGAGGCTCATGGGATCGGGTCGATCTCTGAGGCGTACGGGATTGGATCGATCCATTGAGGCTCATGGGATCGGATCGATCCATTGAGGCTCGTGGGATCGGATCAGTCCTTGAGGCGTATGGGATCGGATCGATCCCTTCAGGCGTATGCGATCGGATCGATCCTTGAAGCCTAGGGATCGGATCGGATTGTTCCTTGGGGGATCGATCCCATTTGGGGGTAGGGATCGAACTTGATCCGTTAGGGCTTAGCGGATCGGGTTCGATCCGTTGATCCGTTGGCGAGGGGACCTTGGTCCGCTTGAGGTGGCGAGATGTCCAAGTGGCTTCCTCTAAGGCGTGCCACGTGGCTCGGCCATTTTATGCCATATCAACAGGAACATTACGTGAATGGTTCCAATCATTGGGAGAATACAGACAAATCCAGTATGTGCAAGCAACCGCTCCCATGGCATTGCTAGCACTTCACCATGAAGACTTTTGTATCTTTACTTTATGTCTTGTCGGCCATTGTTTAGGCCTGCTTTCTTGTGAGCCAATAATGCTGTAAAGTATTTGCTGAGTCAGTCTTGTTTTATGTCTGTGGTCTGCGTACCACTCTCCTTTGTCGGCCAGTATGTTTGGCCTCTTGTGTGCATTATTGCACTTTGTGGAGGAAAAGGAAACCAATTATATGAGGCGATGGGGCCCATAAGTGTACCCGCCATATAATTTGGATTTCAATTCCGCGTCTGGAATCCGAAAGTTTACCTATATAAGGTGAGCTTCGGCTTTCATAAGTGAAACAGAGATTAGTTCTCTACACTATACGATACAAGGAGATACAGGGCTCCCGGCGTGTGATGGTATCAGAGCCATGTTTAAATCTTTTCGAAAAACGGGGCATCATGTGAGTATTTCGTGATAGATTCCGGCGAGTTGGTAGACCCATCTCGACCGTTTTTCAACGCTTTCAACGTATTTTAGATCATTTTCAACCGTTTTTTACTCGTTCAACCTATTTTAGACGTATTTCAACCTTTTTTAATTTTTACCTGTTCAACCTATTTTAGACCCATTTTAACCATTTTTTGACCCATTTCAATCGTGTTTCGACCCATTCAACCTATTTTAGATCATTTTTAACCGTTTTTACTAATTCAATCTATTTTAGACCTATTTTAACTGTTTTGAACACTTTCAACCTATTTGAGACCCATTTTAACTATTTTTTGACCCGTACTACCTATTTTCAGCCCATTTTAATTATTTTTTAACCCGTTCAATCTATTTTCAACCCATTTAATCGTTTTTAACCCGTTCGACCTATTCGATATATTTTGGACCCATTCGACTCATTTGGACCCAACTGGGTAAAACAGTTCAAATGGATAAAAAATGGGTCAAACTAATCAAACGGATCCAAAATTGGTAAAACGGTCCAAATGGATCCGAGTGGATAAAACAATTCAAATGGGTCAAATGAATCTAAAATGGGCTAAACGGGTTAAATTGATTCCGAATGGGTCAAATGGATCGTTAATGGATCAAACGGGTCAAATGGATTCAAAATAGGTCAAACGGATCCAAATGGGTCAAGTAAATCCAAAATGGGTAAAATTGATTCAAAATGGGTCAAACGGATCCAGATGGGTCAAATAGATCCAAAATGGGTAAAACGGTCCAAATGGATCCAACTGGGTAAAACAGTTCAAATGGATCTAAATTGGGTTAAACGGATTAAATTGATTCCAAATGGGTTAAATGGATCCTTAATGGGTCAAGTAAATTCCAAATGGGTCAAATGGATCCAAAATGGGTAAAACGGTCCAAATGGATCCAATTAGGTAAAATAGTTCAAATAGGTCAAATGGATTTAAATTGGGTTAAACGGGTTAAATTTATTCCAAATGGGTCAAATGGATCCTTAATGGGTCAAATGGATCCAAAATGGGTCAAACGGATCCAAATGGGTCAAATGGATCCAAAATGGGTAAAACATTCAAAATGGATCCAACTAGGTAAAATAGTTCAAATGGATCTAAATTGGGTTAAACGGGTTAAATTGATCCCAAATGGGTCAAATGGATCCTTAATGGGTCAAACAGATCCAAATGGATCAAGTAAATCCAAAATGGGTAAAACGGTCCAAATGGATTCAACCGGGTAAAACAGTCCAAATGGGTCAAATAGATCTAAATTGTGTTAAACGGGTTAAATTGATTCCAAATGGGTCAAATGGATCTTTAATGGGTCTAACGGATCCAAATGGGTTAAGTAGATCCATTTGGATAAAATCGATCCAAAATGGGTAAAACGGTCCAAATGGATCCAACTGGTTAAATCAATCCAAATGGGTTATATGGATCTAAAATGGGGGACAAACGGGTTGAACGAGTTCAAAATAGGTCGAACGAATTGAAAAATGGGTGAAACGGGTCTAAAATAGGTCAAACGAGTCTAAAATTAGTTGAACAACTAAAAACTAGATCAAACGGGTCAAAAACAAAATAAATGAGTCCAAAATATATCGAACTGGTAAAAATACGAGGTGAAACTGGGCCAAAATTGGTCAAATGAGTCCAAAATAGGTCAAACAAATAAAAAAAAGGTGAAACGGGTCCAAAATAGGTCGAACGAGTCAAAAAACGGGTGAGACGGGCCCAAAACGGGTCGGACGAGTCTAAAATAGGTTGAACAGATTAAAAAAATGTGAAACAAGTCCAAAACGAGTTAAGTGAGATCAAAATAAGTTGAACGGGTCAAAAAACGAGTGAAACGGGTCCAAAACGAGTCCAAAATAGGTCGAGTGGATAAAAAACGAGTGAAACGGGATCAAAATTGGTCAAACGATTCCAAAAATGGATGAAACGGATCCAAAATATATTGAACAGGTAGAAAAACGGATGAAACGAGACAAAAATGGGTCAACATATATAATAATAATAATAGTAATAATTGAAAAAAAAATTGATTGGGTAGACCCAGATCCAGACCCAAATAGAGTGGGTATACTTTTTACTCATACATTCAGACCCATTGGGTCTATAATGGGTCTGGGTAGAATCTGGGCCAACCATAAATAATGAGTAATTATTGGGTTTGGAGCTGGACCTGGGTAATACCCGCCCATTTACAGGCCTAACCCGCCTCAACTTTTCGCAATTTTTGTGCAAGCAGTGAGAGGTTGGTTCGTAGATTAATTTGCACGCAATGTCGTTTCCAGCTGTGAAATTGGTGATCACGCGTGGAAAGCAGCTTGCCGGATTGAAATTTGCTCAACATGTGAATCGTCAGGCGGCAACATCTTTATCTTCATTTAATTTTGTCCCCATGTTTGCATCTTTCTTCTTTTGATTTTTTTTTTTTTTTTAAATTATTTGCAGGGAATTGGCCATAGGAATCATATTATACTTTCATCAACCACTGCCAATTACATTCGGAGAAACCACCAGTCCATCACTAGCAATTTCTCCTTTCACATTTTCAGGAGATTTCGAGAGGCCCAACAACTACTCTCATCCCATCATCATGACAACCCTGCACTCCAGCGATCAGACTCGATTCTAATTTCCAGATAGTTGATTCAACGTCAATTCAGATTCTTGTTGCAAACCATCCTGGTATACATCATCAGAGAATATTCACTTCATGTCACCAATATGCAGAAAGTTACTTTGTTCTCATAGTCCGACATCTTCTTCACTGAAGGCCATCTAATGCAGAACCACGAACAATGAAGCGACCTGACATCATCGCCTGCAACCATACTGAATCCACCAACTTCTCGACACTTCGTCCGCTTTAGATGACTTCGCGGCGTATGGAAAGACTCAACTTGTCATGCCAATTGCGCAACACTTCCTTCTCATGAAATCTCCTTTGTTTTTTATTTTTATTTTTTTGTTTCTCTCTAATTTTTGCAGGTGAAGGGCGAAAAACGAGTTGAGGAGATGGGTCGCCGGAAGATCAAGACCCCCTGCTAACTTCAAATTCTTCCTCAAAGCCACTGTACTTTGTCTATATGGTTGTAATCTAAGATACACCATGTCACCCACATCAAATGATCTCTCTGTCCTGTTTCTATCAACATACATCTTAGCTCTTTGTTGAGCTCTGTCCAAATTTTCCTTAAGAATAACATTGAATCTTACCCTTTCTTGAATCAGATCCTTCACTCCACCATTATCAGCTTCGAAATAAGGTCCAAGAATCACCTTAGCAGGAGTATAACCATAGAGTGCCTCAAAAGGAGTCAGTTTAAGGCTTGAGTGGTAATTGGTGTTGTACCAAAATTCTGCCATAGATAACCATTTCTTCCATAACTTTGGCTTCATATGACACATGCATCTCAGATAAGGATATTGTCCTGTTGGTGGAGTTTGGCTGTCCTGAGAAACTACTGTGTTAATACCTTTATCAATAATATTTGAGTTAATTGCATCAAAAACCCTGTGTTATGCCTAATTAGCACGTAAAACCCCGTGTTTCAACAATTAGCATAAAAAATCCTGTGAAATTTTAAATTTGCTCACCGCCCCCTTTAACACTCAAACGGCAACGAAGGACGAAAAATGTCTGTTTTGCCCCTTTGGGAGTTACCAAGGGTAAATCATTTATCAGAATTCACTTTCACCCAAAATATTTCACATTCCTTTCTCATTCTTGTTTATATTAATATATATCTATATGTATATATTTTATAACTAATTAAAATTAATACTAAAATAATATATTTTATGATATAAATTTATATATATCATATGATTAATGTTGTGTATTATATATATCATATATATAATATTATATATTAACGTAATATATATCTATATGTATATATTTTATAACTAACTAAAATTAATACTAAAATATTATATTTTATGATATAAATTTATATATATCATATGATTAATGATGTGTATTATATATATCATAGATATAATATTATATATTAACGTAATATATATCTATATGTATATATGTATTACATCTATATCATATATATAATGTTATATATTAACGTAATATATATCTATATATCTATATTGTTTAATTACATACATACATTTAAAAAAAAAAAATTAAAAAAAGGGAAAAAGATCATCTTCTCCAACGCTTCTCTGCTCTCTCTCCCTCAACACAGCAAGGCAGCCCACATCCACCGAGTCGCCGCCACCACCACAAATCCACCCACTACCGGCAAGCCCACATTCTCCCTAAACTTCTTCATCTTTTTCGGCATCGCGCCACCACCGCACCACCAACACCATCATTTTCCAACCCAGATCTGAAAGCACCACTGCCACATCGCCACCACCACCACCACCACCACACAGCCATCCCAGCCCAGATCGGCAACCACCACCACTGCCACGAAGCCATCCCAACTCAGATCTGAAGTCGCTGCCACCACCACTACATGACAACCACCACGGCCACCACGACATCCCCACCGCCGCTCCAACCTTTTTCTTCACCATGATGACCACCTCTCTTCCAACCTTTGTCACCGTCGAGAACGTCGGAGATCAGGTAGACTCAGATCTCCGACCAAAAGAGGCGACGATTGCTTCCTTCAACGATTCTGCCAAGCCTAGGTCTAGGCCGGGCTGAGGCGGGGAGCGGCGATGACGATGGAGATGGCCGATGGGTCAGATTTGGTTCAGAGTTGAGGTGGAGGGCAGTAGTGGCGACTGTGGTGGGGGGATCTGGTTCAAGTTGAGGCAGGGGATAGTGGTGCCGGTGGTCTGGACGGTGTTTGTGTCGGTGGCTTGGACGGTTGTTGTGCTGGCGACGGTGGTGCCATTACGTTGTGTGTGTGTGTGTGTGTATATATATATATATATATAATATAATCTGCTATATATATACACATATATATATGTGTATAATTATGCTTAACCTGAAATATATATGTATATAAAATTGCAAATAGTTATATATATTTTAAACTTTTTTAATTCATTTTGTTTTTATTTTTTTTATAATATTTGAAGTAAATTTTGTGGAATTAAAAAAAAAAAAAGAAAAAAAAGTGAATATGGGTTTAATTTTATTAGGTTACAGAAGGGTATAAATGTCATTTAACAGCCAATAAGTGCAAATATTCGTACTCCCGGCCGCAATTAGAGCGCGTGTGACAACAACCACTGACGCAGGGTTCTCAGTGATAATTAAATGGAATCATAGGGTTTTCCATGCTAATTATTGAAACACAGGGCTCAGAGTGCTAATTAGGCATAACACAATGGGTATCGGGGCAATTAACTCAATAATATTTAAGGAAAAAGTTTGGATCTCCGGGGCTACATGATACGCAATCTCAACAAATCTAGAGGTACCTCATGTTTTTTACAGTTCCTCAAATTGTTATTATTTTGTCAGTTGAATGCATAATAAGCATTTCTATAGTTGACATGAGTTAGCTTTTTAGGAAATCTAGAGGTTGCTGGTGGAGATGGTGGGTTCTTTCAATTCCTAGAATCTCAACAGGAAAATGTATCTGCACGTTTAAAATTTCATTTTTAATTAGTTCTACCCATGGTTCGCCGGAACGGTGTCGGAACGGCTGGAACGGAACAGGAACGGCAGTCTCCGTTCCGCTGTTCCGGTATGGAACGGAAATCAACCTGGAACGGTGCTTTTTTGCATTCGAACGCCGTTCCGTGGCGTTATAGCGGAGGAACGGAACGGAACGACCAAAAAAGAGAAGAAAATGTCTGTTGCTGCTCCGTATAATGCGGAATAAAAGAAGATAAAAATGTGTATATGCTAAAGAAATTGATGAATAATAATGTGCAAACTTCTAATCAAATACCAGTGGCAAAGAGTTTCGATTATCTACTTGATAGAGGAATGAAGATTTAGTTTCTACTTCCTATGAAACTATTGTTGAGCATAAGTTATACTCAATACAGATGGCCTGTTTGTAGTAATTTAATCTTACTGCTTTTTGACAGGAATTGTACTCAAGTTCATATATACGCCAGGAGAGAAACCTGTGATTATATTTGATTCTTATCCAATCAAGTTGCCGTCAGAATTTTCTTCTTTGACTTAGAGATTTTATACTGTGATTATGTTCGAAACTCCTCAGAAGAGAGAGACAATTCCGATGTTCTACCCCTCGTCATTCCACTTCTTATTAATAAATAATGTATCATTATATATCTATTTCGACATTCCTATTGTAGTATGTCGAAAAACTTTTCTTTTGTTACACAACTATGTTTATTGTATGGTTCGGTAGTCATTATAAGAATATGTGCAATCTCTTATTTGAGTAAATATAACAAATCTAAATATAATACTAATTGATTCTAATATAAAATTAGAAATTAAAATGAGTTTTAAAACAATTTTTTGGGATTTTATACATCTTTTTGAGAAGTGGCCGCGTTTTTGCCGCGTCCGTTCCGCGTCATTGCAACGGAACTGGAACGGTGGCCTCCGTTCCGTTCCCCACGACCGTTCCGGCGAACCATGGTTCTACCATTCTTACTTCTTGGATTTGGAAAATTGACCTCATGATCTTCAGTGACATCCTTGCGATACTACCACAAGATGACAGAGATCCATCGTTGCACTTGAGAAAATATTATCACCAAGGAGAAAGAGCGCTTGTTTGTAATATTTTCAAGTGGAAGATGAATGTCGTTGTTGAAGTATTGGGTTCATGATGAAAATGGCCAAGTTGGACTTCATACCCCAGTACAAATAATCTTCAGGATGAATATTGTGTTCAGTTTTTCAGATATCCAGGTGACAAAGCTTTCCAAGTTCACTTTTTTGCACTCTATTTCATATGCATAACTGTTTTTTTGGCTATCCTGATAAATTGTTCTGTGTGTTTCAGATGAGCTCAATTGGTGCAGCAATAGACAAAAGGATATCAGAGAGCAGGCTTGCAGGTCACTTGGCTATTTAAAGATGAGGACTAATTCTAACTGGATGCAACATCAGCTTAAGTGTTCTAGATATCAGAGTATAATTTTTTCTGGTATGTTTGGTGCTTAATGCAATTCTTTTTACTTGTTGTATTATTTAGGCAAAAGGGCTGGGTATATCTTTCATACTCAGAACTGGTTCGCTCAGTTTTTTCTTGACTTCATTATCATCGGTTACATGTCTAAATGATAGACCAATTGGCATTTTGAGATTACTGCCTTTGGAGTTTTCGTCCAATGGATATTTCTATTCCGATTTCCGAGTCTGAATGTATATTTTTTATATGATAAGTTGATGGGCAAACCAGCGAGTGGTATGAACAAGCCCGCTCAACAAACTGTTGTGCCTCTGTTAAGAAATTGCTCGAGTATTTACCTATAAAGAAAATGTTAGTTGATTTTCATTTGGAATTTATTTAATGCAAAGACAAAACTTTCTAGTGATAATTGATATTATTTACTGGTGAAAAGCATCAACATCATTTCTGAATATGTAAGTTCTTGTTTAAGGAAAAGGCTGGGAGGAAAGCTTGGAAACTCTTTGCAGACTGACCTTGGTGTGAGTACTGTTACGGATCTGTTGCAATTCTTGCAGGAGAAGTTGCGAGAACATGATGCAATAAAGCTTGAGTTTGCCTACGTTATGTTTTATGATGCTCACCGTAAGTTCTCCATATAGAATACTATCCGGTTGGGGAGTTTAGTTGTTCAGAGAAACTATGATTGATCTTTATACTTATTCACTGGTATTGACATCTCAAAAACCACCTTGTGGCTTTAGCAATTATCAACTCCTGTTTCCTTATGACAGTTGCCCCAATTTAAGTTCTTGTTTACAGGAAACAGCCGAGGGAAAGCTTGGAAACTCTTTGCACACTGACCTCGGTGTGAGAACTATTGGGGATCTGCTGCAATTTTGGAGGAGAAGCTGCAACAACGTTCTGGAATCAAGACTCTGTTTGTTTACTTCTATATATGCTTTATGATGCTCATTGTTAGTTCTACATATTAGAGTAGTATCCTGTTGGTGGAGTTTGGCTTTTCCGTATTTGATCTTTATACTTTGGGAAAATTGCAAAATTGGTATACCATTTCCCCCCATTCAACCGATCTGATACACTAATTTTCCGGTCAGCAAATAAACCCCATAACTCCAAAAATTAAGCAATTTAGTGCACATTTGACCCGAATAATACTCAACCCGCCGGAAGTCCGACTCATATTGACACGTGTCACTTGTACGCTAAATTGACCCATATTGAAATCCGACTCATATTGTCATATGGGTCGGATTTCCGGCGGGTTGAGCGTTATTCGGGTCAAATGTGCACTACATTGTTATTTTTGGGAGTTATGGGGTTTATTTGCTGACCGAAAAATTAGTGTACCAGATTGGCTGAATGGTGGGAGATGGTATACCAATTTTGCAATTTTCCCTTATACTTTTTCATTTGTATTGACATCTCAAAAACCACCTTGTGGCTTAAATAATTATCAGTTCCCCGTTTCATTATGACAGTTGCCCCAATTTAATTCTGAATATTTAAGTTCTTGTTTATAGGAAACAGTTGGGGGGAAAGCTTGGGAACTCTTTTTAGACTGATATTGATGTGAATATTGCTACGAGTCTGTTGCTATTGTCGGAGGAGAAGCTGCAACAATGTTCTGGAATAAAGAATGGGTTTGTCTACTTTATGTTTTATGATGCTCATTGTTAGTTCTACTTATTAGAATATTATCTTGTTGGCGAAGTTTGGCTGGTCCGAGAAAGTATGATTGATCTTTATTTTTTTGGTCAAAAAGAGCCCAAAGGCTAAATCACTCTCTATCTAGCTGGGCCAGCACCTCCATAGGAGGCTCAATCCATCTAGCAAAATGATTGCTCAGCGTATGCCCCATCTTGGCCAATTTGTTGGCACATGTATTGTTGTATGATTGATCTTTACGCTTATTCACTGGTATTGACATCTCAAAAACCACCTTATGGCTTTAACAATGATCAATTCCTATTTGTTGCTACTCTGATTGTGCATTTTGGTGTAGTTTATTCACGTGGTCCATTCTTGTTGCCATGAAGCGAGGGCTAAGCATGAAATGCCTAGTACGACTTTGGATAGAGATGGGACAAAAATATTTAAGGTATGGTTTTATTGAATTACTGATGTTTTTTGTATAAAATGAAGATAATCAGAGACAGATTTCCACTTATTTTGAATGTCAATATTGTTGTTTATCCTTCACATGCAATGCCTTTAATCTTTGACATAAATATTCTATTTCTGTTGGTGATTCAGACAGATACTACTTGCATGGAGTTTTGAAGATGTTATACATTTAGAAAGCTATTTCTGCATCCCGGAAGGAGATATGATTCGTATGTGGCAAATCATTATATCCATATAATGCACTGAAACGCATCTCTCAGAGTTAGCAGAGGTGGAGTGGTGTTAAGTTTTCCAGTACCCTGTGTTGCTTGTGACTAGAACCAAATATATGAGTTTATGACTGGGGAGAATTTATTGTGCTTCCCCACTAAAACTACATTAGCAGTAACGGTCCTGTTACCTTCAACATCGATTATGATGTGCGACCGGCTCACATCTGATTTCCGTGGCATTTCTCTGTAGGATACAGTTTTGGCAATAAAATTTGAAGGTAACTGAGATGTATCTTTCTTAAGAGTGAAAGAGCAAAACAGTAGCCGAATTGAAGATAGTCATTGACTTTTCTTCTCGTCCTTGCCTTCGCCTCTTCTTTTTCTTTCTTTCTTTTTTTTTTTTTTTTGCTTCTTTTTTCATTCAGGTAGTGAAAAATGGCTTCAGATCAGAACCCACTCGGTTAGAGATAGATTTTGTTGGAACTGGAGTGGAATCAGGCAGACAGAAAAGGAGGGTTGAAAAATAGTATATCGCCTCGACTTCTCCTCGTGGAAAATGAAAGTTATAACTCTTTTGTATAATTCATTTTAGAATTGCACAACAAATGCGATCGAAAAGGCGAAAACAAAATGGACTTTTGAAGGGCTCTTGAGTAGCCAACGTCTTTCTTTTTCCCAAAACGACACATTTATTTGTTCTACATGACTTTTACCTCTTTAAATTTACGGGTTAAAAGTAGTAGTAGAATCTAAACAAACGAGAATTAAAAACTTGAAAGATTAGGGAGACAACTACATAATATATTGTGGTGAAGACTTGAAAGATTAGGAAGCCAGTGTGATTTCAGGTGAAGACTTGATTTGTGGTATTTAAAAAATTCCTCCTCTTCCGTCTCGAAATCTTAGCAGGCTCATCTTGTCCAATGTACTTTGAACACTCCGAAGATCTCCTTCTAGCCAGAGGACTCTTTCTCGATCTTATTTTGCTTGGCCAACCGTATTATTTAGCCTTATCCTCGTCTCCTTCAATGCACTTGGATGCTCCAAAGAACTCTTTCTCGATCTTGCTTGGCTAAATTGTGTACCATTTGGCTTTATCGCCGGAGCTCCTATTGGCTAGAGGATTCTTTCTCGATCTTGCTTGACTATATTGCTTACGGCTTGGTTTTATCCAATGAGCCCGATTCTTTCTTCTTCAATGCACTTGGAGCCTCCACCATAATTGCTTAGATACGTGTCTCCATTTTTGTGAATTTAAAATTTTAAAATATCATTGATTAATTAATTGTAATTGTAATTGTAATTTGTATGTGATGAAAATTGTAGATTAATTGTAATTTGTATGTGATGCACGAGAGTACGTATCCCAGATTTCGGGAATTTGAGACTTTAAAACATAAACAACTGGAATCTAAGACTTTAAAACATAAACACACCTCCATAAGAACTGGTTCGTACCCGACATGCGATTTTAAGGACAAGAATTTAGTAAAAATGACTTCCCAACAAATTATCTACGTTTAAAAACGAAATATAAAACTTAGATTTAAACGAAATCAATCCTACATTTAAGGTTCCCAGATATATAAATTCAGGAATTACATAGCGTATAGTTCGTATACAAGCAAAGAAATAATAAACGGAATTAGCATAAACACAGCAGTAACCCCAGCAAGAATAACAAAGGTTTTCGGGCCTGACGTGTATCGTACTTCTACCTCAGTATTGGCACTCCCATTTTGTCGATATCAATATGAGTACTGTTCTTGATATCTTCCATTTTGTCGATATGGATATGAACTTCTACCTCAGTATTGGCACTCTTATGAACTTCTACCTTAGTATCAGCACTCTTCTTGACATCTTTCATTTTGTCAACATCAATATAAACTCCTACCTTAGTGTTGCCACTCCTCTTCATATCTTCCATCTTCTCTCAAATGTCTAAGTAAAGAAGTAAAAAAAGAACTGAAAATAAGTAAGTCTCATACAATGCACTAATTATTTCATCAACAAAGAAGTTAAAATTTCCAATTAAATGAAACATGAAGCTCAATTTCTTTTATCTTTTTATCTGCTCCGTATATATCTTAAGACGATTTAAAAAACACTTAACAATTAACAAATCTGAGTCCCTAAACCTTCAACTTCCCCAAAAAAAATTAAACCTCCGAATTGAGGAATATGTCAAAAAAATTCCATACTTTGAATGTTTTCTATATGAACTTGCTCATTTATTTTGAAACAATCATTGTGTTCCTTACATCAAGGTCTTCGATTTGATGTATAATATCAACACATTTGACATCTGATTTGTATGAATTTGCAATATGAAATCACGCCAAAAAAATTTCAACATTTTGCAAAGATAATATAAATTCTAATTAAAGAGAAATAGTTTTCATAAATTCAAAGGATGACAATTATAATACTTCATATATAATCAATATAAAAAAAAAGTTAAACTATTAAAAATTAATTGAGCATAACACATGAATGCTAAAACTCTAAAAATTATCTGTTTTAATAAAACATGAATATACATCTAAAAAAAAAAAGAGGGACAAAATTTCAAATAGAAGAATTTTTTGTTTGAAAAAGAAAAAATGAAAGAATTTTTATTATTCAAATCTAGCTCCATAGTATTTGTTTTTTTATGGGAGAGACCTTTTAAATTACACAAAGTATTTTCCTTTGAAAACATGTAAATTGATAGACTAAAAATACAAAATATTTTTTTTTTTTGAACAATTCAAAAAATGACAGATTAAGAATAATAAATATTAATTAATATATAATTTTAAATTTTCATAAAATATAAACAAAAATAACTAACAAATTATAAAAGTATAAAACCTAAACTTGTATATCCGATTATTATCAGTCTTGAGTTAAATTCCATAATCTAGAGAAGTCAAGCTGATTAAAATGGCAGTCACTAGCTCAATATATATACCATGTTCTACTATCGTTTTTGTTTAAGTCTTGACTGCTTTTTCGTTGCATTGATTTTGAATGATTTGCTTCTGTTTCTTTAAAGGGTTAGATATTTTCAATGTTTGGATCAAATTTGACTTTAGTACCCAACCTTTGATTGTTCTTATATTTCTCAACTTCAATCTACATATTACTAGATCAAAGGACATTTGCATTAACTATGTCAGTTTAACTCAATATTATCTTGTAGCAATATGCACATATTCTGGTAAAATATGTTGATGGATTTAGTTATAATGCAACATAACGTATTAGTTTGAACAGCTTCTGATATTAATTATCTATTTATTTAATGTCATGACCATTGTAGATATATATCATAACAAGGAGACAAGGCTTCCATGAGAACCAATATAAGTCCACTCTAGGTCAGTTATGAAAGGTCATTAGTATTTGTTAAGTGGATTTGAAGTTCATCAGAATTTCCACAGTGGTTCTCCGGTGTGGAATATTGTCTTATTCCTTTTTGCACTTCTAATGTTTCATTGTCTTATTCCTTTATGGTCTATGTTTTGAACCCGGACCGGACCGATTGATCAGACCGGTGACTGGAGGCCTGTCCGATCCGGTTATGCCCTTAAAACCAGTCATTGGTTCGACCACTTTGAAGTTTGAACCGGTGCAAACCAGTACAACCCCAGTTAAAAAATCGGACCAGCCCGTTGGCCCAGTTTTTCCTCTTTCAAAAAATGGAAAAATCACAATTTATTGGGCACGCATGGGAAAATTCTTGTATGAGCCGGGTGTAGGGCACTGTTCCCTACACCCGCCTCTAATACACAATAAAAAATAAAAAAAAAAATTTATTTTTTTATTTGTGTATTAGAGGCGGGTGTAAGGAACAGTGCCTACACCCGGCTCATACAAGAATTTCCCGCACGCATGTGTTTGAACCCGCACGCTTGAGGACTGAGAAGATAAACAAATGTCCAACCAACTGAGATACCTTTATGTTGGTTTTGTAAAAAATTCAAATTAAATATTACTATGCTGTGTAAGAGACTCTTATTAGATTCTCTTTAAAGAAAAATAATCCCTTCTTAATAGTAATTTGTTTGAAAAAAAATTCGTAAAAAATAAACTAATCATTCTATAGATTATATTTAAAATTTTAGTTTTAAAAGAATATTAATTATAACTATAAATATTACACTATACTGTAAAATTAAATTTAAACATCGATAACATTTAAAAAAATAATTTATCTTTATGTTTGTAAATTTATAATTTAAAATTTTATTATTAGCGATATTATTTAAAATTTAATAAATAACTTAAAATTATGTATAATTTTCCATGTCATTTAGCTTATTTGATTAGTTTTAATTAATATTTATGATATTATATAAATATATATAATTAAATATAATTATTACGTAATTATGACGTCCGACCGGTCGAACCAGTAAAACCATTAACCAATAAAGAATCCCGATTCGACCTCCGATCTGGGTTTCAAAACATAGTTTATGGTAGATATCAAACATTGTAAAGATAATTGAT
Organism: Lantana camara; assembly: GCA_037501455.1. Classification (NCBI taxonomy): domain Eukaryota; kingdom Viridiplantae; phylum Streptophyta; class Magnoliopsida; order Lamiales; family Verbenaceae; genus Lantana; species Lantana camara. The sequence goes on from CM074863.1 coordinate 27,499,589, forward strand.
CTAATGATAGAATTTCTTTACTTATTTATACCTTTTTATTTATAATGAAGGTCTGAAAAAATTAATTTATAATTTTTCAGTGAAATAAAATTACAAGCATTCTTGACTATTGTTTAGGCTGTAGAAGGGTTGTATAATAATTTAAGGAGACAAGTCTACAACAGCAAGTTGACAGTTCAGTTGCAGAATAATTCCATAACCGGCTTTCGCCGACGATCAGATTTACAACTTGCTATACTTCAGTTTAATCCCTTCTCTTTTTTTTTTTGAATATGCATGATTAATATCTACAGTAAAATCTTAGACATCATGAAATTAGTTTATTATAAAAATCTTAAAATATCATTAAATAGTATTTATTGAAAAAAAATATATGTTAGGTAGACAAAACTTGAGTATTTACATCAAACCCCTAAGAATTTTAGTCCCGGCACTAACCCCTAAAAATTTTAAAATATCATTGATTAATTAATTGTAATTTGTATGTGATGAAGTTAAGAATTTAAAAAATTGTAGATTCATTGTAATTTGTATGTGATGCACGGAGAACGTATCCTAGTTTTCGGGAATTTAAGAATTTAAAACATAAACAACTGGAATTTAAGACTTTAAAACACAAACACATCTCCATAAGAACTGGTAAATACGCGACATGCGATTTTAAGGATAAGAATTTAGTAAAAATGATTTCCCAACAAATTATCTACATTTAAACGAAATATAATGAAATATAAAACTTAGATTCAAACGAAATCAATTCATGTTCTTCATGTCAGGAATTACAGCAATAATAAACGGAATTATCATAAACACAGCAGCAAACACAGCAACAATAAGGAAGACTATCACGCATGGTACCTCTTTTATTTCTTCTATCCTCATTTTGTCGATATCCATATGAACTTGTACCTTATTCTTGTTATTGAGATCTTCCATAATATGAACTTCTACCTTAGTATTGGCACTCTTATGAACTTGTAACTTAGTATCAGCACTCTTATGAACTTCTACCTTGGTATCAGCACTCTTCTTGATATCTTTCATTAATTTGTCAACATCAATATAAACTTCTACGTTAGTATTGCCACTCCTCTTCGTATCTTCCATCTTCTCTCAAATGTCTAAGTAAAGAAATAAAAAAAGAATTGAAAATAAGTAAGTCTGATACAATTCAGTAATTATTTCATCAACAAAAGTTAAATTTTCCAATTAAATGAAACATGAAGCTCAATTTCGTTTATCTTTTTTATCTGCTCCATATATACCTTAAGAAGATTTAAAAAACACTTAACAATTAACAAATCTGAGTCCCTAGACCTTCAACTTCCCCAGAAAAAATTAAACCGCCGATCTGAGGAATATGTCAAAAATAGACAGATCAGTGTTTGGAAAAAAATAAAAAAATTTGTATTTTCAAGTCAAAACTAGACAGGTCTGGGAAAATTCTAGCCCGGATCTGTGTTTGGAAAAATAAAAAACTTCGTATTTTAAGTTCTGAAATAAATCAAAAGAAAGCTTTTTCCGATCGAAGAGAGAGATTAAAGGAGTTATCTCGCGAAAACAAAACAAAAGAAAATTTTTTCCAGAGAGAGATTAAAGGAGTTAAACCCTACCTGAAAGAGCTGATGTTCCCAATCGGCAATCAGAAAGAAAAAACAAGAAACGGATTTGTGACTTTCTGTGGAGACGGAATTTAGAATCCAAATACTTATATAGAAGCCTGACCTCTTCTTATAAACAAAGAAATTGAAGATCTCCTGCTCGCAGAAGAATTCTTCCTCGATCTTACTTGGAGAAAATGAGATTTGTACTATAAGCAATTAATCCGATTCAAATTCAAATAAACGAGATAGGGAAAAGAAAAAAAAAAAAATCCATTCCATAACCACAAACAAGTTCCATATACATTAGGATTTCCTTTCCTTTTTCAACCTTGCTTCTCCCTGCGCCTTATAAATACATGCCTACTACTACGTCTTTCACATATCACAAGAACCAAAACATCTTCAGAAACACAGTTTGATACTTCGATCCATCAATGGCGGGCTGGGAATCCGATTACACTTACGAACCCGCCCCGCTCTTCGAAGAAATCTTCGTGTGCATCAACAGCCATGCAGAAACCGGCAACAAAATCATCATGCCGCAATCATCTCTAGTTAAAATCATCTCTGCGGGAATCCCATACCCATTGTTCTTCAAGATTCGTAACTTCAAGAATGACGTTGTCTCCCACTGCGGCGTGCTCGAATTCGTGGCCGACGAGGGGTGCGTTTACTTCCCAGAGTGGATGATGAGGAATCTGGGGGTTGAGGAAGGGGACCGGGTGATTCTGAGCAACGCCGCCCTGTCTAAGGGCGGGTTCATGAAGATTCAGCCGCACCTGACGGCTTTCACGGAGGTTTCCGATCCGAGGGCGGTGTTAGAGAGAGCTATGAGGGACTTTGCATGTTTGAGTAAGGGGGATACGTTTAGGGTGAAGTATGAGGGGAGGGGTTTCGACTTCAACGTGCTGCAAGTGTCGCCGGGGGATGCTGTTTCGTTGATCGACACGGATTGTATGGTGGATTTTGCTCCGCCCTTGGATTATAAGGAGGAAAAGATTGTGAAGAAGAACAAGAAAGGTGATGATCAGAAGGCAGAGATTGTGAATAAGAAGAAGAAAGTTGATGAGGAGAAGGTGTTCAGGCCCTTCATGGGAAGGTCACGGCGGCTGGACAGGGAGGAGATGGAGGAGATCAGAGACGTCTCCACCGCCTCCTTGGTGGAGGACACGGCGGAAGCGGTGGCGGCCGGGGGAAAGAAAGAGGAAGAAAAGGATGGAAGGTTTAAGGCTTTCACAGGAAAGAGTCGTGTTCTTGGGAGAGTTTGATTTTCTATATATTTCAAAAAAGAGAAAAAAGAACTGTAATAAATATTCAGATGTTCGTTTATTTTGTAATTAAATTTGTCTGGTTAAATATGTAGCAGTCATTTGCTATGATAAATTTGCAGATTTATTCTGTTGTTTTCCCAACTACAAGCTAGCTTCTTGGTTTTTGCAATCTTTAGTCTGACTACAAATGTTACTAGGGAAGAATGTCAAAAGCACATCTACTCGGCATTTCTCCAAATATATAGGCTGTTAGGTCAGCCTCATTAATTACCATACTCGAGTAGGAGGAGCGGGCAGTGGTAGTCGAGGAGTCGAGACTGAGTATCATCCAGTTGGGTCGGACCATGACTTTCTCCACCTTCGTTCCTCGGGTGTCGAGGAATTTCGAGCCCATCCTCTCCAAAAAGTTGATTGCTCTCAGCATGGTTTGTTTTTGAAGCCTTTTAGTTCAAGAGGTTCCTACAACGGCGCCAAAATGATCGTACTTGAATCTTACTAATGTGGATCGAGATCCTAGTTTGACCACTCAAGAATTTGTATGACGTGGAAACTTGTGAATATCAACTGTTCACAAATCAACAAACGTAAGCTGAATGCCAAACTAAGGGACCGGGAGTTTTGCCCAAATTTGGCACTCTAACGCTCAAGTCAAGTACTTGCTCAAATGAAATAGAAAAATAGTAAGCGGCCAAGTGAAGATTAATTGTTTGCAAATGCCATAAATACTGAGAATATTTATAGGATGAAAATATGTGCGTGATACTTGTGCACACACTAGGGTGTATTAAATGTGTTCGTATGGTGGTTAGGGAACAGGAAGTACTGCCAAGACGATGTCAGACTTGGTTCCCTAAGTATTTTTGTATTTGTTGTGGGTTCGACTCATGAAGGTCGTATGGGTGCTAACAGTCGATCTCACCACTCAGTCAAGGCAAGAAGTCGTCGAGATGACTTTGCAAAGTGCGCAAATCAATTTGTGTTCATTGATCGAAATGAAGGATCAACCACTTTAGTTGGGCAAAACAGAATGATCGAGCGAGGTCGATCTCCTGAATGATGACGTGTCAATTTGTGATGATAAAGTTAACCACGTGTCCTAATGAGATGGTAGTCATATGGCACGCAAGATTATTCCGAATTACATTAATACAAACACACATATATATAGGGATAATAGAGCCATAAATGTGAAAAAAATATTAGTAATAGAGAATAATATTATACAAATACAAATATTTATACTTATATTCCCTTTTAATATGTTAATTTAAAGTTAGTAAAAAAGATGATATATATAATTAAATGAAATAGTGAAAGATACATACATACATACATATATATATATATATATATATATATATATATATATATATATATATATTATATGTTTTAGCTTTAATTGTTTTTGTTAGTATTTTTATTTATAAAATAAGTAATTTAATAAAGTATTGGATTTTAATCTTTAACGAATTAAATTTTTTAATTTCATATTCGTTTAATTTATTTCGAATAACGAATAGTTATAATTGAATATAATCAATGGAACTTTTCTTATTGGACAAATATATCAAAAATTGGATTATATTCCTACCAAATTCAGATTCAAATTGGATTGACAGCCCAGTAATATATAATGATTCAAGAAATAAAAAATGTAAAAACAATTAAATTGTGGTTTAATTCAGAATGCTAAGCTAATTTTTGTTTTTTAAACACACACACCAAATAGAATTCGAACATCGATCATTGTTCAGGAGAAAACCACTCGAACCAATGCTTAATGCTTAAGCATAGCAGCGCACAAGTGGACAATCTCATTAAAGTTTATTTAGGCATCTAAATAAATACATTTTCACTAAAAAGAATCTATATAAATACATAATTTTTAGAAAGTATATTGTTATATAGTTTTATTCAAAAGAATAAAACACGTATAATATAATCGTTACTAATATAATTCATTTAGCATGTTTATTAATTATTATGAATGTTTTATTCGCATATAAATTCAATAATTCATTTTGGCAGAAAAAAGAAAGTAGATTTAACAACATAAATGCAGATTGAATATATTTTAAATATTAACTATATTAAATATTTCGGTATATATGATTTTATAATTCAAAACAAAGTAATACTTTCGTAGATAAAAATCTAATCGTTTTCATTTGTCAGGATAAATATATTATACTTAATTAAATAAACTACGTAGTAAACAAATCGATAGTTATAACATTTTTCAAAATTGTCGGTGCCTTGATGTATCAAATACGAGGTAAAAAATAGAATTCTATATGAATCAGGAAGTTAAATACATTCCAAAATTGAGATAACTTGTTGTAGTTACCATTAGTACAGAAACTTGTAGTATAAGTAATTCAACCCGACTCAAATTTAAATAAAGGAGGTAGGAAAAGGAAAAAATTTACATTCCATAATCACAAACAAGTTCCATATGCATTAGGATTTCCTTTCCTTTTTCAACCTTGATTCTCCATGCGCCTTATAAATACGCACCTAGTACCTACGTCGTCTCTCACAAATAACAAGAACCGAAACGTCTTCAGAAACAGAGTTTGATACTTTGATCCATCAATGGCGGGCTGGGAATCCGATTACACTTACAAACACGCCCCACTCTTCGAAGAAATCTTCGTGTGCATCAACAGCCACGCAGAAACCGGCAACAAAATCATCATGCCGCAATCATCTCTAGTTAAAATCATCTCCGCGGGAATCCCATACCCATTGTTCTTCAAGATTCGTAACTTCAAGAATGACATCGTCTCCCACTGCGGCGTTCTTGAATTCGTTGCCGATGAGGGGTGTGTTTACTTCCCGGAGTGGATGATGAGGAATCTGGGGGTTGAGGAAGGGGACAGGGTGATCCTGAGCAACACCGCGCTGTCTAGGGCCAGTTTCATGAAGCTTCAGCCGCACCTGACGGCGTTCACGGAGGTTTCTGATCCGAGGGCGGTGTTAGAGAGTGCTATGAGGGACTTTGCTTGTTTGAGTAAGGGGGATACGTTTAGGGTGAAGTATGAGGGGAGGGGTTTCGACTTCAACGTGCTGGAAGTGTCGCCGGGGGATGCAGTTTCATTGATCGACACAGATTGTATGGTGGATTTTGCTCCGCCCTTGGACTATAAGGAGGAAAAGATTGTGAAGAAGAGGAAGAAAGTTGATGTGAAGGAGGAACAGATTGCGAAGAAGAAGAAGAAGAAAGTTGATGTGAAGGAGGAACAGATTGTGAACAAGAAGAAAGATGATGAGAATAAGGAGTTAGAGAAGGTGTTCAGGCCCTTCACGGGGATGTCGTGGCGACTGGATGGGGAGGAGATGGCGGGGATCAGAGACGTTGCCACCACCACCTTGGTGAAGGACTCGTCGGAAGTGGTGGCGGCCGAGGGAAAGAAAGAGGAAGAAAAGGATGGAAGGTTTAAGGCTTTCACAGGAAAGAGTCGTGTTCTTGGGAGAGTTTGATTTTCTATTTATTTCAAAAAAGAGAAAAAAAAAAAAAAGAATTTTAATAAATATTAAATTGTTCGTTTACTTTGTAATTAATTTGTTTGGTTCAATATGTAGTTTTTACAAAAATATGTAGCAGTCTTTTCTATGAGAAATTTGCCGATCTATCTTCTTCTGTATAGCCCTTAAGTCCATTTGGGCATGTTCTTCTCATCCACCCCTCTTCTGTATAGCACTTCAATGTTGTCAGGATCATCAACTGATGAAAGAAGCTTCTTCAGAATCATCTAAAGCTTCAGAATTACCAGAAAAATGTCATGCATAAACATATAAGCAAGAGAGAGAGAGAGAGAGTTGTGACATGCCTACTAAGTACTGACCTAGAGAAGACATCTGCAATTCAGACTGGTTTTGAGATGTTTCTTTCTTCCCCCGCATTCCATATCTGGGCAAGAGCTCCAAGAAAGCCGCCAGCCCTCACCTTTACAGCTTCGGCGCTTGAGTCTTTCTCATTTCCGGATGAAACATTTGAAAATTTTGAGCACCAGAGCAAAATTAGCCTCGTTCTGCGGACCAATTTCATCATAGCTAATGAAACAACCACAATTTAAGAATAGTAGCCGCATAAATGAAAGAAGAGAAACACTCTGCACACACATAATTTGACCAGAAAAGACCTTAATGATGGATCTGCAATCAATAATATACTAGAACCTTCACCTGCCTCTTTTGGTTATTAGAATTAGACATATCTCCTCTTATAGCCTGAATGTTACACATACCTACCGCATCCCTTATCTACACCATACAGCGGCCCCTTCTAATTCAACACACATAGTTAAGTTATGCTATCTTTCAATATTCAATGAACTTTTCAAATAACACTCATTTATACACACTGTTGTCCAAGTTCAACTTGAAATTTTAATAGAAGGAATATTTGTAATCTTAAAAATAAAGGGAATTCGCATAATTTTTTGTTGTTCGATTGTTAATATATCATCAAGAGAGCTCTTAAATTCCCTTGAAACTTCCTGTAAGAGGAATGTAATGGCAGCATAACAGTGAAACTCAATCTAGAAGGCATAATAAACGTTCTTGCAATCTAATTTGTGGAAATTGGGAAATAACAAAAAGAGACGAAAAAGACATACCAGAAATTCTCTTATTGGAGGTTGGAACTCGGGTAAAGTCTGCCCAGATTACGAGCCACCTGTTACCCATACAATGCCATTGTGAAGGTGAAAAACTTTTTACCGAATAGCATCTAAAACTCACAAGGTAAAATGCTTTGTCATCCACAGAGAGAGAGAGAGAAAAGTTGCATTAGTTTGAAAGTGAAGCATAACTGCTATTGTCCCATATCTTTACAATTACCAATGATATGTAGGAAAAAAAAAAAACACAGCATCTCCAAATTTATTGTAGAAATTCAAGAATTCTCAACTCAAGTCCCACCTAAATAAAGGACCCTTACAATTAACTAGTGATACTAGATACTTCCAAAGCCCATTCCACTTCAGTAACATACTAATCGGGCAAATTTTAAATTACTACCAACAGATCAATACTTTTCAAACTAAATTCAACTCAAGTCTACACATATCATCTGGTTATGCAGTACAATCACTAGGCATAAACATTGTTGGTGTGATAAAAATAAGGCAGAAATATCCAATTAGTATGAAATGACTACCCAGGATAACAAAATGCCAACATACGAAACTAACCTCAGTGAGACCTTTAGGTCCAAACATTCACAAGGCCACCACTGGACTGACCAGACCTCAGGTGCACCGTGCACCAACTCCAAATATAGAAGCATACTCCTTTACCTTTACTCTTTCCCTTCTTTCCTGCAAAACACATCACCTCATGCATTCAACAACACAAAAAAGTTCAGAACTTATCCAAAACAACTAAAGATATCAATGTCCGGATCAACAAATACAATTTCCAACCTCTTTATCATCTCCTGTATCTTTTAATTTTTTCCAGCCTATGACAATACCGTCCCTTTTTCACCATTTTTTTAATAACTTTATGAGCTTCAGCCAACCTGCCTGCATTGCGAAGGTAACTGACTAAGGTAGTGTACACGAGAAAATTCGGATTACAGCCCTTTGATTCCATTTTTTCCAACATCAAGCAAGCCTCATCAAATTTCTCAGCCATACAAAGTCCACGTATCATGGAATTATAAGTGAACACATTGGGTAATTGCCCCCTGTCAGTCATTTCATAGAACATTTTTTGTGCACAATCAAACTGACCTGCCACAATGTAACCCGTTATCATCACAGTATAGGAGACAACATCTGGTACTAACCCAATTCTTCTCATTTCCTCAAATAGGAACTCACAAGCTTCTAGATTACCAGCTCGACTGAGCCCATCAATCAAGGTGGTATAGTGGAGAACACTTGGATCCATGCCCTCTTTCCTCATGTTATTCATAATCTCCAATGCTGCTTCAGGTTTGTTTGCTCTACCATAAACATGCAGAAGGAGATTGTACGTGTGAAGATCAGGAAGTATTTCTCTTTCATGCATTTCTTTCCATAATGCAAGAAAATCGTCCTTCTTTCCTAACCTAAACTTTGCACACATAATAATGTTAAAAGTTAACACGTCAGGGGAATGACCTTCCACCAACATCTGCCTATACACCCACTCAACCAATTTATAATGATTTAGTGTCAAAAGTGAATGTAGAATTGCATTATAAGAATTTGTATACGGCCTATAATTAAAAGCCTTGGATCTAAGAAATTTCACTATATATTTTCTAGCTATGCCAGCACCACCAGCATTACATATCAATATGTTGAAAGTTCTAGGAGTTGTTCTGTACCCTTTCTCAGTCATCTCCTCAAATAATCTACTCATTGCCGTAATCTGATGAGTGTCTGCAAAGATCTTCATCATCAAATTATAGGCATTTTCAGTGTGCTTGTAATTTTTCTGTTCGCCGGACCACACAAAAAACTTGTACCCCAGCTTAGCACACCTCATTTTGTCTGCATGGTTTACTGTCTTCAAGATACCATAAAGTACTTCCCTTACTAGAAAATCTGAAACCCTCAAGCCTAGACTACTTAGTACGAGTTTTGCATCGCAACCAAGATCATCTTTGTTAAGAATTTCAAGAACTTTTTCAGCATCACTTCTCCCCACGTCAACAAAACTTTGTCTTGCAGAGATATTACCCTCAGAGCTGAGTGAATCATATAAAGTTGAAGACTTCTCCAAATTGTACTCAATTTTCGTTGTTTTCCATGATGCATTAAGATAATGCTCGACGCTCCCAAAACCATTTTCGACATCATCACGAATATATACACGACTACATAAAGTTTGAGAAACAAGGCAAAAACAAGGAAAACCCTTGGAATTTACGGGACGGAAACGAGCTACGGAGTACATGGCCACTTCCTCCCGTTTTTGGCGCCCTATTTCAGCTCTACTGGACTTTTTAGTATTCTTCTCACAGCACATGTCTTCTATTACAGATAGAGGTGGGAGTCATTGAATGCCTTCAAAAATTTTCAAGGCAGTTAGACTATCCAACATATCAGTTCTCGATGACACTATAAGATCACCAAATGCAAAATTTGGACCTACAAAATATCAGCAAAAGAATAAAATGGTATGAAAACCACAAGTTCCTATAAAACTGAGAACTTATAAGATGCCACTGTGTGAGAGGTAAAAATTGTTGAAGATAAATCCCATAAGATGCTAAAGCTCATGAGCTCTAGAGAAGAAAGTAAGAATGCCCAACTCATTTTTAAAATCCTAACAAGCTGCTCACTTCAACAAATTCAAAAACAAAATGTTTGCTACTAAAGTACTTACATCTCATGAGCTCCATCTGTTCCACAACATTATTCATCCAATTACTTAAAAAATTATACTTCAATAAGAACCAGAATCCTTAAGCTCCTAAAAACAACTTATAGAACAAGAGCTTATAAGACTCGGCAGACAGAACTCTAAAGCAAACGAAGGAATCGCTTTATATAACCAAACATACATTCTCAAATCAGCTCAACATCCAATTCATTCAGATAAAACCACCGGCTAAACATAAACACATCTGTGCGTGCGTGAAACTTTTACATTGCAAAATCAGATCGAATTGAAATTCAGCTTACTAAACGGTGAAATTACACTGTCAATGTGCGGTCGCGAAGAGCTCCGGCGGTGAAATTGATAGGATTTAGAGATGAATCGAGGGAGCATCGTGCTCCGGCGAGCTGCAAAGACAGTGCACAGTGGAAAAGAAAGAGGGTTCTGAGAGGCTTTAGATTTTACATTCGGATTATTGAATCTGTTAATGGGCCATATCTTTTGAGCTTTTCTAAGACAATGGGCTGGCCTGTAGACCTATATAGGACCGGCAGCGGGCCAGGTTCAAATCGAATTATAAAACTTCCCGTGCAGATCTGATAACGCATAAACACTTATTTTTAGTAGTTTGAGAATATTTGAAAAACCAACTTCTACTTATTTTTAGTCCTGCAAATGCACGTGTAGTATTCTGGGAGAAAATAAGGGTTCCGGTGGAGTTAGGGATAAAATCACAAAATTTCTGTAATAATTATCCTTAAAATGCAAATTGTCAAATTAAAGTCTAAAATATCAAAATGGGATCGATTCGAATCCCAAATTTACAAATTTCCCTAATAAATAAAGCTCTTTTTAAAAGACTTTTTAATAAATAGATTACGAACTCCTAATCTCTTTGAGAATCAAGGCTAATATCAAAATTTGAAAATATATATGGCTAAGTAATTAAGTGGTTAAGTCTTATATTATGTAATTTAAATTACCTACCAGTTATATTTTATTATATATCTATACTATTATATTAAGTGTCAGGGGTAGGAAGAAACCGTTTTGGTGTCTTCAACTCTTGGACTCTTTTTTTCCAATCCCTAAACTCTTTTCTTTTCTTCTTTTCTACGTGTGGACTCTTTTCTTTTCTTTTCTTATTATTATTTATTTATTTTATCATTGCAATAATATATTATTCTCAATTTCTCTTTTCTCTATCATTATATTAATTTTTTTAATAATCCTTTTGATGGGTTCAGAAAGGTGAGGATCCGAATCCGATCACTTTACGATTTGTATTTGTGGAGGAAACCGCCGGAGATTCGCCGGAGATGAGAAAGGGGGTTCAACCTGTTGGGACAAGCACAAGAAAGGTCAGAAGGCCAAGCTGGGGGAACTGGGGGTGATACCCAGTTTGGCTCTCCGACGCTCAAGTCAGTTCAAGGTATGAAGAAATATGAGTTCAGTCACAGTTGCAGTGATGAAGAATGCTTACTTGTGTAGAAGATGACTTTAGCTATTTATAGTTGAGGGTCAAGGGCCCTTTGGTCATTTGCCTCAAGTGGTCCTGGCCGAATGTTGCCCTAACACGTGGCGCCATGAGAGAGAAACCTAGGAGGAATCTTCTGCAAAAGTGGCCAAAAGTTGGTGCTGGCAACAGTGGCAGGTGCGCGGGCATGTACGTTGTGTCAGAGAGCCATTTGGGCGGTTGGTAACGAGGGCTTGAGAGCGCGCTCGTGTCAACCTGGAGTACTGGAAGCCAAGACATCCGCTGAGGGGAACGAAGGCTTCAGTTCAAATGACGAGCCAATAGGGGAGGCCACTCTGAGGGAGTGTGACGCTCGAAGAGGGCTCCCTTGGCACGTGGGCGTACCAATCATTTAGTATGTAGGACGCTCGTGGGAGTGATAGCGCTCGTTGGGCTTAACTCCTGAAGAAGGATTGCGCTCGTTGCGCTTAGCGCTCGTGCGCTGATGGGTGCAGCCTTGGGGAGACAGATGTCATCATCTCGGTGATGCCACGTGTCTTAACGTGGGACGATCGTATTTCGACCCCATCATTTTGCCCCCCAATTCTGTAGTCCTTAGAGATAAGGACTGTAGAATTTTGACACGCTCTATCTCTTGCACATAGCGCTCGTGTAAGGCTTGGCGTGTTGAGCAATTTTTCTCCTGGTTGCGCTATAAATGCGGTCTTTTCAACTGACCGCTCGTAACACTTCCGCATTAAATGTTGTACTATTCTGAAGCACTCGAAACGTCAGAGCATTAAATGCGGGTGCGCGTGGGGCGCGTGAGCATTGGGAAGCATGTGACGGTTCCATAAAGTGGGCGGTTTCCCAGGCGGGAAATGATTACCATTTTGAATTTATGGCCGAAAAAGGTACCAACTCCCATCCCTATAAGTACGGGATTCTGAAATTTTGATACTCTTTACGCATTCAGAACTTCCAAGCATCCTTTGCAAAAAAGAATTCTCTCGCACACCGGTTCTTAGAGTATCTCCAATCTTTCTCCCAGATTTTCTCATAAACCTTCAAGGTAAATTTCCAGTGTACTTTTCTAACTTTGCTAACCGTAGACTCGGACTTTAGGATTTCATAACCCCTTAGATTTTTCTTCCTTGAGGAAACCCTAATCTCTTTTCCAAGAAAACTTCCAAATCCCAGTTTCTGCCATGGCCGACCAACATATTGAGGAATTTGCCCGTGAAATCCAAGAAATGGCCACTGAAAGTTCTTCTTCCCCCGATTCCCCCAGAGATGAAGAGTTGGGGGCGGCGATGATGGCTATGGAGGATAGGAATCCAGGCGGAATGGATCCTCTTTTTGAGGAGATGAACCTGGTAATGGAGGCAGAGAGGCAAGGGGCTGTTCTCCCCATAACTCAGAGTGCCACACATCCCCACCGCCATACCGTGACCGTGGCCGTTGCGAACCCACTTCCAGTGGCGGAAGCCATAACCGGGCCTTCAGAAAGAGCCCGTGATAAGGGAAAAGGCAAGAAATCCCAAAAATCCAAAGGATATAACGAGGGTGAAGGATCAGGCTACCAGGCTACCGAGCGCACGCCTGATGAGACTCCCAGCACAGTTACCGTGGGAGACGTGAAAACGATGATGGTACCCATTTACTGGGACGAGCGATATACGTGGAGAATCCCAGAAAACCACGAGCGTGCTAATAATCCGCCTCCTGGGGAAATGGCCGTATACGTGGATACAGTGAGTTCAGGAGGCTTGAGGTTCCCTATCTCGGTCTCAATGGCTCACCTGTTGAATGATCTGGGCCTCTGTCCATCACAAATCGTGCCCAACGGCTTGGCTTTGTTGACCTGCTTTGTGATTTTGATGAGGAGGATGGGTTACGAGCCCTACTTGCGGAACTTCAACGCCCTTTTTCAAGTGGTCAGCTCCTCTCGTTCATTTCCCGAGGCGGGTTTTTACTATGTTCAAGCGAAGGCCCACATGAAGCTGATCAACTCGCCCTCGAGCACTTATGGCCCTGATTGGAAGGAGAAGTTTATCTTCGTCAAAGCTCCAACAGAAGAGGGCTTTGGGGTGCCCACGCACTGGGGCTCGTTTGCAAAGAGCCGCTTGCCACCCGCACTCCCTAAAGATTGGGCCAAGAGCCTGGCAGCAACCCTGAGGGACGAGGGCCACCTCATTCAAGCAAAAGATTGGATAGACGATGCGGAACTCATGTTCCTGTGTGGTCTTTCCAATGACCCTCACTACCTTGACAACCCTCCGGCTCGTGACAGAGAGAGAGATGGTTAGATTCTTAGGGCACTAACTTTAGATAGGAATGAATACTAACTGCTTTTCTGTACTTGTAACTTGCAATCTGAGTAGATGGTTTGAGGATTTCTAACTCTCGAAATTTCCATTCTTGCAGGAGTTGCTATATTAGAAATGGCTGGAGGAATCAGACAAACAGCTCGTTTTGCCCACGCCAACAGGAACCAAGCCCCACAGGGGGACCAACAGCGCGAGCAACAGCGCCCTCGTAACCGTAACAATCGAGGGGACGCTCGTAGCGGCGCCAGTTCGAGCGCCAATTCTGAGGTCCAACCCCCACGTGGCCGAGGGGAGCGTAGATTGGTCACCAGAGAGACCAGGGGGCGGTCAGAGAGAGCGGGAGATGTTCAACCCCCTACGCCTGCAGAACAAACGAGGCCAGTAACCATACTGGCGATAACCGAGGCTCCTCCGAGCGCTAGCAGGCCTTCCCGCAAGAGGAAGAGGATGCCCGACTCTGCTGCAATCAAGGGCAAGGGCAAACAAGTTGTCGAGGGCCCCAGGGGCGAGGGGGAAACTTCCTCTTCAGAGGAAGAACATCTGTGGGAGTTCCCCCGTCGAGGGGACAGAGACTTTACAGGCGCCACCGATGGTGGGCCGGTTTTGCTGAGGCCTGGCACGGTCGCTCAGGCTATCACCGAGAATCTTTTCAGCAAAGCTCAATTCTCGGCGGACCACCGGTATCTCTACAGCGAGTCTGTGGAGAAAGTGACCCTTGATGCGGCCCACGCTCTGATCTCTGTAAGTCTTCACTTTTTTTTGCTTATTTCTGTAAATTATCATTTTTTTGGCTAACACTTCCTTTTCCTCCCACTTATGCAGCAAGTTCTTCCCCGGCTCCGGAATGTACAAATGCGAGCCTCCACTTACGCCGAGCGCAAGGCCAAGTACAAGAAGATGGCCCGCTCGAATGACCCGGCTCAGATCCAATCAGAGCTGGACGCAGAAATTGCCAAGTATGAATCCCTCAAGGATTTGTACAACAAAACGGAGGAGGAGCTGGGAAATCTGAAGGTGTTAGGAATAGTGCCCTAAAAGCCGATGGTATATCCGCTTTGTGCCTTTCCTTGTTGTAATCACAGACAATCTTTGAATGAAATAACGAATTGAGGCAACACTTCTTTATATGCTCTTGTTTGGTATGCGTTTACTTTATCTGTGCATGTATGAGAACTCCCCTAATCCTGATGACTTTAGGACTCTACCATTTAGGTGAAATGGTTCATGAAACGAGCCCTATATCACATAAGTCATGATTAGTAAAATACTCCAAGCCGATGAGTCCTACAGACAGTGGGAGTGTCAACTTGACTCCTCTAAGGCTTGCTTGTGGGATCACGCCCTTAAGAAGGACCACCTTGTTTCATGGAGGTGCAAAGTGTATAGTTGATACGTGCGTGATACATGAGGGTGCTTACTTTAATAAGTAAGTTCACTGAGGTGCCCCGTGTGAGAACATTCCTAAATGGGAAAGGAAGTTTCTATTTCAGGAAATGGAAACTTCCAGATTAGGAAATATCTCACGAGTCATTGATGTGATTAATTGATCCTTAGACTTGAGGTTCCTTGTCACTTTATGAGTTAACTCTGTAGTCTTAGGTATAAGCTTTAAAGGGTGTCGCCTTAGACAACTGATTCAAGGCTTATGCTGGGGCTGCACAAGTGATTCATGAAAGTGAATGAGAATCAAGAAAGGACCTACACTTGCATTTGCAAGGTGATATCTTATTGTGTAAGTCATTCATATGTCATATGGAGTCCTTGGCCAAGGCAATAGATCAAGACATCAAGAAAAGGGTTTCTTGGATTGAGATCAAATGGATATGAAATGCACTTAGCTTTAAGACCGGATTATTAGGGTTCTAATTATTCCCTTACCCTAGATCTTGGTTGAGAGATAGTAAGTAGGAGGATTGTATCTCACATGAATCAATGACTTAAAGGTTCTGTCGAATCCGAACATTCCAATTCAGCTAGGGGTTAAACACCTGTTGCTAGACTATGGTCGTTTAATATGTGGACTGATTAATTAATTAGTGAATTAATTAATTGGGGTCACTGCTAATTGAATTGAGAACCTAGAGGGTCACACACAACAACTTGGTTACATGAGTTGAGGCTTAAAAATGATTAAACGAGTTAATCGAGCCTAAGGGGTTCCACACGTGTGAAATCACACGTGTGGCTCACGTGATTGGACACGTGTCATTAAGACACGTGTGCCACACGTGATTATGTGATGTTAAATAATTAACGTGTTAATTATTTAATAGACTTTGGTTTAATTTTGAATTAAAAAGAAAGTCTAATTTTGGAGAAAATAATCTAGTTAATTAATTATGAATTAATTAATTAGATAAAATAAGTTATTTATTTTTATAATAAATAAAGTATAAAATTATCCAAAAAATAGTTTGGATATTTTTAGCTCTCTTAAAAGTTGACTTGAAATAGAATTCAAAGTCAAAGTTGGAAAATACTTGATGATCAAGTAATAGGAGAGAGAGGGACCAAATCCTTTGTCCATTAGGACTAGGTTCGGCCGCCCCTCCCCTTTCCTATATATAGGGGAGCTCATGCTCCCCTTTAGAGCTAATTGACAATTCTTGGTTCATGTGTTGAACACCTTCCTTTCTCCAAGATTAAATTAAACCCTAGGTTAAGCCTAAACACTAACTAGAGAACTAGCATCCTTACTAGTTAGATTGTGATCAAGTTGGTGGACTTTCTCTAGAGACTTCAAGTTAGAAGTTTGAAGATTCGAGCTTTACCAAGGAGAGGGGATCAAGCCGCGAGAAGAGCGTTCTTGGGTGGCTTGAAACGCTTCAAGAAAGAATAAAAGAAAAGTAAGTTTTCTATCTTTACGAATTTGGTTACACGATTGCGAGTTCAAGGTCCTTTTGTTGGGAAAATTTTTTAAATTCCGCTGTTTTCTGATTCGTGTTTTCCAACAAGTGGTATCAGAGCTGCCTCGTTAATCGTGTTTCTGATTCGTCTCAATTATACTGAATTTGGTAGAAATTCTTAGGCTTGATGCGATTGAGTATTTGTAATTGTTTTAGAAAGCCTGAATTACGAAACTGTATTTTTTCCTGAAAGTTTCTGAAAATTGGTTTTTATAAAATTTAATTTTGAAAAACAATTTTAGATTTGAAACTGTATAAACTGTTTTTGGATTTCTTGGATTGGTTTTGCTTTTGAACGAAAACACGAAACGAAAGCCCGGATCGCGATGAACACGCGAAACCCCGCGCGCGAAGGAGTCGCGCGCGCGGGCTTCGCGCGCCACCCTCCCGCAACAGCGCGGGAGGCCCTCCCGGGCGCGCCTAGGCGTGCCCGCCCATCATTGCCCAGGGCTGGCCGGAACAGACCGGCCAGTCTCCCGCACGCCGTCCGCCCAGGCCTGGCCGGGACAGACCGGCCAGTCGCCCAGCACCTCCCGCACGCCTGTGCGGGAGCTAGGCGCGCCCGCCCAGGGCGGCCGAGACTGGCCGCCCAATGCCCGGCAGGAGCTGCGCGCTCCAGCGCGCACTCGCGCGGCCTTGGCCGCGCGCTGTGCGCGCATGCTGTGCGCACACGCCGCACTTGGGGCGGGCAACCCCGTTTTCGTGATCCGGCCTTTTCGTGTTTCGTGCAATCCAGTCCCAATTTTTTTATTTTAATTTTAAAATTTTATTTTTGAATATTTATTTTAATTTTTTTTGAATAAAACTTAAAATTGGGATTTTTGAGAAATTGAAACGGTTTATATTTTGGGAAAATACATCTTGATAAAATTATTAATTTTCAGAAATTAATTGGAATTTTATTTGTTTTGGTAATTTGGGATTTATTGAAAACTTTTATAAATAAGACTCGCATCAAGTCGTGTTTTAAGCTATTAGAGCTTAAGGCGAGAATTTTAATTTATTGGTTAAATTTAAATTCTTGCAAAAGCATGTTAGGTGATCATGGGTTTAGATCTATGTATGGTTTTAATTTATGCACATGGATGGTTTAAATTGGGGTTGGAGCCCTATAGTTGCGTTTTTTCAATTGAGGTTGGAGCCTCACTTATGTGCGTACTGTTATGTGATTTATTATGTGGCTTTCCATATTACTGTTTTTGAGGCCGGGGTATGCCCCGTGTAATTGTCTAAGGCCAATATGAAGATTGAGCCTTATTACTTTATGTCTTTTTCCTTTTATTGTAATTTGAGAGTAGAGATAGGTGGTGAGGTTTTATTTTTATTTTGGAGACAATGCACCCATGGAGTAAGATGGACCACATTCAAGTAACAAGGAAGCCATAAGTGAAGACCCCTCAAAATGTTAGGGAGGGGAATCTCAATTGTTAAATGTAATAGAGATAGGGCTCGTATTTTGTTACCGCTTTCCCTTATGTGATTTGAACTGTTTATGTGGCATGTATGTTAGAACTTGTGATTGTGGAGTGGCTCCCACATATCACGCATAAGATAGGTAGAACCCATGATCATTACATGTTAGTATCATGCTAGGACATGTTATCTGTTTATGTGCTTGTTTGAAATGCATTTAAGTGTACTTGCATTAATCAAGACTAATAAAATTGGATAACATATATGTTGGTGAGGTCGAACCGGACAACTCTCCGGTTGATTCGAAAATTCCCATTAAATATTAAGCTAATTTCGAACAAATAGGTGTTTAATTCGAGATGCAAATTTTGAATTAAATTCCTAGTATTCCATCAATAGGTTTTAAGTTTAGTAAGTAAAACTAGTTATTGTCCGCGAGTCGTGGGATAGCTAGTGGAGCTTATTAGTTCTCAGTTACCTAATTGATCATTTTAAATGATCAATATTTCGTGGTCAATTTTAGCAAGGGCGATGTCCGCGAGTCGTGGGTCGTTCGAACTAAGTTTTGGTCATGATCTTATGATTGATGGGTCTAGCTTAACGCCTAAGTAAATATGGATGTCGCACGAGTCGTGGGTCCATATTGAAAGATAGGTGATGCAAAAACAATTACTAAGAATTCTAAAGGTGTTAGAATTGGTAAGTTGTACCTACCTAGGGTTCTTACTTAGAATGTCCGCGAGTCGTGGGTTCGAGGTAAAATGCCTAGGATCTTAGTACCCATTGGGAAACGTGTTCCTCTTAGATCTTTGGGAATTCTAGATCTTTGAAAAACAGTGGGAGCTACATTAGATTAAAGACCTTATCTTTTGTATATCGTTATAATTCAGCATGCTCACTAGTTCTCTGTTTTACCATTTAGGTCGTAGATTCTGTGATTCTCTACGTGTTTTGAAATAGCAACCAAAAACCCTCTTGTATCGATCCTCGAGTCAAACAAGTTGACTGGTCCCAACTATTCTGATTGGCTGAGGAATCTAAAAATCATTTTAGATTCTGAGAAGAGAACTTATGTTCTCTTCGAAGGGGAGCCTAGTCCCGAAGGGGAGGCTCCCACTCGGGCCGAGCGGGATGCGATTCAGAAGTGGAAGGATGATAATCTCCAAGCCCGTTGCCTTATGTTGGCTAACATGTCTCCGGACTTGCAAAGGCAACATGAGGCCATGGAATTTGCTTGGGAGATTTACGACCACTTAGAGCAACTTTACCGCCCTCATGAACGTGTTACAAGGTATAACACTTCAAAGGAATTGTTCCACTTGAGAATGAGGGAAGGTTCAAGTGTCCATGAATATGGACTCAAGTTTCTTGCCCTTACTGAGAAACTTACTTCCATGGACATGCAACTGAAAGATGAGCTTTCAGTGGATTTGTTGCTAGCTTCGCTCCCACCATCATTCAACCCATTTGTCCTTAACTTCAACATGAATCATGCTGGTGCTACCGTAGCTGAGCTGATTAGTCAGCTTGTGACTGCTGAAAGCACGATCAAGAAGGACAATAAGGTTTTGATGGTGAATGCTCCATCTTCCTCTTCTGGGTCTTCTAAAGGTAAGGGCAAGAAAGCCCAAAAGAAGAAGAAGAAACCCCTTAGGCCCACTGGTGGCATTTCGAAGGGGAAGGCCCAAAAGAAGAAGCGTGATCAGAAAGAGGATGTTTGCTTCCATTGTGGCAAAGCGGGACATTGGAGGAGAAACTGCCCAGAGTACAAGGCTACTCTAAAGAAAGGTATCTTTCTCGTTGAAGTAAATCTTTCTATTAATTCTAGTTCTTGGGTACTTGATACCGGTTGTGGAATTCATATCTGTAATGATGTACAGATGCTAAGTGATGTTCAACAACTAAAAGAAGGAGAATGTGTCTTGAAGATCGGCGATGGCTCAAACGTTGAAGCTCGAGCTTTAGGCACAATTAGATTAGATTTAGGTAGTTTTGAGTTAGTATTAAATAAAGTCCTTTATGTACCGAGCATTATTCGTAATATAATTTCAGTTCCAATATTAGATTGTGAAGGTTATGAAACTTATATTAAGAATGGTAAATATTTTATCAAACGGAACAACTCTTCCGTTCACATCGGTACTCTAAGTAATGGGCTTTATCTAACTCAGAATATCAATATTATGAATATACAACGAGAAACGAAGCGTAAGAGAGATGACAAAGTTTCAGCTCCCTTATGGCACGCTAGATTAGGACACATTTCCAAGAACAGAATTAGCAAGATAAACACTTTAGGATCATTCTCTGAAAATGATCTCAAAGAGTTAACTTCTTGCGAATCCTGTCTCAAAGGAAAGATGTCCAAAGTTCCTTTTAAAGGAACTGTGGAACGTGCCACTGAGGTTTTGGATTTGATCCATACTGATGTTTGTGGACCGCTTAGTGTAAGCACTAGAAACAATCATCAGTACTTCATAACCTTTACTGATGACTTTAGTCGGTATGGTTATGTATACTTAATGAAGTATAAATCTGAAGCTTTTGAGAAATTCTTAGAATTTCAAAAGGAGGTTGAGAACCAAACTGGTCACAAGATCAAAGCACTTCGATCTGATCGAGGAGGCGAATATCTTAGTGAAGAATTCCTTAATCATCTCAAAGATAATGGGATTATCTCTCAATGGACTCCTCCGGGAACTCCTCAGCTTAATGGAGTTTCTGAGAGAAGGAATCGAACCCTACTTGATATGGTTCGTTCCATGATGAGTTTCACTGACTTACCACCTTCCTTTTGGGGTTATGCCCTAGAAAGTGCAGCAAAGATTTTGAATCTAGTTCCCTCTAAGTCAGTCCCTAAAACGCCCTATGAAATGTGCCATGGTAAAATCCCTAGTTATTCTTACTTAAGAATTTGGGGTTGTCCTGCTTACGTGAAGAGGACAGTGGGAGATAAGTTAGAATCTCGTTCTAACTTATGCTACTTTGTAGGTTATCCTAAGGAATCCATAGGATACTACTTTTATGATCAATCTTAGCAAAAGGTGTTTGTTTCCAGAAACGCTACTTTTCTGGAGGAACCGTTCCTTAAAGAAAAGAAAGGCAAGATCATAGAATTAGAAGAAGTACAAAGTGACCCCACACCACCCACTGAAGAAACGTCCCACTCAGATCAACCACAACCAATCACGAATTTCGATACACATGAAAATCCTCCTCTAAGGCGTTCTGAACGCACTCCTAGGCAGCCGGAGAGATGGTATGGATTCTTCCATGAAATCTCTCAAAAGGATAATGATCCTTCAACATATGAGGAGGCACTTTCAGATTCTGAGTCTGAACAGTGGATAGAAGCCATGAAATCCGAAATGGATTCCATGAACTCCAACCAAGTTTGGACCTTGGTAGATTTGCCTGATGGGGTCAAACCCATAGGTTGCAAATGGATCTTTAAGAGAAAGCTTGGAGTTGATGGAAGCATTGCAGCCTACAAAGCAAGACTGGTTGCAAAAGGATTCACTCAGAGACCCGGCGTGGACTTTGACGAAACCTTTTCACCAGTTGCAATGCAAAGGTCTATTCGGATCATGCTTGCCATTGCTGCATATTATGACTATGAGATATGGCAAATGGATGTGAAAACTGCCTTTCTCAATGGTGACATTGACAAAGACATTTATATGGAGCAACCCATAGGTTTCACATTCAGTGGGAGTGAGCAAAAGGTTTGCAAACTCCAAAGATCAATCTATGGATTGAAACAGGATTCTAGGAATTGGAACATTCGATTTGATGAATCGGTCAAAGCGTTTGGCTTTATCCAAATTTCGAATGAATCATGTGTGAATAGAAAGGAATTGGAGACCTCAGTGCAATTCTTAGTACTTTATGTTGATGACATCCTTCTTATTGGGAATTCGAAGGATGACATGAAAGTGACTAAGTTATGGTTATCGAACCAATTCGAGATGAAAGATCTTGGTGATGCGTCCTATATCCTTGGAATCAAAATCTATGGAGATAGATCTAGAAGGTTAATAGGACTATCACAGTCGATGTACATTGACAAAGTATTGAAGAGATTCAATATGGAGTCAGCAAAGGTTAAGAATCTTCCTATGAGTGTAGGAACATGTCTTTCAAAGAAGATATGTCCTAAGACAAACCTTGAGAAGGAGAGAATGACTCATACACCTTATGCATCAGCAATAGGTAGCATAATGTATGCAATGTTATGTACTCGACCGGATGTGGCTTATGCACTTAGTGTGACAAGTCGTTTCCAATCTGACCCTAGAGATGGTCACTGGGCTGCCGTGAAGAATATTCTTAAGTACTTGAAAAGTACTAAAGATTTTGTGACGCCCCGTCTCTTCGGCATTCCAGGTACGGCGTTACGAGAGGGTCTAATTCAGCATTTTGTGAATTATGTGATTTAGCATGCTTACGTGTCAACGTGATATTTATTTTAATTACGTGTGCTTTAGATTTAATTAAATGTCTGGGACTCAATTGTCCAATATTTGTAATTTAGGGACCTAATTATAATTAGGACGTTTGAGCCTTCGTGGCTATTTGAGCTCGGGAATTCGAATTCGAATTCCGACCCTATCATTGAGTTCGTTTCGATGATTCGGATTCAATGGATTAATCTTTTAATTTCTAAAGCCATTTGATAGCTCTACCGTTTTAAATTCGATCCGTTTGGACCGGATACCGTTTGACCCTACCCGTTTTAACCGACCGTTGGACCAGCCCCAAAAGGGGCCAGCCTTTTCTTTCTCTCCCACTTTGATCGTTAGCAGCAAGCAAGGAAGAGAGGAAGAGAAGTTTTTCCCCATTTTGGCCAAGAAGCCTTGAGCTCGGGTTTGGGAGATCCAACCGTCCGATCAACGACCTAAGGTAGGATTTGTAACCCTTTCGTTACATGCTTTACGTTACTATCTCTTTCGCGCCTCGGATATGTGCCTACGTGCTTTGTTGGGGAGACGATGAATAGTAACCGGGGTGTGAGTTTGTATGATCTAGGTCGTTTTTCGGGTTCTAATGTGGAAATATGTGTTCCATATGATATATGTGCTTTATTGGGTTAATTTTGCATGATTTTGTTGTTGTTTGTGGTTGTGTTTGTGTGTTGGTGGTGTTTCCCGACGCCATTGCTGTTTCTGCTCTGTTTTTTCGAGCAGGATGGTCCGGAACGGCCGTTTCCGTTTTGGCCTTGGGGCCGGAACGGCCCTTCCCATCCGCGTATGGGAACGGCCCTTCCCATTTTGTTCTTTGGGTGGGAACGGCCCTTCCCGGGCTGGCGTCAGTGCCGAGAGTGGGAACGACCGTTCCCAGTTTGTACTGGGAATGGGAACGGCCGTTCCCATAGCCGAACCTTCCTTTGTGCTACTGGATCAAATCCACGGGGGTGGATTTTCCTTTTGGAAAAAATCCGCGGGGGTGGATTTGAGGCAGTAGGTTTGGAAGAATCCATGAGGGTGGATTTTTCCCTTTGGAAAAATCCATGGGGGTGGATTTTGCCATTTCTTCTCTTTGCTTTAATTATGCAATTGTATGATTTTAAATGCTTTTCTTTTGCATGTTAATTGTTATGACTTGATTTTATTGCATATTAAAGTGTGAATAATTATGTTATGCTATAGTTGCAATTATGTGACATTTTATATATGAACGTGATCCATGACTTCATGACAATCATGAACATAAGCCGTGCGTCTATTTGGTTCATTCTTGTGTCTAAGTCCTGTTTTTGTATTCAGTTTGTTCAGGTACACCCGGGGTGGTGTTTTGTTGGCTGTGTTGATTCCGGGGTGGATCGTTTGTTGTGTCTTCGGCCTCTTCGGTGTCAGGTGAGGTTAGGATATAGTTACACCGTATTGCAATGTGCTCGGTTTTGATTGCATGTGATTTAATAAGCCTTATATGTATATAAATAAGTGTGAAATATGTATTTGTTGAATATGCCTCGAGTTTGCAAGTATGTTAAGCAATGTACGAGCCTATGTATGCTTGGTTTGAAATGATTTGCATGATTTGCCACGTGAAGCTATGCTTCTGACCGTATACTTCTCATGAGCCAGGTTTGGCAAGGACCGAGTTTGATTGAAACGGAAAGTGGTATATATACGTATATATGTATAAGTTATGTCTGTCTGTCTCTGTTGTAGCGGGTTATGATATGATATGTGTTTGTTGGGCCCCGGAGCTATGGGTAAGGAACCCTCGGGACGGTATAGGGCCGTCGAGGTTAAGCCTGTGCATAGTCTCCATCTGTCTGCAGAGGATCACCCCTGAACTCACCAGGAGGTTTGGTGAGGGAAGGAATCCTGAGGGTTTGAGTACTCGCAAGGCGCTCCCCTCGTTTGTCTGGATGGTTTGGGCGTATACACCCTTCCATCACCCGGAGTTGAGGATGATATGATATGATTTGATATGTATGTAAGTTTTCTGTTTGATTCTGATATGATATGTTATGAGGAGATTGGGGAAGTCGGAGCTCGTACCCGCCGAGTTCTATATGATATGATATGTATGTTATGTTAAGGTTTATGAAACGGGGATAGATTCTAAGTTAAATAAAAAGGAAGTTTTATAAGATAAGTTAAGTTTTGAATATGTTTAGATTTAATAGGTTTTGATAAGTTTGTTCGGTAAGTTAAATTGATTTGTTTGATTTGCTAAGTAAGCCCTATATGTATATGTATCACGAGTAATGATTTAGTGTGCAAAAACTATCCCCGCGTTCATGAACATTATGAGTTTGATATGTGCTTTGCTCTTATATATATAGTGTGAGTGCGTTAACCCCTCACTCAGTCGAGTTAAGACTGACCCCTCCCCTTTTACTTTAGTTTGCAGGTTTTGCTGGGAGTTCGTGCTAGGCGGAGTGTGTCTGTCTTTTGGAGTCTGTTCCGTGTCTTTGTCCAGTAGGTGGTCTTGCATTCACATTTCTTTAATTTGGCTTATGTATAAGATATGTTTGTATACGCTATTTGGAATTTAATTGTGAATTGATATGGATATTCGGGATTAGGTATTTATGCTAGTTGAACCCGTCAACTGTTTATGAATGTTTTGATTGTTGCATGACTTGTTTCGCTTCCGCATTCTTGTTGTGGTTGAGTTTTGCTTTCAGGGTCTAAGTTCCGCCTAGCCTAGGTGTGAGTTTGTCAGTCTCCCGTTCGCCACTGTTTGGTTCATGTACGGACTCTCCATTTCGTATGTGGATCGGACTTTGGTGCGGGGGATGTGGTGACCCACCGTGCGGGTGCTACATCCTTAAGTGGTATCAGAGCCCCAGGTTGAAAAACCGGGGTTCAGTGTCAGGTCGTGTCTGTCTAAGTCGAACGGCATAGGACAATTTGATTATGTGTGCATTTGCATCATGATATGATAAGCTATGTGTTTGAAATTTCAATACCTTATTGATTTTATACTACGTGATGCATTGCATTTCTTTGATGCTCTATTTGATTTACTACGTGACATGAGCACTTACTAATTGACACGCATATATATTGTAGTTGCTGAGTTTTTCAGGGTACTACCGAATCAACAACCCTACGGTTATCCTTCTCAACTAACTCCGTGATCTCAAGGACAATCTTTTACCGATTACCAATAATGGATCCGATGGCAATGATGTACCAAGAATTCCTAGCATTCAAGCCTCCCCAATTTCGAGAAGGAAATGATGTAAAGGCGGAAGATTGGCTTTCAGAGATAGAAGGAATTTTTGAAATATGGCCACGAAACTCTCGAGATATGGCTCGCCTTGCTACATTTCTCTTGCAAGGACAAGCAAGACAGTGGTGGAAAAGGGTTGCTCAACAACTAGAGACTACGAACGAAGAGTTGACTTGGGAAGTATTTATTCGAGGATTCAGAAAGAGGTTTGCACCAGCTATTCTACATGAGCGAAGACTTGAAGAATTCCTCAATTTGAAACAAGGAGATAGACCCGTTGTGGAATACATGGAAGAATTCGAAAGGTTGGGTGTATATGTGCCTCACATTATGGGTAACGATCAGATGAAGGCCAAATACTTCATGGAAGGTCTTCGGGATGAATTCAAGGAAGCCCTAATTGCAAAGGATATGACCACGTGGGATAAAGCTACAAAGAAAGCATTAAGAGTCGAAACTTGGATCCTGACAAAGGACAAGGAAGAAGAGGTATCGGGGTCTAAGGTCGAGTCGGGTTTAAGCTCAAACTTGCAAGTAAAAGAAGAATCTCCTCAACATGGAACTCGGGCTAAGAGAATTCGAGGAAAGAAACACAAGACCGGGAATACTTCAAGGTTGGGGAAAAGGCCCCAATTATGTGCTTATTGTGGAGGTACCACTCATACCTATGAAGCATGTTGGGACAGATTGAAGAGGTGCTATGCTTGTGGGTCAACGGAGCACAAGATTTCTGAGTGTGATCGACCGAGAGCCAACAAGCAAAAGGCACGGGATCAATGACCTCAAATTGGAAATCAACAGGAACCCGAAAGTTGAGGTAATTGCATCCATTGCACGAGCATTCATCCTCCATTTTAAATATTGCAATTATTTGTTCTTGTGCCATAATTGTTAATTGTCATTAATTGTTATTCATTATTGATTGTTATTAATTGTTGATGCCATTATGTGCCTAAGTGATGATTAAGTGATGCATCTCATTTGCACCTTGACTCAACATGCATATTTAGTGTTTTATTTTAGGATATTTCTTCATTCAAGTTACCAAGTTGTGGGAATTGAAAGAGATGATGGGTTTGGAACAAACATTGAGGATTTCTTTTGGAGATCGGGTGGAGTTTATGGAAACATGGAAAATATGATAAAGAAGAATGATTTGAGAGGTCCCAGTACCAAGTTGAAGAATTTAGGAATTGGGGTATATTTTGAAGAGAAATTAAAGATTCAAGGTAGCTTATTTCACCAAGCACAAGACAGGATTTGTTTTGGAGTTCGGATCTAAGAATAATGAAGAAAATTAACTCTTGGAAATAATTGGGAAGAATTAAGGAGTTTCTATCGGCGAAAGTTTTAAACAAATAACAAGAGTAGAACAAGAGATCAATTTGGGATTTGGGATCAATTACAATCCACTACAACCTTGGGGAAATGGTAACCGCTTTCCATTTAACCGTAAAGAAAATTGATGCCACATTCGAAAGATTTTTATGGGAAGGGACCTAATTTTAGAGCAAGATTTTATCTCAGGATTTGGCAACAATATGAGTAATTAAAATCCCGGGAGCACGGTGATCAATTGGCTTTTAGTTATCCATGCCTTGACGAGAAGAACTTGCTAGAAAATTCTAATCGAGCCTTTATTCAACTTCAAGAGAAAGAAATTAAAGTATAGTAGAAGGTATTGGTTCGGGAGAGCTTACGAAACATATTATTACGGGAATTGGGTTATGGGGTTCCCTAAATCACTGAGTGGAATAGATCACACAAGAAATTACCTCAGGATTTCCAAAGAAAATCAATAGCATTAATCAAGGGACGACGCACTTCCTTATATATTCAAGCGAAGGATGCTAAGGTAATGAGTTCGGCACCAAATTTGAAGAACACTTATTGGGAAGGAACTAAGATTTTGAAGCAAGGCAATTATTGGAAAATTCCACAATACACAAATGGAAGAAGAATTCAGGCCATGAGTTTTGGAATAAATTATGGAGCACGTCAGATCTGCGAGGAATTATAATGATTAATCAAAGTCACAAGAATTCAAATACTTTGGAAAATGAGATCAATGAAGAGTGGAGAATTGGATTAGAAGAGTTATTTGAGCTAAGCAACAACAGTGGGATAAAGATCAGGGTGATATTCGAAGCTCGAGACACGTTGGGAATTTCAGAGCATAACCTGGAACCAAGAAATTTCGGCGTCGATCAATTCATCATAAAGATAAGATTCCAACGCTTCGGTGAACGGTACATTAAACATACATATCACGTGCATCATCCCTCTTTTGTTTTGCTTTGTTTGGAGTGTGTGTGTTGTGGTTGTGAGTTGTGGGTTGCCCTTTTTGGGGTGACTTGAGTGTGCGAGTGTTGTTGTTTTACGGTAAGTTGAGGGTCGTGCTTTGCAACGGTCTACTCTACGAGTTCCCGGAGTTCATGTTTGAGGTGATCAACGTTCGAATGTCAACTTCGAACCACAGGTTGAAGGCCCTTCTTGGGTGGAGAGCGAGTGGTTTGAGTTCTTTAACAACTCCACTCATGGTCCCGAATTGTGGGTTAGTTTGGATTGATTCGAGCGGTGGGAGTTGAATCACTTGTGAGCCTCCTATCGTGCGAAAAGTCTGAATTACTCCTAGTCGGGATCAAGTTCGTGTGAAGCTTGAAGCAATAATCGAACCCCCTTCGTGCTTGGAAGACCTTTCTCGGGCTAACCCATGTCGGAGTGTCGCGAGCCCGAACTTGGGTGAATGCGGGAGAGTTGCTCGTCGTTTTGTTACGAGCGGTAGAACCTGGGGGCCAGGTTCTCTTAAGGGGGGGAGATTGTGACGCCCCGTCTCTTCGGCATTCCAGGTACGGCGTTACGAGAGGGTCTAATTCAGCATTTTGTGAATTATGTGATTTAGCATGCTTACGTGTCAACGTGATATTTATTTTAATTACGTGTGCTTTAGATTTAATTAAATGTCTGGGACTCAATTGTCCAATATTTGTAATTTAGGGACCTAATTATAATTAGGACGTTTGAGCCTTCGTGGCTATTTGAGCTCGGGAATTCGAATTCGAATTCCGACCCTATCATTGAGTTCGTTTCGATGATTCGGATTCAATGGATTAATCTTTTAATTTCTAAAGCCATTTGATAGCTCTACCGTTTTAAATTCGATCCGTTTGGACCGGATACCGTTTGACCCTACCCGTTTTAACCGACCGTTGGACCAGCCCCAAAAGGGGCCAGCCTTTTCTTTCTCTCCCACTTTGATCGTTAGCAGCAAGCAAGGAAGAGAGGAAGAGAAGTTTTTCCCCATTTTGGCCAAGAAGCCTTGAGCTCGGGTTTGGGAGATCCAACCGTCCGATCAACGACCTAAGGTAGGATTTGTAACCCTTTCGTTACATGCTTTACGTTACTATCTCTTTCGCGCCTCGGATATGTGCCTACGTGCTTTGTTGGGGAGACGATGAATAGTAACCGGGGTGTGAGTTTGTATGATCTAGGTCGTTTTTCGGGTTCTAATGTGGAAATATGTGTTCCATATGATATATGTGCTTTATTGGGTTAATTTTGCATGATTTTGTTGTTGTTTGTGGTTGTGTTTGTGTGTTGGTGGTGTTTCCCGACGCCATTGCTGTTTCTGCTCTGTTTTTTCGAGCAGGATGGTCCGGAACGGCCGTTTCCGTTTTGGCCTTGGGGCCGGAACGGCCCTTCCCATCCGCGTATGGGAACGGCCCTTCCCATTTTGTTCTTTGGGTGGGAACGGCCCTTCCCGGGCTGGCGTCAGTGCCGAGAGTGGGAACGACCGTTCCCAGTTTGTACTGGGAATGGGAACGGCCGTTCCCATAGCC
This sequence comes from Lantana camara, assembly GCA_037501455.1. Taxonomy (NCBI): domain Eukaryota; kingdom Viridiplantae; phylum Streptophyta; class Magnoliopsida; order Lamiales; family Verbenaceae; genus Lantana; species Lantana camara. The sequence continues at coordinate 27,529,420 of CM074863.1, forward strand.
GAACCTTCCTTTGTGCTACTGGATCAAATCCACGGGGGTGGATTTTCCTTTTGGAAAAAATCCGCGGGGGTGGATTTGAGGCAGTAGGTTTGGAAGAATCCATGAGGGTGGATTTTTCCCTTTGGAAAAATCCATGGGGGTGGATTTTGCCATTTCTTCTCTTTGCTTTAATTATGCAATTGTATGATTTTAAATGCTTTTCTTTTGCATGTTAATTGTTATGACTTGATTTTATTGCATATTAAAGTGTGAATAATTATGTTATGCTATAGTTGCAATTATGTGACATTTTATATATGAACGTGATCCATGACTTCATGACAATCATGAACATAAGCCGTGCGTCTATTTGGTTCATTCTTGTGTCTAAGTCCTGTTTTTGTATTCAGTTTGTTCAGGTACACCCGGGGTGGTGTTTTGTTGGCTGTGTTGATTCCGGGGTGGATCGTTTGTTGTGTCTTCGGCCTCTTCGGTGTCAGGTGAGGTTAGGATATAGTTACACCGTATTGCAATGTGCTCGGTTTTGATTGCATGTGATTTAATAAGCCTTATATGTATATAAATAAGTGTGAAATATGTATTTGTTGAATATGCCTCGAGTTTGCAAGTATGTTAAGCAATGTACGAGCCTATGTATGCTTGGTTTGAAATGATTTGCATGATTTGCCACGTGAAGCTATGCTTCTGACCGTATACTTCTCATGAGCCAGGTTTGGCAAGGACCGAGTTTGATTGAAACGGAAAGTGGTATATATACGTATATATGTATAAGTTATGTCTGTCTGTCTCTGTTGTAGCGGGTTATGATATGATATGTGTTTGTTGGGCCCCGGAGCTATGGGTAAGGAACCCTCGGGACGGTATAGGGCCGTCGAGGTTAAGCCTGTGCATAGTCTCCATCTGTCTGCAGAGGATCACCCCTGAACTCACCAGGAGGTTTGGTGAGGGAAGGAATCCTGAGGGTTTGAGTACTCGCAAGGCGCTCCCCTCGTTTGTCTGGATGGTTTGGGCGTATACACCCTTCCATCACCCGGAGTTGAGGATGATATGATATGATTTGATATGTATGTAAGTTTTCTGTTTGATTCTGATATGATATGTTATGAGGAGATTGGGGAAGTCGGAGCTCGTACCCGCCGAGTTCTATATGATATGATATGTATGTTATGTTAAGGTTTATGAAACGGGGATAGGTTCTAAGTTAAATAAAAAGGAAGTTTTATAAGATAAGTTAAGTTTTGAATATGTTTAGATTTAATAGGTTTTGATAAGTTTGTTCGGTAAGTTAAATTGATTTGTTTGATTTGCTAAGTAAGCCCTATATGTATATGTATCACGAGTAATGATTTAGTGTGCAAAAACTATCCCCGCGTTCATGAACATTATGAGTTTGATATGTGCTTTGCTCTTATATATATAGTGTGAGTGCGTTAACCCCTCACTCAGTCGAGTTAAGACTGACCCCTCCCCTTTTACTTTAGTTTGCAGGTTTTGCTGGGAGTTCGTGCTAGGCGGAGTGTGTCTGTCTTTTGGAGTCTGTTCCGTGTCTTTGTCCAGTAGGTGGTCTTGCATTCACATTTCTTTAATTTGGCTTATGTATAAGATATGTTTGTATACGCTATTTGGAATTTAATTGTGAATTGATATGGATATTCGGGATTAGGTATTTATGCTAGTTGAACCCGTCAACTGTTTATGAATGTTTTGATTGTTGCATGACTTGTTTCGCTTCCGCATTCTTGTTGTGGTTGAGTTTTGCTTTCAGGGTCTAAGTTCCGCCTAGCCTAGGTGTGAGTTTGTCAGTCTCCCGTTCGCCACTGTTTGGTTCATGTACGGACTCTCCATTTCGTATGTGGATCGGACTTTGGTGCGGGGGATGTGGTGACCCACCGTGCGGGTGCTACAGATTTATTCTTGGTTTACGGAGGTCAGAGAGATCTTACTGTCGAAGGATACTGCGATGCAAGCTTTGCATCTGACTTAGATGATTTTAAGTCAATGTCAGGATACATTTTCTGCCTAAACGGTGGGGCAGTGAGTTGGAAGAGTTCCAAGCAGACTACCACTGTAGATTCGACCACTGAGGCCGAATACTTAGCTGCAAATGATGCAGCTAAGGAAGGTGTTTGGATTAGAAACTTCATTCAAGAATTGAATGTTGTTCCTAGCATGAAAGACCCCATTACTGTGTTTTGTGACAACACTGGGGCGGTTGCTCAAGCAAGAGAACCAAGATCTCACCAACGGACCAAGCACATTATGAGGAAGTATCACCTAATCCGTGATAATATCAAAAGAGGAGATGTGCAAATTGAGAGGGTCACATCAGCAGAGAACGTGGCAGATCCACTTACTAAACCCCTTAGTCGAGAAGCTTTCTAAGGTCATCTTCAGAAGATGGGACTTAGAGTAGCTTTAGAATGGCTTTGACGGGCAAGTGGGAGATTGTTAGGAATAGTGCCCTAAAAGCCGATGGTATATCCGCTTTGTGCTTTTCCTTGTTGTAATCACAGACAATCTTTGAATGAAATAACGAATTGAGGCAACACTTCTTTATATGCTCTTGTTTGGTATGCGTTTACTTTATCTGTGCATGTATGAGAACTCCCCTAATCCTGATGACTTTAGGACTCTACCATTTAGGTGAAATGGTTCATGAAACGAGCCCTATATCACATAAGTCATGATTAGTAAAATACTCCAAGCCGATGAGTCATACAGACAGTGGGAGTGTCAACTTGACTCCTCTAAGGCTTGCTTGTGGGATCACGCCCTTAAGAAGGACCACCTTGTTTCATGGAGGTGCAAAGTGTATAGTTGATACGTGCGTGATACATGAGGGTGCTTACTTTAATAAGTAAGTTCACTGAGGTGCCCCGTGTGAGAACATTCCTAAATGGGAAAGGAAGTTTCTATTTCAGGAAATGGAAACTTCCAGATTAGGAAATATCTCACGAGTCATTGATGTGATTAATTGATCCTTAGACTTGAGGTTCCTTGTCACTTTATGAGTTAACTCTGTAGTCTTAGGTATAAGCTTTAAAGGGTGTCGCCTTAGACAACTGATTCAAGGCTTATGCTGGGGCTGCACAAGTGATTCATGAAAGTGAATGAGAATCAAGAAAGGACCTACACTTGCATTTGCAAGGTGATCTCTTATTGTGTAAGTCATTCATATGCCATATGGAGTCCTTGGCCAAGGCAATAGATCAAGACATCAAGAAAAGGGTTTCTTGGATTGAGATCAAATGGATATGAAATGCACTTAGCTTTAAGACCGGATTATTAGGGTTCTAATTATTCCCTTACCCTAGATCTTGGTTGAGAGATAGTAAGTAGGAGGATTGTATCTCACATGAATCAATGACTCAAAGGTTCTGTCGAATCCGAACATTCCAATTCAGCTAGGGGTTAAACACCTGTTGCTAGACTATGGTCGTTTAATCTGTGGACTGATTAATTAATTAGTGAATTAATTAATTGGGGTCACTGCTAATTGAATTGAGAACCTAGAGGGTCACACACAACAACTTGGTTACATGAGTTGAGGCTTAAAAATGATTAAACGAGTTAATCGAGCCTAAGGGGTTCCACACGTGTGAAATCACACGTGTGGCTCACGTGATTGGACACGTGTCATTAAGACACGTGTGCCACACGTGATTATGTGATGTTAAATAATTAACGTGTTAATTATTTAATAGACTTTGGTTTAATTTTGAATTACAAAGAAAGTCTAATTTTGGAGAAAATAATCTAGTTAATTAATTATGAATTAATTAATTAGATAAAATAAGTTATTTATTTTTATAATAAATAAAGTATAAAATTATCCAAAAAATAGTTTGGATATTTTTAGCTCTCTTAAAAGTTGACTTGAAATAGAATTCAAAGTCAAAGTTGGAAAATACTTGATGATCAAGTAATAGGAGAGAGAGGGACCAAATCCTTTGTCCATTAGGACTAGGTTCGGCCGCCCCTCCCCTTTCCTATATATAGGGGAGCTCATGCTCCCCTTTAGAGCTAATTGACAATTCTTGGTTCATGTGTTGAACACCTTCCTTTCTCCAAGATTAAATTAAACCCTAGGTTAAGCCTAAACACTAACTAGAGAACTAGCATCCTTACTAGTTAGATTGTGATCAAGTTGGTGGACTTTCTCTAGAGACTTCAAGTTAGAAGTTTGAAGATTCGAGCTTTACCAAGGAGAGGGGATCAAGCCGCGAGAAGAGCGTTCTTGGGTGGCTTGAAACGCTTCAAGAAAGAATAAAAGAAAAGTAAGTTTTCTATCTTTACGAATTTGGTTACACGATTGCGAGTTCAAGGTCCTTTTGTTGGGAAAATTTTTTAAATTCCGCTGTTTTCTGATTCGTGTTTTCCAACAGAAGGAGGATTTTGTGGCGGTAGACGGCGCTCGAATCGGTTTGGGCAACCAGTTGGCACAGGCTAACGAGCGGTGCCAGAAGGCAGAGGCGGAGCGGGAAAGTTGGAAAACGAGGGCTCTGGAGGCCGAGCGGAAATTCAACGACGCCGTGAACGAGTGGCCTCGGAGTCTGGAGCGTGCGAGCAAGGAGGCCCTTATCAAGTTTTGTCACTCAAAGGCCCTCAGCTTTGTGGCCTCTCTGCACTGCCTGGACGAGGCTCAAAAGGCCTTCAACCTCGCCGTCGAGCAGGGTATCCACAAGGGGCTCACCAATCCGGCGATGAGGGAGGCGGAGGGCACAGGGCTCATGTTCAATGAGCGTTGTGAGGAGGATGACGAGGACCAAGAAGACCCTGCCAACACCATCGCTGAGGTGGAGTATGACTTTCTAGTCAAACTTCTCCAAGATGAGTACATGGATGCTCATCCGGCGGGTAATGCTGCTTCATCCGCTCAAAACGATGACCCTGAAGATGAGCCGCAAGCGCCCGTCATGGAGGATGCCCCGGTCCCAAATGCTGAAGGTGCTAACGAGCCCAACGATCCCCAAGCCCCACCACAAGAGCCTGAGGGCCCAGTTCACGGCCCCGTGGCTCAAAATGTACTGGTGATCGTTGATGAAGACATCGCCCCAGCCGCCTGAAGCTTTTCCCTTTGTAAATTCTCTTATGTATTTTCCAGCTTTTCTGTCTCTTTTCTTTCTCTTGCAACAATATTTCATGGGCCTTTGAGCCCTTATCTTGTAAGATTTTTCTTTTGCAATGAATAAATATCCATTTTTCATGACTTTGTTCTTCTGTTCATTTATGAATCATATAATAAGACTGTGTAGCATACTCCGTGAATGTTTTATTTCTCTGATGCAATGAAAATTTGTCTAAGTCTTGAGCGATCGTGAGGGTCTTATTGTGAGATTGCCCCCCACTCAAGACTTGTATAAATTTTGTTTTTGCTCTTTGGAAATTTGTCTAAGTCTTGAGCGGTCGTGAGGGTCTTATTGTGAGATTGCCCCCCACTCGAGACTTGTATAAATTTCTGCTTTCAGACTTGTATAAATTTTTGTCTTTGACATAAGCCTTGAAAATTTGTCTAAGTCTTGAGCGATCGTGAGGGTCTTATGGTGAGATTGCCCCCCACTCAAGACTTGTATAAATTTTGTCTTAAAAATTTGGCTGAGTCTTGAGTATATACGAGGGTCTTATTGTGAGGCTGCCCTCGTTTAAGGCTCATGCGATTCCTTCTTAACTTTGGGGGAATTTTGCTAAGTCTTGAGTGTGTTCGAGGGTCTTACTGAGTGGTTGCCCTCGTTCAAGACTTGTGACATTCCTTCCGCCCTTGGGGGATTTTGCTAAGTCTTGAGTGTGTGCGAGGGTCTTACTGAGTGGTTGCCCTCGTTCAAGACTTGTGCAATTCCTTCTTGATTCTGAGGCCATCGTTCGAGCGCTCTGGCTCTTGTCGTATTTCTGGCTCTGCAGGAAATCCCGTTTTCGAGCGCGAGGCGTTTTTAAGAAACGGCCAAGGCCTACTAGGATTCGCTCTTGTAGGAGATCCCGTTTTCGAGCGCAAGGCGTTTTAAGAAACAACCAAGGCCTACTAGGATTCGCTCTTGTAGGAGATCCCGTCTTCGAGCGCAAGGCGTTTTAAGAAACAGCCAAGGCCTACTAGGATTTTCTTCGTAATCTTCTTCAAACTTGCCTAATTGGTTGTGAGCGTAACCAGTCTATCCTTATGAGGGCGTCCCCCCATATGGAGTAGAGTGCTGGCAAGCGTAACCCATACGAGATAACAGCATACACATTGGAATGAGTTGCCAACCACGCTCGCAAAGACGAGGGACGTGGGACTTATCCATTCAACCAAAGAAACAGGAATATTAGAGAAATTTAAAAAGACTATGTTACCGTTTACTTGTGATTGGAAGTACATAGAACCCGTCAAAGAGGGTTGTTACATCAGGGTTTGTAAAGAGCTTTTAAACATAAAACCGCCGGAGGTTACATGCGTTCCAAGGGCGAGGCAAGCGCTCACCTTGAAGTGTCTCCAGGGTGTAAGTGTTGTTAGCTCTGAGTTGTACGACCTTGAACGGGCCTTCCCAATTGGGGTCCAATTTCCCCACGTGCTTGGATACTTCCACTTTCTTTAAAACCAAGTCTCCCAACTGGAAAGTTCTTTCCCTCACACGCTTGTTGTACTGTTGGGCCACAGAGGCCTTATAATGGTGAATCTTAGCCCAGGCTTTGTCTCTTCTTTCATCCAGCAAATCCAACTCCAAGCTCCTGTTGCCATCGTTGAGATGAGGCTCGAAATAGCCGACACGAGCGGATTCATTTACTATCTCCGCTGGTATCATTGCTTCTGATCCATAAACGAGCGCGTAAGGAGTTTCTCCAGTGGCCGCTCATGGGGTGGTGCGATAAGCCCAAAGCGCTCCTTGCAGCTCCTCAGCCCATTCACTTTTCTTGCTCTCAAGCATGGTTTTCAGATGTTGCAAGATGATCATATTGGTAACTTCTGCTTGCCCATTGGATTGTGGATGTCCTACAGAGGTAAATCGCTGTTCTATCCCCAACTCAGAACACCATTCTCGTGTGTCAGCCGCTATGAACTGGGATCCATTGTCAGAAATGAGCACCCTCGGTATGCCGTACCTGCAAATGATATTTTTCCAAATGAAGTCCCTCACAACCCTGAAAGTGATTTTTGCAACAGCTTCGGCCTCGGCCCACTTGGTGAAGTAGTCGACGGCTAAAATGACAAACTTCTGTTGTCCCACAGCCATGGGCAAGGGGCCCACGATGTCTATTCCCCACTGGTCAAAAGGCCAAGAGACGTCTATTGGGATCATTTGTGCGGCCGGCAATTGAGGGAGATTTGAATGAAACTGGCACTTAGGGCACTTCCTCGAAAATTCAATGGCATCTTGGAGAACTGTAGGCCAATAAAACCCACTTCTCAAGACCTTCTTTGCCAGGATACGCCCTCCGAAATGATTCCCACAGCTTCCATTGTGGATGAGTTCGAGCGTCTCCTTCGCTTGTGAGGGCCTCAGGCATCTCATTGGGGGTCCTTGAAATGATTTCTTGAACAACTTCCCCTCGGGATCCAAAGCGAATCGAGGGGCCTTACTTCGGACTTTCCTAGCTTCCACTTTGTCAGCGGGAAGAATTCCATCCCTAAGGAAAATGACGATGTCGTCAAGCCAACAGGGCTCGTTTGGATCAATCATGGCGATTATCTTGGTGGCGACCCTTTCCTTGATCAAAGGTTCCTCAGTTCTAAGGAACGTAACAGAACGTTCGGAAGAGCCCTCTAAAGCTGAAGCAAACTTTGACAGAGCGTCCGCACGCTCGTTTTCTCCTCGCGGCACTTGAAGTAGATGAAATTCCTTGAACTTCCCAATGATTTCTCTGGCTTTATTTAAGTACTGTACCATGGTGGTTTCTCGAGCCTCATAAGCCCCTTCAATCTGGCTCGCAATTAATTGTGAATCCACATAAGCGGTGATCCTGGAGGCTCCCTTCTGAAAAGCAATATTCAACCCCTGCACGAGGGCTTCATATTCTGCTTCGTTATTAGTGACTTGGAAATCCAGCTTGATTGCAAAGTCCAGCTCAATCCCATCGGGGTTTCTGAGGGCCACTCCTACTCCTCCCCCTTGAGAGGTTGAGGAACCATCTGTGTGCAGGACCCATAACCCCTCATTCTCCGCAACGGTGGGCTCGAAACCAAAGCGTTCAACCAACAAATACGCCACAACCTGAGCCTGTATCGCGGTCCTGGGCTCGAAGCATAGGTCAAACTGGCTCAATTCGATGGCCCACTTGATTAATCTACCAGATACGTCCGGCTTGGACAACACTTGCTTCAAGGGTTGGTCGGTGAGAACCGTTATGGAGTGCACTTGAAAGTAAGGCCTTAGCCTTCTTGAGGCGTTAATAAGAGCGAACGCGAACTTCTCAATCTCCAAATACTTCTTTTCGGCTCCTTGCAATGTTTTGCTCAGATAATAAACGGGTAAGTGTTTCCGCTCCCGCACAGCGATCAGAACCGCGCTTGTGGCTTCGGGAGAAACGGAAAGATACATGAATAACCTCTCGCCTTCGACAGGCTTAGTCAGCAGTGGCGCGCTCGATAAGTAATCCTTCATATCCTGCAGCGCCCTTTCGCATTCCTCTGTCCAAGCAAAGTTACGTGCGTTCCTCAAAATTTTGAAGAAGGGAAGGTTCCTGTCCGCCGAGCGCGAAATAAACCTGTTCAACGAGATGATTTTGCCTACCAGGACTTGCACTTCCCGCAAATTTCGAGGGGAGGGGATTTCCAATATGGCCTTGATCTTCTCCGGATTGGCCTCAATTCCCCTCTGACTGACCATATATCCTAGGAACTTTCCCCCTTGTACTCCAAAGGTGCACTTTGAAGGGTTCAACTTCATCCCATACTGACGCAAGATTGAAAAAGTGCGCTTGAGGTCTTCCAAGTGGGAATCCTGGCGCTCGCTTTTGACAATCATGTCATCCACGTAAACCTCCATGGACCTTCCAATTTCTTTTTCAAACATCCTGTTGACGAGCCGTTGATAGGTAGCTCCGGCGTTCTTGAGCCCGAAGGGCATGACTAGGAAGCAATATACCCCCAAATGGACAACGAGCGAGGTTTTGGGGCGGTCTTCTGGGGCCATAAAGATCTGGTAGTATCCCTGGAAAGCGTCCATCATGCTCATGAGCTCGCAGCCAGCGGTCGAATCCACCAATTGATCAATCCGGGGCAACGGGTAAGGATCTTTAGGGCAGGCTTTGTTGAGATCAGTGAAATCGTTGCACATGCGCCACTTATTTGCGCTCTTGGGCACCAAGACGACGTTGCACAACCACTCCGGATACAAAATGGGCTCGATATACTGAGCCTCCAGGAGTTTATTAACTTCCTCTTCAATGACTTTTTTCCGAAAGCCATGTACATCTCGCTTTTTCTGCTTGACGGGTTTGAAAGAGGGATCCACATTAAGCCTATGGACAATGACGCTCGGGTCAATCCCTGTGAGATCGGAGGCTTTCCATGCAAGTACATCACTGTTTTCCCTGAGGAAGTCAATCATCATAATCTGAGAAGGCCCCGAGAGGTTGGATCCTATCTGTGTAGTCTTATCCTTGTTTCCGGGCTCCAGCTCAATGGTAAGGAACTTCTCCGAGGGTTCGATCCTTATCTCAGGGCGAGGAAGTTCGAGCGCCCTCTTCTTTCCTGTCAAACGATCACCGGGTGCTGGTTCACCCTCTCCCGGCTCGTCTCCTTCTGAGGATGACCCACCAACTGTTCCTGGTGGTGCACTTTCGAGGGGATTCTCCTCGTTGTTTCCCCTCTTCTTTTTGTTCTTCTTCTTGTTCAATTTCGCCCTTTTCCGTGCTGGGCTGTCCTCATCTAGATTGGGGAAATCCACCGATTTCTTGGTGGAACCAATTTGGAAGGTTTTCTCCACTTTTGGCTTTCTGAGGGACAGCATGTAATATTCCCAAGCCTCTCGCACATTGCACAGTACTTCTTCCACGCCCCCGGAAGTAGGGAATTTAATCTTCTGGTGGTAGGTGGAGATGATGGCTTTGAAATCCACGAGGGCAGGGCGCCCAATTATGATGTTATATGGAATGTCAATCTCCACCACCGCGTACGTTACCAAGAGTGTCTTGCGCTGAGGGGCTCGGCCGAATGAAGTAGCTAGGCGTATTTGCCCTCGTGGGACAACTTCCGAGCCTCCAAAGCCAATGAGGGCTGTTTTGAGAGGCTCGAGCGGAAGATCAGCCTTCATCTTTAAGAATGTAGAATAAGGCAAAACATTAATGGAGCTTCCACTATCCACCAATACCCTTTTTACAACATGATTATGAGCATCTAAACTAACCACCATGGGGCAATCTGAGGTTATACCCTCCCCATGGGGCGTTACAATATGTTCTAAATCCCTATCATCAAAGCCTATTACATCGTTCTCTCCAGACCTTTGAGCGCTTGGGTTCTGGATGGCGTAGATGGGCTTAAGCACTGCTGGGCGTTGGTTGTAGCTCCGGACATACCTCCGTCGGGAGGCGTTGGAATCCCCTCCTGACGAGCCCCCTGCAATCATATTTATGACTGCGAAAGGTTCGTTTTCTTGCTCAGGGGCCTTTCCTTTATTGCCCCGGCGGCTGCTGCTTTCAGGGGGTCCCCTACCCCTTGGGCTCCTCGATCGAGACGGGCTCCTCCTTCTTCTTCCGGCGCGCTCGTTGCATTGCTCATCATACCGCTCGAGCACCCGGACAAATTCCTTCAAGTGGCCCCCCGCGACGAGCCTCAGAATCTCAACTTCCAACTGGCGGCACTCATCCGTGTCGTGCCCCCTCTGCTTGTGGAATGCGCAGTATTTGCTCGAGCGCCGGAGCGATTCCGTTTCTCTTATTTTGATGGGTCTTTTGAAGAGCTTCTTATCGGAGAGGTTATAGACTTCTGAATTTGGCCTGGTGAGCGGAATTCGCTCGAATCGACGAGGGGGTGGTGGCGACCTCCTGCGCTCTTGAGGGCGCTCCTTCTTGATGGCCACGTCCCGTCCCCGCTCGTGATGAGGTCGCTCGTTCCTGGCCGGGCTGTGATGCCGGGGACCATTCGTCCCATACATGTCTTCGAGCGCGAAGAACGGCTCGGCTACTTCTCTTAAGGCCATGAGGGTCCCAGGCCTCCTTTCCACAATGGCATCAGCAAATTTCTTGCTCACATATTGCTTGTGATCCACAGCCTGAAAGAGCACTGGGATCAAGAAATCCATTGAAGGCCTTTCCACCTGTAGGATCTCCTTATTGAAGCGGGCGAAGAACGAGCGCAGAGATTCGCTCTTGCCTTGCACCACGTTGTACAGGGCAGTAGGTGCGGTGACTGGCGCCTTCAAAGAATTGAAGTGGTTGAGGAAAGCATTAGCCAGTTCTTCATATGAGTGAATCGAGCGCGGCGGCAGTCGCTTGTACCACTCTTGAGCCATTCCTACCAAGGAAGTGACGAAGACTTTCGCCCAATAGTTGCTGGAATGCTCGTAAAGATGCATAAGATGCAAAAAATGATCCAAGTGTTCAGCTGGATCAGTTGTCCCGTCGTAACGGTTGATGGAAGTGGGGATTTTGGCCATGCCTGCTTGGGCCATCAGAACTTCTTCCACGAGGGGTGAACCCCTCGCCAATGGGTGGTACTCATACGTGCCGAAGTTTTCCTCCGGCTCCTTGCGGCGGGGGACCTTTGGTGGAGGGTCCCTAGTGCGGGTGCTTCTGGCGTCAACTCGTTCATCCCGACTAGGGGAGATCTGAGTTGAACGCCCTCGTGAGAGCTGTCCCACGATATCCTTTAGACCCTGCAGCTGGTCTTGCACAGCCGCGAGGATGTCAGGATTTACGTCTACTTGCTTGTCTCCGTGCCTGTGGGCTCGTGAGCCCCTCCTGGAGACATGAGAGTCCCCTTCATTCTCGTTCACTCGCTCTGTGGGCTCTTTATTCCTGCCCATGGAGGGACGCTCGTTGTCCTCCTGCTGTGGCACTTCTCTGGCTGGTGGTGGTGGTGGTTGTGCCCTCAGGACAGCCTGAGCTTCTCTGAGAGGAAAGTTTTGTTGTCCGCCCAAAGGGGCTGCAACTTGAGTGGCCTGCCCAGAGGGAAAGTACATGGAATGGAACCTTTCCCATGCCCCCTGAGCCGCCTAAACCTCACACTGGGCATAGAGAGCCCTCAACTGTTGGGTGGTCAGTGGAGGTAACTCCACTCCTTCAATCTCCCTGGGGACCACCACCGGGAGCTGGAGCTGTCCAACATGATACGGCTGGACCGGCGGCATCATAACGGCCGGAGTAAGGGTATATCCGGGTGGAGGCATCATATAACCCTGTACTCCGAGATTCACTTGGGGATGGACCCAGGAGTTCTGTGCAAGCGGCGGAGGAGCAGAGAGAGAGACTCCTCCAGCGGTGGTGGGAATCGGCAGTGCAGGCGGCGCAGGTGGAGGTACGGAAGACTCTGCTTGTGGAGTCACTCCTGCGGCGGGAGGTGCTCCACCAGCGGCGACGGAAGGAGGCGGGGCTCCACCAGTAGCGGTGGAGGGAATAATGATATTGGCATCCTGGGAGGCATTATCTCCTCCTCCCACAGCTCCAGATCTTGTAGCAACCATGACTGTTAAAGGTAAGGGTGTGCTTGCTTTTCTACCAACAAAAAGAAAGGAAGAAGATGGAGGACTGGTTTCCCACAGACGGCGCCAAAAATGATGGGTTCAGAAAGGTGAGGATCCGAATCCGATCACTTTACGATTTGTATTTGTGGAGGAAACCGCCGGAGATTCGCCGGAGATGAGAAAGGGGGTTCAACCTGTTGGGACAAGCACAAGAAAGGTCAGAAGGCCAAGCTGGGGGAACTGGGGGTGATACCCAGTTTGGCTCTCCGACGCTCAAGTTAGTTCAAGGTATGAAGAAATATGAGTTCAGTCACAGTTGCAGTGATGAAGAATGCTTACTTGTGTAGAAGATGACTTTAGCTATTTATAGTTGAGGGTCAAGGGCCCTTTGGTCATTTGCCTCAAGTGGTCCTGGCCGAATGTTGCCCTAACACGTGGCGCCATGAGAGAGAAACCTAGGAGGAATCTTCTGCAAAAGTGGCCAAAAGTTGGTGCTGGCAACAGTGGCAGGTGCGCGGGCATGTACGTTGTGTCAGAGAGCCATTTGGGCGGTTGGTAACGAGGGCTTGAGAGCGCGCTCGTGTCAACCTGGAGTACTGGAAGCCAAGACATCCGCTGAGGGGAACGAAGGCTTCAGTTCAAATGACGAGCCAATAGGGGAGGCCACTCTGAGGGAGTGTGACGCTCGAAGATGGCTCCCTTGGCACGTGGGCGTACCAATCATTTAGTATGTAGGACGCTCGTGGGAGTGATAGCGCTCGTTGGGCTTAACTCCTGAAGAAGGATTGCGCTCGTTGCGCTTAGCGCTCGTGCGCTGATGGGTGCAGCCTTGGGGAGACAGATGTCATCATCTCGGTGATGTCACGTGTCTTAACGTGGGACGATCGTATTTCGACCCCATCACCTTTTATATTCTTATTATTATATTTAATTAATATGATATTATCAAATTTATTTATGATAATTTAGTAATTATTTAATTTTTATTAATATAAAAAACTTAAGTTTAATATAATTTTTTTCAACTCTCATTTTCTCTTACAATGAGTGTATTATTCTTTTAATTTTTTTATATATTTTCTAATTTTTATTTTAATTAATTTTCATTTATTCCATGTACTTCTATATTCTTTATATCTTTTTTCTCACACTTTAATTTTTTATTTTTATTTTCATTTATATAATTCTGTCACTTTTTTTGGTATTTTTAATTTAGTGTAAATAATTACAAATAGTTAAACTTGCCCACCTTTTCTCACGGTTATTTGCTTCAACTCCACGTTCAAGTTTATTGTTGTTGTAATTTTCAGAAAGAGCTCCAGTCACAGAATTATCTCAGATATAATTTGTTTAGATATGCGGGCACTGTGACGAATGATGATGAACAAATTTCTTTTCCACGGAAGTATCTGTTTTTTTCTCCGGGTTCAATCGTAGTAATCGGTTTAAGCAAACTATTGGACAATATATCTTCGGCAGTAGATTCCTGTGCATCAGTTTGTGGAGTAATAACTTGGATGCCCTTGGAGTGTCGTTTTTACAGGTGTGTCTTCGATTTCTGAAAATTTTGGGCGTTGGTTTGGGTTATGAACAAATTTTTTTCAGAGAATTAGATGTTCACGATTCCAAGACTTTGTTTGGTTTTTATTGGTTTTCTTTCCAGTTTTCTCTAGCTTTGACGAGTTCTGATGTTATGAGATCAATGTGGCTAATTTGGAGATTAATCATTAGTTGGTTCATGCTGGTTGAGTATCGCCCACCAACTGTTTGTTGAGTTTACTGAATGATTTGTGTACGGTTTTTATTTTTTTAAAAAAAAATTATTTCATCTTTCAGTGAGATAATCCCGTTAAAGCCTACTCTCAATATTTTTTTTCTTTAATTATATTCACTGATTTAGTAAGAATGTCCCTTAAAGCTATGAAATAGGATACTTTTCACAAAGTTCTCATCAATAATAGTAAAGAAGATACAAAATTCACCATGCTAAAAAAAAATAAAAAAAATTAATGATTAAAAAATACCTGAAACTTATATGAAAGTTAAAATATACACTTGAGTTTCACGACCACTCGATTGTGGCGCGTTTTGTACACTTGAAGCAAATGTCAAAATGGCTCATAGTATACAAATTAACACATTTTCAAATGTATTATATGCAATTCGATAACTAAACTGAGATTACTCCTAATTGAGAGTAGTTCAATTTTTCTCTAATTTCAGCGTGGATGGTTCTGATGCGGTGAGTTCAATGTTAGTGTATATTAATGATTATAGCGTGTGTTGCTTTATACCGCGGACAAGACTTTCTCAATCACAATTATATGATGCATGGGATTTTAATGTCAACAATAGGACATATTTATTTTACATGCTGGCATTTTCAGCTTAGCAACTTGCGGTGGCGGGGCTGTTCCACGCCCCTGAGCTGGCATCTCGTCCCGATGCACCTCGGTGGCAGCCACAGCTGCATTAATCCATTGCTGAAACTTTCCCGTTGTAAGGCGAATGGGGACATCTGGTCGCAAAAGGCCACTCCCCAATCCGCCAGATCCGTCAACTGCTCTCTTAGTATGGAATTGTATGGCAGCAGTGCTGCTTCCTGACAACGCCCCTCCAGGTATGTCAGTCACCCTGGTAGTGATGATGTGGCTCAGCAATGCTTCCAGCTCTTCAGCAAACGGCTGGTAGTCTTCCTGTCTGCCTGTTCCAGTGGGCAGGTTCAGTCTTTCAGGCAGGAGTGTCCTTCCAGGTGGGAGATCTCCTATACCTGGAGGGGTCAGCAGGCCTCCACCCTCGATCTCGGGATTTTGGCTTCGTGGATTCCTCGACCCCCCCATCATGCTGGATTCCGGGGTATTTTCGCTTTCCTTGGTTGGCGGTGTGACTTCCGTTACCCTGACGAGGGTTGAATCGGTTAATACGGGGATACTTCCAATGAAGAGTGGATTCGAAGCACTACCGACCGTTTTTTCAACACCCATCATGGCCGGAGCCGACGAATTAATTGAAGTTGCTACGCCGCTAGATCTAGTGTTGGATGACATGGAAACTCCTGAAAACTCACGCATTTTGCTCGATTTAATCGTTTTTCCACAGACGGCGCCAGATGATGTTTGCCTCAAAATCGACAATCACCAATATGATTTATTTATGTTGAGAAAAGAGATTAATACCAAGTTGTAAAGGAAAATTGATAGAAAATAATTACCGAAGTGAATAATGAGAAAAATAAACAAGAAATGGAAATGATGATGAAATGAGGATAAATGTATAGTGCTGATAATCTTCTGTCTTCTGGAACAATAGTCTTCTTGGTACAATAAAATTTTGAGAATAGAATCTAGATAACTAGAGAAAAATGATAAAAAGGAAAGTAACAACTGCTAAAAGTTCTTTGCAGAGAAATTCTCCAGAATGGGATTGCTAGGTTTCTATAGAATGTGAATGATGTCCCATCCTCTTCTCTCTCTCTCTCCCCTTTTATTCTCTTCAGAAGTTGGTTATATCTTCCCACAATCTTAGGCACGTGGGGCTCTTTTAAATTCAAAGTCTTTGAACACGTTCTACTTGTTGACTCCTTCTTTCCCACTTTCTCTCAACTTCTTCTCTTCCTCCAACTGACGTAACTCTCTTATTAATCCTTGATTTAATTAATTCTCCAAAAAAGGTCCACATCAATATATATATATATATATATATATATAGATAATGATTTTTTGCCATCCGAACTATAGGCCATTTGGCAATTCACCATCCAAACTATTTCGCCCCCGAAACCACCATCTAAACTTTGAATTCCTGACAAACCACCATCCCAAAGCGGTTTTGACTATTTTTTCAGCGGTTTTGACTATTTTTCCAGCAGTTTTGAATGTTTTAACACATGTAAATCTATCTCTCTTTGTTATTTTTTCATAGATTTACCCTTAAAACATTCAAAACCGCTGAAAAAAGAGTTACCGCTGAAAAAAGAGTCAAAACCGCTTTGGGATTGTGGTTTGTCAGGAATTAAAAGTTTAGATGGTGGTTTCGGGGGGGCGAAATAGTTTGGATGGTGAATTACCAAATGGCCTATAGTTCGGATGGCAAAAAATATTTATCCCTATATATATATGCAGAGAAGCCTAATTTGACACATTCGAAAGTGAATTTCTTAGGTTTCAATTTCAATCAAGCTTTAATTTCTAACCAAAGACTCAACCCATTGCTGAATCAAGCCCCTCGAATCAAGTTCTGCTATATTTCAACTCATATTTTATTTCCTCTTCGTTATATACACAACAATAGAATCAAACTCCTATAATCACCTGCATAGCAATGGGTTAGAGATTTGTTTTTAATTAATTTGTGGACTTTCTCTTTTAGGATTTGTTTTATCAATTATCAATATGAACAAGTTTATTATCAGAAAGCTAAAAGATTCGATTCAATCAGTTCGGCCTTCTCAAGAAAGTAAAAAAAAAATAAATAAAAAACAAGAGGATCAAGCAAGTAAAAAAAAAAAAAGAAGAAGATACGAACCGAATTGAACGAGCTCGCAAGTGATCCAGATTGAGAAATAAAATATCCAATTATTATGGTTATGCATCATTTTCAAAATATGAATAACCGACATGAATATTTGTGACATACAAACTTGTAAATACTTAAAAAAATAATTGAATTTCACTTGTTATTTTTCCTTTAGTATTATGCTTTGACCGACCCACCTGACAGAAATTTCTGGCTCCGCCACTGCTAATAAGTTATATTTGATATATTATTTATAAAGTAAATATATATGTATTTGAAATAAGTAATCCATAAAATATTAGATGCTGATCTTTGACATGGATCTGTTAATTTCATATAGATCCTTGGAAGATTGAACGTAGTGTAGGACTCAGAGGGGTATCAGGATTGGAATGAAATATGAATACAACCAAGAGTAGGAATCTACTTTTGGGAAGGGATGACACCTCAGGGCAAGGCAAAGAAAGCAAGCGGTCGCTTCTTGGAGGACTTGAGATTAAAAATACTAGTTCCTACTCACGGCCTATGTCTCGTGTAACAAGCTCAACCAAGTCAGCAGTATAGAACAATTAATTAGGAAATAAGGACCACCCTTGTATAAGCGGGATTCCTCTTCCATTCTTGTTAGCTATCCTCTTTTTCAGATTATAACATAGTATCTAATTTATATTTCTCAAACTCTTGGGAATAACTTAAAATCCTGTGTTCGATTCAATTAGTTGTTCAGGACCTATCTGTCTTACCAACATACAGTTCATTTATTGTGGATAATGAATGCTTATAATCGGATACAATTCATCAAATTCTTTTATTAATCAAATATATTGATAATGGATTCGGATTCGGATTAAAATCCGACACTTTAGGAGGCCTAGACATATAATTGTAGAAGTCCAACCTTGAAAGAAACCAGGCCCTGCCCATTCCGCGTGGGAGCCGCGTTAGAATATTTCGTCCTCTATTGCTGAAGCTGAAGCTGAAGCATGCCTGCTCCTTTTTCTCATTCACCTTCCTCAATAAATTGCTCCCTTATCCCAACTCCTCCTCCTCCTCATTTACCTTGACTATTTTACCCTTATTTCTTATTCCTTAAGACACACGTTCCGCTATTGTTGGAACTTGGAATATGCTTTTCTAATGGCTAATACGCGACAGCTTAAGTAATTTCCCACGCTCAAATGTTCTAATATTTAATTACATGTTGCAATTGTCTTTATAACAATGCATGTGTATTATAACTAATTTTGATACAATTACTAAATTTATAATAAATAAATTAATCAATAAAATTAAATAATACGAAATTAGTTGAAAAATAGTTTAAAACGGTAGAAATTATTAATTAGAAAATATAGAAAAAATACAAAGAACAAAATCGATGGTGCTATAAAATGACCAAAACAATAGAAAAAGGTGATTATGGAAATATATTTTAAAGGAACAAGTGAAACTGATAAAATATAATTGAAGCAATTCAACTAATATAACAAAATTACATTGTAATTAACCTATTCCTGTTAATTTATCATATCGTTGGTTGAGAGTAGTCATAACACAAGTCAAACTAACGAAGGGCAGATATGTAATTCCACCCAGGTGACACCTTCTCGATACTTTCAAAATCAAGGAACAATCTGGGCCCTGGGGGCAAACAATCTTCATCAACCCTATAAATACCCCCCACAGAAGCCACCTTTCCTCATCAACCAATCCCATACGAATTCCCCAAATCTCAGTTCACTTCAATTCCTCTGCTTACATTCCCAAGTCCCAAAAATGGCTTCTCGCTACGAGGTCGAAGTCACCGTCACCTCCGCCAAGGACCTCAAGAACGTCAACTGGCGCCACGGCAAGCTCAAGCCCTACGCCGTCGTCTGGGTCGACCCCAAAAACAAGTGCTCCACACGCGCCGACGACGAAGGCGACGTCAACCCCCACTGGGGCGACAAGCTCCTCATCCCCTTCGACTCTCCGATCGAGGACTCCACCCTCCACATCGACGTCGTCCACGCCGGATCCGCCGAGGACACCAAGCCGCTCATCGGATCCGCCAAGCTCCACCTCCGCGATGTCGTCGACGACGTCGGATTCGGAACCCCCGCCGAGAAGAAGCTCGAGCTCAAACGCCCCTCGGGCCGGCCGCAGGGGAAATTGGAGGTGAATGTTTCCGTCCGCGAGCCGCGCCGTCACGCGCCGGATCAATACTACGCGCCGCCTTACGGAGTTCCACCGCCTGCGTCGACTAGGGATTATCCTGCTCCACCTCCGCCGTACGGTGCTCCCTACGGCGCGACGGCGTACGCGGCTCCGCCGTCCGGCTACCCTGCGTACGGTGCTCCGCCGAGCTACGCGCAACCGAGCTACGGCCAGCCGGCGTACGGGCAAAGTGGTTACTACGGGCAGGGTGGATCGTACGGGCATCAGGGATACGGTGTGGAGGGGGAGAAAAAGAGTAAGTTTGGGGGAATGGGAACAGGATTGGCTGTGGGTGCGGTTGCAGGGGCTTTGGGTGGGCTGGCGCTGGCGGAGGGCGTGGATGCGTTGGAGGATCATATAGCGGACGATGTGGCGGATCGGGTGGAGGACGATTACGGCTACGACGGAGATGATTTCTAGATATGGATTCCGCGTTCTCGAATCGGATTCTGTTCCTCCTCTTTCTTCTACTTTTTTTTTTTTTTTTTTTTCATGTGTATTTGATCTTCATTTCTGATTTTCGTTGATTAAGATGAGAAGCTAGTTAATGTGAAAAGAAATTAATGAAAAACATCTGTGTCTGTATAATGACAAAATTCAGAATATATGCTTCCAGCAGTATAAAATATGGGTTGTTGGGGCATAGTTGCGTCATGCGTGCTTGTCTGATATTTTACTCTCGCAACTGAATTAAATATTATAAAGGGTAATTTGCACTTTGTTTTGCATTCATCTAGTGATTCTTAAGGAGGCATCTAGTGATGAGATGAGGGTGAAAGAAGCATTCATCTGGCAAGTGGCAACCAATCATCTCGTTCTTATGGGCTATGGCTGTGTTTTGACTTTTGAGGGAAATTTCTTGGATCAATGTTGGATAATTTGCACTAAATTAGAACAGTCGATATCCAAGTTGCGTACTAGGTGCCTAATAGGCGCCATCCAAGTCCAACCTTGACAGATTGATGGAGTATAATTCAGTTTCACCAACTTAACAAAGATTAGGGTTAGTCAACCTTATAACTTAATTAAGTCAGTTTCACGACTTAATAGAGATTAGGACAAGTTGACCTCAAGACTTACCTAATTAACCGACCTAACAACGTTGAGGATATGTCAGCCTCACGACTTTAAATATGTATCTTTTCTTTTTCTTTTTTTAAATGGATAATTTTAATTTCATATATGTTTACCTTTCCAACTACAATTGATATGGACCGTTCGTGACTAGATGAAATTGGGCCAATATCATTTAGGCCCAATCACTCAAGAATAAGTAATTTATTCAGTTAGCTGTTCATATTAAGTTATTTCAAGATACCAACCCAAGAAGAAAATTTCTAGCCTAAATATACCCAATCGAACCCAAGCCAAAATTTGTTGTTTTTTTTTTTACTCCAACTTGTTTAGTTCGGTTTGGGTTCAAGTTCGAATCTGATGAACTTTAAATATTTTGTTTGAAGTTTGGTTGATAGTTCAAGTTTGGCTCAATCTCAAATTCGAACCCAATATATGATTTAAAAAGAAAAGGAAAAATAATATAGTACTATATTTTTTTTTTAAAAAAAATAGATTGGTTCACAAGTGAGCTCGCGAGCCATGAACAAAAATAAAAAAGGTTTTGGTTCGAGTTCGATCCGGAAGGAGCTCAAACTTTTCAAATTCGGACCTCAGCTCAGCTGTCTCGAATCGACCGACTCACGATCCGGCTCGGCTTGTATACATTAACCAAAACCCGACTCGATACATAAATATAAATACAAATCAACTCTTTTTTCCCCAAAAATATTACAAAATTAAAACGAAAGAGATTGGCACACGCGGAAAATCTTTTGGGAGCAGCGTGTTTAACCTCTCATATGAACAAAATAATTTAGATCAAACCCTTAATTTGTATGTTAGCCTTTATTTTTTTAACAAATGGATCAGTAACATGACCCAATCTAGATCTTCGGGCAGTGGTGGAGCCAGAAATATTATTTAGGGGGTCGACCAAAGTATAATATTAAAGAAAAATACCATAATTTTTTTTAAAATGTGGTCTCAATTATTAATAATTTATTATATTGACCCCCCACTAGTATTAATTTTAACTTTGGTGAGGGGGTCAATAATGAAAAATCTCATAAAATTACATACACATATATCTGTATATCTATATAATAATTAAAAAACATAAAAATTGAGGGGGGTCAATTGTACCCCCTCACCACAAGGTCGCTCTGCCACTGTCTTCGATCGGGTGCATGAGTGTAACTCAAATGAATTTCCATCCCCCAGCCTGCCCTTCGCAAACATGTAAATATGTAATCACCATTTCCACCTAAAACTTTCTTCTATTTTCCTTCTAAGACTCAATAAACCCTAAATTAATTTTTGTGACCCCTTGTCTCAAAAGCATCATATAAGAAAGTATCATCACTTCTAAGAAAAGCGAGCAAGAAATACATATATTGTCTCAAAAAATGACATATAAAATGTTGCCAAACATATCTATTTCTTTCTTCCCTTTTTCACCTAACTTATCCCAAGGTATAATCGCAGTAATGAAGACAAAGCTTCATGGAGGAATCAAGAAGTTGTTCGCCTGCAGTGGTATGACTTTATTGGTCATTTGTGCTAGTTTTTTTGTTTGTTTTTCACTTCATAAGTAATATCAATTTTACATGAACTAAATCTAATTCAGGCATATAACACCAAGGAATGTTGTTCCAAAAATGATCCTAATATATTGTCTTTCAATTTTCTACATTGCAGCGACCCAAATAAACGACCCGAACCCGGTAAATCTGGACGTCCGAGAAGAATATGCCAATGCATTTCGAACCGAATCTTACACCGAATTTTGGACCCACGTTTTAGCCCTCAACAAAGGAGATCTCACAACCCATAGAAGTCTCGGGCTCGGCTCCACCACCGCGGCTCGGCTCCCTTCCTATCGGCTCTTTGGCGAGCATCTTCTCGACCCGGATCAACCCACTGTTAAACGAATATTGGGTTTGACCCAAACCCGACCCGAGATTCTAACCCTATTACAAGATTATTTTGCATACACTTCAGATGCTTCGCATTTGTGTGGATTATTGCTCAAAGATATAGACCACGTGAGGAAAAAGTTCAAAACCCTAAGAGATCCATTTGATCAGTCTCCTCAAAACGGATCATGTCAAGATATAAAAAACCTACCTGTAGTACTAACCCGGGTAACCCTATTCACGAAATCCAATCCATTCGGCTTGTCGGCTCCATCCATGAGCCATTTCCAAGCCGTGCAGAACAGCTGTTCGGACTTGCTCAAACAGCTCGAGTTGAGTCGCGACAAGACTCAGCGCAAGATCCGGCAGCTCAAGAAGCTCAAATATGGCTCGGCTGTCTTTCTCGTGGCTGTCGCAGCTTCACTAGTGCTTATTGTTGCGGCTCATGCTTTTGTGCTGCTTGTGGCTGCACCCGGTTTGACGCCGGCTTCACTTGAGTTGGTTTCGATGGAGAAATTGGCTCGGTGGTCAGCTCAGCTCGACGCGGCAGCTAAAGGGACTTATATATTGATTAGGGATTTGGACACCGTGGGTCGGCTCGTAGCTCGGCTCAACAATGAATTGGAGCATGTGCAGGGGTTGATAGAGATGTGGCTCGAGAGAGGTGATGATCGGTTCCAAGCCAATGAGGAAGTGGCTAGCCAGCTGAAGAAGAATAACCAGAGCTTTATTGAACAGCTCGACGAGCTTGAAGAACATTTATACTTGTGTTTTATGACTATTAATAGAGCTAGAAACCTTGTGGTTAAAGAAATTCTGAATTGTGGTCATAATCCCAACTCGAATTCATCAAATTTGTTGCCAAAATAACTCATTTATGTTATAATACATTACATTGCTACATTATATTTCAATAGTAACATATATAATTAACATCAGCATATGTTTGTATCCTACATTTTAATTTTATGGGGATGTGTTAAGTGTTAAACGTTGATTATATAAATGCTTAATTTTATTTTTATGGGGATAATTAGACAACGATTAACAGATCAAACACATATTACCTTTTTACGATTGACGGTTAAAATTAGGTCAAACACATTTTACGATCTACCATTATAGTAACACTTGATTTGAAAGATGGTGTAATTCGTGACATTTAGGTGACCTTTCTTTAAATAAAAGTCAATCGAACAATTTTCTTTCTTTTTTTGTTTTGGAGAAAGGGTTTTTATGATCCGTCCCAGCCCGATATATATATTACAGAGCATACTATCTCATGTGCCACAATTTAATGTAGGACAGCTTATGTTGTCGATCTATCCCTATATAACCATATTTGTATATTTATTTCGTAATAAATATATAAATGTATACACATGCACATAACAAATAATATATGAACCTGTACAAATTTAGTACATTTTATTAAGAGATTCCATAAACTATTTCTTGATTATGATGGGCAATCAGCCATCATGTCTAGCTCTAAGAACCCATCTCCACTCCACCAATATGTCTTTGTTTGAATTAAATATGGATCTAAAGTGGTTGATCATTTCATGAGAAAATTTTTCCTTAATTAAATCAAAATTGGGATTTGGGAAGAACCCAACCAACTTTTGTTGCATTTATTGTGTTATTTGATCACTCTTTTGAAGATTGAAGTAGGCGCACCAACAACATTCATTATTATAGGTATAATATATAAAAATTATGTATAAATTAAAATTTTGTGTTCAAATTTTTAAATATACAACAATTAATAATATTATAAATTAAAATTTTGTGTTCAAATTATTATTATAAATTATGCCGTAGTGGTCGAACCACTAGACTCCAACCATTAAGATATAGAAAGGTAAAATGCATGTATATATTGTACCTCTGTTTTTTTTTTTTTTAATAAAATCGGTTAAAAAGGTGTAGGGTTATTAAGGAGGTAATATATATTGTACCTCTTTTTTTTTTGTTTTTTAATAAAATTGGCTAAAACGTTGTTGGGTTATTATGGAGGTCCCCTCTCATATATAATCAAATCAACAACCAAAAAAATATATAATTGTTCATGATTCAAGAATCATTAATGCTACTCATACTCAAGTACCCACAGAATAAAAATACAACAAAGCACATTTTGTGGGACAATCTCAAGTCTCTTCAAAAACTACAAGACTCCTCCCTGGCCAAAAAATATAGGTAGGCATTGGCCAAAGAGCAAATCACCACCCCTCATACTAGGCGAACCTATCGAACCATCCATTAGCCTAAAAAAAAGGTGTCTAGACATTTGAGCAGAGTCAATGGGTGTAAACACAACACTCATCTGACAACGGATGATCGCATCTTTGTCGCTAGTATCCTCAGGTTAATGAAAGTTGGTGTTTGATTGGAACCGGAAAAGCTGTATATATTGAACCGCTTTGTTATCTAAATTGTTCGCTCACAATTCGTTATATTCAAATATTGACAATTTTTTTATTTTTTTGAAAAGCAAATATTGATAAATTAATATGATGGTGTCAAAATTTAGGCTGTGCGCTGGACTGCAGATTAGGACTCCCAATCACCCAAGGTATTTGTAGAAGTGAGAGGACTCTGATGCTTTCCTGGACTGAAAAAGGTGAAGCAAACGTGAACTCAAAGGCCAAAATAGGGGAAAAGGGGGTTGGACCCGTTTTGGCACTCCGACGCTCAAGTCAGTTCAGGCTCGAAAGTGCGAAGAGAATGGAGTATTCAGTGTGTTAAGGAAAGCTTACCTCCATTGATGATGGAGACGGGTTTATATAGGGCAGGGAAAGTCTTAGTGTGCGCAAGTACACCCTCAGGTAGGGATGCAAACGAGACAAGCCGGCTCGCGAGCATGACAAGCTGGCTCGTGAAAAGCTAGCGCTTGGATTCGATGCTGGCGAGCCGAACCGAGCCTGGGCTCGGCTAGTGGGATTTCGAACCCAAGCCCAAGCCACCTCTTAGTCAGCTCGAGGCTCGCGATACACTAAGATTAAAAAAATATATATATTACATATATACTTTCCATATTATATATATATATATTATATACGCTAATATAGAGATATGTATATATATATAATTTACGCTATTTACTTTTCTTAACCTAACCCCATTTCATGTTTAACTTTCCCTTCCCAATTTCAGCCGCAGCAATTCAGCCCCCACCACCTCTCCTCTCCGCTCTCCAACTCCGGTCAACATGCCTGACGTCGGAGCCACCACCTCGCACCTCTAGCCATCGCGCCCCAGTTTTTCAGTTTCTCTACAACTCAGCCGCAACAGTAACATAGATTTCCACAATTCAGCCACCACCATCTATGCCGCACCACGCTTGAGTCGCTACCACTTCTCCAACTCCGACCACCACGCCGATCTGGAGTTAGAGGGAACTTAGTTCCACCCCCGGCTCAGATACTGGAAAGCACCGCCACCACCACGCTCCAAGCTTCCAAAACCGTTTTCTTTCTTCTTCTTTTTTCTTTTTTTTTTTTTTTTTCTGGGTACTAGACCTAAAAAAAATTTGTTCATGAAAATCGAACGCAGATCTAATTTTTGTTTTGAAAATTCTGATCTGCCAATAGATGGAAGAAGGATATGGAAGTTGTTTTCAATTTGGGTTTTTAATATGAATTTTCTGAAAGAAGGGCATCGAAATTTCTTTAATTTAGTTCTTTGAATGTGGTTTCTTGTGAATGCCAATTTCTTAGAATTGGGATATGTCGTTTTTCTTGTGTTTTGTTTTCCATGTCCAAGGACATTAATGAGACCTTGATACTGGTTCCTGAGACAAAATTCAAAGTGAGGATTGAGGGAGATATGCTGGCGAGCCAAGCCGAGCCAATTTCGAACAATGCACGAGCCAAGCCCGAAACATAAAATTCCTGGCTCGGTGGCTCGTGAGCCAAGCCCAAGCCAGGTTTTCGGAGCGCCAGCCTAAGGCTCGACTCAGCTCGGCTCGATTACATCCCTACCCTCAGGGAGGTGTGGATCTTTTCTGGTGGGAAAGAGACGCTCTATGGCCGGAACAGTGCTTTTACAGCTAAAGCACTGTTTCTCTGCTCCTGACAGACACCCTGGTGTAGTACTTGTTGCGGCTGCAATTAATGCGGCCCACAGTGAGCGGTACGCGCATTGAATGGGGTTGTCCGATAGCATATGGGTCGGCCGGCCGCTGGGTCGGGCATTTCTGGGTCGAAAAGGAGACTCTGGGTCGAAAGCTCCTATCGCTTAGCATTAAGCTGCTCTCCCCAAGAGATGGGTCGAAAGACTGCAGGCCTAGGTTGGATACAGAGGGTTGACGTGGCTCAGACTACCGCGTGGAAGTGACACCTGGCGCTTAGTCATAAGCCCCCGATTTTCCCCTTATCATAATCCTTACTCTTTTACATTACAATTTGGGATAAAAAAAATTATTATTCGAACTATAGATGCTTATATACTTTAACATTCGAACTATGATTCATTGTATACTGTCATCGTTGTCTCGGTTTTGTTGTATACAGCTATTCATACTTCACGTTTTTTATAAAAGACAATTTTCAGTTGATTTTTAGTAGTTTTGGTGGTATGAGCATTAAACACGTGATGCACACATAACTTTAGTAAGGACAAATCCTTACTAAGTCAGAAATGATAAATTTGCTCTTACAAAGCTATGTGCGTATCAAATATTTACTATTTAGGCCCATTGAAATCACCAAAAATCAACTAGAGATGGTTCTTTATAAAAAATGCAAAACAAAGATGAGGATATGTAACGAAACTTAATTTGGGTATGAAAATATAAAAACACTTATGGTTTGGATTGTAATAATTTTTTATCCCTTACAATTTTGTGTTATTTTGCCATAATTTTGATTGACGTGTGTGTGTGTGTATATATATATATATGGGTTAATTACACCTAACCCCATATTAGTCGAGATAGTTACAATTCACCACCATTTTTAGATTAAATTATAGAGAAACCCTTCAATAAATAAGTAATTATAATTAATCCCCATTTTTGTTTAAAAATCGCTGACGTCAGTAAAAAGTTTAGTGAAAACCCAAAAAATACCATCTGTTGACTTTACTCAAATTTTTTATTCTTATGTTGCCCCTAGGAATTGAATATAATTAACTATACTAATATGGGGGTTAAGTGTAATATTTTTAATAAAATTTTTGAATTGTTATTTTTGGATAAAATATATGACCGTTATAACAACTATATTCCTTTTTCAGCTACAATTGACTATACACCTCGTGCACATTTTATTTTGTTGGAAAACAACAGAGTTAAAGCAGAGGAAGTTTACAAAATTTTCCAAAAGAGATCGTGATCTTGCAATGTTCGTTTCAAAACTAAGTGGGATATCAAGAAACTTACAATAATTGAAGCTTTCTTGAAACGTTTTGAGCCGCCCTCAAACGTTCTTCATGCGGCATGAATCCCCG
The DNA here is from genome assembly GCA_037501455.1 of Lantana camara. Classification (NCBI taxonomy): domain Eukaryota; kingdom Viridiplantae; phylum Streptophyta; class Magnoliopsida; order Lamiales; family Verbenaceae; genus Lantana; species Lantana camara. Next base: position 27,557,150 of record CM074863.1, read on the forward strand.
TTTCTTGAACGATTCTTTCTTCGAGATTCCAAAGTAGAAATCCTCTAGAGTATTAATCCACACCAACCTAGATTCAAATCATATTAGTGAGTATGCTAGTACTATAACATGCGTATTAAAGAAACAGAAACGAGAAAAGAGAGCAAGAGAGTTATGTTTGGTTATTGAATGGTTAAGGGTTAGCTCCTGCCTAGCTTAGCGTGTGTGTTGTGTCCCCGTTTACCATCATTTGGCACGTGTATGGACTTTTCATTTCATATACGGGTCGGGTCTCGCTGCGGGGGATGTGGTACTTCACGCTCAGGTGCTACACATCCTATCTCTCGATTAAGACCTACGACATGGGAATATGAAGAGCCCTACTAATTTTAATCTTAAAACAAAGTTCCCTTCATATTCCATTTGATCTCAATCCAAGAAAACCCCCTTTTCTTGATGTCTTGATCTAACCACCTTGCGCAAGGATTTTAGGATGGAACATGAATGACTTGTGTAATAAGAGATCATCTTGCCTACAACAAGTGTAGGTCCTTTATTGATTCCAACAATTCTCATATGCCACTTGTATAATCCCAACATAGGTCGTGGTTCAGGTGTCTATACGACGTGACACCGTTTTGAGCCTATATCAAAGATTACAGAGTTAGCTCATATGAGACAATGTGGAATCTCAAGTCTAAGGATTAATTCCTCACGCCATTGACATGTGAGATATTTCCTAATCTGGAAGTTCTAGTAACGTCCTTTCCCATTTAGGAATCTTCCCACGCGGGGCACTCTCAGTGAACTTGTTCTTACAACAAGCACCTTTGTGTATTGTGTACGCATCAACTTATGCACTTTTCACCCCATGAAACAGGATGATCCTTCTTAAGGACACAACTACACAAGCAATTCTCAACAGAGGCAAAGTCAACACTCCCACTATCTGTCGGCCTCATTGACTTGGAGAAGTTTCTAATCCTCGCCTATGGAGTTAAGAACTTGTTTCATGTGTCATTCCCATAATGACAAAGTTCTTAACGGTATCATCGGATTAAGGGAGTTCTAGACATGCACACGTAATGGAAACACTCAAAACATGTAATGGCACATAAGAAGCGTTCGCCGGTGATTACAATCATTCGTATATTATTCAAAAGTTGTCAGTGATATAGGAAAATCCCAAAACATAATAGCTTTCTAGGGCACTATTCCCAACGTATTTAACTTTCTATGTTTAGTTTGATTTGTGAAATTCGCTCATGTTTTCTTTAAATTAAATAAGTCTTATTTTTAATTAATACACTATCTTAATTTACTTAAATAAGTATTTTTAAGGAATTTAGTATTTTATAATAGATATTTACCGATAACAACATTTGAAGTAACTCTAAAATATGAAAACTATACTTTGTACCATGCAGTCAAAGCTGCAAATTATTCTAATTAAATTAAAAATTAAAAATTCACTCAAATCGAATAAAATCTAACTATTCAATTTTAAAAATTTTACTAATTATGTGTATGTAAGTGAAACTTTTTTTATATATTTATGAAAATTTTCACATATATAAAATAAATTAAAAGTTTGTAATTTAATTTTATAATTAATTTTTATTTAATAATTGTTAACAATTAACTTATAATTATATAAAAACTAATTTAACTTCTAATTTTAAATTAATAATTTTTTTATTAAACTAATTAAATAAACAAATCAATACTAAAGTCACGAGAATTAATTATATTTTTAATTAATCTTTAATTAATTTTTACTTTTTATTTTAACATTAATAATGAAATAAATATTTAATTCATATTAATAAATCGTAGGTGAAAGAGGAATGTAGTCGTTACAACAACTATATTTTGTCCCATTCAAAAAAAAAAAATTGATCAAAAATGACAGATGAAAAATTTTATTAAAAATATTACAATTAACCCCATATCAATATAGTTAATTACAATTAACCTCCGATGATAATATGAAAATAAAAAAAAATTGACCAAAATTAATGGAGGTTATTTTCGAATTTTCATGAATTTTTTTACTGATATCAACATTTTTTAAATAAAAATAAAAATTAAATATAATTTTTTTTTTTTTTTTTAAGGATATCATGTGTAATCTATTTAAAAAATTGTAACAAATTATAATTACATCACGTAATACGAGGGATGACCAGGTGTAATTAACCCTATATATTACTGTGTAGTGTGTGACGCTGAGGGGTCCTGAAATTAAATAGACTTTCTAAATGGATGGCGTTGACTGCCGAAAGGGGCCGACAAATATTATGAATCATTATGGAAAATAGCTTGCAATTTTGGACTGTGAATTTCACAAGCCGCCTATTTAGGTTTCCAGTATTATATTATTCACTAATTATAATTCTAATCTAATTCAATTAAATCGGAACAACAAGTGAGAAAGTGGTTTATATATGGTTTGCAATTGATATTATAAAGTTTAAAATAAATATTTATGTATACTACTATTAAACGTCAAATAAAAATTATTTAGTGTATGAGATTATTTTTGTTTTCTGTTCTATAATAATTCCTTTGTTTTTAAAAATTTTTCTTAATTATTTTACTATTTCAAATACGAATTATTTCTTACTTCTCTTTTTCTTTCACATTACATTAATTTTTTCTATTTAATTACCTGTTTATACTTTTTTTAATCTCTTTTTATAAATAATATGATATTATTAAATTTATTTATCATAATTTAATAATTATATAATTTTTATTAATTAAAATTTTTAATTTTAATATGTTTTATTAGTTTTTTTTTTTTTTTTTTTTTTGATACAGACACCGAGTGTGTTTTTAGTTACTAGTTTATATAATTGGTTAGACTCGAATTGAGTTAGAATTTTTTATTTTTCCAAGACAAATTCCAAATTCTAATCTTTAAAATCGTTACTCGACATATTTATTTAATTTAATTTCTTTTTATTTTATATGTACTTTTTTCTTGAGTGATCAATAGTGCAAATATTAGCATTTGCATTATAGCCATTTAATGTATTGTATAATATATGCCCACTGTATTTATTTGATTATTGATAATGATTGTTATAACTATTGATCACTTGTTTGTAATTATCGATCATATACGACTGGTTCGTAGTAATAAATAGACCTAGCTTTTTATAATTAACAATAATAATAAAAATAATTCAAATAATTCAGGACGAATAATACACGACCGAAACACAATGATAAAAAAAACAATACGATACAGAAGCACACTAAAAAAAATTCTAATTTCAACCATTAATATTTTCAAGGAGTTGTCCCCATTAAACTTATGAAGACAATCATCTTAACAATAAAAGTTCTTTTTTTTTTTTTGACCACCAGTCGAAGAGGCCAAAAAAACCAAACTAAGTCAAGTCAGCCAGAACCTAATCAACAACGAAAGTCGAGACATCCGACGAACCAACGTAGGCCGAAACCACATTACGAGCTAACTTATGGACCATTAAATTGGCCCCACGCCTAATGAAATAAAAACGAACTTCTGAGAAACAAGCACAGAGGAGCTTAATATCAGCGACAATGTTTCGCACATGGTAAAGGTCCTCATCCCCTCCAACAATAAAAGTTCTTATGATCAAAAACAATTTCAACAAGACTAATACCGGTTTGCCTTGATTTCCGAGAAGAAGTCCAACAGAATTCCTCACCACATATTATTACCTTTGAAGTCACTAACATTTATGTGAAGTTAATTTTGTGCACCAAATTTTTACGCCCACCCTTAATTAAGATGGATAGAGATAAAGATATATATAACTCAAAAAAAAAAAAAATATATATATATATAAAGTAGTAAACCAGGGTTTGGATCTCCTAATTAACTTAACTTTTGTATTTTACTACCGATTCTGTGTACGTGCATACATCACGTGTATTAATTAATAACTGAAATTAGATGAGAAAGACAATTGTAATATAAAAAAATAAATTAATAGATTGTCTCTTTTAATTTTGATCGAAATTCTAAACCCTAAACCTTAAACTCTAGAGGGTGAGGACAAAAACCAACTTTACTCAACAACTCCCACCAAAATCCTCAGTGGCATAACAATGGTAATAAATGTTTCACAACCACACTCTATGAATCTCATAAATGCAAGCCAACTACATCAAGATTGGTACCATACTATAAGTATGTCCATATCTCCAAAACCCCATTTACCAAGCCCAAGAAAACTAAAAAAAGATTCAATCTTTAAGGTTAATTTTTCAAGAATCTTGATTAATCCCACATCCATGGCGGGTGAGATTGCAAAGAAAGAGGGGTCTGTGAAAACCCTAAGCACCACGCATGTGAAGCCCAAGAAACCAATTGGGAGAAAAGAGTGTCAATTGGTCACATTTGACCTCCCTTACTTGGCCTTCTACTACAACCAAAAGCTCTTGATTTACAAAGGGGCTGACAACTTTGATGAGATTGTGGAGAAATTGAAAGATGGGCTTGCGCTGGTGTTGGAGGAATTCTATCAGCTGGCTGGGAAATTGGATAAGGATGAAGATGGGGTGTTTAAGGTGGTGTACGACGATGATTTGGACGGCGTGGAGGTGGTCGCCGCCGCCGGAGAGGAGGTGGCGGTGGCGGAGCTCATCGAGGACGAGGGATTTACTAAGTTCAAGCAGCTGTTGCCGTACAACGGAATCTTGAATTTGGAGGGGATGCAAAGGCCGTTGCTGGCGGTGCAGGTATTGTATTTATTGCATGGCCATGCTTTTCACCAACTTTTGACGCTAAGTATTTATGTTTCGGATTTCTTGTATCAATTATGTATTTTAATCGTTGGAGACTCAATCAATCATATAATAAGTCTATATAACCGATTAACATTTTAAATTTAAGTGATATACCTCATTTATTTCCGGTTCGAATCGAATTACGTATACCCAAGGTAAAGCTTTTGATATCTATAGAAGAGGATTGATTCTAAACCCCCCAAAAAAAAAATTTGATGAATTTGGAGGAATGTAATAGTTTAAATATATATTTTGAAAATATTTCTAAGATTGTATAAATATATAGGAATTGTAGTAAAATATTGATAGTGAAGAAAGTCATTTACAGTCGCTCATTACTACGCCATTAATGAACAGCTCACGAAGCTCAAAGATGGACTGGCAATGGGTTGCGCCTTCAACCACGCTGTACTCGACGGTACCTCCACTTGGCACTTCATGAGCTCGTGGGCCGCCATCTGCGGCGGCGCCGCCTCCGTCTCCGTCCCGCCCTTCCTCGAGCGCACCAAGGCAAGAAACACCAGAGTAAAGCTCAACCTCTCCAAGCCCTCCGACGCGCCGGAGCACGCCAACGGCGAGGCCGCCGCAAAAGCAGAGCCAGCCCTCCGCGAAAGGGTCTTCAAATTCTCTGAATCCGCCATTGATCAGATCAAGTCGAAGGCCAACGCCGCCGCCGATCCGTCGAAGCAGTTCTCAACCTTCCAATCGCTCACCGCACACGTGTGGCAGGCCGTCACGCGCGCGCGCGAGCTCGCCCCGACAGACTACACTGTCTTCACCGTCTTCGCCGACTGCCGGAAGAGGGTGGATCCGCCGATGCCGGAGAGCTACTTCGGGAACCTGATCCAGGCGATCTTCACCGTCACAGCGGCGGGTTTGGTCCTATCCAACCCCGTCGAATTCGGGGCGGACCTCATCCGGACTGCCATCCAATCCCACAACGCGGAGGCGATCAACAAGAGGAACGAGGAGTGGGAGAGCAACCCGATCATCTTCCAGTACAAGGACGCCGGAGTGAACTGCGTGGCCGTGGGGAGCTCGCCCCGGTTCAAGGTCTACGATGTGGATTTCGGGTGGGGCAGCCCCGAAAGTGTTCGGAGCGGGCTGAATAACCGGTTCGATGGGATGGTGTACTTGTACCCGGGGAAGAGTGGGGGGAGAAGCATTGATGTGGAGATAAGCTTGGAGCCTAAGGCCATGGAGAGGTTGGAGAAAGACAAGGAATTCTTGATGGAGGGTTGAGCATTCATAAGAATGTTGCTATAGTATAATGAGGAAGAAAAGTTTCTTCTTCACTTTTATTTGATGATGATGTTATGGTTGTGTTTAAGAATGATCGGTTTGTGTGTATGTGTTTAGATTACTTTCTCCGGTTTGATTTGGCTTTAATCTATATTAATAAAGTTTAACTTGTCATACCCAAGTACTTCTTAAACTATTATTTTTCCTTCTGGTCATATCATATCGAATCTAACTGAAATGGTATCCTTAAGAAAAAATCTATCTATAATTTATTGTGTTTGTATATTCAAATAACTCAAATGGTAACCTTAAGAAAAAAATCTATCTATAACTTATTGTGTTGGTATATTCATATTCGTGTGATCGTGGTCATGTATCATAAATTAGGACAAAATATATATGCGACTTTTTTCGGATTTTCTTTGATGAATATTCCACCAAATAGGCATGAAAATATATGATAATTCAAGAAACTAAAGAGGGTAACATATAAATAAATAAATAAAATTAAAGTACAAAATAAAGATAGTTTCCATGGCAAAAGTTTATAATCCCTCAAGAAGGAATGTAGACAAGGCCATATATAGAGTTCGGTAATTCTAACTCAGACTTGATTGGATCACATCGGTGAAAAGAAAAGGCTAAGTATCTTACACTTGTCGGGTTCTACTTTAGGAGGATCACAGTAAGGAACTTGAAGGTACAAGAATGAAGCCGTCACTCAAGTTCGATGATAATCCATGATATATATATAAATGAAGGCATCAACTTTGAAGATCTTCACTCTGAAAGAATAATCCAACTACAAATATCATAGTACGAATGCCGAGGCACTTGAACTCATTATTGCTAAAGTTTAAAAGCTATTAAGGGGATACAAGTTGTAATGTTGCCCAAAATTTTATGTTTCTAAGTTTCAAGATTCTGATCCGGTCTTCTTAGCTGCACTCGTAGGCGCCATGGTAGCAGCTTCTTGAAGAACATTGTTGTCAGTGTTATCAGTAGCAACGGCAACCGAAGCACGGTTCTCAGGAATATCAGAAGCAGTGGTAACTGAAGCAGCTTCTTGAAGACGATTGTTTTCAGGATTATCAATAGCAGTGGTGACCGAAGCACTGTTCTCAGGATTACCAGAAGCAGTGGTAACCGAAGCAGCTTCTTGAAGAGCATTGTTGTCGGGATCGTCAACTGATGTAGAAGCTTCTCCAGAATCATCTAAAGCTTCAGCACCATCTGAAAATAGTCATACATGAAAATATATAGCTCTGAGAGAGAGAGAGATAGTTGTAACATGTCGACTTACCTTGAGAAGGGGTTTGTGATTCAGTCTGCTCCTGAGATGATTCTCTCTCCTGTTTCTCCCTCTCCAATCTCCTTCTTTCTTCTTCCTCGTCCTGCTCTTTCTGTATCTGGGCAAGAGCTCCAAGAAAGCTCTCAGCCCTCACCTTTAAGCCGATGTCTTCTTCATTTCCAGATGAACCATCTACACATTTTGAACACCGGACAAAAATTAACCTCGTTTTGCAGATAAATGTACATCATATAAAATTAAAACAGCCACAAATTATGAATTTAACCCTCGTTAGTTAAAGAAGAGAAATTCAGAGAATAACTATGCAGAGCCATAGTTTGAACAAAAAAGACCTTAATGATGAGTCTGGAATCAATAGTCAGTAATTTACAGCTCCTTAACCTATACGCTTGTGCAACGACACAAACCTCCCCTATTAGTTTTAAAATTACCTTATAACTTATCTCCATTGTGCAATGATTCCCTTATTCCAATCCAGCCACATAGTTAACTGATGCTATCTTTCAATAACAAATAAACTTTTAAAAGTAATCTCATGTATATGGACTGCATTATCCAAGTTTCATGATATCAAAATGAATGAATTGAACCTGGTGTGAGTTCTTTAGTAATGATCTTCATAGGGATTACGTCGTTGTGATTTACAATCAGAGGGTAATTTGCATAATTTTACATAGTTTCTGGGGGAGGAAGGATGCACAACACAGTTGAATAATAAGAGAAGATTTTCTTTGAAACTGCATTTACTCACTAGGTTCAATTTTTGTCTCTGAATCTGTTGGCGCATCCTCCGATTTAGGTTTAGTTGTGTCAGAAGTGGATCTTTGTGGCGCGGGATCATCAAGACCAATTTCACGCTCAAGAGTGCTCTTGAATTCCCTTGAGACTTCCTGTATGAAATATTAGCAGTATCAAAGTAGACGTTACAACAACAGCTAATTTGTTACAAAATGAAAAGGGAAGACATACCTGAAGTTCTCTTATCGTGGGTTGGAACTCACGTAAAGTTTTGCCCAGGTTACGAGCAACCTGTCACCCACAAAGTAAAATTCCACTGTGACTGTGAATACATTTTCTCCGAATAACCTCTAATTCTCAGTAAAGCACAAGTACTGCATCGAAATCTCCGCATATATAGATATATTGAGAATGTACTATTTGCAGTACTAACGGATAATGTAATGTAGCCACAACGACACCATTTCCCAATTTTCCATTGAAGTTCAGGAATTCCCAACTCAATTCTCACCAACGTAAATGGCCCTTAGAAATCACCAATGATACTATAACATTTCCAAAGTTATCCTATTTCAGTATCAATACTAGTCTTCCGATAATATCTAATTACAACTAACAGATCAATAATTTTCAAACTAAATCCAACTCAAATCTACACAGATCAGCTGGTCATTCTGTACAATCACTAGCTACACAGGCATATACGTCATCGGAGTATAAAATCAAGCAGCAATATCCAATTAATGGGACAACCCCCAAAGCAGATCCACACACACATACAAATGTTAGGAAATGAAAACTAACCTCAGCAAGACCTTTAGGTCCAAAAACTAACAAAGCCACCACCCCAATGACCAATACCTCAGGTGCACCAACTCCAAATAAAGAAGCATACACCACTTTCCCTTTACTCCTTCCCTTCTTTCCTGCAAAACACATCATCTCAAACATTCAACAGCACATAAAGATCACAACTTTACCAAAAAAAGACTAAATTCTCACACAATCCACCACATTTATCAAGCCAAACTCACATTTGTTTCAGTAATTCTTAAAGAAACCAGCGAAAGCTAAGAAAAGGGGTTTTACCCGTCTTCAGTGAGGGTCGTAAAATTGAGAATCCCGTTTGCTTGAATCCATTCCAAAGTGAAAAAGGAGTGAAACCCAGCTGGGGTGTGCATTTAACTTGCTGAAAGATTGCATTTTTAGGGATTGCAATTGCAGGATTTGAGAAAGAACAAAGACAAGAGGTTTTCCCAACAGTGAGCGGTAACGAGGAAGAAGAAGATGAAGTGTACAAGAAAGATGGTGTGTGAGTAGTAACAGTAAAAGCCATTGTAATAGTCATTGGGAAGTCAAGAAGCTGAGCTTGATTTTGGAGGTTTTTGCAGACATGAAAATGGAAGTCTTGCTGTTTTAGTTCAATACTTCAATGTGAAAAATGTTTTGCTAATTTATAAATAAATAAATATATATTATATATAATGTATATAATATGCTAAATTTAATGAGTTTTGACTAGTAGGTGAAAGATAGATATATTATATGGATTTGGGCCTTAGGATTTATTGGGCCTACAACCCTAAAGATAGAAGCCTGTAGTCCTTTGGGCTTGAGCTCATCTTAATTAATAAATGGGCTAGTTTGTCCAAATGAAAGTAAAATGGCCATATATCCTTAATGGGCATAAAGGCCCAATAAGTGGAAAGTCAACAAGGAATTAGGTTGTCACACTCCCTTTCCTCAATTAAATCTCTATGTATACTTACAAGGAAGTGTTAGGCTATGGTAGATTTTTTTTATTTTTTTTTTCTAATCTCCAAAGGGGTTATAGGTAAAGATCAAATTGAGTTAATAGTAGATAATTTTGTATTTGATACTTGAATTTATCAAAAAATTTCAATGAAATTATAGTTAATATTGTATTAGATATGTTAGACTATATTTAGCTTCAATGTATTATAATCTCACCTAATCACACCCACGGTTTGTGATTAATAGACATTAATCTATGAATAATAACGGATTTGAACAGAGCCGACGATTAAATAGTCCAAACCCGAATAACCTAATATTATTTAACTAACATGGCATTAAATTGAATTAAATCAAATAAAGAGGCCCATATCTAAAAATATTTCAATATATTAGTGGCTTCCTTCTTAAGATTTAAAAAAATCAAATAAATCCTTAAATATTCAAACATATATGAATACATAGTTTTTCAATTATTTGTAAACAAAATTATATTCAGATATCTCTATGTATTTTCTATCTCCTAATTTCGTTCAGTAATTCAATATCATTCTATGTTGGTTTAGCTAGAATCATTGTATTTGATTCATGAAAGTACAGATGTAACATCCCCGTATTAAGAATAATTTAATATTTTAGTAATTCGACCCATACTCATCGATTGCAAATTATTTTAGAAACAAATATAAAAAATGTGCATGTGAGAGAGAGAGAGAGATATTAGAGTATAATTAGAGGTGAAGCAGCAGCTACTTGAACATGTGGTGTGCTGGTTAAGCTTTTGTCTTTGTAGGCCCAAAACAAAACCATACAAAGCCACCCCATTATTTCTGATATATCCACTGGAGCCGCGTCTCCTGGCCCCACCAACATTTATTTATTTCTAATTTTATATAAATTATATTTGGGATGAACGAAATAATTATTTAAAAACAAAATATATTGTTTCTTTTCTCACTTTTCTTACGCTATTAGAGCTTAATCATTGAAGAACATCCATTCAACCATGATATTATTCATGCAAAAGGTAGCTTTAAGACAAAGCCATTATTAGTAATTATTAGAACAAAGGCATTATTAGTAGATTATTACAACTAAAAAGGGCTTCTAAAAACATATGTAGAAACTTAGAAGGGCCTAAAAATGGATAAAATATATATTGCTTTCACCAAGAAAGGGCATGATAAAGTACCAAACTTGTACTAAGAGGTTAATTTATCATATTTAAAATATGCCAAAATATATATATATATATGCAAATAATCTTCCAATTTTATTATTTATGTAAAATCTAATGGAACTTGTCACAACAACAGCAAATTAGAAGAGATTTTGTTCAATATCAAGAACTCTCTAGGTCGTCAAACTAATACATGCATGGTGATATTTGTAATTTAAATATTGTCTAAATTAAACAAAAAGTGAATTATGAGTACGAAAAAGAATGAAGTTGATGGGGGAAAAAGAGTTCTTAAACAAATTATGGATCATTATGATCGAGAGATATGACATTTAAACGATTTTGATAACGATGAAGGTCCAAATCCTATTTAAATAATATTGAAATGATTCTGATAACGATGAAGATCCAAATCCGACCCGAATGTTATCCCCCCGGATGGTGTAATGAAGCCAAGACTCCATGAAGCGGAAGTTGTGATATCATTTTCAAAGAAGGGAAATGATAATGTTTTGAGGTCTCCACCCCGTGCAAAAGTGGTTAAATTAAGGGCAAGAATTTACAAATGTGTCATTGTCCGTCACACGTGTGGGGCACTTCTGCACACGTGCAGGCATACCTCCACAAAGTTATAAAGTTAAAAGCTACTCGCTTCCAAAAGAAATATCATTTTTGCTTCTCAAAAAGCTAAGATAATTTCATCTCCAATAATTACCCAATATTACATCCGAGGACTAACATGATCCCTAATTTTTTATTTTTTTTTCTATAACCTATTTCCATGAGTCAAGTCAGGACAGATGTATAAAATCTCCCCATAAATGATAGTTACATTCCCAGGGATCCGAATTCGAAATCTCTGATAAAGTTAGCATCAATGTTTTCAAAACCGGACCGGAGGGCGAACCGGAGGACTTACTAGTTACCGGTCGGATCGGTTCAACCGGTTCAACCGTCGGTCGGACCGGTATGACGTAATAAATAAATTATTATTATTTTATTAAATATATTATATATTTATATAACATTAAAATATATTTAAAATGTGAATGTTTAAAGAATTAATATTTTTTAAGAAATTTCTAGCAAAATTCATTAATTTAAAAAGACAATAAGTTAATAATAATTTTAAAAACAAACGTAACTAATAAGATAAAACAATATAAATTCAAATTGGAAGGATTGCAATATCAAAGCAATTACAAGATAAAATAATAAATTCAAATTGGAAGGATTGCAATATCAAAGCAATTACAAACTTTCAAAACTCTTAATTAGGATTTACTTCCTAAAATTAAGGGATTTGTATTTATTTATTTTGATTATATTTTTCTATAAATATTTCACGTATTTTTTATAATATTTATGTGTGATATCTTTCTCAAACCTTTCTTCAATCTTTATATTAGAATCCTCACAGCAAAGATAAAGATTTTTGAGAAAAAAAAAAGAAGCATACCGAGATTTTGTTGAGTGAGAAGAGCAAAGGTTGTTGCCTTGCGTGAGATTCTTGCAGTTCAAGCTTTTGATTTATTTTAGAGAGAGAGATTGAAGCAGAAGAACCAAATGGGAGAGAAAACACAGTCTTAGAGGTCAGAAAATTAAAATGAAAAACAAATTGAAAAAAAAAAAAAAAAAAAAACGTAGCATTTAGTGAATTGGCGGTCTGGTCCGGTTTCCAGGACCGAACCGGCCGGTTAATCGGCTGGTTTTTCCGGTTCTGGACTGGTCCGGTCACCACCGGTTTAGGGTACCTATTCGGACCGGACCTGGCACCGGTCACCGGTTGAACCGGTCGAACCGGCCGATCCGGTCCGGTTTTAAAAACACTGGTTAGCATAGCACCGAATAGCTAAGCTGCACCACTTGGTGATCAGGAAAGCCTTTTTACCAAAAAAAAGAAAAAGAATCAATGTTGATTTTCTAACTACCAATAAAACTCGAATACGTGATCTACTAGATCCCAATATGATTCCTAATCTTAATTAGTCCTTCGTCTTGTAAAACTAAATAATAGATACGCGAAATAGGACAAAAGTAATTGAGGTATTCTTAATGCTCTCTATAAGATGTATATCAATCTATCAGTAATTTGTATTACAAACTTTTGTTTTGAATAGACGTATTAAATGATTTGAATAAACTACAATTTATAAAGAAATTTTGTAATTTGTATAATAAAATTTATTGTGCAAATATACCTTAAAACGCGGTGCATTAAATAAAAAAAATGGGGGTTGAACAATATCAATTCCATTTTCACTGATTCTAACTGGCCTTTGGTAATACTTTATTTTTGCTCACTTAATTATTGAATTTCTTGATTTCTTCCCGTTTATAACTTTTTTAAATATATATCACACTTATTTAAGTTAGAATAAAGTTGGACTATTTAAGTGTAATATTTTTTAAATCAATGATAGGTATATTCTTAAAACATTTAAACATAATTAGTATAGTATCGAACTATTAATTATTAAATATATTTCGTAATTATTAGATGTTGAGTTTGCTTCTAGCTCGACAAGATTGGGGAGTGCCATGTTTCGAATATTATTATTATTATTATTTATAGCGGAGTCAGAATTTTATACATACAATATAAAATAAAGAATCTTTTACCATAGGGATGGATATATATATATATATATATATATATATATAATACAAACATGATGATTTCACTCTTTTGCCCCAATATATGTAATTTTGGTTGGCAAATCCAATAACGATCACTAAAATGATTAGTCAACTAAATTAGAGATTATCTTTATTTCCTTTTGGCCCATCTGAGATCCAAAAATATAAATTTGGCCCCAAACCCAGCTAACATCACGAATGTCACGTGACTCCGGTAGCCGCACATATGCGCAGTTCTGCCAACTTAGAACGTCTTTACTTTAAAAGAAATTGACTTGTTGGCTAAATAAACCCCCCTTATCTAGTCTTTACTTTGAAAGTTTGGCAATAAGCCTTATTCCCGGAGCCCCGAGAAATTGATGGAAATGGATGGTGATTTTTGCCATCAAAAAAGGCTGTTGCTATTTAAGCTAGGAGGGATGGATTACCCGATTTTACCGTCATACCCCTCAATTTTTTACAAAAATTACACTATCTGCCCTCACCGCTCCAAGAAAACATTCCCACCATTTTCCCCAAAATTTCCACCCTTTTCGTCATCACCGATTGAACCTCAGTTACTAGCCCTAGATCATCGATTAGCCATTCTGCGAGCTGGACGTCTGCTGTGTGTCTTTGGCGGAGGTAAGTAATGCGAACTGTGCATATTTTTTTATGGCTTCCATTGAATTATATGATGCGGAATGGATAGCTACTCATGTTGCTATATCTTCTATCTTACAATTTTCTCCTTAAATCTAGCAGACAACTGTGGCCGGAGGTGGATATTGTAAGCTATGCTGCGAAATTGTGAAGTATTTATTTTGCCTAGGTGATGTACCTCGTCTGCTTTCTTTATGAATGATTCTTTTATTTCATTAAGTGCGTGAATTTTGGTATTTTTTTGTGGGTGTTAGAACGCATATTGTTCATTTGTTTGTTGACATACTAAGTTATGCATCCCTTCAATTTTCGTTAATTTACACGAAATCAAGTTTCTTGATTCGACAACTTCAAGTTTATTTTCAGCCATGGTGACTGGTGTTTCATTTTGTTTCCTGCAGGCTGCAACTGAGAAGGGACTGCAATGGATCCTTCACTGCTCAACTCCCCTGAATTGCAGCAATTTCTCAATGTAAGTAATTCCAACTGATTGTTGGTGTATGCATGTTCGATTTTAACTGTTGCAGATGTTTGTCTGAATTGGGTTCTTCTTTGCTGTTCTTCAATCTGTTTGATTTATTTAAGAAGGGATTGTTTATTAGGTTATATGAATTGTTAAAGATTTTTCGAAGTATTGGGTGGAGGGAAACTGATCAGATTATGGGTTTATGATTTAGTCCATATGGAGGGATCTGTTTAGTGTTTATTCTTTTGCTGATTTGGCATATCCGTGAACTGGAAAAGATTTAACAGTATTTAGAGAGCTTTCCTGAAGTGATGAGCCCAGTTTCACCTGCTTGCACCAGTAATTACATTGGTTTAAACGTAGTGATCAGATTAGCTGTAGTGCTTTTTGCTTCCGCCTCTAGCTGATCACGCCCTTGAACAAAATGGAAAATTGTTGAGTTCGCACTTTGGATAGTTTCTGCAAAATTACTGCCAAAAGCTTCTGCAGTTATTTATTGGAAGTATATACTGTTGGAAGCTCTCCTGTAGTATCTGGGGCAACATACACAACTAATTGCAGCAACTGTAAATAACTTGCGCTTCGGTTGATGGTCTACTGGAAGTGATATGGAATATCCACATAAACATCCCTATTTGTTGAGGCTGTAAAAAGGCTTTTCTGGATTATCAAGCACTAACTATGATTGGTTCACATGATCACTTGTGGATGATCTTTAATTCAGATTCTAATAAATAATCTCTGAATCTTTGTTTTAATGTTCTTTACCATCTTTTGTTTTCATTTTTCTTTGTCCCTTTAAATTCTCTGCAGATAGACATGGAGATTCGCTGTCCCTGTTAAACATAACCATTAATTTGTATAATTGTATCTAGTCATTCACTTTTATGAACTTATGATGGTAATCGGAAAGCATGTTCAAGAATACTTGGATATCTGGTGATTGTCTATTGAGTTTACTCACAAAGGGCCTTTTTCTTGACATATTTGATGTCTGAATCCTTTCAGCAAGAAAAGCAAAAGGCTCTGGTGAATGAAATGATTGGAAAACTAACATCAGCTTGCTGGGACAAGTGCATCACTGGTTCTCCTGGAAGCAAGTTCAGTTCAAGTGAAATTGTCTCACCAACTGCGCTCAACGCTACGTGGATATGTCTCTTTTCATCATGAAACGTCCCCAGCAATGAAGTGCGTCTTTGGAGTCCCAAAAATTTGGACATCAGATCAAAAGTGTACTGCTTTAAAAATGAATTTTTCTGATTGTTCTTGGAATTAGGAGATGTGTATGATCTAACGTCTAAACTCTATGCTTCTAAGTTTTTTTTTTTTAATTTCAAAACAATAGTTAAGTTCATTCCATCAGATGACTGTAAATGCCTGTGATGCTCTTGGTTGCAGCATTCAAGTTACTTATATCCTTAATTTTTGAGGTTTTTGTGAAATTGATAAATAATTGTTCCATCATAATTTGTGCTAGATATGGTTTTTTTTTTAAAGAGGTTTATGTGAAATTGACAAATAATTGTTTTGTCTGGAGAATAGTGGTAATTTGCAGTAGATATGATGTTTTGGGAAAATATACACCCAACCGTGTTCGTGAGAAATGCAAGAAAAAATTCGTATCGCTGTATTTGTCATGTCCGTGTTGCTTATTACTGCACAAGTCTATGACCAGAGTCCTTAATTCTTACCTTTAACGTCTGAATTGAAGAACGGTTAAGCGAGAATATGGAAGAAGAAGATGAAACTTCAGTCCAAGAGAAGGGTATGAAATGTGTAATTAGTACTCATTCTTTACCGTTGTGCACTTTATTCAAGGTAAGGGCAAAAATGTCAATTACGTACCAAATGGTAGATTATTATCTATCAAGGTAAAGACACAATTATTAAGGTTATTTAAACCAACACACTTAACTATCAAAGTAAAAAATCTACTTGGTAAAATAGCCAAGATTTTCATAAAAATTAAACCATCCCCAAAGGAAAACAAACAAGTGAAGTAAAGACTCCCTTAATGTTTACACTTCAATCCCAAATTATCACAAAATAGCTCCAATAGGCAATAATTAATTCATCAACATGGCATCTTTTTTTTATTATTATTTAAATGGCCCCACAATTATGCATGATTACAAAATAACAGCTAGAGAGAGAAAAAGGAAACCATATATTGTTGTTTAAAAAGGGCATTAAAAAAATTAGTATTTGAAGGCCATTTTATGTATATTGATTCAACAAAAATAATTTGGAAAATTTTTAATTATGATCGAGGATATGAAAAATCCATTTAATGGGTATGATGGTGTCTCACAATTCCACCATAGTTTGGTGGACATTATGAATTAAAAACATTGATGATTAATCGAATAAGTAAACAAGTATGGAAGATTAACGTACAACAAAGACCCTAATAGAACTCAGTTCTATATAAACGAGACCAGAAGGAACAGGTTTGCTTCGGAGAATGAGTGTTTAATAAAGTTATGAAATGATTGATACAAGTCAAATTCTTTTAAATAATACCTAAAAGTAAGGATATAAATAGAATGGGAGTAGATATAAATTTTTACAAAAATAGGGGACCAAAACGAAAATTACAAAAAAAATTATGTGCTGGATTTACGAAGGCCACCATTCCTTGATTGTTTTGCTTCGTCTTAAACCCTCTTGAAATAGCAATGTGATTTGCGTAGCATCTCTATCCTTGATTGACTTCCAACCAAAGCCACCGGAAAATCGCATCCACCTCACCGGAATCTGACGTCACCTGGCCGGATAAGGTGCGAAGATCACCATGAGCAGCGTGCATAACATCGTGGAAACCGTAAATGCTGCGGCAACCGCCATAGTCACGGCTGAAAGCAGAGTCCAACCTTCTGAACTTCAGGTGCATACATATCTTAACATAAGAATGAACTTTTGTGTGTGATTCTGTATTCATGGATTTATATATACAAACACTTTGCATATGAATTTGAGCAGTTTTCAATTGAATCATATTCCTGTGTTCGATCCTCTTTAAAAAAATGTTCTTAAAGTGCTCTGTTCTTGAATTTTGATTGAAAATCATGTCTGAAATCTGACAAACGTCTCTGTACTTACACTCCAGAAGAAGAAATGGGGAAGCTGGTGGAATCTGTACCTGTGTTTCGGGTCACAGAAGCACACCAAACGAATCGGGCACGCCGTTTTCATGCCCGAACAGAATCCGCCGCCCTCTGCAGCACCCGTAGCTGAAAACCCAAATCGCTCCGCCGCCGTAGTACTGCCCTTCATAGCGCCGCCGTCTACTCCCACCGCGTTCGTCTCTTCAGATCCGCCGTCCGCCATACTCTCCCTCGCCTCCCTCTCCGTCCGCGCCGGCGGCAACCACCCGGCTTTCACAATCGGACCCTACGCCCACGAGACCCAATTAGTTTCGCCGCCGGTTTTCTCCACCTTCACCACCGAACCGTCGACCGCCGCCTTCACTCCGCCGCCGGAGCCCGTTCAATTGACGACGCCCCCCTCCCCGGACGTGCCCTTTGCGCAGCTACTGTCGTCTTCGTTAGCCAAAAACAGGAGAAACAGCGAAGAAATTCAGAACTTCAATCAGGAATTGGGGAAAGATGATACCGTCGTCGATCACAGGGTTTCCTTTGAACTGAACGACGAGGATATTCCGATGTGCATCGTGAGGGAGACGTTGCCGCCGGCGCCGGAAATTGCATTGAGTGCGATCGTGGGGAGAGCTCTGGAGAACCAGAAGAACCGTACGGTGTCGTTTGGATCGAGCAAGGATTTCAATTTCAACCATGGGAATGGAGACGAGTTGGGTTCAGAGAAATCCGCCATTGATTGCGAGTGGTGGACGAATGATACAGCAGTGAAGGAGCTGGGCACTCGGAATAACTGGACTTTCTTCCCGATGCTGCAATCAGAAATCATCTGATGACAAAATGTGTTCGTAATGTGTGTTTAGAGTTTGAAGTTTACATTTTTTTGGGAAATTTAGTGTTGAAAAGATGCAATTTTTGGGATTGTGATTGTGATTAGGGTGTGAGTGAAACTTGTACCTTGGTTATTTTTGTGTAAATGGATTTGGGATCCTAACCCCATAAGTGGAAACTCTTTTGAGGTGATTGTATATTAGTATTTATAGGATAGTCCGACCATGGATTCGTATAACTTAATAGTTCATCACTAAATTAATTAGATATCTCATATTTGAATATAGGAAATTCGGTTACTAAAAGTAAGAGAACATCAGGACTTCGTTCCCTCCTGCCTCGGATCAAAATTGATCGAAAATGAGTAGTAGAGTATCATTCCTGGTTCTTGATTTAAGAATAAGTATTCTAATTTCTAACACTTGGGATGCTATAGAAGGGGGAAAAAAATACAATTTTCGTGATTCTGATTTATGTCGGTTTTATATAATAAGGATGACCGAACTCGAATTCAGAATAAATGCATATACATGTACATTTGGATACATATATATTGACTTGTAAATTTCTATTATCAAAACAGGCTTCTTTACCACAAGTGATTAATTTTGTTCAAAAGAACTCATGAAACACTGCAATTTCAAGAAGTCAATAATTTGTTCTGAGTATCCACATCCCAAATGCAGGTAAAGCAACAGTTTTTCTTTGTTACTGCAGTAGATTGAGGGGGTTAAATGTGGTGCAGAAAGTGGGTGGTGACAGCAGCTAAGGAAGCACTCTTTTGGGAGAATGGATATAAAGTTATAAACACAGCACCAAACTGTTCTGAAAAATATGTTGTGTCAGCTTATTACCTGATTTTTGTCCCTTCTATTCTATCAGGCTAAGGTAGCAACAAGCAAAGACAGGATGCCTGCCAATAAACCTATCACACTTCTTCACTGTCCCAAGCCACCACATAGACGTTCTATGGAATATATATATATTTTTACGGACATCCTCAAGTCGAATTCGAACTCAGATCATTGTCCAAAAGAATGAATTCATTAATCATTTGGATCAATTTCTGTTGACGAATTTTATGGAATATCAAATGTCGTAAATAATTTTTTTTAATACCCCATTGTTAATGGGGTATTGCATATCTATGACACTTTTCAGCTATAATCTCAATGTTTATATTTTTTTTCTTAGATTTTTATTGAAACCGATTTCATTTTCAATGATAGGAGCCAAATTATGAAAAATAGGAATAAAATACACATTGAAAACAATAACTCTGTTGCACGTCGTATTATGAAAAAATTAAACCGGTTTTAATAGAAATCCAAAAGTTGGTAACTATGTTATCGTAGAATTGAAATACAGATGAAAAATACAACAGATATGCAACATCCCACTTATTATTACAAAGAAAAAAAAAAACTAGTGTTATGATAGATTAGATTGAGGTTTCATGTTCGAGTTTTTAGGTATGTTGCTTCGAATAGTTAAGAGAAATTTATACTTTAATTGTACGACGCGCCTCAAATTCATTAAAAAATATTAAACAATATATATATATATTTGACACACACACCCCAGGTGAGATTCGAGCTCGAGTCATTATTCTAAAGAATGAATTTATTAACCACTTGTACCAATTCGTATTCGCAAGTTCTATGGAATATCAAGTGCCGTAAATGAGTGGTTTCATATTATAACTTTTTTTCAAATACCCCATTGTTAATGGGGTATTGCATATCTATGACACTTTTCAGTTATAATCTCAATGTTGTCTTTTTATTTTTTTATTTTTATTTTTATTGAAACCGATTTCATTTGTTACTGGTTTCATTTTTTTATATAAATTTATTCAATAATAGGCGCCAAATTATGAAAAATAGGAAAGAAATACACATTGAAAACGGTTTTAATATAAATCCATAAGTCGGTGACTATGTTATCATAGAATTGAAATACAATTTAAAAATACAATGGAAATGCAATATCCCATTTATTTTTGTAAAAAAAAAACTAGTGTTATGATAGATTAGGTTGAGATTTCATGTTCGAGTTTTTAAGTATGTTGTTTCAATTAGTTAAAAGAGTTTTACATTTTAATTATGCGACACACGTCAAACTCATTGAAAAATATTATATATATATATATATATATATATATATATATATATATATATAATATTTTATTAAATATAAATGTCTCAAATAATGCAGTTGTTTTTACTCCCCCGTTAATACAATTCTTAGTTAATATGGGAAAATTTTCTGCCTTTTATTTTGTGTATTAATTAATAGTAACATACTAACATGCATTGCATATTTATAATAATAATAATAATAATAATAAATGCATATTGGCATACAGCTCAGCTTATCATGTCTTTTAGAGCCCACTAATTGAAGAGAGACTCATTCATTTCTGGCCTTACAATTATCATATCCTATGATCAAATTTTCCACATTAAAATGTTCACTTTTTATCGTTTTCACTTGTTCCCCTTTTCTTTTTAAAACTAACCGTCCCATAAACTCAATTTTTGAGTTTAATAAATTAATACTTTTATGGCATCGGATCTTCTACTCCATTTAGGTGTTTCATCTCATACTCCACGTATCGGATGAGTGACACGTGTAACATTTTGTCAGATTTTCTAACACGTAGAATTATGGTATTATCAATAAAAGGAAAAACAAATCTTATAGTATCTAATATTAAAAAAAAGTAAAATTTATATATTCAATAAATTAAAAAATAAAGTTCTACTTTTTTGAAATATGTTTTAATATTCAAAGTAAAAATATTAAATTAGTGTCGTCTTTTTTAAATTTTTATTTTTAATTTATGAATTTTTTTTTTTTAAGTTAAAAATATTAATACTATTTTATAATATTCAAAGTAAAAATATTAAATTGATATTCAAGATGTTATATTTAATATTACATATATTCTATAATTTCCAAAGTTTGAAATATAGAATATATTTAATTTAAAATTTTAATAACAATATTAAAGTTTTATTTTTAAGTTAAAAATATTATACAATATATTTAATATTAATATTTTTAACATAAAAGAGAAAAATATTATACAATATATTGAATACTATAAGATTTGTTTTCCCTTTTATTCATAATATCATATATGTGTTAGAAAATCTGATAAAATCTTACACATGTCACTCATCCGATACGTGGAGTATGAGATGAAGTACCTAAATGGAGTAGAAGATCCGGTGCCTACTTTTATAAGCTAACTTTAAATCTAACTAATGCATTTTAAAATAACCAAATATTTATTTGTTGATATTATTAACAAATTCATTTTAAAAATAAATTATGTAATGAAATTATGGAGAAATTATTCAATGGACCACCACCTCCAACATCTACATTTACTAATCTCTTTAACTAAATTATAATAGACATCTCACGGCATGAGGCATCCGACTGAATGCTAATACATTTTTGTTAATATTGCAGACTTTAATGCATCGATAGTTATATACAGTGGCGACCACCCTTGCTTGAGGGGTACAATTGACCTCCCTCAATTTTTTATTTTTTTTATTATTATATAGATATATACATATTTGTATATGTAATTTTATGAGATTTTTTAATTATTGACACCTTCATCAAAGTTAAAATTAATACTAGTGAGAGTCAATATAATAAATTATTGACCCTACTTTAGTATTATGCTTTGGTCGATCCCCTAAATAAAATTTTTGATTCCGACACTGGTTATATAAAGTACAATTTTATCGTGTCATATTATGTGGAATATCTTATCGGATATTTTTCATATAAAAATTTTGAAAAAAAAAATTATATCACCGTATATGTATCGGATCTTTATTATTGTATCCGTATTCATACATCATAAATAAATAACGAGTAATTCTTCCTTAGAAATAGAATAATATAAGAAACAAAAGTTTATATTATATATAAAGCTTCAATATTATTAAAATTGTATAGAGAATCATGCACGATGCAGTGAAGTTTGAACAACATGTTACAAGGGAGTAATAGTTTATGTGAAATAATATTAAAATGAGTAAATGACAAAAAATGTAGGCAATTGATATCCTAAGTCCCATTACAGGTTTAATGAAAATGTCATCATTACGTACATTGATTGCTGAGTATAACTCATTGTTATTTCATTCAAATCAATTACTTAATTTATTAATTATAGTAATGGATATCCGCCATGAAAATGATGTACAATTAGTTAGGTCCCTAATAATTTTAGTTTGCGTCTTTTTTTTTTTTTTTCTTTTTAAAGTAAGGTTGGGCAATTAAATTTGTAAAAATATTTCCCATCAATGTTAATTATATGCCTCACAATCTGGACATAAAACTTCTTATTAAAACTGCATACTACATAACACTAAATCGCGATAATCTATTCCACCTGATGGTTATAATTTTTTTTGGATCGAATTGCTTAGTTGTAAAACTTTTTTTTATCGATAGCAGTATTATTTTTAGAGACTCAAACAAAGAATATCTGATTAAGTTAACATAACGTCGAATCGATAAACTATACGTTTCCGTTGTAAATTTTGTAAATAATGACACAATGTCAATGTTGGAAAATAATCCAAAGTTAATTCTTAATTCAGAAGTAACTCAAATACAACAAAAATTGTAGTCATATATTTAGAAGTAGGTGTTCAATTATTATATTTTAAATTGTTTGACATTGTGATGGAATTTTTTGTATGTCGTGCACGTGGCACATGGGTCATGTCTATTTAACACCAATAATTCAACAAGATAAAACTAAATTCGCAGTTAAATAAAATTATAATAAATAAAATAAAGGGTTAATGTTATTTATACCTTTTGTGTTATAATACGTTTTGATTTTATTTATATGTTTGATCTCGACAATAGTTTTAATATTTTATTTTAACATGTTAGTTGTTTAAATTTTTTATTTTTTATTTCTTGTTAGTTTTTCAATTAAAATTTATGGAATAATTTGATTTAGTTTATGAGGACTTTTTAGTAGGTGGCCGCCCCTCGAGCGACTGGAAGCAGTCATAATATATCTGGCAATATGAATTTCTGACAAAGTATTACTATTACACACCAGTGAAGGAACATTGAGATTTGAGCGGCAGAGACTATTCCTAAATCCTAATCAAAGCTCCTATGACAATTGACATGTCTTGAAAACCTTGCCCGCCAAGGTTTAATTTCATTATTAAATAAAACTTTTACAACTGGAGATTTATAGAAAGTGATGTTATAATTTATCTTTAATAATTTATAGGATTTTTTTTCGTTATTGTTTAACTACGGAATTGTTTCTGAATTAAAATAAACTTAGGGAAATATTCGTAAATACTCTCAATTTATCTAATAATTATTGATGATGGTGTTAAAAATAAGTTAAGGTACTTGTTCAACTTTTGCCCACATTCATACCCACTTATCCGGTTGCGCTCATCCATTTTGTTCAACTTATTACGCACCCTGTTCAACCTTGTTCATTCAGTCACGTATCTTGCTCAATAATTCTGTAGAATTTATTGTGCATCCTATTCAATTATTACGCTCAACATTGCATTCGATCCATATTTCGCTCCTCTCGACATGCTCTTGTCAACCTGTTTCTCTCGAGATTGAGCAGACCTCCCTCATTCAGAGTCCCCGCGTACAACAATTACTCAACCAACTTTTGCACGTGGTTCCGCAATATCCTCACTGATCGAGCCAAAATCTCTGCCTGTCGACTGACCGAGAGGTCCGACGCGATCACTCTATTTGTTGGTGGGGAAACGGCCGTCTGACTGCTCGAATTCTGCAAAGGTCGACAAACATGAGCTCCGGGGCCAACTCGGGGAAGGTGGGTGTGAGACCCGGGTTGACCCTCCGACGCTCAAGTCAGGATCGATGAAGACGATCGGAGAGGTTGAGTGGTGAAAAGAGTTAGGTAGAAGAACTTACCGTGCAATAAATGAGGAGGGGGTATTTATATGGAGAGGACAGAGAAGTTACCGCATCGACGTGGCGGCGTGGGGAGCTGACAGGTGCCCCATTAAGGCCTTGCATTAAATGCGCGGTCGGCCACTACGCTAGTGGAATGATGCGATGGTCAGTCGGAGATGAAGGGTCGATCTCGACACATGCAATAAGTCCGAGCACCTGGGTCGATACTCATGTGAGGTAATTCTTGCGGGGTAAATGGGCCTCTGAGTAGGATGGTCGAAGTGTGGTCCTCGAGCGAGGCTTGACCCTCGATCGTCCACGTGGGGCAAGGTGATTGGCTTAGGTCGACAGCGGGTACGTGCCACGTCATAAGCCCCCCGAAACGTCATCTGCTAGGGCTGACGTGGCAGAGGCGTTTCAAGTCCCAAGAGTGGGACCCGCTGTAATCATTACGCCGTTTCACCTTCTCGATTCCCGCTCATTTTTATCCTTATAAATAGTTCCCTCTGTAAATTCATTTGTTACTTTCGCGACAGAGAATTGAAGAGAGTTCCGAGCCATTTTCGATCGATAAAGAGTTCTTTGTGTGCTGCATCTCGAGGTCGTTTGCTTTACAAAAGGACCGTTCGGATCTTCAGAAAACCAGAAAACAAAAGGTAACATTTCTGATCTTTTGCTCGATTTTCTTTCTCTGTGCTTTTATTTTTCTTTTCGCTTGCCTCGAGGGAGAGGTGTACCACTTCCCTCTTCGAAGGCTTCCTCTCCCTCGATTTGTTTGTATCCGAGCCACACCGGTAAAATGAGGTTTTTGCAATGTAGGATGTCAACAAATCGAGTGGAGACTGGCCCCAGAGCGGAGGAAGTGGTGACCGCGAGTGATAGGTCGAGTTCAGACACATCAGGGTCGAGTTCGACGTCCGATTCCGGTGAGACTATGGAGACGAGGTCGACGAATCCTCAGGGGAGGGATGATTTCGTCGAGGTTGTAGAGGTCTCAGAGCCTCTGTCCGAGGACGAGACAACAGTGGTGTCAGTACCGCGGGAGTCTGGAGAGGAGACGTCGACTTCGGGTCGACTAGAGGAGGAGGAAGATGAGGAGATGGAGAATTTAGAGCCAGAAGGTTGGCTACAAAACGACCCTCGAGCCATTACCTGCTCGATATCCGAGGATAAACTTGGAGAGGTTCAGAGTTGGTTGTTTGGAGGGGCTCCGGAGTACGGGGGTTATCGGGTGATTAGGCCCCAATCAGGAGATCGCATGACCGACCCGCCGCCCAACTGTATTGCGGTTAACTATTTGGCGGTTAAAAATGGGTTTAGGGTGCCCATTCCCGAGGAGATGGTCGGTTTCTTCAATACCCTCAGGATCAGCCCACTGCAGTTGATGCCCAACTCCTACGCTATGGTCAACGGATTGAGGGCCTTGTTGAAATGCTTGGGAATGAAGGTCAACATCTACTGCATCTCTGAGATCTTCCAGGCTGGCTTGACGACCGAGACCTCTAAGTCTGGCCCGGGGTACATCCAGTTACAATCGAAGAGCAATTATCGGATTGTTAGGTCGCCTACCTCATCGAATGGCAAAGGATGGAAGCAAAGATTCGTTTTCATCGAAAGTGAGAAGGGGTGGCCCGGTCTGAAGTATCCTGGATGGAGCTGGGTTGCTCGATCAGACCTTCCGAGGGGGCATCCGGGTTGGCCCAACACCTTGATGGCGGCCCTGAGGAAGATGGGAAGTGTGGAGTCGGAGGACATGGTGGCTCCACAGTCATTAATCGAGCTGGGGCTCGCGCCAGGAGTTAGAAAACATTTCGACCCTGGTATTCCGAACGAACCCCTCGAGACAATCGAGCATTTGTTGTTGTTTTCCTTCATGCTTGCTTTTGTTGTTGTCGTTTTGTTTTTTAATCGAGCGTCTTTATGTGCAGAGCAATTCATTATGTCGGCTGCACTGAATGCCCGGAGGAAGGAGATGGCCGAGCTAAAGAAGGCGGCCGAGAAGAAGAAGATGCCCCCTCCTACTCAAGCCGAGACGTCTGCATCGACCGATGCGACGGTCGAGGCTCTACCGGAGGTCATGGCGCTGAGGACCAAGGACGCGCCCGAGAAGAGAGGTCGGGGCTCTTCCACCGACAAGGACCATGGAGCTCCCCAATCCAAAAAGCAAAAAACGAAAAGCCAGGCCAAGTCTGGGGCCGGGGCCGATAAGAACACTGGTCGAGAGAAGAGCCCCCTTCTTCCCATGCCACCGGCGCTGGGACCGATCGTTGAGGTCCAGGTAGGGGCCTATTCGACCCCTCCGAACCAAGGTCGAGGGGCAATAGTTCCTCGAAATGTGGCCAGCATCCTGGCTGGGGTGAGAAGGCCTGGCCCGGGGTCCTCGAGCGCGGTTCAATGGAAGTCGAGCGAGGAGGAGAGAAAACTATTCTTCGACTATCCAGTCCTCGATGAACCCCACTTCCCATGCGGCCTGGCAAGCGTTAACGAGAGGGGCGAGCCTCGACGGGTCGGGACTGCTCCCAAGGACTACCAGGCGCTCGGAGCCTTGTATAGCTCGATCCAGACGACGGTCGATCACAAGGAGAGGATGGCGCTCTCCGACGATGAGATCGAGGCGTCTTGGGTCCAGAAGTACTTTGCGGTAAGCGTCGATAGGAATTATATCTGTAGAAATTATTTCATGTGTTGGGTCGGGGTTTTTAATGGTCGATGGTGTTTTGCAGATGGGCCAAGACTTCTTTCAGGTGGCTCGAAGGGGGTGGGTGCACCGGCAGTTGAGGGCGAAGGCCGAGCGGCAGGTGGAGATGATGAGGGTTGAGCTGGAGGAGAAAGACAAGAAGCTGGCCGAGGCCACCAAGGACAAGGAGAAACTCGACCGTGAGCTCTTGGAAGCTATAACAAATCTTTCTCAGGTCGAGAAGAAGCTAAAGGTGGCCGAGGACCGGGTGGCTAGGTCGATCCAAGAGGAGGCTGAGGCGCGAAATCGCGGCCTGATCGAGGGGGAGAGGAAGGGCGCCAAGCTAGCCCTGGATCGATGCAAGAGGGGCTTGGCAGAATCCGTGAACGACCTCGAGCGTCGAGGCGTCTATAGATTCATGAAGTCCAAGGCTTATGAGAAGGCCGTATCGATCGCAAGCTTCAAAGATGTCGAGGAGGGCTTCAACTTGTGCTTGGCTCAGGTGCAGGCGGCCAAGTATCTTCCACTCGATTATGATCAAGAGAAGGTCGGCCTGTTCCAAGATGACCCTCGTCCAGTTGATCCGGTCACCCGACCCCCTACTCCCGAGCCAAACTGGGACACTGATGAATTTGGCTTTGCTGTGAAGTTGGCTCGGTCGAGAGCGGCAGGGGAACCGGACAACATAGCCACGGAAGAGCTCGACCTCGACGCTTCCTTCGACCCCAAGGATATGTGCCCGGAGTATTTTGGGGAGAGCGCCATTGTTCCCATTGAGGAAGGGACCGGACCATGAACGGTCGAAGATTGAGTCGAAGAGAATGGACTAGCCCTATCTTCGTGCTCGGAGGATTGGTGAAAGAGAACCCACTTTTTCGAAGTTCCGACTGTTGGGGTCGGACTTTAGTAGTTGTTGGCTCGGGATTCATGTGTAAATAGGTAGGAATCCGAGCGTTTGCTGCTCCCGTTGTAAAATCCAAATTTGTAAGGTTATGATCGAAGAGTTATGATCCATGTAAACCTTCTTATTTTAAATATATTATGCAAGCTCTCTTCTTTTTTGTTTTATGTGTTCTCTCTAGCTTTTTGGTGTTTACCTTTTCCATGTTAATCGAAGATAGTGATCGAGAAGATGTTAAGGCAAGTTGCTTTTAATCTTTCGAAGTATACAAGAAATTAATACGAGCATCGCATAATTACAAGTATGTGATCGAATAACATGGTTGTTAAGAGACAAGAGAATGCTTTATCGATTAAACGACCATGGAATTCATATATGGTGCTTAATTTGACCAAAAGAAATTACAACGATTAATTACAAGTAATATTTCTTCAAGTTGTGAGCATTCCATGATCGAGGAAGCGGGAGTCCATCGAGGTCCTCGAGATGATACGCCCGATTTTTACCTATCTCGACGATACGGTAGGGTCCTTCCCAATTAGCATCGAGCTTTCCTACGTGTTTGGTAACTTCGACCCTTTTGAGGACCAGATCCCCGACTCGAAAGTGGAGAGGCCTAAGGTTTTTATTGTAGGCCCGAGCAGTCGTGGCTCGATACTGCTGCATCTTCATGTTTCCCTTTCTTCGAGTTTCATCTATGGTGTCAAGGTCGAAAGCCCTTAGTTCATCATTCTGGCCACGCTGGAAGTGAGCCACCCGGGGAGATTGATGCAGGACCTCAGCCGGGATCATGGCCTCCGAGCCATATACCATGGCGAAAGGTGTTTGTCCCGTAGGGATTCGAGGGGTGGTTCGATAAGCCCAAAGGACGCCTTCAAGTTCATCGACCCAATGGCTCTTCTTCGCTTCGAGGCGCGTACACAGATTCTGTATGATGGTCCGATTGGTAACTTCGACCTGACCGTTGGCTTGGGGATGTCCGACCGAGGTGAATCTTTGATCGATCTTAAAGTCGGAGCAATAGGTCCTAAAACTTGAACTCCGGAACTGTGGTCCGTTATCGCATATTATGATCCGAGGTACACCAAATCTAGTGATGATGTGTTTCCAGAGGAAGTCCTGTAAGGAGTAGAAGGTAATCCTCGCTACTGCCAACGCCTCGACCCATTTAGAAAAATAATCGATCGCTACAATGACGAACTGCCTTTGTCGGGTTGCTATCGGAAAAGGCCCGATTATGTCGATTCCCCATTGCTCAAAGGGCCAGCATGACTCGATCGGAATCATGTGTGAGGGGTGCTGATGGGTCAAATTGGCATGCCTCTGACAACGGTCGCACTTCCTCACAAAGTCGAGTGCATCCTTGCGTAGGTTAGGCCAGAAGAACCCAGACCGAGATACCTTCAGGGCTAGAGATCGCCCCCCAGTATGATTCCCACAGGATCCCTCATGGATTTCGGCCAGAACTTCTCGACCTTGCGATGGTCGAAGGCACCGTTTAGTCGGACCGATGAATGAACGTTTGTATAGACGACCCTCCTGGTCCAGCATATAGCTCAACGAGCGTTGCTTGAGTCTCCTTGCTTCGGTCAAATCCTCGGGTAGGGTGCCATCTCGAAGATATAAGACGATGTTGTCGAGCCAACACGGCTCAGCCGCATCGATAGAGTTGATTTCGGGCGGAGTGTGATCTATCGACCGAGTTGATGAGGTCATGAAGATGATGGTCCGATCTTGGGTGCCGAGCGAGCCACTAGCAAATCTAGAAAGGGCGTCGGCTCGACCGTTTTCCTCTCGAGGGATTTGGGAGATTTCGAACTCCTCGAACTCAGTGATTGCCTTTCTGGCCAAGGCGAGATATTTGATCATAGACTCCTCTCGAGCCTCGTATTCGCCCTTGACTTGGCTAGCAACCAGTTGGGAATCGGTTAAAGCTCGGAGTTTTTTTATGTTCTGCATCTTTGCAATTTTTAGACCCGCTA
Source organism: Lantana camara (assembly GCA_037501455.1). Lineage (NCBI taxonomy): Eukaryota > Viridiplantae > Streptophyta > Magnoliopsida > Lamiales > Verbenaceae > Lantana > Lantana camara. The sequence continues at coordinate 27,587,327 of CM074863.1, forward strand.
AAAGAGCTTCGTACTCAGCCTCATTGTTCGTTGCAGGATACTCGAGGGCGATGGCGTACTCGACCTGCTGGCCGTTTGTACCAATGATGGATATCCCGGCACCCCCCCCAGAAGAGGTTGAGGAGCCATCGACTGAGAGGGTCCAAACGGTTGGGTCACTCTTTACTGTGGAGTGTGGGTCTTTCTCAACCAAGAAATCAGCTAAGATCTGGGCTTGGTATGCCACACGGGGTCGATAGGTAACCTCGAACTGTCCAAGCTCGATCGTCCACTTTGTGAGTCGACCTGAAACTTCAGGTTTGTCCATAACGGTTCGTAATGGCTGATCGGTGAGAACTACGATCGGATGCGCCTGGAAGTACGGTCGGAGTTTACGGGAAGCATGAACGACGGCTAGAGCAAACTTTTCGATCTCGAGATACCGTATCTCCGGTCCATGGAGGACCTTACTGACGTAATACACGGGGAGATGCTTGCGATCTCGAATGGCGACGAGTACTGAGCTGATAGTTTCGCTTGACACAGCTAGATACAGGTATAAGGTCTCCCCGTCGATGGGCTTCGCAAGCAGAGGGGGGGAGGTGAGGTACTTTTTTAGGTCTTCAAGAGCTTGGTTGCACTCTGGAGTCCATTCGAAATTCTTGATGTCGCGCAAGATTTTGAAGAATGGCAAGTTCTTTTCCGATGATCGGGCTATAAAGCGGTTAAGGGATATTATCCGACCCACCAGTCTCTGTACATCACGGATCGAGTTGGGGGCTGGTAAGAATTGAATGGCCTTTATCTTTGCGGGGTTGGCCTCGATCCCTCTCTGGCTGACCATGTATCCGAGGAACTTACCACCGTCGACCCCAAAGGTGCATTTGGCGGGGTTAAGTTTTAAGTTGTACTTTCGAAGGAGGTTGAAAGCTCTTGTCAAGTGGTCCAGGTGGTCGGCTGCTTTTTCACTTTTGACCAACATGTCATCGACGTATACTTCGATGGTATCCCCGATTTCAGACTCGAAAACTTTGTTCATCATCCTCTGGTACGTAGCACCCGCATTTTTGAGCCCGAACGGCATAACTTTGAAGCAGTAAATGCCATTAAATACTATGAAAGCGGTTTTGGGTTGATCCTCTAGGGCCATGAAGATTTGGTAGTATCCTTGAAAGGCGTCCATCATGCTCAATCGTTCGCATCCGGCCGTGGAATCGACCAGTTGGTCGATTCGTGGCAACGGATAGGGATCCATCGGGCACGCCTTGTTCAAGTCAGTGAAGTCATTACACATTCGCCATTTTCCTCCCGGTTTGGGAACGAGGACGACATTGCACAGCCATTCGACGTATTGGATCGGCAGGATGTATTGGGCGTCCAGGAGTTTGTTGACTTCTGCCTCGATAATGGCATTTCGGGAGTCACTCTGTGAGCGTAGCTTTTGCTTGACTGGTTTGTAGGAGGGATCAACATTCAAGTGATGTTCGATCACTTTCCTGTCCACTCCCACTAGATCAGAAGCACTCCACGCGAAAACGTCGAGATTGTCGCGTAGGAATTGAATGAGCATGCACTGTTCTTTTCCTTTCCGACCAGCTCCAATATGAGTGATTTTTTCAGTTTGTCCTGGAATTAGTTGAATTTCTTCGAGTTCTCCTGTGGGTTCGAGCTTTTTGTCTTCTTGTTTCTTTCTCTTTGCCGCATGGGAAGAACTCATCTTCCGTGACTTCTCAGGGTCGATGGCCTCCGGGTCCTCGAATTCGTTCTCGATGAAAGGATCGTCGATCAACAGAGGGACGTGCTTCTCCGAAGAAGGCCTGGGTTTGTCCAACGAGATAGAGTAGCAACTCCAGGCGGTCGGTATGTCACACCTCAATTCGCCGACTCCAGCTGGAGTGGGTAGCTTGACCATTTGATGATAGGTGGATATGGCCGCTCGAAAATCGATGAGTCCTGGTCGACCAAAGATAATGTTATATGCAGAGGGCATTGCGACAACAAGATACTCGATCTCACGAGTTGCCCGTCGGGGCAAGGTGCCCATGGAAGTGATTAGCCGAACTCGACCTTTAGTGTATACTTCTGCACCTCCGAATCCTGTGAGAGGGGTTCGAATGGGATCTAGGAGCAATTTATCGTGTAAATTCATACGAACAAGAGTCGAATAAAGGATAATATTGCTCGAGCTTCCATTATCGATTAAAGTGCGAGATACAGCAAAGTTGGCGACGTCGAGCGTGACAACCATAGGACAACTAGGTGTTTCGCTCGAGCGTCCCGGTAGGTCTATTACATCATTCTCGTTGAACACTATATCCTTGTTGATCCATGCATCCTCCGGCCGAATATTCATCACTTCTCGGGGACTGCAGAATCCTTGAGCAGCGGCTCGTCGCGTCTTCTTCCGAGCGGATCTTGAATCTCCACCTGAAGGTCCTCCTGAAATCATGTCAATCCGACCGAGGCATGGTCGGTTGTGAGGGTCTCTTTCCGTCGGTGGCTTAGCCTGCCTTTGTTTGGGTGGCGACCGGTCGGGGTGATCTCGGTTTCGAGCATGGTCATCCATTTTTTTCACGAACTCCTGGAGGAGGCCCCCTTTGATCAGTCGCTCGACCTCATCTCGCAAAGCATTACACTCAGAAGTGTTGTGGCCTTTCTGCTGGTGGAAGTTACAAAATTTGCTGCTCTCTCGATTCTTGGGAGTGTCCCGCATCGGCTTAGGTTTCTTCAGCAGAGAAGGATCGATAACATTGTAGATTTCATCGAGCGGGCGTGTCAGCTGGGTGTAATGCTTTCGGGGAGTAGGCCCAGTTGGACCCTCTGGCCTGGGTCGGACCTCCTGCTTAGTTGGTCGATGGACATCTGCTTTTCGATTGGGTATCGGGCTCCTTTGAGAACTCTCTAGTTCTTCGAGTTGCATCCAGTCGCAAGCGGCGGCCTGGATGTCCGCCAAATTCTTGGGTTTTTGTAGGAAGATGTACCGAGCAGCTTCGATGTTGACTAGGGCCTTGTGAACGATGGGTCTCAAAAGATCGATGCTTGGTTCTTCCGTTTTGACCACAGCTTGCGAGAAACGAGTGAAGAAATCTCGCAGTGATTCACCGGGGGCTTGTTTGACGGTGTATAAGTAGGTCGGCGGAAGTTTGTCTCCCTTCATGGACGAGAACTGAGCCTTGAATCGGTCGACGAGTACCTTATAGGAGGTTATCGATCGGGGGGGGAGCCTCGAAAACCATTCAAGAGCGGGGCCATCGAGAGTGGTAACAAAGATCTTGGCCCAGATGTTAGGCGAGTGTCCAAACATGCTGAGTTGCATTTCGAGGCGCGATACATGCTTTTCTGGGTCAGTCGATCCGTTATATACGGGTAGCCCGGTAGGGATTTTCTCATCAGTAGTGGACTCAATGATCGAGTCACAAAATGGGGACTGAGCTTCTCTCTCACTGCGGTACCTCCATGGGCGGACATGCCTTGGGTCCGACGGTGTGCGCCGGGGTGATCGAGAGCGTTCACGCCTGACGGAGTGTGATCGGCGGGGCGATCGGCTAAAGGATCCCTGGCTTTCATTCCTCTGTCGATTATCCGGTCGATTGGAACGCGGAGGTATTTGATTTCGAAGGTCGTCTGACCTTACGATGCGACCCTTGTTAGATCGTCTGATCTGATTAGCCCGACCGCGTGGGCCCAGTCGGTTAAAGACGCCGTTCGATCCATGTGGGGGTGAGTTGCGTTGAGTGGGGCTTCGATCTTTTTGGGATTCAGACAGTCTATGATCGCCATGTCTCCCACTGGGATGAGATAATCGAGTTTTTTGCTGCGACTCATCCTCCTCTCGACGATTACCGCCCCGATGTATTCTGGTGTCAGTTGGAGTTCTAGAGTCGACCTCTTCCTCGGGTCGGAATGATAACCTGTCCTGAACTGACTTGCGCATATTCCCTCGAGAGGGTAATGGTTGTTGTCGGGGAAGCTGAGGCTGTACATTCTGCCCAATTCCAGCCCAATATGTGCCGGGCGGAGGGTACTGAACCGGTTGCAGGTATCCCGGATGACTTATTGGGGGTTGAAGTATTTCCATCGGGCGAGCCTCCGGGCATTCTGGCATACGGGGTTCTCTCCCCTCAGCGGCCGCGGCGACGGCCTCATCGCGACAAGCTTTCAAATATTTTTCTATCTCGGGCGTCGAGTAGACTAGCTGTGTCGGAAGGGAAGGTGGGATAACGACTTGTAGGGGAACTTGAGGAATGACCTCTCGACCGTTTTCGTCAAATAGACGGTTGCTTGTAACGTTCCGAGTAGTCATGTTCGATGGCTTCCTGTTGCGACTTCCCACAGACGGCGCCAAATGATCGAGCCAAAATCTCTGCCTGTCGACTGACCGAGAGGTCCGACGCGATCACTCTATTTGTTGGTGGGGAAACGGCCGTCTGACTGCTCGAATTCTGCAAAGGTCGACAAACATGAGCTCCGGGGCCAACTCGGGGAAGGTGGGTGTGAGACCCGGGTTGACCCTCCGACGCTCAAGTCAGGATCGATGAAGACGATCGGAGAGGTTGAGTGGTGAAAAGAGTTAGGTAGAAGAACTTACCGTGCAATAAATGAGGAGGGGGTATTTATATGGAGAGGACAGAGAAGTTACCGCATCGACGTGGCGGCGTGGGGAGCTGACAGGTGCCCCATTAAGGCCTTGCATTAAATGCGCGGTCGGCCACTACGCTAGTGGAATGATGCGCTGGTCAGTCGGAGATGAAGGGTCGATCTCGACACATGCAATAAGTCCGAGCACCTGGGTCGATACTCATGTGAGGTAATTCTTGCGGGGTAAATGGGCCTCTGAGTAGGATGGTCGAAGTGTGGTCCTCGAGCGAGGCTTGACCCTCGATCGTCCACGTGGGGCAAGGTGATTGGCTTAGGTCGACAGCGGGTACGTGCCACGTCACTCACGATTCCCAAAATATATGAATTCTAGTGGGCCTGCTCAGCTCATTAGTCGTGCCCTTTTGACCTAATTGAACCTATAAATCGTCGGATAACTAAAAAGTCAAGTATGCACTTTTACATACTGAAATTCTATCAATAATTTTATGTGAAACTCACCTAAACAATCTATTTGTCTTGAGGGAAACAAGACTCATTTGATATTTTAAGGTTACATTAATCTTAACATGTCAAGAACTTATATTTTGACTGATTTGGTAGATATTTCATCGTCAATTTTAGCACAAGAGCTATAGGATATGTACACCGACTCATGCTTTTAGCACTTTTTAAATAATGAAGTTAGGAATTCCAAAGCTCAATGCAAGTACAAGAATAAAGAAAATTATCAATTTGAGGAAGTGCAGAAAATTATCAATTTGCATGTTTAATAACTTTTAATTTTAAAATCTCGGGGCGACACGTCCACTAGCGGCTAATGCGTTTCTTGTCACTGTGATTTTCGAATCCTTTCCGAGGTTTTACTTTTCAAAACTTAAGGCGTTTAGTTTTGTGTTAGAAAATTAGCACATACCTAAATTATTATAATGGAGAAAGCAAAAGGCACACGACACTTTTTGCACTAACGACAGTACTCTTGGACTGCGCTGCGCAAGAATTCTTAACAAAGCGTAGTGCCCAAACTTCCTCCTTCAGTTATCAACCGGGGAAATTTTACCTTATAATTATTTCCATCCATTCTAATTACTTAGAATAATGGACAACACTAAGTTGAATTGTAGCAATAGTGAAATCCACGGGGATCGATTCAAATAGTTAAATAATTTTTTTTTTTAGAATAATGATCACTCGAGCTCGAATTCATTTAATTAGCCATTTGGGGATGTGTATTAAAAAAAATAAAAGAAAAGAAAAAAACTGCAACAATTGCCTACAATAGCGACTCAAAGGATACAACATCCGGTAATGAGATTTAAAATTATTTCGTACTCGAAATCAGAATTTCAACCTTTGAAGATTTGATAGTAATGAATGGGTGTCTCCTATCCAATCACACACCATCAGTCGAATGAATCTAACTAAATATATGTTATGTGTTCATACATATCCCAATACGAGCCTCCATAATGCAATATAACACGAGCATCAAACCTTACAATATTATAAATCTACGGTAACCAATTCATGAGAAAGGAGCCCTACTATGAATCACATTATTCTGATTATTCTTGTTTTGATTCAAACTCGTTTCATCGACTACTCTACTTCTAATATGAGTCCCGATAATGTAATATAACATGCATATCCAACCTTATAATAATACTATAAATGAATGGTTAATAATTCGGGAGCTTCCGCACATTGTTATTTACGTACAAAAATTTCCCTCCTCCTATCATCCCGGTGCATTAATCAATACAAGTTGGCCATTTAACACTTTGCTTTTAAAATATTCTAGCCTAGATTAGTGCATGTTTGATTAACGTGTATATATGGTGCTTATGGACTTTAATTTTATACCACATTAATCACAACTTTACACATAATTATGCCTATACAATTACCATGTTGAGGAAAAACGAGAAAAAACCTCAACTTTTCCATTGGAAAAAGGCTAATCCCACTATCTTAAAATAGAATAGAACGTTAAAGCAAGAATTAGCATAATTGGCTGATTATGGCTTTAAGAACCCAATAATTGTTCTCCCTTTGTCTGTGCCTTGCAACTACTTCATCAAGTGGGATGTGCACTATTAAGCTTACTAATCTTTTATGTTACAAAACTTCAGTTTACTAATCCATTCGTACGAAATTAACTGAAAATTATTTGTGCTGCGTTTGTAGCTAGAATCTTTGCTGTTCGATTGGATATCCATCCACTGTGTTTGTCTGCCAATCGAAATCAAACATGTTCTTGAAATTTCTCGTGTTCAATTTGATATTCGACCTTTTCTGCCTTGCCTTTTACATACCTAATAAAGTTGAATAGTAAATATTTCTTATGTGGACTATATTTACGCTTCGTGGAGTTTGTTTTAAGTGGTGAAGTTCGATTATCATTTTAATGTCAACATGGATACATTTGACTATATATATATATATATATATTTAATTCGACGTAATATAATATGCTAGTCGGTAGGATAATTGATAGTTATGAATATTTTCTAAAAATCTTTTCAATTATAAGAAAAAGAATTCTTATAGTTAAAGAATTACAAATAATACCCTGAGATTTGAACAGAGGTGGTGAAAAGCACTCCGAAAAATTCATAAAAAATACTGCGAACAGAATTTCTTTTATAAATTTTCAATTATAAAAGTTTTTGTTTAAAAGATAACTAGGTTAAATTTCACGAAGTATTCGTAGTTATTCTGATGCGTTAATCGACACGTCAACCATCAGTTACATTCAATTTTGATTTTACAATATGGGTTGTTTGCGTCTATACCCCACGAGATTGAGTTATTTATCGATTAAATTACCACCATTTGGGCACATATGCTTTTCTTTTCAACGTCCCATTGCACTACACCAGATGTAGAATAGAGCATAACTTTTAAAATATGCTGTAAATGTGGTAAGCCAATGAAATCTTTTCTTGTGGAATTCACGAGGCCTATAAATGCAAGTGTTTTCCAGCTTGATGTTGCATTATTATCTGTACATCTTACTCCATTCCCACTGAAGTAATCTTGACATGAAAACACCATACGTAACTTAGTTATAAGCCCTGTTTGAAGCCCTGGGATCAGTCACAGTTCAGGCCACCATCGTCGTCACAGCAGCACTCGTCCACGCTCGCAAATCCTGCACAGGCAATTCATTCTGTTTTCTGTTACTTAAATGTTGTTATAATATACATTGTTATTGTTCTAATGATTACTATAGTCTTCTCAAATGATTTGCTTATTTTAACTTATAAGAGTGTGTTATTGTACGGCTACTTTTAAACCGAATCTGGGCTTGGGAAAAATTGATAGAGTGTTTTGCACTTATCGTACGTACGGTAGTGATTGGTGTAACCTTTAACAGAAATGGTCAATCAAATAGCAAGTAAAATAGCTTGTCTATATATATTATTAATTGGGTTCGTTTAAATCGAATTTGAACTAGATTTTTTCTGTTTCGTACATGTATAATGAATATAGATTGATAGGGGTCAGCCATCTTATTGTATTTTTCGATATTTCAATTTTTACTAAAGAATTTTATTTTTATAAAACTTTAGTGTATAACACATTGAGAAAAAACAATTTACCCGTCAAATTATTATCATATTTGAAACATTTGAACTATATTAAAATTTAATTTTAGGCCAATCTCACCCTGTTATGATAGTTTTTTTGTACCGGAAATTGCATACGCAATAAAAAAATGTGCACAAAAACAGGCTCAGATGGTCGTTTAAGAATTTTAATATAGTTCGGATGGTAACTTAAAACATTTAAAGTTTGGATAGTTTGGGAAAAACATATTTTTTTGTCTAACATATTTTGTTATAATTTTTTATATTTCTTTTTTTATTAAAGGAACTTTTATAAAATTTTAGTGAATAACATTTGGTTTAGCTTTTTATTTAAATGCGCACTTTTCTTAATTTCACTTGTCTTTTAAAGATATTTATAATTGTATATTAATACTTTTTATGCTACCAAATGATCGAGCACCCTAATTTATTAGTTTTATTAAGTTCAAATACTTTTGGCTTAAGAAAAAAAGTTCAATACTTTTATTTTAGTTTTACAATCTATTTATGTAGGTTGAGTTGGATCAGATGATTAAAATATAAACTTATTCTTATAAATGATAGTTGTATATTTAAAAACTCAAATACGAGATTCATCGAATTATTAAGTTAAACTACTTAGTTGCAGTTCAAATACTCTTACGAACATACATAGATTCCTTTGTGATTACTACCTTGTAGTTTTAAAGTATAATTAATGAAAATGTACACAACTCGGATATGAATTATAGACACTATACATTGTACTTATTTTTATTTATTTGTTTTGCATTTCTCAGTTTGAATTGAAATTTAACCCGTCCCAATCGAATTCAACCCCTCCATTTGAGTCAATTTGAATCCAAAACAAATCTTATATGTTCACATTTTGTTTCCGGTATCTTGTAAGTTATTATACAAGATAATTCGTGTATAATATTTAAAAAAATCAAAATTAGGCAAGAAAACGATTAATACCCACCTCAAAAATCGATTAATTGCGACCACAATGATAAAATATTAAATATATCAACGATCTTAAAATTCATGTTTACCTAAATCTGTCGGAATTGTTACAAAATATTAATATGTATTATAATATTATATATAAGACATACTTAGTCGGCAGGACTTCGGTAATATTTGCATAGTTTAATTTATTTGACATTATGGGAGTTTTCTGTCATACTTAAGTGAGACCACACGTCAATTTACATAGATATATTGTTGATCTTCTGTTGTAACTTATATTATAAGATATACAAATTTGACATGTATTCTCGTAGATGTTGATTTGTACGTATTATCTACCCTAAAATAAAATAAATGTGAAGGATCAAAGTATAATTTAATAACTCCAAGATTTTCATAATTTAGCATCAATCCTTTATCGTTCACATATCCTGTCATTATTGAAATATTTAAATATTTATAACCATCATTTTGTATGAAATTATTTGAGTTAATATTACCTACATCATAGATCTAGAACCCAATAATAATTAAGGATACATACGTTATTAATTTTTCCTATCAGTAATAGTTAGTTAGGTCAGACTAGTGACGTAAAACTTTTTATATACAAATTTTTTAATTAAACTAGTATAATATTTAACCGTTAAACTACAATTATTTGGTGGGACGATTCTAAGAATTGAATTTACTAGATCTTTCTTTTGTTCTATCATAAAAAAAATTGAACTACTTTGATAATTCTAGAAAAACTATCTTTCCAAGCTCTATGGTGTGAGTCTACACTGCTACTGATCAGACCATATATGTCAAAATTAAAATCTTAACGATATAGTTAAAGCACTCTCATTATGAGCTCTTTCGAGTGAGTCTCCTACAACAGACTAAATTCGTTAAAATTAAGGTCTTAAAGGTAATTAATCTCTCAAATATTTCATATTGAAACTTTAAAGATAGCAGTGTTCAATTCATAATGGTTTAACAATTATTTCCTCGACAGCTAACTTTTGAGGGATGAATTAGGTTAAACACATTATTTAACGTAAGTTTGATAGGTCTTGTCCCGATAACCATTTCTATTTACTTTGTCTTGTTTATAAAACAAATAATCAATCAATAATTGAATAAATTTCTACACATCTAATATGGGACCAGCTAAATTCTAAGATGTCCCGTTATTTGTTGAAAATAATCCCACATAAATGCTTTACGACAAAAGTCATTTTCTTTAATAATTCTTTCTCCAAAATCTTGAATTATTAGATAAAATTGTCATTCCAAGATTATATTACAAAAAAAATATGTGGTCAAACGACTCAAGAGGGAGTGGAAATAGTCAGAATAAGCCTGGTATTATCCACTTGTTATCAGAGCATTACCCCACATGAACTGGAGATGATCATCATCATGTGTGTCCTGAGCCGCTTACGTGTCTTGAACTGCTTTTGTCCCAGTTCAGAACTAAAAACCACGTATTCCTCGACATTTTTTAATGCAATTTCACTTTCTTTATTACCCCAAAAAATGTATGGAATCTATTCATCCAATAAGACTCAAATCCCTGCCAAGACAGCAAGTATTTAATCATCATTTGAAGCCATGAAAAAGAGAAGCTGAGACCTTTTGAGTTCCAACCTTTTCGGCTGAATCTTTCACTGTTGAAAAAGGTGGAACTTTTGCAGGTGATGTGGTTTTACTGCTCCGATCTTTGAAAAAATGTTTGTTTGTTTTTGCCCTTTTTCATGATCAGTGGTAGAGAGTTTACGAACGTGCCTGTTTTGGGTTTGATTTTGATTTGTTTCACATGAATCTGAAGTAGAATTCTATGCGTTTTTGTACTGTGTTGAGCTGAGGTGTTTCTGAAATGGCTGAATATACTGCATATTGAATGATTTATCCTCTGATTCTCAAAATTTTACTGAAATTATGGGTTTTGATTGAAGATTAGCTAATATGAGTCATTCCTTTTCTTTTTCTTTTCTGGGATTTTCAGATTTTCTGCTCTGCATTGATCTTGGAAAGCACTGTACCAGACACGATTCCAGGTTTTGTTGTAAAGATTGAATCTTTTCTGGGTTTCATTCCTGCCCATTTCCCCATTCTGAAGAACAGAGTGTATATGAAGTGAAAATCCTTTTTGTCTGTACAAGTGTGAAAAAGATCAAGATTTCTTAAACCCCTTTAAAAATGGCTATGGCTCCAACAATAAAAGTGGTTCTTGGTTCATTTGCCTTTGCTGTATTCTGGGTATTGGCAGTTTTCCCAGCTGTCCCATTCATGCCCATTGGAAGAACAGCAGGATCTTTACTTGGAGCCATGCTTATGGTACTTTTCCAGGTCATAACCCCCGATCAGGCCTACGCCGCCATCGATCTTCCGATCCTTGGCTTACTTTTTGGTACAATGGTTGTGAGTGTGTACCTCGAAAGAGCAGATATGTTCAAATATTTGGGTAAATTGCTCGCATGGAAAAGCAAAGGTGCAAAGGACTTGCTGTGTCGAATTTGCTTGTTTTCGGCCGTTTCCAGCGCTTTTTTCACGAATGACACCTCTTGTGTTGTTCTGACTGAATTTGTTCTGAAAATTGCGCGGCAGCAAAACCTCCCCCCTCATCCCTTTCTATTGGCGCTCGCCTCGAGTGCCAATATAGGGTCGTCCGCAACTCCGATTGGGAATCCTCAAAACTTGGTCATTGCTGTCCAAAGTGGGATCAGTTTTGGAGAGTTCTTGTTTGGGATTATATCCGCAATGTTTGTGGGAGTGGTTGTTAATGTTTTGATCCTGCTCTGCATGTATTGGAAGGTGTTGTCTGTTCAGAAGGATGTGGAAGATGTTGCGACTGAAGTTGTCGCGGAGGAAGATGTGGTTTCTCATCGGTTTTCGCCGGCGACAATGTCCCATCTTAGCTTAAAATCGCATGAATTCGACGTGGTTTTGGATGTTGTGAACGGTTGCGGAAATAACGAGGATTCGACCCTTAGGAACCGTGGTAATTTGGGTGGAAGTGCTAATATACAAATGTCTCCTAGTGTCAACGGCCACTCGGATCATATTGAGGGTTTGAAGGATAGGGGTTACTATAGTGAAAGCGAAATTCAAAAGGCTTCATGTGGGCCCGGACTTGAGTCGACCCGGAGTTCGAACGTGTCACAAGTTCAGTGTAATAGTTTGGTAACGTTTGCAGAAGAAAAGCTCGGAATGAACAAGAAGTGGAAGAGGGTCTTATGGAAGGTGTGTGTTTATCTAGTTACTATAGGGATGCTGATATCTTTGCTCGTCGGTATGAATATGTCGTGGACGGCTATTACAGCTGCGCTCGCACTCATTGTTCTTGATTTCAAGGACGCGAGGCCTTCTTTGGAGAAGGTAATTTGAATATCAATGTCAATGTACTTATTATAATCTTTATATGTTAGTAGCAATGAGGTTCATTTAGAAGGGTCATTTATGTCAGTTTTATCATCATCGTTGCAGGTGTCGTATTCGCTCCTGATCTTCTTCTGCGGGATGTTTATCACGGTTGATGGATTTAACAAAACTGGAATTCCGAGCGCCATGTGGGAATTCATGGAGCCTTATTCGAAAATAGATCATATTGGTGGAGTAGTAGTTTTAGCTGTTGTGATTCTTGTCCTCTCAAATTTGGCTTCTAATGTACCCACAGGTATGGTTTAGCATCTTTGACATTTACACCTACACCCCTTCAGAAATTGCAATATTACAATAAATCCCTGCAAGTTTGGAAAACCACAGAACATTCATTTTCACAGGGGTGGTTTTGTATCTTTAAACTGATGGGATCGACTGTAATCTGGCAATCTCCGAAGTGTGGTACATAAAATTAATCTAAAATTGGCTAAATTTTCCGAAATTACACAAAGTAACCCTGGGAGTTTGAAAGCATTCATTTTCACAGGGGTGGTTTGTGTAATATAGCAATCCCCTTTAGATACAATTAATCTAAACTTGGCTTGTGCTTCCAGTCCTGCTTCTAGGAGCTCGCGTGGCAGCCTCAGCGGGCACAATATCTCCATCGAGCGAGAAGAAGGCGTGGCTCATCTTAGCTTGGGTGAGCACCGTTGCAGGGAATCTTTCCCTCTTGGGATCGGCCGCTAACTTGATTGTGTGTGAACAAGCTCGCCGTTCCGAACACTATGGCTACAACCTTTCGTTTTGGAGACACCTCAAGTTTGGCGTTCCCTCCACACTCATCGTCACTGCTATTGGTTTGACACTCATAAGGGGGTGAATGCCCCCCATCAGAAATTAGTAGTTATAGAACAAATAAGTCTAGCAAGACGCGGTTGTTCTTTCAAATGTATAATATTAAGATTCTAGCCAAGAGTGCAGAAATGTAGTGTGTATTGCATTGTTTTCCATGAAAGTTTTTGTTCATATTAGTTTTTGTAATATGCTTGAAAATGTATGTGTTGAGTACTCAAAGTTTGGTTGTAGTTAGTCTTAATTATAAAATGAAAACTTTTGCTCTGTGTTATCCAATTGAAGATTATAGTGTATTTTTTTAATCGACAATGATTTACTGATTTGATCGGAGAAGTGTTTTTCTTCTTCCTCTTCTTTCAAAAAACTTAAAAAAGGAAGCACATTGTTACAGCACGGAGGGACTAGCATCGAAGATGTCATCAGCGCTAAAGTTTTCATCTCTTTGAGTGTGTCGGAGAACAGGGGAATAATCCTTCCCAGCTGATATTCCTAGACTACATCTTTGAGTCCCCTGTGAAATTGTGAATCCTTCCAATTAGGGCTGTCAAGGGGTGGATTCGGGCCAGATCTAAAGATTCTGGAATCCGACAAAAAAATTTAATAATCAGATCCGAATCTGAATCCTATAGAATTCGAATTTATTTATTTTGAATCCATGGATAATTGGGTCGGATCATATCTGATAAAAAGTCCGAAACAAATGTGAAGAGGATCAACTCAAAGGTCCATCATAATTCAAAAGTCCGATGGTCCAGTGCTCAAGTGGTCAGGCCCATTTGTCAAGCCCATAGCACCACAAAATAATATGTTTCTGGTTTCCCTTTCACTTCCATGTTTTGAAAATTGTACAAGTATCCCAAAAAAGAAAGAAAGGTAATTGTTCAAGTGTCTTTGACTGTTTGACATAATCACAAATTTGACTTTTGAAATATTGTATAGAAATAGAAATACAAACAACCCGAGTCGAGCCTAGACGAGACGGATAACATCAGTGTGTTCAAGTTCCACAAAAACACTACTTCAGTTCAATAATTTATATATACTATTGGATAAGTTAGTCAACTACCTAAGTTTGTTATGCTTAGGATTTGAAACGGATTGGATTAATCAAAGCACAATACAACAAACGGGAGAGTGGAACCTATGTAACAAAGACTATGGTTCCTACTCAAACCACAAGATAGAATATCAAGAATGACTACGAAAATCACAGTGAGACAATTACAAGAATCTCTATGTGAATATTCAAAAACAGCAACACTCCAAACTATCTAGTCCGCAATATATAGTTTGATAGAAAAAAAAAACGACCGTTGAGCAACGTTCAAATTTCTCACATTTCCCCATGTTCCAGCTTCAAGTTTTTGATTTGGGAATGGCGGCACACAAATTATCAACACAAAAATATTTCTAACATATATATATACACACATTTGACTTACCTCGTGTTTCATGAGAACCCTGTCAATCGGTTAGTTAGACTTTGCATGTTTTGTGGATGTGATTAGGACATTTTATGGTGGGGTTAAGCTCTTTAATGAGATTATTGGAATGTATAGCTACAAATAAAAATTCCTCCTTCACACTGTGTGCATCACACACCTTTCATGCATGGAGTCTAATTAAGTGCATCCCCCCTTGTGTGTAAATTGGAATATTGGGGCCATATGTTGTTGTTCTATATATATACCTTTCATGCATACTCCACCTACCTTTATGATGTTAAGTCGTCTTTGTTATCTCCTCACTTGGATGATGCTTTTCTTTATCCTAAGTATGATTATTTGGATTTCTTCATATAACTTTGTGTGACATTTGATTCTTCAACCAAAAATTAAAGGGTAATTATTTTTATATATATGTATAAGGTTTATTTACTCATCTTTATTGCTCAATATATTGCGGTATACCTCTGTCAATTTTATGAATAATTGTTTACCCCTTATGAATGACTTGTATATTAGTAAATTTCATACTTTTGTATGGGTCCAAATGCAATTGATAATCTGAGAAGGGGTGTAAAAACAATATATTGATTAATAGGGATCTGATTGTGGACATCAATTTCTAAATAATGGATAGTGTCCTTTTTGGATTGCTTCAATTTAAGAATGATTATGATACTTAAACTAACACATGCTTCTAAAGTTAAGAGTATTTTTAGAGGGATTACTAAGTCTGATATTTGTAGTCAATAATGATAATTTAACCAATCGTTGTAATTCTAGATTCGGCCAAATCAGCGTAATAAGGGGGCAAATATTTTACACTTATCGTGTAGTTGGCGAAAAATTTAAGGAGAGTGACAAATCAAATGGTTAGTGTGATACACTCGCCATTATGACCGATTGGATTCGACCGAACAGTGTCTGAGCTAGAATTTTCCATAAAAATATTCAAATTTCATTATATACAACTGACAAATAAAACATAAACTTCATAGAAATTAAGAAATTATTAACAACAGAAGAATAGACTTCACCAAGCCTCACTTATTCATCACAATATAAAGTATATAAATTCTCCAAATGCTCATAAAATAAGAGGATCTCATGCATTTTACTCTTCCTCGCATTTATTTCATATACAGGGACAGACATAATAACTTGGTGAATTAATGTATTACTTGTTGGCTCTTGCAATGGTCCCTCATCCGAAGATATGAGCCTCGACTTCTTTAGTTAACTCCATGAAAAAGTTCAAGAGTGAGAGTGGATGTGGATTGTCAGGACTAAGTAGCTCGTATTCTATAGTCCAGGTGATGAAATCCACACCATTTTTGGTCTCAACATGTATAGTTATGACCATGTTCTTGTACAAATCACACAAATCTCCTTCAAGCATCTTGTAAGCAATCTGTTTCTTCTCCAGATCAATGTCTTGAAGCACTTGTTTTGCAGTCTGTTCCTTCCCATCTGCATTATAATGCCAACATAAACCAAATATAAAACATCCATATTGAAAAGTATAAATGGGGCGCCCATGCGGCGTGAATAAAAACCCTGTATTATTGGAATATGCACAAAAAACTATGCGGACAGAATTTGAAAAATCTCAGCATATCAACTTTTCTAATTTTTATTAATAATTTGTTTATTCGATTAGCAAATAGTTAGATAATTAATTAAGATCGAAATTTTCAATTGGAAAAAAATGATATGAATTTTATTTTTATAAATATTACACTAATATTATGTGTACCAAATATATATTATCTCAATTTTTGTTTAATTATCCTTAAAAAAATAATAATTATTATTTATGGGTATAATTTTTAAATTTATTCTTGTTGTGCAAAAAACTAATAAAAACAAAAATATATTGCTAATAAGTCTTAATTTATTATGCTGATAAGTTTATCATTAAATAAAAACTAATAAAACCAAAAATTTGTTACTAAATTTATCATTAAATAAAAACTAATATCGCTAATCATGATCTAAATATTTTGAATTAATTAATTATATATACATATCAAAAATACATGACAAGCCTTAATTAATTTCAAAAAAAAAAAAAAAAAAAGTGGTGGCGGCTTGGCGCTCGCCGGAAAAGATAAAAATGAGATCTCAGCATCTGATTTTGTTTCATTATGTCCAAAATGAAAAATGATATATAAGTCAAAACACATATTTTAGTTGATCGGATAAGTAAAAGGGACAATAAGCTCAATATTTATAATATATTTGAACTAAAATTTTTTTTCTCGGGATTTTTTTTTTGCTCTTTTAGCATAACACGGGGATTCTTACCAAGGGTGTACTTCCATTGGATAACTGATCCATTAGTTCCATAGCTCCCTTGATGCAGATGACATGACTGGACTTTTGTTGGGGTAACATTGGCCAAGTGATGAGGCTTATTAGCAACCAGGTGATGAAATACATCTCCACCTGCCTTATAAAGGCTACCTGAGCAATTACCTTACAAGCTAATCCTGCCATCTTTAATTTGGGACTATATATATATATATATATATATATATATTATATCAAAATCAAGTTCAGTTGATGAAATACACAGAAAGCCATGTACTCTTTATATAGCTGAGGCCAAACAGCATGTAACATGTTGCAAACAAATTAGTGACCATCCATGATCGATAGTTTAAATTTGGACTCTTTCTTTTGTCGTTTGAGAAATGATTTTGATGGCGACTCTTTCCACAAAGTTTTGCATGTTCTATGTCTTCTCAGTTTCGGCTTGGAATCTCTCATTTTAAGTTTATGAGTTTATCTCTTATTTTACGCATGTCGAGTGTATTAGAAGATTAGAAGAAAGATCTTTTAAAGCCGGAAACTAAATTGAAATTATGCTCTTTAATTTTAAATCATTTCCTATTACTTGTAATTGAGAGCATAATTTGGGGTTTTGTAATGTTCAGTTAGCATTTAATTACATATTGAATCTTGATTTAATTATTTTAATTTATGCATTTGCAATTAATGGTAACAGAGTTACTAACTTGTATAAATAGATAAGTAATTATAATAAGATGTGATTATATTTAGGGAAAATTACAATTTTGGGATGGTAATTATCTCTCATTTACATTTTTGGATATTAATTAAGGCATTTTCAATTTTAGGTTTTTAATTAATAAAATTTTTAAATTTAGGGATTTTGTTTTCCCCAGCCAAATCAAACACATGACTAACACGTGTTGACGGAAAAAATGTAGTTTGGTATATTTACACGTGTATCGGAATTTTCTTTTTTGCTGCCGTTGCTATAAGCCTATAACTATAATACTTTGCACTTTTGACGTAGTGTGTTGTGGTTGGTTAGCTGGTGTGGATTTATTTTCTCGAATTAGTCATGATTTTGTGATTAATTTTGATATTTATGTATATATGTATAGATATAAAATATTTGTGATTAATTGTCAGATTATTTAGATTATCATGATTTATAAATAGCAAGAAGCGCCAGAGCTAAAACTTTGATAATTGCCATAATAAAAAGAAGCCAACAAAATAGTCCTTCTCTTTTATTGGTTTGGGCAAATTTCCTAAGTATGTTCTCAAAACTTTCTTTAATAAACAAGGTGCCAAAAATGATGTAAACCATATAAATGTTGGAAATTGGATGTCTTTTACGAATAAGAACAAAGTGAAGGGGTCATTTTGTAAATGGAAAAAAAACTGTGGCCCCCCATGCTATTCAATAACTACGGCTCGTTACAAATTCCCACAATTATATAGTGATAATAACAGGACTATGATTCGCCTTTTGTATTTATATATGTTTTGGCCCCAAAATATATTCACATTTAGTTAAATTATTCTTCATATCTATCTTATATAATGTTTTTTAAGATTTTGATTTTAGGAGTAGATTTTTTGACCTCATATAATAAAAGGAGAATTTTTTTTGATTAATCCTTAAATATTTTTGACCCAATAAGTTAACAATTCTGGAGTAGCTGAATAGATATTCAATATTTACTAAATTTGACTTATTATGTGATCTTGTTTTTAGTAATTTTTTCTTATAGGATATTTTTCTTTTTATATTCTATTTAAGTAGGTTTGAATTGGGTGACTAGTAAAATCTTCTCCAAGAAACTTTTTTGGCAAGTAGGTTTTGAATTTCTAACCTTTTAGATAACCGGGTAAAGTTCGTTTCTTGTAATCTAATCAGTCACTAAAAACTAAGATCCCTTGGGTTCGTTATAGGATAATTGATGCAGCCATATTGTTGTGTGATTTTATTTCGGGTTGAAAAATTGAAGAATAAAACTATAAAAATTATATTGGCAAACCATAAATAATATATAATGTTTTTTAATAATTATAAAACAATTGAATTATTTTGTTAGGCGTTATATATATAGTTAATGTCCTTGTTAGATTATGATACCTTGGAAAAACTAAGGCTTCGTAATTTGAGGTAATTTATAATGATCACTTAATAATTTTGTCAAATCCCTATAACAAAGTATTGAATATTGTTAATAATTTGGTCAACTCTTCTAATTTTGAGGTGGTGTTTTGATTTTGGTTGACAAATATAAGAATCCAAGATGGTTTGAAAAATGAGTTATGTCTCGAGAAAGGCAAAATCCGACCTAACCCATAACAGTATCTCTATATTGACTATTTGATTTAAATTAAACCCCTCGTCAACTTAAATTATAATTATTGAAATTAGGTTACCATTTTGGGATAGAAGATAAAAAGTTTTGCCTTTTGGGATATATAATTGGCTCATCATAATATAATTATCCATAATTTATGCCGTGTGTTTGTGCGGAGGAGACTGTTTTATCAAGAATGGAGACGCGATATGGAACACCCCGCTAGTTGAGATTGAAATAGGCTAATTCGGTTTAGTCCCCGTTTGGGGTTTGTTTCATGTAGGATCAAATACTACTACTACTACTAATAACGAAATAACAAGGTGTCTCATATTTTAAGATATTTATAATGTAACGAGATAGTTAGTTATTATAATCGACGTAAACATAATTTTCATCCATATTCAAATATTATTAAATTCGTGTACTTTCAACTAGGGATGTTCACGAATCGAGCCGAGCTGGTTAAGGTTTGAATTCGAAAAGTTCGAACCGATGTCGAATCGAAATCGAACTCGAACCCAAAACTTTTTATTCTTGTTCATGGCTCGCGAACCGACCTATTATATTTTTTAGAAATATTATATATATATATAATATTTTATTTATTTATTTTTTTAATTATATTTTGGGTTCGAACTCGAGACCAAGTCAAATCCGAGCCGAAACGAACTCGGACCATTTGACGAACCGAATTTCGAATAAAAAAAATAAGGCTCGTCGAGATCGGACCCGAACTGAACAAAATAAGTTCGAGCCGATCCTCAAGCCAGGAAAAAAAAAAAAAACAGTGAAGTTCGGTTCGTATACATTCCTACTTTCAACCCTTGATTGTAAGTCAACGATTGTCGATGGTTGGGCCGATAAGTAGTTTGGTCGTTATTGGATCTCCAATAGCTTTTTATTTTGAATACCAAATTTATAATAAAATTTTACGAAATTCGATACAATATTGGAATATCGGGATAATTCTATATCAAGACGTAAAATGAGTCACTTATCGATGCTCAAAATTGGATCAAGTGTTTTTTTTAAAAAAAAAAAAAAAGAAAAAGAATTCGCTTGACTTATAAAGTCGGTGACAAAATAATTCCATCACGTCACAAAATTCTAATTGATTTTTACCATATAGTTTGATAAATAAGTCAACTATAGAATCTTCATGTCTACAAAATATGAAATTATTTTACTTTATGGTTTGTGCTAAATTTTCTTCTTCATATTGAAATATCTGACATAGCCTTCGAACTAAATTTGACATTAAAATAGTTAATTATTAAAAGTGTAACGGCTCGATAAAGTGGTTATTTGTACATTGCTGTCAATACTAAATTAAAAGCTGTCAAATTCAATATAATTGATTATGCTGCCTTACCTACATATTTATTGTCAATTTCTTCATGTTCATATTATTATTTATTGTTTGACAAATTCCGAAAAGTTGAGTCATATGAGCCATAATTGTTCCATAGTTTGGTGCAATTTAGGATTAGTCTTATTATTTTTTGACAAACTTAAAATTAATTTTCTATTATTTTCGCATATTCCCTCTCAAAACTTATATTTTCTAAAAATTTTCCAAAAGAAAAAAATATTATATTTGTGTACTATAATTTATTTTCTTTAAACACATATTCTAAATGGATAGAGTGATCTGAACTCATGGTATATTTATATATGGAACTTAAATTTCATTAATTTGATTTCAATATTCGATTTACATATTCTTATTATTGTTAAAAATTATAGTTTTGTAGTTGATTATTTTTTTTCAAATAAACTCTAATTTAAACAAATTATTAATTATATTTCCATAAACAAAAACATGTATTTTTAAAATTGTGACTAGTACTTCTAATCACAACTTTAGATACAAAACAACTTTGACTCTATGAAATATTTATAATAACTTAGTAACAAGATTAGTCGCTACACTGTAGTTTGCAAATTAACTACGAACCAACAAGAAAATTGATCATAACGATCTAATGCATCATAAATATTCAAATTTAAATTTAAAAACATATAAATTTTAATAAAAACTACATATTTAAACAACATTTTTCTTAAAACATTCAATGTCGTTTTCTAATTTCCATACTATGTTGTTTAACATTACATTTGAAATTAATCCAACTTTTATATTTTAACTTAAGAGAACCTATAAATATTTTAAATTCTTAATGTCACTTTCCCATACTATGTTGTACAAAATATTGAAAAACAAAAATATGAAAATAACAATATTAAAAACACCAAACGTAAAGATTCTTACGAATACCTCATAATAATGTTTTTAAACTCCATTTATATATATTACTATTAGTTAGATATTATTACTGTTATTTTTACAACATTTTTACGAAATCAGCGATATTCCCTTTATAAATATTATATATATAATTAAAAATCTTTACCCAAAAAAATAAAAATAATTAAAAATGATGGGCACTGATATTTGTTAGTAATATTTTACTACATTTCTTTACTCAGACAACTCCATTTGTATCTGCTCTTTACTCATTTTTCTCTCTCTTCATCTCTTTCTCTCTCACATCTCTCTGAGCGATCTTCTCAGAAAATCTGAATTCACAGAGGCAGAAACGCACAGTAAGTTACCTGCGGCGTGGTTTTTAAGCATTTGGGCGTTGAGGATTTGTTGAAGCCGAACGCCCAAAAATTGGTCGGTCTGCAGAACAAGTGAGCTGTTCTTGCTTGTGCGATGCGAAGAAAGCTTGGAACTTGAGGTAAGTTTGCCGTGATTACTGCCGGTTAAACGGTTAATTTGTTTTATGTTTTGAAGTTTCGTTAAGTATGCTTAGATCTGCATTTAGAAGCTGTGTTTTGAGTAGCGGAGACTGAATTTCATTGGTGGAGTTGCTTGTTGAGCGATCGGTTGTATTGGTTGCGGTAATTTTGTTGAAGGATGTGTAGAAAAACTTGGGAATTTTATGGATGGTGTTTGATTGGGTGCGGTTGAAAAGATTCCTGTTAATGTTTAAAGTTGATGCTTTGGCTAATTCTTGCTAGCTTTTGCTTGATTCAAGAATAGTGGTTTTAATGGCGATTGTGTTGGAAGAGAATTATTTCCAGTTGAAATTCATCATTTTGGCCCATTGGTTTCAACCAATGAAGAAGAAGTTAAAAAGAAGAACCATAAAAAATAAAAATAAATAAGTGCAAGGAAAAAGGATTTTCCGATATAGGGATTTTATCTTCAAGGCTTCTGAATAATTCAATCAATCCGATGCATATTTGGCTGATAGTTGCATATAATCATTTATTTCTTATTTTCTATTTTCTAATATGAAGGATAGATATGCATCTTTGATTTTCTAAGTATTTTTATGGGTTGACTGGACTGATCCATTATTCATTAGTTGTTGAATTTGGAGATACTGCATAATTATCTCTTTCTATAACTAAAAAATAACATGTCCTTGTGCCATATTTGGATATGTGCCCTAAATTCCAAATTTGAACTATTTTCTTCAATTGACATTCAAAAGAAGGGTATTATGAGCAGATTCGAATTGAGATCATGAACTTTCATTTCAGATAATATGCCTTCATGGTGGGGAAAATCTTCATCAAAAGAAGCAACAAAAAAGAAAACAACCAAAGAAAGCTTTATTGACACATTACACAAGAAATTCAGGTCCCCCGAAAGCAAATCTTCTAGCAGATCAGGAGGATCAAAAAGACGTCCAAGCGACACAGTTTCTGAAAGAGGGTCTCAGTCACGTGCCGAGTCGAGGTCTCCTTCACCTTCCAAAAATGTAGCAAGATGTCAGAGTTTTGCCGAAAGGCCTCGAGCACAACCTCTTCCATTACCCAGCCTTCGCCCTGCTGCTAATGTAAGCCGTACAGATTCCGGAATAAGTGAATCAGCGAAACCAAAACAAGAAAGGGTCTCAAAAGCGTCACTATTTCTGCCTCTCCCGAGGCCAGCTTGCATCAGGAACAGGTTGGAACCTGCTGAGTTGGATGGGGATTTGAATGGTGCTTCAATATCTAGTGAATGTTCCATTGAGAGTGATGATCAAGGGGATTCACGTCAGCGCAGTCCTCTGGCAAATGATTATGATTTTGGAAGTAAAACAGCTGCTGGAAGCCCCTCAAGGTGAGTAGAGTTTTAATATCATGCAAAGCAGCTCATAAGCTCCTTTGCTAAAGTAACTGCAAAACACTTTAAACAACTTATAAGCTGAGTGTTCCTTAGTTTCAAGAAAGGTTTGATATTTTTCTTGCTAACACGCGTCCTCTTTTTCCATGAAGCAATTTTATTAAGGATCAGTCTACTGTTGCGCCTGTTGTCTCAAAAGAAACAACAGCCCCGGTGAACCTATGCTCCAATAAAAATACTTCTTCTTCACCTCCCAGAAGGCGACCTTTGAAAAATCAAGTGCCTAATTTACTGGTTCCTCGCCATGGTGCATTTTGCAGTGCTCCAGACAGTTCAATGTCAAGTCCTTCTAGAAGTCCCATGAGACCTAATTTTGGTTATGATCAAGTCACAACTTCTGCTTTTACTGCCGGAAAGCTTTATTCTGATCATCCTTTTATTGGATCTGGTCAGTGCTCGAGTCCTGGTTCAGGTCAAACATCTGGGCACAATTCAATGGGTGGAGATATGTCGGGCCAATTATTTTGGCAGCCTAGTAGAGGAAGCCCGGAATATTCTCCGAACCCGAGTCCTAGAATGACAAGCCCTGGACCTAGTTCAAGAATTCATAGTGGTGCTGTGACACCACTTCATCCTAGAGCTGGAGGTGCCCAGTCCGAGAGTAATTGGCCTGAGGATGCTAAACAACAAAGCCATAGGCTGCCGCTTCCTCCCTTGACAATTTCAAATTCTTCGCCTTTCTCTCATCCTAGCTCTGCTGTGACTTCACCTTCTGTCCCACGTAGTCCAGGAAGAGCGGAGAACCTTGCTAGCCCTGGCTCACGTTGGAAAAAAGGAAAGTTGCTCGGTAGAGGCACGTTTGGGCATGTTTACGTTGGTTTTAATAGGTGCGGAAAGCATTATATCTCATTTCCTATGCACACATGTATTTACTCAGGCAGATAGCTAATATCAATCAGGTGTTCGAGTGACAATGGAGGATAGTTGATAATTAAAAACACGCATGCACGCACGCACACACACAAATATATTATATTTGTATTGCGATGTTCGTTTCTTGAAGTTGTTTCCTGATGTAAGCATAGTTTGTGTTGGTTTTAGTGATACTGGCGAAATGTGTGCCATGAAGGAGGTCACATTATTTGCCGATGATGCAAAGTCAAAGGAAAGTGCAAAGCAGTTGGGACAAGTGAGCCTTTGTAGACATTATCTTTTGTCCAATTTGTCTGTGTGAAATATCTAACTATCATTTCTGTTTCATGTAGGAGATTGCATTGTTGAGTCGCTTAAAGCATCCTAATATTGTGCAGTATTATGGATCTGAAACGGTCAGTAAATCCACCAATTTCATGTTAATAGTTGCCAAAAAAAAAAATCATAAAATATGATTAATTATTAATTGTACATTACCCTATCTAGTGCATGGAGTTACTCTTGAGCTTATATTAATTCTGTGTTGTTTCATTTATCAGATTGATGACAGATTGTATATTTATTTGGAGTATGTATCTGGTGGTTCCATCCATAAAATCCTTCAGGAATATGGAAAATTAGGTGAATCAGCCATCCGTAGTTACACTCAACAAATTTTGTCAGGGCTTGCTTATTTACATGCTAAAAACACCGTGCATCGGTAAATATTATACTTTTCTCTCTTGTCATTTTCAATTTACAAACTTTATGTAGATTGTTTATTAAATATTGACCTTTTATCTCATTCACCTTATTGGTTATATATGACAGGGATATTAAAGGCGCCAACATACTTGTGGACCCGAATGGTCGTGTTAAGTTGGCAGACTTTGGCATGGCAAAGCATGTAAGTGTGGCTTGTTCTTTTAAATATAGTAAAACCATGGAATTTTTGGTGAAACTATGTAGAAGGAAGATCACCTGGTCAGAGTTGTTCTGAATGGACCTTTTGCTTAATTAACTGTAACAAACTAGCAGTCTGATTCAGCCGATGCATGTGCGGAATAAAAATTAAGGTTTACTAGGAAATATAATTGTATGTTAAATCCTAATATTTATTTTTGGTATTTATCCCAGTTAATAATAAGCAAAAGAAAAATAATTTCAAGTAAGATGATATTCTAAATAAATATCAAGAAGATTTAAAAGTTTAGAATGATGAGAGAGAGAAGGCAGATTGATAATTTAAATAGAACCTTGTTGAAGAGGAGAGAGGACAGGCGAAAGAAAAGTCATGAGGAAAGAGAGACAAACAGAAAAGTATAAATTAAGAATATTTAATTGAAAAACAATAAAGAAAGAGAACATCTAAGTCAATATTAGACCAAAAGGTGGTAACTATTGGAACCACAAATGTTGCTTTGACATTCTAATCATTATTTCTCTGTTCTTTTGGGGAAGGAAACCTGGCTGTTAAGTTTGATCTCCAATAAAATGTTCTGCAATTATATGTCTTTAAATTCATGCATTAACATTCACCGTTTCCAGATTACAGGGCAAACCTGTCCTTTATCATTGAAGGGTAGTCCTTACTGGATGGCACCTGAGGTTAGTTTTGTACTTTCAACCACCCAATTCCTGTCCGACTGCCTTTTCGGGAGCTGTGTAATCATATTTCTTTTATTCTGTCAATTTAGGTCATAAGAAATGCAAGCGGTTGTAGTTTAGCTGTTGATATATGGAGTCTTGGATGCACTGTCTTAGAAATGGCTACATCAAAGCCTCCTTGGAGCCAGTATGAAGGGGTTCGTAATTTTGACTCTTCACCTTTGAACAACTTCTGTTATTTATTTGGATAATTACACCGACATACCTTGAGGTTTGGCCGAATTGCAGAATCTTCTCCAAGGTTTTAGAAATTACTAAGACTTTACCTGCCAATGAATTTACATTACATCTAGATCGACGGACTTTGAAGATATCATCTTTAATCTTTTATGAATATCCTATTTTTCTCTTAACACTTACTGATCATTATTTGAATTTGAGTTATGACCATAACGGTGTTGTGCACAAGGCCAATCTTCACGTAAGTAAGGGGAAGTTTCTGTAATTTCTCAACCTCAAACGAAGTTTGTATAACTAGCCCAATCCGTTATTTATTTATTCTTAATTTTCTTTAACCTTTCTATTTGTGCTTAAAGGTGGCAGCTATGTTCAAAATTGGAAATAGCAAAGAGCTTCCAATAATACCGGATTACCTCTCTGAAGAAGGGAAAGAATTTGTGAGGTTATGTTTGCAGCGCAATCCTTTACTTCGGCCTACAGCTGCTCAGCTTTTGGAGCACTCTTTTGTGAAAAGTGCTGCACCTCTGGAAAAATTGAGTCCATCATCTTCAGACCACGCTGCAATAACCAATGGGGTGAAATCCATGGTATTGTTTCGTATTATTCCCTGCTTTTTGGCCTGTACTAGGATGTTTTAAATGTAATTCCTTGTGCTGAATGCTGATGGCGGAATAATTTGCAGGGCATTGGCCATGCAAGAAATGTCCAGCAGGATACAGAGAGACTTGCCATCCACTCATCTAGAATGTCAAGATCTAATTTTCATTCCAGGTCTGCCTGCGTGCGTGCGTGCGTGTGTTGTCACTGTCTTATTGATTACTGGGAGTGAGTTAGTGTTTGTAAACTCGAAAAAAATCCCCTTTTATGCTTCTAACTTAAAATTTGCATAAATGATGTGTTGTTTTACAGTTTTTGCTTAAAATGAGCTAAAGCACCTCAAGGGGAAAACACTTTCTAGGTTCTTTTTACAGATTTGAAAGTGCATTTTTTACATTCCCCATTTTTACTGACCCAACTCTTTTCAACTTCAACTTCTCCGAAAGCAGAAGCTTTTTGCAAAAACTCCCTTATCCATTCTCTACTTTCTTCACATGTGCAGTGACATTTATATCTCGAGGAATATATCATGTCCCGTCTCTCCAATCGGAAGCCCTCTTCTACATCCACGCTCGCCTCAGCACCTGAGTGGGATGATGTCACCCTCTCCCATATCCAGTCCCCGCACGACATCCGGCGCATCCACACCCCTAACCGGTGGTATCGGCGCCATCCCATTTCACAACCAATTTATGTTATCACAAGAGGGCTTCGGTGGAAATCTACCAAAACGTCCTCCCAGCCCGTGTGCCAATAGCACCACCACCTCTTATTGGGACCCCGACATTCTACGAGGCGGGCACCAATCGGGATTTCGGGAACTTTACGATGGGCAGTCGATTTTCGCCGATCGCGTGTCTCAGCAACTCATAAGGGATCCTGTGAAACTGAACCCATCGCTCGATCTGAGCCCTACATCTCCGTTGCCTTGCCATCATCGCCGGTGAATGTTCTAGAGAGTTAACAGCAAAATTCTTAATGAAAGGTTTTATATACTTTGGCTGAGGATATGATAAGCTTCGCTTGTATAGCTGATTTTTTTGGCTTAGTCTTAAGTCCGAAAAGAAGAAATGTATATGTACATTATTTGCATAGAAGGGGAAGAAATGAGTTATGCTTGGACAAGAGAAATAGCTGTAAGAACTGTTTCTTTCTCGGTATGCAACTGTTGTACAGAAAATATGGAGAAAATTAATTGAGATTATCTTTTTGTTATTGAACCATAATTTACATTATTATCCGAATTTTCTCTTTGGTTATTGGCTGCATGATAATATATTCTAGTAATACCACACATTCGATGTGTTGATTATATTGTAAATAAAAGATTATTATAGATTTCAATACTATAAAAGGTTACTTTCTAAATTTCAATATACGGGAAAGTCATCTTATTTATGACAAAATTGTGATGTAAATCCATCTACTCTTTAATTTGAGGGATTAGGGTGGGAGAACCACCGTGACTCCTCTTTTTTGAAAATGAGAAAATCTATACGTGTCTTCTTAGTGTATGAACAATTACCTCTCGAACATAAGTTTAAGGTCATACATCCCTCATCAATATACGGACCGTTCGTACTCGAGCTAAGAAAAGAAAACAGAGTACTTAACAATGCATCTTTACCGATCAAGAACTACTGATCACCTCCTTAAAGAAAAGAAAACGGAGAACCTAAAAACATTTCTTAATGACCAAGAACTACGTCCCCCTCAAGAAAAGAAAATGAAGAACTTAACATATTTTAGTTGTGCTAAGTAATTAACATATTTTCTTTTTTTTTTTTTTTTTTTTGAAATCAACATATTTTCAATACTTTATGATAAAATATCTCTTTCAAATCAAACAGTTGGCCTACGCGTATATACGTGTGGCCTCTTCTCAGGGGTTGACGTCTCCGTTTCAAAGTCAAGGAAGAAACTTACAACGAAACTCAGCAATTAACCAAATATGTCAAACACCCTGCCTTCATCATGGCGGCGGCTACAATCCGGCGTTAAAAAGTTCCCATTTTTCACTGTCGGCATCGATTAGCGAACTCTGGGAAGTTGTGTTGCGTGATTATTTGGGATGGATCTTTGAGGGTTATCAAATATGTCTAGAAATTACGACAACTGGGAGAGGCTCGTAGCGGCTGTGTTGAAGAAAGAGCAGCTCTGGCAGCTTTTTCATGCTCAATCAAGGAGTCCCAGCATCAGCTCTGGATCGTCTGGTACTTTCAGTTTTAGTTTCAATGTAGCTACTTCACTCGATGATGTTGCCTTTGGGTTTTCGAGCCCGGAATGGTCGGCTAATAAACGGAAAGAAGATGATTTTGGTAATGAAACAGATAAAGCCACACCTTCGAGGTGAGTTATGGCGGCGATTGTGTGTGTTTTGGGTCAGTCTTCATTTCTTCGTCTTTGTTTTGATTGATTTTTGTAGCTGACAAAAGGGTTTCTTTTTTCTGCACCGTTTTGTACTGAAGCTTTCTCGTTGAGGATCAAACCCCTGCTGAGATTGAGAACCCCTCACCCAATAAAAATGTCACCTTTACACCTTTTTGGAAACGGGCTTTGAATATTCAAGTGCCAAAAAGACAGAATCAGCATGATGGTGCCTTAAGCCAGGTTGAGAGATCAGAAAACAGCCCCAAAATTAGCCCCCAAAGTTCAAGTCCTACTTCTAGTTCGACAGTTCATTCAAAAACTGGAGGGGGCCAATCACCCCACAGTAACAGACATGATAGGTCTAAACAAGAAAGCCACCCTTTGCCACTTCCTCCTGAAGCTATTTCCAATTCCGCTCCCGTTTCTCGTCCTAAATCAGCTGCAACGTCGCCTTCGACTCCACTACGGAGTCCCGAAAAAGCAGAAAGTTTTAAAAGTTCTACTCCTTGGAAGAAAGGGAAGTTTTTGGCTAAAAGTGCATTTGGAGGTGTTTACCTTGGCTTTAATAGGTGGGACTATATGATGAATATAGCTGAGACGCCTATTTTTATAACTAGAGATACATTCAGGATATATTTCTTTTCAGTTTGATCATTTTGTTGAAGTTGTTTCTTGATTTGGTGTGGTGTTGTGTTGGTTTCAGTGAAAGAGGTGAAATGTGTGCCATGAAGGAGTTTAATCTATCTCCTAATGATGCTATGTCAAAGCAAAGTGCAAGGATGTTAAGAAATGTGAGTTTTAGTATCACTATATAGGGGGGAAATCACATGGGCACGCCCTGAGGTTTGGCCTTATAATACAAATTTCCCCTGAGGTTCGAGAAATTAGAACTTCTTTCCCTAGTAAAGAATTTACATGAATTTTGATGATGTCATGTAAATTTTTTTATGAATAACTTATTTTGCCTTGCCCTTCACACTTTCTGATCAATATTTGAACTTAAATTTATGACTATAATAGCATACGTTAGGCCAAACTTTAATGTATTCCAATTTCCAAGGAAGTTTTTGTAATTTTTTCTCAAACGTCAGGGATAGTTTGTGTAATTAGGACAAACCTCAGGGTAGGTCAATGTAGTTACCCCTTATATTTATCATCTATCAGAACGCCTAACTTGTTTGTGCCCAAAGGAAGCTTAATTTGAAAATGATGCATGCAGAAGCTTGTTTTGACTTTCGGCCTTATGCTGATGGAGAATTACTTGTAATGGTTTTTTACAGGAGATTTCGCTATTGATTAGCATAAAGCATCCCAATATTGTGCGGTATTATGGAGCTGAAATGGTCAGTTAAATCTCCAACAGTTATAGTTGTTCCTTTTATCACGTTTCCTCTCCGGTTGTCTGTATGTATTTCTGTAGTCTACATCTTTGCCCCTTCGGATGTTGCAATATTACATTCTGTCCTTGCAAGTTTAGAGACACGACAAACATTCCCTACTTTTTCTAAAAGAGATAATTACTGTGACATACCATAAGGTTTGGCCTAATTACATAAGCTTTTCCCAACTTCCCCCTATGGTTTGAGCAATTACAAAAACTTCCCCTTTTAGGAAATTTTTATTAATATTAGTATATTAAGTTTATGATATTATTTATCTAGGATTTTGTATACCCTATTTTTCCTTTAACACTATCTAATTATCATTTGAATTTGAATTTGAATTTGCATGCATTAGGCTAGATCTCATGCAGGCCAGTGGAAGTTTTGATAAGTTTTTAAACTTAAGGATATGTTGGTGTACTTATCCCTTTCTACAATTACACAGATTAGCCCTGGGAGATTAAAAACCATAGGGTGGTTTTTGTAAGTTTAAAGAAACTCGGGGAGTGGTTTTCTAAAATTTTCAAGCTTATCAACTTCAATATGACAATCTCTGAAGGGGTGTAGATGTAATTAAGTATATTTCTAATGGAATAAATGTTGCTGTATGATGATGTTATGCATGTTAATTTTTCTTGTTGCACTAAATTATTTTGTATTAAACTAGGTGGGTGATAATTTGTATATATACAACGAATACATGTCGGGTGGATCGATTTATATGATTCTGCAAGAATACGGAAAGTTAGGAGAATCAGCCATCCGCATTTATACTCAACAGATATTATCTGGGCTATCATATTTACACTCCAAAAGTATTCCGCACGGGTAATTCCATAGTTCCATTTACATTGATTCGTATGTCGATGACTCGACATAATTTTACTGTTGACATTTTTTGGTACATAAATTTCTCAGCAATGTTAGAGCGGCCAGCATACTTGTGGATGCAAATGGCAAAGTTAAGATGGCCAGCTTTGGCATTGAGATGCACGTGAGTATGAGAAATTTCTTTACCTTTTCGGGTCATGAATATTTCCTGTTCAATCTAAGTGTTATTCGGGAGCAGACTTTTTTCATTCAAGTGTTTGTACAGATTTTTGGGCGAAACCATCCTTCATTGCTTGTGGATAATGCTTATTGGATGGCACCTGAGGTTAGTTAACTCTTTCTAAATAATCTTTAACCTAAGGCCAAATATTTTCTTATTGCTGGTCCGCTGCTTAGGTCATAATAAACTCAAATGCGCGTAATCTAGCTTGTGACATATGGAGTCTTGGATGCACCATTATAGAAATGGCTACGTCCAAACCACCTAATTCTCAACATTCTGGGGTTCGTCATTCAGACCTTTAACACTTCTTGAATTTCCATTCTTTTTCTTTTTTAAAATAATAACAGCAATAAATAATATCTTTTGTGTTTGTATCTTGGATTGATTAAATAGGCCATCTCCATGTTCAAGGTTGCATATCATAGAGAAGTTCCAGCCTTTCCAGATCACCTCTCGGATGAATGTAAAGATTTCTTGAGGCATTGCTTGCAGTGGAATCCTCGAGATCGTGCTACTGCGGCTCAGCTTTTGGAGCACCCTTTCTTGAAAAGCTCTTCACCATTGGAGAAACGAATGCCTTTGGTTCGTCATTCACAAGGTATTCGTCATACAAGAAGTCATCATGAATTGGATTCAGGGAGACTTGCTATGGATTCCTCCAGAGCTTCAAAATCTAACTTTTCTTCGAGGTCTCTCTCTCTCTCTCTCTCCACTTCCCTTTTTGTTGTATTATTTTTGGGTTATTTACACTCGGCCTCCACTTGTGGCTTCCTATATTCCTGTGGAGACTGAAGTGGAATCAACCCATTCATCATTTTCTCGGTTTCTGATTATATTCATATATGCAGCGACATCCAAACTCCAAGATACATATCAGCTCCTGTCTCTCCCGTCCGAAGTCCTCTTCGACATCAAAGGTCACCTCAAAACCGTAACCAGCACACCTCTTCCCCAACCACGTCCCGATCACGGACCCCACCAGCCCGAACACTGTCACACCCGACTAATGGGATTGGTGCTATCCCATATCCCCATCTGCCAAACAAGAATAGCCCCCCTTATTGGGATCCCCAGATTCTCAAAGGGGTAAATTCGGGATTCCACGATTTCTTTGAGCCGGCATCCTCGGATAACCATGCCCTTCAAAAGCAACAGATTTACGAACAGTTGAGCTTAGCCGATCGTGTGTCCCAGCAACTCCTCAAGCCACGCATTGCTAGAGTATAGATTCCCCTTCTTCATCACTGTTTTAATCTAGCATTCGTTGTAGTAAATGAAAAGGAACATCTTAATTGAGATCATGTAGAAATATTGATCTGGGGGTATGTGTAATATGTAGTACATAAAAGTATGAACTAGGATGTATCTGATGGTAAAGAAATAAATTCATTTCTTATGTAAAACATCTACTCTTTTGTTACACACTTGTTTCAGAATTAGAACTAACGAACCAAGTAAGTATATTCTCAATACTCTCTCTCTGTGTTGAATCAAACAAACGCGTATATCCGTGTGCCCTCTTTATCACTGGGTCTTGACGTCTCTCTTTCAAGGAAGAAACTTACAACGAAACTAACTTTCCCAAATGCCAACGACTAAATGTCAACTCCGTTCCTTCATAATGCCGGACGACGAACACTGCAATCTTGCGTTAAAAAGTTTCCATTTTTTCACTATCGGCATAGACTAGCGAACTCTGAGAAGCTGCATTACGCGATTATTTGGAATGGATCTTTGAGAGTTATCAAGTATGTCTAGAAATTACGACAACTGGGAGAGGCTCGTAGCGGCTGTATTGAAGAAAGAGCAGCTTTGGCAGCTTTTTCATGCTCAATCAGTGAGCCCCAGCATCAGTTCTGGATCGTCTGGCTTTCCGAGCCCAGAATGGTCAGCTTATAATCAGAAAGAAGGTGATTTTGTTACTGAAACAGATAAAGCCACACCTTCGAGGTGAGAGTTATGGCGGCGAGTGTGTGTGTTTTGGGTCAGTCTTGATTTCGTCGTCTTTGTTTTGATTGATTTTTGTAGCTGACAGAAGGGTTTCTTTTTTTTTTTTTTTTTTTTTTTTGTCTGCACCGTTTTGTACTGAAGTATTCTTGTTGAGGATCAAACCCCTGCTGAGAACCCCTCAACCAATAAAAATGTCACCTTTACATCTTTCTCGAAATGGGCTTTGAATATTCAAGTGTTAATTAGCCCCTGCTGAGAACCCCTGCATTATGGTACCTTTAGTCAGGTTGAGAGATCAGAAAACAGCCCCAAAATTAGCCCCCAAAATACAAGTCCTGCCTCTGGTTCTGCAGTTCATTTCAAAACTGGAGGGGGGCAATCGCCCCCGACTAACAGGCATGATAACTCTAAACAAGAAAGTCACCCTTTGCCACTTCCTGCTGGAAACATTTCCAATGTCTCTCGCCGTGCTTGTCTTAAATGTAAATCAGGATTTGAAACAGCTACAATATCGCCTTTGATTCCATTACGGAGTTTAGAAAATGCAGAAAGTCTTAAAAGCTCTACTCCTCCGAAGAATGCGAAGTTTTTGGCTGGAAGTGCATTGGGAGGTGTTGACCTGGGCTTTAATAGGTGGGACTATATGATGAATATGTGTTAAACCTGAGATGGGTATTTCATAACTAGAGATACATCCAGGACATATTTCTTTTCAGTTTGATCATTTTGTTGAAGTTGTTTCTTGATTTGGTGTGGTAGTGTTGGTTTCAGTGAAAAAGGTGAAAGGTGCACCATGAAGGAGTTTAGCCTATTTCTTGGTGATGCTATGTCAAAGCAAAATTCAAGGATGCTGAGAAATGTGAGTTTTACGGCAGTTATAAAGGGCGAAAAATTACATTGATATTCCCTTGACGTTTGACGTTTGAGAGTTACAAAAACTTCCCCTATCAAAGAATTTACATGAATTTTGATGATATCATCTAAATTATTTTATGACCCTTGCACGCTTACATTTATGACTATAATAGCATACATTAGACCAAATTTGAAAAGGCTCAAGTTTTTGTAATTCAAGGATAGTTTGTGTAATTAGGACAAACCTCAGGGTAGGCCAATGTAGAGATCCCTTATATTTATCATCTATCAGAAAGCTTAATTTGTAAATGGTGTATGCAGAAGCTTGTTTTGACTTTTACCCTTATGTTGATGAAGAATTGTTTGTAATGATTTTTCACAGGAGATTTCTCTATTGATTAGCCTAAAGCATCCCAATATTGTGCAGTATTATGGATCTGAAATGGTTAGTTGTATCTCCAGCCGTTGTTCCTTTTATCATGATACCTCTCCGGCTCTCTGAATGTAATTCAGTAGTTTACATTTTCGCCCTTTCGGATGTTGCGATATTACTTTCGGTCCTCGCAAGTTTAGAGACACTACAAACATTCTCTACTTTTTCTAAAAGAGATAATTACTATGACATACTATGAGGCTTGGCCTAATTACATAAGCTTTTCCCAACTTCCCCCTATGGCCTATGGTTTGAGTAATTACAAAAACGTCCCATTTAGAAAATTTTCCTTAATGTTGCCCAAAAAAAAAAAAAAAAAAAAAGAAAGAAAATTTTCCTTAATGTTGATATATTAAGTTTTATACCCTATTTTGCCTTTAACACTTTCTAATCATTATTTGAATTTGAATATGAATTTGCATGCATTGGGCTAGACCTGACGCATGCCAGTGGAAGTTTTGGTAATTTTTCAAACTTCAGGATATGTAAATATGTCGGTGTACTTATCCCTTTCTATAATTACACAAATTAGCCCTGGGAGATTAAAATCCGCAGTGGGGTTTGTGCAACATAATGAAGTTCTGCAATTTGTTTCAAACTTATCAACTTTAACATGACATTCTCCTGAAGGGGTGTAGATGTAATTAAGTATATTTCTAATGGAAGAACTCTTGCTGTATGATGATGTAATATGCGTTTTGTTTGTTGACCTTCCGCGCATACTGAATTGTTTTGTATTAAACTAGGTGGGTGATAACTTGAATATATTCAATGAATACATTTCGGGTGGTTCGATTTATATGATTCTGCAAGAATATGGAAAGTTAGGAGAATCAGCCATCCGCAGTTATACTCAACAAATTTTATCTGGGCTGTCATATTTACACTCCAAAAGTATTCCACACAGGTAATTCCGTAATTCCAACTACATGGATTAGTATGTTGCTTATTTATTTATTTTTAGCGTTTTATGTTGCATAAATAATACAGCAATATCAGAGGGGTCAGTATATTTGTGGACTCAAATAGCAGAGTTAAGTTAGCCAACTTTGGCATCGAAAAGCACGTAAGTATGAGTATTTCTTCACCTTTCGGTTCATGAATATTTCCTCTTTGATCTCACATTTAAAGTGTTATTTGGAAGTAGACCTTTTTATGCAAGTGCTTTTACAGATCTTTGGGCAAAACTATCCTTCATTGCTTGCGGATAATTCTTATTGGAGGGCACCTGAGGTTAGCTAACTCTTTCTGATAATCTTTAACCGAAGGTTAAATATTTTCTTATTGTGGATTCTTCGCTTAGGTCATACTAAACTCGAATGCACGTAATCTAGCTTGTGACATATGGAGTCTTGGATGCACCATTATAGAAATGGCTACGTCCAAACCACCTAATTCTCAACATTCTGGGGTTCGTCGTTTAGACCTTTAATATTTCTTGAATTTCTTTTTGAAAATAATAATTGTAAATAACAATTTTTTGTGTTTGTGTCGTGGATTGATTGTATAGGCCATTGCCATGTTGAAGGTTGCATATCATAGAGAAGTTCCAGACATTCCAGATCACCTCGCGGGTGAATGTAAAGATTTCTTGAGGCATTGCTTGCAGTGGAATCCTCAAGATCGTGCTACTGCAACACAGCTTTTGGAGCACCCTTTCGTGAAAAGCTCTTCATCATTGAAGAAACGGACGCCTTCAGTTTGTCATTCACAAGGCATTCGTCATGCGAGAAGTCATCACCAGTTGCCTTCAGCTTAAAAATCTAATTTTCATTCGAGGCCTCTCTCTCTGTGTCCACTTCCCTTTACTATGTAATATTTTTTGGGTTATTACACGTCTTTAGATATGGTTACAGTCTACGCCTACGCTGATTTCTGGCAAAATTTTGATAGCGTCCTAGAAAAAATCTAACACTACCCTTTTTGAACTCCATCTTTTTCATTCCCATGTGTCTCCATGTAATCTTTGATATTTATTTGGTATGTATATGTAACTTTTCGCAATTCTTTGGTGTTTTTCATTACCCCTCTTGTGCCAAACATTTCTGCATAATATAGCTGTTGAAGGCCATAACAGGAACTTTCTCAAACTTTTATCAGAAACCTCCCCCATTGGGGTTGAGTGTAATTTTACACTGGGTGTCCGGTACGGTGCAACCGTAGTTATATCCAAAAGTGGGGTACCGTTTATTATTTCCTATATCACTGTGCAGATTGAAGTGGTATTAACCCATCCTTGTATTATTTTCTTGGTTTCTGATTCTGTTCATATTTGCAGCAACATCCAAACTCCAAGACACATATCAGCTCCAGTCTCTCCCTTCAGAAGTTTCTTCAACATATATCAAAGGTTACCTCAGAACCATATATCAAAGGTCACCTCAGAACCTCATCGCGCACACCTCTCCGCCAACCACGTCCCGATCGCAGACCCACCGGCCCAAACACCAACACAACCAACTAGCTCGGTTGGTGCTACCCCATATCCCCCCATCATTGGGATCCCCAGATTCTCAAAGGGGTAAATTCAGGATCCCATGATTTCATTGAACCGGCATCCTCAGACTACCCTGCTCTTCAAAAGCAACATACTTATGAACAGTTGATCTTGGCTGATCGAGTGTCTCAGCAACTCCTTAAGCGGTCAAGCGGCGAATCGAACATAGATTCGCTTTCTTTATCAAAGAGTTAATCCTCGGTACCATTCGTTGCAGTAAATGAAAAGATATTATATCTCGATTGAGACAAGTGCAAACCTATCTTTCTTTATCAAAGAGTTAATCCTCGGTACCATTCGTTGCAGTAAATGAAAAGATCTTATATCTCGATTGAGACAAGCGCAAACCTATAGATCTGGGGTTTTGTGTAATATGTAGTACATACAAGCACAAGTATGAACTAGGATGTATTGCATGGTAAAGAAATAAAATTCTTTTTCTTTCATTTATTTCCTTAACTTCATTTCCCAGGTATGATGATCTGTTTGACAATCATAAATGATGAGAAATACATGCTATGAATTACAAAGTACAAAGAGAGTGAGAAGCTGCTTGAGTTCACTTATACATAGGACATATTTACTTGGTCAAATTCATGCTAAAATCCCACAGTTTTCTTGCCAGATCTTTGTCTTGAGCCATTGCACTTGGTTTGGCCAAATTGTTGTCTACAAAATATTCACCACTAATCCCCTTCACTTGTGGATGCAGTGCCACATAACAGGTGGTTGAAGCCCCCTTCACAATAAAATTGCAACGCAGAAAAATACAGAGCGAGAAGAGAAGAAAAGGTCAGTAACATCTAATATCATCAAGATTTCACAGCTTATAAGTTCTTAAACCCAACAAGGTATAGATTAAGTCTTGATTTTATCGAAGATGTTCTGTTTTTTAAATGTCGGACTTACTTGTTGAATGTTTTTAGACCCGATTTTGGCGATTGCGTTGACAACTCCTGCATCACGATGAAGCATATGACAAGTTGGATGTGTGGTTTACAGACGGCTGATGGTATGATTACATAGATATTTTAAGCTACCTTCGAAAACACCGAGATGACGGAAAATATTCGTTGGGATAAATCCAGGATGAACTGAATTTGCAGT
Organism: Lantana camara; assembly: GCA_037501455.1. Classification (NCBI taxonomy): domain Eukaryota; kingdom Viridiplantae; phylum Streptophyta; class Magnoliopsida; order Lamiales; family Verbenaceae; genus Lantana; species Lantana camara. The sequence goes on from CM074863.1 coordinate 27,625,880, forward strand.
TATTTCATGGCCTTCTTCCTGTTCAACAATCCAAGAAAATGATTTTTTCACTAAAAAAGAGACATGAAGAATGTTCACTTACTAGTACCAATTTTGGACAAGTTTAAGAATCCTAAAATTCGGATATAATTCGAATATTAAGTAGAATAGCAAATTACACTTTTAGTCCCATAAGATTAGGTCTTTTGCAATTTTGGTCCCATATTTTTGAAATTACACACATTTAGTCCCATTATTTTCAAAAAGTTACAATTATGGCCACATCTGTCAAATAATCGACAGAAAATGTATTTTTTTACCGTTAAATGCAATTTGGTGGAAAAATTATTGTTCACTAGGTTATCTCTCGTGGAAGTTTGTTTATTAATACCTCATTTTAGCACCACATTACCTTAATGAGAGTGATTCATAGTAATGCTTCAAAGTTGGTTCAGGGTGCTAAAATGAAATATTAATAAGCAAACTCTCGCAAAAAACAACCTAATGAACAATAACATTTCCCTCCCAAATTGCACTTAACGGCAAAAATACATTTTCCGTTCATTATTTGACGGATGGGACTAGAATTGCAACTTTTTGAAAATAATGGGACTAAATGTGTCTAATTTTATAGATATGAGACTAAAATTGCAAAATACCTAATCCTATGGGATCAAAAATATAATTTGCTCTAGGTAGAACGTATAACGATTTAAGTACCTTCAGGCGTCTCGCCAATTCGTTAGCATGTAGGATATTGCAAAGTTTGGTTTGGCCATATGCTGACAATTTATCATACCTGCAACAGAACCAATGAAATATTGTACAAAATATTTATATATCAACCTCCATAAGTATAAAATTTTCCCCCTATCTGATTCCAAATATATATATTTTTAGGTATAATTACCAAAAATCCCATAAGCTCTCCATCAACTAAAACGGAAGCAACTGCCAACACAGGTTGGTCAAGTGGTCTGAGGGTTCTTTCTCGAAGGTAAGGTCCCGGGTTCGAATCCCTTAGGCCACTTGGGATGTGTGTGTCAAAAAAAAAAAAAAAAAAAAAAAAAAAAAACACTAAAACGGAAGCAACTGACACTAAGGGGTTTTATATAATCGGGACCCGGGACAACTATAAGCTGGTGTTATTCGTAAAACGGAAGCAACCTAAAGGGTGGTGGTTGTAATTTTAGAAAAATAGATTTTGTTTTCCCTTTCTTTCCTATGTTCCCCCTTCATTGAGGCAAACCTCAAAGCCAAAGGGGCTTTTGGTAATTATTCTTATTTTCTTAAAGGTCAAACGGCAACAAAGAGAAGGGTGCATTACCCTTCTTGGTCGTTGATTTTGTCAAACCGAATCCCTTCTTTATATGGATGTTCGTGACCGTTAGATGAAAGATTCACGATTCTTCCCTCCCTTTTCATCGACCGAGCAGTTTTCTTCATGTTGTCCAATAACAGATTAGTTAGAAGAAAATGACCTGAAAAAGCAAGATGGAAAACCAATAACAACAGGAACGAATATATACAAAGCAAAATCAATGGACTAACTGAAACTCAATTTCGAGTACGAAAATAGGAAATACCTAAGTGGTTCGTGGCGAATTGTAACTCAATTCCGTCTTTAGACAGCTGGAATGGAGTCATGAATACCCCTGCATTATTACTGACAGTAGAAAAGACCAAAAACAACTCTTTGAAAATCAGTTAGATTATGTATAATATACAAATGAACCTACAAATATAATCAGAACAGGAAATTCATCATTAACAAACCAGAAAAACATAACCCGGAATGTGCAAAGTACATTTTGAGAAGTAGCATCATTCGACTATTCGTGGTAACCATGACACTAAATGATGGAAATAGTTACAGGGGGGGTGATGTGTAATTTCATCCCGAACAGGGAATATTCTTGTAATTCTATACAGTAAAAGGAAAAGGCATTGTAGTTACTGCTAAAAACTCTTCATTTTCATTAAATTCAGGTTGCAACTTGCAAAGCGACTACTTACACCAAAATGTTGAGAGGGCGATGCGACGAATTGAAGTCCGATGCAAACTTTCTAACAGATGCCATTGAACTGAGATCCAATTCCATTGCATCAAGTTTGGCAGAAGGGATCTCCCTAACTACAGCTTCTTTAACTTCTTTCCCAGCAGCCAGGTTCCTTACACCCATTACGACGTGCACGCCACGAAGAGCAAGCACCCGAGCCGTTTCCAAACCGATGCCGCTTGTTGCCCCTGTAATTGCAGCAACATAAACAAAGAAATTAACAATTAAAAGAACTTATACTATGCTTGAAAATGGGAAATAAGAAGCCAAATGCTCAGAAAGTCCCATACATAATCTCTGAAGCTAAATCCAACATATTTATGGAAAATCAAAAGCTAAACGCAGTCAGAGCTTATCGAGTCTCTTACTAGCCTGTTTTGGAGGATATATATTATAAACACTATTGTGATAATAAATTTAAGAAGAGCATACACAACCCAAGAACAGCATCAATATCTTTTTTTAGTTCTATAGCCTATTTTCATCGCGTTGAGTCGGAGATCAGACCACTTCGACATAAAACTTTCTCTATCAATGTAGATGCATTTCCAAAGAGTCAAAGTCAAAACTGATAAAAGTGGGCGGTGGAGGGGATACTATTTATAAGAAACCTCTAATTAAACTAGCATAATCGAACCACTAAACTATCCCACCTACTTAGTTAGTTAGTTAACATGATCAATATCAATTAGTATATATACAACACAGCTAGCCCAAGAACAGCAGAATTTCCATTGAAAATTGAAAAGAAAGACAATCTTGATTTCATCGTAACGAACTAATGAACATGAAGAAAAACAAATCCCAGCAACATATCAAACTTACATAAAGTATCAATCACACACACACACATTTATACACAGATATATGAAACCTGTAACAATGGCTGTGAGCCCAGAGCCGTCGATTCCATCAGTAACTTCCTCAGCCGTGGAAGAGAAAGAAAACCCAGAAGGCCCAGTTCTTTTGAATAGCCACATGATTTCCTATGATTAACCTCTCTCTCTCTCTCTCTCTCTCTGAGTATAATATATGTATATAAGTTCTTGTTTCAGGATCATTAAGAGGTGAAAAAGATGACAAGAAATTTGTGAGCGATATCAATGCATGGTGGGAAATTACTATCGTGTCATAAGAATCACCGCTGTGGCTCCACCTGGATTTCTTCCCATAGACGGCGCTGATTGAGTGGAACCCCAAAATGGAACTTTCTCCAGCAAATTTCAGAAACGACGAAATTAGTTTCAAGATATAAGGGACTGTCAAATAAGGAAGAAAGCAGAGAAAAGAACAAAACAATTAATGGGGGCTTTGATTTTTGGACAAACTATATATATTTTTAAAAATATTATTTTAAATACTACTAAATACGGCTATATAGTACTTCTAACGTGGGAATCGTATAAAATGCTTCCGATGTGAAAAATTAAAATATAAAAGTTGTGTGATTGTAATATCGATATTGCGTCTTGTCCGTGTTTGAACTTTGAACGGATGATCCCTTCTTTCTTTGTTTATTTTCTATCATATCATGTACGATTACGATCACTTTGTTTTTTGTATATGTATTTATGCGGTTTATTTTTTATAGTTATCAGGCATAGGCGTCTAATATATTAATACGATGTCCGAAGTTATATAATATAATAAAATAATATTTTTAAAAATATTTATATAATGAGTTTTTGTTCGTAATTGCTTTATGGAATCTTAAAAGGATGAGAAAACTTCATCCCTATAATATTAAGAGATAAATATATTTTATCATGAGAATTATAATATTTTTTATAATTTATATTTCGAATTATTTCACTTTTCAAATTGTTATCTGACATTGTCGTTTTAAAATCAGGACTTCAAACAGGTATTATTCATCTCAGTACTCAATTACTAAATTGTTATCTGATATTTTTTGATTTTAATAAATTGCCATCTACGCCCACTTTTGAAATCAAGTATTATTTTTCTCCGTACTCAATTACTTCTGCTTCAATTTCAATTCAAAAAAATTTCAGTTTCTATGTTGAAAAATCCATTGCAAATAATAATAATAATAATAATAATAATAATAATAATAATAATTGTTTTTATTTATTTATTTATGAAATTACAATGACTATAACCTTATGATAGTTGCATTTACGAGAAGAGTTTGCAAACACCCCATACACACACAAACACAAAATTTTTATTTCTTTTGAATAAAATCGTACAACAAATAATATACTTGCTAAAAGTTATACATTTATTTAGGTTTAAAAATAAAATTTAATAAGGTTATCCACATCTCCAACTAGCTACTCAGTACTGTTAAGGATTCTTAATTAATATATATAAATTACTAATTTCGACAAATTTGTATCCATGGATGATTATTCAAATTAATTACAATAATAAGCTATACTCATTGTTAACCCCACCTATTTTATTTTTATTAAGTTTGGTGCTATAGAGTATCAGTAACAAGATAATAGAATTGGCTTTTATCCACAATTTGATATGCACTTTCATGTTTGCTAGGTGGTGCGCACCTATTTATTAAATAGAAAATTATTTGTCAACAAAGCTATGATCTAATTCAATCACTTAAAACGTAATTTATTTGTCAACAAAGCTATGATCTAATTCAATCACTTAAAACGTAATTTAACTATATTATTAGCATTCGATGTGAGAATTTACACCTTTAAATATAAGGGCAATCGCGAATAACTCTTCATCAGTTTGAAATATTTTTACTTTAACTCCCTATAAATTTATACTAAATAATAGGGTATAAATACTGCATTAAAATGTTTTTGTATTACATTATGTGAAAATCATACAACATATTTTGAGAGTTAGAATATATTTATAACACTTTTTAATACAACATATTAATAAATTTATACTACATGATATAAATACTGCATTATATCATATTTGTACTACAGTATGTGAAATTTATACGTAGAGAGTTAAGTAAAAATATGATGACCAAGTGAGGAGCTAAGTAAAAAAGTATAATGCCCAATGAGGGATTTATCCCTAAATATAGAGTTAGTTAACCCTAAACTCTAAAACTTAAAACCTAATTAGCATTTTTATTATGAGCATTATACGTTTATTTATCGGTTCAGAATCCAAATCCTAGCGGGTTAGGTTTCTGATTGCCAATAATGTGAATATCCCTTAGAGATCCTACGAGATGGGATTTGATTTGATTTTTTTTTTATAATTATTATTATTTTATGTAGATCAGATGGAAATCGAATTTGATTATGCCAACATCCTTTTTAGTTTTTACTGAAACTCCTCCAACTTCACGGTTCTCGTCGCATTAAATCACACGTCACTCGAGATCAGGCTTTGCGAGGCCCACTCCCTCTCGCTGGACCGAAGTTGTTTTTAGCCCAATTCACTATTCAGGATTTGGCCCAATTACCCTGGGCCAACAAAGTGTTAGTTTCCAACATCATCATGGTATATGATATTTTTGTTCGAGTATTTGTATGACAGGGCATAATTGAGCTCACCTAGTACATGAGAAACATTTACTTGGTTAAATTCATGCTAAAATCCCAGAGTTTTCTTGCCAAATCTTTGTTTGTTGCCATTGCAGTTGGTTTGGCCAGATTGTTGTCTGAGAAATATTCACCACTAATCCCCTTCACTTGTGGATGCAGTGCCACATAACAGGTGGTTGAAGCCCCCTTCAGAATGATTGCACCACATACAAATATACAAGAGCAAGAGTCAGAAATACCCCTCCTTCAGAGGTATATATACATATAACATAATGATGAATGCAGAAACTTACTTGTTCAACATCCTTGAACATCATCTTGCCAAGGGTACCAACAATACCTGCAGAGCCAAGAGGAACCAATTCTTGACTAAGTTAGATGCCGTTATGCAACTCGTGGCAATACAAATTAGCGGACATTGGTGATTAACTTAGTTTATGTATCTTGTCTATCTTTCCATGAATCATTGAAAGGTTAATCACCTTCAAAAACGCCGAGGTGGCGGAAGAGATTGGTTGTAATCACTCCAGGATGAAGTGAATTTGCAGTTATTTCTTCACCATCTTCCTGTTGAAGAATTTGGTCGATAAACACAAGAGAAAATCAGAAATGCTACAGTGAATTTCTGAATATAGATAAATTACTCTCCATCTTCTTACACGTCCAATCCATTTAACAAAACAATATTTACTTGGATTAAATACCTTTAAGCGTCTGCTCAATTCATTGGCATGCAGTACATTGGAGAGCTTTGATTGGCCGTATGCAAACCATCTGCTGTATCTGGACATAGCGAACCGAGAAAACTTATTAACAATGTAATATACATCAATTTCCACAATAAGTATAATAATGCAGAAATATGATGGCATGAAATACCCTTTCTCATCATTGATATTGTCAAAGCGAATTCCTTCTTTATATGTACGGCGATGAGCCTCTGATGAAACATTGACAATTCTACCCTCTCTTTTTGCCTTCCGTGCAGTTTTCTTCATTGTGTCCAGTAACAGATTTGTCAAAAGAAAATGACCTGAACACCAGATAGAAAACAATAACAGATGTATTTGAGTTTCATTAGGATGTAAATGTTTTTGGATAATTACACAGACATACCCCAAGGTTTGCCCTAATTACAGAAACTTCCCCTGAGGATTGAGAAAGTACAAAAACTTCCCATGACATACTTTTAAGATTTGGAATTAACACGTACTGTTATAGTTATTAACTAGTCAAACATTAATCAGCAAGTCTCAACGAAAAATAGGATATTCAGAAATAATTAGACGAGGCGTCATCAAAATGGATTGATCCAGATGAAATAAAAATTATTTGACAGGGGAAGTTTTTCTAATTTCGCAAATTTTGGGGGGAAGTTTGTGCAATTCTATGAAAACCGTAAGGTACATCAGTGTAATTATCCCTAAACTTCTCTAATTGTTTACTTCTTACTGCGATATACCTAAGTGGTTTGTTGCAAACTGTAACTCTATGATGTCCTTGGACAACGTAAAGGGTGTTGCCATCACTCCAGCATTATTACTGAACATTAAAGAAGACAAAATCCAATCCTAGAAAATTAGTAAATCAAAGTAAAAGAATCAAAACTAATACCTTCGTGCTTATGTTGTCAACTCACATCAAAATGTTGAGAGGACGGCGCGAGGATGTGAAATCCGATGCAAATTTCCTAACAGACGCCAACGAACTGAGATCCAACTCCATGGCATCAATCTTAGCAGAAGGGATTTTTCTGGTTATGGCTTCTTTAATCTCATTGCCAGCATTCATATTTCTAATGCCCATTACGACATGGACACCGCGAAGAGCAAGAACACGAGCCGTTTCTAAGCCAATCCCACTCGAAGCCCCTGAAACATGTTCAAAGAAGTTTCAATCTTGGGAAAACTAAGAAAAGGCACCTGAAAATGTCGACATTAACATAGAATTTCAAGTGCAATAACCTTAAAACCGGCGAAATATTACTACAACTTCCAATGCAAAAAACCAAATACATAACGAAAATCCATGCTTATGATGTCAATTGAAAAAGATGATAAAATCCTGCAAATATGCCTCTCAACTCTGAAGCAAATCCAACACATCCATGGAAAGTTAAATCCAGTTTCAATGGCTGAGATTAAACTAATCAACTAAACTGGAAAAAGAAAATTAGCATTCTTGGTCTTGGAAGTAAACGAGGTCAGAGCAAATGATCTAAACGTGAAAGTACAAGCAAATCAAAGCAGTAAAATGTTCATTAGATTTTAATTAAATAAAGTAAGTGAAATGCGAAACAATCATAACCTGTAACAATTGCGGTGAGGCCGGAGCCGTCGATTCCATTGGTAACCTCTTCAGCAGTAGAAGTGGAAGAAAACCCTGAAGGCCCATTTCTTTTGAACAGCCACATATTTATCAATTCCTCTCTCTCTCTCACTGGTTAATATTGTGTATTTCACTATTTCTGCGCTTAAGGGAAAAAAAGATGCAATATTATATTAATGGTGAGATATTACTCTCAGTCTGATGACAATCGCGGCCGTTGTTTGGTGGCTCTGTCTGGAAATTCATCCATATAGACGGCGGTGATTGACTGTAACGGAAAACTGGAAAATTCGCCAGACATTTGGAATAAAGTCCAAAGAGATAAGGTAGAAAAAGGCCCAAAAAAGGGGAATTAGTTTGAGAGGGTTTTTCAAGTGAGTACGAGATTTGTTGCTGTCGACGCGGTATAGAGATTTTTATTTTTATTTTTTACATTTTCCCAAGTGATCCAAGGGATTCGAAATCGGAATCTTACCTTTCAGAAAGAATCTTCAGATCACTTGAGACGGTATAGACTTATATTCATTTAAAATATGCGAATTACAAATTACTAATATATTTTTAAATAACTAGCGAAATTAACATAAGTTGCACGTTTATCATTTAATTTTAAATAAAATTTACTATTGTTGTAAAAAAAAAAAAACTATTATATTTGTTTGATGAATTTAAATATTAATAGTGTCTAATTTAATCAAATAAACATAATAAAATTTTTAATAAATAAATTTAATTTTAAAAGATTACACATATATATAAAACCATTTATATAAAATATCTATTTCAAATTATGTACAGTAATAACATCTAATAAAGTACAAACTACACAAGCAACACATATCACGAGTACTTGAAGTTAACATACAAATTAAATTAATCAAAGTGAAAAACATAATTATAATACATGTAGATGCAACATAGTTATACAAGCAACACAAGTCTCATTGACCTAACCTAACATTATAGCAATTAATTTACATACTTCAAGTTATAATGCAAATTCAATTAATTAAAATGAAACATGATACATATAGATGCAATATGAGATGTTTTTTCCTCTTGACTTATTCTTTTTTATTTTTCTTGTTTCTGTGCGTTCGAAATTTCTAGGGCATCACAAACCCCCTCCCCCTCACCTCCCTAAGAGGATCTAGTGCATAAATCTAATTTATCTACAATTATGTTCCAATTATATCCATTATTTTAAACCTCTTTTATTTATGTGGTCATCTGATTGACTTTTCGTATTATTATTTTTTGAATTTTAATCGATATCCGGTTGTGATATCTTGCACCTTTACTTTATTGAATTTTTTCTTATTTTCGTTCGTTGATATTGATACTTTCATTTGATTTCCCCCCCCCCCCCCCCCCCCCCCCCCCCCCAATAAATTACTCCTTCAATTGTATGACTTATCAATTTCTTACATTTTTTTTCTCATGTATATCATTCCCATCACCTAGTGCTTACTATAAACTTTATGGTTATTGTTATCTCTTGTAATATTTCATGCGATCTATTAATCGTCACTTGAATTGACTGCTTTTCTATGTTTTTTTTAAATTTGAGTGGTAAGATCATGTCATCTTATTTAATTATCACTAGAAACTGTTAGTTTTAGGAACTTTGGCCTTGATTGTCTTCTTGTAATCTGTTGCATGATACTCAATGAACTTGATTGTCTTCTTGCAATCTTTGAGTAACTGAAATATTAACAGTATAGTCTAGTGCTAAGGATTATCATTTCTCAAATTTGGCATTTTGTCTCTTTCGAATTCATCGTCCTACCTTATTCATTACCATTTACGTTTTCTCTGCCACTATTTATAGGGTTCATCTCAGATTAACATTTGTCCAAAGTATTCTTTTTGTTTTGCCCATGCGAGCTAACATTTATATATCGTCATTTTATATTTTCTCATTTGATTTAATTATTTCTAACTCATATAAAATTTAACGGAACTATTACTTATACTATGAAAATATTTATCGATTCTTGCTACTTGGTTTTAACTTTTAGCATTCAAGAAGTGAATCTTGTATACAATCCTCTCTTTAGGTATGAGATTGGTGCCACGTGGAGAGATGTGATTGGCGGGCCGTGCCAGACAGGATTGAATTATTGCTTCATTGGAGAACATATTGGGAGAAGATTCCATTAAATAATACGAAGGCGGACCATTTGTAAACCACTTAACAACATGCCCTGAAAATTGTGAAAATAATCAATACTTTTCCAACCCTCCAACTCAAGGAATGTATTTTATTTTTTGGAATTTTCGTTATCGGGATATGGTTTTGAAATATTTTTGGAGATTGCAATCTAACCTTAATGGATAATGTGCAAGATTTTGTAGTTGGGAGTGTACAATATACTTGGATTACTATTTAAAATAAATTACACCGCAATACAAGCTTTTCATATATATTAACGTGTGTGTGTATATATGCAATACAAGCTTTTCATATATATTAACGTGTGTGTGTATATATGCAATACAAGCTTTTCATATATATTAACGTGTGTGTGTATATATATACACACAAGCTTTTCATATATATTAACGTGTGTGTGTATATATATACACACACACGTATGTATGTATGTATATGTTTTGCTCTAGGTCCTTCTCTATAGCTTTATCTTTTCTAATTACGCAATAGTATATGAAACATAATTATATGGTTAGTGTAGAATTGCCTTAATTCAATAGTGTTTTTAGCTATTGCTATTAATATGTAGGAAGCTGTAAGCCCCTTCGGAAGTCCCTTGCCCTAAATACTAGAAAATGGGGGAAGAGGCAAGGGATATGTGCTTGCTTGGCGGAGCACAAGGGTTGGAATCGTGTTGTCCCGACGATACTTGGCACGGATGCATGGAATGTCGGATAATTGAGCTTGATGGCTGGGCATCAAGCAAGGCTGGGTGCGTGTGTCGCACACGGCGCGCGCGAGACTTGGTGGCTTGCGCGCATTTGAGGGATTTTCCCGCAAGGATGGAAGATTGGGGCGGACCGTTGCGGGCTGGTGCGGACAAGGCAGGCACTTGGCGCGGCTGCGTGCGGGATATGCACGGACGCTAGTGCAAGGCGGCGCGCATGGTTGGGGCGTGCGCGCACAAGTCCAGCAGCCCCAAATCTTGGCGGGAACGGTTATCATTTTAAGCGGGAACGGTTACGCGATGGTTTGTGGCGGATTTCAAGATTATTTGGGCGCCAAAAGCTTCAGAAACGCGGAAGGCTTTGACTCGGGCGGTTATTGAGCATAACCGCCAAGTTAGTGGGCAAAGTGGCTGGAGTAAGTGGCGGTTATGGGCGGATTTTGGTGGGAAATCGCCCAGAACTTAGTGGAGCCTTGAAATTCGAATTTAACCTAGCAGATTGGGTTGTAATCTGCACTATAAATAGGTTGGCCCTGACTTGTGCGAGTTCAGTTAGTGAAATTGTGTGCAAGCAAGCCATTCCTTGTATTATTGTTCGGAAAATTAATATAAGGTTGGGAAGTGTTGGAGCTTTCCCGTATATCGTGGTGCAATTTTAATACAGCAAGTGTGTGTGGGTTTTACTTGTTGTATGCTTGGGAAAAACGTTGGAAAAGGGTTGGGCTTGAGCAATTCACTTAAACTCCAAAGTTAGCAAACGAGAGTGTGGGAAAAATCTAAGGGGAAACACGAGAGTTTGCGAGGTTGGGAAAAGGCTGACTGATTTGTGGGGGCAAATCAGGCCGGAGCTGGTCGGATTGTAGAAAAATTCTAGTTTAAGAGTCCGTACAGCTTTCAAGTGGTATCAGAGCCCGGTTTACGGGTTCTGATCGGTTACTTCGAAGCATGGATGATCAAGTACCGCTGCGTGAAATGATGCTTAACCTTGAGGCAAGGGTTAAGACGATGGAAGAGTATCTTGGGCGGCCTCGCGAGTCTCCAACGATGGCGATTTTCCAGCAAATGCGAGCAATCCAAGAGCAATTTGCTGCTCATGAGGCAAAGATCAAGAAGCTCACGGAGGAATTGCCAGAATTTGTGGAAGGAAGGGTCGTGTCGGTGTCGGAAGATCTCGGTGTTCTCACTGATACCGTAGATCTAAAACTTGATGGCCTAAACATGGAGTTGGGCATCTTGAAGAAGGCTGTGCATGCTGTTGGAGCAGGTGATGGTGCTGCTCCGTCCAAGGTTCGAGTTCCAGACCCTTCGCCCTTTGGTGGTGTTCGGAACGCCAAAGAGCTTGAGAATTTTCTGTGGGATATGGAGATGTACTTCAAGGCCGCGCGGGTGCCTGATTCTGAGAAGGTCTCCATAACCTCGATGTATCTGACGGGAGACGCAAAGCTATGGTGGCGATCTCGTTTGACGGAAGATGCAAGTGCTAATCGAGAGGGAATCGATACGTGGGAAGCACTGAAAAAGGAGTTGAAGGATCAATTCCTACCTTGCAATTCTTCGTGGCTTGCAAGGGAGTCCCTTCGGAATCTGAGGCATGTTGGGACAATTCGAGACTATGTCAAAGAATTCAGTTCGTTGCTGCTAGACATCAAAGGCATGGCGGAAGATGATAAGCTGTTCAACTTTATGGCGGGTTTGCAACCTTGGGCACAAGCTGAACTTCGAAGGCTTGGTGTCAAGGATTTGTCAACTGCCATCGCTGCTGCTGATAGATTGGTGGATTTCAGGAGTGTCGGTGGTCCTGATCTTCGAAACGAAAGAAGGAATTTCGGGAAAGACAAGGGCAAGACCAAATTCAAACAAAAGGAAACCAAGGAGGTGACGGTTGGACCTGATGTTGCTATGGCCAAAGCAAAAACGGGTTGTTACCTTTGTAGTGGCGACCACAGAATGAGGGATTGTCCGAGGCGAACTAAGTTGAATGCTTTGGTGACGGAACCGAACGAAGAGGAAGATGATGGTTCTATTCGGATGGGTTCTTTGCAATTGTTGAATGCAATGCAGGTAATGTCTCGAAACAACAACAAAGATCTGTTGTATGCTAAGGTCTTTGTGGATGGGCAAGAAACGCAAGCGTTGGTGGACACGGGGGCATCAACAAGTTTCATTTCAGAAAGTTTGGTCCAAGAGCTGGGCTTGGATCTTGAGGGATGTTGCAGCGAGGTGAAGGCTGTAAATGCACAACCAAAGTCAGTCAAGGGAGTGGCCAAAATTGATCTAAGAGTTGGTCCGTGGCATGGGCGGTTCGAGGTAGTTGCTGTCCCGCTTGACGACTTTTCCCTTATCTTAGGGAACGATTTCTTGAAGATGGCTAAGGTCACGGTACTACCTTTCCTGGGTGGCTTGTTCTTTACTGAAAGTTGTCCCGGATTTGTGAGATGTGAGTACTCGGTGGGGGAACCTAAAGTTGTCGGAAAGAAGAATGAAAGATTGGAGCAGGCCAAGGGTGAATTAAAGAGGGGTGTCTCGCACCTTGGTTCTCTAATTCGGACGGCAAAATCAAATCTGAGGGCGGACATGGCTATGAAGAGACCCTCAACATTTGCCGAGGATGCCAAAAACAAAGGGAAGCAAACTTGGGAAGCGTTTTCAACACGCCTTAAAGAGGAATTGGATGCTATACGAGGCGATGTGGACCGTTTGAAGGAGGATGGGAATGTTCCAGATGCGAACGACACAAGTGGCAGCCAAACCTCGGGGTGCTCCCACGAACCTCGGGTTTATGAAAGGAAAGAGTTGAAGGTGTACCATCGAAGGCGGGAAGTTGTTCAATTAAAAAGGAAAGAAGAAACGGTGGAGAAATGGTTACCACTAGACTTGGGACCGAGATCATTCAAGGATGTACTCCTATCAAGTCCAATGGAGGTAGACGGCAAAGATGGGAAAGAGAAGGATGATGGTCGGAAGAAGAAAAAGAAAGCCGAATTCAACCCGACGAGGGCGTCGGTTCCTTCTGGTGGGGGAAGTTTGTAAGCCCCTTCGGAAGTCCCTTGCCCTAAATACTAGAAAATGGGGGAAGAGGCAAGGGATATGTGCTTGCTTGGCGGAGCACAAGGGTTGGAATCGTGTTGTCCCGACGATACTTGGCACGGATGCATGGAATGTCGGATAATTGAGCTTGATGGCTGGGCATCAAGCAAGGCTGGGTGCGTGTGTCGCACACGGCGCGCGCGAGACTTGGTGGCTTGCGCGCATTTGAGGGATTTTCCCGCAAGGATGGAAGATTGGGGCGGACCGTTGCGGGCTGGTGCGGACAAGGCAGGCACTTGGCGCGGCTGCGTGCGGGATATGCGCGGACGCTAGTGCAAGGCGGCGCGCATGGTTGGGGCGTGCGCGCACAAGTCCAGCAGCCCCAAATCTTGGCGGGAACGGTTATCATTTTAAGCGGGAACGGTTACGCGATGGTTTGTGGCGGATTTCAAGATTATTTGGGCGCCAAAAGCTTCAGAAACGCGGAAGGCTTTGACTCGGGCGGTTATTGAGCATAACCGCCAAGTTAGTGGGCAAAGTGGCTGGAGTAAGTGGCGGTTATGGGCGGATTTTGGTGGGAAATCGCCCAGAACTTAGTGGAGCCTTGAAATTCGAATTTAACCTAGCAGATTGGGTTGTAATCTGCACTATAAATAGGTTGGCCCTGACTTGTGCGAGTTCAGTTAGTGAAATTGTGTGCAAGCAAGCCATTCCTTGTATTATTGTTCGGAAAATTAATATAAGGTTGGGAAGTGTTGGAGCTTTCCCGTATATCGTGGTGCAATTTTAATACAGCAAGTGTGTGTGGGTTTTACTTGTTGTATGCTTGGGAAAAACGTTGGAAAAGGGTTGGGCTTGAGCAATTCACTTAAACTCCAAAGTTAGCAAACGAGAGTGTGGGAAAAATCTAAGGGGAAACACGAGAGTTTGCGAGGTTGGGAAAAGGCTGACTGATTTGTGGGGGCAAATCAGGCCGGAGCTGGTCGGATTGTAGAAAAATTCTAGTTTAAGAGTCCGTACAGCTTTCAGAAGCCATGATAAGAATTATATATTTTTCTCAAACATCTCAAAATGATATACCGAAACATATCGTATTTATCATGAATCGCACCGGTTCTTCATCAGATGATGAGCCAATGTGAAAACTTTCACGGAGCAGATTTTTGTACCGTCAATCCTTGTTAGTGTAGGAAATTAAAGTTTTTTTAATAAATACGGTGGGACACGTGACAAGTTTTTAGTGGAGTATTAGGGGAGAAAAAGCAGGATTGTAGCCGCGTACGCAAAAGGGTTACATCCATACATATCAATTATCATTGATATGTCATAAATATTCACTCTTAAAAAGTGTCCCCATGAAATTGATATTTGCATGATTTGTGACCAAGTTAAAATGACACATGTGCCCCTCCCTCATGCATAGCAAAAAATTATATGTATATATTATCCCTGAAAAAGATGAGAGCTTTTTCTTTATTAGCATTCGTCAGTGCTTTTGTAATATAATTTAATCATATTTCATTACTATTACACAAGTGCCCCCAATTTTTCTGTATAAATAGGCAACCTTGTCACTCATTATTGTCCATAATTAAGATTCTTGTATTTCCTTTTAGTCCTACAAATTAAATATTTCTTCCAAGTTTTCAAGTGTCAAGTTCTATTTGCTACAAAGAGATGGCAGGACACTGGGCTTGGGCATTTGGACTACTTGGTATGATAATCTCTACCTCCCAACTATGTAATTAATTTTATTTTATTCTTTTATATATGTTACGATAATTGATTTCGATCGTGATTGAAATCGTGCAGGAAACATCGTCTCGTTCATCGTGTTTCTCGCTCCTATGTAAGAGAAACACATCATATATTTATTCTTGGTGGATACAGCACCATCAATTTACCTTATTACGTAAATATGTATTGATTCTATTAGTTTTAATATTGTAGATCGACATTCTACCAAATCTACAAGGAGAAAACAAGCGAAGGGTTTCTATCGATTCCCTGTGTGATCGCCCTCTTCAGCGCGATGCTATGGATATACTACGCAATGCTCAAGCAAAATGCCACGCTGAAGCAAAAGCTCACTCTTTCCGTCCCACTAGCGATGCGACAATGCCCACCTCCGGATATAGAGAGTGGCGGTGCTCAGCCTGCCCAAGTTCCCAATCCTCCTCCACTGGACTTCACGCTTTCCCCACCTCCAGATATAGCGAGTGACGGAGCTCAGCTTGCCAAAGTTCCCGATCCTCTTTCAGATACAGCGAGTGACGGAGCGCAGTTTGCCCAAGTTCCCGATCCTCTTCCAGATATAGCAGGTGACGGAGCTCAGCCTGCCGATCCTCCTCAACGGAATATCCCATTTTCCCAACCTCCAGATATAGAGAGTCAGATAGCTCAGCCTGCCGCCCAAGTTACCGTTCCTCCTCCCCCGGATTCTACATTTTCCGGCGTACTTGTCACTCTCGGCTTTACATCCGCACTCGAATGCTTGCTACTCTTTCTACAGTTGCGGAAGGAGCGCCGCTTCCCCATCTCGTTTCATTTGTTCTCCCTCGCCATTACTTGTGCTTTCGCAACCACTTTCCTCCAAAAAATCATTCATTTTCGTCCCAAGGACAAATTCGCGTCTTAGCTGGAGACAGTGGGGAAGTCTTTTTTTGCAATAGCATTCTTTCTCGCGGTCATAATCCCCTCGCCACTGTGGCTAAGGATTGTCGACACTGTCATTTTGATCTTCGGCTTAGCTGTCGTTTTCAAGTACCGCCAATCCTCATATGCCGGTGTCCAGTTACCCGTAGGGAGGGAGTGTCCTGGCAGAGCCGTCACCAGTTAGTTGTCGCTGTTGGAAAATTATAATTTATACTCAATTTGGTCGAAAATAGCAGAAATAAGATGATATGAGATGGGGCGGTGAATTTCTAAAAATGGTGTTTTTGGTTATATTGTATTTTTGGTGTATTTTTCTGGTGTATTGTAACTTTGGTATAATCCGTTTTTTGAAAAATCGGAATCACTGTTGTGAACAGTAAATCTGTTTTTTCAAAAAGCGGACTCAATACAAAAATCTATCCTCTTTTTGAAAAAACGGATTTATTGTTCATTTGTATTGAATCCTCTTTTTGAAAAAACAGATTCACTGTTTACTACAGTGATTCCGTTTTTTTTCAAAAAGCGGATTACACCAAAGCTGTAATACACAAAAAATAATACACCAAAAGTACAAAAAAAAAATAATAAAAAATTACACACTAAAATTAGAAAAAAACCAGATGGGACTTCTGGGTTTTCTTCGTCTCCACTTATTAAGATTAAACCATTCATATATTTCTTTTAAATTATTTTTACTACATTGTTATTAAGCTAGTGAATATAATCTTTTATCATCTTTCTGTTCAGTTTTCTATCTTTATCTTTTACAATTTCTTGTATCTAGTATTTAGGAATTTCTCTGTATATATACTCCATATAGTTTATCTTTTGAAATGAGAAAAACAGTTCTCCAATTATGGAAAGTAATACCACTGCTACCGTTGTTCATCATTGATATTTTCAAAGCAAATTCCTTCTTTATATGTATGGCGTTTCGTATGTGTAGTTTTCGTCATTGTGTCCAATACTAGATTTGTCACAAGAAAATAATCTAAACACTTGATAGGAAACAGTTACAAATGTATACGAGTTTTGTTTACAAGTAAATGTTTCAGGATATATAACTACACAGATGTACCCTAAAGTTTGTTCTATTAATATTCCAAAAGCTTTGTAATTGTTAGCTTCTTATTGCAAAATGTTAATTAATTGTTGTTTGTACTAATAAGCATCAATGTTAATTGCATGCGTAGAGTTAAAACTGAAGTTGGTCGAGTAATTCATGGGTGACAAGATACTAAATCTATGGTCTTCATAATGTAGAACTAAAATGAAGTTGGTCGAGTAATTCAAAGCTAATATTAAATGTATGATTTGTTTGAAAACGTAGAATTAAAAAACAGAAGCTATTCGCGTAAATAAGTTTAATAGATCTTTATTTTTACATTAATTTTCATCATAAAACTATACAACACAATAGATTTAGTACTAAAAACGTGCTCTAGTTTTAATATGATTGCAATTAATGAGTAATATGTTACTTTTTATTGAACTCTATGTATGAGATCATTCTTGAAACCATATCGTTACATGTTTCTTTTTGGGATCGGTGCAAAAGAGTTGTACCATTGTATGTTTCTTTTGGGAAACTGGAATGTTCAGCCATGTCATTGTATGTTAATTATATTTTAAGATTAATTGCATCTAAAGTTCCTACAATTAAGGCTTATTTATACTTGAAAGGTCATTAATTAATTTTAGAAAATATATTTTTACTTCACATTATTTATTAATGAAAAATTAATTTTAAAAATTATATTTTCACCTCACATTGTTTATTAATAGGATACGAACTCCTTCGTATATTAGATTTTGATCAAGTCGAATACAGTATCCAACATGTCACAATACCACAAAATAATATTTTTAGATATTTCCATGCATTAGAAATCTACATGACTACATTCTTAGAGTCTCACATTAATACTTATGAAATCACTGGCAACATCAAAACTTATCAAAATTAACTGGTATTAACGATCAATTTTGCTTAATTTTACTAGAATTAACGTCAAAAGCTGTAAAATTTTACGGTGTTAATGAATATCATGTTCATTAAGAAAAACGTTGTTTTCCTAATATTATTTGCCCTACTATTTAATGTCCTTAATGAGGCAATGATCCAAATTAAGAAACAAGCTAATAATGAAGCTAAATGTCCTTAATAAAAAAGCCGGAGGCCTCAGCGATGGCGTCCACTAATCTTTTCTAGTCAGGAAGGGCGGCGACTCCTTGACCGATTCAATGCCATGTAACGCGGTTTTGAGTGAAAAATTGTCATAGCGTGTGAAATTACTATTTAGACTGTTTACGCATATTAAAATTACTTGATGGCTTAATCTTATTTATTTACTATGATAATAATAAAATACCTTTAATAGTTCACATAAAAAAAATAAACCAGAACAGTCTTTTCATTGATAATATTTGTCCTAATATTAAATATTTAATGTTCTTAATTATTGAGGTCAAATTTGAAAGTACATATGAGTCGATCATCCAGACTACGAAACAAGCCATGAAGCTATATTAAATTAATTTATATTCTCCATAATATACTAGAGAGTGTTTACTTCACAAGTTAGGTATTTGATTAGAGAAGAAATACCCTTCTTTACTTGTCTATGCCATAGCCATACTTACAAAATGGTAATTTCCTATCCTTTAGCCCCAATTAAATCCAGTTGTAATTTGGCGTGAAAAAGTGATGGGAAATATGTAGTTTTGAACTTATCCCAAAATTCTTATTATTCAGCAATTCTTTTAGAACATTGCTAAATATTATGATATTTTTCAAATTAATCCAAGACTTCATATTTATCATAAGGTTTAGCAAATACGGAAATAAACACCGATTAAAAGGGTATTTCTAGCTACGTAAATTATTTCTTAATTAATAAGGAAGCTTCTAAGTTATTTCCTCGAAATTTTTGATGATCTGCCAAACATGGTCTTGTATAATCCAACCCATGCAAGATGTGAATTGGAATCCACTTGAATCATCTCTAAGTCAATAATATAGTTCCGATTATTGATTCGTGGTAGAATATTCGAAGAATTTAGGTCGTTAATTCAATCAAAGATTTATAAACCTAGGTAATTAGCCATAATGTTGTCATTTAATTTGAAGAAGTATGCAAATCTTTTCTTAAACTTTATTTTCTGTGAAATGGTATGGGTAAGACCGTAAGAGCAATAGAGCCTGATCCAGTGGCGGAGCCACATTGAGTTGAGGGGATACAATTACCCCCTCAAAAAAGAATTTTTTTTTTATTATATAAGTATATATATATGTAATTTTTCATTATTGACCCCCCTCCCCCCAAGTTAAAATTAATAGTAGTGAGGGTCAATATAGTAATTATCAATAATTGAGACACCTAAAGAAAATTTTATGGGATTTTTCTTTAGTATTATGTTTTGGTCGACCCCCTAAATAAAATTTCTGGTTCCGCCACGGCCTGATCGAACGAAATCTCACAACCCACTACTTAGGATTTGATACCAAAAAAACCATGACAATTATAAAAACAATACCCCTTTTGTAATGCAAATTTATATTTTTGTTAATAACTATCATTTTATAAATAGTTTATAATAACTCTCTTTATTGATTCACTAGATTATTCATCTAAAACTTAATAAAATTCGTCATAAGTTTATAGTTGATGAATATTATGTTACATTACCGTTGAGTTTCATCGCATGGTATCTTGGGTTTTCTCCTTACAAAGTTTATCACTATGTGGATCTGAATCTCTTTTCTTTTTTCTTTTTTGAAAATTACAAAATTCATTTTTTAATGTTACCATTATTCTCCATCAATGAGAAAATACTTTCTAAAAAATATCTGTGTGTATATAATACTCTCGCCTTAATCAAATACGCATTCAATATGACTATCTATAGACCCTCGAAAGGTGCTATGACTCGACGGTGGACAAGATAAGATACGAGACGAATGCTTATTTGGTGGAGTATCCTTAATTTGGGGAGTTTTGGCTTGGGCCTTGGAGCAAGATATTATGTCCCGATAGAATTGATGTGGGAGCATAAATTGGCGAGGACAGGGCTAGATGGCTGGAGCGTCGACCATGACGCACACAAAGCTTGAAGGATTACGCGCATGGTGGCTCTCGTATTGGCAACTGGTTGACCATTTTGACCTCTACTTAGGCCTTTGTCTGTGAAATGTCGCTCTAGAACCAGTTTTTTTTCTAGAACTACTATTTTCAATTCTATCAGGAATATAGTTTGGAATTAAGAAAGTCAAGAAATTAATACTTATAACAGGGATATCACCCGTGCCAACCTAATTCCACTCCCAGATTTCCTAACATCCCCGCCTCCTGATATAGAGACCGGTTGTGCTCAGCCTTCCCCGGCTGCCCAAGTTCCCGATCCTCCTCCTGGGAATCCCACATTTTTCGAGTTACAACTTATATCATTCTGTTTTTAGTTAATGTTTGTTACATTGCTATGTGCCTATGTTATTATTAGTTATATTTGTTTTAATATAAGTTTTCTCTCTATTATGTATGCCTTAATTAGGGACTGCATTTTATTATTTATAAAATTTTAGAATTTTATTTATAATACTAAAGATTTTTTTTTTTAAAGTCAGGGAGAAGGAAATTATTTATAATATTAAAGAGTTGAATCCTCAAAAGAAATAAAATTTCAATTCAAGAAGAAAAATGGGAAGCCATCTACACTAGAATTTCATTATCTATCTATATATATTATAAAAGCACGAGTTGGATTTTTGGTTTCTTACAAAATACGGATCGCCTAAAATATCCTCACAATAATTACGTCAATAACTATTAGTCAAGGATAATAATGTAAATACATGTTATAAATTATTAATTTAACTATATTTAAAAAGTATTTATCAGCTTAAAATAGGACTCTTGGCAGAACTAAAATTTCTCCAACTTACCCAAAAAAGATATATAGTTCAATAAGAATTATTTTAATATTAATATATCAATAGTTCAATAAGAATTATTTTAATATTAATATATCAATTAATCGTTTCCAAATTTTACGATATAAGTTGTCTATTTTTCAATTTTAAGGTTTATAATTTAAAACGCTATAATAAGATATATCTAAAAACGAATCAAAAAACAACGAATTGATTCACTTTATAAATTTTAATAAATTTTTATAATTATGAAAAATAAAATATTATTTAAATTGAATAAGTAACATAAGATAACTTTCAATAAATCAATCTTAATGTAAGTCTAATTATATAAGTCCATAGTTTTAATTGTCTAAATTCATAAATTTTCTTAAATTAATATCATATTATAATTCTATAAACTTAATTAACAAAATATAATTGAATAATTTACATAAAATATTTTTTAATAAATTAATTAATTATAATATAATATTTTTTAATTAACTAATACTAATATAAGTAATATAATTGTAATTATCTAAATCTAACCAATCATGTAATCTTTCTTTAGTTTATATAATAAAATATAAATTAAATACGCAAAAGTACAAATAACACTTTTGGTTTGATCTTATCACTTAATATACCACAATTCAGAATGTCAGGTCATTAGACCAAAGTTACTTTAAATTAATAATCATAAAGAGACTCAATGTGTGTGCATATAAAAATAAGATATAATCTAATTTTATATATAATTTTTATAGTATTCGATTAAAAATTCCTTAAATTTTTATATAAATATACTCTTTTAATTATTTCTACCACATAAATAAAATTAATTATAAAAAAATTAACATAAATTTGAACTAATACTCATTAGAGAATACACATAAAAAAATGGAATGAAAGATCAAATGACAAAGACAATGTAAAAAAGAGATAAAGAATAGTTAGTAAAAGAAGAAATACTTAATTTTAATGTATATACCCACGCGTACCAAAATTAAGGACAACTATAAAATATCTTTACAAATATAATTATAAAGGACATGTCAAAGTGAGAATTAATATTGCGTACAATGGTAAACAAAATTTCGAAGATTAGATTAAAAATTTCGAGATGTTAGATTGAATGTCAGCTCAAGAAACGATATGGAGAATTTTCGAATTTAATTTGAATGAGTTTGATACAAAATTTATCAATTTATATCTACATTTTCCAAAGTAGCAATACACGACTTATTGACAAATCAAAACTTGAAGGACATTTTAAATTGGGATCATTACTCCAAAATAATAATCGTTGAACAGTTTTCCATATGCTCGAAAAGTGGAAAAAAAAAAATATACAAAGAATTTTCAGAGCACTATGCATGAGCCAAACAAGGTAAATATACAAAAGATTTGGAGAAAGAATTGATGGTAGATTAATATAACAAAATATTACAACAAGAAGAGATTATTTGGTTTTAAGAGCCGAGAATTAATTGGCTCCAATTCAAGGGACAAACATGCTCGTTTCTTTAATCTTTTAACCATAACGAGAAGAATGAGGAACCTGATGAATACTCTCAAAATAAGGAATAACTGGGCAACCAATAATGATCAACTGAAGCCACACACTTGGGAGTACTACACCAAACTATTCAATGGAGATACCATTAAAGAGGTGATGACCCTTGGTATTAGCTTATACCAACGAACCCTAAGGGGTTAGCGAAAAAATAACTTGGCAAGAATAACCTCAAATGAGAAAATGGTGAGTATATTGAAGAGCATACAACTTTACAAAGCGCTAGGAGAAAATGGTTTCCAAACTTACTTTTTTAAAATCCTATTAGGATATAGTTGGAGTGTCGATAGTGAACTTCATCAATGATTGCATGGAGATAGAATCAATTCCAAAGAAGGATTATCGATTGTTTATTTCCCTAATTTAAAAAATTAATGCTCTAGAAAAATAAACGAGTTTTAGGCTATTATGTTAATGTATTGCTAAAAAATAATTACCAAGATGATTATACTCCGTTTAAGCCGTATATCAAAGAAATTATGGGATCGAACCAGAATAGCTTCATTCTCGACCGAGACACCCATTACAATATCTTGATGCCTAAAGAAGTGTTATGAATGCTACATCACTCAAACGATAAAAAAGGGCATTGTGCTAAAATTGAATCTTGAAAGGGCGTACAACAAAATTCGATAGAATTTTTTGAGAAAAACTTTAACTTTCTTCAAATTCTAAAAGAAAATCATCAATATCCTTATGAGCAGAATGTAGAGGATACAATCGGAAATTCTATAAAATGGTGAACCGATGGAGGTTGTACGGATGTGTGCATTAGATAAGGCAATCACTCTTACTTTATTTTTTTGTACTCTACATGGAACAACTTCCGTATATTATTGAAAAGACCATTTTAGCCAGACCTGGAAGCCAATTACGGTATGTCAGAAAAGGCATCATATCTCAAACTTGTTTTTTGTGGACAACTTAACATTGGGAGCCAAAGCAACCGTGGATGGAGCAAAGTGCATTCAAAGTGTGGTTGAGGCGTTTCGCAAGGCATTACGTCTCAAATTAAATTTCAGCAAATTATATGTGTTATTCGCACCTTATGTGTCAAATAATTTGAAGCAGTAGGTTAGTAGCTAGAATTATGGGTATGGAAAGTATAAACAACTTAAGAAACTAACTGGGGGTGTAGAAGCTAGAACTTTAGCTGAAATTACAATGAACATTTTTCGATCGTGAAATCAAATAGAAAAATAGAAAGAAGATGGAGAAATAAAAATAGAAATACTCATTAAATCAAACTACAATTATGGAGAAGAAGATGGAGAATTTTAGGAAAGGAGGTAATATTGAAAATGATGATATGTCAAACCCATAGTTTTGAGATGTTGATATTTAGTTTAAGGTAATTATACTAAAATTAGTGATTGTTGGAGACATACTCATTAAGCTTATAATGGAACCAAACCTAAGATCAACTCGCCTGAGGAGTAAGCTGTTCAGTTCTCTATCGGGTGGCAAATTGAGGAATCGGCATGAGACGAACCGGTGAGAGTAA
Source organism: Lantana camara (assembly GCA_037501455.1). NCBI lineage: Eukaryota > Viridiplantae > Streptophyta > Magnoliopsida > Lamiales > Verbenaceae > Lantana > Lantana camara. The sequence continues at coordinate 27,650,309 of CM074863.1, forward strand.
AACCAAGAGAGATTATCACATATGAGATTCTATGAAATATCTCATAACTAAGTTTGAAAATAAGAACAAATCTAAGTTAAGAAGAGAACGAGTAATTGTGACTAAGAGGAGTTTGATATCTATAAATAAGGGAAGAGAAATCATTAAAAACATAAGAAAGAATATGAGATAAAATGAGAGAAAATAGTGACTAGGAAGGAACCCAAGAGTGATAATAACATACCAAAAATACAATTTCTCAAGATTATGAAATTAAAAAAATAATAATAATATTTCCATTTTAACTGATGGAATCGAGATCGGAATTATAGAGAAAAATAAGGTGCAAAAGTCATAATTTTAAAAGTGAATATAACTTTTACATTTTGAATGACAACGAAAAGATTCTCCAAAACTTTATAAAGAAAATCAAACAATGGAAATAATAAAGTATATATAATTAATATAGCATTTTATATGATCTGTTAGATTTTTGTCTATATTTTTTATAGGGCTAATCGCGGTCACCCCAATATCCTCTGGGAGGGAGGGGTTGCACTTTCTCCCATATGTTTTGATTTTTAGCATTTACCCTCCTAACATTTGAAAAATACTACACTTAACCCCTTGTAACAAACTTTAATAAAGCAAATCTATATAAAGCTAATCTGAAATGTGTTGATATTATTTATCAAATTGAAGTTCTCGACGCAAGGAATATAACAATGGTCTCAAAATCAAAATCCGAAAATTGACGAAGCTGAAATTATCGGTGAAAGACTACGCACGACGAATGAAACTTTTAGTGGCTAATAGGATCGACTGGGGTATGAACTTTGTTCTTGTTGGAGAGATGAACATGATGGTGGTGGTCTTGAAGCTTGAGTCGCCGTGACGAAGGAGAAATCGACGGTCAAAATTTTTAAAAATGGATTAAGTGTAATATTTTTAAAAGGTTAGGGGATAAAAGCTAAAAATTAAAGCGGGGGGGGGGGGGGGGGGGGGTAAAACCCCCCAAAGGACAGGGGGGTCGATCTGGATTAACCTTTTTTTTTTATATGTCTTTTTATCTATTAAATACATTTGAAAGTTATAAACTATTACTTATGGTTAAAAACTATAATTATTTGGACAAATTATTATACACTTTAAATCTTTTTTTATATAATAATATAATTTTAAATATTTTTATTTTTTTATTTATTTGAATGTTTCTCTACTTTGAATTTTTACTTATATTACATAATTTGAAATACAGATTTCATATAAATATTTTTGTATTTGTAGTTTTTTAAGATCAAAATAGTTCATCAAAAATATTATTATATTATTTAATCAAGTTAGATATTTTTAATATTTTAATTTATTCAATAAACATAATAGCTAAACTTATTTAAATAAAATTAAATGACACTAGTATTTAAGAAAAAGCTCTATGCTGTTTTTCGAAAGGAGAAAGCGCTGTACAATTGCAATATATATATATATATATCGCAATCGGAACATGTATGCGTACCAAATATATATATATATATATATATATATATTTGGTCCATCACGGCCAAAGAACTTTCAGAACGAGAATTGAGAAGGGAAGTAGTTGAGACTTGAGAGAGCGACTACAGAAAAGGGATGAAAAAATAAACTTAATTCATTTCTTTCTCGGTCATCCCCAAACAGAACAATATATTTAACCTACTCTCAATGAAAGGGACATAATTCAACATGATAAGATTGACAGTACACTCTTAATTTTACGTGTTTCTATTCCTTTCCAATTCAAGCGCACCCTCTTTTAATGTAAATGATAAGTTTGGTACAATGCAAGTCCCAATCAGAACTTTATATAAGAAGTAGAAGTCCCAATCAGACTTTATATATATATATGGCTCGAGCATGGGCGGAGCTAGGGGGGGGGGGGGGGGGGGGGGGGGGGGGGGGGGGGGGCCCTGGGGGGCGGCCGCCCCCCCTAATTTTTTTTTTTTTTTAAAGTTTGTATATATATTTTGAAATTTTTATATTTTCGCCCCCCCAAAATTAAAATTTCGCCCCCTTAATTTTGTATATTTTAATTTTCGTCCCCCCTTATCTTAAATCCTGGCTCCGTCTCTGGGCTCGAGAATCGAGATCCTTGATTTGGAAGAGAAAAAAGTTATGGAAAGAGTTTTGCCCTTTTGTCTAACGGAGATAACGGAGTTAAAAAACTCAAATCCAGAAAATTACTATGTGTTAACAAGGATCTGCAGCGCCACATATCACCCATTCATTGGTGTAACGGGAAATATAATAGGAATGCAGAACAGGAGATCTCGTGCCAAGGGTCTGGGACAAAATTTTCCCCAAAAAAGCAAATCAGAACTTTACATGTATATATATGTCTCATAATGCCACTGCAAGTCCCTCACTCCCTCCCAACACTATATATGTATTTTGAAAGGCTCTATTACTCTAGAACTCTACCACCCAAAACAACCATGGTCAACAAACTCCCCCTCCTCGCGGCGCTGCTATTAACGTTCGCCGTCTGCACGCTTTCCCTTCCTCCTTGCCCCGTCTGCCGCTCCACCGCCGTCCCATATCCTCCCAGCACCGCCGCCTCTTACAAAATCGGCTGCTCCTCCGGCACTCTGCTCTTCGATTCCACCAACACCACTAACCCAATCACCTCCATTTCCGCCGCCACCCAGCGCCTCATCGTGGCGCCCTCATCCTTCCTCCCGAACAACTGCGTCGCCACCGATCCCCCATCCAACGGCCTCAAGCTCAACTCCTCCGCCCCCTTTAACATCACGAGTAGCAACACCATATTCTACTTTAATTGCCCCGAAACCACCCTCAATTCCCCTCTTAACTGCACCTTTAATGGCCTCTGCCACATGTACTCCGACGGGACCAGCTCCACCAGCGAGTGCGGCGACAACGTACCTTGCTGCGCCGGCGGGTCGACGACGGTGTACAGGATACAGGTGATGCAAAACGGGTGCCGGGCATACAGGAGTTTCGTGAACTTGGATTACTGGCTGCCGGTGAGCCAGTGGCCGCCACCCGGGGTGGAGCTGCAGTGTATCTCGCCGCCGGGGCCCATCCGCACATCTCACGGATATCGCGGTTTAGATTCTACATGCAAACGCGATATGAATTCAAATAATGGTGTCAATAGGTGTTTCTGCGAATCGGGTTTACAGTGGGACCTTGTCACCGGAGTCTGCGCTAATGGAGGTGGGAAGGACCGTATTGCACTTATAGCAGGTTTAAGTGTTGCCCTCGGTGTGGCAGTACTGGCATTCACACCCTTACTAATCACCTTCTTCCTCTACAAACGCCGCCACCGTCGTCTCATAGAAGAGCAAGAACGCCACCCGTGCGAGTGCGTGGAAATCGTTATAGAGAGTGACGGAGCTCAGCCTGCTGCCACGGCCGCCACCCAAGTTTCCGATCCTCCTCCACGGGATGTCACAATTTCCCCACCTCCACATACAGAGACTGATGGAGCTCAGCCTCCTGCCACGGCCGTCACCCAAGTTCCCGATCCTCCTCCACGGGATGTCACAATCTCCACAACTCCAGATACAGTACGTGACGAAGCTCAGCCTGCTGCCACCCAAGTCCCCGATCCTCTTCCACGGGGTTTCACACTTTCCCCAACTCCAGATATAGCAGGTGAAGGAGCTCAGCCTGCTGCTACGGCCGCCACCCAAGTTCCAGATCCTCCTCCAGATATAGCAGGTAACGGAACTCAGCCTGTTGCCACAGCCGCCACGCGAGATATAGAGAGTCAGATAGCTCAGCCTGCCGCCCAAGTGAATTCCACATTTTCCGGTGTACTTCTCACTCTTTGCTTTACATCAGCACTTGAATCCTTGCTACTCTATCTAGAGTTGCGGAAGGAGCGCCGCTTCCCCATCTCTTTTCAATTGTTTTCCCTCGCCATTACTTATGCTTTTGCAACCGCTTTCCTCCAAAAAATCATTCATTTTCGTCCCAATAACAAATTCGCGTCCCTGCTCGAGACAGTGGGGAAGGCTTTTTTTGCAATAGCATTCTTTCTCGCGGTCATAATCCCCTCCCCATTGTGGCTAAGGATTGTCGACACTGTCATTTTGATCTTCAGTTTAGTTATCGTTTTCATGTATCGCCAATCCTCATATGCCAATGTCCAGTTGGGGAGGGAGCCTCACCTGCTCCTCACAACCCAGCAAGACGCTGCCGCCATCACCAATCCCCGCACACAACACCAGCGACCAGATCCTCCGCCGCTTCCACCCCATCCCCAACGCTGCTTTCCCCCTGACATTGACTCAGGCAGATCAAGCACCAGCCACCAAGGGTTTGCTCGTTTTTTGAAGATGATGTGGGTAAAATAGTACAAAACTTCAATATACTGTTGCAATTCTTTTGAGTTAGTGTTGTGAAAACTCAAAATATATATATATTTGTTTTGGTAAGACAAGAACAGAGAACTCAAACATTCTTTGTAAATGTTATTATTGTTGTAATATTTGTTGGGTATTGATTTCCCCTTCAATGCATATCCTTCAGTTTCGTTTTCTTAATAAATGTTTTTTATTTCCGATTTTCCGGTTTCTTACCGAATCTGAACTGAAAATTTTTGGTTTTTGCCGAAGGGAATCAGATTCCCTTTCGGCTCCCTAAATGGTTAGCAAAAATGCTAACCCTATTTTTGGTTTTTTATCAGATTTTTCAAAAGAAAATGACCTAAACACCAAATAGAAAACAATTACAAATGTATTAGCAACTACAAAGACGAAGCCTGAAGTTTGTCGTAATTACGAAAATTTCCCATGACACATTCTTAAAATTTGATATAACACATACTATTTAGTCATGAAATGAAATCAAATATCAATTGGTAAGTGTCAAGGACAAAAAAAAAAAATAGAGGTGAAATCATCAAAATGGATAGATGCAGATATAATAGAAATTATTTGACAAGGAAGTTCCTGTAATTCCGCAAACCATAGGGGAAGTTTGTGTAATTATATGAAACTTTAAGTTACATCAGTACAATTAATATTCAAAAGCTTTGTAATTGTTAGCTTTTTATTGAAAAAATACTTAATGGAGTAGTTTAGGGAAATTCTTGTATGAGCCGGGTGTAGGGCACTGTTCCCTACACCTGCCTCTAATACACAATTAAAAAAAAAAATTTTCCTCTAATACACAATTAAAAAAAAATTTTTTTTTTAATTGTGTATTAGAGGCAGGTGTAGGGAACAGTGCCCTACACCCGGCTCATACAAGAATTTTCCGAGTAGTTTACGATGTGAACTGAAAAGGATCATAAAATCCTGAAAATATCCAACAGATTCATGGAAAGTTAAATTCAGTTTCTATGGCTGAGATTAAACTAATCATGCACGTAAACTGTTAAAAAAGAATCTCATTCTTTGAAAGAAAACGAAGTCAGAGCAAATAATCATCATTAACTAGTACTTTATTTGATAAGTACTCCATTAATCTAAACGTGAAAGTACATACAAATCAAAGCAGTAAAATGATCATTAAAACATGGAAATGACCTGTAACAATGGAGGTGAGCCCGGAGCCGTTGACTCCATCGGTAATCTCTCTCTCTCTCTGAAAATAAAATTTCTTCAGTTTTTGTGTTTCTGCACTGAAGGCAAACGAGATGGCAAAAAAGGTGTGTAGCATTATTAGAATAATGGTAAAATATTAGTCAATTACACCTGGTCTTCATCCCTGCCGATGGATCCGCGGTGATCGACTGTTACTGAAAAGTGAAAACTGGAAAATTCGTAAGACGATTAATGAAAGGTGAAGTCCAAGAGAGAACGTAGAAAAAGGGCCGACAAGGAAAAGGAAAAACATGATACAAAGGCTACAAATATCTGGTCTTTGGCTATAGACCACATATTTGTAAAGAAATATATCCAATCAAAAATAATAACAAATTATGACCAATAATAATAAAGAAATACGTACACATTTTAAATGCTGCGAAAATCATGACCCTTAATTTTTATTTGTCCCCACTCAGTTATTTTTCGAGATTGTGTACTACGGATGTTCAACGTAGAGTAATTCTTCTAACCCAATTGTTTTGTGTATAAGACTGATAGTTGTCATTTGATACCACCCGTTAATGTTTGATTCCCATAATTATTTTAAAACCTACCCCTTTTTCATCAAAAAAAAAAATTATATAAAAGAGTAAATCCTATGTTACCACTAAGTAGTGTAGTTTAATAATTTTGTGTTGTACTATTTTAATTAAATATTTTATATTCGAGTTGTTAAGTATACAACTTTTATTGATAAAAAAAAAATAATAAATTACATTTTAGTAATTCTAACCAACTCTATTCATATAAGTAGATTATTATAAAAAAAAAAAAATTCCTATGATATCATGGATTGGTGCACCGTGCACCAATACATTTTGCAGCCATATGAAATTTCATTTCCATTTTTAATATTCCACAAAGAATTTCATTTGTAGATGGATGACAAAAAATATAAATAGACACTTATAAAATTATTATATTTTATATTGTATCATGTCGGATCTATATCCGTGCCAGTATATCACAACACAAAATATAGTATCCAATTAGGAAACATTTACTTGGTCAAATTCTAAAATCCCAGAGTTTTCTTGCCAAATCTTCATCTTGAGCCATTGCACTTGGTTTTGCCAAATGGTTATTTGAAAATAATTCACCACTTATCCCCTTCAGTTGATGCAGCGCCACTTAACAGGTGGTTGAAGCTCCCTTTACAATAGTTACACCACATATAAAAATTCAAAGAATTTTTTTTTTTTTTTTTTTGCAATGGCACGGGCAAGACCTGCATTAAAGGAATCATCAACTAAGTGATATACGTAGTTGATTAATATATATTTGTTCCGGACATTGAGTGTGTTATGATAAATGTTAAAATAAAATCAAAAGAAAATTCATACACATTCTCTAAAAAATGAAAAATTCGTGTGTCTCATGTGTGCTCACCATAAAATTACATGCAATTTGAAAGGTAAACATACTTTTTGGTCAAATTTTGGAGTTTCATTTCCATGTTAATATTTCTTTAAGGTAAAATTGTTAGTTTATAATTTTTATTTTGGTAGTACAACGTGTTGAGCAATTTCATCCCACTTGGTCAAAAAGATCAATTCCAGTCAAGTATAAACGAGATAAGTCAAAGAAAAAGTCGAGAGCACTTGCCGACCCAGAAAAACATTCAAACAATTACTATCGGAAGCTAGTGACTTTTGGGCGACTTTTTTCCAAAGAAATACTTCAAATCAAATGAGGAAGAAATTCCCCATACTGTCTCTTGTCATGTTAATAGCGCTGCGACGATTGCCTTCACGGACGAAGATTTGTTGCTGGTACCGAAACCGCACAATCAACCACTTTTCGTCTCAACATTCATGCAAGAGTAGAAAGTTAATCTAATATTGATGGATGAGGATCAACTGTTCATATTATGTCGAAGTCCACTATGAAGAAGGAGATGCAAGAACAGAAAATTAATCGTATATTATGAAGACCACTTTTATTTAGATTATTTAATAATTTATACTATTTACTCGATATCTGCCAATTGCAATAAGCTTGAATTTATAGTGCAATCTGCTGTATTAAGATTGATTTATATCTCCCAAGGATATCTTAATGAGGAGGCTGGAGGAGCAAAGCGTATCATGTGGTCACTCACATGACGTCATGTTTCATGACGTCACATGCTATGTGATATGCCAATTAATGATATCATACACATTTCTTTATAATTCTATTGTTTTTAAACAGATTAGGTTAAATAAAACATATATTAATCGGATTTAGGAATCCTATATATGACTTTTATGCAACATGACGAAAAATATGAGTCATGACTCGTCCCTCGTCACTCAAAAATAAACAAAATACAACCTGCAACTTCTGGGGGCAAAAAATAAAAAAGAACATGGAGGATTGGTGCGCAACTGTATATATATATATATATATATAGCAAAGGCATCTTAAACTTTAGCTAGTAAGTGATGGATTCAAAACCTGCTAAAATCCTGCATTCACTGAAGCGAAAGCTCACTCTTTTCGTCCCACTTATGGCGCGGCACAGCTCACCTCCGGATATAGAGAGAGTGGTGGTGCTCAGCCTGCTGCTGTCGTCGCCGCCCAAGTTCCCGATCCTCCTCCTCTGAGGAATTTCACATTTTCCGGCATACTTGTCACTCTCTGCTTTACATCGGCACTTGAATCCTTGCTACTTTTTCTTCAAGTGCAGAATGAGCAAGGCTTCCCCATCTCGTTTCATTTGTTTTCCCTCGCCATTACTTGTGCTTTTGCCACCACTTTCCTTCACAAAATCATCCATTTTCGTGCCAATGATAGATTCACATCTCAGCTCGAGACTAAAGATGTCAAACGGGCCGGGCCAGCCCATGAACCCCGTGACCCAGCCCGGCTTCGAACCGGCCCAGGCCCAACCCATGAATATTATGAGGCGGGTTGGGCTGGGTTTGGGGTATTAGGCTGGGCCCCTATTGGGTTTGATTCTAAAACCCAGCCCAGCCCGTGAACAGGCCCACTTAAACCCATAACCAGCCCGGACCAGCCCGTAACCCAGGCCCGGCCCAAGTTCGCTATTCCCTTAGCACAAAATCTCCCAATATACTATTCAATGTATTCTTTTTTCTGTTTTTTCTTTTCTTGGCCCCATTCATACAAATCCAATATTTTAATTATAAAGTTACAAATACAAATTAAATAAGACAAGCCCAATCTATATAAATTTGGATTAGCTATTTAATTACACATTTGTAATAAAATTGAAACAATTATTATATTAATTATATATAATCATTAGGTTATTGTATATGTAATTAGAACTGTTTATTAAGAATATAGGATGAAGAATTAATGTCTCTTTAAATATTTTTTTGGTATAAAAATATAACATAAACTTAGATAAATAATAACTTGAAAAAATTTTAATAACAAAACAACAAAACAAAAACAATCTTGCAATTTTATAAATGTAATAAAATAAAAAATCATTAATATAAAGTAAAAAGAATATTAAATTTTAATATAACAAAAGGATAAAAAAAATGAAAAGTTGACCCACAAATTTAGCCCATCAAAATTAATAGACGAAACCCACCAAACCCATTAGGCCCAGCTCGTTAGGAACCGGCCTAGCCCATTATTTGTGGGTTCATGGGCTGAGCTGGGCCACTATAATTTAATTCAAACCCAGCCCGGCCCAGCCCACTTCAAAGGTGGTCCCGGGCTAACCCAACCCGTTACTGTAGCGGGCTTAGACGGGCTTGCCCAGCCCGGCCCAATTGACATTTTTACTCGAGACCGTGGGGAAGGCTTTATTCGCAACAACATTCTTTCTCGCGGTCGTGATCCCCTCCCCATTGTGGCTAAGGATTGTCGATGGTGTCGTTTTGTTCTTTGTCTTAGTCGTTGTTTTCAAGTATCACCAATCCTCAGATGTCAATGTCTAGTAAGCCGTGGGGAGGGAGCGCCCTGGCAGAGCCATCCCTGGTTAGCTGTCTCCGTCTTTGAAAGTATATTGTACATGCTATTTAATTTGTCATTTTTCTTGAATTGTAAGTCAATCATACCACAAATATAAAATATTGTACCCCTTGTTACAATATTGATTTGGTGGAATAGCAGAAATAAGATGACAAGAAAATGCCCTTGTTCATCATTGATTTTGTTAAAGCAAATTCATTCTTTATACGTACGGCGATGAGCCTCTGATGTCCAGTAACAGATTCTTCATAAGAAAATGACCTGAACACCAAATAGAAAACAATAATATATGTATTTGAGTTTCATTAGCATGTAAATGTTTTTGCCATAATTACACAGATGTACTCTAAAGTTTGGCCCGATTACACAAACTTCCCATGTCATAATCTTAAGATTTGGCGTAACACATACTATTATAGCCATGAATTAAAATCATATATTAATCAGCAAGCTCCAAGGCAAAATAGGTGATTCAAAAAAATTTATAGGTGGAATCATTAAATGGATTGATCCAGATGGAATATAAATTATTTGATAGGGGAGGTTTTCGTAATTTCTCAAATCTTGGGGAAAGTTTATGTAATAATAACAAACCTTAGAGTTAAGAGTATGTCTGCATAATTATCCAAAAAGTAAACATACTTTTTGGCCAAATTTTCGAGTTGCATTTCCATCTTAATATTTCTATAGGGTAAAATTGTTGATTTATAATTTTTTTGGTAGTGCGAAAATAAAATTTTGTAGTATACACGCAAATAGGCACAACAACACACACATAAATTATTTTTTATATTTTACAGTGTAATAGGTGAATGACATGTCACAGGCCCATATATAAGGACATATGACATGAATTCTTTTATAATTATCACATGATAGATATTCTTTTTTTTTTTTTTTTCTGAAGAACACATGATAGATATTCAACTCAACACAACACGACATATAAACATATGTTTGAATGAATTTGTATGCACATCACATGCATCGATGAGATTAGATGTGTCTAACGATTCCATCATTGACCTAAATTTCTAGTTCCGTCCCGTATCATGTATGGTTTATTATAACATTAGCTAAGAATGTTGAATTACCTTCAAAAACACCAAAATGATGGAAAACATTGGTCGGGATTACTTTAGGACGTAGAGAATTTGCAATTTTGTCTTCACCATTCAAGATAATTAAATTTAAAAGAATTTATAAGGGTTAATTTTTGTTTGTGCCCTAAACATTGGAAAATTTTGCATTTTAGTATCTAACTTTTGAAATTTTATATTTTAGTACCCAATCTTTGAATTTTGTTGCACGTAAGTGCCCCGACCAATAAGAAAATGACACGTATACCTAACCGACCAATAAGAAAATGACAAGTCTGATACTGGGCACTTAAGTGCAACAAAATTCAAAAATTCTAAAGTGTAAAAATTCAAATATTGGATACTAAAATGCAACACACCCCAAATATAGGGGTGAAAAAAAGATTAACCCTATAATATAATTTGTTATAAACATCCAATCTATACAATTAAATTGTGTACTGAATTAAAAACCTTCAATCGTCTTGTCAATTCATCAAAAACGAATCTGTACCTGCAAAATCAGGGGAAATTCGTCCCTTGTAATCTGAATAATCTCCGTTGGACCCAGTCCCATACTCCCATTTAATCGAAATGGATAATTATTGATACCAAATATTTAAAACGAATTAATTCTGATATGGGTCATTACGACATTACCCATTTACTGTTATTATTGTAACCACACCAATTATTATCATGGCCCAAGTCCAATCCAGAAAGCCCAAATCTCTAACCCAAGTTATAAATCTAAAGTCAACACACGTCATTAGAATATGGGCCCTCGACGGCCCTTCTCACGTTGGGTTGTGTATTCAAGTTTTAGGAATGGAAGAACGATATGATTGTCACATGAGATTACAGAATCAGATCTACTGATACGTATTCTTTGTCAATGTTACTATGGATAGATAATGTATGAATACAAATATCAAGTTATACATATGTCACGATTATGTCTTTTTTTTATTAAATTCACCATGTGTAAGGTGTTTTGACGAGAATAATTTTAAGGGTTAATTTCGGTCAACCCCATCCTTTGAGGGTAGTGTGGTTTGTCCCCTTTTCTTTCATTCTGTGCATTCAACTCCCTTATCTTTGAAAAATGTTCACTTAAACCTTTCCGTAGGAATATTCCTGAATATTTGGATTTTATGAATAAAATTTTAACGTAATTTCTAATTACAAATCTATACACTTTACATGTCAAATGTGTTGATATTATACATCAAATCGAAGCTCTTTATGTAAAGAATACAATGGTGCTTTTGAAATTAAAATTCGACAACCAACGCAGGATGAATCAATGGTAAAAAATGACAAACGACCGACGAAACTTTTCAAGCGAATTCCAACAGTTTCCGATGGCCAATTGGGTGCATGGTCAATTGGGGTATGGGTTTTGTTCGATTTGGAGAGAAGAACACGATAATGGTGGTTTTGACTCTTGGGTCACCGTGATAGAGAAAAAATCAACAATTAAAGTTAATTTTGAACGGGATATTCCCAAATATTCTGCCAAAATAGTATCAAAAAGGTTAAATGTAACAATTTTCAAAGGTCGGTAGATTAAATGCGCTGATTGAAAGTAAATGGAACAAACTGCATTACCCCAAGGATGGGGTTGACTGAAATTAGCCCTACTTTTAAATATGTACTAGCATATACCCCGTGCTATGCACGGTTTTTATATAAAAATTATTGATTTATAATATTATATATTAATCGTAAATATTGTAAACTAAGATAATGTTAAAAAATAGCTTATTTAGAATAGAAAGTTAATTTATCTAAAATATATAAAATAGAAAATCATCCAAATTAGGGTATAATACATTATACCGAAACTGGGTAAATTTATTATTATTATTATTATTATTATTATTATTATTATTATTATTATAGAATGAACCATATAAAAAATAATAAGTAACAAAAAGAATAATAAGTAAATAATCAATTTATGTAAATTAAATTTAATGAAAACGAATAATAATTCAAGATAAAAAAAATTACATTCATATTTCAAATAAATAGATAATTTCAATAAACTAAAGTACCAAAATTTGGGAAATATTTATAACCAATAAAATAATTAATATATTAATTTATTCTAAATTTAATGAGAAGAAAAAAAAAATAGAAAAATACATTTGTTTGTTTTACAATCACATTAAAGATCCTTGGACCGAAAAATATTATTAAGAAATATTAGTAAAATTTATAAATAATTATAAATTTAATAAAAAAACACAATTATTTTAAAATTTTTAATAAAAAAATACCATACCAAATTAAAATTCGGATAAAAAAATTTAAAAAGTTGAAAAAGTTATAAATAAGTAATAGATAACATTCTAAAAAAGAACTAAAAGTAAATGGTATTAAAAAGTAATTAAATATTAAAAAATACAAATTATATGAAAATATAATATATTTCTTCGATTTTGGGGATAACAAATTAGTCAATAGAAAAGAAAATTCGCTCAATCATTAAGAAAAATGAATAAAAAATTTAAAAAAAAAATAAAATTCAAAATAAGTAAAAATAATATTAAAGAAAAATAAACATAACTATATTAAGTATGTAGCCATAAATTAAATGAAATTAAAATTTTAAAAAAATGTTCATCAATAATAAACAAAAATATCTAAAAGAATTATATAAATCATAAAAATTAAATGAAATAAAGATAATAAAAGAAATATATGAGAATCTGACAAAAGAAAATTTATTAAAATCTCACATATATTTATGGATAATTCAAAAAAATTTGTACTCTGCACAAACAAAATTAAAAATTATGTCATATATGATGTGTATGCTTTTATAGATAGATAGATATATTAAATGAAATTACAAAAAAATGAACAAAATAAAAATATATATACATTTTTTATAGCTAAATTATAAAAAAAAATAAAAAAATTTAAATATAATAAATAGAAAAAAAATTCATTAACAAAATCTACGATAATTAATGTAACTTATAAAATAATTAAAAAATAAAAATTCTTAGACTACAAAACAAATATAAACTTATTACCATCATCTATTGTCGATATCATGTCAAAAATCAATGATAAACATGATATTAATGACGAAAATAGATGAGAAATTAGAGAAAAGATTAACAATAAATTAAAAACTAAAAATAATATAAAAAATAAATAAATATATCCTAAAACATATTAAAGTTCAAAGTGAAAAAAATATGAAATAACATTTTTTAATTGCGTGAAGAAATTATTAAATTTAACTTTTAAATGTCTCCGATTATAAATATGAAATCAACTCAAAGAGAATCCTAAATCATTAATGAATGACAAAAGAACAAAAAGTTAAAAAAGCAAAAATTCGTCAATAATTTAATTAGCTTTGAGCATAACGTTAAATACTAAACTACCTCATTTTGAGTTAAAAATATAATTATTAAAATATTTAAAAATAAATTATTCAATAATACTTCAAATGCGTCAAATAAAAAATTAATATAAAAATTAATTTAAATACAATAAATTCCTTTGAATAAACAAAAACAATTAAAAAAAAATTAAAAATGATAACAATGAAAAGTTAGAATAATTAGATAAATTCATAAAACAATAAAAGTAAAAGTCCAAATTCTCCAAATAAATTTCATAAAAAATATAAATAAATAGATTTCTAAAAAAGCTAAAATCGACAACAACAAAAAATATATAAAAATAATAATGAATCGAAACAAAGTAAAAACTAAAAAAAATTTGTGTACCAATACACAAGTTTTGAACCTTTGTAATTTCTTTAGATGAAGTTTGCAATATAAAAAATAAGAAAATAATTGTATATACCGTGATAGAGGCGAAAAAAGATGGATGAAATCGAAGGTGTGAGAATGAAGAGCAGAAGAGAGAATGGGGAGGCACGAGAGAAAAATAGCGTTTGAAGATAATGGATAAATGCTTAAAACTTTTATAATAAATATAAGAAACCCTAAAAGATAAATAAGTATACAAATTAAGTTGTCAATTTAAAAGATTTAGTAAATTAGGGAGATAATTGATATGATTTTTGAATTGTTTTGAAAAATTAAAGATTTAAATTATTACTAAATGACCTACCATAAAAATAATTTTATCATTTAAAATAATTCAAAATTCTAGAAAATTAGAATTTGGTCAAAATTAATATAATTGGGTCAACAGACACCCTTCCTATACATTATAGTATAGATAAGTGCTTTCACGACTAATTGAAATCATAGGAAGACCTACGATGAAATAAAAAAATCCAGGGGAAAGTATCATTTGAATTTAGAATTTGTTCGCAACCTTGATTTTGACTTATAAAAAATATACATATAGCAATTTACTACTATTTAACGACGGAAAGAAAAATAAAATATAATTTGAGGGGAAAAATTAAGATTTTTACCTTAATAATCTCATTTTAATGCTCAAACGACAGCTCGTGTGAGACACAATCATATTCGATTTCTTACAAAAACTTAAGTGATATTTTGGTAAACACGACTTATGAATTATTAACACGACAGTCCAATTATAAGTCTTTCTCACCAAACTTTAGTGAGAATTTGGTCACATTATTTATTTTAGGGATTCAAATGTCATTTTAAAATATTAAGAACGAAACAATACAAAATTGAAGCCTGAATATTTGTCCTTCACTTTATTTTGGTTGCCAATATGAAATTTCATGGTATTTTTTTATGAAACTCTTTTGTCCGCTTTAATCATAATAATACATGAAAGATTGTGAAGTACTCTAATTAAAGTTATCGAAGTTTTAGAAATTAAAGGATAAATATTTGATCTATTCCATCTCTTGAGCCCCCAAGAAATTAAAACCCTCCTCCTCGTTGGATTCAATATATCTTTTGATTCTGTATACGTGGATATGTGGATAATTATTTTTTCTGAAATTTTCAAATGGAAAATGTTGAAAATGGTGTTTCATACAAGTATCTAACACGATATGATAAAATGATATTTTTAGATGTTGTTGGTGTATTGGAGGAGTTCACTCACCCCGGTTACACACTACAAGAAATTCTGCAAATTTCGAGGGAAAGTTGCCGTCGGAATTCCCTCGGTAAACATCAATTTTTTTAAAAAAATTTAATTAATTCCGACGGGATTTCCCTCGAAATCCCATTGGAATTATTTAATATTATTTAAAAATATTTTCTTTTAAAAAACCGACAGGATTCGGAGGGAAAGCCCGTCAATTTTATTAAATACAAAATATAAAAATAGAACTTAAATGTTTCCGACGGGATTTCCCTCCGAATCCCATCGGTTTTTTTAAATATAAAATTTAAAGAATAATAGTAAATAATTCTGACGGGATTCCCTTCGGAATCCCGTTGGAATTTTTAGAACATAAAAAAAAAAAAAAAGAAAAAAAAAAAGAGAGACTATACGAAATAAAATTAAAATGAGAGGCCCTTTTTCTTCCCCACAATTTAACCCTAAACTTTGAACCCTTTCTTCCGCAACTCCTCCGCCAACTCCCTCGCCGCTCATCGCCGCCGACAAATCCCGCCCATCACCTACGAGGCGCTGCTCATCGCCGCCGCGCCGCTCTATCCCTCTCTCTCTCTCTCTCATCAAATCGGAGAGTCCGAACCGGATCCGTTTCGATTGCGCACGGCTCCGCCTGCACCGCTGCCACGCGCGTAAGCCTGCACTGCCGTTGCTCCGCCTTAATACGCCTGGTATGTTTTCTTTTCCTTTTATTGCATTTCTGAGTTTGTGTTTTTTTTTTTTTTTTTTTGTTTGGAAATGTTGAGGTTTAAATAGTGTATATGTGTGAATTTTGCTTTTGATTATTTGAGATGTGATTCGTATGTTGTGTTTCTGATTTGATTTAAGTTTTTGATACTCTAGTTTTGGGATTAATCTTTAATTTCGGGAAGGGAGATCGGGGCAACAGATTGGTGTAACATATTGGTATAAAACTCATTTAAAGCAATTGGTGAAAAAATTTTGCTCCTGCTTTGTTCGGTGTTAGCATACATATATTTTGGGATGTTGAAAAACACTTGTCAAAAGATTTAAAATGTTGATTTAGTTACTTGCTTCAATGTGTTTTTCTTTTTGTTCCTTTCTTACCTAAGTTGGCAAAGCTTGGAACTGGTAGAATTGCATTGCATCCCTTTCTTACCCACCAGATTGTTTTGTTGTTTCATTGTATAATTTGTATGAGGGTGTTTGGCTGATCTTATTAAGATGTTTAGTAGCTTATCAAATCTTAACTCACTTTTGCAAGCACATTTTAAAGATCTTGGACAACAAGAAAAGGAGTAGAAGGATACTGTATTCTTAGTTCTAAATTATGATTTAATTTTGAGGGTTTTTTGAGAATTCATGGAGTTGTGATGTGTGCTGGGATGTAGCATGAATTGTTGTTGAAGGAATCCATGATCTGGGTTTGTTTTTGTTTAATTTTATTACTTTTTAATAAAAATCCGATAGAAGTCCGAGGGGAATCCCATCGGAATTGTTTAATTTTATTATTAATTTTTAATAAAAATTTAATCCGACGAAATTCCGAGGGGAATCCCATCGGAATTGTTTAATTTTATTATTAATTTTTAATAAAAATTAAATCCGACGGAATTCCGAGGGGAATCTCGTCGGAATTGATTATTTTCTTAAAAAATTTAATACAAATCCGACGGGATTCCGAGGGAAATCTCGTCGGAATTAGTTTTCTTTATTTCCAAATTTTGACTATTCTGACGGGATTTCCCTCGGAATCCCGTCGGAATTATTTTAATTTTATTTTTTTTAGTTTTTTTTTTTCCCTCGGAATTCCGTCAGTATTTGAATTCCGAGAAGAGGCTTTCCTACGGACTGTGTTCCGTCGGAATTCTCTCGGAATTCACTATTTCTGATGGAATTCCGACGGGACGTCCCATCAGAATTCGCAGGATTTCTTGTAGTGACAACATTCTTTTATATTGCGCCTAAAATCTCTATTACTGCTAATATTTACGTGTTTCTATTTATGGTTCTTGTGAAGCTGCATTGCAATAAATTTTCTCTTTCTGCCGCATTTCTTCTATGATCTTAGTATGGCCACCATATATGGTACAAACGAAAGTCAAAAGACTTCTAGTTCTTAATTAGTTCAATTATATACGTATGTAATGTGGGTAAAATACTTAAGTAGTTCGTTGCGAACTGTAATCCTATGCTGTCTTTAGACAGCATGAAAGGAGCTCCATATCTCCCTGCATTATTACTCAAAGAAAGAAATCTACTACTAGTCAAATAGATTAAATATCAGCATGCATATGACGACTATGCATAAGAATCATAAGATAGAGATTTTCTCCTTTTTGTTTTAGCAATAAAATGATGAATAGTCCCTTTTAACCATCAAAATTCAATTAATAGTGAAATAAGTCAATAACTATCACTTGGGGTGTAGTTTAATGTTTCTACGTAATGTCAATTAACCAAATATATCGTGTTCGGGTACTTGGTTAAGCAACTATCATCCCTCGGCTCGAATTGGGTTTGAATTGGAATATTTTTAACTGCAGCCAAAAGAATGCTGTGGATGTTCATTTAATGCTATATAGTTGTAGGGGAGGATGGTGTAATTATTGCTAAACTTATAACTTTACGTTTCTGCATTACGTACATCAAGACGTTGAGGGAACGATGCCAAGAGATGAAGTCTGATGCAAATTTTCTGACAGATTCCACGGAACTGAGATCCAATTCCATGAAATCAACTTTAGCTGAAGGAATTTCTTTGGTTATAGCTTCCTTAACTGCATCGCCAGAATTCACATTCGCCGGAACCAAACAATGTGATCAAAAATTCTAAAAAGTGGTGATTCGTACCAAACGATAACGACTACCTCCACCAGAATATAACGAAACTCACAGTGCGAGTGGTTCGATGATTCTATTGTACGTCAAAATCTTAATAGAAAAATATCTAATTGGGATCCAAAAGATGAAAAATATTTAGAGGTGAAATAATCAAAATGGATTGATCCAGATTCCAGTTGCGAAAGAAATTATTTGACAGGGGAAGTTTCAGTAACATCTCAAACATTGGGAGAAGTTTGCGTAATTATATCTCGGTGTAATTATCCCAATTGTCTACTTATTGCAAACTACCTAAGTGGTTTGTTGCAAGCTGCAATTGTATGTTGTCCTTAGACAGCTGAAAGGGTGTTGCCGTCACTCCACCATTATCTATTCTATCTATCTATGTATATTATAAAAGTGCGAGTTGTTTCTTACAAAATACGGATCGCCTAAAATACCCTCATAATAATTATATGAATAACTATTAGTTAGGGATAACTATGTAATTATATATTATAAATTATTAATTTGATTATATTTAAAAAGTACTTATTAATTTATAATAGGACTCTTGGTAGAATTAAAAAAATTTTAACTTAAAAAAAAATAAAATATATATATAGTTTAACAAGGATTATTTTAATATTAATATATGGTTAATTACATATAGACCTCATGAGAGTATTTGAAATTACAACTTGTGACCCTCTTAGTCGAACAATTACATTGATAACACACGCATTTACATATTTATCGTGTTCTTGGGCTGCGCTTTTGAACTTAAATTGTCTTTATATTGGTGCTTTTAATAGTTTTTGTGTTTTAAGAAGTGCAGGGGTCCAGTAGCAATTTTTGGGTTGTTTTGGAGGAATTTAGCATCTTTTTGGGCTGGAACTTTCTTTGTCACGTGTGGAGCTTGTTCTTGGAAGATAATTTTATGGACTTTTGTTATGAGTGGTGGCGTGGCTGATTGGGCTTTATAGCTAGTTGGAGCTGAATTATTTGGTGAAGTCCAACATCTTCAAGGAGCCTTGGGCAGCAAGTTGGTCAAGAAGAATCCAAGTCCTTTTAGGGCAAGGATTTGGGGCGTCAGTTGAGGCTATAAAAGTCTTTCCTCCGGACCAATTTAGGGGATTTTGGGCGAGACAAGGACTACTTAGCAGTTGGGCAGAAGACTATTGGCAGCGAGAGTTGAAGATTCGGCCGAGAGCAACAATCCTTCCTTATCCCTCTTAGTTAGCTTATGTTTTCCTTTTATTTTGCGTTTACAATCATGTCTATGCAGAACTAATTCCATAATACTTAGCTAGGAGTTTTCAATTCATGTTTGCTACATCGTGAGACCTAATTAGTTTTATAATTCAGTTTAATTCAAGTATTTCTTAACTCCCCGGTTGCCGTGTTTATTGTTAATTACTTGCTTATTCAGTTAGGGCCCAATTGTCTAAGTGGTTAATTGCATATTGCTAATCTTGATTGCATGAAGTATACGTAGTGCTTGATAGATAATTAGTAGCACGTTAGTGATAGGAAGTCATAAAGTCGAATCTAATTCATTAAGGGAGTTAACAATCAAACTTGAATCTTGCACGTGTCGTGACTTGGTTAGTTTGGGCTAGTGTTTTCTTGAATCTCAATGCTGTTGACTTATTGAATCCTGTCGAGTGTCTCTAGGGGTTGTAAGTTAATTAGGGAGTAACTGTCGAGTGTCTCTAGGTTATTTTACACATAAGAGAAAACGAGGTGGAGTCGAGAGTCTCTATCCACCATAGCTAGTCTATTTGAAAAACTGAATTTATCCTTGCGTCTGTGATCGATGTTAAAAACTGAATTGTGACTCTTAGCTAGGTATTGTCTCTCCAATTGTTTTAAACAAGTACCAATTATCCTCCTTCGAGTGTTTTATTATTTTTACCTGTTTTATTTATTTGTTTTTATTTAGTTTAGCAACTTCAACAAACCCCCCTTAAACTTTCCTCGTTAATTTAGTGAACTCTTTTGTGATTAGAGCAGAATTATTTTCATCCAATCCCTGAGGAATCGACCCGTTCGCACTTTACTACAAGTTTTAGCTGTGAATAGGATACTATTTATTTTGACAATTTCGACACTTGTCATACATATACACCCATTGAGGAGTTTGAAAGTTACACAAAACACCCATAAATTAGGGTTCTTTTAAATTTTTGATGACATCATCAAACTTTTACTTGATTTTCCTATTTTACCCATTCATTTAGTATAACAATTTTTATTTTAATAATTATTCCTAACTATATCTAGATTGATATTAAAAATCTAAATTTAATAAATTAAATCATTAATTAATATGAGATGATATGATTTATCATTTCAAATATTAAATTATATATAATAAATATGAATTTAATGGGTTAAATATAATATTTAGAAAATGATGTTATATAGAGTTATAATATATAATAAATATATATAATAAAGTAATATTTATGTATATATATATTAATTACACCACCACCGCACGACAATACATATATATATTCATTCATACGTATATATATAACACGCCAATATACATATATATTCATACATACTGATATGTAATATGTATGATATATAACATATATAAATATTACATTATTATATATATATTAATTATATATTGTCACTTTATATATATATATATATATATATATATATTACGTTTTCTAATATTATATTTAATCCATTAACTTTAGATTTTCTATATATATAATTTAATATTTAAAATGACAAAATCATATTATTTTATATTAATTAATGATTTAATTTATTAAATTTAAATTTTCAATACTAATTCAAATATATACTAAATAAAGGGTCAAAATAGGGAAATCAAGTTAAAATTTTGATGATGTCATAAAATATTTAAAAGAACCTTAATTCATGGGTGTTTTGTGTAATTTTCAAACTCCTTAATGGGTGTATGTGTAATTGTTTGACTAAGAGGATCACAAGTTATAGTTTCTAATACTCCAGTGGGAGCTATCTGTAATTAACCCTATCAATATATTAGTTAATTGTATTCAAAACTTATAATATAAGTTGTCTATTTTTTAATTTAAAACTCTATAATTTAAAATCTTATAATAAGATATATCTAACGAATTGGAAAACATAAAATTAATTCACTTTATAATTTTAATAAAATTTGATAATTAATTAAAATAAAATATGATCTAAATTGAATGAGTTAAATAAGATAAATTTCAATAAATCATAATTCTAATTATATAACTCCATAATTCTAATTATCTAAGTTCATAAACTTTCTTTAATTATAATCATATTATAATTTTATAAACATATCTAATTATCAAAATAATATAATTGAATAATTTATATAAAATAATTTTCAATTAACTAAATATAATTAACAATATAATATTTCATTAGTTTATATAATAAAATATAAATTAAATGTGTAAATGTTATTTAGATAGGATAATTAACATAGTATATATATATTAAATAGTATAAATAGGGTTTCTGATTTCTTACATTTAATATATACCACAATTTAGAATTGCAGATCGTCAGACCAAAGTTACTTTAAATTAAGAATTCTAAGGAAACTTAATATGTGTGCATGTAAAAATAAGATATAATTTAATTTTATAAATTATTTTTATGGTGTTCAATTAAACATTCCTTGAGTTTTTTTATATTAATTTACTCTTTTAATTATTTCTACTATATATATAAAATAAATAGTAAAATATTAATATAAATCTTAAATAATGTTCGTTAGAGAAATATAAATAAAAAAATGGAATGCAAGATCAATAGCAAATAGAGAATTAAAAAGAGATAAAAAATAGTTAGTTAAAAGAAAAAATAGTTGATTTTGATGTATATTGACGCACATACCAAATTAAGGACAAACCCAAATAATATTTTGATTCAATAATGATGTCACTCAATGATCAGTTGTTAATTGTATCATTTAGTGATCATGATTTGAAAGACGTCACAAATTTTTTGAGAAAAGTTACAAAATTTAAAATATCACTTATTCAGTAAGGAGATGTATGAAAATGTGGTTGAACATATTCATACAATCAAGTTTCAAAAGAAATGGTTGTCATATGCTCATATTTTGATAGTTTTTGGGTTAAAATATAAAATTATAGCACACAATCAACTTGATCAATTTTTTGTGTAAAATTTTTTTTATTAAGAAAAGAATTAATCCCCAA
Source organism: Lantana camara (assembly GCA_037501455.1). Taxonomy (NCBI): domain Eukaryota; kingdom Viridiplantae; phylum Streptophyta; class Magnoliopsida; order Lamiales; family Verbenaceae; genus Lantana; species Lantana camara. The sequence goes on from CM074863.1 coordinate 27,672,959, forward strand.
CTTTATGAGTGAGTTATAAAGCACATGGTGCATAAATCATGTAGATGAAATAACTTAAATAATTTTTGTATGATGGATGGAGAATGTAAGTGATGGGTCCGGAAATGGATGGTCCGAATCCGATCACTTTACGATTTGTATTTTGTGGAGGAAACCACCGGAGCTTCGCCGGAAATGAGGAAGTGAGTTCAACCTGTTGGGACAAGCACAAGAAAGTCAGAAGGCCAAGCTGGGGGAACTGGGGGTGATACCCAGTTTGGCTCTCCGACGCTCAAGTCAGTTCAGTGTATGAAGAGAATGTAAGTTCAGTCACAGTTGCAGTGATGAAGAAAGCTTAAGGAATGCTTACAGTGTAGAAGATGACTTGGGTTATTTATAGTTGAGGGTCAAGGGCCCTTTGGTCATTTGCCTCAAGTGGTCCTGGCCGAATGTTGCCCTAACACGTGGCGCTGTGAGAGAGAAACCTAGGAGGAATCTTCTGCAAAAGCGGCCCAAAAGTTAGTGCTAGCAACAGTGGCAGGTGCGCGGGCATGTACGTTGTGTCAGAGAGCCATGTGGGTGGTTGGTAACGAGGGCTTGAGAGCGCGCTCGTGACAACCTTGAGTCTTGGAGGCTAAGATATCCGCGGAGGGGAATGTTGGCTCCAATTCAAATGACGAACCAAAGGAGGGGCCGCTCTGAGGGAGTGTGACGCTCGAAGAGGGCTCCATTGGCACGTAGGCGTACCCATCGTTTGGTGTGTAGGACGCTCGTTGGAGTGATAGCGCTCGTTGGGCTTAACTCCTGAAGAAGATCTGCGCTCGTTGGGCTCAGCGCTCGTGAACTGATGGTGCAGCCTTGGGGAGACAGATGTCATCATCTCGGTGATGCCACGTGTCTTAATGTGGGACGATCGTATTTTGACCCCATCATTTTGCCCCCCAATTCTGCAGTTGTTATTGATAAGGACTGTAGAATTTTGACACGCTCTACCTCTTGTTCGTAGCGCTCGTGTAGGGCTTGGCGTATTGAGCAATTTTCCTCTGATTGCGCCATAAATGCGGTCTTTTCAACTGACCGATCGTATCACTTCCGCATTAAATGTTGGTACTATTCTGAAGCCCTTGAAACGTCAGAGCATTAAATGCGGGTGCGCGTGGGGCGCGTGAGCATTGGGAAGCATGTGCCGGTTCCATAAAGTGGGCGGTTTCCTAGGCGGGAAATGATTGCCATTTTGAATTTATTGCCTAAAACGGTACCAACTCCCATCCCTATAAATAAGGGATTCTGAAATCTTCACATTCTTTACGCATTCAAAACTCTCAAGCATCCTTTGCAAAGAAAATTCTCTCGCATTCCAGTTCTTAGAGCATCTTCAACCTCTTCTTCAGTCTCCTCCAGAAACTTTTCAAGGTAAATCTCCAGTGTGACTTTCTGACTTTGCTAACCGTAGATTCGGACCTTAGGACTTTGTAATCCCTCAGATTCCCGTCTTTCTGAGCCTTAAACTCTCTCCAAGAAAAACCTCCAAATCCCCAGTTTCTGCCATGGCCGACCAACATGTTGAAGAATTTGCCCGTGAAATCCAAGAGATGGCCACCGATAGTTCTTCTTCCCACAATTCCCCCAGAGATGAAGAGTTGGGGGCGGCGGTAATGGCTATGGAAGATAGAAACCCAGGCGGAGTGGATCCTCTTTTTGAGGAGATGGATCTGGTGATTGAGGCAGAAAGGCAAGGAGTCACCAGACAAGGAGTCTCCCTCCCCATAACTCAAAGTGCCACACATCCCCACCGCCACAGGGTGACCGTGGCCGTTGCAAATCCGCTTCCAGTGGCGGAAGCCGTAACTGGGCCTTCAGAAAGGGCCCGTGTTGCAAACCCGCTTCCAGTGGCGGAAGCCGTAACTGGGCCTTCGGAAAGGGCCCGTGACAAAGGCAAGAGTAAGAAAACCCAGAAATCCAAAGGACCCAACGAGGGGGAGGGCTCAGGTTATCAGGCTACCGAGCGCACGCCAGATGAGACTCCCAGCACCGTCACTGTGGGGGATGTAAAGACAATGATGGCCCCCATCTACTGGGACGAGCGGTATACCTGGAGAATTCCCCAAAACCACGAGCGTGCAAATAATCCGCCTCCTGGGGAAATGGCAGTGTACGTGGACACCGTGCGCTCAGGAGGCCTGAGGTTCCCCATTTCGGTCTCAATGGCCCATTTGCTGAATGACTTGGGCTTGTGTCCATCCCAAATAGTGCCCAACGGCTTGGCCCTCCTGACCTGTTTCGTAATTCTGATGAGGACCATAGGTTACGAGCCCTATTTGCGGAACTTCAATGCCCTTTTCCAAGTGGTCAGCTCCTCTCGCTCTTCTCCTGAGGCAGGCTTTTATTACGTCCAAGCGAAGGCCCACATGAAGCTGATCAACTCGCCCTCGAGCACTTATGGTATTGACTGGAAAGAAAAATTCATCTTTGTCAAGGCTCCAGCAGGAGAGGACTTTGGGGTGATCACGGAATGGGGCTCGTACTCAAAGAGCCGTTTGCCATCCTCACTCCCTCGAGACTGGGCTAAAAATTTGGCAACAACCCTAAGGGACGAGGGTCACCTTATACAAGCAAAGGACTGGATAGACGATGCGGAACTCATGTTCTTGTGTGGTCTTACCAACGACCCTCATTTCCTTGACAACCCTCCGGCTCGTGACATAGAGAGAGACGGTTAGATCCTTAGGGCACTAACCTTAGATAGGGATGAATACTAACTGCTTTTCTCGTACTTGTAATTTGCACTTAACAATTCTTGTTCAAGGATTTATAACCCTCGTACTTTCATTTTTGCAGGAGCCGCTATCTTAGAAATGGCCGGTGGAATCAGACAAGCGGCTCGTTTCGCCAACGCCCAGAGGAATCAAGCCACCCAGGGGAACCAACAGCGCGAGCCCCAACGCCCCCGTAACCGCAATGACAGAGGGGACGCTCGTGGGGGTGCCAGTTCAAGCACCACCCCGGAGGTGCAACCCCCTCGTGGCCGAGGGGAACGTAGATTGGTCCCCAGGGAGACCAGGCGATCGGAGAGGGCAGGAGATGTTCAACCTCTCCCTCCTGCAGAACCAACGAGGCCAAACACCACTTTGGCGATTACTGAGGCTCCTGCGAGCGCGAGCGCAAATAGACCTTCCCGCAAGAGGAAGAGAATGCCTGACTCTGCCGCGATCAAAGGAAAGGGCAAAAGGGTGGTTGAGGGCCCCCGAGGCGAGGGGGACACTTCCTCTTCAGAGGAAGAACACATGTGGGATTTCCCTCGCCGAGGGGACAGGGACTTCACTGGCGCCCCCGACGGCGGACCGGTTTTGCTGAGGCCGGGCTCGGTTGCCCAGACAATTACTGATGATTTGTTCAGCCGGGCTCAATTCTCGGCAGACCACAGGCATCTCTACAGTGAGTCTGTAGAGAAGGTGACGTTCGATGCAGCCCACGCCCTAATTTCCGTAAGTCCTCATTTCTTGCATTCTTCTTTTCTGTAATTCACCATTCTTCTGCTAACACTTTTCCCCTCGATTATGCAGCAAGTTCTTCCTCGGCTCCGGAATGTGCAAATGCGAGCCTCCACCTACGCCGAGCGCAAAGCCAAATACAAGAAGGTGGCCCGCTCAAATGATCCGGCCCATATCCAAGGGGAGCTAGACGCTGAGATAGCCAAGTACGAAACCCTCAAGGGTTTGTACAACAAAAATGAAGAGGAGCTGTCAAAGTTGAAGGAGGACTTTGTGGCTGTGGACGGCGCTCGGATCCGTTTGGGCAACGAGCTGGCCCAAGCTAACGAGCGGGTCAAGAAGGCTGAGGCAGAGAGGGAGATCTTGAGAACGAGGGCTCTGGAGGCAGAGAGGAAGTTTGCCGATACCATGAATGAATGGCCTCGGAGCATGGAGCGTGCAAACAAGGAGGCCCTAATCAAATTCTGTCATTCGAAGGCCTTTAACTTTGCTGCTTCCCTGCATTGTTTGGAGGAGGCTCAGAAGGCTTTCAATCTGGCCATCGAGCAGGGCATACACAAAGGGCTAACCCATCCCGCCATGAAGGAGGCCGAGGGCACGGGGCTCATGTTTAATGAGCGCTGTGAGGAGGAAGATGAAGATCCAAACGACCCCGCAGACAGCATAGCGGAAATGGAGTACGACTTCCTGGTGAAACTGATCCAGGATGAGTACACCGATGCCCATAGGGAAAGGGATGCGGGTCCATCGGATGTTCATGAAGACGAGCCCCAAGCGCCGGCCATAGAGGATGCCCCAGTTCAAGTCGCTGATAACGCCAACGCTCCAGATGCCAATGAGCCTGCTCCTGCCAATGCCCCCAACGATCCGCAAGAGCCTGAGGGTCCAGTTCAAGGCCCAGTTCAGGGACCAGTTCTGGTGATTGTTGATGAAGATGTTGCCCCGGCTGCTTGAGACTTTTCCTCCACCATTTCTTTGTATTTTTCTGATTCTCTGCTTTCTCTTGTATTAGAATTTCATGGGCCTTTGAGCCCCTTTTTGTCTTGTAATACACTTCCATTTTAATGAATAAGATGTCTCTTTTCTGATGACTTTGTTGTTCTTCTTGTCCATTTATGAATCATATAATAAGACTGCGTAGTATACTCCTGTGAATGCTTTATTCCTTGTGATGATGTTTTGTTTCTGTGATGAAAAATTTGTCTAAGTCTTGAGCGATCGTGGGGGTCTTATTGTGTGATTGTCCCCCCACTCCAGACTTGCATAAATTTTGTTTTTGCTCTTGAAATTGAAAATTTGCCTAAGTCTTGAGCGCTTGTGAGGGTCTTATGGTGAGATTGCCCCCCCCGCTCAAGACTTGTATAAATTTTGTCTTTGACACAATCCTTGAAAATTTGTTTAAGTCTTGAGCGATCGTGAGGGTCTTATTGTGAGATTGCCCCTACGCTCAAGTCCTGTGCAAATTTTCCCTTTGTAAATTTATCTTAAAAGTTTGTCTAAGTCTTGAGCGATCTTGGGGGTCTTATGGTGAGATTGCCCCTCCGCTCAAGACTTGCGTAAACTTTTCCTTTTGAAAATTTGTCTAAGCCTTGAGCGGTCGTGAGGGTCTTACTGTGGGATTGCCCCTACGCTCAAGACTTGAGCAATTCCTTTTTTGATTCTGAGGCCATCATTCGAGCGCTCTGGCTCTTATCATTTTCTTGGTCCTGCAGGAAATCCTATTTTCGAGCGCAAGGCGTTTTAAGAAACGACCATGGCCTACTAGGATGCGTTCACGTAGGAGATCCCGTTTTCGAGCGCAAGGCGTTGTAAGAAACAACCAAGGCCTACTAGGATTTTCTTCGCGATCCCCTTCTGTCTTGCCTAATTGGTTGTGAGCGTAACCAGTCTATCCTTATGAGGGCGTCCCCCCATGTGGAGTAGATTGCTGGCCAGCGTAACCCATAAGAGAAAACAGCATTCATATTGGAATGGGTTGCCAACCACGCTCGAGAAGACGAGGGACGTGGGACTTATCCATTCAAGCAACCAAAGAAACCGGAATACTAAAGAAATTAAAAAGATTATGTTACCTTTTACTTTGATTTGAAGTACATAGAACCCGTCAAAGTGGGTTGTTACATCAGAGTTTGCAAAGAGCTTTTAAACATAAAACCGCCGGAGGTTACATGCGTTCCAAGGGCGAGGCAAGCGCTCGCCTTGAAGTGTCTCCAGGGTGTAAGTGTTGTTAGCTCTGAGTTGTATGACCTTGAAAGGGCCTTCCCAATTGGGGTCCAATTTGCCCACGTGTTTGGATACTTCCACTTTCTTCAAAACCAAGTCTCCCAGCTGGAAAGTTCTTTCCTTCACACGCTTGTTGTACTGTTGGGCTACAGAGGCTTTATAGTGGTGGATCTTAGCCCACGCTCGGTCTCTCCTTTCATCCAGCAAGTCCAACTCCAAGCTCCTGTTACCCTCGTTGAGCTGAGGCTCGAAATAGCCTACTCGAGCGGATTCATTCACTATCTCCGCCGGTATCATCGCTTCTGACCCATAAACGAGCGCGTATGGTGTTTCTCCCGTGGCCGCTCGTGGGGTTGTGCGATAAGCCCAAAGCGCTCCCTGCAGCTCCTCAGCCCATTCACCTTTCTTGCTTTCCAGCATGGTTTTCAGATGTTGCAAAATGATCCTGTTGGTAACTTCTGCTTGTCCGTTAGATTGTGGATGTCCTACAGAGGTAAATCGCTGTTCTATCCCCAACTCAGAACACCACTCTCGTGTGTCAGCTGCTATGAATTGGGATCCATTGTCAGATATGAGCACCCTCGGTATTCCGTACCTGCAAATGATGTTCTTCCAAATAAAGTCCCTTACAACCTTAAAAGTGATTTTTGCAACAGCTTCAGCCTCGGCCCACTTGGTGAAGTAGTCGACGGCTAAAATGACAAACTTCCTTTGTCCTGCAGCCATGGGTAAGGGGCCCACAATGTCTATTCCCCACTGGTCAAACGGCCAAGAGACATCTATTGGGATCATTTGTGCGGCTGGCAATTGAGGGAGATTTGAATGAAATTGGCATTTGGGGCACTTCCTTGAAAATTCAATGGCATCCTGGAGAACCGTAGGCCAATAAAACCCACTTCTCAGAATCTTCTTCGCTAGGATACGCCCTCCGGAATGATTCCCACAACTTCCATTGTGTATGAGCTCGAGGGTTTCCTTCGCTTGCGAGGGCCTTAGGCATCTCATTGGGGGTCCTTGAAATGATTTTTTGAACAATCTCCCCTCGGGATCCAGAGCGAAACGAGGGGCCTTATTCCTGACCTTCCTGGCTTCCACCTTGTCAGTTGGAGTGATTCCATCCCTCAAGAAAATGATGATGTCGTCAAGCCAACAGGGCTCGTTTGGATCAATCATGGCGACCATCTCGGTGGCGACCCTTTCCTTGATCAAAGGTTCCTCAGTTCTGAGGAACGTAACAGACCGCTCGGAAGTGCCTTCTAAAGCTGAAGCAAACTTTGACAGAGCGTCCGCACGCTCGTTTTCTCCTCGCGGTACTTGAAGTAGGTGAAATTCCTTGAACTTCCCAATGATTTCTCTGGCTTTCTTTAGGTACTGTACCATGGTGGTTTCTCGAGCCTCATATGTTCCTTCAATCTGGCTCGCTATTAACTGTGAATCCACGTAAGCAGTGATTCTGGAGGCTCCATTCTGAAAGGCTATGTTCAACCCTTGCACGAGGGCTTCATATTCCGCTTCATTATTAGTGACTTGGAAATCCAGCTTGATCGCAAAGTCCAGTTCAATCCCATCGGGGTTTCTGAGGGCCACTCCTATTCCTCCCCCTTGAGAGGTTGAGGAACCATCTGTGTGCAGGACCCATAACCCCTCATTCTCCGCAACGGTGGGCTCGAAGCCAAAACGTTCAACCAACAAATCCGCCACAACTTGAGCCTGTATCGCGGTCCTGGGTTCGAAGCATAAGTCAAACTGGCTCAATTCGATGGCCCACTTGATTAATCTGCCAGATACGTCTGGCTTGGACAACACCTGCTTCAAGGGTTGGTCGGTGAGAACCGTTATTGAGTGCGCTTGAAAGTAAGGCCTTAGCCTTCTTGAGGCGTTAATAAGTGCGAACGCAAATTTCTCAATCTCCAAATATTTCTTTTCAGCTCCTTGCAACGTTTTGCTCAAATAATAAACGGGCAAGTGTTTTCGCTCCCGCACAGCGATTAGAACCGCGCTCGTGGCTTCAGGAGAAACGGAAAGATACATGAATAGCCTCTCGCCTTCGACGGGCTTGGTCAGCAGTGGCGCGCTCGACAAATAAGCCTTCATATCCTGTAGCGCTTTTTCGCATTCCTCTGTCCAAGCAAAGTTACGAGCGTTCCTCAAAATCCTGAAGAAAGGAAGGTTCCTGTCCGCCGAGCGCGAAATAAACCTGTTCAATGAGATGATTTTGCCTACTAGGACCTGCACTTCCCGCAAATTGCGAGGGGAAGGAATTTCCAAGATGGCCTTGATCTTCTCCGGATTGGCCTCAATTCCCCTCTGACTGACCATGTATCCCAAGAACTTTCCCCCTTGTACTCCAAAGGTGCACTTCGAGGGGTTCAGCTTCATTCCATATTGTCGCAGGATTGAAAAGGTGCGCCTAAGATCTTCCAAGTGGGAGTCCTGGCGCTCGCTTTTGACAATCATATCGTCCACATAGACCTCCATGGACCTCCCAATTTCCCTTTCAAACATCTTATTGACGAGCCGCTGATAGGTAGCTCCGGCGTTCTTAAGTCCAAAGGGCATGACTAAGAAGCAATACACCCCCATATGGACGACGAACGAAGTTTTGGGGCGGTCTTCCGGGGCCATAAAGATCTGGTAATATCCCTGGAAAGCATCCATCATGCTCATGAGCTCGCAACCAGCGGTCGAATCCACCAATTGATCAATCCGAGGTAGCGGGTAAGGATCCTTTGGGCAGGCTTTGTTGAGATCCATGAAATCATTGCACATGCGCCACTTATTTGCGCTCTTGGGCACCAAGACGACATTGCATAGCCACTCCGGGTACAAGATGGGCTCGATATATTGAGCCTCCAAGAGTTTATTAACTTCCTCTTCAATGACTTTTTTCCGAAAGCCATGTACATCCCGCTTTTTCTGCTTGATGGGCTTGAAAGATGGGTCCACATTAAGCCTATGGACAATGACGCTCGGGTCAATCCCGGTGAGATCAGAGGCTTTCCACGCGAATACATCCTTGTTCTCCCTTAGAAAATCGATCATCATGATCTGAGAAGGTCCTGAGAGGTTTGAGCCTATCTGTGTAGTCTTGTCTTTGTTTCCAGGCTCCAGCTCAATGGTGAGGAATTTTTCCGAGGGTTTGATTCTTACCTCAGGGCGAGGAAGTTCGAGCGCCCTCTTCTTTCCCGTCAAACGATCGCCTGAGGCTGGTTCACTCTCTCCCGGCTCGTCTCCTTCTGAGGACGATCCGCCAACGGTCCCTGGGGGAGCATTTTCGAGGGGACTCTCCTCGTTGTTTCCTCTCTTCTTCTTGTTCTTCTTCTTGTTCAATTTTGCCCTTTTCCGTGCTGGGCTATCCTCATCCAAGTTGGGGAAATCTACGGACTTTTTGGTGGAACCAACCTGGAAGGTTTTCTCCGCCTTTGGCTTTCTGAGGGACAGCATGTAACATTCCCAAGCCTCTCGCACATTGCACAGCACTTCTCCCACGCCCTCGGAAGTAGGGAATTTAATCTTCTGGTGGTAGGTGGAGATGATGGCTTTGAAATCCACGAGGGCTGGGCGCCCAATTATGATGTTGTAAGGGATGTCAATCTCCACCACCGCGTACGTCACCAAGAGTGTTTTGCGTTGAGGGGCTCGGCCGAATGATGTAGCCAGACGTATTTGCCCTCGTGGGACCACTTCTGAGCCTCCAAAGCCAATGAGGGCTGTTTTGAGAGGCTCGAGCGGGAGATCAACCTTCATTTTTGAGAAAGTAGAGTAAGGCAAAACATTAACTGAGCTTCCACTATCCACCAATACCCTTTTTACAACATGGTTATGAACATCTAAACTAACCACCATGGGGCAATCTGAGGTTACACCCTCCCCATGGGGCGTTACAATATGTTCTAGATCCCTATCATCAAAGCCTATTACATCATTTTCTCTTGATTTTGGAGCGCTTGATTTTGCTGGGCGTTGGTTGTAGCTCCGAACGTGCCTCCGTCGAGAGGCGTTTGAATCCCCTCCTGATGAACCTCCCGCAATCATATTTATGACTGCGAAGGGCTCGTTTTCTTGTTCAGGGGCTTTGCCTTTATTACCTCGGCGGCTGCTGCTTTCCGGGGGTCCCCTACCCCTTGGGCTCTTTGACCGGGAAGGACTCCTTCTTCTCCTCCCGGAACGCTCGTTGCATTGTTCATCGTAGCGCTCGAGCACCCGGACAAACTCCTTCAGATGGCCCCCTGCAACGAGCCTTTGGATTTCAGCTTCCAACTGTCGGCACTCATCCGTGTCGTGCCCTCTCTGCTTGTGGAAGGCACAGTATTTGTTTGAGCGCCTGAGTGAGTCTGTCTCTCTCATTTTGATGGGTCTTTTGAAGAGCTTCTTATCGGAGAGATTGTAGACTTCAGAATTTGGCCGGGTGAGCGGAATGCGCTCGAATCTACGAGGGGGTGGTGGCGACCTTCTGCGCTCTTGAGGGCGCTCTTTCTTTACTGCCACATCCCGTCCCCGCTCGTGATGAGGTCGCTCGTTCCGGGCCGGGCTGTGATGACGGGGACCATTCGTCCCATACATATCTTCGAGCGCGAAGAACGGCTCGGCTATTTCTCTTAGGCCCATGAGGGTCCCAGGCCTTCTCTCCACGATGGCATCAGCAAATTTTTTGCTCACATACTGCTTGTGATCCACAGCCTGGAAGAGAACTGGGATCAAGAAATCCATCGAGGGCCTTTCCACCTGCAAGATCTCCTTATTGAAGTGGGCGAAGAACGAGCGCAGTGATTCGCTCTTGCCCTGCACCACATTGTAAAGCGCTGTGGGTGCGGTGACTGGTGCCTTCAAAGAGTTGAAGTGGTTGAGGAAGGCATCGGCCAGCTCTTCATACGAGTGGATCGAGCGCGGTGGCAGGCGCTTATACCACTCTTGAGCCATCCCTACTAAGGAAGTGACAAACACTTTCGCCCAGTAATGGCTGGAATGCTCGTAAAGGTGCATGAGATGCACAAAATGATCCAAGTGCTCCGCTGGATCGGTTGTCCCGTCGTATCTGTTGATGGATGTGGGGACTTTGGCCATGCCGGCTTGGGCCATCAAAACTTCTTCGACGAGGGGTGAACCTCTCGCCAGCGGGTGATATTCGTACGTGCCGAAGTTTTCCTCCGGCTCCTTCCTACGGGGGACCCTCGGTGGAGGATCCTTGGTGCGGGTGCTCCTGGCGTCAACCCGTTCATCCCGAGTATGGGAGATCTGAGTTGAGCGCCCTCGTGAGAGCTGTCCCACCATATCCTTGAGGCCCTGCAGCTGGTCTTGCACAGCCGCGAGGACGTCAGGATTTACTTCTACTTGTTTGTCCTTGTGGGCTCGTGAGCCCCCCCTGGAGACATGAGAGTCTCCTTCGTTTTCGTTCACTCGCTCCGTGGGCTCCTTGTTCCTGCCCACGGAGGCACGCTCGTTGCCCTCCTGCTGGGGCACTTCTTTCGCTGGTGGTGGTGGTGGTTGTGCCCTCAAGACAGCCTGAGCTTCTCTGAGGGGAAAGTTCTGTTGTCCGCCTAAAGGGGCGGCAATCTGAGTGGCCTGCCCAGAGGGGAAATACATGGAATGGAATCTTTCCCATGCCCCCTGAGCCGCCTGAACCTCACACTGGGCATAGAGAGCCCGTAGCTGTTGGGTGGTCAACGGAGGTAGCTCCACACCTTCAATCTCCCTGGGAACCACCACTGGGAGCTGGATCTGGCCGGCGTGATATGGTTGGACCGGCGGCATCATGGCGGCCGGAGCAAGAGTGTAGCCAGGTGGAGGCATCATGTAACCTTGTATTCCAAGGTTCATCTGGGGATGGACCCAGGAATTCTGTGCAAGCGGCGGTGGGACTGGGAGAGAAACTCCTCCCGCGGTGGTGGGAAGGGGCATCACCGGCGGTGCAGGCGGCGGCGCAGAAGATTCAGCTGGCGGAGTTACTCCTGCGGCGGGAGGTGCTCCACCAGCGGCGACAGAAAGAGGTGGTGCTCCACCAGTAGCGGTGGAGGGAAGAACGATGTTTGCATCTTGGGAGGTGTTTTCTCCTCCTCCCACAGCTCCAGATCTCGTGGCAACCATGGCTGTTGAAAGTGAAGATGTGCTTGTTTTTCAACCAACAAAAGAAAGGAAGAAGATGAAGGACTGGTTTCCCACAGACGGCGCCTAAAATGATGGGTCCGGAAATGGATGGTCCGAATCCGATCACTTTACGATTTGTATTTTGTGGAGGAAACCACCGGAGCTTCGCCGGAAATGAGGAAGTGAGTTCAACCTGTTGGGACAAGCACAAGAAAGTCAGAAGGCCAAGCTGGGGGAACTGGGGGTGATACCCAGTTTGGCTCTCCGACGCTCAAGTCAGTTCAGTGTATGAAGAGAATGTAAGTTCAGTCACAGTTGCAGTGATGAAGAAAGCTTAAGGAATGCTTACAGTGTAGAAGATGACTTGGGTTATTTATAGTTGAGGGTCAAGGGCCCTTTGGTCATTTGCCTCAAGTGGTCCTGGCCGAATGTTGCCCTAACACGTGGCGCTGTGAGAGAGAAACCTAGGAGGAATCTTCTGCAAAAGCGGCCCAAAAGTTAGTGCTAGCAACAGTGGCAGGTGCGCGGGCATGTACGTTGTGTCAGAGAGCCATGTGGGTGGTTGGTAACGAGGGCTTGAGAGCGCGCTCGTGACAACCTTGAGTCTTGGAGGCTAAGATATCCGCGGAGGGGAATGTTGGCTCCAATTCAAATGACGAACCAAAGGAGGGGCCGCTCTGAGGGAGTGTGACGCTCGAAGAGGGCTCCATTGGCACGTAGGCGTACCCATCGTTTGGTGTGTAGGACGCTCGTTGGAGTGATAGCGCTCGTTGGGCTTAACTCCTGAAGAAGATCTGCGCTCGTTGGGCTCAGCGCTCGTGAACTGATGGTGCAGCCTTGGGGAGACAGATGTCATCATCTCGGTGATGCCACGTGTCTTAATGTGGGACGATCGTATTTTGACCCCATCAGTAAGTATCGTTACTCATGTTCATATTATGAAAACAGAACACAAGGTAAAGATGGATATCCGATCTGTGGAAGGAGAAGAATCGCATTGATTGTCCAAGATCGCAATAAACAACTTTATAACCAATTTGTAGTACCTTATAATCCATATCTCTTATTAAGTTATAATTCTCACATTAACATCGGGATTTTCTTAGAGTGACAATTGCGAAATTTACAAATATATTTATAAAGGACATGACAAAGTATTAAATATAGGACTTTGGGTCAATGCTCTAGAACAATGGTCATTGAACAGTTTTCAATGTGTGCGAAAAAGCGAAAAAAAAAAAAAAATAAATTTATAAAAAATTTCTAGAGCATTATGTATGAGAAATTAATGTAAATATTTGAAAGATTTGGAGAAATAATTGATGACAGAATATAACTAACTATTACAAAAAGAAGAGATTATTTAGTTTTAAGACTTGAGAATTAATTGACTCCAATTTAGGGATAAATATAAACTTTTCTTTCATCTCTCAACCATAACGAGAACAAAGAGGCTTCACTCAACCATAACGAGAAGATGAATGAGTAACCAATAATGACCAACTAAAGCACACATTTGGGAGTACTACACCAAACTATTCAGTGGATATACTATCGAAAAGGTGATAAGTGTTGGTATTAGCTTGCACCAACGATAAGGTGGTATGCACTTGTACAAAGCGCTATCCATTATAATCCCCACATCACCTATTATTTCAAGCCTACTTTTTTCAAACCTATTAGGATATAGTAAGAGACGCGGTGGTGAAATTCACCAATAATTGCATAGAGAGATATCAATTCCCAAGAAGGCTTATCAGACGTTTATTTATCTGATTTTGAAAGTTAATTCTCCAAAAATTTAAACAAGATTCGGCCCATTACGTTGTGTAACGTATTGTTCAAAATGATCACGGATATGATTACACCCCGTTTAAGCCGTATATCAAAGAAATTGTGAGCCCAAACCAGAATAGTGTTTTTCTCGATCGAGACACCTATTACATTATCTTGATATTTCAAAAAGTGTTATAAATGATTCATCACTCCAAAGAAAGAAAAAAAAGGGGATAGTACTGAAATTTAATCTTGAAAAGGATACAACAATTCTCAGTGAAATGTTCTAAAGAAAATCTAAATTTCATCAAATTCCATACAAAAATCATCAATATCAGTAGAGCAAAATGGAGGGGATACAACCGGAGATTTTGTGGAATAGTAAACCGACCGAGGATCTATGGATGTGTGGCATTAGATAAGGTAATCACTCTCACCTTATTTATTTGTACTCTACATGGAATAACTTACGTATATGATTTAGGAGGATAGTTTACCCAGACACTAGAAGCTAATTAAGGTATGTCAGAGATCACATCTCACACTTGCTTTTTACGAACAATATAATATTAGGAGCTAAAACTACTGTAGATGGAACAAAATGCATTTAAAGTGTGGTTGGGGCATTTCATATATGATTGAGAAGGCTATTTCAATCAAACATTGAAAGTCAATTATGGTATATCAGAAAGACCCTCACATCTCTCACTTGATTTGCAAATCTACTATGGATGGAGCGATGTGCTTCCGTTGTGTGGTTGAGGTGTTTTGCAAGACATCAGACCTCAAATTGAACTTCAGCAAATCACATGTATTGTTCGCACCTTATGTGTCATTAGACACGAGCCTCAACTTATAGCTTCTCGAACATGGAAGGGGATTGATAGAAGCACTCAGATGGTGGAACCATTTATGGAATATGTGTGTTTATGGAATGATAGATGACTATCACAAGGAAAACTCACCAAAATCATTGCAGGTAACATTAATGAGAAGGATAAAGAACTTAATTATGGTATGTAATTCCATTGGCACGGATAAAAACTAGAACCTTAATAAGCTGAAAATAGTACTGCCCAAGAAAGAGATGACTAAGATTCTTAGCGTCCCAATTGCGCTGCATGATAATGGAGATTAGAAACTCTGTATTGGGTCGGTTAACAATAAATTTTCTTATAAAACGGTCTATAGTCTGTTTATGGAGGATGAGGCATATGTGAAGATCGGAGATGAACTTGAAAATCACCTTGGCCCAGAAGTTCAAAATTTTCTTGTGGCTTTGCCAACATAATAGCTTGCTCATAAATGTACTGAAGTATGACTGGAATTTTGGGGGATGTAATGTATGTACATGTTGCACAGGATGTGAAGATCTGGACCGCGTGTTGAGAAGTCATTTGTTGGCACTCTGGGTGTGGGAAAAGATTGTTAATGCATAGACTGATCTTCGTGGATTGTGAGGGTCGAACAAGCTCAAAGAGAGCTTTAATAGCAAAATTCAAAGCGGAGTATTACCAGAATGTTCAGAGTGAATTGTTTTAATTTTGACGCTTTGAAATTTTTAGAAAGCACGAAACTGGTGGAGCTATTAAAATATTGTGAAGTCTAAGAGCGTCATTTTTCACCACATAAAAGAGTTATTTGATGCCTCAATACCAATCAGTGAGGACAAATGACACAAGAAAAATAAAATATTCGTTGAGTAGTCATGGAATAAATTTGATAAGGGATTCGGTTAGGGAGGTCATTCAATATGACAGCGAAAGATGAATGCTAGGATACACTATGAATCTTCGTAAAGATTCAATAAATGTGGCAGAGTTATTGGGTTTACATGAGGGATTTGACATTAGCTTGGAAGAGGGCACTTCACAAAGAATAATGTGGAGATTGATTCGAACATGGTGGTGAAATGGATGACGGAGGATACTGAAAAGCACTCATGAAAAATTTAATTTTTTATTAGTGAAATATACTCCACGGATTTTGGAAAACTTGGATTAAACACGTATCGAGAGAAAAAAAAAAAAAAAAAAAAAGCCATGATGTGAATAATTTTAGTACCTTAATTTATTTAGTAAATATAATAACCAACCTTATTTAAATAAACTAAAGGTTAAACGTGCAACGTACGTTCGTTTCACTAGTTACTAAAAAGCAAAGAAGACAAAATCCAATCTTAGAAAATGAGGTAGATTAAACTCAAATTGCAAGAGCCAAACTTAAGTTCTCCGTGCTTATGTTGTCTGCTCACATCAAAATTTTGAGAGGACGAAGCAAGGATGTGAAATCCGATGCAAATTTTCCAACGGATGCCAACGAACTGAGATCCAATTCCATGGCATTAATTTTAGCATGCAGAAGGAAATTTTCTAGTTATGGCTTCTTTAATCTCATTGCCAGCATTCATATTTCTAATGCCCATTAAGCCAATCCCACTCGAAGCCCCTGAAACATGTTCAAAGAATTTTTAATCTTGGGAAAATTAAGAAAAGGCACCTAAGAATGTCCACTTTAACATAGAATTTCAAGTGCAAGAACCTCCCTCCGGAGGTTCTACCAAGGGTAAAACTCAACTGGAGGTGCTACTTTGGAAGGTGAAACCCAAGCCAATTTAATTTAATTTGAAAGTTTATGCTCAAACTAACACCTCAAAAGTTAGCTCATGAGGTGATAGTTGCATTGCATTTATTAACTAACACATGGTTTGATCTTTTTCCAACGTGGGATGTTAACATTAAATAACCACAGTGTGATTATCCAAAAGTTGTGTAATTTCTCAGACCAAGGGGCAACTTTTATCTCAATAAGCATTTTGATTAACAACAATCAAAATTAAACATTTTATTATATATACACTACCTATTCTTAATATATTTATTGAACTTGTGATAAATTAAAAGCGATTCATACTTAAAAATAACTCGACAACTATTGAATAGATAGAGAAGAGTAAGTATAGAGAGAGAGAGAAGGACGAGAGTTAAAGAGTTAAATGACACTTTTGGGCACTAGAACCATATATGTAACTAATATACACAAACAAATAAAAAAAATTAGTCGTACGTAACTGTAAAAGATTAAACCCTTAAAACTCCTCTTCTATAAAAAGGATCATAGGTTTAGCATTGAGAACAAGTCACAAATAGAGAAAAAGAGGAAAAGAGTTTGTAACTCAAAGTATATGATTATCATAAGAGTCTCACGCTTTGTTATTAATATTGATACTGAAGAAACAAAGTATAGCCTCAGCTCACTCCCAAATCCCATGTATAAGATGGAAACATTCACTCGGTCAATTTCATGCTAAAATCCCAGAGTTTTCTTGCCAAATCTTTGTCCATAGCCATTGCTCTTGGTTTTTCCAAATTGTTGTCTGAGAAATATTCACCACTTATCCCCTTCACTTGTGGATTCAGCGCCACGTAACAGGTGGTTGAAGCCCCCTTCACAATAATTGCACCGCATTAGGTGTTTTTTTTTTTTTTGTTCATATATTATATTATGAGAACGAGTCAAGTCGGAATACTACTACGTAAAGCTTTCCTTATCGATTTGATCAGTTGCATATACAGAGTCTAACACGAAACCTTTGATGAAGTTAATTAACATAATTTGATGATACGCAACTATCACTAATAAGGAGACTTTTACATTATAATGTTTCGATTTGTCTCACTATAACTAGTAAATATGTATATATAATGAATTAATGATGAATCTAGAACGTACTTGTTGAATGCTTTTACACCCATCTTTTTCAATGGCACGGGCAAAACCTGCATCAAAGGAAGCGCCAAGTAGGGATGGCAACAAGCCGAGCCAGCTCGCGAGCCTGGCGAGCTGGCTCGACAAAGGCTCGGGCTTGGGTTCGAGATTGGCGAGCCAAGCCGAGCCTTGGCTCGGCTCGTGAGACCCACGAACCAAGCCCGAACCTTCTATGAGCCAGCTCGTGGCTCGCGAGCTGGCTCGCGAACCAATTTAATATTAATAAAATAATATATACTATACTCGTACTATATATATATATATATATATATATATATATATATATATTAAACATTATACATAATAATATAATATATATACGTAATATTAAACATTATACATATAATATATATATATATATATATATATATATATATATATATGTTGTACTACAGATTTTCCCCCTTCCAAAACCCTACCCTCAGTCTCAGAGTTGCGCAGCAGTAGCCTCCATCTCTCACCCAACCCCTTCCTCCATCACTCACACTCACACAACCGCACGCCGGCCACGCCCTACCGGCCTACCCTTTAATTTCAGGCACAGCGCATCTCCGCCGCCAAATAACGAACGCCATCATGCCGCACGCCACCGCCACCGCCAAGCGACCACAACCTCGCATCAAGCCGATGGCCCCCATCGTCTTCCACACCAACTCAAGATGCCTCCACCACCCGCCGCCGACCCCCTGAAACGTGGCCACCCCCGATGCCCGCAGATTCCTTTAGATCTCTTCCCAAGGTTTCATATTTTTCCATTCTTAAAACCATATCGGACGATTTAGACTTTTAGTTTTTTTTTTTTTTTTTTATTTGGATATGTTCTTAGACTTTGATGTTCTGAATTAATGTTAGATTAATGTTCCACCTTTTAATTTCCTTCTACTTTCAATTGCTTTGGTGATATGTTTGTTAAATGTCTTAATTTCCTTCTACTTTTTCAATTGATGGTTGATATATTTCTGGAATAAGAACAGATCTGTGGTGTATTTCTGTCTCTATCCCCTTTTTTTTCTCTAAAAAAATAAGGCTCGCGAGCCGAGCCGAGCTAGCCCGAGCCAAGGGGCGAGCCGAACCCGAACCCAAAAACTAAGGCTCGCTGGCTCGCGAACCTGGTTCGAAACATAAAAATTTAGGGCGAGCCCGAGCCCGAACCTCAAAAAAAGGTTGAGGCTCGGCTCGGCTCGGCTCGGCTCGTTGCCATCCCTAGCGCCAACTAAGTGTACACACACACGCATAATAAAAAATCATAAACATCCCATTAAATTTAAGACATGCAAACAAAATCCTCGTATCATGCATGTTCACCATACAAATACATGCATTTTGAAAGGTAAAAGTACTTCTTGGTCAGTTTTTTTATTTTCATTTTCTAATCTTTCTTTAGGGCAAATTTGGCGGTTTATAAGTTTTTGGTAGTATGACAATTAGAAATTACATGAGATTTCTAATAGGATTTTTTATCTATAATGCACACGACAATAAGGAAATTCTTCTATGAGTCTGGTGTGGGCCCCAATTCCTATACCCACCTAATTTTTTAATATAAAAAATGTACACCACACCCTTTGCTCCTTTCTTGCCTTTTTTTGTTTCTTTTTTTTTTCCCCTTATAATCATTTCTTTGATTTTGTGTGTGTGTGTGTTTGTGTGTTTGTTTTTTTTTTTTTTGTATTTTTTTAGTTTGATAAATCCTATAAAAAATTACAAAATATGACATTTATAGCACAAAAGAATATGAAATTTTAACAATATTTTTATTTTTAAATTTAATTTAGTAAAATATTATATATTTATGAGAGTTGTACATAAAATTTAATTTAGTAAAATATTATATGTGATGGGGTCAAAATACGCTCGTTCCACGTCTGGACACGTGGCAACCCCTGCTGACGACACCTGTCCTCCTGCGACTAAGGTGATTATAAACGAGCGCTCATTCCCTCAAGCGCCAGCCTTCTTCAAAGACACGCATCAACTCCGTCACATATGCACGTGTATCAACGTTACCGCTCTTTCACAAGCATCGTTTACACTGCATGGCTAATGTTTCAATCAATCAAGGGAAGCCCCTCTTCGAGTGCTACATTCCCTCAGAGAGGCTTCCACTTCAACTCCTTACACAAGCCCTGACCCTCATCCCCTAGCGGATTTCTTGGCATCCAAGGCTTTTGGTTGTCACGAGCGCGCTCTTAGGACCTCGTCACCAACCTCCCAAACGGCTCTCTGACACATCGTACATGCCCGCGCACCTACCATTGTTGCCAGCACTAACTTCCAGCAGCTTTTGCAGAAGATTCCTCCTAGGTTTCTTTCTCACAGCGCCACGTGTTAGGGCAACATTCGGCCAGGACCACATGCGGCAAATGACCAAAGTGTCCCTGGCCCTCAACTATAAATAGGAGTCTTCATCTCCTTCACTGTAAGCAATCTCCATTACTGCAATTCATACTGAGCTTACATTTCCTCTTTCAGATCTTCATCTGACTTGAGTGTCGGAGAGCCAAACTGGGTATCACCCCCAGTTCCCCCAGCTTGGCCTTCTGACTTTGTCTGTGTGTTTGTCCTGGCAGGTAGAATCCCCATCTCTTCCGGCAAACTTCAGCTGGCTTTCCCCTCCAAACAAATTCTAAAGTGATCGGACTCTGTACCCTTACTCAGAACCCATCAATATGTTTATGAGTGTTATCACTAAATTTAATGTAGTAAATTGTTATATATTTACAAATATAGTAAAATGTACTAATTTATTTGTTTTTATATATTGTATTAAAAAAATTTGTAATTATTTACCAAATATATTCTATTTATAATTTATGATACACGAATCAGATACACACACGACGACACGAATACGGAGACAAATTTTTTTTTTTTTGAATTTTTTACTTGAGAAGTGTCGGATAAGGTATCCGGCATGAGTGTCCAACAAGCCACGCCAAACCAAAATAATATTTTTAAAAATATCGTTGCATCATAGTTTATAATGATGTGTGTTTATTATCAAATTTAAGGGAAAAAAAAAAAGAAAAAAGAAACATAGTATTTATCAAAAGAAAATACGAAAAAACAAGAAAATGAAAAAAACACTCAAAGCTAAAAAAAGATGATTATAGGGCGGGGGGGGGGGGGGGGGGGGGGGGAAGGCAAAGGAAGGAACAAAAGGTATTCCTTTTTTATATTAAAAAGTGAGACGGGTGTAGGAATTGGGGCCCACACCTGACTCATAGAAGAATTTCCCCACGATAACATGCCCGCAAATTAAGGGTAATCTAACACAAAATATATATATATTTTTATAATGATCACGGACTAAGGGTAATTCTAACACTTTTTCTTTTGTAATAATCATGCGACAGATATTCAATACCACATGATAATCATTCTTTAGAAGCATGCGTGTACTATATATTAATCAATGCACATCAATTGCAATGATCCTTATTAGCCTAAATTCTAGCTTTGTCCCGTATATCTTGTATACATATCATTAGCTAATTAAGGATGTTGAATTACCTTCGGCGACACCAGGATAACGGAAAATATTGGTCTGGATCAATCCTGGATGAAGAGAATTTGCGGTTATATCTTCACCATCTTCCTGTTCAAAATAATTAATTAATAAATGTAAGTTATAAACATCCAATCTATGCATGAATTAATTAAATAGTGTATTGAATTAAAAACCTTCAAACGTCTCGCCAATTCATTAGCATGCAGTATATTACAAAGTTTGGATTGACAATAAGCACCACCCAATCCCATGTACCTACAAATAAACAAGTGAAGTTACTTAATTTGAAACCTTTCATAACTCAAGTGTAAACATCTAGACATGGACAAATTAAGGTCACCAAATATTTAAAAAACGAATTAGTTTCATCATATCCTTAATGTTATAATGACCCATAATGTATGAACGAACACGAGAATATAGAGATGATACGACATAAACACAATAGGAGGAAACATACAAATTTGAAATTCTTTCTTCCGCTTTAATCATAACAGTACTATATATTAAATTATCAAAGTACCCCTTTTCATCATTGATTTTGTCAAAGCGGATTCCTTCTTCATACAGCCCAATATGGACCATTGATGCAACATTGACAATTCGACCCTCCCTTTTTGTCGAACGAGCAGTTTCCTTCATCATGTCCAATAACAAATTTGTCAAAAGAAAGTGACCTGCAATGGGACGGAGTGGGAATTTTAAAGGGAGAAATAAAAAGGACGAGCTTGAAAATTGCTAAATTTTCTTCCTGGGCAAAAGTTAAAACCAAAAATAGATATTTGGGAGGGGGGCCGCCCCCCAACGGATTAGCAAATTAAACTACTGCTTGTAAAGGAAGGTTGAAGGTCCAGGACAAAATCAATGACATATTTGAGGGGAAGTATTTACCTAAGTGGTTCGTGGCAAAATGTAGCTCTATGTTGTCTTTAGACAGCGTGAACGGAGTTCCACATATCCCTGCATTATTACTGAACATTTGACCATCAAAATCTAATCAAACAATTTAGAAGTTGGATGCAATACTAGTTAATTGAGCTCTTTCGCACATTTCACCCAATTGTTTGACCTAATTAACACGATGAATCCAGCGTTATAAAATATCATATATAAAACGTTGCGTTTTATAAAACTCTGCATAGAAAACCCTATATCTATTGTTGGGCTTTTTTGCGCTTCTAGTGCGACTCAAATGCTAATTTTTCCTCTAAATTTGTCGTTTTTGTCTTCATGATATTTTATTTATATATTGACAAGAGATACTATGGTATAATATATAGAAATAATCACATCCTACTACCCTACATTTAGACCTAATTTATAATGCAATCTATTTAAACTTAAAAATTACATTTTAGTTCCTACCTATGAGAACTATTTGTGGTCCCTGAAATCCATTTAGGGTTCCGTTGTGTCATTTCAAAAATACCCTTAATTTGTTGTTAGATTCATAATTTATAGGGATCGCTTTTATTTATATTTGTAAACTGTAGGGATAATTTTGTAATTTGGTCATATATTCAATATAACACTCATACAACCATCAGGGATATAAGTGTACCTTTAGAAATTCTATTAGAGCTCTCAAACCAAACAAGATTTATAGGGACTAAAATATAATTTTCCAATTTAGATGGATTGGGTTGTAATTAGCCCTAAATGCAGGATAGTCAGATGTAAATCACCCTAATAATATATACGTACCAAAAAACCTGTATTTACCAAATTTGTAATAGGAACCTTGCTTACAAACGTTTGGAAATACATACCTGTTAAGAAATCCACAACACTATGTTGTTACTTCGATTCACAAAAAATTATGGTTCTTGGAAGATTGTGGTCAGGGATTTTGTTTGAGAGAAAATCGTTAGAGAGAATCCTTCAAGTTTTGAGAGAAACAATCTGCTAGTACGAGAAATTGAGAACTTCTCGTTTTCTTTATGTAATTTTAACAAGATCGCAAAATGGTAAAAGTATATTTGAAATAAGAAGAAATGAGATTGGGGAGGTGAGCAAAAATATATTAACATAGAGTTTATAAGTTAATTTTTATTTCGAGGTTATGGTAACTAAGTTGGTACCCCACTTTTAAATATAATTACAGACATCACCCCTCTGGAGTTTGTTTATTACACTTAACTCGCTAAAAATTTGATTATGTCAATAAAAATATTTGTGAAAGTCCAAAATTAATCCTGCTGACTTCGGTCAAATTTTTATTACCGATCATGTTCTTGGGGGTTCATTGTGATTTTGTAAATTATAATAGGGGCTATGTGAAATGTTTTATATTAAATTTTTAATTAAAATTTTTAATCGAAATTTGTTGTTACAATGGCTACTTCCAAGCCTAATAATACTGTTATTTCCATAATTTGAAGCCTATAAATATTAAGTCGAACATGTTGAAATTACATAACTATCAAAATAGCCATACATTCGACATTTCTTTTTCCGATAT
Organism: Lantana camara; assembly: GCA_037501455.1. Classification (NCBI taxonomy): domain Eukaryota; kingdom Viridiplantae; phylum Streptophyta; class Magnoliopsida; order Lamiales; family Verbenaceae; genus Lantana; species Lantana camara. Next base: position 27,696,252 of record CM074863.1, read on the forward strand.
TTTAATATTCGATTATTTGAAGAATAGCTACTTGAAGTCATGAGAGAGATTAACTATTGGTTTGTATATTGTTTGTGAAATTCAATATTTGTAGGCCTCAAATTATGAAAATTATGGTTATATTAGGCATCGAAGTAGCCGTTACAACAACTAACTTCAACTCAAAAATCTAATAAAAAATTTAACATAAAAAATTACACATAACCTCCATTTAATTTACTAAATTAGAATAACCACCCCCCCCCCCCCCCCCCCCCAAGGACATGATCGGTAATGAAAATTTGACCGAAAACAACAAGGTTAATTTCGAGCTTTCACAAATATTTTTACTGAGATCATCAAATTTTTAGCGATTTTAGAGGTTATGTGTAATAAACAAACTTCAGATGGGTAGTGTCTGTAATTATATCTAAAAGTGGGATATCAACCCATCTAATTTAGGGGTCAGGTGTAATTAACCCTTTATTTCACAAGGGTTTAGAATGTTACTTTTTGTAACACCCCGCATTTTCGGAGCAAGATATGATGTTGTTTTCGTACGATTAGAATGTTATTTATTCAACTTTGCACGTATTTGAATTGCTTTAGTCATGTCTTAATTATTTAATTAACTCAATTGCAATCTTATGAAATATGTGGACCTAATTGAAATATGTGTTTAGTGTCTATTTGCTCTTTCAATTAAATTATGTGGGCTAATTTGAAATTAATAACAGTTGGGGATCTATTTCTAATTATGAGAAATTCATTTGGACTTAAGTGGGCACTACTCTTAATCTTGGAGGTACTTTTATAATTTTCTAATCTTTGATTGGACTTAATTGATCTTATTGGGAACTGGAGGACTCAATTGCATGACTTATACTTTCGGGGGACTTGTTTGCAATTTTGGAGAGAAGAGTCTTTTTATAATCTGAAACCCTAGCTACTGCATGACATTTTTCTCCTTCTTCCCTTTCGGTCTTCAGCAGCAGCAGCGGCGCGAGCATCCCCAACCACCGATGATCAGCCGTCGCCGACCACCATTCTCGCCGCCAACCGATTCTTCTCCTCCCCTTTTCTGAGTTAGCAGCAGCGCAACAATCCTTTTCTCTCTACCTTTTCGTTGACTGCCTCCACCACCGCGAATGCCGATAGAAGCTTTCGGCTCCATTTCCGGCGAAGATCCTCGCCATTTCCGAAGGTTTACGCTATGGATTCCGGCAAAATTCCAAGCGAGGAAACACCATACCTTCTCTGGCATCTCACATGCCACCACAAGAACACCAGGGTTCCGATCCTCTACCGCGCCACTACCGGAGTCCTGCCTCTATTTTCCTATTTACAAAGCCGAGATCCGTCATCTTCGTTTCCGGCCGTGATTCTTCCCTATCTTCTCAATTCTTCCCTCCTCGCACCGCCTGCAGCCGCCCCATCACCACCGTCTCCCCTGTTTTCAGCTCCCGTCGCAGCCGCCGACCACCATCTCCGACGCCCCTCCATTCAGATCTCTCTCTCTCTCTTGGCCAGAAACAGAGAAACGAAGGGATAACAATGGCTTCCGGCAGCCTCTCACCGCCGCCGCCGCCGCTTCAGTCGTTACTGCTGGAATTTACGCCCCCAGTTTCAGTTCCTTCCCCTTTTAATGCGAGCCTAATCAATTTTATTTGTTTCATGTTAATTGTAAATTATTCTCAAACTATGGATTGTATTTATGTAATTTAGATTTGTTAAGTGAGTCGGTGTTTGTTTTATAGATTCGTGAATTGCATTTTCCTAATTTAATGTTTAAGCTTTATTTTAAAGACTCCGAAAAGTATTTGTGTGGTATGTATGATTATGCAGTTCTAATAGCTATTTGAAATGCTGTTGATAATGGAAATAATGAATTTTGGGGTTAAAATGATTTAGTAACTGATGACAGTAGATGTTAATTGTAAACCTTCGATCCCTTCCTTTCTTTCGTTTTCCTCGCAGATTTATATATTTCATTGTAATTGTATGCGTGTATATACGTCGTATTGTTGAAATTGAATTTTTGAAGTTTAGCATGGATTGTGTCTTTGAAGGTTTACAAATTGTAGTTAAGAAATGGCATGTATACTTCAATTATAAACTGAATATCATACACGTGTATCCGTGGGTTGGTTGAAATGTGAATACTTCATTTTCTTTGGATATAATTGAATTTAGGGCCTATAATTACAAGATATTGAGAAATTGAATTCAAGAATAAAAATGGTTGTGATTATGCTTGTGGCACGTGTAATTCTTAGGATGTATATAAATTTTTTTATGTGTGTGTGCATGTCTCGGTGAAGGTGTGTGGGTGTTTACTTGTAAATGTATGAGTGTTGTAATTTGAGCAAATTAAATCATTAAGTCAGATTTATAGGATTAGTTATGGACCAATGTTGTATAATAAATTAGATCTTGAACTATTGGTAATGGAATAATTGTTGAATAATAAAATTTGAAGTTGTATAATTATTCGCCGATAGTTGTATGAATATGAAATTCAAGTGATTAAGTTTATATGATGTGGGGTCGTCTAATTAATTGGAATTTCATAAAATGAACTTATTGTGGGGGTTTGGGTGTTGTATATTTGATATGATGAAAGTTGTCTAAGTAGTTTTATGTGGTTCCATGATCTTGACTATGTGATTATTGTTGACAAACCACATTCATACATTTTATCATATTTATAATTATTAGGTGGTATATCATTTGTGCATATGAACATGATCACACATCACATCATCTTAAGCATCATAAATTATGATTTTTGGCATGCGCGTATGTTCCTCATGCACTCATAAGCATTGCCGTGCGCCTTTGTGGTTCATGTCTGAGTCTTGTCTCATGAGTACACTGTATTCCCTTTTCTGTACAGTGATCTCCAGGGTGGAGACAACCTGATCGAGTATGCATTCGTCTTGTCAGTTCCCGTATCTTGACGCTTCGCAGGTCAGGTTTAGGATTTTGTATAGTTATGCGACCTATGGCCTTTACATGCTTCTACCCCTGTATACCTTATTATAAATACGTATGTGTTGGATATGATATGTTTATGACCTTGCGTGTGTCCTGCGTGGGTTGGGAGCCTTCGTGGCTTAAATTCCACAGCCTGGGAATATATAAAAACAAGTTTTTGAGGCATATGTAAGCTATTTTGGAAAATTCAGTTGTGTTATGATTCTGTAGCGAGTTGGCCATGATATATGGTATCTTTTCTATTATGGGGCCCAGGAGCTACGGGTAATGGGTCCCCTGGGACGGTATCGGGCCGTCGGGGTATTTATCCATTGTGTAGTCTCCATCTGTACGATTAGGATGTATTGGGACCCACCAGGAGGTTTGGTTGGGAAACGGAGTCCTGAAGGTTGTAGTAGCTTAGCACTCCCCTCGCCTGTCTTGATGGTTAGGGTCGCGCAACCCTACCATCACCCGGAGTTGAGGTTTCGTATGTTATTTCTATTTTATGAGGAGTTGAGGTTGGAAGCTCGTACTCGACGAGCAGTTGATTATGTTATGTTATGGAATTATGAATCGGGATAGAGTCTTTTTGGAAAATGGTTTCTAAGCTTATATCTATATCTATTTGGGTTATTTCGAAATGTTTTGGTTTGCAACACCCATCCTCGGTTGATGAGTCCATCCTTGTATTATGTGCTATGCTCTTTATATATATATTGTGGGTGTGCATTAGCCCCCTCACTCAGTCAGTTGACTGACACCTCATTTTATCTTTTAGTTGCAGGTTTCTTTTGGCTTGAGCTAGACGGATGTGAGTCTTCTGGGTCACACTTGTCGGTCTAGTTGTACTAGGATGCATTTGTTTCATACTCTACTTATGTTATGTATTCATGTTTCACACCTGGAGATTATGTCTTATGTCTTACTTAGACTTAAACCCGTGTGGGGTTAGTAAGCTAGTACTTGGATGTCGCAAGATATTGATGATACTTAAGCTGATTATTATATTGGATTATGGATTGATATTCGGGACTAGGTATCTATCCTAGTTGAACCCGTCACCTGTTCTGCATGTTGTTTAAATTACTTTCGTTATCTTTTGATGATTGTTTTAAATTGCTTCCGCACTCTGAGTTTGTCGAGTTAGATCCGCCTAGCCTAGTGTGTGAGTTGGTCTCCCGTTCGCTATGATTCGGATTCGGGCATGGATTTTCTATTTCATGACCGGGTCTGGGTCCTAGTGCGGGGGATGTGGTATCCTCCATCTAGGGTGCTACACTTTTAGTTAATATAGGGTTTACGGTACAAATAACAAAAAAAAAAAAAAGTAGGATTTAACACTAATGGTAAAATAGAAATATCAAGTTTTAAGTATGATTGAAGTCAATTCAGGGAGCGGGGCGCAATAGTTATAGGATATGAGGTCTTTTATATGATCTTTTATAGCACGGGGTTTATTTGCTATTTTTACATAACACAAGATGCATATAGCTCTTAATTCATTAAATGTTTCATGTTTTGAGTTTTTTATTGCATAACTGTCATTCATAGCAAGAATTTTACACTTTAATGGTTTCACTCAACCTAAATCCAAAAAAGAATGCATATTAAATATATATATATATATATATATATATATACGTACATCAAGATGTTGAGGGAACGATGTGATGATATGAGGTCTGATGCGAATTTTCTGACTGATGCCATTGAGCTGAGATCCAACTCCATAACATCAAGTTTAGCTAAAGGAATTTCTTCGGTTATGGCTTCTTTAACTTCGTTTCCAGAATCCACATTTCTTACTGCCATTATAACGTGGACTCCGCGAAGAGCAAGAACACGAGTGGTTTCTCTACCAATCCCACTTGATGCACCTGTAAAATTTTGTACATGAAAATAAAGGATTAAATACTATCCAAGGGTGTAGAAAAAAAAATAATAATAAAAAAGGAATCCAACGTTAGGGCAATTTGCATTTAATTTGTTCCCTGTAATTAAACATATTTATCCATAGACTCTCCTTAGTTTTAAAAATTATGACCGTTTTAACTATATTTGAACCCTTTAAAAGTATATGAAATTACAATTGGATTCCTATAGGTCAACATTTCATGTTCACCCCCTATCAAATCAATAAATTATATTTGCAGTATCCGGAGAGAGCATGAGATTTACTGACATAAGCCCTTCTTCATATGGGTGTAATTAGTTATTCATAAATTTGACAGGGGGGTATAGCTATAATATGTTGATTAACAGGGTCTGATTTGTAATTTTATATACTCACGTGGGATCCGATCCAAATGTAAATAATCCAAAACTATAATTTATCTGTTAAAGTTTGTTATTAGAATTACAAAGACCCTCTAGCTTGAACTCTGCAAGAGATTTTGCAAATTTTCTATTAATATTTTGATATGTAGTTCGAGATCTAATCAAATGGATACCAATAAAAATTCTCAAATTGATCTTATGAAACCAGCAATGTGACCAAAACTTTTGGAAAACTGACTCATGTCAAACAATCAGAACCGTAAAAAATTATCAAAATTAGTGTAAACAAACTACCACCACCGGAATATATAACAAAACTGATCACGGCGCGAGTGGTTTGATTATCCTTTCGCTGCGCTTTAAAGGCTTAAACGAAAATGATTTTAACTTCAAAAAATGTTCATTACAAGGATGGAAAGATCGTCACAAGAAACGTCAACCAAAAGTTAACGGTCTAATGAACTTGAAAAACAAGCTCTAATAAAAACTATCAAGATTTAACACAGTATCACACATATATATATGTATAGTTCTTTTTTGATCACCTGTAACAATGGCAGTGAGGCCGGAGCCATCAATTCCAGCAGTAACTTCCTCAGCAGTTGACGACGAAGAAAACCCTGAAGCCCCATTTCCGTTGAACAGCGACATGATTGGTATTTCCTCCCTCCCTCTCTCCTGAAAATACTCTTTCTGTAATTTCGTGTTTCTGCACCAGAGGTATATAAAAAGATGGGGAAAAAAAAAATGGCGAAATATTATATTACTAGTCAAATGATCTCTCTCTCTCTAAATAATCTTTCTTTACCTTTGTGTTTCTGCTCTTAAAAAAGGTGCAGGCAACGTTATAATAATCCACAGCAAATTTTTGCACATTTTTAAAAGTATTATTTTAACATCTAGTATATTGTTTGTGTTCGACAACTCACATAATAAATATGAGAAAAAACTCGTATAAATGATGTAATCCTCTCTCTCTCCAACATTATTATTATTATTATTTTTCCTTTCCCACTGCACATCAATCGTACGTATAATGTGCACATGCAAAACCATGTGAATGGGTTGGTCTGCATAGTTGTTAATTGTTTTATTTGTCCATAATGCTGTAATCATGCAAACGCGCGGCCTCAACTTTCTTATATTTATATTGGTAGTATGAAAAGTATCTTACAATTTTCAAATGTGAACATACATGTACGGAAGTGACCAAAAAAAAAAAAGTGGACATGTCGTGAACACACATAATATAATGCATATTCTATCCAGAGTTTCATTTGATTTATTATGCATATTGTTGGGATAAGTTTTTGTGTTTGATCTATAAAAATTGATATTTATATATTTGATTGTATATTTGTTTATTTGTTCCAAACCTTCGGTGATTTAATTAAATTCTGTGATAATATAAAAACAGGAATATTCGTGCACATTCTGTAAAATTTAAAACATGCGACGAAAATCCTTGTATGTCTCATGCGTGTGCACCATAAAAATACAAGCAATTTGAAAGGTAAAGCTACTTTTTGGCCAAATTTTCAACTTCCCTTTCCATGTTAATATTTCTTTAGTGTAAAATTGTTGGTTTATAATTTTTTAGTAGTGCGAAAATATAAGTGTAAATTTTCATGAAATTCTTAATGAGTTTTTATCTAATATACGAGGCTACAGACACAACAATACGCATACGACACAAATTATTTTTTTGATTTATAGTGTAACAGGTGAGTGACATGCGACACGGACTAACATGAATTCTTTTACAATGGTCATATGATGGATATGCCACACGATACAACACCGTTATATAAACATATGTTTAATTAGAAGTGACCAGCATCATGAGTTTTTATTAATTAATCAAATGATTTTGTATGCACATTGCAACAGGAGGTTAGGTGTCTAAAGATTCCTCATCAAAATGGATTGATCCAGATGTAACAAAAATTATTAGATAATTAGACGAGGCGTCATCAAAATGGATTGATCCAGATGTAACAAAAATTATTTGACAGGGGAAGTTTTTCTAATTTGTCAAACTTTGGGGGAAGTTTGTGCAATTTTTTGAAAACCTTAAAGTTCATCAGTGTAATTATCTCTAAACTTCTCTAATTGTTTACTTCTTACTGCGATTTACCTAAGTGGTTTGTTGCAAACTGTAATTCTATGTTGTCCTTAGACAGCGTAAAGGGTGTTGCCATCACTCCAGCATGATTACTGAACATTCAAGAAGACAAAATGTAAATCAAATTGAAAGAATCAAAACTAAGTCCTTCGCGCTTATGTTGTCAACTCACATCAAAATGTTCAGAGGGCGCGCAACGCGAGGATGTGAAATCCGAAGCGAATTTTCTAACAGACGCCAATGAACTGAGATCCAATTCCGTGGCATCAATCTTATCAGAAGAGATTTCTCTAGTTATTGCTTCTTTAATCTCATTGCCAGCATTCATATTCCTAATGCCCATTACGACATGGACACCGTGGAGAAGAGCAAGAACACGGGCTGTTTCTAAGCCAATCCCACTCGAAGCGAAGGTCAAGACGTTCTTTGTGAAAATCAACAAATCGAGTCGTTGGATCCGCCACAAGGCATCAAGCCCGCGAGTTCGGCATTTTTTTCAAATAATTCAAATTAACTTCAAAGGTGTTTATTAACGTTCATCAAAATCAAGGCGTTTAATTTGTGAATAAGTTGAAAAATCCGCAATTAATGTTTTCAGAGAAGCAAAATCAAGTTAAGGAGGATCGAAACTCCAAGGCCAACGAAGACATTTCAAATCTTCCAAATTTCAACAAATTTGATAGGAGAATCAGAGAAACAAAATTAGAGATTGTACCAATTTGGATCGAAATAAATAAAGAATTCATTTGTAATTATTTTTTGTATTTAATTATTTAATTATTCACTGATCGAAATTGTATTACACCATCTCCTAATTCAATTACATAAAACCTAATTTAACTATATTATTAGCATTTAATGTGAGAATTTACACCTTTAGATACAGAGTTAGTTAACGCTAAACTCTTAACACTTAAAACCTAATTAGCATTTTTATTATGGACATTATGGGCGTTATATGTCTCTAATATGGACATTACGGGCAACGTATTCGCAATGCAGAAAAACAAAATATATATTTAATCACCATAAATTGCAATACTCTCAATTTTTTAGTGCATTTGTCGATGAACCAAAAGAGCTCTATTTATCAGTTTAGAATCCAAATCCTAGCGGGTTACCCCCTCCGGTTAGCGAGTTTCCTTCCCCGGCTAGGTTTCTGATTGCCAATAATGCATACATCCCTTAGAGATCCTAAGGGGTGGAATTTGATTTTTTTTTTTTTTTTTTTAATCTAAGTCAAAGCGTCCATTATGGATTCTGGTGATTAGTTCCTTCACTGAATTGTAGGTACATAGGAATCCAATTTGATTATGCCAACATCCTTTTTACCGAAACTCCCCCAACTTCACCTTTCTCCTAGCTTTAAATCACACGTCACTCGAGATTAGGCTTTGCGACGCCCACTCCCTCTCACTGGATCGAACTTTTTTTTAGCCCAATTCACTATCCGATCGCGAGATGGGCAGTTTCAGGATTTGGCCCAACTCCCATGGGCCAACAAAGTGTTGGCTTCCAACATCATCATAATTATCACGACTAGTAAGGCCCAAGTATATGATCTTTTTGTTTGAGTATTTGTATGACAGGGCATAACTGAGCTCGCTTAGTACATAGGAAACATTTACTTGGTTAAAGTCATGCTAAAATCCCAGAGTTTTCTTGCCAAATCTTTGTCCATAGCCATTGCTCTTGGTTTTTCCAAATTGTTGTCTGAGAAATATTCACCACTTATCCCCTTCACTTGTGGATGCAGTGCCACATAACAGGTGGTTGAAGCCCCCTTTAGAATGATTGCACCATATACAAATATTGAAGAGCAAGAGTCAGAAATACCCTTCCTTCAGAGGTATATATACATAATGATGAATGTAGAAACTTACTTGTTCAACATTCTTGAACATCATCTTGCCAAGGGTACCAACAATACCTGCAGAGCCAAGAGGAACCAATTCTTGAATAAGTTAGATACCGTTATGCAACTTGCGCCAATACAAATTAGCGGACGTAGGCGATTAACTTAGTCTATGTATCTAGTCTATCTTTCCATGAATCATTGAAAGGTTAATCACCTTCAAAAACGCCGAGGTGGCGGAAGAGATTGGTTGTAATTACTCTGGGATGAAGTGAATTTGCAGTTATTTCTTCACCATCTTCCTGTTGAAGAATTTGGTTGAGAAACAGAAGAGAAAATCAGAAATGCTACAGTGAATTGCTGAATATAGAAAAATTACTCTCCATCTTCTTTCACGTCCAATCCATTTAACAGAACAATATTTACTTGGATTAAATACCTTTAAGCGTCTGCTCAATTCATTGGTGTGCAGTACATTGAAGAGCTTTGATTGGCCGTATGCAAACCATCTGCTGTATCTGGACATAGCGAACCGAGAAAACTTATTAACAATGTAATATACATCAATTTCCACAATAAGTATAATAATGCAGAAATATGATGGCATGAAATACCCTTTCTCATCATTGATATTGTCAAAGCGAATTCCTTCTTTATATGTACGGCGATGAGCCTCTGATGAAACATTGACAATTCTACCCTCTCTTTTTGCCTTCCGTGCAGTTTTCTTCATTGTGTCCAGTAACAGATTTGTCAAAAGAAAATGCCCTGAACACCAGATAGAAAACAATAACAGATGTATTTGAGTTTCATTAGGATGTAAATGTTTTTGGGTAATTACACAGACATACCCCAAAGTTTGCCCTAATTACAGAAACTTCCCCTGACGATTGAGAAAGTACAAAAACTTCCCATGACATACTCTTAAGATTGGAATTAACACGTACTGTTATAGTCATTAACTAGTCAAACATTAATCAGCAAGTCTCAACGAAAAATAGGATATTCAGAAATAATTAGACGAGGCGTCATCAAAATGGATTGATCCAGATGAAATAAAAATTATTTGACAGGGGAAGTTTTTCTAATTTCTCAAATTTTGGGGAGAAGTTTGTGCAATTCTATGAAAACCTTAAGGTACATCAGTGTAATTATCGCTAAACTTCTCTAATTGTTTACTTCTTACTGCGATATACCTAAGTGGTTTGTTGCAAACTGTAACTCTATGTTGTCCTTAGATAGCGTAAAGGGTGTTGCCATCACTCAAGCATTATTACTGAACATTAAAGAAGACAAAATGTAAATCAAATTAAAAGAATCAAAACCAAGTTCTTCGTGCTTATGTTGTCAACTCACATCAAAATGTTGAGAGGACGGCACGAGGATGTGAAATCCGACGCAAATTTCCTAACGGATGCCAACGAACTGAGATCCAACTCCATGGCATCAATCTTAGCAGAAGGGTGTTTTCTAGTTATGGCTTCTTTAATCTCATTGCCAGCATTCATATTTCTAATGCCCATTACGACATGGACACCGCGAAGAGCAAGAACACGAGCAGTTTCTAAGCCAATCCCACTCGAAGCCCCTGAAACATGTTCAAAGAACTTTCAATCTTGGGAAAACTAAGAAAAGGCACCTGAAAACGTCGACATTAGCATAGAATTTCAAGTGCCGGCGAAATATTACTACAACTTTCAATGCAAAAAACCAAATGTATATGATGTCAACTGCAAAAGATCATAAAATCCTGCAAATATGCCTCTGAACTCTGAAGCAAATCCAACACATCCATGGAAAGTTAAATCCAGTTTCAATGGCTGAAATTAATCTAATCAACTAGACTGGAAAAAAAAAAAAAAAAAGCATTCTTGGAAGTAATCGAGGTCAGAGCAAATAAAAGTACATGCAAATCAAAGCAGTAAAATGATCATTAAAAGATGGGAATGAAGATTTGAATTAAATAAAGTCAATCAGAACCTGTAACAATTGCGGTGAGCTCGGAGCCGTCGATTCCATTGGTAACCTCTTCAGCAGTAGAAGAGGAAGAAAACCCAGAAGGCCCATTTCTTTTGAACAGCCACATGATCAATTCCTGTCTCTGTCTCTGAATAATATAGCGTATTTCTGCACTTAAGGTTAAAAAAGATGCAATATTATATTAATGGTGAGATATTACTCTCAGTCTGATGACAATCGCGGCCGTTGTTTGGTGGCTCTGCCTGGACTTCATCCATATAGACGGCGGTGATCGACTGTAACGGAAAACTGAAAAATTCGCCAGACAATTGGAAATTTGGAATAAAGTCCAAAGGCATAACGTAGAAAAGGCCCAAAAAAGGGGAATTAGTTTGAGAGGGTTTTTCAAGTGAGTACGACACTGTAGGGCTGTCAACGGGTCGGATTCGGACCGGATTAGGAAATTCCGGATCCGAATCCGATAAGAGAATCCGAATATCGGATCCGAATCTGAATCCTATAGGATTCGAATTCATTGTTTTTGAATCCATATATAATCGGGTCGGATCCGACCCGATTAGTAATAAAATTTATTTTTTTAAATAACAAATTTGATATAAAAAATAAATATAATTACATAATATTTAATAAATAATTATTAATTAATGAATTATTTGATAGTTTTGTTTATATTTATTTAAAATAAATTAATTTAAACTTATTAATAAAACAAAATATATACTTTTAGAGTAAAAAATTTAAATTTTATTATTGTTTAAAATGATAAATATGTGAAATTTTTAATTTTAATCATTTTACTTAATATTATATATTAGTAAATAATTTATTTAATTAAATATTATATATAATATCAGATTCGGATTCTTAACGGATCGGATTCCTTAAATCCATATTCGCTCCATTTATTTCGGATAACGAATATTTATAATCGGATATGATCCATCGAAAATTTTTATCGAACGAATATGCTAAAATTCGGATCGGATTCGGATTAAAATCCGTCCCATTGACAGCCCTAAGTACGAGATTTGTTGCTGTGGAGAGTGGAGACCGTATAAACTTATATTCATTTAAAATATGCTAATTAGGGGCTGTTTTCAATATATATATGCTAATTAAAAATTACTAATATATTTTTAAATAACTAGCGAAATCGACGTAGATTGCACGTTCATTCTTTAATTCTAAATAGATTTTATTACTATATCTGTTTAATAAATTTAAATATTAATAGTGTCTAATTTAATTAAATAAATATAATAAAATTTTTAATGAATCAAATTGATTTTGAAAAATTACACATGTATATAAAACTATTTGTATAAAATATCTATTTCAAATTATAAACAATAATAATATTTAATAAACTGCAATCTATACAAACAATATATGTCACGAATACTTTAAATTATCATGCAAATTAAATTAAACAAAAATGAACACATAATTATACATGTAAATGCAACACAGTTATACAAGCAATACAAGTCTTATTGATCTAACCTAACATTGTAGCAATTAATTTAAATACTTCAAGTTATAATGCAAATTAAATTAATTAAAACGAAACATGACACATGTAGATGCAATATGAAATGTTTTTTCCTCTCGACTTACTCTTTTTTATTTTTCTTGTTTCATCCACTAATGGTTAAGTACACTACGTTCCAAATTTATAGGGCATCACAAAACCCCCCTCACCTCCCTAAGAGGATCAGGTGCATAAATCTAATTTATCTAAACTTGTGTTCCAATTATATTCATTATTTTAAACTTCTTTTATTTATGTGGTCATCTGATTGACTTTTCGTATTATTATTTTTTGAAATTTAATCGATATTTGATTGTGATATCTTGTACCTTTATTTTGTCGAATTTTCCCTTATTTTCGTTCGATAATATCAACAATGATATTGATATTTTCATTTGATTTTCCCCCAATAAATTACTCCTTCAATTGTATGACTTATCATTTTCTTAAATTTTTTCTCATGTATATCATTCCCATCACCTGATGCTTACTATGAAATGGTTATTGTTATCTCTTATGATGTTTGATGCGATCTATAAGTCGTTATTGCTCTTTTATGTTTTTTTAAATTTGAGTGGTAAGATCATGTCATCTCATCAATAGAAATCGGTAGTTTTACGAATTTTGGCATTTAAAAATCTAACCCATGATACCCAATGGACTTGATTGTCTTCTTCTTGTAATCTTTGAGTAACTGTAATATTAACAGTATAGTTCACTGCTACGGACTATCATTTCTCAATTTTAGCATTTAAAAGTCTATTCCATGATACCCAATGGACTTGATTGTCTTCTTATAATATTTGAGTAACTGAAATATTAACTGTATGTATAGTCTACTATAATGGACTATCATTTCTCAATTTTGGCATTTTGTGTCTTTCGAATTCATCGTCCTTCCTTACTCATCACTATTTATGTTTTCTCTGCCCCTATTTATAGGGGTTATCTCAGATTAATATTTGTCCAGAGTATTCTTTTTTTTGGTTTTTTTGTCCATGAGAGCTAACATTTACGTATCTTCACTTTATATTTTCTCATTTGCTTGGATTATTTCAATTCATATAAAATTTAACATAGCTATTACTTATACTATGAAAATGTTTATCGTTTCTACTTGGTTTTAACTTTTAGCATTCAAGAAGTGAATGTTGTATCCGATCCTTTCTCTTGATAAGAGATTGGTGCCATGTGGAGAGACGTGATTGGCGGGCCGTGCCAGAAAGGATTTAATTATTGCTTCATTGGAGACCATATTGGGAGAAGATTCCATTAAATTATTTAAATATAATACGAAGGCGAAGGGACAATTTCCATTTGTAAACCACTTAACAATATGCCCTGAAATTGTGAAAATAATTAATACTTTTCCAACCCTCCAACTCAAGGAATGTATTTTATTTTTTGGAATTTTCGTTATCGGGATATGGTTTTGAAGTATTTTTGGAGATTGTAATCTAACCTTAATGGATAATGTGCAAGATTTTGTAGTTGGGTGTGTACACTGTACAATGGAAAATTCTAGCCCAGACCAGGTTCGGCCGAACCCCAACCAATTAGAGAGCAAGTGTGTTACACTTGCCATTTGATTGGTCACTTTCCCTAAATTTTCCACCAACCACAGAGCAAGTGTAAAACACTCGCCCCCTCATTACACCGGTTTGGCCGAGCCAGGCTCGGGCTAGAATTACCCCTGTACAATATACTTGGATTACTATTTAAAATAAATTACACCGCAATACAAGCTTTTCATATATATTTACTTGTGTGTGTATATATATACACACACTTATGTATGTATATATGTTTTGCTCTAGGGCCTTCTGTATAGCTTTATCTTTTTTAATTACACAATAGTTTATGAAACTTAATTATATGGTTAGTGTAGAATTGGCTTAATTCAATAGTGTTTTGGTGGGGTTTTTTTGAATAGTACCCATGAGTTGAGATTTTTTTTGTTTACTCTCCATTTTGAAAATTATTCCTCTTCACTCCCCAAATGAAAATCACAAGTTTCGTTTACTCCCCATTTTTCGTAAACGTGGTATAAAAATTCAAAAATCACGTACTTAAATCCCCAAATATTGTATATTTTTCGCAATATATAGTATATACATCATATTACGAAAAATATACAACATTTGAGAATTTAAGTACGTGATTCTTAAATTTTTATACCACGTTTACGAAAAATAGGGAGTAAATGAAACTTTTAATTTTCATCTGGGGAGTGAAGAGGAACAATTTTAAAAATGGGGAATAAACAAACATTTGAGTTTCCATTTGGGGATTTTTCGGGAATTCCCCATAGTGTTTTTAGCTATTGCTATTAATACGTACGAAACCATGATAAGAATTATATATTTCTCTCAAACATCTCAAAATGATATACCGAAACATTGGCTCATCTAATGTGAAAACTTTCAGTTTTATTGGCGCTTGCCTGAGATTAAGTTACAGGAATATGTAGGCTAAATTCAAGAATCTGCATGTAAAATTTGATTTGTTGATAATCAATTTTCTTATAATTTTTTCTTTTAGGAAGTTATTTTTCACTTATAATATAAGCTTGGCGATGAAAATAACTAAATACACAAACATGTTTAGAAAAATTAGGGCTAATTTCAAACACTCCTTCGTCCTTAAAGGGGTTAAGTGTGACACTTTTCAAATATTAGGAAAACAATCACACCAATTTAAAAATTAGGGGATAAAGCGTACTAAGGATTAGATGATGAAGGGGTGTGTGAAATCAATCCAAAAAATTAATAATTATATATAAAAATTCAATTAACATACAATACAAAAAGTGCGCACGTACTGAGTTCTCAATTTGTCATGGTTGATGGCGGAATTATGGTTGGCATCCCCTGCTTACAATCCTGCTTTTTTTTTTTCTACTACTACACTAAAAACTTATCACGTGTCCCATCATATTTTATTAAGTAAACTTTAATTTCTTCAACTAATAATATGCTCGGTTAGTATTTGTCTTTCTTTCTCTTTCCTAACACATAAAAGGAGACTAATAATGCCAAAAACAATTAGATCAATGTGAGCAGCGTCAAGAATTAATTATATGTTATGTATCACTGTATATGTAATATATGATGGTTTTGCTATTTCTCTTTTTTTTTTTAATATTTTTTTCTTCTATTCTTTTAGGGTTCCGTTTAGGGAGGGTTTATCACAATTAAAAATTTATAAATTAAAATTTGAAAATATGAATAGAATGAGAGAGAAAACAAGATGACTTGATGAAAAAGAAAAAAGTTACTTTGTTCAATTAAGATGGAAAGAAAGAGAGAGAAAATAGTACGAGAGAGGATGACTTTTATGTGTTAGGCAAGAGAAGGAAAAACAAAGATTAACCCAACAGATTCTTGTACCGTCAACCCTTGTTAGGTGAAGAAATTAAAGTTTTCTTAATAAAATATGACGTGGCAAGTTTTTAAGTGGAATAGCATGAAAAAGAAAAAAGCAGGATTATAAGCAAGGGATCCAAAGTGCTTCCAAGAAATTGTTACATCCGAAGCGGCGTACGCAAAATAGTTACATACATACGCATCATCTATATATATATATATAATTCACAACCCAATAAATATTATTATATTAAATAAATAAATAATAATTTTAAAATATCTAATATTTATCTAAAACTTTTGTTTATTAATTTTATCTAAAATTTAAAACTCCTTAAATTAGAATTATATCGTTGAAACATCAAAATTTGTTATCTTATAAATCTCAAAATCAGTTAGATAGAAATATCATAGAATTTGAATTTTATTATATTAAGTAAATAAATAATAATTTTAAAATATTTAATGTTTATCTAAAATTTTTGTTTAATGGGTTTATCTAAAATTTAAAACGCCTTAAATTAGAATTATATCGTTGAAATATCAAATTTTGTTATCTTATAAATCTCAAAATCAAGAAATCTCATAGAATTTTATTGTATTACTTAAATAAATAATACTTTTAAATATTTAATTATCTAAAACTTTAAGACTCTTAAATTCAAATTATCGTAAAAAATCTCAAAATCTGTTGGTAATATCAAATTTTAAATTTAAATTAGTAGTTTGATAAAAGATTCAAATTCAAAAATATTTTGATATCTAGAATCCATATGCATTTGTTAATCCAAAAAAAAATAGTTATAAACTTTGTTAGTAATCGCACCTTAAATACGTTTTCCAAAAATTCTACATTCATTTTTTAAATATCCCAAATTAAAAGTTCTAAATCCATTTTTTTTTTTTTTTTTTTTAACAACCAAAACCCTTAAAGGGGAATATTATAGCAAATCATGAGAAACAACGATAAAAATACAAGAATCAACATCAGAAAAATTAACGCAGGCCAAAGCCGCAATTTCAACTGATTTGTGAGCTAATATATTAGCATCACAATTAATAAAAGAAAAGAACTCTTTGACGATTGTTCCTTTCAAGTGGATCTCGATCTGATCGGACTGAAGATCCGCAGCCGCTTTTCCTTCGAATTGAGAACAAATAGGTTGACCTACAGCAGGGAACTCGGCCAGAAAGTTGCACGGAAAAAACACAGAAAAAGATAAAGAAAAAGATAAAGCTAAAATTCCATACGGAAGGGACAAAACTTCCATACGGAAGAGATAAAGCTTCCATAGGGAATAAACAAAATAAAACATAACGAAAAGAAAAAACAGATAAGGAAAACGGCTGTAAACCAGAGAAATCCGCAAGATCTGGGAGGACGTCAATGAATCTGGAAGAATACCGATGAAACTTACAATAAATCCACGAGAGTAGCAACAAATCTGAGCGGATTTCGACGAACAAATCTGAGAAGGTGAAGTAGATTTGAGCCGATCCGAACAAATCTGAGCGGATTTCGACGAACAAATCTAAATCCATTTTCTAAACATCTCAAATTATTCGTCATTCCATTTGTTTATGGGTAAGTTATCCGTTCTATATTTTTATTCATCAAAATTTCCCTTTCTCTATGTGTTTGTTTGTATTTCAAGTATCTTCGTTATACTTCAAGTTCTAAATCCATTTTCTAAACATCCCAAATTATTCTTTGTCCTGCATTCCATTTGTTTATGGGTATCCATTCTATATTTTATTCATCAAAATTTCCCTTTCTCTATGTGTTTGTTTGTATTTCAAGTATTTCGTTATACTTCAAGTATATCAGTTATTACATTTTTGCATCATATTTATTATGCTTTTCTTATTTGGTTTTTGACAACACTTTTGATATATTTTTAATGTCTTTTTTATATTTTATTTTTGGTTTACATTATATTTGATGAGGCCTAAAAACACTCTCGAATCAGAGCCATCCACGTGTCAGCATGTCGCTGACTAAATCTCAGACGCTCGCCTTAAAGGGCTCGTGGGCCTTCCCAGCCCACTCATTTGTAAGCAAGGAGGGACCGTCAAGCATCGGATGACTACTCCGGTAAAAGTCCAGATCCGACGAGTCTGGCGCTCGCATCTGGGCCCTCAGGGTTACCCATCACAGGGAAGCACCTACATGAGGGTCCCATGATTGACGCTCGGGATCTTGCCGCTCAAAGGTCATCTATCGTGAGGAGCCCATCTGTGGACTTTCCGAGCGTCATCAACGCTCGGGAATGAGTCTGACCCTCATGCGATGGATTCTCACCTTCAGAAGGAGATATTATTCCCTCATCCCACACGACCCTCGTCAACAACCTCTGACACAAAGGTACAGTGCACAGTGCACCTGACACGCCGTCTCCTTTTCGGGAATGTCATTCTCATCCCACCAAAGGCTGACGCGTGTTAGGGCAACACAAGGTTTGGGACCACACGGTCAATTTACCCATTTACCCCCATCCCTAACATATAAATAGGAGAGAACCCATGCATTCTCCCCCAAGTGATCATTCGCACAAAAACCATACACATTGTTCTGGGCATTTTCCACTGATCTTCTCAAGCTTTTCATTCACCACGGTAACACTACCTTAGTAGCTTGCATTCTTGGTGTTATCCTAGCTGGAAGAACCCACGCTCAAAAGGAAACCCAGATCCTGAGGCTCTCACGCCTGTGATGGTCTCTCCCTTTTCATACAAATTCTAAAGTGTTGTTGCATTAGGAAACTCAGATTCCTGCACCATCAATATTTATATAAATATACCACTATTTTTATATATTACCAGTTCATTACGTTATTATGATTTTATACATATTTTTTAGTTTGCAGATCATATATAAATTTTTCGGGATTTTTTAATACCTACAAAATTTGTTTCAACAATCACATTAGAAAGTTTTAATTTCTTTATTTATATGATTTTTCACATTTATAATTCAATATCTTTTAAAATGATTAATATATGAATTTGTAGTATATGTGTTTTTGAGTTTTTTATTTAATTTTTACGAATGAATACATAAACACAACATTTAAATGTGTTTTTAAAGATAATATTATATGTAATTTTAATTAATTGTATCCCGTGCCTTGGCACGAGTTTGTAACTAGTTGATATTTAATATATATTCACTCAAAAATAAAGTGTTTCCAAGAAATTGACATTGTGTGACACGTAGGACAAATTAAAATGACAGGTAGGACAAGTTAAAATGACAGGTAGGACAAGTTAAAATGACACTGTGCTTCTTCTTTATTAGCATTCGTCGATCAGCGCTTTCATACCATGGCACAAGCGCCCCTATTTTTCTGTATAAATAAGCAACCTTGTCATTCATTATTGTCCATAATTTTTCTTTTTTTAAAGGGTTATTAATGTCCATGATAAAGATTCTTGTATTTCCTTTTAGTCCTACAAATTAAATATTTTTTCCAAGTTTTCAAGTGTCAAGTTCTATTTGCTACACAGAGATGGCAGGACACTGGACTTTGGCATTTGGACTACTTGGTATGATAATCTCAACTTCCCAACTATGTAATTAATTTTGTTTTATTCTTTACATCGTCTCGTTCATGGTGTTTCTTGCTCCTATGTAAGAGAAACACATCATATATATATATATATATATATATTCATCAATTTACCTTGTTACGTAAATATATGTATTGATTCGATAAGTTTAATATTGCAGACCGACGTTCTATCAAATCTACAAGAAGAAAACAAACGAAGGGTTTCTATCGACTCCCTATGTGGTGGCCCTCTTCAGCGCGACGCTATGGATATACTACGCATTGCTCAAGCAAAATGCCACGCAGCTCTCTCTTTCAGTCCCACTAACGATGCGAGAAAGCCCACCTCCGTTGTTCATCATTGAAATCGTCAAAGCAAATTCCTTCTTTATATGTATGGCGTTGAGCCTCTGATGAAACATTGACGATTCGAATGTGCACTTTTCGTCATTGTGTCCAATACCAAATTTGTCACAAGAAATG
This sequence comes from Lantana camara, assembly GCA_037501455.1. Lineage (NCBI taxonomy): Eukaryota > Viridiplantae > Streptophyta > Magnoliopsida > Lamiales > Verbenaceae > Lantana > Lantana camara. The sequence goes on from CM074863.1 coordinate 27,716,377, forward strand.
GCCTAAACAACAAAAAGGAAACAATTACTAATGCATTGGAGTTCTGTTAGCAAGTAAATGTTTTAGGATATATAACTACACAGATGTACCCTAAAGTTTGTACTATTAATATTCCAAAACTTTGTAATTGTTACTTTGTTAGCTTCTTATTGCAAAATGTTAATTAACTGTTGTTTGTACTAATGAGCATCAATGTTAATTGCATGCGTAGAGTTAAAACTGAAGTTAGGTCGAGTAATTCATGGGTAACAATAAGATGCTAAATCTATGGTGTGTATAGTATGGACGTTCACATTGAAACGTAGAGTTAAAACTGAAGTTAGGTCGAGTAATTCATGGGTAACAATAAGATGCTAAATCTATGGTGTGTTTAGTATGGACGTTCACATTGAAACGTAGAACTAAAATGAAGTTGGTCGAGGCTAATGTGATACTAAATGTATGATTTATCTGAAAACATGGAATTAAAACAGAAACTATTCGCGTAAATAAATTTAACAGATCTTTATTTTTACATTAATTTTCATCGTAAAACTATACAACATGATAAATCTAGTACTAAAACCGTGCTCTAGTTGTAATATGATTGCACTTAATGAATAATATGTTAGTTTTTATTGAACTCTATGCATGAGATCTTTCTTAAAACCATACGAGTCAATGTTGGGGGCAAAAAGAGTTGTATCATTATATGTTTCTTTTGGGAAACTGAAATGTTCAGCCATGTCATTGTATGTTAATTTTAAGATAAATTAAATCTAAAGTTCCTACAATAAAGACATATTTATACTTGGAAGGTCATTAATTAATTTTAGAAATTATATTTTTACTTCACATTATTTTTTAATGAAAAATTAATTTTAAAAATTATATTTTCACCTCACATTATTTATTAATGGGATATAAACTCATTCATAGGTTAGATTTTGATAGAGCTGGATACAATATCTAACATGTCACGACACCACTAAATAATATTTTTAAATGTTTTCGTGTATTAGAAATCTACATGATTACATCCTTAGAGTCTCACATTAATAGTTATGAAATCACTGACAACATCAAAACTTATCAAATTAACTCGTATTAAACGATCAATTTTGTTTAATTTTACTAAAATTAACGTCAAAAAGTGTAAAACTTTTACGGTGTTAATGAATATCATGGTCATTACATGTCGAACATATTAAGAGAAACGTTGTTTTCCTAATATTGTTTAATATCCTTAATGAGGCAATGATCGAAATTAAGAAACAAGCTAATAATGAAGCTATGTTAAATGTCCTTACTCCTTAATAAAAAAGCCGGAGGCCTAAGCGATGGCATCGCTAATTTTTTTTAGTAAGAAAGGGCGACTAGTAAAGGTAATATTCATCATTCAAATCTTTAGCCTACTTGATCGATTCAATGCCACGTAACGCGGTTTTGAGTGAAAAAGTGAGTCATAGCGTGTGAAATTTACCATTTAACGCTGTTTCCGCATATTAAAATTACCTGATGGCTTAATCTTATTATAATTGATACGAAATTACTGCGGTTATAACGTGTAAAATTTACTATGATAATAATAAAATACCTTTAATAGTTCACATAAAAAGAAAAAAACCAGAACAGTCTTTTCATTGATAATATTTGTCTTAATATTAAATATTGAGGAGTCTTTTACTTCACTTAAAAGTAATCCAATAGATTCTGGTTAGTAAAATATAAAAGTTGGGTTAATTACCTAAAAATACAAAAAATGACTTATCTACATTAGTTATTTGTGGTTTGCTAACACTCCAATTTTGTAGCTATTGTTTATAATGTTAGGTGTTTTTGTTAGACTACTTGTGAAATCTCAATTTACTCCATTTCTTAATTCCCAATTGAAAAATGACAATTATGTAATAAGAAACAAATTTGGGTCAATAATGTCTTTTTGCCAAAACTGATAGAAATAGGTTAATTAACAATGCCATTTTTACATAGCAAATATCTCATATTTATTCTTATGAATTTACCGGCCGGCTTGGTTTTAAACAGTAAACTTATCACCTATTAAAGTAAATGATTTATTATGGGTTACAAAATAACTCATCCATTCTAATATATAGAAGTAAACGATTTAATTTCTTAATGTGATCTTTAACTATTGAGGTCAAATTTGAAAGTACATATGAATCAATCGTCCAGACTGCGAAACAAGCACTGAAGCAACATTAAATTAATTTATTTTCTCCATGATATGGTAGACAGAGTTTACTTTACAAGTTAGATATTTACATTGGAGAAAAAAAGGAATAGTAAAATTCTTATTATATATATTAAAAATTATTATTTACCTCACTAATTAATTTGCATGTTTATTAAATTAGCTGTTTTTCCCCTTCTTTACTTTTTTTTTTTTTTTTTAACCCCAACAACAGCATATATTTTCCCCTTCTTTACTTGTCTATGCCATAACCATACCTACAAAATGGTAATTTCCTATCCTTTAGCCCCAGTTAAATCCAATTGTAATTTGGTGCGGAAACGTGATGGGAAATATGTAATTTTCAACTTATCCCAAAATTCTTATTATTCAGCAGTTCTTCTAGAACACTGCTAAATATTATGATATTTTTCAAATTAATCCAAAACTTCATATTTATCATAAGTTTTGCAAATACTGAAACAAACACCAATTAAAACTGTTGGCATCTTATTTCTAGCTACGTAAATTATTTCTTAATTAATAAGGAAGCTTCTAGGTTATTTCCTCGAAGTTTCTAATATCTGCCAAACACGGTCACATTAATATATATTAGATTGTATATATAATATGAGACTCTCATATAATCCAACCCATGCATGATGTGAATTGGAATCCACTTGCACAAATTATTTTTGCAGTTTATTTATTTATTCATATCAGTTTTTAATTGCATAATAGTATTGAGTCGAGTGTAAGCACAAAACAATTACAGTGCGCTTATATTCAAGCATGCATTTTGGTTCTTGTATTTAGATTTAATCAACGTGGAAATGAAATGATTTCACACCTAATTTTCAACACAATGCAAGGATAAATTGGTAATTTTATTCCGCCCATCGATGATGGGCTAATTTGCAACCTTATTTTGTAATTGGTATATAGCCTACTTAAACACATTGGATCTACAAGGCTTGAGGGCTCCCCACAGGCCTGCACCATAGCCAAGTAAACACCCTTCAAAAGGTAGATACCGGGCCAAATCTATCCATTTCAACCCAAGTAAACTATTTCTTAGGGTTTGTTAGCTATGTACATATATATATATTATCCATATATTTATATTTATCACACAAAACGATTAAAGTGTATATATAAATATACATATAGTGTATGTAAATATCTAATATATATAATATATTTATTTTTTATTATTTAGCTTGCGACCTGACTAGCGAGCTTCGAGCAACAAACTACATGGCTCGGAAATCAAAAGATCCGAACCAAGGCTCGGGTTCGCTCGCCACTTCCGAACCCAAGCGTGAGCTTTTCCCGAGCCTGCTCACGAGCTGGCTCGGCTCAATTACATCCCTACCTCGAAAGGTGCTATGACCTTAACTCGATGGGTGGACAAGATAAGATGCGAGACGAATGCTTACTTGGTGCAGTATCCTTAATTTGGGGAGTTTTGGCTTGGAGCAACATATTTTCTCTCGATAGATTCGATGTGTGGGCATAAATTGGCGAGGACAAGGCTAGATAGCTGAAGCGTCGACCACGACGAACACAAGGGTTGATGGATTACACGCATGATGGCTCTCGTATTGGCAACAGGTTGACCATTTTGACCTCTACCTAGACCTTTTGTCTGTGATAGGTCGCTCTGGAACCACTATTTTCAATTCCATCAGGAACAGGGATGTAATCAAGTCGAGCCGAGCCGAGCCTAGGCTTTTTTGGCTGGTTTGGGCTCGGGCTCGGCCCTATCTGAAGTGGCTCGGGCTTGGCTTGCGAGCCTCCGAGCCTCCCAAAAACCAGCTCGGGCTTGGCTCGAGCAGCTCGCAAGCCAGGCCACTTTTTTCCTTTTTTTGGAATCTAAATGTGTATTTGATGAATTTTAATAGCCCAAGATAAAAACATAAACGGTTATAGAATTTCTCATTTTTAGTAGTCCAGAATTTCAATCATAAAACGAACATAAACCCTCAAACAACAATATTGCAGCAGCCATAATCATACAACATTAACGTTTAAACAACTCCCATAACATAGGCCTTAAGAATGATAAAGAAAAAATATGTCAAAACTCCGTTACAGACTACAGATTACAGACAAATTAGCACAAGAAATCAAGAATTCAAGGGAAAAAAAAATAAATTCATGCAACAACACTTCATTTCCATTTTTCGCATACAGATTACAGACAAATTAGCACAAGAATTCAAGAAAGAACACTTCATTTCCTCAATTAAATCTTTATTTCACTCATTGCTAAGATAAACTGAAATGTAGCTAAAGAAATGAAGAATGAAGTACCTGGGCTGGAATCTGGAGCTGCTGGAGCTTCCATGGTGGTCGGCGTCGCTGGAGCTTGTTGGAGCAACGGCGTCCCTGGAGCTTGTTGGAGCAGCGACGTCGGAGAAATGGTGGTGGTGGCGTGGTCGCTGGAGCTGCGGAGGAGGTGGTGGCGTGGTCGCCGGAGATGCGGAGGAGATGGTGGCGCTGGAGCTTGGAGGTGAGATCTCCAGAATGTTGAGAGCTACGGCTGAAATAGAAATGGGGGAAAAATGAAATGCCCTAGGTTAAGTTGGAGTCTTGGAGACGAAATGTATATAAAATATGAATTAGGATTTAGGCATTTTATATATATATAAATTGATAATATATATAATACATATACTGATCTACACATATATATATATATATTATATATATATATATTTTTAATTAATAGTGTGGCTCGCGAGCCACGAGATGGGGAATAACTGGCTCGGGCTTGGATTCGCCTCCAAGGCTCGGCTCGATATTCTCGAACCTAAGCGCGAGCTAAACGCGGCCAGCTTGCTAGGCTCGTGAGCTGGCTAATCAGGAACATAGTTTGGAAGAAACTCAAGTAATTAATACTTTAAAAATAGAGATATCATGACACGTGTCAATCTAATTCCACTCCCAGATTTCCTAACTTCCCCGCCTCCGGATATAGAGACTGGTTATGCTCAGCCTGCCACGGCTGCCCAAGTTCCCCATCCTCCTCCCGGGAATCCCACATTTTCCGGGTTTATAACTTATATCATTCTGTTTTTAGTTAATGTTTGTTACATTAATTGCTCTTTTTTTTTTTTTTTTTTTTTGAAGTAGTTACATTGTTATGTTATTGTTAGTTATATTTGTTTTAATACAACTTTTCTCTCTACTGTGTATGCTTTTGTAAAATTAGGACTGCACTGTATTATTTATAAATTTATAAATTTTATTTATAATACTAAAGAGTGTTTTTTTTTTTTAGGTCAGGGAGAAGGAAATTATTTATAATATTAAAGAGTTGAATCTTGAAAAGAAATACAATTTCAATTCATGAAGAAAAATGTGTAGCGATCTACAATAAAATTTTATGATCTTTGAAAAATACCGTAAAATTACAATATTCGAGAAAAAGCTCTATGCTGTTTTTGAAAGGAGAAAGCGCTATACAATTGCAATACTATATATATATATATATACACTAGAGAAAGTTCTTTGGCCCTGATGGATCAAATATACATATATATGCAATTCCGGCGCAATTGGAACTTATATATATATATATATATACACTGCTAAACTTCTCTCTTTGTTAACCCAGCAAAATAAAATTCTCTCTCTCCTTTCCGATTAAAAAAGTCTATTATTCCGTACATATCCTCTGTTTGGAGAAAAGTTGATATTTAATATGGATTTTCTAAATTATCCGAAAAACAAAAGTATACATTGATCTTCTGATTGATTGACATGGCAAAATAGTCGAGGTTGGACTCTTCTTCAGCTACCCAAAGACGCCGACGAAACAGAAGACTATATATATATATATATATATACACTTAATACTTGCATATTTCCATTTCAACAAAAGTAATCAAGTTTAGACTGCCGTCGAAGACCACCACGGCCAAACAACTCCTCCTCCTCGCGGCGGTGGGCGGTGTCTGCGCGCTTTCCATTCCTCCTTGCGCCCCCTGCGGTTCCACCGCCGTTCCATACCCTCTCATCAGCACCCGTCCATGGCATAACTGATCAGCCACTTCCCGTCAGCATCTCGGATTAGCCCACCTGCCGCCGCCTCTTTGGTGTGGTCGGAATAACTCCCATCCGAGTTCAATTTTAATTATTAATAATATGATTTGTTTTAATGTTTCTATGTAAATAATTTTTTTTTTTTTTAATGGCACACCTAAATATGTCTAGAAGAAATGAAGTACGAAGCTCAATAAAATTATTATTTCTTAAAACAAAATATTTTTCTACATGAGACTCATCCTAATCATGATAGACTAATAATCTCTGACACTCACTTAAACAAACAAATAAGGTCTACGGAACAACGTAATTAAGTTAGTTGTTTCTAAGAAAATTATTCTTAATTTATTTTTTATTTCATCAGATTCTTGTCAATGTATATTTACAGAAGTTGTTCTCAAGAAAATTGTAATTATATTTTTCTTTTACAATTTTTTTTTTCGTGGATTTTGTTGAGAAAATGGGAGAAATGGGATCAGAATGACACGGGTAGTCCCTGTCCTTAAAGTGTTAATCGCCCATACTCTCTGAGTTTGCTAAAGGTTGCAGACGATTTACTTTTAGGATATATGTCAAGCTGGAAAGAGATGAATTCAGACAATAACAATTTGCCAGAATTCAGGTGAGTTTTGCTGTGTATGTTTCAGGTGAGGGAAGGAGCTATTTATAGCTCTCAAGTATTGGCCAAAAATAAAACTGCAGTAGGAATATTGAATGGATTAATTTCAGGTGTAATGACCTGAAATTCAATCCCAATGAATGCCCACTACTCAGTTGTTACAGATGCCAACGGACTGATTGGATGTATCTGGACATTGGTTCAAAAGTCTAAACTTTTGGACTGGACTAGACCGACTCTGGCTCAAAAAGTACGGCTCTGGGCTCGGAGGCGAGGCTCCAAGCGACGATGCGCACGTGCGAAGTGCGCCATCAAACGCCACATTCGCCCGAGCCCGAGCCCGTGCTCGTGCGCGGGTGGTGCGGTGCACCGCACCTCGAGTGAGCCCATTAGTCCTCTCTTGGGTCCCATAATTTAATAACACATACAACATTATAATATATAAAGCTGTCTGCTTAGTGTTATTTTTCCAATGTGGGACACAATAACCAATGCATATTTTCCAAACAACCTTTGATATGCCTTTGCATAATTAATGATTAATCCTTCACCAATTAATCATATATATATTAATTCTCCAACAATTAATTATATATATATGCACAACATATTCAACAGATTTGATATCCTTGATAAATGTCCTGATCATATAGTCTTGTCAATGCCTTAGGTTCTTAAAGTTACATATTTATTAGTCTTTATCATAATATTAATAAATGGAGTGCCACTTTATATAAAACTCTATTTAAAGTAGAACGAAAAAAATTCTCACTATGAACCCCTTTTAAATATTTCCCAAATTATTTCTCAAGTTTTCAAAGATTAAATAGTTTTAAGTTTGAACTAAAACAGTATTAGAATCATAATGACGTCCATAAATTAGTTAGAGAAGAGAGCTTCCAAAAACTAAGCTCCCCTTCATATGCAATGTTTTGAAAACTGGACCGGACCGGTCGGTCCGACCGGTTCAACCGGTGACCGGCAGTGTGTCCGGTCCGGTCAACCCTACAAAACCGTTAGAGTTTGGACCGGATGTGGATCGGCAAAACCGGCCGGTTAATCGGCGGTTTTAGCCTTAAAAACCGGACCGGATCGCCGGTCCATCTTTGCTGCTCCCTTTTTCGCCGTTTTTGTAATTCCTTTTCCGGCGGCCGTTTGCCGTTTTCCGGCGATCGAAGACATGTTATGACCGAAAATCTATGTTAAAATTAGAGAGACAGAGAGGGAGGATGATACTAAAGATTTGAAAAACTGAAAAAAAGAAGGGTTGGATCTGCGTAACTGCATTGCTGTCGTTGTCGGAAGAGTTGTACCCTTATTGAAATTTAAGATTAGTCATTAGTCCATGAGACAAGAAGTTCTTCGCTACGGTGCGTTTTCTCCTTGCAGTGAATAAATAAACCGTTAGAGTTCGGACCGGATGTGGATCGGCAAAACCGGCCGGTTAATCGGCGGTTTTAGCCTTAAAAACCGGACCGGATCGCCGGTCCATCTTTGCTGCTCCCTTTTTCGCCCTTTTTGTAATTCCTTTTCCGGCGGCCGTTTGCCGTTTTCCGGCGATCGGAGACATGTTATGACCGAAAATCTATGTTAAAATTAGAGAGACAGAGAGGGAGGATGATACTAAAGATTTGAAAAACTGAAAAAAAGAAGGGTTGGATCTGCGTAACTGCATTGTTGTCCTTGTCGGAAGAGTTGTACCCTTATTGAAATTTAAGATTAGTCATTAGTCCATGAGACAAGAAGTTCTTCGCTACGGTGCGTTTTCTCCTTGCAGTGAATAAATAAACCGTTAGAGTTCGGACCGGATGTGGATCGGCAAAACCGGCCGGTTAATCGCCGGTTTTAGCCTTAAAAACCGGACCGGATCGCCGGTCCATCTTTGCTGCTCCCTTTTTCGCCCTGTTTGTAATTCCTTTTCCGGCGGTCGTTTGCCGTTTTCCGGCAATCGGAGACATGTTATGACCGAAAATCTATGTTAAAATTAGAGAGACAGAGAGGGAGGATGATACTAAAGATTTGAAAAACTGAAAAAAAGAAGGGTCGGATATGCGTAACTGCATTGCTGTCGTTGTCGGAAGAGTTGTACCCTTATTGAAATTTAAGATTAGTCATTAGTCCATGAGACAAGAAGTTCTTCGCTACGGTGCGTTTTCTCCTTGCAGTGAATAAATAAAGAAGAAGAAGAACAATGTTTCTAAAGAAAAGAAGAGGGCCGGTGCAGCTATACACTTACCCCACCTAGGGTTTAGTTTTAAACATACATGTGCTTTTCAAGTTTTCATTCCTTCTTTCCTTGTCAATTTCTTTTCAAGTTTTCATTCCTTCTTTCCTTGTCAATTTGTAATGAGAAAAAGTTTTTAATTTGACGTCAAATTCATATATATTTTCTTGGTTTGTATATATATTTTTCATTTGTACTATTTTATGTGCAATATTTATATTTAAAGATGCAATAAAACTAAATTATATAATATACTTATAAATAGGAAAATCAAATTTTTTATTTTAAATATTATGATTTTAAAAGATATTTTGTGTAGAAATTATATATATATTTTTAAATTTTGAGGAAATTTAATCTATATTTTCAAAATTATAATATATATACAATAAATTTAATAAAAAAAGTAACTTGTTTGGTACAAGAGCAATTTTCTGAATAAGTTGGGGTTTGTAAACATATGAAAGTTGAATAGGGATGTCAACGGGTCGAATTCGGACATTCCGGATCCGAATCCGATAAGAAGATCCGATAACCGGAACCGAATCCGAATCTTATAGGATTCGGATTCATTAATACTAAGTCCGCATGTTAACGGGTCGGCATTGATGGTAATGAAGCAGACATTGATGATGAGGATGAAGCTGACATTGATAATGCAGCTCCTAATGAGGAAGTTCTTGTAGAAGATGTCAATGATGGTAATGAAGCAGACAATGATGATGAGGATGAAGCTGACATTGGCATGGAACCATGCCCAGAGATGGCTGAAGAGTTTAGACAACAAAGGATGAACAACACATCAGGTACTTTAATTAATTTGCTATCTGTAATTAATGCTTTATGCACTCTAAACATTTTGTCAATTGTAAATGATAGGTGACCCTGAAAATTCACCAAGTGATGATGATGAATGGGATGAATCAGACATTGAAGAGAGTGAGACATCAAGTGAAGAAGATGTGCCTTCTGATGCATACAGTGATGTTGAAGGCTCTGAAGAGGATGATATATTTAAATTTTATTATTATTTATAGTGAACATATGTGAAATTTTTAATTTTAATTATTCTATTTAATATTCTTTACTAATAAAATAATTAATTTAATAAATATTATAAAAAAATCGGATTCGGATCTTTAACGGATAGCATTCCTTAATTCCATATCCGATCCATTTATTTCGGATAACGAATATTTATAATCGAATATGATCCAACGGACTTTTTTATCGGACGGATATGATAAAATTCGGATTGGATTCGGATTAAAATCCGACCCACTGATTAGTTGAAAGGTGTTCGGAAAACTGATTATTAGGTATCCCACCTTAAAAAGATAACCTAGTGTAAACAACTTTACCGACCCAAGCTTCGTTTACTTCTATTCTAAAGCCTGGTTTGTCTAATTTATCTAGCCTTCCCATAGCTTTACTTTGAATGTTTCATTTTTGGGGTTTTACCCGGAGCCCCGGGGGGCTAGGCTGGCCAAGATTGGTGTATTTTTTCTCCCCAAAATTCTGTTGTTAAATAAACCATTGGCAATGGTTTAGATGAAATTACTATTTTACCCCTTTTCTTTTTCTTTTTCTTTTTTCCTTGCACTGCCCCTGAAAATTGGCTTCTTTTACCACCATTTTTTTTCACTGGTCCCGCCATTCCCAATCCTTCCTCAGCTGTGCCACACCATGTGCTCAGGCAACTTCCATCAGTTCTTCTCACATCGGCAAATATTTAGTTGAGCAGTGAATTTACTTTTCCTGCGAATATGTTTAATTAATAGAAAACCTGATGCTAGGGTTATTTCTTTTTGTCCATTAAACAGGCATTAAGGAGTGTTACAGCTTTCTTTGAGGACATTGCAGGGCATCTCGTGAAGAAATCACTCAACAACATAAGTTCGTGGAATTATACTTATATTTTCTTTGTATTTTCGTGATTTTGGGTTTCGCAAACTACAATGCGAAATAATCCCCGATCTCGTAACAAATCCATAAATAGAAGATGAAATCATCAATCGGTGGTACTAGATAATTACAGAACAAGGATGGTTACCTCTTCAAATTCTGGACAAACCCAAAGAATGGCGTGCACTTGATGCTTTGTTCTTGAAACAGATGTTGAGTATTTTTACAAAATATATGGTCTGGTAACAGGGGTGAAGAGAACCATTGGGCACACATTTTCATGCAAGGGCAATATTGTAAATAACCCCCAACCACTTATGTACTACCCATCAAAGTAAAGATGTAATTAAGGTAGACTATTTAATCAAAAGATTAAACTAGCAAGGTAAAAAGATCACTAGATAAAATAACCAAGAGTTCCCAAAAATTTAAACCAACCCCAATGGATAGCTAACGATCAAAGTTAATTTGCTATATATGTTATTAATTTGTGAAACTCAAGAGTGGACTGATACTATATTTGTTTTAATTTAATTTTTTTCTGTATTATGTATGCTTTTGTAAAATTATGTGCATTTTATTATTTATAAAATTTTAGAATTTTCTTTTATAATATGAAAGAGTTGAATCCTGAAAAGAAATAAAATTTCAAGTTATGAAGAAAAATCAGTATCATGGTAAACGATCTACACTAGAATTTCAATATATTTGTGAGAAAGCTCCATGCAATTGCATTGCAGTATATATATATCTACTTTCCAAAAAGTAGATATATATATATATATCTACTGAAATACTTTCCAAAAAGTAGATATATATATATATATCTACTGTGGAAAGTAGATATATATATATATATATATATATATCTACTTTTGGTATATATATGGAAAGTATCTATATATGTGGAAAGTGGATGAGAGGCGGGTCCTCCCTGTCCCATCCAGTTACCTATATATACTTGCATACTTCATTTCAACAAAACAAAAGTAATCAAGTTTACACTACCGTCGAAGACCACCATGGCCAAACAACTCCCCCTCCTGGCGGCGGTGCTATTAACGGGCGCCGTCTGCGCGCTTTCCCTTCCTCTTTGGCCCCCTTGCGGTTCCACCGCCGTTCCATACCCTCTGAGCACCGCCGCCTCTTACAATATCCGCTGCTCCTCCGGCACTCTGCTCTTCGATTCCTCCAATAACACCTACCCAATCACCTCCATTTCCGCCGCCACCCAGCGGCTCATCCTCAAGCTCAACTCCTCCGATCCCTTTAACATCACGAGCAGCAACACCATATTCTACCTAAATTGCTCCGAAACCACCCTCAACTCCCCCCTTAACTGCACCTTCAACAGCCTCTGCCACGTGTACTCCAATGGGACCAGCTCCGCCAGCGAGTGCGGCAGCGTACCTTGCTGCGCCGGCGGGTCAACGATGGCTTACAGGATACCAGTGAGGCAAAGCGGGTGCCAGGCGAACAGGAGTTTCGTGAACTTGGATCCGCCCCGGGTGGAGCTGCAGTGTATCTCGCCGCCGGAGCCTATCCGCACATCTCAAGGAGATCGCGGTTCAGATTCTACATGCAAAGGCGACCCAAATTCAAATAATGGCGTCAATAGGTGTTTCTGCGAATCGGGTTTACAGTGGGACCTTGTCGCCGGAGTCTGCGCTAATGGAGGTGGGAAGGACCGTACTGCACTTGTAGCAGGTTTAAGTGTTGCCCTTGGTGTGGCAGTACTGGCATTCACACCCTTACTAATCACCTTCTTCCTCTACAAACGCCGCCACAGCCGCCTCATAGAAGAGCAAGAACGCCACCCGTGCGAGTGCATGGAAATCGTTATAGAGAGTGACGGAGCTCAGCCTGCTGCCACGGCCGCCACCCAAGTTCCCCATCCTCCTCCACGGGATATCACAATTTCCCCACCTCCACATATAGAGAGTGACGGAGCTCAGCCTGCTGCCATGGCCGTCACCCAAGTTCCCGATCCTCCTCCACGGGATGTCACAATCTCCATAACTCCAGATACAACAAGTGACGAAGCTCAGCCTGCTGCCACCCAACTCCCCGATCCTCTTCCACGGGGTTTCACACTTTCCCCAACTCCAGATATAGCGGGTGAAGGAGCTCAGCCTGCTGCCACGGCCGCCACCCAAGTTCCAGATCCTCCTCCAGATATAGCAGGTAACGGAGCTCAGCCTGCTGCCACAGCGGCCACGCGAGATATAGAGAGTCAGATAGCTCAACCTGCTGCCCAAGTGAATTCCACATTTTCCGGCGTACTTCTCACTCTTTGCTTTACATCAGCACTCGAATCCTTGCTACTCTATCTAGAGTTGCGGAAGGAGCGCCGCTTCCCCATCTCTTTTCAATTGTTTTCCCTCGCCATTACTTGTGCTTTTGCAACCGCTTTCCTCCAAAAAACCATTCATTTTCGTACCAATAACAAATTCGCGCCTCTGCTCAAGACAGTGGGGAAGGCTTTTTTTGCAATAGCATTCTTTCTCGCGGTCATAATCCCCTCCCCATTGTGGCTAAGGATTGTCGACACTGTCATTTTGATCTTCGGCTTAGTTATCGTTTTCATGTATCACCAATCCTCGTATGCCAATGTCCAGTTGGGGAGGGAGCCTCACCTGCTCCTCACAACCCAGCAAGACGCTGCCGTCATCACCAATCCCCGCACACAACACCAGCCACCAGATCCCTCCGCCGCTTCCACCCCATCCCCAACGCTGCTTTCCCTCTGACATTGACTCAGGCAGATCAAGCACCAGCCACCAAGGGTTTGCTCGTTTTTTGAAGATGATGTGGGTAAAATAGTACAAAACTTCAATATACTGTTGCAATTCTTTTGAGTTAGTGTTGTGAAAACTCATTCTTTGTAAATGTTGTATTATTGTTGGGTATTCATTTCGGCTTGGGATCCCCTGTTATGAAATCCTATTTCATCTCCTGTTATACCCTTAGATTTTTGATACGTGGCGATCAAATTAATACACCCTTAACAGAGAATAATTTTTTTTTTTTTGTTTGAGATTTAACGTCTGTTATATTTCACTAATTTCTTTCCTTTCTCTCTCTAAACCCATCCGCTGAAAAACATAATTCTTCTTCCCCATTTTCTACCTTAATTGTTTTTTATTTCCGATTTTCCGGTTTCTTACCGAAGCTGAACCGAAAATTTTTGGTTTTTGCCGAAGGTCGGTTCCCTAAATGGTTAGCAAAAATGCTAACCCAATTTTTGGTTTTTGTATCAGATTTTTCAAAAGAAAATGACCTAAACACCAAATAGAAAACAATTACAAATGTATTAGCAACTACAAAGACGAAGCTGAAGTTTGTCATAATTACGAAAATTTCCCATGACACATTCTTAAAATTTGATATAACACATACTATTTAGTCATGAAATGAAATCAAATATTAATTGGTAAGTGTCAAGGACAAAAAAAAAAAAAAAAAAAAGAGGTGAAATCATCAAAATGGATAGATGCAGATATAATAGAAATTATTTGACAAGGAAGTTCCTGTAATTCCTCAAACCCTAGGGGAAGTTTGTGTAATTATATGAAACTTTAAGTTACATCAGTATAATTAATATTCCAAAAGCTTTGTAATTGTTAGCTTCTTATTGAAAAAATACCTAACGGAGTAATGGTTTACGATGTGAACTGAAAGGATCATAAAATCCTGCAAATATCCAACAAATTCATGGAAAGTTAAATTCAGTTTCTATGGCTGAGATTAAACTAATCATGCACGTAAACTGGAAAAAAAGAATCTCATTCTTTGAAAGAAAACGAGCTCAGAGTAAATAATCACCATTAACTAGTAATTTATTTGATGAGTATTCCATTAATCTAAACGTGAAAGTACATACAAATCAAAGCAGTAAAATGATCATTAAAACATGGAAATGACCTGTAACAATGGAGGTGAGCCCGGAGCCGTTGACTCCATCGGTAATCTCTCTCTCTCTCTGAAAATAAAATTTCTTCAGTTTTTGTGTTTCTGCACTGAAGGCAAACGAGATGGCAAAAAAGGTGCGTAGCAATATCAGAATAATGGTGAAATATTAGTCAATTACACTTGGTCTTCATCCCTGCCGATGGATCCGCGGTGATCGACTGTTACTGAAAACTGGAAAATTCGTAAGACGATTAATGAAAGGTGAAGTCCAAGAGAGAACGTAGAAAAAGGGCCGACAAGGAAAAGGAAAAGCATGATAAACAGGCTACAAATATCTGGTCTTTGGCTATAAGCCACATATTTGTAAAGAAATATATCCAATCAAAAATAATAACAAATTATGACCAATAATAATACAAGAAATACGTACACATTTTAAATGCTGTGAAAATCATGACCCTTAATTTTTATTTGTCCCCACTCAATTATTTTTCGAGATTGTGTACTACGGATGTTCAACGTAGAGTAATTCTTCTAACCCAATTGTTTTGTGTATAAGACTGATAGTTGTCATTTGATACGACCCGTTAATGTTTGATCCCCATATATTATTTTGCAACCTAGCCCTTTTTCATCAACAAAAAATTATATAAAAAAGTAAATCCTATGTTATCACTAACTAGTGTAGTTTAATAATTTTGTGTTGTACTATTTTAATTAAATATTTTATATTCGAGTTATTAAGTATACAACTTTTATTGATAAAAAAAAAAAAAAAAAATTTACATTTTAGTAATTCTAACCAACTCTATTCATATAAGTAGATTACAAAAAAAAAAAAAAAAAAAGGAAAATTACATCTGACTACCTTACTAGATAGGGTAATTACAACATAATCCATATTTATTCAAAAATTATAATTTAGTCCCCAAATGTTATGAACCGTTTGTGATCCCTCTATTCCGTTAAAGTTCCGTTAAGGTTGGGTCTATCCTTCCATTAATTTTATGAATAAAATAACAAATTCATCCCTGTAATATACACACTCTAACAAAACGATCCCTAGGTATTATGCATATAACAATGTAGTCCTTGAGAATAGTGTCAAACTCAATGAAACCCTAACGGATTAGAGGGATCACAAACGGTCTATAATGTTTAGGGATTAAATTGTAATTTTCGGATTAAGATGGACTATATTGTAATTACCTTATCTAGTAAGGTAGTCAGATGTAATTTTCACAAAAAAAATTCCTATGATATCATGGATTGGTGCACCGTGCACCAATACATTTTGCAGCCATATGAAATTTCGTTTCCATTTTTAATATTTCACAAAGAATTTCATTCGTAAATGGATGACAAAAAATATAAATAGACATTTATAAAAATATTATATTTTATATTGTATCATGTCGGATACTCGTGTAAAATACTTCTCACTTGCAAAAAAATAAAATCGTATCTATATCTGTGCCGGTATATCACATCACAAAATATAGTAGCCAATTAGGAAACGTTTACTTGGTCAAATTATAAAATCCCAGAGTTTTCTTGCCAAATCTTCATCTTGAGCCATTGCACTTGGTGTTGCCAAATTGTTGTTTGAAAATAATTCACCACTTATCCCCTTGAGTTGTAGATGCAGCGCCACATAACAGGTGGTTGAAGCCCCCTTTACAAAAGTTACACCACATACAAAAATTCAAAGAAATTTTTTTTTTTGGCAATGGTACGGGCAAGACCTGCATCAAAGGAATCATCAACTAAGTGATATACGTAGTTGATTAATATATATTTGTTCCGGACATTGAGTGTATTATGATAAATGATAAAATAAAATCAAAAGAAAATTCATGCACATTCTCTAAAAAATGAAAAATTCGTGTATGTCTCATGTGTGTTCACCATAAAAATACATGCAATTTGAAAGGTAAACATACTTTTCGGTCAAATTTTGGAGTTTCATTTCCATGTTAATATTTTTTTAAGGTAAAATTGTTAGTTTATAATTTTTTATTTTGGTAGTACAACCTGTTGAGCAATTTCGTCCCACTTGGTCAAAAAGATCAATTCCGGTCAAGTATAACGAGATAAGTCAAAGAAAAAGTGAGAGCACTTGCCGACCCAGAAAAACCTTCAAACAATTACTACCGGAAGCTAGTGACTTTGGGCAACTTTTTTTAAAAGAAATACTTCAAATCAAATGAAGAAGAAATTCCTCATATACTGTCTCTTGTTATGTTAATAGCGCTGCGACGATTGCCTTCACGGACGAAGATTTGTTGCTGAGACCAAAACCACACAATCAACCACTTTTCATCTCAACATTCATGCAAGAGTAGAAAGTTAATCTAATATTGATGGATGGAGGATCAACTGTTCATATTATGTCGAAGTCCACTATGAAGAAGGAGATGCAAGAACAGAAAATTAATCGTATATTAGGAAGACCACTTTTATTTAGATTATCAAATAAGTTTACTATTTACTCGATCTCTACCAATTTCAATAAGCTTGAATTTATAGTGCAATCAGCTGTATTAAGATTGATTTATATCTCCCAAGGATATCTTAATGAGGTGGCTGGAGGAGCAAAGCGTATCAATGGCGTATCATCGTATGGCCTCAGTGGTCACTCACATGACGTCATGTTCATGACGTTACATGCTATTTGATATGCCAATTAATGATATCATACACATTTCTTTATAATTCTATTGTTTTTAATGAGATTAGGTAAAATAAAACATTCATTAATCGGATTTAGGAATCCTATATATGACTTTTATGTAACATGACGAAAAATATTAGTCATGACTTGTCCCTCGTCACTCAAAAATAAATAAAATACAACTTGCAACCTCTGGGGGCTAAAAATAAAAAAGAACATGGAGGATTGGTGCGCACCTGTATATATATATATATATATATAGCAAAGGCATCTTAAACTTTAGCCTGTAAGTGATGGATTCAAAACCTGCTAAAATCCTGCATTCACTGAAGCGAAAGCTCACTCTTTTCGTCCCACTTATGGCGCGACAAAGCTCACGTCCGGACATAGAGAGTGGTGGTGCTCAGCCTGCTGCTGTCGCCGCCGCCCAAGTTCCCGATCCTCCTCCTCCGAGGAATTTCACATTTTCCGGCATACTTGTCACTCTCTGCTTTACATCGGCACTCGAATCCTTGCTACTTTTTCTTCAGGTGCAGAATGAGCAAGGCTTCCCCGTCTCGTTTCATTTGTTTTCCCTCGCCATTACTTGTGCTTTTGCCACCACTTTCCTCCACAAAATCATCCATTTCCGTGCCAATGATAGATTCACATCTCTGCTCGAGACTGTGGGGAAGGCTTTATTCGCAACAGCATTCTTTCTCGCTGTCGTGATCCCCTCCCCATTGTGGCTAAGGATTGTCGACCGTGTCGTTTTGTTCTTCGTCGTAGTCGTTGTTTTCAAGTATCGCCAATCCTCAGATGCCAATGTCTAGTAAGCCGTGGGGAGGGAGCGCCCTGGCAGAGCCATCCCTGGTTAGTTGTCTCCGTCTTTGAAAGTATATTGTACATGCTATTTAATTTGTCATTTTTCTTGGACTGTACGTCAATCATACCACAAATATAAAATATTGTACCCCTTGTTACAGTATTGATTTGGTGGAATAGCAGAAATAAGATGACAAGAAAATGCCCTTGTTCATCATTGATGTTGTTAAAGCAAATTCCTTCTTTATACGTACGGCGATGAGCCTCTGATGTCCAGTAACAGATTCTTCATAAGAAAATGACCTGAACACCAAATAGAAAACAATAATATATGTATTTGAGTTTCATTAGCATGTAAATTTTTTTGCCATAATTACACAGATGTACTCTAAAGTTTGGCCTGATTACACAAACTTCCCATGTCATAATCTTAAGATTTGGCGTAACACATACTATTATAGCCATGAATTAAAATCATATATTAATCAGCAATCTCCAAGGCAAAATAGGTGATTCAAAAACATTTATAGGTGGAATCATTAAATGGATTGATCCAGATGGAATATAAATTATTTGATAGGGGAGGTTTTCGTAATTTCTCAAATCTTGGGGAAAGTTTATGTAATAATAACAAACCTTAGAGTATGTCTGCATAATTATTCAAAAAGTAAACATACTTTTTGGCCAAATTTTCGAGTTCCATTTCCATCTTAATATTTCTATAGGGTAAAATTGTTGATTTATAATTTTTTGGTAGTGCGAAAATAAAATTTTCTAGTATACACGCAAATAGGTACAACAACACACATAAATTATTTTTTATATTTTACAGTGTAATAGGTGAATGACATGCCACAGACCCATAAGGACATATGACATGAATTCTTTTATAATTATGACATGATAGATATTCAACTCAACACAACACGACATATAAACATATGTTTGAATGAATTTGTATGCACATCACATGCATCGATGAGATTAGATGTGTCTAACGATTCCATCATTAACCTAAATTTCTAGTTCCGTCCCGTATCATGTATGGTTTATTATAACATTAGCTAAGAATGTTGAATTACCTTCAAAACCACCAAAATGATGGAAAACATTGGTCGGGATTACTTTAGGACGTAGAGAATTTGCAATTTTGTCTTCACCATTCAAGATAATTAAATTTAAAAGAATTTATAAGGGCTAATCTTTGTTTGTGCCCTAAACATTGGAAAATTTTACATTTTAGTATCTAACTTTTGAAATTTTACATTTTAGTACCCAATTTTTGAATTTTGTTGCACTTAAGTGTCCCGACTAATAAGAAAATGACACGTATACCTAATCGACCAATAAGAAATGACACGTCTGATACTGGGCACTTAAGTGCAATAAAATTCAAAAATTCTAAAGTGTAAAAATTCAAATATTGGATACTAAAATGCAACACCCCTCAAATATTGGGGTGAAAAAAAGATTAACCCTATAATATAATTTGTTATAAACATCCAATCTACACAATTAAATTGTGTACTGAATTAAAAACCTTCAATCGTCTTGCCAATTCATCACAAACGAATCTGTACCTGCAAAGTCAGGGATATTTCGTCCTTTGTAATCTGAATAATCACCGTTGGACCCAGTCCCATTTAATAGAAATGGATAATTATTGATACCAAATATTTAAAACGAATTAATTCTGATATGGGTCATTACGACATTACCCATTTACTGTTATTATTGTAACCACACCGATTATTATCATGGCCCAAGTCCAATTCAGAAAGCCCAAATCTATGACCCAAGTTATAAACCTAAAGTCAACCCACGTCATTAGAATATGGGCCCTCGACGGCCCCTTCTCACGTTGGGTTGTGTATTCAAGTCAGGTAGGGGTGTACATATATCTGCACAACCCGTCAAATCCGCCAGAACCGAATCAAACAGCCCGAAAATCACCAGTTGAAATTAAGAAAAACATAACCACAGTTGAAAAATATTACAACCCGCTACTTTTCGGTTGGGTGTTGAGTTTAATAATTTAAATCCGCATAACCGCAACCCGACATCTATATACATATTTATATTTTATTTGTAAGTGTAATTACATGAATACAATATATACCATACAAATGTTATGTATATTATATGAGTTGTACATATATATAATATATATTTTTGTGTTGAACTAATATTTTACAAGTTTCTTGATAAACTATAAAACTATATTACATGATTTATATTTATATGGTTATATTATTTATTTAATAATATATATCATTTTTTTTATCCATTTTGAAATCATTATGTGTATTTGTGTTGCAATAGTTTATTAAACTAAAATAAAATTTTATATTCTTTATATCTTTTTGGTTATTGAATTAAAATTATTACTATAAAATATTTTTATTGAAAAAATATATATAATACATCAAACCACCAATCCGCCCGCTATATAACCGCACCCGTCCAACCAAAACCATTCAGTTTGAAAAAATAATTATATATTTATGGTTTGTATTTTTGCAGAACCGCATACTTCGGATCGGGTGGTATTTTATAGGGGTGTCAATTCGGGTGGGTCGGGTGGGTTCGGGTCGGGTTGAAGTAGGGGTATTACGTGAAAAATCCGAATCCGACCCGACCCGAATTTGATCCCGAAAATCCCAACCTGAACCCGATCCGGGTTCGGGTTGGCCCGAACACTATTCGGGTCACCCAATAACCCGGCCAACCCGAATAACCCGATCCGACCTGAAACGTTTTTTTTTTTTTTTTTTTTTTTTTTTTTTTTTTTTTATTTAATTCTAATTTATGTTTAAAGTATTTTAAAACTTGATAACAATATATAAAAATATATAGTTTGTAAAGTTTGACATAATTGCAATTAATATAAGATAAAAAAAATTAATACATAAATATTATTAAGTTCTAATTCTAAGTGTAATTTTAACTAAGTTCTATATCAACTCTATTTAAATTCCTATTTATCTAAATTCAATCAATAAGGTAATTATGTAAAATAAAAATTAGAGACATAAACATTATTTAGATCGAATAATATATTTTCTACTAAACTAATCATAATGCAATTCAAATTCTTTAAGTCCAAATAAATACATTTCTTTTTGTCCATAAACTCCGTTTAATTCTAATCATATTACAGTCATATATGTCTTTCTAATGAACAAAACTATATAATTTAGACAAATTATATAATATTGACATTATAAATCACATTTTTCTCAGATAATAATCACATGTTTATAGAAAAAAAAATATTTTACTAGTCCTTTTTTTAATAGTCTATTATACTATATTATAAAAATACGAGTTAATTTTTGGATTTTTTTTAAAATTTATTGACCACCAAAATATCCTTACAATAATGATTGCCCACAAATTTGTTAGAATTGCAGTCTCGAGCCTGCATTCTTTGATTGTCCCTTTGTGGGTAAAATGAATCCAAATGTGTAAAATGAATCCAAAATGGGTAAAATATGGATAAAATTGATTGAAATGGGTAAAATGGATCCAATTAGGTAAAATAGATCCAAAATGGGTAAAATGTGGGTAAAATGGATCCAAATGGATTAAAATAGATAAAATGGATCTAAAATGGGTAAAATGGATTCAAAATGGGTAAAATAGATCCAAAATAGGTAAAATGAGTCCAAGTACGTAAAATGGGTCCAAAATGGATAAATTGGATCCAAATTGGTAAAATGAATCCAAGTGGGTTAAATACATCCAAGTGGTAAAATGGATACAAATGGATAAAATATGGATAAAATTAATTAAAATGGGTAAAATGGATCCAACTTGGTTAAATGGATCCAAGTAGGTAAAATAGATCCAAGTATGTAAAATGAACCTAAATGGACAAAATAGATCCAAAATGGGTAAAATGGATCCAAATGGATAAAATTGATCCAAAATGGGTAAAATAGATCCAAATTGGTAAAATAAATCCAAATGGATAAATGGATCAAAAATGCGTAAATTAGATCCAAATGGGTAAATGTGGGTAAAATGGATCTAAATAGATAAAATAAATTCAAAATGGGTAAAATGAGTTCAAGTGGGTAAAATGGATTCAAAATGGGTAAATTGGATCCAAATGGGTAAAATGGATCCAAGTGGATAAAATGAACCAAAATGGGTAAAATGTGGATAAAATGGATCCAAGTGGGTAAAATGAACCTAAATGCACAAAATAGATCCAAAATGGGTAAAACCGATCCAAATTGGTAAAATGTATCCAAATGGGTAAATGAATCCAAAATGGGTAAATTGGATCTAAATGGGTAAAATGGATTCAAAATAGATAAATGTGGGTAAAATGGATTTAAATGGATAAAATGAGTTCAAGTGGGTAAAATGGATCCAAAATGGGTAAATTGGATCCAAATGGGTAAAATGGATCCAAGTGGGTAAAATGAACCAAAATGGGTAAAATATGGGTAAAATGAACTAAAATGGGTAAAATGTGGATAAATGCACAACATAAATCTAAAATGGGTAAAACAGATCCAAATGGGTAAATAGATCCAAAATGGGTAAATTGGATTCAAAATGGGTAAATGTGGGTAAAATGGATCTAAATGGATGAAATGAATTCAAAATGGACAAAATTAGTTCAAGTGGGTAAAATGGATCCAAAATGGATAAATTGGATCCGAATGGGTAAAATGGATTCAAGTGGGTTAAATGGATCCAAAATGGGTAAATATAGGTAAAATGGATCTAAATAGATAAAATGAATCCAAAATGGGTAAAATTAATTCAAGTGGGTAAAATGGATCCAAAATGGGTAAATTGAATCCAAATATGGGTAAAATGTTGGTAAAATGGATCCAAGTGGGTAAAATGAACCTAAATGGGTAAAACAGATCTAAAATGAGTAAAACAGATGCAAATTGGTAAAATTGATCCAAATGGGTAAATGGATCAAAAATTGGTAAATTGAATCCAAATGGGTAAAATGGATTCCAAATGGGTAAAATGGATTCAAAATGGGTAAAATGGATCCAAAATGGGCAAAATGGATCTAAATGGTTCTAAAATGGATAAAATAGATCCAAGTGGGTAAAATGGATCCAAACTGGTAAAATGGATCAAAAATGGGTAAAGTGGATGCAAATGGGTAAAATTGATTCAAAATAGGTAAAATATAGGTAAAATGAATCTAAGTGGGTAAGGAGGTCAAAAACAAACCTAAAACAAGTAGAACAAGTCCAAAATAGATCGAACAGGTTGAAAAACAAGTGAGATGGATAGGAATTTGGTTACAAGTCTAATCTTAATCAAATTCTAAATCTAACTCGAATAAATTGTATCCACATTAAAAACTTGTTTATAATCTTAATTAAGAACTAATTCTAAGTGTAATTATAATTAAGTTTTATATCAACTCTATTTAAATTCTTATTTATATAGATTTAATAAAATTCAATCAATATGACAATTATGTAAAATGGTAAATTAGATACATAAAATTATTTTGATCGAATAATATATTTCCTACTAAACTAATCATAATGAAATTCTAATTGTTTAATTTTAAATAAATGCATCTCTTTTTGTCCGTAAACTTTTGGTTAATTCCAATCGTATTACAATCATGTATGTCTTTCTAATTAACAAAATTGTATAATTTAGACAAATTTATATAATATTAACATTATAAATCACGTTATTCTCAAATAATAATCACATGTTTATAGAAAAAAATTATTTTACTAACCATTATTTTAATATTCTGTTATATTATATTTTAAAAATACGAGTTAATTTTTGATTTTTTTTTTAAATTTATTGATCGCCAAAATATCCTTACAATAATGATTTCACTATTGTCTAATTAAGTTAATTATGTAAACCAATATGTATTATAAATTATTATTAAAATTTTATAATTACTTAATTATGGATAAAATTTTGGTTACAAGTCTAATCTTAATCAAATTCTAAATCTAACTCTAATAAATTGTACCCACATTAAAAACTTTTTTATAATCTTAATTAAGATCTAATTCTAAGTGTAATTATAATTAATTGTTATATCAACTCTATTTAAATTCTTATTTATATAAATTTAATAAAATTCAATCAATAAGGCAATTATGTAAAAAATAATTAGATACATAATAATTAATTAGATCGAATAATATATTTTTACTAAACTAATCATAATGCAATTATAATTGTTTAAATTTAAATAAATACATCTCTTCTTTTCCGTAAATTCCGTTTAATTGTAATCATATTACAATCATGTATGTCTTTCTAATTAACAAAATTATATAATTTAGACAAATTATATAACATTAACATTATAAATCACGTTATTCTCAAATAATAAATTAATTATTATTTTTTAAGTATATCTAATTCTAAACCAATTATCATTTCATAAATTTTTATCTAATTATAATACACCATATAATTTAAATAAAAACTATAGTTTCATAAAAATTAAATATAGTTTTTTTTTTTTTTTAAATTTCGGGTCAGGTCGGGTTAAATCGGGTGGGTTCGGGTTGACCTAACCCGCCCCATCCCCTCCGGGTCAAATTCGGGTCCGACCCGATAACCCCCAACCCTAACCCGAAATTTAGGCGGGTGGGTCGGGTCGGGTCCATTTTTGACACCCCTAGTATTTTATTACAAAATCGCCCGCACCCGACTGCGTACACCCCTAGTTTTAGGAATGGGACTATGGGAGAACGATATGATTGTCACATGAGACTACAGAATCAGATCTACTGATACGATATTCTTTGTCAATTTTACTATAGATAGATAATGTATGAATACAAATATCAAGTTATACATATGTCACGATTATGCCTTTTTTTTCATATTAAATTCACCACGTGTACGTAAAGTGTTTGACGAGAATAATTTTAAGGGTCAATTTCGCTCAGTCCCATCTTTTGAGGGTAGTGTGGTTTGTCCTCTTTTCTTTCATTCTGTGCATTCAACTCCCTTGTCTTTGAAAAATGTTCACTTAACCCTTTCCGTAGGAATATTCCTGAATATTCGGATTTTATGAATAAAATTTTAACGTAATTTCTAATTACAAATCTATACACTTTAGATGTCAAATGTGTTGATATTATACATCAAATCGAAGCTTTTAATGTTAAGAGTACAATGGTGCTTTTGAAATTAAAATTCGACAACCAACGTAGGATGAATCAATGGTAAAAAATGACAAACGACCGGCGAAACTTTTCAAGCGAATTCCAACAGTTTCCGATGGCCAATTGGGTGCATGGTCAATTGGGGTATGGGTTTTGTTCGATTTAGAGAGAAGAACAAGATAATGGTGGTTTTGACTCTTGGGTCACCGTGATGTAGAAAAAATAAACAATCAAAGTTAATTTTGAAAGGGATATTCCCAAATATTCTGCCAAAATAGTATCAAAAAGTTAAATGTAACAATTTTCAAAGGTCGGTAGATTAAATGCGTTGATTGAAAGTAAATGGGACAAATCGCATTACCCCAAGGATGGGGTTGACTGAAATTAGCCCTACTTTTAAATATGTACTAGCATATACCTCGTGCTATGCACGGTTTTTATATAAAAATTATTGATTTATAATATTATATATTAATTGTAAATATTGTAAACTAAGATAATGTTAAAAAATAGCTTATTTTAGAATAGAAAGTTAATTTATCTAAAATATATAAAATAGAAAATCATCCAAATTAGGGTATAATACATTATACCGAAACTGGGTAAATTTATTATTATTATTATAGAATGAACCATATAAAAAATAATAAGTAACAAAAAGAATAATAAGTAAATAATCAATTTATGTAAATTAAATTTAATGAAAACGAATAATAATTCAAGATAAAAAAAATTACATTCATATTTCAAATAAATACATAATTTCAATAAACTAAAGTACCAAAATTTGGGAAATATTTATAATCAATAAAATAATTAATCTATTAATTTATTCTAAACTTAATGAGAATAAAAAAAAAAAAAAGAAAAATGCATTTGTTTGGTTTACAATCACATTAAAGATCCTCGGACCGAAAAATATTATTAAGAAATATTAGTAAAAGTTATAAATAATTATAAATTTAATAAAAAAACAAAATTATTTTAAAATTTTTAATAAAAAAATAACATACCAAATTAAAATTCGGATAAAAAAATTTAAAAAGTTGAAAAAGTTATAAATAAGTAATAGATAACATTCTAAAAAAGAACTAAAAGTAAATGGTATTAAAAAGTGATTAAATATTAAAAAATACAAATTATATGAAAACATAATATATTTCTTCGATTTTGGGGATAGCAAATTAGTTCATAGAAAAGAAAAATCGCTCAATCATTAAGAAAAATGAATAAAAAATTAAAAAAAATTCAAAATAAGTAAAAATAATATTAAAGAAAAATAAACATAACTATATTAAATAGGTAGCCATAAATTAAATGAAATTAAAATTAAAAAAAAAATGTTCATCAATAATAAACAAAAATATCTAAAAGAATTATATAAATCATAAAAATTAAATAAAATAAAGATAATAAAAGAAATATATGAGAATCTGACAAAAGAAAATTTATTAAAATCTCACATATATTTATGGATAAATCAAAAAAATTTGTACTCTGCACAAAAAAAATTAAAAATTATGTAATATATGATGTGTATGCTTTTATAGATAGATAGATATATTAAATGAAATTACAAAAAAATGAACAAAATAAAAATATATATACATTTCTTATAGTTAAATTATAAAAATAAATAAAAAAAATTAAATATAATAAATAGAAAAAAAATTCATTAACAAAATCTACGACAATTAAAGTAACTTATAAAACAATTAAAAAATAAAAATTCTTAGACTACAAAACAAATATAAACTTATTACCATCATCTATTGTCGATATCATGTCAAAAATCAATGATAAATATGATATTAATGATGAAAATAGATGAAAAATTAGAGAAAAAAATAACAATAAATTAAAAACTAAAAATAATATAAAAAATAAATAAATATATCCTAAAACATATTAAAGTTCAAAGTGAAAAAAATATGAAATAACATTTCTTAATTGCGTGACGAAATTATTAAATTTAACTTTTAAATGTCTCCGATTATAAATATGAAATCAACTCAAAGAGAATCCTAAATCATTAATGAATGACAAAAGAACAAAAAGTTAAAAAAGCAAAAATTCGTCAATAATTTAATTAGCTTTGAACATAACGTTAAATACTATTTTTTTTTAAATAGAATCGGCACACTGACCGTGGGGTTATTACCGAGGGCCCCCCCTCATATATAAAGAACGAAAATCAAAGAATCAAATACAAGCGCAAATCCAATCGTCCAAAAGGAAAAACCAGCAAAAGTGCCCACGAAAAATAGTAGGCAACATCCCTGTATGAGACACGCTATACCACCAACCCCAAAACATCCCAAACGAGGACAAAGCTAAGCACAAGGCCACGACAACCATGCTAGCAGCCAACAACCAAGCTATGACAACTAAGTCAACCACCAGTTCAAGGGAGAGATTCGGACTAACCCATAACGGTGGCTTATTCCCAGTTCGGACTAACTTGAAGGTACTACTTAAAACACGGTTCGAACTAACCTTGAGCCGAATATTACAAATGTTGGGGTGAGGATTACAATTAAAATTAACAATGGAGACATATATTAATCCAATGTCAACATCTCTAAAAATAGCGGTACTCCAGCAAATGCCAAATTTCCCACCCAACATGTGCCTAATAGGCCAAACAATAGCAGCCATTATAAATTTAGGCCTGCTATCTCCATCATTAGAGTGCACATTCCAGAAGCCAATTACCAGAGCCTTGCAAATTTGCTCATCGCTAGTATCATTAACTTGCAAAAAACTCCAACATCTTGGGCAGCAGACTAGATCAGTGTAATACCATTGCTCTATAGCATCCACATAAAAGCAGTCAATAAAAGGAAATAAATCAAAACTCACAATTAAATATTCGGATTGAAGGAAGCTCCCAACGGTCTAAGCGAATCATTCCCTTAATTTCTTCAGGCATCGCCATATCCGGGAATGACCAAGCAACTTGTGTTCTCGAGCCTTTGTTGGCGAGGAAATCGGCAGCGCCATTTCCTTCCCTAAATATGTGAGATAATCGGACATTCATCCCTCTTACATACTGGTTGTAATGCAAGATAAGATGTTGGGTTTTAAGATCGCCCATTTTCCCCCGTTGGATAATATCGATAATGATCTTGGCATTCGATCAACTTGGCTTGTCGAATTGTTGGATAACAGAATCAGAAAGCAGCGGAATTTAAAAAAAAAATTTCCCAACAAAAGGACCTTGATCTCGCAATCGTGTATCCAAATTCGTAAAGAAAGAAAACTTACTTTTCTTTTATTCTTTCTTGAAGCGTTTCAAGCCACCCAAGAACGCTCTTCTCGCGGCTTGATCCCCTCTCCTTGGCAAAGCTCGAATCTTCAAACTTCTAACTTGAAGTCTCTAGAGATAGTCCACCAACTTGATCACAATCTAACTAGTAAGGATGCTAGTTCTCTAGTTAGTGTTTAGGCTTAACCTAGGGTTATTTGGTTTGTCTCTCTCCTATTACTTGATCATCATGTATTCTCCAACTTTGACTTTGAATTCTAATTCAAATCAACTTTTAAGAGAGTTAAAAATATCCAAACTATTTTTGGATAATTTTATACTTTATTTATTATAAAATAAATAACTTATTTTATCTAATTAATTAATTCATAATTAATTAACTAGATTATTTTCTCCAAAATAAGACTTTCTTTTTAATTCAAAATTAAACCAAAGTCCATTAAATAATTAACACATTTAATTATTTAATACATATATATAATATATATATTCACACGTGTGTGACACGTGTCACAGTGACACGTGTCACTCACGTGAGCCACACGTGTGATTTAACACGTGTGGAACCCTCTTGGCCCGATTAACTCGTTTAATCATTTTTAAGCCTCAACTCATGTAACCAAGTTGTTGTGTGTGACCCTCTAGGTTCTCAATTCAATTAGCAGTGACCCTAATTAATTAATTCACTAATTAATTAATCAGTCCACAGATTAAACGACCATAGTCTAGCAACAGGTGTTTAACCCCTAGCTGAATTGGAATGTTCGGATTCGACAGAACCTTTAAGTCATTGATTCATGTGAGATACAATCCTCCTACTTACTATCTCTCAACCAAGATCTAGGGCAAGGGAATAATCAGAACCCTAATAATCTGGTCTTAAAGCTAAGTGCATTTCATATCCATTTGATCTCAATCCAAGAAACCCTTTTCTTGATGTCTTGATCTATTGCCTTGGCCAAGGACTCCATATGGCATATGAATGTCTTACACAATAAGAGATCACCTTGCAAATGCAAGTGTAGGTCCTTTCTTGATTCTCATTCACTTTCATGAATCACTTGTGCAGCCCCAGCATAAGCCTTGAATCAGTTGTCTAAGGCGACACCCTTTAAAGCTTATACCTAAGACTACAGAGTTAACTCATAAAGTGACAAGGAACCTCAAGTCTAAGGATCAATTAATCACATCAATGACTCATGAGATATTTCCTAATCTGGAAGTTTCTATTTCCTGAAATAGAAACTTCCTTTCCCATTTAGGAATGTTCTCACACGGGGCACCTCAGTGAACTTGTTAAAGTAAGCACCCTCATGTATCACGCACGTATCAACTATACACTTTGCACCTACATGAAACAAGGTGGTCCTTCTTAAGGGCGTGATCCCATAAGCAAGCCTTAGAGGAGTCAGGTTGACACTCCCACTGTCTGTAGGACTCATCGGCTTGGAGTATTTTACTAATCATGACTTATGTGATATAGGGCTCGTTTCATGAACCATTTCACCTAAATGGCAGAGTCCTAAAGTCATCAGGAGTAGGGGAGTTCTCATACATGCACAGATAAAGTAATCGCATACCAAACAAGAGCATATAAAGAAGTGTTGCCTTAATTCGTTATTTTATTCAAAGATTGTCTGTGATTACAATAAGGAAAAGCACAAAGCGGATATACAATCGGCTTTCTAGGGCACTATTCCTAACAATCTCCCACTTGTCCGTCAAAGCCATTCTAAAGCAACTCTAAGTCCTATCTTCTCAAGATGGCCTTGGAAAGCTTCTCGACTAAGGGGTTTAGTAAGCGGATCTGCCACGTTCTCTGCTGATGTGACCCTCTCAATTTGCACATCTCCTCTTTTGATAATATCACGGATTAGGTGATACTTTCTCATAATGTGCTTGGTCCGTTGGTGAGATCTTGGTTCTCTTGCTTGAGCAACCGCCCCAGTGTTGTCACAAAACACAGTAATGGGGTCTTTCATGCTAGGAACAACATTCAACTCTTGAATGAAGTTTCTAATCCAAACACCTTCCTTAGCTGCATTATTTGCAGCTAAGTATTCGGCCTCAGTGGTCGAATCTGCAGTGGTTGTTTGCTTGGAACTCTTCCAACTCACTGCTCCGCCGTTTAGGCAGAAAATGTATCCTGACATTGACTTAAAATCATCTAAGTCAGATTCAAAGCTTGCATCGCAGTATCCTTCGACAGTAAGATCTTTCTGACCTCCGTAAACTAAGAATAAATCTTTAGTACTTTTCAAGTACTTAAGAATATTCTTCACGGCAGCCCGGTGACCATCTCCAGGGTCAGATTGGAATCGACTTGTCACACTAAGTGCATAAGCCACATCCGGTCGAGTACATAACATTGCATACATTATGCTACCTATTGCTAATGCATAAGGTGTATGAGTCATTCTTTCCTTCTCAAGGTTAGTCTTAGGACACATCTTCTTTGAAAGACACGTTCCTACACTCATAGGAAGGTTCTTAACCTTTGCTGACTCCATATTGAATCTCTTCAATACTTTGTCAATGTACATCGACTGTGATAGTCCTATTAACCTTCTAGATCTATCTCTATAGATTTTAATTCCAAGGATAAAAGACGCATCACCAAGATCTTTCATCTCGAATTGGTTCGATAACCATAACTTAGTTATTTTCATGTCATCCTTCGTATTCCCAATAAGAAGGATGTCATCAACATAAAGTACTAAGAATTGCACTGAGGTCTCCAATTCCTTTCTATACACACATGATTCATTCGAAATTTGAATGAAGCCAAACGCTTTGACTGATTCATCAAATCGAATGTTCCAATTCCTAGAAGCCTGTTTCAATCCATAGATTGACCTTTGGAGTTTGCAAACCTTTTGCTCACTCCCACTGAATGTGAAACCTCTGGGTTGCTCCATATAAATGTCTTTATCAATGTCACCATTGAGAAAGGCAGTTTTCACATCCATTTGCCATATTTCGTAGTCATAATACGCAGTAATGGCAAGCATAATCCGGATAGACTTTTGCATTGCAACTGGCGAAAAGGTTTCATCAAAGTCCACACCGGGTCTTTGAGTGAATCCTTTTGCAACCAGTCTTGCCTTGTAGGCTGCAATGCTTCCATCAACTCCAAGCTTTCTCTTAAAGATCCATTTGCAACCTATGGGTTTGACCCCATCAGGCAAATCTACCAAGGTCCAAACTTGGTTGGAGTTCATGGAGTCCATTTCGGATTTCATGGCTTCTATCCACTGTTCAGAGTCGGAATCTGAAAGTGCCTCCTCATACGATAAAGGATCATTATCCTTTTGAGAGATTTCATGGAAGAATCCATACCATCTCTCTGGCTGTCTAGGAGTGCGTTCAGAACGCCTTAGAGGAGGATTTTCGTGTGTATCGAAATTCGTGATTGGTTGTGGTTGATCAGAATGGGACGTTTCTTCAGTGGGTGGTTTGGGGTCACTTTGTACTTCTTCTAATTCTATGATCTTGCCTTTCCTTTCTTTAAGGAACGGTTCCTCCAGAAAAGTAGCATTTCTGGAAACAAACACCTTTTGCTCAGATTGATCATAGAAGTAGTATCCTATGGATTCCTTAGGATAACCTACAAAGTAGCATAAGTTAGAACGAGATTCTAACTTATCTCCCACTGTCCTCTTCACGTAAGCAGGACAACCCCAAATTCTTAAGTAAGAATAACTAGGGATTTTACCATGCCACATTTCATAGGGCGTCTTAGGGACTGACTTAGAGGGAACAAGATTCAAAATCTTTGCTGCACTTTCTAGGGCAAAACCCCAGAAAGAAAGTGGTAAGTCAGTGAAACTCATCATGGAACGAACCATATCAAGTAGGGTTCGATTCCTTCTCTCAGAAACTCCATTAAGCTGAGGAGTTCCCGGAGGGGTCCACTGAGAGATAATCCCATTATCTTTGAGATGACTAAGGAATTCTTCACTAAGATATTCGCCTCCTCGATCAGATCGAAGTGCTTTGATCTTGTGACCAGTTTGGTTCTCAACCTCCTTTTGAAATTCTAAGAATTTCTCAAAAGCTTCAGATTTATACTTCATTAAGTATACATAACCATATCGACTAAAGTCATCAGTAAAGGTTATGAAATACTGATGATTGTTTCTTGTGCTTACACTAAGCGGTCCACAAACATCAGAATGGATCAAATCCAAAACCTTAGTGGCACGTTCCACAGCTCCTTTAAAAGGAACTTTGGACATCTTTCCTTTGAGACAGGATTCGCAAGAAGTTAACTCCTTAAGATCATTTTCAGAGAATGATCCTAAAGTGTTTATCTTGCTAATTCTGCTCTTGGAAATGTGTCCTAATCTAGCGTGCCATAAGGGAGCTGAAACTTTGTCATTTCTCTTACGCTTCATTTCTCGTTGTATATTCATAATATTGATATTCTGAGTTAGATAAAACCCATTACTTAGAGTACCGATGTGAAGGGAAGAGTTGTTCCGTTTGATAAAGTATTTACCATTCTTAATATAAGTTTCATAACCTTCACAGTCTAATATTGGAACTGAAATTATATTACGAATAATGCTCGGTACATAAAGGACTTTATTTAATACTAACTCAAAACTACCTAAATCTAATCTAATTGTGCCTAAAGCTCGAGCATCAACGTTTGAGCCATCACCGATCTTCAAGACACATTCTCCTTCTTTGAGTTGTTGAACATCACTTAGCATCTGTACATCATTACAGATATGAGTTCCACAACCGGTATCAAGTACCCAAGAACTAGAATTAATAGAAAGATTTATTTCAACGAGAAAGATACCTTTCTTTAGAGTAGCCTTGTACTCTGGGCAGTTTCTCCTCCAATGTCCCGCTTTGCCACAATGGAAGCAAACATCCTCTTTCTGATCACGCTTCTTCTTTTGGGCCTTCCCCTTCGAAATGCCACCAGTGGGCCTAAGGGGTTTCTTCTTCTTCTTTTGGGCTTTCTTGCCCTTACCTTTAGAAGGCCCAGAAGAGGAAGATGGAGCATTCACCATCAAAACCTTATTGTCCTTCTTGATCGTGCTTTCAGCAGTCACAAGCTGACTAATCAGCTCAGCTACAGTAGCACCAGCATGATTCATATTGAAGTTAAGGACAAATGGGTTGAATGATGGTGGGAGCGAAGCTAGCAACAAATCCACTGAAAGCTCATCTTTCAGTGGCATGTCCATGGAAGCAAGTTTCTCAGTAAGGGCAAGAAACTTGAGTCCATATTCATGGACACTTGAACCTTCCCTCATTCTCAAGTGGAACAGTTCCTTTGAAGTGTTATACCTTGTAACACGTTCATGAGGGCGGTAAAGTTGCTCTAAGTGGTCGTAAATCTCCCAAGCGAATTCCATGGCCTCATGTTGTCTTTGCAAGTCCGGAGACATGTTAGCCAACATGAGGCAACGGGCTTGGAGATTATCATCCTTCCACTTCTGAATCGCATCCCGCTCGGCCCGAGTGGGAGCCTCCCCTTCGGGACTAGGCTCCCCTTCGAAGAGAACATAAGTTCTCTTATCAGAATCTAAAATAATTTTCAGATTCCTCAGCCAATCAGAATAGTTGGGACCAGTCAACTTATTTGACTCGAGGATCGATACAAGAGGGTTTTTGGTTGCCATTTCAAAACACGTAGAGAATCACAGAATCTACGACCTAAATGGTAAAACAGAGAACTAGTGAGCATGCTGAATTATAACGATATACAAAAGATAAGGTCTTTAATCTAATGTAGCTCCCACTGTTTTTTCAAAGATCTAGAATTCCCAAAGATCTAAGAGGAACACGTTTCCCAATGGGTACTAAGATCCCAGACATTTTACCTCGAACCCACGACTAGCGGACATTCTAAGTAAGAACCCTAGGTAGGTACAACTTACCAATTCTAACACCTTTAGAACTCTTAGTAGTTGTTTTTGCATCACCTATCTTTCAATATGGACCCACGACTCGTGCGACATCCATATTTACTTAGGTGTTAAGCTAGACCCATCAATCATAAGATCATGACCAAAACTTAGTTTGAACGACCCACGACTCGCGGACATCGCCCTTGCTAAATTTGATCGCGAAATATTGATCATTTAAAATGATCAATTAGGTAACTAAGAACTAATAAGCTCCACTAGCTATCCCACGACTCGCGGACAATAACTAGCTTCACTTACTAAACTTAAAACCTATTGATGGAATGCTAGGAATTTAATTCAAAATTTGCATCTCGAATTAAACACCTATTTATTCGAAATTAGCTTAATATTTAATGGGAATTTTCGAATTAACCGGAGAGTTGTCCGGTTCGACCTCACCAACATATATGTTATCCAATTTTATCAGTCTTGATTAATGCAAGTACACTTAAATGCATTTCAAACAAGCACATAAACAGATAACATGTCCTAGCATGATACTAACATGTAATGATCATGGGTTCTACCTATCTTATGCGTGCTATGTGGGAGCCACTCCACAATCACAAGTTCTAACATACATGCCACATAAACAGTTTAAATCACATAAGGGAAAGCGGTAACAAAATACGAGCCCTATCTCTATTACATTTAACAATTGAGATTCCCCTCCCTAACATTTTGAGGGGTCTTCACTTATAGCCTCCTTGTTACTTGAATGTGGTCCATCTTACTTCATGGGTGCATTGTCTCCAAAATGAAAATAAAACCTCACCACCTATCTCTACTCTCAAATTACAATAAAAAGAAAAAGACATAAAGTAATAAGGCTCAATCTTCATATTGGCCTTAGACAATTACACGGGGCATACCCCGGCCTCAAAAACAGTAATATGGAAAGCCACATAATAAATCACATAACAGTACGCACATAAGTGAGGCTCCAACCTCAATTGAAAAACGCAACTATAGGGCTCCAACCCCAATTTAAACCATCCATGTGCATAAATTAAAACCATACATAGATCTAAACCCATGATCACCTAACATGCTTTTGTAAGAATTTAAATTTAACCAATAAATTAAAATTCTCGCTTTAAGCTTTAACAGCTTAAAACACGACTTGATGCGAGTCTTATTTATAAAAGTTTTCAATAAATCCCAAATTACCAAAATAAATAAAATTCCAATTAATTTCTGAAAATTAATAATTTTATCAAGATGTATTTTCCCAAAATATAAACCGTTTCAATTTCTCAAAAATCCCAATTTTAAGTTTTATTCAAAAAATTAAAATAAATATTCAAAAAATAAAAATTTAAAATTAGAAATAAAAATTGGGACTGGATTGCATGAAACACGAAAAGGCCGGATCACGAAAACTGGGCCCGTACGCGAAAGAGCCACACACATCACGCGCGCGGGCGCGCGGCCGCGCGAGTGCGCACGCTGCGCGCGCACGCTTCTCGGCTGGGAGGCGGGCGGCCTGGGCGAGCAATCCCGCACGCCTTGCGGGATTCTCGCCCAGCCTGGGCGGACGGCGTGCGGGCGGCTGGCCGGTCTGTCCCAGCCAGGCCTGGGCGGTGACGGGCGGGCGCGCCGGGAGGGCCTCCCGCCCGGTTACGGGAGGGTGCGCGCGAAGCCCGCGCGCGCGACACCTTCGCGCGCGAGGTTTCACGTGTTCGTCGCGATCCGGGTTTTCGTTTCGTGTTTTCGTTCAAAAACAAAACCAATCCAAGAAATCCAAAAACAGTTTATACAGTTTCAAATCTAAAATAGTTTTCCAAAAATTAAATTTTATAAAAACCAATTTTCAGAAACTTTCAGGAAAAAATACAGTTTCGTAATTCAGGCTTTCTAAAACAATTACAAATACTCAATCGCATCAAGCCTAAGAATTTCTACCAAATTCAGTATAATTGAGACGAATCAGAAACACGATTAACGAGGTGGCTCTGATACCACTTGTTGGATAACAGAATCAGAAAGCAGCGGAATTTAAAAAAAAAAATTCCCAACAAAAGGACCTTGATCTCGCAATCGTGTATCTAAATTCGTAAAGAAAGAAAACTTACTTTTCTTTTATTCTTTCTTGAAGCGTTTCAAGCCACCCAAGAACGCTCTTCTCGCGGCTTGATCCTCTCTCCTTGGCAAAGCTCGAATCTTCAAACTTCTAACTTGAAGTCTCTAGAGATAGTCCACCAACTTGATCACAATCTAACTAGTAAGGATGCTAGTTCTCTAGTTAGTGTTTAGGCTTAACCTAGGGTTTTATTTTATCTTGGAGAAAGGAAGGTGTTCAACACATGAACCAAAAGAATTCCATTAGCTCTAAAGGGGAGCATAAGCTCCCCTATATATAGGAATGGGAGAGGGACAGCCGAACTCCTTGTTGGGCAAGGATTTGGTTTGTCTCTCTCCTATTACTTGATCATCAAGTATTCTCCAACTTTGACTTTGAATTCTAATTCAAATCAACTTTTAAGAGAGCTAAAAATATCCAAACTATTTTTGGATAATTTTATACTTTATTTATTATAAAATAAATAACTTATTTTATCTAATTAATTAATTCATAATTAATTAACTAGATTATTTTCTCCAAAATAAGACTTTCTTTTTAATTCAAAATTAAACCAAAGTCCATTAAATAATTAACACATTTAATTATTTAATACATATATATAATATATATATTCACATGTGTGATTTCACACGTGTGGAACCCTCTTGGCCCGATTAACTCGTTTAATCATTTTTAAGCCTCAACTCATGTAACCAAGTTGTTGTGTGTGACCCTCTAGGTTCTCAATTCAATTAGCAGTGACCCTAATTAATTAATTCACTAATTAATTAATCAGTCCATAGATTAAACGACCATAGTCTAGCAACAGGTGTTTAACCCCTAGCTGAATTGGAATGTTCGGATTCGACAGAACCTTTAAGTCATTGATTCATGTGAGATACAATCCTCCTACTTACTATCTCTCAACCAAGATCTAGGGCAAGGGAATAATCAGAACCCTAATAATCTGGTCTTAAAGCTAAGTGCATTTCATATCCATTTGATCTCAATCCAAGAAACCCTTTTCTTGATGTCTTGATCTATTGCCTTGGCCAAGGACTCCATATGGCATATGAATGTCTTACACAATAAGAGATCACCTTGCAAATGCAAGTGTAGGTCCTTTCTTGATTCTCATTCACTTTCATGAATCACTTGTGCAGCCCCAGCATAAGCCTTGAATCAGTTGTCTAAGGCGACACCCTTTAAAGCTTATACCTAAGACTACAGAGTTAACTCATAAAGTGACAAGGAACCTCAAGTCTAAGGATCAATTAATCACATCAATGACTCGTGAGATATTTCCTAATCTGGAAGTTTCTATTTCCTGAAATAGAAACTTCCTTTCCCATTTAGGAATGTTCTCACACGGGGCACCTCAGTGAACTTACTTGTTAAAGTAAGCACCCTCATGTATCACGCACGTATCAACTATACACTTTGCACCTACATGAAACAAGGTGGTCCTTCTTAAGGGCGTGATCCCATAAGCAAGCCTTAGAGGAGTCAGGTTGACACTCCCACTGTCTGTAGGACTCATCGGCTTGGAGTATTTTACTAATCATGACTTATGTGATATAGGGCTCGTTTCATGAACCATTTCACCTAAATGGCAGAGTCCTAAAGTCATCAGGATTAGGGGAGTTCTCATACATGCACAGATAAAGTAATCGCATACCAAACAAGAGCATATAAAGAAGTGTTGCCTTAATTCGTTATTTTATTCAAAGATTGTCTGTGATTACAATAAGGAAAAGCACAAAGCGGATATACAATCGGCTTTCTAGGGCACTATTCCTAACACGAACCCCTTCCACCAAGGCAACAAGTTCGGCCCATACATTAGATCCTATACCAATTCCTTTAATTACTGAACGCTGCCAGCACTACTCCATCAGTATTACGAATTAAGCCCCCGATTCCAGATAGTTAGAGACATTTTTTATGATATTATACTTTGAGAAATTACCTCCGATATGCTTTGCATTGTTTCTTTCCTTCCAAGCAAACCAAAGAATGAGGATCGGGATGACTAATCGAACGTGGTTCCCTGCTCCGTAAGGTGAGGAGTTCATCCACTCTTTGAGCACTAACGAAACTCCCACATTAGATGGGTTAGTGACACCAAACTTCCCTCCAAAGAACGGCCAAACACTTTTAATTTTCTCTGATTCTAAGAATAGATGCGTTTGAGATTCATTTTCTAAGCAACACACACATCTAGAGGCCAATGTAATCCCTTTTCTTTGTAGGTGCTCATCAGTCGGGAGCAGGTCATGCACAATTCTCCAAACGAAGATCCCTATACTGGGAATGAGCTTGGTTCCCCAAATTGCTGTTGGGAAGTCAGATTTATTCCCTCTTTGGCGGATGTGCTCCCAGGTCGATTTAGTTGTGAAAGACCCTGAAGAATCAAGCATCCAAATCGGCCAATCATCCCTCTCTCCATTTATCTGCACTTTGAGAATCTCGTCCTTGACTTCCTGTATAGGGATCAAATTAATCTTAGTTGAATCCCAAGTCCCTCCTAATATAAAATCTCGAACCACAGCTGCATTTATCCTTATGTTCCGATTGGCTAAAGATCCATCTTCCAGCCAATTGTCAAAGTGAATCGAAACGTCCCCTTTGCCTATAACCCATCCTAATTTTCGGTCCACATCACCTCTAACGCTGCCCAATCGCCTCCAAATGGCGGAGTCATTTCTTCTAGGTTCAACAATCAACGGATGTTGATCTTGACAATATTTATTTTGCATAAAATCCGACCAAATATTTCTTTGAGTTCTGAAACACCACCATAATTTCCAAGTGTAAGAGAGTAACATATCTTCCAGTCTCCGAACTCCTAAGCCCACTTCACTGGTCGGAAAACATAGCTTATCCCATCGTGTCCAATGAATGCGTTTATTCTCTGAATTAGATCCCCAAAAGAATTGATTGCAGAGTTTCTTAATAGACTCGATCGTTGAACTTGGGGGGTCAACGACTTGGAATATATGAGTGTGCAGAGAGTATATGACCGATTTGATTAGTTGTAAACGACCGCCAAAAGATAAAAGAGACGCTTCCCATCCTTGTAAACGGTCACGGATTCTATTTACCAAGTCATCAAATAAAGCTCTGGTTTTCCTTCCACAGTAAATCGGCGCACCCAAGTATTTCATGGGCAGAGCACCTCTTTTAAAGCCTAAGATCTCTTGGACACTATCAAGTCTGTCTGGAGTCCCTTCAAACATATAGAACTCACTCTTGTCTGGATTGATCTTCTGACCTGACAATATTTCATAATTCCTTAGCACTCCTTTTATAGCGTATAACGATGAAGGTTTCGAGTTGGTGAAAATGACCATGTCGTCTGCGTAGGCCAGGTGCGAAACCGTCATCTCAGCTCGCGCATCAAACCTAACGGTCGGGTCCTCCCTAGCCAACCTGTTCAAAGCAACAGAAAGATAATCAGCCACCAAAACAAATAAAGATGGTGAAATCGGATCACCTTGTCTTAAACCTCGAGTGGAGTGAAAGAAGCCTTCTGCTGCTCCGTTAACAATGACAAAAAACCAACAGTTCGAGATGCAGCTATAAATCCAATTGATCCATCTCTCCGAGAAGCCCTTATCTCGTAAGACCCTAACAAGGAAACTCCAGTCGATTCTGTCATAGGCTTTTGCCATGTCTAGCTTTAAGATCACATTCTGCTCTTTCCTCCTGCTTCTTAATCCATGAACCAATTCTTGGGCAAGCAAAATATTATCACTTATAAGGTGCCCCTTAACGAAACCACTCTGGTTCTGAGAAATAATTTTAGGGAGAATCTGAGCTAATCGATTATTAAGAAGCTTGGTAATAATTTTGTTAGAAACATTACACAAGCTAATAGGCTGAAAATCGCTCCAAAAAACAGGGTTATCTTTCTTCAGTATTAGGGCGATAGTAGTCGCGGTGTAAGCTTTTGGAAGTGAAGAACCACCCAAGAAATCTAACACAGCCTCCCTAACGTCCTCACAGATAATATCCCAGAAAACCTGATAAAACGGGTGCCAAAGCCATCCAGTCCGGCAGTTCCTTCGGCAGAGATAGAGAAAACTATATCTCGGATTTCCTCCATTTGTGGCGTAGCACAAAGATGTGTATTATCTTCTTGGCTCAGGACCGAATCAAACAGTTGAATACCAGGCTGCAAATTATCTGCATGATGTTCTCTTGTAAGCAGATTTTCAAAAAACTTGCTGACCGAGACTCGAATTTCTCGTATATCTTTAATTTCTGTATTTCCCTCCAAGATGCTTCGGATGGTATTTCTGAAACGTTTCTTTTTTACAAGGCCATGGAAATATTTCGTGTTTCTTTCGCCTTCCACTATCCACTTACAAGCAGACTTTTGCTTCCAAAAATTTTCTTCCATTGCCAACACGTTATTCCGGATAGTCGACTGCCTGTTCATTTCCATTAAATTATCATCAGATGGATCCTCGTTAAACCGTTTCTCAGCCGCCGCCACCGCTTCATCCGCCACTTTAACTTGATCAAAGATGTTTCTGAAAACGTCTTTGTTCCAAGTTTTAAGCTCAAGCTTCAATCTATAGAGTTTCTTATGGAGTTTCCAGAGTCCTTGACTATTTATCGGCTCACCCCAACTTTCCCGAACCACACCCTCCAACTCAGGATGCCTCAACCACATATCAAGGAAGCGAAAAGAAGATGGTACCCATTCCGTATTGTCCTTGTTGGAAAACACGAATCAGAAAGCAGCGGAATTTAAATTTTTTTTCAACAAAAGGATCTTGGACTCGCAATCGTGTAACCAAATTCGTAAAGATAGAAAACTTACTTTTCTTTTATTCTTTCTTGAAGCGTTTCAAGCCACCCAAGAACGCTCTTCTCACGGCTTGACAACCCGTCCCTCGAAAGTCTCTTTCTACTTCAGAATCCATTGTCGGGATAGCAATCCAAACCAACCTAGATTCAATTCATGTTAGGGAAGTTCTTAACAATATAACATAAAGAAAGAAACATGAAACGAGAAAAACAGGATTGAAACTCCCTTCGAAAACCAGTTTCGCGAAAGTAGAAAACTGGCAGTCACAAAACCCTCGTGAAAAAATTCATCCTTCAGGA
Source organism: Lantana camara (assembly GCA_037501455.1). Classification (NCBI taxonomy): domain Eukaryota; kingdom Viridiplantae; phylum Streptophyta; class Magnoliopsida; order Lamiales; family Verbenaceae; genus Lantana; species Lantana camara. Next base: position 27,758,264 of record CM074863.1, read on the forward strand.
TATGGACGAACGGTTTTCGCCATCTTCTTTGGTTCGATTTTTTCATTCGCTTCACGTCGGGTTCAGAATCGTTTCATCATCCCTTCTGATCATTTTTGCTTAATCCCCACTTTTGGTAAAGCTCGAATCTTCAAAACTTCTAACTTGAAGTCTCTAGAGATAGTTCACCAACTTGGCTACAATCTAACTAGTAAGGATGCTAGTTCTCTAGTTAGTGTTTAGGCTTAACCTAGGGTTTTATTTTATCTTGGAGAAAGGAAGGTGTTCAACACATGAACCAAGAATTGTCTATTAGCTCTAAAGGGGAGCATGAGCTCCCCTATATATAAGAAAGGGGAGGGACGAAATTCCTAGTCCTTAATGGGCTAGGATTTTGGTCTCTCTCTCTCCTATTACTTGATCATCAATTAATTTTGACTTTGACTTTGAATTCTAATTCAAATCAACTTTCAAGAGAGCTAAAAATATCCAAACTATTTTTGGATAATTTTATACTTTATTTATTTAAAATAAATAACTTATTTTATCTAATTAATTAATTCATAATTAATTAACTAGATTATTTTTCTCCAAAATAAGACTTTCTTTTTAATTCAAAATTAAACCAAAGTCTATTAAATAATTAATCACATTAATTATTTAATACATAAATAAATATACACATATATTTATACACGTGTGTGACACGTGTCACAATGACACGTGTCCCTCACGTGAGCCACACGTGTGGTTTCACACGTGTGGAACCCTCTTGGCTTGATTAACTCGTTTAATCATTTTAAAGCCTCAACTCATGTAACCAAGTTGTTGTGTGTGACCCTCTAGGTTCTCAATTCAATTAGCAGTGACCCTAATTAATTAATTCACTAATTAATTAATCAGTCCACAGATTAAACGACCATAGTCTAGCAACAGGTGTTTAACCCCTAGCTGAATTGGAATGTTCGGATTCGACAGAACCTTTAAGTCATTGATTCATGTGAGATACAATCCTCCTACTTACTATCTCTCAACCATGATCTAGGGTAAGGGAATAATTAGAACCCTAATAATCTGGTCTTAAAGCTAAGTGCATTTCATATCCATTTGATCTCAATCCAAGAAACCCTTTTCTTGATGTCTTGATCTACTGCCTTGGCCAAGGACTCCATATGGCATATGAATGACTTACACAATAAGAGATCACCTTGCAAATGCAAGTGTAGGTCCTTTCTTGATTCTCATTCACTTTCATGAGTCACTTGTGCAGCCCCAACATAAGCCTTGAATCAGTTGTCTAAGGCGACACCCTTTAAAGCTTATACCAAAGACTACAGAGTTAACTCATAAAGTAACATGGAACCTCAAGTCTAAGGATCAATTAATCACATCAATGACTCGTGAGATATTTCCTAATCTGGAAGTTTCCATTTCCTGAAATAGAAACTTCCTTTCCCATTTAGGAATGTTCTCACACGGGGCACCTCAGTGAACTTACTTATTAAAGTAAGCACCCTCATGTATCACGCACGTATCAACTATACACTTTGCACCTCCATGAAACAAGGTGGTCCTTCTTAAGGGCGTGATCCCACAAGCAAGCCTTAGAGGAGTCAGGTTGACACTCCCACTGTCTGTAGGACTCATCGGCTTGGAGTATTTTAGTAATCATGACTTATGTGATATAGGGCTCGTTTCATGAACCATTTCACCTAAATGGTAGAGTCCTAAAGTCATCAGGATTAGGGGAGTTCTCATACATGCGCACGTAATGGAAACACACAAAACACGTATTGGCATATAAAGAAGTGTTTGCCTATAATCAATCGTATATTATTCAAAGATTGTCTGTGATACAAGAAAAGTCCCAAAGCAGATTACGTCGAATCGGCTTTCTAGGGCACTATCCCTAACAATCTCCCACTTGCCCGTAAAAGCCATTTAGGTATTCTAAGTCCCATCTTCTCAAGATGCACTTTGAGAGCCTATTGACTTTGGGCGTTTCCAAAGTGGATCTGCTATATTCTCTGCTGATGTGACCCTCTTGTTTACACATCTCTTAGGAAACACCTTTTCCTTATAAAGTGATTCGTAATCACGTGTTCAGTCTCTTGGTGAGGTCTTGGTTCTCTTACTTGAGCAACCATCCATTTTATCATACAATATGATAAAGGAGTTGTTTCATACTAGGAACTTCATCTAACTGGTTAGATGGAGTTTCTTACCCAAACACTTAACTTAGCGTTATATAATACGACTAAGTTCTCAACTACGACAGTCGAGTTTTGCAATGTCCGTCCTTGGAACCCTTTCCAACACATTGCATTACCATTCTGGTAGAAGTTGTATCCTTGCAATGATTTCATAATCATCCATGTTTGATGCAACAATTACATCAAAATATCCTTTCAACGATAAGATCTTTTGGGCTCTGTAAACTAATACATATCCTCATTTCTTCTCAAGTACTCTGAGGACATCCTTTACAGAGATCTAATGACCTTCTCTGAGGTCATATTAGATTCGGCCTACTACGCTTAGTGTTGCGCCATATCTAATTTAGTACATAACTTTTCATACATTATGCACCCTTTCACTTAAAGGGATTTTGGACATTCTAACTTTCTCAAAGTTATCTTAGGACACATACTCTTCAAAAGAGATGTTCCATTGTCCATACTAAACTCCTTTTAGTACTGTGGTTATGTACTCGTTTTGTGATAATCCATCTATTCTCTTAGATCTATCTTCTATAGATCTGAATGTCGAGAATATAGGATAATCACTAAGATCTTTCAAGTCAAATTGTTTCTTAAACAAGAATTGGTAACTTTCACTTCATCCTTGACATTCCTAATGAGAAGGATGTCGTTTTTCTAAAGAACCAAAAATTGACTCTTACATCACTAACTTTCCTATGTACACTTTGAGACTTATTTGACTTCCATCTGTGTCAAACGATTTGACTATCCTATGGAATCGAATTGTCTAATCCTAGAAGCCTTTATCAATCCACAGATTGACTTTAGGGATTTGCATACCTTATGCATACTCCCACTGAATATGAGATTTATAGAAATACCTTATTTCAGTCTCTTTCAATCTCATATTGAACAAGATAGTTCTCATATTGATTTATCATATCTCATAGTCAGAATATGAGGATATGGTAAACATAATCCAAATGGACTTTTGCATTTCAACCGTCAAGAAGGTTGTAATGCTTTCCATTTACTCGAAGCTCTAGGAGCTTGATCCTATCAGGTGGATCAACCAAGGTTAAAACTCGGTTTAAGTATATGGAATCCCTATTGGATTTCAAGGCTTGCTTACACTACTTAGATTCCAAATCTGACAGTGTCTCCTCTTCAAGTAATTCCTTGGCTATCTAGGAACGCGTTCTAAACACGTCTTAAGAGAAGGGTTTCACACGTGTACATACTCTAAAATTTGGCTAAATTTTATCAGATGGGCTCGTTTCTTCTATATGTGGCGTGGATATTTATCCTTAAATTTCTTTGAGGTCTGCTTGCTTGTCTTTCTTCTTCTATAGGAACGATTCCTTGAGAAAGATACATTCCTTGAGACAAACAACCTTTGTCTAAGGGAATTGCAGAAACAATATTCAATATCGTTGTATAAACTTGAACTCATTTCAAACTTATCTCCCACTATCCTCTTCACTTAAGAGGATTCTACTAAATTCTTGGATAAGAATAATTAGGGAATTTAATATGCCACATTGCATAGTGCAACTAAAGGACTGATTTTGGAAGGTACTAAATTCAAAATCTCTAACTGCATATTCTGGGAGTTTATTCCTAGAATGATTATAAGTCAGTAAAGCTTGCTATGGAATGGACCATGTTGCATTAGATTTCATTCCCTCATTCGGAAACACTAAGGTGTTCTCGAATTAGTTTACTGAAAGATAATCCTATTATCTCTAAGATGAGTAAGGAATTAGTTGCTAAGATATTGGCTATCTCGATCATATCGATTTGCCTATAGCTTATGACTACTTCGGTTCCTAACCTCCTTTCGAAATTCTAAGAATTTCATATAAGTTTCGAATTTGTACTTTAACAAGTACATTTATTCATAACGATTAAACTGACGATTGTATCTAGTGCTTACATTAAGCATCTTACACTCATCAGCATGGATCGAAATCCACTATAATTTTGGAACGTTCCACGTTTCTTATAAACGGGATTCAGGAACGCTTCCCTCATGACAGGATTCACAGGAAGTCAACACTATAGGTTCATTTTCATAGAATGATCCTAAGGTGTCTGACTTGCTAATCCTTTTATATCTCAACGTTCCAAAGTAATTCGAAGCTTTGTCATCTCACTTACTTTTGTTATCTCGTTGTATGTTCAGAACATTAGTGCCTTGAGTCTTTGCACAACGGCTTATGCAGAATTGACTTAAGACTAGTAAATTCTATTCCTAGTAGAATTACTAAATGAGGTAACATCTCAAAGTACTCATACTCTTTGCAGTTCCCTTTCAAAGTCCTTATTTGCTACCATAGAAGCAAACGTCCTATTTGATCTCTAGTGTCTTTTGGGCGTACCCCTTACATGCCCCTCCATTGGGCTCTTAAGGGTTTCTTCTTCTTTAGGCCTTCAAGCCTTTAACTTAGGGAGTTTTAGAAGAAGAATTAACCATCTCAACCTTTTATTCCTTCTTAAGGATGCTCTCAACCATTATCAACTTAAATGATTAATTATGCTACATTAGCATCATTCTAGTTGAGCATAAAGGGTTTGAATGATAGTCGAAGCAATGTAAGCAATCAGTGCATTGAGAACTCTTTTCTCAGTTGATGATCGAGACCATAAGATCTTCAATTAAGATCTTTAGACCTTGTTCGTGTGCACTTGTTTCCTCATTTAGAATATTGAATAATTCCATAATGTTATACCTTGTAACATTTTTATGAGGTGGTTCAATTGCTTTTAAGTGGTTTGGAAAAATCCATTCACCTCAGATTGCTTCTCTTTTGGCCCGGGTCGACTTTTCACAATTGAAAACTTCGCCCTTTAGAGAACGCCTTTCTCTAGTCGGATTCTAAAATGAATTTTAGGATCCGAAGCCATTTAGAGTTAGTCAGGACTTAGTCATCTTATTTGACTTAAGGATGGATACGAATGGGTTTGCATTTCATATTGTAGAGAATCACAGAACTACAACCTAAATGCTAAGCAGAGAAAATGTGGGCATGCTGAATTATAACGATATACAAAAGATAAGGTCTTTAATCTAATGTAGCTCCCACTGTTTTTCAAAGATCTATAATTCCCAAAGATCTAAGAGGAACACGTTTCCCAATGGGTACTAAGATCCTAGGCATTTTACCTCGAACCCACGACTCGCGGACATTCTAAGTAAGAACCCTAGGTAGGTACAACTTACCAATTCTAACACCTTTAGAATTCTTAGTAATTGTTTTTGCATCACCTATCTTTCAATATGGACCCACGACTCGTGCGACATCCATATTTACTTAGGCGTTAAGCTAGACCCATCAATCATAAGATCATGACCAAAACTTAGTTCGAACGACCCACGACTCGCGGACATCGCCCTTGCTAAAATTGACCACGAAATATTGACCATTTAAAATGATTAATTAGGTAACTAAGAACTAATAAGCTCCACTAGCTATCCCACGACTCGCGGACAATAACTAGCTTTACTTACTAAACTTAAAACCTATTGATGGAATGCTAGGAATTTAATTCAAAATTTGCATCTCGAATTAAACACCTATTTGTTCGAAATTAGCTTAATATTTAATGGGAATTTTCGAATCAACCGGAGAGTTGTCCGGTTCGACCTCACCAACATATATGTTATCCAATTTTATTAGTCTTGATTAATGCAAGTACACTTAAATGCATATCAAACAAGCACATAAACAGATAACATGTCCTAGCATGATACTAACATGTAATGATCATGGGTTCTACCTATCTTATGCGTGATATGTGGGAGCCACTCCACAATCACAAGTTCTAACATACATGCCACATAAACAGTTTAAATCACATAAGGGAAAGCGGTAACAAAATACGAGCCCTATCTCTATTACATTTAACAATTGAGATTCCCCTCCCTAACATTTTGAGGGGTCTTCACTTATGGCCTCCTTGTTACTTGAATGCGGTCCATCTTACTCCATGGGTGCATTGTCTCCAAAATGAAAATAAAACCTCACCACCTATCTCTACTCTCAAATTACAATAAAAAGAAAAAGACATAAAGTAATAAGGCTCAATCTTCATATTGGCCTTAGACAATTACACGGGGCATACCCCGGCCTCAAAAACAGTAATATGGAAAGCCACATAATAAATCACATAACAGTACGCACATAAGTGAGGCTCCAACCTCAATTGAAAAACGCAACTATAGGGCTCCAACCCCAATTTAAACCATCCATGTGCATAAATTAAAACCATACATAGATCTAAACCTATGATCACCTAACATGCTTTTGCGAGAATTTAAATTTAGCCAATAAATTAAAATTCTCGTTTCAAGACCTAATGACTTAAAACACGACTTAGATGCAATTCTTGTTCAAGAGCCTTTTCAATAAAACCCGAAAAACAACAAACCAATAAAATTCCAATTAATTTCCAAAATTAATAATTTTATTCTTTCATTATTTTCAGAAAATAAAGATTGTAATTTTTCCAAAATTTAAATCGCTTAATTTCTCAAAAATCCCAATTTAATCAAAATTTTAAAATAATTTTATTTTAGCAAAACTGATTTTAAAAGATAAAATTAAAATAAAATTTAAATCAGGATTTTACGGACCGAAAACACAGAAACACGAAACACGAAAACGGGCCCGAAAAGGGGCCTAGCCGCGCGAGGCACTTTCGCGCAGCAGCGCCCGTCGCGACTAGGCGGGCTGGGCAGGCATCCCGCGCTGTTGCGGGACGGGCTGGGAGCACGCCCGGGACGGCTCCCGCGCGGTTGCGGGAGGAGCTGGGCGGCAGCGGCGGGCCTGGGCGTGCGACGTGCTAGCACGCCTAGGCTCGTCCTTTTCGTGTTCCGTTTCGTGTCCAGGTTTCTCAAAACCAATTCAATCCAAAATTAAAAAATTCGATTTAAACATATTTCAATCAAAACGGTTTTCAAAAACACAATTTAAGAAAACAGTTTCAGAAATTCAGGAAAAATTACAGTTTCGTATTTCAGGCTTTCTAAAAGAACTCATGAATACCTAATTCGCATCTAAGCCTAAGAATTTCTACCAAATTCAGAATAATTGAGACGAATCAGAAACACGATTAACGAGGTGGCTCTGATACCACTTGTTGGAAAACACGAATCAGAAAGCAGCGGAATTTAAATTTTTTTTCAACAAAAGGATCTTGGACTCGCAATCGTGTAACCAAATTCGTAAAGATAGAAAACTTACTTTTCTTTTATTCTTTCTTGAAGCGTTTCAAGCCACCCAAGAACGCTCTTCTCGCGGCTTGACAACCCGTCCCTCGAAAGTCTCTTTCTACTTCAGAATCCATTGTCGGGATAGCAATCCAAACCAACCTAGATTCAATTCATGTTAGGGAAGTTCTTAACAATATAACATAAAGAAAGAAACATGAAACGAGAAAAGCAGGATTGAAACTCCCTTCGAAAACCAGTTTCGCGAAAGTAGAAAACTGGCAGTCACAAAACCCTCGTGAAAAAATTCATCCTTCAGGATATGGACGAACGGTTTTCGCCATCTTCTTTGGTTCGATTTTTTCATTCGCTTCACGTCGGGTTCAGAATCGTTTCATCATCCCTTCTGATCGTTTTTGCTTAATCCCCACTTTTGGTAAAGCTCGAATCTTCAAAACTTCTAACTTGAAGTCTCTAGAGATAGTCCACCAATTTGGCTACAATCTAACTAGTAAGGATGCTAGTTCTCTAGTTAGTGTTTAGGCTTAACCTAGGGTTTTATTTTATCTTGGAGAAAGGAAGGTGTTCAACACATGAACCAAGAATTGTCTATTAGCTCTAAAGGGGAGCATGAGCTCCCCTATATATAAGAAAGGGGAGGGACGAAATTCCTAGTCCTTAATGGGCTAGGATTTTGGTCTCTCTCTCCCCTATTACTTGATCATCAAGTAATTTTGACTTTGACTTTGAATTCTAATTCAAATCAACTTTCAAGAGAGCTAAAAATATCCAAACTATTTTTGGATAATTTTATACTTTATTTATTTAAAATAAATAACTTATTTTATCTAATTAATTAATTCATAATTAATTAACTAGATTATTTTTCTCCAAAATAAGACTTTCTTTTTAATTCAAAATTAAACCAAAGTCTATTAAATAATTAATCACATTAATTATTTAATACATAAATAAATATACACATATATTTATACACATGTGTGACACGTGTCACAATGACACGTGTCACTCACGTGAGCCACACGTGTGGTTTCACACGTGTGGAACCCTCTTGGCTTGATTAACTCGTTTAATCATTTTAAAGCCTCAACTCATGTAACCAAGTTGTTGTGTGTGACCCTCTAGGTTCTCAATTCAATTAGCAGTGACCCTAATTAATTAATTCACTAATTAATTAATCAGTCCACAGATTAAACGACCATAGTCTAGCAACAGGTGTTTAACCCCTAGCTGAATTGGAATGTTCGGATTCGACAGAACCTTTAAGTCATTGATTCATGTGAGATACAATCCTCCTACTTACTATCTCTCAACCATGATCTAGGGTAAGGGAATAATTAGAACCCTAATAATCTGGTCTTAAAGCTAAGTGCATTTCATATCCATTTGATCTCAATCCAAGAAACCCTTTTCTTGATGTCTTGATCTACTGCCTTGGCCAAGTACTCCATATGGCATATGAATGACTTACACAATAAGAGATCACCTTGCAAATGCAAGTGTAGGTCCTTTCTTGATTCTCATTCACTTTCATGAGTCACTTGTGCAGCCCCAACATAAGCCTTGAATCAGTTGTCTAAGGCGACACCCTTTAAAGCTTATACCAAAGACTACAGAGTTAACTCATAAAGTAACATGGAACCTCAAGTCTAAGGATCAATTAATCACATCAATGACTCGTGAGATATTTCCTAATCTGGAAGTTTCCATTTCCTGAAATAGAAACTTCCTTTCCCATTTAGGAATGTTCTCACACGGGGCACCTCAGTGAACTTACTTATTAAAGTAAGCACCCTCATGTATCACGCACGTATCAACTATACACTTTGCACCTCCATGAAACAAGGTGGTCCTTCTTAAGGGCGTGATCCCACAAGCAAGCCTTAGAGGAGTCAGGTTGACACTCCCACTGTCTGTAGGACTCATCGGCTTGGAGTATTTTAGTAATCATGACTTATGTGATATAGGGCTCGTTTCATGAACCATTTCACCTAAATGGTAGAGTCCTAAAGTCATCAGGATTAGGGGAGTTCTCATACATGCGCACGTAATGGAAACACACAAAACACGTATTGGCATATAAAGAAGTGTTTGCCTATAATCAATCGTATATTATTCAAAGATTGTCTGTGATACAAGAAAAGTCCCAAAGCAGATTACGTCGAATCGGCTTTCTAGGGCACTATCCCTAACAGTCCTCACCCGTGATCAGGAGGGGTGCATGATCTGAAGAGTTATGGGCTAGATGTTTAATATTAGTAATAGGCCACGCCTCGTTCCAACTTTCTGAAACCAACACTCTGTCCAAACGTTCCCATAAAGTTTTGTTGGTCCAAGTAAAAACTGAACCTTGGAATGGGGGCTCCGCTAAACAACAATCCTGAATACAATCGTTGAAGTCCGCCATCCCACGAAAATCTGGAGTTCCGTGACGGCCTTTCCTTTCCTCAAGTTTAGGGATAATATTAAAATCACCTCCTATAAGCCAAGGCAAAGAGTTATTTGTCCTGTTCCTCAAGAAATTCCAGATTTGTGCTCTCTCTTCGTTACCACAACATGCATAGATTATTGTGATGCATAACGGCGACGCCCAAGTCCCACAAGTGAGCTTCACATGCAAGTATTGTCTTGTATTATCCAAAACCTCCATGTGGATACCTTCACGAACAAAAAACCAAATGTGATCAGAGATATTTCTAACAACCGAATGAAAACCAAACTTACGACAGAAATGAAAAGAATCAAGTTCAATTTTAGGTTCAAGAATAGCCGTAAATAACGTTAAATACTATTTTATTGCACTAACTACCTTATTCTGCGTTAAAAATATAATTATTAAAATATTTAAAAATAAATTATTCAATAATACTTCAAATGCGTCAAATAAAAAATTAATACAAAAATTAATTTAAATACAATAAATACCTTTGAATAAACAAAAACAATTAAAAAAATATTAAAAATGATAACAATGAAAAGTTAGAATAATTAGATAAATTCATAAAATAATAAAAGTAAAAGTCCAAATTCTCCAAATAAATTTCATAAAAAATATAAATAAATAGATTTCTAAAAAAGTTAAAATCGACAACAACAAAATATATATAAAAATAATAATAAATCGAAACAAAGTAAAAACTAAAAAAAATTTGTGTACCATGATGGGGTCAAAATACGATCGTCCCACATCAAGACACGTGGCATCACCGAGATGATGACATCTGTCACCCCAAAGCAGCACCCATCCGTTCACAAGCGCTAAGCCAGTCATCCCCAAGGCTGCACCTATCAGCGCACGAGCGCGAGCCTTCTTCAGGAGTTAAGCCCAACGAGCGCTATCACTCCCACGAGCGTCCTACATGCCAAACAATTGGTACGCCCACGTGCCAAGGGAGCCCTCTTCGAGCGTCACACTCCCTCAGAGCGGCTTCCCCTTTGGCTCGTCACTTGAGCTGGAGCCTTCATTCCCCTCAGCGGATAACTTGGTCTCCAATACTGAAGGTTGTCACGAGCGCGCTCTTAAGCCCTCGTTACCAACCACCCAAATAGGCTCTCTGACACAACGTACATGCCCGCGCACCTGCCACTGTTGCCAGCACTACCTTTCGGCCACTTTTGCAGAAGATTCCTCCTAGGTTTCTTTCTCATGGCGCCACGTGTTAGGGCAACATTCGGCCAGGACCACTTGAGGCAAATGACCAAAGGGCCCTTGACCCTCAACTATAAATAGCCAAAGTCATCTTCTACACGGGTAAGCTTTCTTCACTACTGCAACTGTGACTGAACTTACACTTATCTTCATACATTGAACTGACTTGAGCGTCGGAGAGCCAAACTGGGTATCACCCCCAGTTCCCCCAGCTTGGCCTTCTGACTTTCCTTGTGCTTGTCCCAACAGGTTGAACCCCTTTTCCATTTCCGGCGAAGCTCCGGTGGTTTCCTCCACAAATATAAATTGTAAAGTGATCGGATTCGGATTCATCCATTCCTGAACCCATCATTTTTGGCGCCGTCTGTGGGAAAACCAGTCCTACATCTTCTTCCTTTCTTTTTGTTGGTAGAGAAACAAGCACGTCCTTATCCTTAACAGCCATGGTTGCAACCAGATCTGGAGCTGTGGGAGGTGGAGAAAACACCTCCCAGGATGCAAATATCGTTCTTCCCTCCACCGCCACTGGTGGAGCACCGCCGCCTTCCGTCGCCGCTGGTGGAGCACCTCCCGCCGCAGGAGTGACTCCACAAGCAGAATCCTCTGTACCACCACTCGCACCGCCGGCACCGGAGATTCCCACCACCGCTGGAGGAGCCTCTCTCTCTGTTCCTCCGCAACTTGCGCAGACTCCCTGGGTCCATCCCCAGATGAATCTCGGATTACAGGGCTACATGATGCCCCCACCGGGATACACCCTCACCCCATCTGTCATGATGCCGCCGGTCCCGCCATATCAAGCTGGTCAGATCCAGCTTCCGGTGGCCATCCCCAGGGAAATTGAAGGAGTGGAGTTACCTCCACTTACCACACAACAGTTGAGGGCTCTCTACGCCCAATGTGAGGTTCAGGCGGCTCAGGGGGCATGGGAGAGGTTTCACTCCATGTACTTCCCCTCTGGGCAGGCCACTCAGGTTGCAGCCCCTTTAGGCGGACAGTAAAACTTTCCCCTCAGAGAAGCCCAGGCTGTCCTGAGGGCACAACCACCACCACCACCAGCGAGAGAAGTGCCCCAGCAGGAGGGCAACGAGCGTGCCTCCGTGGGCAGGAATAAAGAGCCCACGGAGCGAGTGAATGAAAATGAAGGAGACTCTCATGTCTCCAGGAGGGGCTCACGAGCCCATAAGGACAAGCAAGTTGACGTAAATCCTGACATCCTCGCGGCTGTGCAAGACCAGCTGCAGGGTCTCAAGGAAATTGTGGGACAGCTCTCACGAGGGCGCTCAACTCAGATCTCCCATAGTCGGGATGAACGGGTTGACGCCAGGAGCACCCGCACCAAGGACCCTCCACCAAGGGTCCCCCGTCGCAAGGAGCCGGAGGAAAACTTCGGCACGTACGAATATCACCCACTGGCGAGGGGTTCACCCCTCGTAGAAGAAGTTCTGATGGCCCAAGCCGGCATGGCCAAAGTCCCCACTTCCATCAACCGTTACGACGGGACGACTGATCCAGCTGAGCACTTGGATCATTTTGTGCATCTCATGCACCTCTACGAGCATTCCAGCCATTACTGGGCGAAAGTGTTTGTCACTTCCTTGGTAGGAATGACTCAAGAGTGGTACAAGCGACTGCCGCCGCGCTCGATCCACTCGTATGAAGAACTGGCTGATGCCTTCCTCAACCACTTCAATTCTTTGAAGGCACCAGTCACCGCACCCACAGCCCTTTACAACGTGGTGCAAGGCAAGAGCGAATCACTGCGCTCGTTCTTCGCCCGCTTCAATAAGGAGATCTTGCAGGTGGAAAGGCCCTCGATGGACTTCTTGATCCCAGTACTCTTTCAGGCTGTGGATCACAAACAGTATGTGAGCAAAAAATTCGCTGATGCCATCGTGGAGAGAAGGCCTGGGACCCTCATGGGCCTAAGAGAAATAGCCGAGCCGTTCTTCGCGCTCGAAGATATGTACGGGACGAATGGTCCCCGACATCACAGCCCGGCCAGGAACGAGCAACCTCATCACGAGCGGGGACGGGATGTGGCTGTCAAGAAAGAGCGCCCTCAAGAGCGCAGGAGATCGCCACCACCCCCTCGTCGATTCGAGCGAATTTCGCTCACCAGGCCAAACTCTGAAGTCTATAATCTCTCTGATAAGAAGCTCTTCAAAAGACCCATCAAAATGAGAGAAACAGACTCACTTAGGCGCTCGAACAAATACTGCGCCTTCCATAAGCAGAGAGGGCACGATACGGATGAATGCCGGCAGTTGGAGGCTGAAATCCAAAGGCTCGTTGCGGGGGGCCATCTGAAGGAGTTTGTCCGGGTGCTCGAGCGCTACGATGAACAATGCAACGAGCGCTCCGGAAGGAGAAGAAGGAGTCCTTCCCGGTCAAAGAGCCCAAGGGGCAGGGGACCCCCTGAAAGCAGCAGCCGCCCAGGCAATAAAGGCAAAGCCCCTGAGCAAGAAAACGAGCCCTTCGCAGTCATAAATATGATTGCAGGAGGCTCATCAGGAGGGGATTCAAACGCCTCCCGACGGAGGTATGTTCGGAGCTACAACCAACGCCCAGCAGTGCCCAAGCCTATCTACGCCATCCAGAGAACAAGCGTTCAAAGGTCAAGAAAAAATGATGTAATAGGCTTTGATGATAGGGATCTAGAACATATTGTAACGCCCCATGGGGAGGGTGTAACCTCAGATTGCCCCATGGTGGTTAGTTTAGATGTTCATAACCATGTTGTAAAAAGGGTATTGGTAGATAGTGGAAGCTCCGTTAATGTTTTGCCTTACTCTACATTCTTAAAAATGAAGGTTGATCTCCCGCTCGAGCCTCTTAAAACAGCCCTCATTGGCTTTGGAGGCTCGGAAGTTGTCCCACGAGGGCAAATACGCCTGGCTACATCATTCGGCCGAGCCCCTCAACGTAAAACACTCCTGGTGACGTACGCGGTGGTGGAGATAGACATTCCATATAACATCATAATTGGGCGCCCCGCCCTCGTTGATTTCAAAGCCATCATCTCCACATACCACCAGAAGATTAAGTTCCCTACCTCCGAGGGGGTGGGAGAAGTGCTGTGCAATGTGCGAGAGGCTTGGGAATGTTACATGCTGTCCCTCAGAAAGCCTAAAGCGGAGAAAACCTTCCAAGTGGGCTCCACCAAGAAGTCAGTGGATTTTCCCAATCTAGACGAGGACAGCCCAGCGCGGAAAAGGGCGAAATTGAACAAGAAGAAGAACAAGAAGAAGCGGGGAGACAACGGGGAAAATCCCCTCGAAAATGTTCCCCCAGGGACCGTTGGAGGATCCTCCTCAGAAGGAGACGAGCCGGGAGAAAGTGAACCAGCATCTGGCGATCGTTTGACGGGAAAGAAGAGGGCGCTCGAACTTCCTCGCCCTGAGGTAAGGATCGAACCCTCGGAAAAATTCCTTACCATTGAGCTGGAGCCTGGAAACAAAGATAAGACTACACAGATAGGCTCAAACCTCTCAGGGCCTTCTCAGATCATGATGATTGATTTTCTAAGGGAGAACAAGGATGTATTTGCGTGGAAAGCCTCTGATCTCACAGGAATTGACCCAAGCGTCATTGTCCATAGGCTTAATGTGGATCCATCTTTCAAGCCCATCAAGCAGAAAAAACGGGATGTACATGGCTTTCGGAAAAAAGTCATTGAAGAGGAAGTTAATAAACTCTTGGAGGCTCAATATATCGAGCCCATCTTGTACCCGGAGTGGCTGTGCAACGTCGTCTTGGTGCCCAAGAGCGCAAATAAGTGGCGCATGTGCAATGATTTCACTGATCTCAACAAAGCCTGCCCTAAGGATCCTTACCCGCTGCCCCGGATTGATCAACTGGTGGATTCGACCGCTGGTTGCGAGCTCATGAGCATGATGGATGCTTTCCAAGGATACTATCAGATCTTTATGGCCCTGGAAGACCGCCCCAAAACCTCGTTCGTTGTCCATCTGGGGATACTGCTTCCTAGTCATGCCCTTTGGACTTAAGAACGCCGGAGCTACATATCAACGGCTCGTCAACAAGATGTTTGAAAGTGAAATTGGGAGGTCCATGGAGGTTTATGTTGATGATATGATTGTCAAAAGCGAGCGCCAGGATTCCCACTTGGAAGACCTCAAGCGCACCTTTTCAATCCTGCGTCAGTATGGGATGAAGTTGAATCCCTCGAAGTGCACCTTTGGAGTACAGGGGGGAAAGTTCTTGGGGTACATGGTCAGTCAGAGGGGAATCGAGGCCAATCCGGAGAAGATCAAGGCCATTTTGGAAATTCCCTCCCCTAGAAATCTACGGGAAGTGCAAGTCCTCGTAGGCAAAATCATCTCATTAAACAGGTTTATTTCGCGCTCGGCGGACAGGAACCTTCCCTTTTTCAAAATTTTGAGGAACGCACGTAACTTTGCTTGGACTGAGGAATGTGAAAAGGCACTACAGGATATGAAAGCTTACTTATCGAGCGCACCACTGCTGACCAAGCCCGTCGAAGGCGAGAGGTTATTCATGTATCTTTCCGTTTCTCCTGAAGCCACGAGCGCGGTTCTAATCGCTGTGCGGGAGCGGAAACACTTGCCCGTTTATTATTTGAGCAAAACATTGCAAGGAGCCGAAAAGAAATATTTGGAGATTGAGAAATTCGCGTTCGCTCTTATTAACGCCTCAAGAAGGCTAAGGCCTTACTTTCAAGCGCACTCCATAACGGTTCTAACCGACCAACCCTTGAAGCAAGTGTTGTCCAAGCCAGACGTATCTGGCAGATTAATCAAGTGGGCCATCGAATTGAGCCAGTTTGATCTATGCTTCGAGCCCAGGACCGCGATACAGGCTCAGGTTGTGGCGGATCTGTTGGTTGAGCGCTTTGGTTTCGAGCCCACCGTTGCGGATAATGAGGGGTTATGGGTACTGCACACAGATGGTTCCTCAACCTCTCAAGGGGGAGGAATAGGAGTGGCCCTGAGAAACCCCGATGGGATTGAACTGGACTTTGCTATCAAGCTGGATTTCCAAGTCACTAATAATGAAGCAGAATATGAAGCCCTCGTGCAAGGGTTGAACATTGCTTTTCAGAATGGAGCCTCCAGAGTCACTGCTTATGTGGATTCACAGTTAATAGCGAGCCAGATTGAAGGAACTTATGAGGCTCAAGAAACCACCATGATACAGTACTTAGAGAAAGCCAGAGAAATCATTGGGAAGTTCAAGGAATTTCATCTACTTCAAGTGCCGCGAGGAGAAAACGAGCGCGCGGACGCTCTCTCAAAGTTTGCTTCAGCTTTAGAAGGCACTTCCGAGCGTTCTGTTACGTTCCTTAGAACTGAGGAACCTTTGATCAAAGAAAGGATCCCCACAAAGATGATCTCCATGATTGATCCAAACGAGCCCTGTTGGCTTGACGACATCATCATTTTCCTTAGGGATGGAGTCACTCCCGCTGACAAAGTGGAAGCCAGGAAAGTCAGAAATAAGGCCCCTCGTTTCGCTCTGGATCCCGAGGGGAGATTGTTCAAGAAATCATTTCAAGGACCCCCAATGAGATGCCTAAGGCCCTCACAAGCGAAGGAGACGCTCGAGCTCATCCACAATGGAAGTTGTGGGAATCATTCCGGAGGGCGTGTCTTGGCAAAAAAGATTCTGAGAAGTGGGTTTTATTGGCCTACAATTCTCCAAGATGCCATTGAATTTTCAAGGAAGTGTCCCAAATGCCAATTTCATTCAAATCTCCCTCAATTGCCAGCCGCACAAATGATCCCAATAGATGTCTCTTGGCCTTTTGACCAGTGGGGAATAGACATTGTGGGCCCCTTGCCCATGGCTGCGGGGCAAAGGAAGTTTGTCATTTTAGCCGTCGACTACTTCACCAAGTGGGCCGAGGCTGAAGCTGTTGCAAAAATTACTTTCAAGGTTGTGAGGGACTTCATTTGGAAGAACATCATTTGCAGGTACGGCATACCGAGGGTGCTCATTTCTGACAATGGATCCCAGTTCATAGCTGCTGACACACGAGAGTGGTGTTCTGAGTTGGGGATAGAACAGCGATTTACCTCTGTAGGACACCCACAATCTAACGGTCAAGCAGAAGTTACCAACAGGATCATCTTGCAACATCTGAAAACCATGCTTGAGAGCAAGAAAAGTGAATGGGCTGAGGAGCTGCAAGGAGCGCTTTGGGCTTATCGCACCACCCCACGAGCGGCCACTGGAGAAACTCCTTACGCGCTCGTGTATGGATCAGAAGCAATGATACCGGCGGAGATAGTAAATGAATCCGCTCGTGTCGGCTACTTCGAGCCTCAGCTCAACGATGGCAACAGGAGTTTGGAGTTAGACTTACTGGATGAAAGGAGAGACCGAGCGTGGGCTAAAATCCACCACTATAAAGCCTCTGTAGCCCAACAGTACAACAAGCGGGTGAAGGAAAGAACCTTCCAGCTGGGAGACTTGGTTTTGAAGAAAGTGGAAGTATCCAAACACGTGGGCAAGTTGGACCCCAATTGGGAAGGCCCATTCAAAGTCGTACAACTCAGAGCTAACAACACTTACACCCTGGAGACACTTCAAGGTGAGCGCTTGCCTCGCCCTTGGAATGCATGTAACCTCCGGCGGTTTTATGTTTAAAAGCTCTTTGCAAACTCTGATGTAACAACCCTCTTTGACGGGTTCTGTGTACTTCAAATCAAAGTGAAAGGTAACATAATCTTTTTAATTTCTTTAATATTCCTGTTTCTTTGGTTGCTTGAATGGATAAGTCCCACGTCCCTCGTCTTCTCGAGCGTGGTTGGCAACCCATTCCAATATGAATGCTGTTATCTCTTATGGGTTACGCTGGCCAGCAATCTACTCCGCATGGGGGGACGCCCTCATAAGGATAGACTGGTTACGCTCACAACCAATTAGGCAAGTTGGAAGGGGATCGCGAAGAAAATCCTAGTAGGCCTTGGCTGTTTCTTACAACGCCTTGCGCTCGAAAACGGGATCTCCTACAAGAACGCATCCTAGTAGGCCTTGGCTGTTTCTTACAACGCCTTGCGCTCGAAAACGGGATCTCCTACAAGAACGCATCCTAGTAGGCCTTGGTTGTTTCTTAAAACGCCTTGCGCTCGAAAACGGGATCTACCACAGAAAAAAGTCCTAGTAGGCCTTGGTCGTTTCTTAAAACGCCTTGCGCTCGAAAATGGGATTTCCTGCAGAACCAAGAAAACGACAAGAGTCAAAGCGCTCGAACGATGGTCTCAGAATCAAAAAAGAATGTCACCAGTCTTGAACGAGGGCAACCACTCAGTAAGACCCTCGCACGCACTAAAGGCTTGGCCAAACTCTCCCCAAAGTAAAAGTTTATACAAGTCTTGAGCGTAGGGGCAATCTCACAGTAAGACCCTCACGATCGCTCAAGACTTAGACAAACTTTCAAGATAAATTTACAAAAGGAAAATTTATGCAAGTCTTGAGCGGGGGGGGGGGGGGGGGGGGGCAATCTCACCATAAGACCCTCACGAGCGCTCAAGACTTAGACAAATTTTCAATTTCAAGAGCAAAAACAAAATTTATGCAAGTCTTGAGTGGGGGGCAATCTCACAATAAGACCCCCACGATCGCTCAAGACTTAGGCAAATTTTCATTGCATCAAAGGAATAAAACATTCACGGAGTATGCTACACGGTCTTATTATAAATAAACTGAAGAATAAAGTCATAAGAAAAGAGATGTTTATTCATTGCAAAAGGAAATCATTACAAAGCAAAGGGCTCAAAGGCCCAGGAAATACTATTACAAGGAACGGAAAAACAGGAAAATGCATAAGAGAACACACAAAGGAAGGATCTTAAGCGGCTGGGGCGATGTCCTCATCAACAATCACCAGAACTGGGCCATGAACTGGGCCGTGAACTGGACCCTCAGGCTCTTGCGGATGGGCTTGCGGATCGTTGGGGGCATTGGCATCTAGAGAAGGCGCATTGGCATCTGGAGCAGGGGCGTTGGCACCTTCATCAATTGGGATTGGGGCATCCTCTACGACCGGCGCTTGAGGCTCGTCTTCGGGATCATCAGATGGACCCGCACCCCCTTCCCTGTGGGCATCGGTGTACTCATCCTGGATCAGTTTCACCAGGAAGTCGTACTCCATTTCCGCTATGCTGTCCGCGGGGTCGTTTGGATCCTCATCTGCCTCCTCACAGCGCTCATTAAACATGAGCCCCGTACCCTCAGCACCCTTCATCGCCGGATCTGTCAGCCCTTTGTGGATGCCCTGTTCCACTGCCAGGTTGAAGGCATTTTGAGCCTCGTCCAAGCAGTGTAACGAGGCCGCGAAGTTGAAAGCTTTGGAATGACAGAACTTGATCAACGCCTCCTTGGTCGCACGCTCTAAGCTCCGAGGCCACTCGCTAACAGTATCATTAAACTTGCGCTCGGCCTCCAGAGCCCTTGTTTTCCAGCTCTCCCTCTCTGCCTCAGCCTTCTGGCACCGCTCGTTGGCCTGTGCCAGTTGGTTGCCCAAACGGATTCGAGCGCCATCAACGGCTACAAAATCCTCCTTCAGCTTCCCCAATTCCTCCTCCGTTGTTTCGAACAAGCCCTTGAGGGACTCGTACTTGGCGATTTCTGCGTCTAGCTCCGCTTGGATGTGAGCCGGATCATTCGAGCGGGCCATTTTCTTGTACTTGGCCTTGCGCTCGGCGTAAGTGGAGGCTCACATTTGCACGTTCCGGAGCCGGGGAAGAACTTGCTGTGTAAACGAGAAGAGAAGTGTTAGCAAAAAAAAAAAAATGGTGATTTACAGAAAAGAAGAGTGCAAGGAATGAAGACTTACGGAAATTAGGGCGTGGGCTGCATCGAACGTCACCTTCTCTACAGACTCACTGTAGAGATGCCTGTGGTCTGCTGAGAATTGAGCCCTACTGAACAAATCCCCGGTAATAGTCTGGGCGACCGAGCCCGGCCTCAGCAAAACCGGCCCGCCGTCGGGGGCGCCAGTAAAGTCTCTGTCCCCTCGACGGGGGAACTCCCACAAGTGTTCTTCCTCTGAAGAGGAAGTGTCCCCCTCGCCCGGGGGGCCCTCAACAACTTGTTTGCCCTTTCCTGTTATTGCGGCGGAGTCGGGCATTCTCTTCCTCTTGCGGGAAGGCCTGTTTGCGCTCGAAGAAGCTTCTGTTATCGCCAGTGTGGTTACTGGCCTTGTTTGCTCTGCAGGGATGGGGGGCTGAGCATCTCCCGCTCTTTCTGGCCTCCCCCTGGTCTCCCTCGGGACCAATCTACGTTCCCCTCGGCCACGAGGGGGCTGCACCTCTGGGTTGGCGCTCGAACTGGCGCCTTGACTACGGGCATCCCCTCTATCGTTGCGGTTGCGGGGGCGTTGGGGCTCGCGCTGTTGGTTCCCCTGTGGGGTTTGATTTCTGTTCGCATGGGCGAAACGAGCCGCTTGTCTGATTCCGCCAGCCATTTCGAGTATAGCGGCTCCTGCAAGAATGAAATTTTTAAGGGTCAGAAATATTCAAATCATCTACTCAGATTACAAGTTACAAGTACCAAGAAAGAAGTTAGTATTTATTCCTATCTAAAGTTAGTGCCCTAAGAATCTAACCGTCTCTCTCTATGTCACGAGCCGAAGGGTTGTCAAGGAAATGAGGGTCGTTGGTAAGACCACACAAGAACATGAGTTCCGCATCGTCTATCCAGTCCTTTGCTTGTATAAGGTGACCCTCGTCCCTTAGGGTTGTTGCCAGGTTTTTAGCCCAGTCTCTGGGGAGTGAGGGTGGCAAACGGCTCTTTGAGTACGAGCCCCATTCCGTGATCACCCCAAAACCCTCTTCTGATGGAGCCTTGACAAAGATGAATTTTTCCTTCCAATCAATGCCATAAGTGCTCGAGGGCGAGTTGATCAGCTTCATATGGGCCTTTGCTTGGACATAGTAAAAACCCGCCTCAGGAGAAGAGCGAGAGGAGCTGACCACTTGGAAAAGGGCATTGAAGTTCCGCAAATAGGGCTCGTAACCCATGGTCCTCATCAGAATTATGAAACAGGTCAGGAGGGCCAAGCCGTTGGGCACTATTTGGGATGGACACAAGCCCAGGTCATTCAGCAAATGGGCCATGGAGACCGAAATGGGGAACCTCAGGCCTCCTGAGCGCACGGTGTCCACGTACACTGCCATTTCCCCAGGAGGCGGATGATTCGCACGCTCGTGTTTTTCTGGGATTCTCCACGTGTACCGCTCGTCCCAGTAAATGGGGGCCATCATTGTCTTTACATCTCCCACGGTGACTGTGCTGGGAGTTTCATCAGGCGTGCGCTCGGTAGCCTGGTAGCCTGACCCCTCCCCCTCGTTGGGTCCTTTGGATTTCTGGGTTTTCTTACTTTTGCCCTTGTCACGGGCCCTTTCTGAAGGCCCGGTTACGGCTTCCGCCACTGGAAACGGATTTGCAACGGCCACGGTCACTCTATGGCGGTGGGGATGTGTGGCACTTTGAGTTATGGGGAGAACAGTCCCTTGCCGTTCTGCCTCCATCACCAGATCCATCTCCTCAAAGATAGGATCCATGCCGCCTGGATTTCTGTCCTCCATAGCCATCACAGCCGCCCCCAGCTCTTCATCTCTGGGGGAATTGTGGGAAGAAAAACTCTCAGTGGCCATCTCTTGGATTTCACGGGCAAATTCTTCAATGTGGTGGTCGGCCATGGCAGAAACTGAGGTTTTGAAGGTTTTTCTTGGAGAGAGTTTAAGGTTCAGAAAGGTGAAAGTCTGAGGGATTACGAAATCCTAAAGTCCGAATCTACGGTTAGTAAAGTTAGAAAGTTTCAATGGAGATTTACCTTGAAAGTTCTGGGAGAAAACTGGAGAAGAGGTTGAAGATGCGAGAGAATTCTTTTTGCAAAGGGTGCTTGAAAGTTCTGAATGCGTAAAGAGTGTGGAGATTTCAGAATCCCTTATTTATAGGGATGGGAGTTGGTACCGTTTTAGGCAATAAATTCAAAATGGCAATCATTTCCCGCCTAGGAAACCGCCCACTTTATGGAACCGGCACATGCTTCCCAATGCTCACGCGCCCCACGCGCACCCGCATTTAATGCTCTGACGTTTCAAGGGCTTCAGAATAGTACCAACATTTAATGCGGAAGTGATACGATCGGTCAGTTGAAAAGACCGCATTTATAGCGCAATCAGAGGAAAATTGCTGAGCACGCCAAATCCTATACGAGCGCTGCACGCAAAAGATTGAACGTATTAAAATTCTACAGTCCTTATCACTAAGGACTACAGAATTGGGGGGCAAAATGATGGGGTCAAAATACGATCGTCCCACATCAAGACACGTGGCATCACCGAGATGATGACATCTGTCACCCCAAAGCAGCACCCATCCGTTCACAAGCGCTAAGCCAGTCATCCCCAAGGCTGCACCTATCAGCGCACGAGCGCGAGCCTTCTTCAGGAGTTAAGCCCAACGAGCGCTATCACTCCCACGAGCGTCCTACATGCCAAACAATTGGTACGCCCACGTGCCAAGGGAGCCCTCTTCGAGCGTCAC
Organism: Lantana camara; assembly: GCA_037501455.1. Classification (NCBI taxonomy): domain Eukaryota; kingdom Viridiplantae; phylum Streptophyta; class Magnoliopsida; order Lamiales; family Verbenaceae; genus Lantana; species Lantana camara. The sequence goes on from CM074863.1 coordinate 27,780,867, forward strand.
ACTCCCTCAGAGCGGCTTCCCCTTTGGCTCGTCACTTGAGCTGGAGCCTTCATTCCCCTCAGCGGATAACTTGGTCTCCAATACTCAAGGTTGCCACGAGCGCGCTCTTAAGCCCTCGTTACCAACCACCCAAATAGGCTCTCTGACACAACGTACATGCCCGCGCACCTGCCACTGTTGCCAGCACTACCTTTCGGCCACTTTTGCAGAAGATTCCTCCTAGGTTTCTTTCTCATGGCGCCACGTGTTAGGGCAACATTCGGCCAGGACCACTTGAGGCAAATGACCAAAGGGCCCTTGACCCTCAACTATAAATAGCCAAAGTCATCTTCTACACGGGTAAGCTTTCTTCACTACTGCAACTGTGACTGAACTTACACTTATCTTCATACATTGAACTGACTTGAGCGTCGGAGAGCCAAACTGGGTATCACCCCCAGTTCCCCCAGCTTGGCCTTCTGACTTTCCTTGTGCTTGTCCCAACAGGTTGAACCCCTTTTCCATTTCCGGCGAAGCTCCGGTGGTTTCCTCCACAAATATAAATTGTAAAGTGATCGGATTCGGATTCATCCATTCCTGAACCCGTCATACCAATACATAAGTTTTGAACCTTTCTAATTTCTTTAGATGAAGTTTGCAATATAAAAAATAAGAAAATAATTGTATATACCGTGATAGAGGCGAAAAAAGATGAATGGAATCGAAGGAGTGAGAATGAAGAGCAGAAGAGAGAATGGGGAGGCACGAGAGAAAAATAGCGTTTGAAGATAATGGATAAATGCTTAAAACTTTTATAATAAATATAAGAAACCCTAAAAGATAAATAAGTATACAAGTTAAGTTGTCAATTTAAAAGATTTCGTAAATTAGGGAGATAATTGATATGATTTTTGAATTGTTTTGAAAAATTAAATATTCCAATTATTACTAAATGACCTACCATCAAAATAATTTTATCATTTAAAATAATTCAAAATTCTAGAAAATTAGAATTTGGTCAAAATTAATATAATTGGGTCAACAGACACCCTTCCTATATAGTATAGTATAGATAAGTGCTTTCACGACTAATTGAAATCATAGGAAGACCTACGATGAAATAAAGAAATCCAGGGGAAAGTATCATTTGAATTTAGAATTTGTTTGCAACATTGATTTTGACTTATAAAAAAAAAAAATATATATATATATATATATATAGCAATTTACTAATATTTAACGAAGGAAAGAAAAATAAAATATAATTTGAGGGGAAAAATTAAGACTTTTACCTTAAAAATCTCATTTTAATGCTCAAACGATAGCTCGTGTGAGACACAATCATATTCGATTTCTTACAAAAACTTAAGTGAGATTTTGGTAAAAACGACTTATGAATTATATACACGACAGTCCAATTATAAGTCTTTCTCACCAAACTTTAGTGAGAATTTGGTCACATTATTTATTTTAGGGATTCAAGTGTCATTTTAAAATATTAAGAACGAAACAATACAAAATTGAAGCCTGAATATTTGTCCTTCACTTTATTTTGGTTGCCAATATGAAATTTCATGGTATTTTTTTATGAAACTCTTTTGTCCGCTTTAATCATAATAATACATGAAAGATTGTGAAGTACTCTAATTAAAGTTATCGAAGTTTTAGAAATTAAAGGATAAATATTTGATCTATTCCATCTCTTGAGCCCCAAGAAATTAAAACCCTCCTCCTCGTTGGATTCATTATATCTTTTGATTCTGTATACGTGGATATGTGGATAATTATTTTTTCTGAAATTTTCAAATGAAAAGTGTTGAAAACGGTGTTTCATACGAGTATCTAACACGACAGGATAAAATGATATTTTTAGATGTTGTTGGTGTATTGGAGGAGTTCACTCACCCCGGTTACACACTACAAGAAATTCTGCAAATTCCGAGGGAAAGTTGCCGTCGGAATTCCCTTGGTAAACATCAATTTAAAAAAAAAAAAAAAATTAATTCCGACGGGATTTCCCTCGGAATCCCGTTGGAATTATTTAATATTATTTAAAAATATTTTCTTTTAAAAAACCGACGGAATTCCGAGGGAAATCCCGCCTGTTTTATTAAATACAAAATATAAAAATAGAACTTAAATGTTTCCGACGGGATTTTCCTCGAAATCCCATCGATTTTTTTAAATATAAAATTTAAAGAATAGTAGTAAATAATTCCGACAAGATTCCCTTCGGAATCCCATCGAAATTTTTAGAACATAAAAAAAAAAAAAAAAAAAAGAGAAAGACTATACGAAATAAAATTAAAATGAGAGGCCCTTTTTCTTCCCCACAATTTAACCCTAAACTTTGAACCCTTTCTTCCGCAACTCCTCCGCCAACTCCCCCGCCACTCATCGTCGCCGACAAGTCCCGCCCATCACCTACGAGGCGCCGCTCATCGCCGCCGACAAGTCCCACCCCATCACCTATGACGCGGCGCTCTATCCCTCTCTGTCTCTCTCTCTCATCAAATCGGAAGAGTCCAAACCGGAGTCAAAGCCAGATCCGTTTCGATTGCGCACGGCTCCACCTGCACCGCTGCCGCGCGCGTAAGCCTGCACCGCCGTTGCTCCGCCTCAATAAGCCTGGTATGTTTTCTTTACCTTTTATTGCATTTCTGAGTTTGTGTTTTTTTTTTTTTTTTTTTGGAAATGTTGAGGTTGAAATAGTGTAAATGTGTGAATTTGGCTTTTGATTATTTGAGATGTGATTCGTATGTTGTGTTTCTGATTTGATTTAAGTTTTTGATACTCTAGTTTTGGGATTAATCTTTAATTTCGGGATGGTAGCAATTATGTGGATTTGATTCTGATAAAACGGAATGAAGGGAGATCGGGGCAACAGACTGGTGTAACATATTGGTATAAAACTCATTTAAAGCAATTGGTGAAAAATTTTTGCTCCTGCTTTGTTAGGTGTTAGCATACATATATTTTGGGATGTTGAAAAACACTTGCCAAAAGATTTAAAATGTTGATTTAGTTACTCGCTTCAATGTGTTTTTCTTTTTGTTCCTTTCTTACCTAAGGTGGCAAAGCTTGGAACTGGTAGTGATTTACCATACAGAATTGCAGTGATTCCTTTTCTTACCCAGATTGTTTTGTTGCTTCATTGTATAATTTGTATGAGGGTGTTTGGCTGATCTTATTAAGATGTTTAGTAGCTTATCAGATCTTAACTCACTTTTGCAAGCACATTTTAAAGATCTTGGACAACAAGAAAAGGAGTAGAAGGATGCTGTATTCTTAGTTCTAAATTATGATTTAATTTTGAGGTTTTTTATTGAATTCATGGAGTTGTGATGTGTGCTGGGATGTAGCATGAATTGTTGTTGAAGGAATCCATGTTCTGGGTTTGTTTTTGTTTAATTTTATTATTTTTTAATAAAAATCCGACGAAAGTCCGAGGGGAATCCCGTCGGAATTGTTTAATTTCATTATTAATTTTTAATAAAAATTTAATCCGACGGAATTCCGAGGGGAATCCCATCGGAATTGTTTAATTTTATTATTAATTTTTAATAAAAATCCGACGGAGGGCAATCCCGTCGGAATTGATTATTTTCTTAAAAAATTTAATACAAATCCGACGGGATTCCTCGGAATCCCGTCGGAATTAGTTTTCTTTATTTCCAAATTTTGACTATTCCGACGGGATTTCCCTCGAAATCCCATCGGAATTATTTTAATTTTATTTTTTTGTAGGTTTTTTTTTTCCCTCGGAATTCCGTCGGTATTTGAATTCCGAGAAGGGGTTTTCCTACGGACTGTGTTCCGTCGGAATTCCCTCGGAATTCACTATTTCCGATGGAATTCCGACGGGACGTCCCATCAGAATTCGCAGGATTTCTTGTAGTGACAACATTCTTTTCTATTGCGCCTAAATCTCTATTTCTGCTAATATTTACGTGTTTCTATTTATGGTTCTTGTGAAGCTACGTTGCAATAAATTTTCTCTTTCTGCAGCATTTCTTCTATGATATTAGTATGGCCACCATATATGGTACAAACGAAAGTCAAAAGACTTCTAGTTCTTAATTAGTTCAATTATATACATATGTAATGTGGGTAAAATACTTAAGTGGTTCGTTGCGAACTGTAATCCTATGCTGTCTTTAGACAGCATGAAAGGAGCTCCATATCTCCCTGCATTATTACTCAAAGAAAGAAATCTACTACTAGTCAAATAGATTAAATATCAGCATGCATATGCCGACTATGCATAAGAATCATAAGATAGAGATTTTCTCCTTTTTGTTTTAGCTATAAAATGATGAATAGTCCCTTTTAACCATCAAAATTCAATTAATAGTGAAATAACTATCACTTGGGTTGTAGTTTAATGTTTCTACGCAATGTCAATTAACCAAATATATCGTGTTCGGGTACTTGGTTAAGCAACTATCATCCCTCCTCGGCTCGAATTGGATTTGAATTAGAATATTTTTAACTGCAGCCAAAAGAATACTGTGGATGTTCATTTAATGCTATATAGTTGTAGGGGAGGATGGTGTAATTATTGCTAAACTTATAACTTTACGTTTCTGCATTACGTACAGCAAGACGTTGAGGGAACGATGCAAAGAGATGAAGTCTGATGCAAATTTTCTGACAGATTCCACGGAACTGAGATCCAATTCCATGAAATCAACTTTAGCTGAAGGAATTTCTTTGGTTATAGCTTCCTTAACTGCATCGCCAGAATTCACATTCGCCGGAACCAAACAACGTGATCAAAAATTCTAAAAAGTGGTGATTCGTACCAAACGAGAACGACTACCTCCACCAGAATATAACGAAACTCACAGTGCGAGTGGTTCGATGATTCTATTGCACGTCAAAATCTTAATAGAAAAATATCTAATTGGGATCCAAAAGATGAAAAATATTTAGAGGTGAAATAATCAAAATGGATTGATCCAGATCCAGTTGCGAAAGAAATTATTTGACAGGGGAAGTTTTAGTAACATCTCAAACATTGGGAGAAGTTTGCGTAATTATATCTCGGTGTAATCATCCCAATTGTCTAATTATTGCAAACTACCTAAGTGGTTTGTTGCAAGCTGCAATTGTATGTTTTCCTTAGACAGCTTAAAGGGTGTTGCCGTCACTCCACCATTATTACTAAAAAGCAAAGAAGACAAAATCCAATCTTAGAAAATCAGGTAGATTAAATTCAAATTGCAAGAACTAAACTTAAGTTCTCCGTGCTTATGTTGTCTGCGCACATCAAAAATTTGAGAGGACGAAGCAAGGATGTGAAATCCCATGCAAATTTTCTAACGGATGCGCCCAACGAACTGAGATCCAATTCCATGGCATTAATTTTAGCATGCAGAAGGAAATTTTCTAGTTATGGCTTCTTTAATCTCATTGCCAACATTCATATTTCTAATGCCCATTAAGCCAATCCCACTCGAAACCCCTGAAACATGTTCAAAGAATTTTTAATCTTGGGAAAATTAAGAAAAGGCACCTAAGAATGTCCACTTTAACATAGAATTTCAAGTGCAAGATCCTCCCTCCGGAGGTTCTACCAAGGGTAAAACTCAACTGGAGGTTCTACTTTGGAAGGTGAAACCCAAGCCAATTTAATTTAATTTGAAAGTTTATGCTCAAACTAACACCTCAAAAGTTAGCTCATGAGGTGATAGTTGCATTGCATTTATTAACTAACACATGGTTTGATTTTTTTCCAAGGTGGGATGTTAACATTAAATAACCACAGTGTGATTATCCAAAAGTTGTGTAATTTCTCAGACCAAGGGGCAACTTTTATCTCAATAAGCATTTTGATTAACAACAATCAAAATTAAACATTTTATTTTATATACACTACCTATTCTTAATATATTTATTCAACTTGTGATAAATTAAAAGCGATTCATACTTAAAAATAACTCGACAACTATTGAATAGATAGAGAAGAGTAAGTACAGAGAGAGAGAGAGAGAGAGAAGGACGAGAGTTAAAGAGTTAAATGACACTTTTGGGCACTAGAACTATATATGTAACTAATATACACAAACAAATAAAAAAAAATTCAGTCGTACGTACCTGTAAAAGATTAAACCCTTAAAACTCCTCTTCTATAAAAAGGATCATAGGTTTAGCATTGAGAACAAGTCACAAACAGAGAAAAAGAGGAAAAGAGTTTGATTGGACGGAGTATCATGCATTACATTTAAACAAAAATAACTCAAAGTATATGATTATCATAAGCGTCTCACGCTTTGTTATTAATATGGATACTGAAGAAACAAAGTATAGCCTGAGCTCACTTCCAAATCCCATGTATAAGATGGAAACATTCACTCGGTCAATTTCATGCTAAAATCCCAGAGTTTTCTTGCCAAATCTTTGTCCATAGCCATTGCTCTTGGTTTTTCCAAATTGTTGTCTGAGAAATATTCACCAGTTATCCCCTTCACTTGTGGATGCAGCGCCACGTAACAGGTGGTTGAAGCCCCCTTCACAATAATTGCACCACATTAGGTGTTTTTCTTTTTTTGTTCATATATTATATTATGAGAACGAATCACGTCGGAATACTAATACGTAAAACTTTTCTTATCGATTTCAGTTGCATATACAGAGTCTAACACGGAACATTTGATGAAGTTAATTAACATAATTTGATGATACGTAACTATCACTAATAAGGAGACTTTAATTACATTATAATGTTTGGATTTGTCTCACTATAACTAGTAAATATGTATATATAATGAATTAATGATGAATCTAGAACGTACTTGTTGAATGCTTTTACACCCATCTTTTTCAATGGCACGGGCAAAACCTGCATCAAAGGAAGCGCCAACTAAGTTTACACACACACACACAAAATAAAAAATCATAAACATCCCATTAAATTTAAGACATGCAAACAAAATCCTCGTATCATGCATGTTCACCATACAAATACATGCATTTTGAAAGGTAAAAGTACTTCTTGGTCAGTTTTTTTATTTTCATTTTCTAATCTTTCTTTAGGGCAAATTAGGTAGTTTATAAGTTTTTGGTAGTATGACAATTAGAAATTACATGAGATTTCTAATTGGATTTTTTATCTATAATGCACACGATAATAAGGAAATTCTTCTAGGAGCCGGGTGTGGGTTCCAATTCCTATACCCACCTCATTTTTTAATATAAGAAATGTACACCACACCCTTTGCTCCTTTGAGTCCTTTCTTGCCTTTTTTCTTTTTTTTTTTTTTTTCCTTATAATCATTTCTTTGATTTTGTGTGTGTGTGTGTGTTTTTGTATTTTTTTAGTTTGATAAATCCTATAAAAAATTACAAAATATAACATTTATAGCACAAAAGAATATGAATTTTTAACAATATTTTTATTTTTATTTTTAAATTTAATTTAGTAAAATATTATATATTTACGAGAGTTGTGCATAAAATTTAATTTAGTAAAATATTATATGTTTATGAGTGTTATCACTAAATTTAATGTAGTAAATTGTTATATATTTACAAATATAGTAAAATGTACTAATTTATTTGTTTTTATATATTGTATTGAAAAAATTTGTAATTATTTACCAAATATATTCTATTTATAATTTATGATACACGAATCAGATACACACACGACGACACGAATACGAAGACAATTTTGTTTTTTTTTTGAATTTTCCACTTGAGAAGTGTCGGACAAGGTATCCGGCAAGAGTGTCCAACACAACATGACACGCCACGCCACGCCACACCAAAATAATATTTTTAAAAGTATCGTTGCATCATAGTTTATAATGGTGTGTGTTTATTATCAAATTTAAGAAAAAAAAAAAACATAGTATTTATCAAAAGAAAATACAAAAAAAGAAGAAAATGAAAAAAACACTCAAAGCTAAAAAAAGATGATTGTAAGGGGGAAAAAAAAAAGAAACGAAAAGGCAAAGAAAGGAACAAAAGGTGTTCCTTTTTTATATTAAAAAGTGAGGCGGATGTAGGAATTGGGGCCCACACCTGACTCATAGAAGAATTTCCCCACGACAACATGCCAGCAAATTAAGGGTAATCTAACACAAATTATAGATATATTTTTATAATGATCACGGACTAAGGGTAATTCCAACACTTTTTCTTTTATAATAATCATGCGATAGATATTCAATACGAAACGACACGATAATCATTCTTTAGAAGCATCCGTAGCCTAAATTCTAGCTTTGTCCAGTATATCTTGTATACATATCATTAGCTAATTAAGGATGCTGAATTACCTTCGGCGACACCAGGATAATGGAAAATATTGGTCTGGATCAATCCTGGATGAAGAGAATTTGCGGTTATATCTTCACCATCTTCCTGTTCAAAATAATTAATTAATAAATATAAGTTATAAACATCCAATCTATGCATTAATTAATTAAATAGTGTATTGAATTAAAAACCTTCAAACGTCTCGCCAATTCATTAGCATGCAGTATATTACAAAGTTTGGATTGACAATAAGCACCACCCAATCCCATGTACCTACAAATAAACAAGTGAAGTTACTTAATTTGAAACCTTTCATAACTCAAGTGTAAACATCTAGACATGGACAAATTAAGGTCACCAAATATTTAAAAAACGAATTAGTTTCATCATATCCTTAATGTTATAATGACCCATAATGTATGAACGAACACGAGAATATAGAGATGATACGACATAAACACAATAGGAGGAAACATACAAATTTGAAATTCTTTCTTCCGCTTTAATCATAACAGTACTATATATTAAATTATCAAAGTACCCCTTTTCATCATTGATTTTGTCAAAGCGGATTCCTTCTTCATACAGCCCAATATGGACCATTGATGCAACATTGACAATTCGACCCTCCCTTTTTGTCGAACGAGCAGTTTCCTTCATCATGTCCAATAACAAATTTGTCAAAAGAAAGTGACCTGCAATGGGACGGAGTGGGAATTTTAAAGGGAGAAATAAAAAGGACGAGCTTGAAAATTGCTAAATTTTCTTCCTGGGCAAAAGTTAAAACCAAAAATAGATATTTGGGAGGGGGGCCGCCCCCCAACGGATTAGCAAATTAAACTACTGCTTGTAAAGGAAGGTTGAAGGTCCAGGACAAAATCAATGACATATTTGAGGGGAAGTATTTACCTAAGTGGTTCGTGGCAAAATGTAGCTCTATGTTGTCTTTAGACAGCGTGAACGGAGTTCCACATATCCCTGCATTATTACTGAACATTTGACCATCAAAATCTAATCAAACAATTTAGAAGTTGGATGCAATACTAGTTAATTGAGCTCTTTCGCACATTTCACCCAATTGTTTGACCTAATTAACACGATGAATCCTGCGTTATAAAATATCATATATAAAACGTTGCATAGAAAACCCTATATCTATTGTTGGGCTTTTTTGCGCTTCTAGTACGACTCAAACGCTAATTTGTCTTCATGATATTTTATTTATATATTGACAAGAAATTTTTACCAAAAAAAAATATATTGACAAGAAATACTATGTTATAACATATAGAAATAATCACATCCTACTACCCTACATTTAGACCTAATTATAATACAATTTATTTAAACTTAAAAATTACATTTTAGTTCCTACCTATGAGAACTGTTTGTGGTCCCTGAAATCCATTTAGGGTTCCGTTGTGTCATTTCAAAAATACCCTTAATTTGTTGTTAGATTCATAATTTATAGGGATCGTTTTTATTTATATTTGTAAACTGTAGGGATAATTTTGTAATTTGGTCATATATTCAACGTAACACTCATACAACCATCAGGAGTATAAGTGTACCTTTACAAATTCTATTAGAGCTCTCAAACCAAACAAGATTTATAGGGACTAAAATATAATTTTTCAATTTAGATGGATTGGGTTGTAATATAATTAGCCCTAAATGCAGGGTAGTCAGATGTAAATCACCCTAATAATATATACGTACCAAAAAACATGTATTTACCAAATTTGTAATAGGAACCTTGCTTACAAACGTTTGGAAATACATACCTGTTAAGAAATCCACAACACTATGTTGTTACTTCGATTCACAAAAAATTATGGTTCTTGGAAGATTGTGGTTAGGGATTTTGTTTGAGAGAGAAAATCGTTAGAGAGAAACAATCGGCTGGTATAAGAAATTGAGAACTTCTCGTTTTCTTTATGTACAATTAACAAGAGCAAAATGGTAAAAGTATATTTGAAATAAGAAGAAACGAGATTGGGGAGGTGAGCAAAAATATATTAACATAGAGTTTATAAGTTAATTTTTATTTCGAGGTTATGGTAACTAAGTTGATACCCCACTTTTAAATATAATTACAAACACCACCCCTCTAGAGTTTATTTATTACACTTAACTCGCTAAAAATTTGATGATGTCAACAAAAATATTTGTGAAAGCCCGAAATTAATCCTGTTGACTTCGGTCAAATATTTATTACCGATCATGTCCTTGGGGGTTCATTGTGATTTATTAAATTATAATGTTGGCTATGTGTAATGCTTTATATTAAATTTTTAATTAAAATTTTTAATTGAAATTTGTTGTTGCAATGGCTACTTCCATGCCTAATAATACTGTTATTTCCATAATTTGAAGCCTATAAATATTAAGTCGAACATGTGGAAATTACATAACTATCAAAATAGCCATACATTCGACATTTCTTTTACCGATATTTTAATATTCGATTATTTGAAGAATAGCTACTTGAAGTCATGAGAGAGATTAACTATTGGTTTGTATATTGTTTGTGAAATTCAATATTTATAGGATTCAAATTATGAAAATTATGGTTATATTAGGCATCGAAGTAGCCGTTACAACAACTAACTTCAACTCAAAAATCTAATCGAAAATTTAACATAAAAAATTACACATAACCTCCATTTTAATTTACTAAATTAGAATAACCCCCCCAAGGACATGATCGGTAATGAAAATTTGACCAAAATCAACAAGGTTAATTTCGAGCTTTCACAAATATTTTTACTGACATCATCAAATTTTTAGCGATTTTAGAGGTTATGTGTAATAAACAAACTTCAGATGGGTAGTGTTTGTAATTATATATATCTAAAAGTGGGATATCAATCCATCTAATTTAGGGATCAGGTGTAATTAACCCTTTATTTCACAAGGGTTTAGAATGTTACTTTTAGTTAATATAGGGTTTACGGTACAAATAACCAAAAAAAAAAAAAAAAAGTAGGATTTAACACTAATGGTAAAATAGAAATATCAAGTTTTAAGTATGATTGAAGTCAATTCAGGGAGCAGGGCGCCATAGTTATAGGATATGAGGTCTTTTATATGATCTTTTATAGCACGGGGTTTATTTGCTATTTTTACATAAGACAAGATTTATGGTGCGTATAGCTCTTAATTCATTAAATGTTTCATGTTTTGAGTTTTTTATTGCATAACTATCATTCATAGCAAAAATTTTACTTTAATGGTTTCACTCAACCTAAATCCATAAAAGAATGCATATTAAATATATATATATATATATATATATATATATATATATATATATATATATATATATACGTACATCAAGATGTTGAGGGAACGATGTGATGATATGAGGTCTGATGCGAATTTTCTGACTGATGCCATTGAGCTGAGATCCAACTCCATAACATCAAGTTTAGCTGAAGCAATTTCTTCGGTTATGGCTTCTTTAACTTCGTTTCCAGAATCCACATTTCTTACTGCCATTATAACGTGGACTCCGCGAAGAGCAAGAACACGAGTGGTTTCTCTACCAATCCCACTTGATGCACCTGTAAAATTTTGTACATGAAAATAAAGGATTAAATACTTTCCAAGGGTGTAGAAAAAAAAATAATAATAAAAAAGGAATCCAACGTTAGGGCAATTTGCATTTAATTTGTTCCCTGTAATTAAACATATTTATCCATAGACTCTCCTTAGTTTTAAAAATTATGACCGTTTTAACTATATTTGAACCCTTTAAAAGTATATGAAATTACAATTGGATTCCTATAGGTCAACATTTCATGTTCACCCCCTATCAAATCAATAAATTATATTTGCAGTATCCGGAGAGAGCATGAGATTTACTGACATAAGCCCTTCTTCATATGGGTGTAATTAGTTATTCATAAATTTGACAGGGGGGTATAGCTATAATATGTTGATTAACAGGGTCTGATTTGTAATTTTATATACTCACGTGGGATCCGATCCAAATGTAAATAATCCAAAACTATAATTTATCTGTTAAAGTTTGTTATTAGAATTACAAAGACCCTCTAGCTTGAACTCTGCAAGAGATTTTGCAAATTTTCTATTAATATTTTGATATGTAGTTCGAGATCTAATCAAATGGATACCAATAAAAATTCTCAAATTGATCTTATGAAACCAGCAATGTGACCAAAACTTTTGGAAAACTGACTCATGTCAAACAATCAGAACCGTAAAAAATTATCAAAATTAGTGTAAACAAACTACCACCACCGGAATATATAACAAAACTGATCACGGCGCGAGTGGTTTGATTATCCTTTCGCTGCGCTTTAAAGGCTTAAACGAAAATGATTTTAACTTCAAAAAATGTTCATTACAAGGATGGAAAGATCGTCACAAGAAACGTCAACCAAAAGTTAACGGTCTAATGAACTTGAAAAACAAGCTCTAATAAAAACTATCAAGATTTAACACAGTATCACACATATATATATGTATAGTTCTTTTTTGATCACCTGTAACAATGGCAGTGAGGCCGGAGCCATCAATTCCAGCAGTAACTTCCTCAGCAGTTGACGACGAAGAAAACCCTGAAGCCCCATTTCCGTTGAACAGCGACATGATTGGTATTTCCTCCCTCCCTCTCTCCTGAAAATACTCTTTCTGTAATTTCGTGTTTCTGCACCAGAGGTATATAAAAAGATGGGGAAAAAAAAAATGGCGAAATATTATATTACTAGTCAAATGATCTCTCTCTCTCTAAATAATCTTTCTTTACCTTTGTGTTTCTGCTCTTAAAAAAGGTGCAGGCAACGTTATAATAATCCACAGCAAATTTTTGCACATTTTTAAAAGTATTATTTTAACATCTAGTATATTGTTTGTGTTCGACAACTCACATAATAAATATGAGAAAAAACTCGTATAAATGATGTAATCCTCTCTCTCTCCAACATTATTATTATTATTATTTTTCCTTTCCCACTGCACATCAATCGTACGTATAATGTGCACATGCAAAACCATGTGAATGGGTTGGTCTGCAAAGTTGTTAATTGTTTTATTTGTCCATAATGCTGTAATCATGCAAACGCGCGGCCTCAACTTTCTTATATTTATATTGGTAGTATGAAAAGTATCTTACTATTTTCAAATGTGAACATGTACGGAAGTGACAAAAAAAAAAAAAAAAAAAAAAGTGAAGATGTCCTGAACACACATAATATAATGCATATTCTATCCAGAGTTTCATTTGATTTATTATGCATATTCTTGGGATGCGTTTTTGTGTTTGATCTATAAAAATTGATATTTATATATTTGATTGTATATTTGTTTATTTGTTCCAAACCTTCGGTGATTTAATTAAATTCTGTGATAATATAAAAACAGGAATATTCATACACATTCTGTAAAATTTAAAACATGCGACGAAAATCCTTGTATGTCTCATGCGTGTGCACCATAAAAATACAAGCAATTTGAAAGGTAAAGCTACTTTTTGGCCAAATGTTAATATTTCTTTAGTGTAAAATTGTTGGTTTATAATTTTTTAGTAGTGCGAAAATATGTGTAAATTTTCATGAAATTTTTAATGAGTTTTTATCTAATATACGAGGTTACAGACACAACAATACACATACGACACAAATTATTTTTTTGATTTATAGTGTAACAGGGGAGTGACATGCTACACGAACTTATAACACATGAATTCTTTTACAACGGTCATATGATGGATATGCCACACGATACAACACCGTTATATAAACATATGTTTAGAATTGACCAGCATCATGAGTTTTTATTAATTAATCAAATTGTATGCACATTGCAACAGGAGGTTTGTTTAAAGATTCCTCATCAAAATGGATTGATCCAGATGTAACAAAAATGGGAAAAATGCAAAATCGGGACAATAACTGACCCCTACTCGCAATTTTAGGACACCAATTTCTCCGGCGACAAAGGTATCCAATAACTCCCAAAATGTGTCAATTTGAGGACAATGCTGGCCGGAGTTCGCTGACAAGGCACCAAAATGCTGATATGGACATCTACAGTGTACACGTGGAAATGAGTCAGCAGCCACGTGTACACTGTAGATGTCCATATCAGCATTCCGTGCCTTGTCAGCGAACTCCGACGAGCATTGTCCTGAAATTGACAAATTTTGGGACTTACTGGCACACTTTTGTCGGCGGAGAAATTACTGTCCCGAAATTGCTAGTAGGAGTCACTTAATGTTCTGATTTTGTAATTTTCTTTATCATATATTAATCCACTCCGTGAATAACACTTTTCATGACAAACATGAAGGAGAGTAGTTCAAGTAGTGCAAAACCCCAATTCAGATGATGAAAATAAAGGCTATCTTATCTCTCTACTACAAAAACCAGTAGCTAGTCACTACAGACCTCTATATTCAAGCTGCCGGAGCGTAATCGTACGTCCTATCATCATCCCTCAAGTGGTACAGTAATATACCTTAAAGTATGGAAACGGGGGAATTAATAATTAGTGATACACTTGGTAGTAATATATTTTATTGAATTTTTTATGGATGCCATAGCAAGTGAAGACCATAGACACTAATATAAGCTCAAGAAAGCTCGAAATTCAGCCGAGCGTGAGGTAGCTTAGGGTTTGAACGTGAAAGGGTATGCTCATTGTATCTCAATTATGTGGACGAACCGATGCCATCTCGCGTATTATGTAGTGATTCATCCACATGGAAGCTCCACTTGACATGGATGCAAGGTTTTTTTTTGTTAATTTGGAGATTGAAGCATTGCATTTTTCAGTACTAAAATTCAAATGGGGTCTTTGCTTTCATAATTTGTGTTTCATCTCATATTTCACTCATATACATAGAGATACATAAACTACATAGAGCTATATAAAGTTAAAATAGTGAACCTTCGAAGGTTCCTAGTTAACCTATGCCGAACTATAAGTCTATAACATTACAAAGCTACATTTCTTATATTAATCTACTCCGTAAAGAACACTTCCGTGACAAACATGAAGGTGGTCTCTCGCAGGGCAATCTTCAAGCAGGCGGCGCTTATATCGTATGTCCCATCATCATTTTGATCATCATCTCCATCCCTTTCAATCAGGTTGTGAGTTATTGGCGGACGGTAACTGTACCCTTCGTCGCCGAAGCTTTGACTACCAACATCGTCAATCTTGTACAAATTGTTATTGATGTTGGAGAGGTAAGACATATTTCTCTTACAAATGTACCTTAAAGTTTGGAAAGAAAAGAGGAACTTATAACTTAGTTATCAAACACACAAAAGTTTGAATATTGATGGATGAGAAAATAGGGGAAGACAATTGTCATATATATAAGCTCAAGAAAAGCTTCAAACTTGTACGTGTTTCTGCGTGTATAGATGACACGTGACAGCTTCTGATTCGTCCACATGGGGGCTCAACTTAATAAATCAAGGATTAGTGTTTGGAAATCGAACTACATTTCATTTGAGACTACTATAATTCAAGAGGAATTTGTGCTTTTTTTTTCCGACAAATGGTAGTCAAAGCTTCGGCGACGAAGGGTACAGTTACCTTCCGCCAATGACTCATAACCTGATTGAAAGGGATGGAGATGATGATCAAAATGACGATGGGATATACGATTACGCGCCGGCTGCTTGAAGATTGCCCTGCGAGAGACCACCTTGCATCCATGTCAAGTGGAGCTTCCATGTGGATGAATCACGACACAATACGCGAGACGACATCGGCTCGTCCACATAATTGAGATACAATGAGCATACCCTTTCACGTTCAAACCCTAAGGTACCTCACGCTCGGCTGAATTTCGAGCTTTCTTGAGCTTATATAAGTGTCTATGGTCTTCACTTGCTACGGAGTCCATAAAAAATTTAATAAAATATATTACTACCAAGTGTATCACTAATTATTAATTCCCCCGTTTCCATACTTTAAGGTATATTACTGTACCGCTTGAGGGGGATGGAGATGATGATCAAAATGATGATGGGACGTACGATTACGCTACGATAGCTTGAAGATAGGTCTGTAGTGACTAGCTACTGGTTTTTGTAGTAGAGAGATAAGATAGCCTTTATTTTCATCATCTGAATTGGGGTTTTGCACTACTTGAACTACTCTCCTTCATGTTTGTCATGAAAAGTGTTATTCACGGAGTGGATTAATATATGATAAAGAAAATTACAAAATAGGGACACTAAGTGACCCCTACTACCAATTCCGGGACAGTAATTTCTCCGGCGACAAAAGTATGCCAGTAAGTCCCAAAATTTATCAATTTCAGGACTATGCTCGCCAGAGTTCGCTGACAAGGCACGGAATGCTGATATGGACATCTACAGTGTACATGTGGCTGCTGACTCATTTCCACGTGTACACTGTAGATGTCCATATCAGCATTCCGATGCCTTGTCAGCGAACTCTGGCGAGCATTGTCCTCAAATTGACACATTTTGGGAGTTATTGGACACTTTTGTCGCCGGAGAAATTGGTGTCTTAAAATTGCTAGTAGGGGTCAGTTATTGTCCCGATTTTGCATTTTTCCCCCAATAAAATTATGACACGTGGAAATAAATATATATTAAATATCAAAAATAAAAGATTTTCTATTTTAATTTTAGGAATTTAAACAAATAATATTCTTAGAATTAAATAGTTAATTTAATTGATATTTTAATATATATTAAATGTGTCAAAATTCGAAATTTGGCAATAAAATCAAATCAAGCCAAATAAAGAAGGTCCAATGTGATATTTTGGAAATCAAATCATATCTTATGGTTTATGGAAGAAGATCACAAAATCAACAAGGAACAATTAGATTGAAGTCTTCTCTCGGCAATTATGGAAAAATTTGTCTCTCCTACACCTATACATAGAGGCCTTCTACAAGCAAAAAATCACAACTCTCACAACTCGGAGATACGAAGGAGCAAGCCCCAAAGCAAGGAGAAAGAAGTTCTTTGCCGTTATTCAGCATCCTCGGCGTTCTTCGGCATCTTCAACGGCGTTCTATGCAAAAGTCAGCATCAACGGCATTCAATCCGGCATCGAAGCATCGAAGTAGTGTTTCGCCGTTGCTCTTCCTCAACAAAATCAAGTCAAATTCAAGTTGATTGAAGCAAGATTCAAGGCGTTCTTCGCGTTCTTCGTAGAGATCAACATATCGAAGCATTCGATCCGCAACAAGGCGTTAAGTCCGCGAATCCAACATTCTTCTGAAATCAACTTCGAAGGTACTCTAAGCGTGTTCTTCGGCGTTCTTCAAGAAATCAACGAATTGAGGCGTTCAATCCGCAATCAAAACATCAAATCCAGATTTCGACATTGCTCCTCAACAAATTCAAATCGAATTCAAATCAACATCAAAGGTGTTCATCGGCGTTCACCAAAATCAAGAAGTTTAATTCGCGATTAAGTCGAAAGACCCACAATTAACGTTTTCAGAAGCAAATCAAATCCAACGAAAGATCGAAGCTCCAAACTCAACAAAGGCGTTTCAAACCTCCCAAACTTCAACAAATCTTGTAGGGAGAATCAGAGGACCGAAAATAGAGATTGTAACCACTTCGATTGAAATAAGTAAAGAATTTCATTTGTGATTATTTTCTTGTGTTTAATTATTTAATTCATACGAAAATTGAGTTATAAAATTTTGGCACGCCCAATGGAACCTCTCTACCTCTCATCTCTTCCTACTCAACAAATTTGAAGCATCCACTGGCCAACAACGGGATCTTCAGCATCGAGGCCACCATCTCCAAACTTGTTGCAGAAAGTTTCATCACAAACATGTCTAAGAGAGGGTAAACGTCTTACGAGAAAGCTCGATCTTTCCAAAATGATGGGAAGAACATGTCGTTTCACACGTACGAAAGTGAAGGAGTAAAAGATGACTCGGCATCGTCCACTCCTCGTTCAACTTCAAGTTTTTCAGGTTTTGCGCCTGTTATGATGACAAGTGCAACAACTGTAGAAGAACAAATTGCGGCTCTAACGAAGGACATTGAGGTACTCGCCAAACATGTTCGAAAGTAAGACTCCCGCATTGCAAAGTTGATAGACAAAGTGGATAGTGACGACGCTAGCCACGTGAAGAGAAAACATCCAGCCGAGCAAGAAGACTCTGAAACTTCTGCAAAAGGGCAATCAAGCGGAGTTGAGAAGCCTTAAGCAAAGGAATTCCAAGTTTCATCAGACGGACTTATTCTGGTGGAGCAATTAAAAGAGTTCATCATGGGAACGATCAAAGACAAAATCGAGGGAGGCTCCAAATCGTCCATGTTCTACTCCAAACCCTACACCCAAAGAATCGATAACTTGAAGGTGTCGATGGGCTACCAACCTCCAAAATTTCAGCAATTCGATGACAAGGGCAACCCGAGGCAACACGTGGTTCACTTTATCGAGACGTGCAACGATGCTGGAACTTACGGGGATCAACTAGTTAAACAGTTTGTTCGATCACTAAAAGGAAATGCTTTTGATTGGTATGCCGACTTGGGGGCAAACTCAATTGATAGTTGGGGGCAACTAGAGTATGAATTCGTCACTCGTTTTTATAGTACCCGAAGAGCGATTAGCATGGTTGAACTCACCAATTCCCGCCAGCACGAAGAAGAGTCAGTCGTTGACTACATCAGTTGGGATTAGTGCCCTGAAAATTCAATTTGTTGAATTTATTAAACTGAATTTACAGCGAGTTGTGAGTATTTCACATATTGATAATTAATGGCGTGCGGTGGTATTCTTATGTGAAATATGTTTCATAGGAAAAGACTTTGAATACCGAAATCACGTGTCATTAAAGTTCTAGTCGGTATGATAAGAATATGTTCTTATCAAGACTATAACGTAGTTATATAAGATGATTACTCTTTCGTCGTAGGGAATGGTGATTCTAATTATAACACGTTGATGATTTTCAATAGGATTGGAAACATCGAACTGGACCACTGAAATTATTCATTTTATACTACTATCTAAAATGAATAAAATCTCAGGAAGCGTTGTATTCTTAATCCTGATAATATTTCGGCTTTAGGCATGTAGTGTTAGTCACTGTAACATATTCGAAGTGAGGTCTCGGTAACGGGTGGCCCAAATACTTTGTATGTTCGGTGATTACATGAAATGCGCTAAAGAGTTATATTGATCGAGGAATCTGTGGCCTTGCTGGAAGGTAAGAGATATCCTTGAAATAGATTTGTAAAAGTTTGAATTAAGACTTTGGCCAAAGCACTTTGCGTGATACGTCACCGAAGTTGTATGATGCATGTGTTTCACATAAAGAGAATTTGAACTTAAGGCAAATCAATAAATTTCTAATTAGAGATGAAAAATAAATGATAGTAGTGGCAATTTATTTTTCATGGATATCTATACGGAGGAGTAAAGTGCGAAATTATTCTAGATCGAGAAATTCGTAAATAATTTAATTAATTTTAGAGTACAACAATATTTATTTAGTGGAATTAAATATTTTTAAACGGTAATTAATTATTATCATGGGATGATAATATATTAATCCGTTTGGAGCTAAAATTAATTAGTCCTGCTGGTTCCCCTGCAAGCCCCAATTGAAAATCCGAAGAGAAAATATTAAAAGGAGAAAGAGAAATGAATTTTCAAAGTGTTTGAAAATAGTCAAGGGATTTATTTTAAGAAAATAAATCAAGTTCCAAAGAGTTGGAAATGCCCGAAATTTTATTTTGGAGAAAATAAAATTTTAAATTAAAAAAAAAAAATCTGACGTGGTATTTTGCTGATGTGGCGCTGGCGTGGCACCTGACGTGTCACGCCACGTCAGCGGGTTGGGTCCCAGTTGGTGCTGACGCAGCGCCGAGTGGCGCGCCAAGTGGACGGCGTGGATCGCGCCGCGTCAGCACAGATCAACGGCCCAGATGAGATCTGGTATTGGGTTGGTCAACAGGGTTAACGGGTCGGACAATCGAGTAGGGTCAAGCCGGGTTCGGGTCCGGTTCGGACAGACCCGAACACGTGTCAGAATCTGGTGTGATGTGTGTGTTTGTACACGTGCCAACCACCTGGCAGCCTTCTGGCGGCGCGTGGTTGGTGGCATCGAATTCTTGGCGATGAGATCCTCCACGTGGTGTATTCGGATTGGCCGGCCGGTATACGGTTTGTATGCGATTTGGTAAAATGACTCTTTTGCCCTTCATTTTATCCCTAAAAAAGACCAAAATGCCCTCATAAATTTGCCTATAAATAGGTGATGGATTGGCTGCAAAATTCATCCCATTTTTTGCAGCAATTTCGACCCTTTATAGCTGAAGCTTGCTCCCTCTCTCTCTTAGTCTATTTAATCCACTGTTAGATAGCCATATTTGGAGTACGGTAATATTTTATAGTTGTATTTTTTTAAGCATGATAAATTATATGCTCTTAAGTGTTAATTGTATGTTAGATATTTATCTGCTTAAGTGATTTAAAATTTATTATCAATTGCATATATATATTTGAGTAGATCCGGCTAGTCTTCCGCCTTTGTATTAAAATGTTTTAGAAATATTTTAATACTTGTATTATAATAAAAATTTTAAAATGTGGTCCCTGACTGCTATTGTTCTGGGCCCACATCCCAGCAACATCAACTGTTGGAGAAATTTGAGTCTCAATTGCAAAGATCGCTTATCGGAAGCTTCATCCATTGAAATGTGCATTCAAGGAATGCAATGGAGTCTTGCATATATTCTTCAAGGAATCAAACCAAGAACCTTTGAAGAATTAGCAACTCGTGCCTATAACCTTGAGGTAAGCTTAAAGTCGGACGAACAAACAAGTGATGACAGTGATGGTGAAAGCGGAGAAGTTGCCACAAATGTCATAACCACTGATTTTGACTCCCAAGTGCTCCTATATAAGAGCATAAACTATCTAAACTCTTCAAATTAAACTGTCACCAAATTCTCCTTGATAAGAGAATAAACCGTCATCATGGCTCCTTGATATGAGCATAAACTATCTACAAATTCAAATGAAAGCTCCTTGATACGAGCATAAACTATCTACAAGATCAAATTATCGCTCTTTGATACGAGTATAAACTATTTATAAATTCAAATCAAGGCTCCCTGATACGAGCATAAACTATCTACAAATCCAAATCAAGGCTCCCTGATACGAGCATAAACTATCTACAAGTCCAAATCAAGGCTCCCTGATATGAGCATAAACTACCCATCAAAGTCCCAAATCAAAACTTCTTGATACGAGTTTAAACTATCTATCGTCTTGATGATTAATTTCGAGACTCGTTCACTTACTCAAAGTAATTGAACGTGAACAAGTCTCGAGGGGGCATTTGTAGAAGGCTAAAATTTATGGCCAATAAAAATATGACAAGTGGAAATAAATATATATTAAATATAAAAAATAAAAGATTTTCTATTTTAATTTTAGGAATTTAAACAAATAATATTCCTAGAATTAAATAGTTAATTAATTGACATTTTAATATATATTAAATGTGTCAAAATTCGATATTTGGCAATAAAATCAAATCAAGCCAAATAAAGAAGGTCCAATGTGATATTTTGGAAATCAAATCATATCTTATGGTTTATGGAAGAAGATCGCAAAATCAATGAGGACCAATCAGATTGAAGTTTTCTCTCGGCGATTATGGAAATATTTGCCTCTCCTACACCTATAAATAGAGGCCTTCTACAAGCAAAAAATCACAACTCTCACAACTCGGAGATACGAAGGAGCAAGCCCCAAAGCAAGGAGAAAGAAGTTCTTCGGCGTTATTCAGCATCCTCGGCGTTCTTCGGCATCTTCAACGGCGTTCTACGCAAAAGTCAGCATCAACGGCATTCAATCCGGCATCGAAGCATCGAAGTAGTATTTCACCGTTGCTCTTCCTCAACAAAATCAAGTCAAATTCAAGTTGATTGAAGCAAGATTCAAGGCGTTCTTCGTAGAGATCAACAAATCAAAGCGTCCCATCCGCAACAAGGCGTCAAGTCCGCTAATCCGGTGTTCTTCTCAAATCAACTTCGAAGGTACTCCAAACGTGTTCTTCGGCGTTTTTCGAGAAAGTCAACGAATTGAGACGTTCAATCCGCAATCAAAACATCAAATCCAGATTTCGGCATTGCTCCTCAACAAATTCAAATCGAATTCAAATCAACATCAAAGGTGTTCATTAGTGTGTTCTTCGGCGTTCACCAAAATCAAGAAGTTTAATTCGCGATTAAGTCGAAAGACCCGCAATTAACGTTTTCAGAAGCAAATCAAATCCAACGGAAGATTGAAGCTCCAAAGTCAACAAAGGCGTTTCAAACCTTTCAAACTTCAACAAATCTTGTAGGGAGAATCAGAGGATCGAAAATAGAGATTGTACCCACTCCGATTGAAATAAATAAAGAATTTCATTTGTGATTATTTTCTTGCGTTTTATTATTTAATTCACACGGAAATTGAGTTACATGTGTATATTGTATAGATAAATTTGCTATTTTATTCATTAAACTAATGGAATGACAAAGCCCAACTCTAACGGAATCTTAACGGAATAGAGGGATTACAAAAGGTTCATAATTTTTAAAGATTCAATTGTAATTTTCGAATAAAGATCGATTGTGTTGTAATTACCATATCTAGCAGGGTAGTCGAATATAATTTTCCCTTTTGAAATGGAGAATGTGAGGGAGGAAATCTTACCTCGTATTTGGTACCATACACTTTGCTTACTTTTATTGTGATTTCAGTACTTATATAAATCACTTTATTAGTATTGTACATATCTAATCTTACACCCATGTAGCCAATATCAATATTTTTACCTTTCGTATTGCAATAAAATAAACGTTTCTTCCATCTAAATTTTATTTGTTCAGATAATGTTATAATAACCCTTGCATATGTCTAGATCGTCCACGGTTCAATATCCATTTTTGCTTCCTGAATGTTCTTCGTACCAGAGTTCGTGCTCAGCTGTTCTTGAACTAACCATACGAGAGGAAAGATCTTGATGATGACCAGCAATGCTGATTTAATGAAAATCGATAGAATTCAAAATTACTAGTACTATAAGTACCGAAATAAAACGAGTTGTTGCAAAAGTAAACAATACATGATGTAGAGTGGTCCGTCCACGTCAAGAGTTCTAAACCAGCGGTTTGATGGAGTTACTCCACTACTTGAGGGCTTATACACACGGATTTTGAAGGTCAAATATATTAATAGGTCACTGACAGACCGAATACAAAGATAGAGTTTTCAAAAAAAAAAAAAAAAAAAAAGAAGAAGAAGAAGAAGAAGAATACAAAGATAGAGTTGAAAGTATGTCTCAGAACCAAAAGCAAAGGAACTCAAACGCATATGCTTTGAAGTAGGGGTGTTCATAAAAACCGAAAACCGAACCGAACCGAACCGAACCGAGGAGTGTTCGGTTCGGTTTTCGGTTTGCCCCTTTTAGATTTTCGGTTTTTCGGTTTTTTCGGTTCGGTTTCACGGTTAAACTGAACCGAACACCTTTTGGTTCGGTTTCGGTTTTGGTTTTTCGAAAACCGAAAATTCGGTTAACCGAACCGAACTTTCGGTTCGGCCGAAAAACCGAACCGTAAACACCCCTACTTTGAAGAACATCTCTGTGTTGGGTCCAGCCCAATAAATAAAAAATGTTTTTTGGCCCAAATCAATGAAACCCCATTAAAACCTTTTCTTGATTGAATAGGTTTTCTCTTCTTTTATGAATTGGGAATCAAGCAGCCGGTTTTTAACAGAAGAAGGGGAAATAATTTTTGCACACTTCCATAAGATTTTGTGACGTGCTGCAGGTTCTTCAAGCGGACGACGGTGAAGTCAGTTGTGATCCGATTTGGCTGATATTTGGACTGGACGTTCCTGTAGAACAGGTGCAAAATCAGTGGATTTTTCGACGGGTCAAACGTACTGGATCAAATAGTTCATGAAATTACGAACTTTGGGAGTTATATGGTAGATTTTTTATCAAAAAAATTTTACACCAAAATTGCAAATCGGCGTGAATTGGTATACTAAAATTATGATTTCCTCTATTAATAGGTCAATACGGAATTAAGTGCAAACAGAGAATTGGAGGTATCTCTTAAGAACTAAAAACAAAAGAACTCAAACACATACATTACATGCAATGCTAGTCTATCAACAATATTCACAACAATATATCTCTATTAAGAATAACACAATTGTGGAAGCATGTTTTTCTTCTCAAACTACCCGTCCTTTATAGTTCTCATGTGATGTTCTTCCTATCAATGGCTCGACGATAACTTGCCATCATCAATTAGCATGATTTATTCCTAACATAGATTAATGATTTGTTCCTAATACAGATCGGTGAATTCACGCTAATTTAATTTGCAAGGGATATTAGTGCATATGCAAGTGACAAGACATCAAACTTTTGGGTGAGTTGATTAAATATATCACCATATTCTACTAAATAAAGACCTCACCAAACTCTCATCCCTCGTGAGCTAGTTTTTTGTTGAATTAATTATATATTTTATCTCATATTTAATCCATTTATTTAGGCCAAATGTATAAATAAACGGTTGAGACACATAACACATATATGGAAATGAAACATGGGATGAAACACAAAATTCAAAAATAAGATCCAAGTAAATCCCATACTACTTAACAACAATATATAGGTAAAAGATTCGATACATATATATATAACTGCATGAGATACATATATAACCCTAAACGTTGTCACAATTAATCAAACGATAGAGACAACCACAACAGGGATTTGAATACATACTTATCTTATTTAATTATTTTAAATAGATTTGTATATGTTCCGGCTCCACATACTGCTGAAGTGATCTCCGATGTGCTGCTTGGATCACTGATGGATTGGAACATAGTAGTATTGGTGGTTCTGGTAATCCTTTGGCGGCATTTGACAGATTTGTGTCTTAAAAGACTGCATCCACTACATCTCAGACCTCTGAATTAGACATATATCTCAATGAAAATGTCTTGCCAAGAACTGAAGAATTTGATGTGCTTAGTTGGTGGAAGACGAATGGGATTAAGTATCCTATTTTACAAAAGATAGCGAAAGACATTTTAGCGATTCCTGTTTCAACCATTTCATCCGAGTCTGCTTTTAGCACTAGTGGAAGATTGATTAGCCCTCACCGTAACCGACTTAACCCAACTACTTTGGAGGCATTGATGTGTGCTCGACGTTAGTTATGGAGTTCCACCGGTATGAAGGGTAAGTAAAATTGATTTATTATTTTTATTAATATAATTTTATACAAGTTGTTAATAATATTTTTATTAATTCTTATAGGTGTTTGTCCACCTCTATTTGATGATGAAGAAGAAGATGTTGAAGAATGTATTAGCGAAAGTGAGATTTTAGCTTGTGGTTCGGGTTCTGTATGATTGTATATATGGTGGATTTTGTTTGTTTGAATATTTCAAGAATTGTTATGATTTGAATTCGGTACAAAAGGGAAAGAAATGGAAGAATGACAAAATTGAAAAATATTATAATTTATAAATTACTTTACCAAGCCCAACTTAAATAAGTATAACAATACTTTATACAATTGTGAACTATAGACTCGTTTCATATAAACATGAAAAAGTTTACAAATTGAAACTATTATAGTATCAAAAATTAGATATTCATATACATGAGGTTTGTCAAATTGAATATACGTCCCAAAACATTACAAAAACGGGTTAAATGTATCAAAAATATTACAAAAAAGGGGTTAAATGTATCAAAAATGAGTTAAGCGGATAAAAAATGAATTAATTAGATAAAAAAATGGATTAAATGGATCAAAATTAATAAACGGGTCTCACGGGTCCGGGTCCGGAACCGGGTCCAATGTTAGACCCGCCGGGTCTGGACCCGCCACCAACCGGGTCTGGACCCGTCACGGGGCGAGTCTGGACCCGCCGGGTCTGGCCCAGACCCGGCCCATTGCCGTCTCTAGGAGGGATTATATTAGAATACACACGTTGTTTTATAATAACGTGATTTACTTTTATTTAATTAGTTTTAGATAAGAATGATTAGTTACTTTTAGATAAGTTTCTCTAGTTATTTATCGTTATGTAATTTTTCTCTTTTGTATAAATAGCTTCATGTACCGTAATTAAGATATACATATATTCAGATTTCTTAATATGCTCTCTCTCCTTCTATCTTAATATGCTCTTTCTTCTTAGATCTTAATATGGTATCAGTTGTCTTCTCCACTGCCTTTCTCCTACTATGACTACTCCCACGGATTCTTCTACCACTTCTTCCACCGTCTCCTCCTCCCATACTCCATCTCTATCTTCTGTAGATGATCCACACATCCCCTATTTTCTTCCTCACACAGATAATCTCGGACTCATCCTCGTCTCTCAACCACTCACCGGTGATAATTACGCCTCATGGAGCCGTTCTATGCTCATCGCTCTCTCTGTCAAAAACAAATTAGGATTCGTGGATGGTTCTCTACCCAAACCATCTGATGATGATTCTTCTAAACTTTCTGCCTGGATCCGTAATAATAATGTTGTAATTTCTTGGATTGTTAACTCTGTCTCCAAGGATATTTCAGCAAGTATTATCTTTTCTGACTCTGCTTATGTCATCTGGCAAGATCTCAAAGACCGATTTCAACAAAGCAATGGCCCTCGCTTGTTTCAACTTCTTCGGGACTTAATGAGTTTGCATCAACATAACGATTCAGTCAGTGTCTATTTTACCAAATTGAAATCAATTTGGGAGGAATTATCGAACTTTTGTCCAGTTTGTACTTGTAACAACTGCACTTGCAATGGTGTCAAATCCTTGGTTGAATATCATCAGATGGAATATATTTTGTCGTTTCTTATGGGCCTTAACGACTCTTTTGCTCCAATCCGTGGTCAGATCTTACTAATGGATCTTCTGCCAACCATTAAGTTTTTTCACTTGTTTCTCAGGAAGAATGTCAACGTCCTCTTCAAAATCTGTCTGCTCAATCCACTGTTACTCCTTCTAGCAGTATTGCATTCATGGCTAGAAATACAAATCAGCGGCCTCGCTATAAATCTCAAAGACCTTCTCAAAAAGATAAGCCCTATTGCACCAATTGCCACATTACTGGACATACTGTTGATCGCTGCTATAAGTTACATGGTTCCCCTCCTGGTTACAAACAAATATTTCAAACATCTGCATCTCACTCAGCCCATGCTCATCATATCTCTCATAGTCTCCCTTCGCAACTACTGCCTCTGCCATCAACAACTGCATCTCTATCGATCCTAGGGATACCTCCTACACTTCCACCTTCTACTCTCAATACTAATGGTACTACTTCTTCAAGTGCAGGATCATCTTTTATCCAGAGTTTGAATCTTGACCAAGTCCAACAACTCATGTCCATGTTTGCTACTCAGTTGCAATCCCTTCCTTCTTCTACGGACACTCCGCCATCCTCTCATTCCACAAGTACTTGCTTCTCGACATCTCATTCCTCACACTCTGTTCCCATGAATTCATGGCTTATGGATTCTGGAGCTTCTAGCTATATATGTCATGATGCTCATTTATTCTCAGAAATACATTCCATTCCACTTTCCATGGTTAATTTACCTGATGGCACCAAAATTTGTCACATATGCTGGCACAGTTATTATCCCTTCCACCATCACTCTTCATCAAGTACTTTATGTCCCTCAATTTACATTCAATTTGCTCTCTGTTAGTGCTCTAACCTCTTATAATCAACTCACTGTTCTTTTCTTTCCTCATCACTTTGTAATTCAGGATCTCCTGCAGAAGAAGGAGATTGGCAAGGGTAACAAGGTGCAAGATCTTTATGTCTTAGATGGCAACCCAACCTCCCATATAAATTCTGTAATCTTAGATACTTGGCATCATAGATTAGGTCATCCATCTCCTCATAGACTCGATGTACTGAAAAGTCTGCTCCACAAGTCACTCATTCTAGTTCATCTACTCCTTGTACCATTTGTCCTCTTGTTAAACAAAAGCAACTCTCGTTTGTATTTCGTAATAATAAAGCTGTTTTACAATTTGATGTGGTGCATTTTGATATATGGGGAACTTTTAATGTTCATACACATTCTGGACATTCCTACTTCTTAACAATAGTTGATGATGTTACGAGGTACACTTGGGTTTTTTTTTTGAAACATAAGTCGGATGTGCTTCACATTGTACCCCAATTTTTTAAATATGTCAATACACAGTACAATGCAATTATAAAGGTTTTTCGATCCGACAATGCTCCTGAATTACAATTCACTGAATTTTTCAAAGAAAATGGTGTTATTCATCAATTCTCATGTGTTGAAAAACCACAACAAAATTCTGTTGTTGAACAAAAACATCAACGTTTGTTAAATGTTGCTAGAGCCCTTTATTTTCAATCCAGAATACCTTTATCTTTTTGGGGTGATTGTGTATTGACTGCCACCCATCTTATAAACAGAACACCTTCTACTCTCTTACATAATAAAACACCTTATGAATTGTTGCATCATTCCTCTGTTGATTATTCTGGATTACGGGTTTTTGGAAGTTTGGCTTATGCTTCTACCTTACAGAGACAAAGACACAACTTTGATCCCCGAGCGCGAGCTTGTGTTTTCATTGGATACCCACCTCACATCAAAGGTTACAGACTCTATGACATTCATTCTCATGAATTTTTTACATCAAGAGATGTTGTTTTTCATGAGAACATATTTCCCTATCAGCATATGATTCCTTCAAATACTAAATAAAATCCTTTTCCCAAGATAGTTCTTCCTACTTCTCTATCCGATACTATTCCATCCACATCACCACCTCCCACATCTAACTCTTCTCTTCCTCACTCCAATGAAAATGCTCCTAGAAGATCAACAAGACCTTCTAAAACTCCTTCATATCTCAGAGACTATCATTGTAGTATGTTAACTCACTCTACTCCATCTAACACCTCACTCTATCCTCTTGCACAATCTGTTTCCTATGGTACTCTTACTCCATCTCATCGAGTTTGTGCCATCAATTTATCAGCTAATCCTAAACCTCAATTCTACCACCAAGCTGTAAAGTTCCCGGAATGGAGAGAAGCAATAAAATCTGAGATCACTGCACTAGAATCAAACAATACTTGGTCAATTGTGCCTCTCCCTCCAGGAAATTAAACACACTATTGGTTGCCGATGGATTTACAAAATCAAATGTAAATCTGATGGCACCATAAATAGGCACAAAGCTAGGCTTGTGGCTAAAGGATATACACAACAAGAAGGCATAGATTTTTTGGATACTTTTTCACCTTTAGCTAAACTAGTCACTGTCAAGGTTCTTCTCACTGTTGCTGCAGTTAAAAAATGGCATCTTATCCAACTAGATGTCAATAATGCCTTTTTAAATGGGGATTTATTCGAAGAGGTTTACATGGATATTCCTCTTAGTTATCAACTTGATTGGGAGTCACACTCTTCACACACGTCCACAAAGTTGGTTTGTAAATTACACAAGTCTTTGTATGGTTTAAAGCAAGCGTCGAGATAATGGTTTTCTAAGTTTTCAAAATTTCTTATGAAGTCTGGGTTTTGTCAGTCCAAATCTCATTATAGCTTGTTTACAATAGGTGAAGGTCAATCTTATGTTGTTTTACTTGTATATGTCGACGATATAATTATTACAGGTCCAAATCAAGATCTGATCTCTCATTTCAAAGCTCTTTTTCAGACACAATTCAAGTTAAAGGATTTGGGAACATTGCAATACTTCCTGGGTTTGGAAATATACAGGTCTTCTGATGGGATCGCTCTTTCCCAAAGACAGTATTGCTTGCAACTTCTTGAAGATAATGGTCTCCTTGGATGCAAACCGACTAACTTGCCTATGGATCCCAACATTCAGTTATCCAGTTCAGATGGTGAACCACTTGAAGACATCACTTCCTACCGGCGTTTAATAGGAAGACTTCTCTACTTAACTCTAACCAGGCCGGATATCAGTTCCACTGTTCATAAACTCAGTCAATTCATCTCAAAGCCGACTTCGATTCATCTTCAAGCAGCCACTCATCTTCTACGTTATCTCAAATCTCATCCAGGACAAGGTTTATTTTTCTCCAGCACATCATCTGTACAAATCAAGGCATTTTCTGATGCAGATTGGGGTTCATGCAAAGACATGCGCCGCTCTACTACTGGCTTTTGTATTTTTTTGGGTGAATCACTTGTTCCTTATAAATCTAAGAAACAAACGACAGTTTCTAGATCTTCAGTCGAGGCCGAATATCGGGTGCTAGCAACTACTGCCTCAGAACTAGTTTGGCTCAACCAATTACTTCTTAACTTTCATATTCCGGTTGATGATTCGATTCTCTTATTCTGTGACAATCATTCTGCCATTCACATCGCCAACAATCCTATCTTCCATGAACGTACAAAACATATCGAGATTGATTGTCATTTTGTATGTGACATGGTAGCTGCTGGAGTCATCCGTCTCATGCCAGTTCGTTCTCAGCACCAATTGGCCGATATCTTCACCAAAGCCTTACCAGCCCCTCTGTTTAATGCAATCATCTCCAAGTTGGCTATTCACGATGCTTACAGGCCACCTTGAGGGGGGCGTATTAGAATACACACGTTGTTTTATAATAACGTGATTTACTTTTATTTAATAGTTTTAGATAAGGATGATTAGTTACTTTTAGATAAGTTTCTCTAGTTATTTATCGTTATGTAGTTTTTCTCTTTCGTATAAATAACTTCATGTACCGTAATTAAGATATACACATATTCAGATTTCTTAATATGATCTCTCTCCTTCTATCTTAATATGCTCTTTCTTCTTAGATCTTAATATTATTATTGCCAGAAAAAACGTAGTGGCGAAGAACACTTTTCCAATTTTGTTAAGCAGATTGGATAACCTCGCACTATTGGTGCCCACGACGAATTTCTGGACAAAAGTGGTGGCGAGAGAGAACAGATGAAACAACACCAGAAAATAGTACTGAAGATGGCCGCGATGTTGTTTCGCTGATCCTGCAGCTGCAGAAACAGCGTCAAAGTTTCCATTGCCCACGTAAAGCAGAGCGTAATAGCTGTATCAGGAAACTTATTAGACTGGGGAGAAACTTCAGCGCCGCCACCGGATTCTATATCTTGGGTGAAGCTCCACCGTAGAATTGGCGGCGTTAGTCTTTCCTTGAGACGGACGGAAAAAGCTCCTGTTGCTCCTATTATCTGATTCAAAGAGACAAGAAATTTATGAGTGTTGGTTTGGGCTTTGGGGTTCCAGGTAAAGAACATAGGAATGGAGTGGGGGAGTATGAAATAATATATATCTGAATTCTGAAAGCATTGCATAGCCGTACTCTTAAATAAGAAGGTATATCTTCAGATTTTCCTGGTCTTCCCCTTCAGCAAGTTGGATCTTCATCAACCCCCGATATGTAATACAACTTTCGGAAATTTCCTAACACTCCTCTTGTCCCCCATGGATTTTAGGGAATCTAATTTGCAAAAAATAAAGTTAAAAAGAGTTTCCCAAGTGAGTTATTTTTTTATAGTAAAAGGAATTTTGAAGGCATGAAGCTCACAATTACTCAAGCACTCCCATTTCGTCATTAATTTTGATTTCTCAAAGTTCCCCCTACTCAATTGAGTAAGAGATTAATTTTGATATCTTAAATTTCCTCATACTCAATTGAGTAATAGAATAATCTCCCAAGATACTAAACACGCTTTTTATAGGGACTTTTCCCAATCAATTGAGTGAGAAATTAATTGGGGCTTTTCATGGCTTTCCCACTCATCAATTAAGTGATAAACTAATCTCTTGAGTGAAAAACTACCAATCTCCCAAAGTAGTCTTTTACATCCACAATATTCGAACCTGATACCTTAATTAAGTGAATTCAAGCCCTTATCCACTTGTCCATTTGAACCAATCGTTGTTGGTATTTCGTTATTAATTAATACACCATTAGTAATTCTCGCACACCTACAAATAAAAAAATCCTATTATTTAAACATATTGAAATTATTTTTATATTAATACTTATTTTATAACTATTTTTAAAATAATTATTAAATTATAATAAAAAAATAAATAATATAAAAAAATGACATAGTAGTTAAAAATTTTAAAAATATGAGGAAAAAAAGATAAATATTAAATTAAAAAAAATTAAAGTTAAAATCTATCAAAGAGCAAGAGGGACCGACTAGACGGCTGTCAACAAACTCTAAAGGTTGCAAAGCCTTTAGAAAGGTGTCGTTGGAATGATAAAATAAATAAATCAAAAGGAAAAAAAAAAATAATGCAAGAGAATGACGTCAATGAAAAAATAAATAAATAAATTTCAAGTCATGCTGGTTATCTGTAGCCCTAACTCGATCAAACCAATGTAAAAAGGGTTATCTGTAGCCCTAACTCGGTCAAACCAGTGTAACAAAAGGACGTTAGTATTTTACATTTATTGTATAATTTGTGAAAAATTTTGAGAGAGTGATTGTTTGCACTAAAAATTCACGCTTATTGATTTTGTTAAACATAAAGTAAATAGTATAAATGATTTAAGAATTTAAAGTAAAAGTGGTTTTCGATTTTCGGTTTAATACTTTGATTTCTTCATCGAATTTAAAGTTGTAAGGATTTTCAAACGTTCCATGACTGATTCAATAGTTTGATCTTCTCTAAATTTTAAATTGAGCTCAAACATCTTTAATTCATAAGTCCTTTGACTTGTTTACGAATCAAACGTTAGGTTGAACATTGCGAAGAACACCGATTAACTCGCTGGTAACACCGTGGATTTGATTTGAGAATACTGTCAGTGCAAAGAACAGTGATGAACTCACCGAGCTAAGTTTGTTGGTTTAATGCCTTAACGCCAGATGAAATGCTTTCGGGGAAGAACACATTTGAACACCATAGAATTCTATTTTAAATGTGTAGAGAGAACTGTGGTCTTCTTCTTCTCATTATCAATTTGATGTCTACCTCTCTTGATTTGGTCTGTAAAATGAACTACACTCTTTTATAGGTTTAAAATTTGAGAATTAGAGTTCAACTCAAACTTATTTAATAATTATTTCTTATTTGTTTAAGAGACAATAACAAATAAAACTTGAATTTGATAGGTATGATGCAATACGCCACATGTCACCACTTGATTTGTCTTGACTTTATTAGGCTACAAGACTAATTTGACTGGTCGAAACATATCATCAACAAATAGAGTTATAATCCAACAAGGCATCTCAGGAGATTATTTCTTAAAAACATCAAATTTTTATCTTCACTTTTGAACATTATATATTCGATTTTATTTTATTAAATATAAATGTTTTTATAAAATAAATCATGTCAACCGTGATGAATGAAATAGTAAGTGTTATTCACTTGCCAAAATATTTGTTGTTTGATTAATGGAAAATTAGGAAAAGTAATAAATGAAACAGAGAATTCCCGAAAAATCCCCACATGGAAACTCAAATTCCTCTTTGCTCCCCACTTTAAAAAATGTTCCTCTAAACTCCCCAGATGAAAATCGAACTTCCTTTTTACTATCCATTTTTTTTGAACTGTTGTATAAAAACTCAAGAATCACGTACCCAAATCCCCAAATCACATAACTAAATCCCCAAATGATGTATTTGAGGAAATGTAACAAGTTATAGAAGTAGAACAACAAGGGGTAACTTTGCCTCTGACGGTGAGTGCCACTCATCCTCAATGCCAGACAGTAACGGTGGTAATTCCAGGCCCGATTCAAGTAGAAACAGCTGGCCCCTCGAAGGAACCTCCTGCCAACTTTAGAAAAAGGTCCAAAAAATCCAAGAAGTCTGTAGAAGGAGAAGGTTCCGGTATGTAAGCCACGGAGAGGACTCCAGACAAAATCAAGAGTACCATATCCATGGGGGGTTTGGTTACAATGAGACTCCAAGGTATTGGGACAAGCGATTTACTTACAGGATTCCAGCAGTGCACGAGAGGGCTAATAACCCCCTTCCTGGAGAGATGGCCGTATACAAGAATGCAGTAAAGGTAGGGGGGTTGAGATTCCCAATTTTTGTTCCCATGACAAGCATCCTCAATCTTTTGAATCTGAGCCCTTCTCAAATTGTCCCCAACAGCATAGCCCTCATCAATGCCTTTGTAGTCCTGATGAAATATACTGGAAACGAGCCCTCAATTCATAACTTTAACAACCTATTCCAGGTGGTTCGTTCACCACGCTCGTCCCCGACGGCAGGCTTCTACAATATTCAAGCCAAGTTTAATTTAAGATTAATAGACTCACCCTCGACGTCTTATGGAGCTGAGTGGAAGGAGAAATTCTTTTTGGTGAGGGCCCGCGAGGGTGAGGACTTTGGCGTCCCACGAGAGTGGGTGAATCATAGAGAGGGGCCTCTCGTAAGATCCCTCTTAAATCCCCTATTTCCCTTGTTATGGGCTCAGGAATTGGCCTTGCTATAAGGAACGCTTGATGGCTCATTAAGGCTAAAGAATTAATGGATGACGATGAAATCCTATTCTTCTGCGGGCTCATGAATGACCCTGAACTGATCGCTAACCCACCCGCTCGAAACTTGGAAAGAGATGGTTATATTCTAGGAAACTAACTTTATATAGGACCACTGACTTTATCTTTTGTAAACTTTGAACCAAGGGGAAATCTGACCCTCGTTTTCCTCTTCTCTTCCTTTTCCTTGACAGGTACCAATATCTTAATGGCAGGAACGGGGAGGTATGCGCGATGTGGCGGCACTTTTGGGCAACAGAAGGCAACCCCAAAACCAACAACAACAGCAACAACGACAACAACAGCAACAGAACCAATAGAGGCCAGGCCGCATGGGGCAGTGGCCGAGAAGATAGCCATGGGGACGGCCGTGGTGGAAGTAGTGTTGTGATTTTAAGTTAAATCAATCGTGCAATGGACACTGAAATATACACGTAGCACAATAGGATTGTACCCACAGGGAAGGGAAATCAATCACCACTCAATATCTTTTTCTAATCTAGAGACCGAATGAATTCGAGTTGATTGTTAATCTACTAAAACGGGAATAAAACAATTAACTAGAATAAAACACAATTAACTGATTAACGCACGTGGATTAAGCTCAATAAACTAATTAGGCTGGGGAGTAATGACTATGCATTCACGATTCAATATAATACTCATTTGACAAGTGTAATTCTACAACCTAGTCACTTAGATTTGTATTATCCTTTTTCAAGGTATAATCAAGTATTCAACTAATTTCAACGTTGTTCTCATAATCATTAACAATTAATTAAACCAATAAGATCAAGACTAGTGCAAATCGAGTTCTAGTGGCTTAGCATGGAATAAGATTTACTCGTTGTACAGGTTAAGAAGCAAATCTCTTTGAATTCCTAAACCTAGTAGTTATGAAAACTATCTCAATTACCCTTAATTTCTCAGTTCTTAGGTAATCCTAAACCATGCTAGGGTCGATCAAGCCGTCACAATTCAATTCAAACCATGTTCTCAAAACTAAGAATTAACACAAGTCATTCAAGCATCATATCAAACACTTAGCATGCATTCATCTTCACTCCCCTAGCCCTAGAGGTTTAGCTACTCATAATTAACTCAAAGCTCATAAAACTAAAATAAATTGCATTAAAGGAATTCATGTTCATCAATTTAAAATAGAATCTCAAAAACAAAACTCTAAACATTCATAAATTCTGGAAAACGAATCTAAACATGTAAAACGAGTTAAAACAAAACTTAGAGGAATTAGTTTGATAATTAAAGCAATAAATAAAACCGGAAAAATTGGAAAAACTGAAAGTGATTGAAGAATTCGATCTTTTCGTCTTCTTAAAATTCTCTGACTATCTATTCCGAAAGCTCTGTACTTCTCTCTCCACGTTGGGTTACGAACACCGTAAGAAGATAAAGAAAAACAGAAGACCCTAAAAAATACTCCGAAACGCACATAAATAGTTGCTCCCAAATCTGTCTCGCCGTCCTAGGTAGCGGGCATTATCTTTCCTTAAACATATCGCATTAAGGCCCGTTACAAACTGAAATCGTGATTGCGCTTTTATTAGTGGTAATGGGTGTTACCGCTTTTCCTCTGTCCAGGGGTAACGGGCGTTACCCCTCCTGTGCAACAAGTCCTCGGCCTACTGCCTCTGGTAACGGGCGTTACCAGAGTTCTTCTTCCAGGGAGTAACGGGCGTTACTCCTCTATTCCGCCAAAAGTGATACTCCTGGATCCGTTAACAGGGTTTAACCAAATTGTTCTTCCAAGGAGTAACGGGGGTTACTCCTATTTCCTTCAAAAATGAGTGAATTCGCCTCGTTTCGCCGTTTCTCAACTCCAACGTCCTAAAAACCTAAATGGAGCAAAATAGACACATAAATGCATCAAATGGTACAAAAATATACTCTAATTAGCGCTTAAATTCTTGCGAATTTTACACTCAAGAAATTCCCCCACACTTGCTTATTGCTCATCCTCGAGAAATACGAAAATAAAGAGAACACATCTCCATCAGACCTCGGCTTTAAAGCAATCATCGAACCTTCGCTTAAACAAGTATAGCTCATCAAATTAAGTACTCATAAACACAATATCATCAAAAATAGTATGAAAAGTATACCCTTGTGTAGTGTGTGATTTCGAACGACATAATGTACAAAGACCAGAATGCAAAATTCATAACTTTCGCCTAAGTTCCAATCATCAACTTCGGAATACACTTTTCGCACCTATCTCCACTAATGGAGTTAAATCGAGACTCAGGATCGGTAGGTCTTTCGGGCTTGTAATGTAAGCTTTAGGTAAGGTTATGGAATTTTTGGATTAAGTGATTACTTACCAAGCTTACATCATTCAATCTTTACACACGCGGCACTTTCAATTACCACTAAACACTTCCCCCACACTTAGATATTTACATTCCATTCTTTCAATTTCACACTTCACATAATTTTCTCTTTTTCTTTTCTTTTGCTCTTTCCTCTCTTTTTTTTCCATATCTTTTATTTTTTCACAGCTTTTTCTCATTCTCTTACATACATCTCTAAGTTTCAATCATAAGAACAATCAAAAGTGGTCCTAGATAGATATTCACTACAAATCAAACGAGCAAGTCTTGGTGCAAAATTAATAAGGTGGGTTATACTTTTGTTGTGCATTAGGCTTATAATGTGGCTACAAAAATCTTTGCACAGCAATTAGGCTCAGTGGGGTCAATAAGATCACGTTATTTAGTAAAAAATGGCTAAAAGAAAGGCTTATTATCCTCCGACAACGAATCCCTACTTCACTTCCCTAATCTTTCATCAACTC
This sequence comes from Lantana camara, assembly GCA_037501455.1. NCBI lineage: Eukaryota > Viridiplantae > Streptophyta > Magnoliopsida > Lamiales > Verbenaceae > Lantana > Lantana camara. Next base: position 27,818,484 of record CM074863.1, read on the forward strand.
AAAATTTCGCCTCAATAGGACTAAAATGCATCCTAATCAATTCTGAGACCATTTGAAAATCATCAATTCACCTTTCTAAGCAAAGTACATTATCACGTTCAAAAGTGCTCAGAATGTAAGGGCATACTAACACACTTATTTATCTAATCTCATGCAAATTTTCCTCAATTCAAATAGCCTAACTCGTTCTAGCAAAAGCACAACAATCAAACTTCGAAGAAAAATTTCAAAACGGGGGAAGATTTTCAAAATTCTCACAATTTCTCAATTCGTAACAATTCACAAGGTTAAAATTACGGCTCCTAAGCAACAACCATAAACACACATGCATTCCCCCCACACTTATTCTTTGCAATGTCCTCATTAAAATTAAAGAGTTAAAGTTCAAGAAAACTCCCTTATCAAGTGAAGACCCGGCAACGTGCTAGCAAAGCTTCCAAAACCTGAACAAGTGACTAGAAAACACGGATCAAGTGCAAATGCAATTGATAATCAACATGCATCCAACAAGGAACATACACGTCACAATCTCAAGTAAAGAAAGGGCACAATGCATAATCAGTCAAGGAATTCAACAGATAACAACAAAAAACTAAGTAACAAGGGCATGAGAGTGCATCAATAAGTACACGCCCAATTATAAAGTCAGATAACGCAAGAAGAATAAAGAGATAGAATCAAGGTGCAGGGGGTTGCTGGGAGCCTCGAAAATGCTGATCCAGACGGGTGTAGAGCTCCTCAAACTGTGCATCCACATACTGCTCCAACTCTTCTAATCTCGTGTGCATAGCGGTCACATCCGCTCTTAACCCAACCAATTCTATGCTAAGACCCCTCAAATTTGTCGATGTATCCGTCTCATCATCATCATCAACCACCAGCGCAGGACGGTGCTGGACCTGAAACTCATTGTCCGTCCTGTCAGGAATCTGAGCCAAAAGTGCCCTCTGTATATCAGAGAGATCCTCAAATCACGCAATGCCATATTTATACATCTGTAAGAACCTATCCATGTCCATGATTGGTCACCAAGGTAAGACTTGCTCCCTCAGTCTTTACGATTCCCATTTGATGGCCACACCCAAATCAAACAAGGGCTGCGTATCCAGATACACACCGAACTCAATGGACAACTGATCCTTGGGCCTCCATCCCACCAGACGAGCAAACATAGTCACATAAGCTCCATGGGTAATCGTCCATATGGCTCTCCCCGTAATCTCTCTCAGCCTCCGGAGGAACTCATTTGTGCCATCGAATTTGATGCCATTCTTCATCATAGACATGATTCCCAGCTCCATCTCATTGATGTGGCTGCCACTCTCGTGCCGGGCACAAAATCCTGCAGCCAAAATGTTATACACAATCCTCCTAGATAAAGAATCTAAGTAGCTATCTTTCATGTTGCGGGTGGAGTAATTCGGGGCACCTTCACGCAACGGGAAGGACCTCCACACCGCCTATCTCTGAGCACCATCCCACTTAGGCAGAGAAGAAGTAGCATGACCCGAAAAGCATAAGATTTCCCTTATCCTATCCGTTTCCAAAGTATGAGCCACCCGGCTATCGAAAGAAAAGGTCAGCTTGCTATCCACCGGATCAAAGGCCAAAGTGGTGAAGAAGACGGCGGTCAACTCGGCATATGTGATATTCGTCTTAGTGAGGAAAGGTAACCAACCAATGTTGTTAAAAAGCCTCTTCACCTCCTCCCAAACCCCGAGTTACTCTAACAGTGCTTCCTTAAAGAACCGAGTGACCATGATATTCCTTGTTAAAGTCCTTTCATATGGATTATCCAGACCATTCACAGTTATATTAACTGATCCCCACGATTGATAACCCACGTAGTCTGAGAAAGTAAAGGCCTCGTTGGGTCTAGCACGCTTAGAACGCCCCATCCGTCCTGCAATCAACAATTGTACTAAAGCAACACACAAATATCAATCAATTCACTCAGACAATTTATCAAACTCCTTGTGTGCAAAGTCCGATGGTATGAGTTTTAGCTAAAACCCTTCAACCTAACCAACTCAAATTAACAATACCCTAGATAGTCACGCAGCAAGCTCAAAATTCAAGACATCCAACCCCAAAATTCGAGTACAACTGACATGGAACAATTAGAGATTAAGGTGACCTAGAAACTCAACAAAACTCAAGTTAATTCCACTCCAATTTATCCACCCTAACTCTAGCATGCCTAACCTCCCCAAATTCATTAATTTCAGCCTAAAATTCATCCAAAGGTTGCACTTTAAATCCCAAGGTTCAGTTCGTAGATTGGAAGAAGGTCAAAAGTCAGACAGGAGAAGGAGATTAACTTACCAAGTATCAAGAGATAAGAGTATGTGTGTGCTTGTGGTGGTGGGCTCACCGGAAAACTGCAGGTGGCGGTACTGTCGGGGTGGTGGTGATTGGCCAAGGGAAAGCTGCTGCTCTTCTAAGGAGGTGTATGTGTGTTTATATGTTCGGGGGAGAAAGATCCGAATGTGGGAAGGATTTGGAAAATAAAAGCGTAAAACGTGTTTCCCAACTCTTTAAAGATTCGCGATTTACGCAGGTAACGGGCTTTACTTGATTGACACGCGCTAGGAGTAACGCCCATTACTCCTCCCTATCCGAAAAGTCTGTACCTATTAACGGGCGTTACTTAAAATAACCTGAAAGGGAGTAACGCCCGTTACTAACTGATTTAGCCCCAAAATCACAATTTTGACACAAACATAATTCAGACGGTGCTTCATTACGTTAATTAACACAAATTAACTCATAGAATTCAATTAAACCATAGTGCACCAACCTCGAAATCACATAAATGTCTCATAACATATTTTGTAATAAAGCGCATCAATGCATTCTCCACACAAGCAAATCAATCTCATGCACATGCACATGAACAAATTAAATGGACCTCAACGTCAACGTTTAAGCTCGAATCACGGTCCTTGCATCCATTCTAAACTTCAACCTTCTCACAACACCTTAACTACCCTACAAAACGAGAGAGAAATAACCAAAATTAACACGAGAAAACGAGAACGAAAGAAAAGAAAACAAAGAAAGAAGAAAAGGGAAAGGAAAATAGTTCTAAGTTATAGTCGTTAGCTTGACTTTGGAATCCGGGTTAGGGATCAAAATTCCAGACGTGACGAGTCACATGGCGTGGCCTTGTTCTTACTACCCACAACACCGGATCTTGATTTCCATGTATCTAATTCCAATACATCCTTATTACTTGGTTGTCGACACTACGGTTCCTTCCCCCTATTAGCCGGATCTAATTTCTCTTGAACTTGTACTATACTTACCGGAGGCTTAATGATAGCCTCGATCTTGTAACTCTCATCCGGAATCGGTGGTTTTCCCTATGTTGAACGTGAAAAATCCATTTTGAACATCAATATTTGCTCCGGCCGTGGCTAGAAATGGCCTCCCAAGAATCAATGGCACACTCTCATCGTTCTCAACATTAAGAACTACAAAGTCATTAGGGATGTAGAAGTTACCCACTTTTACCAATACATCTTTAAGGATACCTATTGGGTATTTCACCGATCTATCAGCTAGTTGGAGCGTCATATTAGTTGGGATTAGCTCCTTCACTCCCAATTTCCTACAAATAGATAAAGGGATTAGACTCACACTGGCTCCTAGATCACATAGAACATTACGAAATTGTAAAGAACCAATAGTTAGAGGGATAGAAAAACTCCCGGGATCCTTGAGTTTTGGTAGAAGTCTCCCTTGAATGATGGCACTACACTCCTTGGTGAGTGCCATAGTGGTGAGGTCTGTAGGCTTCCTTTTCCCCGAGACCAAATTCTTCAGGAATTTCCAGTATGTGGGCATCTGAGCTAATGTCTCTACAAATGGGAGGTTAAGGTGAAGTTGCTTGAATACATTAAGAAAATTTTCGAATTCCTTTTCCCTGTTTTGCTCTTGTAATCATCGAGGGGGAAAACCTATAGTAAACCATCCTTCGGTATCGTATTCACTTTTGGCTTTGAAGGGAGCTCTTCCTTTTTATCCTCTATGTTCACCTTCTCAGCCTCAACTACCCCTTAAACGTTTTCACCAACTGTGTTGTCTACATCAGAATCTGTAGGCAACTTTGGTCCTTCGTACTCCTTACCAGTCCTTAAGGTGATGGCTTTGCAGTGCTCCTTAGGATTATTTTGAGTTTGACTTGGCCGCATTCCTAGGCCTCTCATATTCAAAGACTGGGCAATCTGACCGATTTGAGTCTCTAAAGTCCTCAAGCGTCAAGTGCCCAAGCACCTAATTCGACGGCTGAAGTGGTGGACCTCAAGGGTGGCCAGGGTCAGGATGCTCAAGCATGATCTACTCTCCTCTCTGAAAAAACTAGTAGTTTCTTCCTATGATCTGTTAATCTTTTTACCCTTTTATGCTTTCCATGGACTATAATGCCCTGCAAGTTGTAGTTAGAGCGTGGGCTCTTTTTTTTTTCCCTCTTAATGAAATGGAATTTTAGTTTTATCATGAATGCTCATTCGCGTCGTATCTGCCTTGTTGTTTACTCATCCTCTTCATGCTCTAATATAAGAGAGCTTTGGAAGAATTCCTTAAGAAATTTATCCACAAGAACGCAAGGGGCTCCTTCTCGAGGGCACCTTAGTTACTAGGAAAATTTCTTATAGAAATTTGTTAATTAAGGTAACGCGAGAGACCCATTTCGAGGGTGTCCTGGTTGCTTAATAGATTTCTTATGGGGAAATTTCCTTAAGGAACTTGCTTAAATAAGGAACGCGAGGGACCTGTTTCGAGGGTACCATGGTTACTTAATAAATTCCTTGTGTGGAAATTTTCTTAAAGAATTTGTTTTAGATAAAGAATGCGAGGGACTCGTTTCGAGGGTGCCCTGGTTACTTAATAATTTCCTTGTGTGGAAATTTCCTGAAGGAATTTGTTTAAATAAAGAATGTAAGGGACCCGTTTTGAGGGTGCCCTGGTCACTTAGCAAATTTCCTGTGTGGAAGATTTTCCTAAGAAATTTGTTTAAATAATGAACGCGAGAGACCCGTTTGGAGGGTGCCCTAGTCACTTAGTAAATTTCCTATGTGGAAGATTTTCCTAAGAAATTTGTTTAAATAATGAACGCGAGGGACCCGTTTCGAGAGTGCCCTGGTCACTTAGTAAATTTCCTGTGTGGAAGATTTTCATAAGGAATTTGTTTAAATAATGAACGCGAAGGGTACCCTAGTCACTTAATAAATTTCCTGTGTGGAAAATCTTCCTAAGAAATTTGTTAAGTGTTCCATTGCTCTGAGCGTCAGCTGCCTAGGGCCGGTGGGGTAACCTGCCTAGGTATCCAAGGGGAGAATTGAATAGTATATTGTACAGTAAGCTTTATACAAAACTTTCTTATCTAAAAGAAATAGATTCTCTTGCTTTCTTTCTTTAATAGAAAATTACATCGAGCCCAAATATGGGGTCTTACAAAATGCGTGCAAAAAATTTAGACATAGAACCGTCGAAGATTGCATGCATTCCATGGTCGAGGAAGGCACTCGCCTTGAAGAATTTCAAGTAAGTAGGTGTTATTAGCCCTTACTTGGACGACTTTAAGAGGCCCTTCCCAATTTGGATCCAACTTACCCACGTGCCTTGACACTTCAACTTTCTTGAACACCAGGTCCCCCAATTGGAATGTTCTTTCTTTTATACGTTTGTTGTATTGCCGAGCCACTGAGGCTTTGTACTTGTGGATATGCACCCAAGCGTTATCCCTCCTTTCCTTTAGCAGATTCAGTTCTAGCCCTCTACTTTCCTTGTTAGAGTTAGGCTTGAAATATGCAACGCGTGAGGACTCCTGAGTAATTTCCGCAGGTATCATAACCTCCGACCCATATACGAGGGAGTAGGAAGTTTCACCGGTGGCTTCTAATACAGTTGTGCAGTAAGCCCATAAGGCTCCTTGTAGCTCTTCAGCCTATTCGCCTTTCTTGCTTTCTAGCATAGTCTTCAAATGGTCTTCAAGTGCTGTAAAATGATCCTGTTAGTAACTTCAGCTTGACCGTTAGCTTGAGGGTGCCCCACGGAAGTAAATCATTGTTCAATACCCAACTCCAAGCACCACTCTCGGGTATCCGCTGCGATGAATTGGGAACCATTGTCAGAAATCAGCACCCTCGGAATACCATATCTGCAGATTTCTAACATCCTCGAATTCAAGTAAACAATAAGTCAAAATAGTTGATGTAGGGAAAAAAAATTGAATTCAAGCACGTAAGCTTTAACAATAAACAGACTTATCCCTCCCCCCACACTTAAATCATGCATTATCCTCAATGCATAAAAAAAATCGAAAGAAAAGAGAACTTCCCTGAAGTGCAGAGCTGGGTGATTTTTTTTTTCTTTTTTTTTCCGCTAAAATAGTATGGGGTCTAGGTATGGCCATACCCAACTGTAAAACCTGTATAGATGCATCAGCAGTTTAACAGAAGCAAAACAGAAAAATTTGGGCAATCAACATGTGCCTGAAAGATAACAAAGAGCAGCGATCAACTCAAATAGAGGTACAACCTCCATATAAATCCCCTCGACTATGTGGTACTGAATCTACTAATCCATTGCGCCCTCTAGATTATGACTCATAAAGGTTCTCAACACAATTCGACACTTTCTCAACACAGACTTTATCAACCTCTTATAAAAAGAATTTCTATGATCCTTCATAATGACTTTTGCGTTCCTAAACTCGAAAAATGTATGAGATCTGAAGAAAATAATCGCTAAATAGTCAAGAATATCTGCATACCAGCGTATGGCTGTTAGATATGGCCAAAGATTGTGGTTATACCCGTCGAAAAGCTGCTCGTTCCATAAAAAATCGTGTCCAGGCCTTGAACCTGTAATTTTTCCTCCTCCTTTGAAGGCATACTCCAGATTGTCCAAAAAATTCTTAAGTTTCAAAATAGGTGCCTGAAACACGATGGAATTTAGTTCAATTATAGCATTAGGCACATTAAGAATCAGAACATCCCTGTTTCTAGATTTAAAAGCCTCTAATGGTAAAACCATACCACAAGGATCAACAGATAACCCAATATGATTCGGCTTACTCTAAAAAATTTTAACAAGGCTGAGTTCCTCTACATTATTCAGCTCATAATTCTCATTAGTCAGGTTTTCTATCACATCAAAGCTAAAAACACTAGAAAATTTATTAGGACCTTTACTTGACTCATAAACATTAAACTCCACAATATCACCATCAAATTCTAAATTCAACAGGCCTTTTGTTACATCTATTTTAGCATTAGCAGTACTCGAAAAGGGACGGCCCAAAAGTTATCAGAGGATTTCTTAGAATAATTATCCTCCATGTCCAACACGAAGAAATCAGCCATGAAGGCTAAATCATTGACTTGAACGAGGACATCTTCTAAAACACCTTCCGGGTACACGATGGAGCAATCTGCTAGATGTATGATAACACCCGTACCTTTCAAGGGACCAAGATTAAGTGCATTATAAACAGATGAAGGCATAACATTAATAGATGTACCTAAATCACACATGGCCTTTTTAATTCCCAAATTACCAATTTTGCACGGTATTGAAAACATACCTTGATCATGGCACTTAGGGAGGAGTTTCTTTTGCAGAACAGCAGAGACATTTTCCCCCACACTTACCTTTTCATTACCTTTTAGCTTCCTCTTGTTGGTGCAAAGCTCCTTAAGAAATTTGGCATCTCTAGGAATTTATTGGATTGCATCCAATAATGGTATGTTCACCTCAACTTTTCGAAACGTCTCGAGAATGCTCTTTTCTCCTTTTGTTTCTTTGTTTCTACCAGAAGTTGAGGGAACGGAGGTGGGATCACCAGGGGTTTAGGTTGTATGATAATTTTCGCCTCGATATCGCGGTTCGGGTTTAAGGTATTGTCCTACCTTGAAGTCGTACCTTAGTTCAGATCATCAACAGATCATGTTTTTCGTCCCTGTACCTTCTCTAGTGGTGGCAGAAGCTCCTTTCCACTTCTGAGTGTGATTGCACTCACATTGTGCCTCGGATCCTCCGTTTGTGATGACAATTTTCCTTGATTCTCCAACCTGATCAATACAGCTGCAATCTGACCCAATTGGGTTTCCAAATTCTTAACTGAGGATCCCAAGTTTTTAATTTGGATTGCTTGGGGGTTGAGAGGTGGTTTCGGTGCATAGCTTAGGCTACGGTTATCACGCCATCCGGGATGATATGTGTTGGAGTAAGGATTATACATTGGAGGCTGATACTCGACTGCATTGGTATTTTCCACGGTTTCTTCTTGGAGGGTTGGGCAAGGATCGGTAGGGTAAGTTGCACTAGCGCAGAGTTGGCATACTTTCGCTACTTGAGGAAAACCTGGACCAAGACTAGAAACCAAAACATTTAGCATATTTTTAATTTCATCAAGAATGAAAGAATTGACCTCATTAACATTTCGCGGGATGGATGGGTAATTATTGAATTGCTGTGTATTTGCAAACATTGTTGGGTGATCGTCTTTTCCGTGAATGCTCCTGTTTAGAAAAAAGAATTAAATTCAATTAGTACCAATCCCCGGCAACGGCGCCAAAATTTGACAGGTGTCGAATCCGTCAAAATAAAATATTAATCCGGTGCAACAATTACGAGTATAGTGCAACGGGTCGATCCATAGAGATTGGTCGAATTAATTCAATTAATCACAAGAAATTCGTGCAACTAACTAGCCAATTAAAAACAAGGGGTTTGGATTTTGATTAATTACTAACTAACTATGCAACTAAAATAACTAAACTAAGAAGAAAGTAATTAAATCACGTTTGAGAATTGGGTTCGATAAATCAGGTGGAAGACAATACCTTGCTAGGACTCACAATTCAGTTTAGGATATAGATCATGGACGCAAAAATAAATTCAATCGTTCAAGTAGATTAGCTATAGCAGATAGAGACACTCGACTTCGCCTCGTTTTCTCTTAATTAATAGAATAACCTAGAGACACTAGACAATTATTCCCTAATCAATTCACAACTCCTAGAGACACTCGACAGGATTAAATGAATCAACGACATTAAGAATTGAGAAAACACTAATCCAAATTTACCAAGTCACGACACATGCAAGATTCAAATTCGATTATTAACTCCCTTAACGAATCAGATTCGACTTTACCACTTCCTATCGTTAATGCGCCACTAATTATCTATTAAGCACTACGTATACTTCATGCAATCAAGATTGGCTATATGCAATTAAATCTACTTAGGTGATCGTGCACTATCACTAAGCAAACAAATCACAATAAACACGACACTCGGAGAATTAATAAATACTTGAAATAAAATTGAATTATAAGAACCAATTAGGTCTCACGATGTCAAAAACTAAATCATAAATTTCTAGCTAAGTACTAAACAAATTAGCTACTCATAGCCATAAAATCCAAAGACACAAAATAAAATAAAAACAAAGTCTAACTAAATTGTCTAAAAGAATAAGAAATTAAAAACGAGAAAGAAGACTTCCGGAAGTTGCTCCCGAAATCCTCCCAAGGTGCTGCGTAAGTTGAACTCTAACATGAAGAGAAGCTACTCTCAAAATTCTACCCAAAAGCTGCTTATATAAGTCCTCGAAAAACAAGTCTTGGTCGCCAAGTCAAAATTGTCAAAGTAAAAGTTCAATCCTTCTCCAAATATAACTGTCCAACTTGGAATTCTAATTGCCTCATTAATTCCAAAAGCCATAACCCACCAAAGCAATTCAAAAGCCCCTTTCTTAATCCATTGTAATCCTCTGAAGTGTCATCACATGGGCTTGGACTTTAATATTAAAATATTTCCTCAAAAAGCCCACTAACTCTCTAACTCAATTAGCCAAGACCACCGATTAATTGCTTGCTATCTCGACCCAAAATCTCCAATAAATAGGAGAATGGCCCAATCTACACTAATAATCACAAAACACATCGCGGCACCAATTTATATCAAATAAAAGCACTAAAAGCAAGGCTACATACTCCTGATTATTCGAGAATTATACATGCTATCAGTAATGCTTTCTCGCATTCCTCTGTCCATGCGAAATTTCGAGCGTTGCGTAATATCTTGAAGAATGGTAAGTTTCTATCCGCGAGCGTGATATAAACCTATTGAGAGAGATTATTTTCCCTACGAAACCCTGTACTTCTCTAACATTCCAAGGAAAAGGGATTTTCATGATCGCTTTGATTTTTTCAGGCTTATCCTCAATTCCACGCTGACTAGCCACATCTCCCAGAAACATGCCCCCTCGAACTCCAAAGGTGCACTTGGAGGGATTCAATTTCATGCCATACTTACACAATATATCGAAGGTTTGTGTTAGATCCTCCAGGTGAGGGCGTTCACGCTCACTCTTGATAATCATGTCATCCATGTAAACCTCCATGGAGCCACCTATTTCAATCTCGAACATTTTATTGACGAGGCGTTGATACGTTGCCCCTGCATTCTTTAATCCAAACAACATGACTAAGAAGCAATACACTCCCATGTGCACCACAAAAGAAGTTTTCGGACAGTCCTCGGGAGCCATAAAGATCTGATAATATCCATGGAATGCGTCCATCATGCTCATCAATTTGCAACCGGCAGTTGAATCCACTAGTTGATCAATCCGGGGCAAAGGGTACGGATCTTTGGGGTAAGCTTTATTGAGGTTCAAAAAATCATTGCACATTCGTCATTTGTTGGAGCTTTTTGGCATGAGAACAACATTACACAGCCATTTTGGATACAAAGTGGGCTCGATGTACTGAGCCTCAAGGAGCTTGTTAACCTCTTCCTCAATAATTGTTCGCCGGAAGCCATTGGCGTCCCTTTTTTTTTTCTGTTTGATAGGTTTGAAAGCGGGATCCACCTTGAGCTATGGACAATGACTCTGGGGGCAATCCCAATAAGATCCAACGCCTTCCACGCAAAAACTTCAATATTCTCCCTAAAAAATCTATCATCATGATCTACGAGGGTCCGGAGAGGTTGGAACCAATTTATGTAGTTTTATCCTTATTTCCCGGCACCAGTTCAATGGTCATGAATTTTTCTGTGGGCTCGATTCGCACCTCAGGGCAAAGGATTTTGAGCGCTCGTTTCTTTCCTATGAGACGACTATCTTCCCCCTTAGTTTCGCCTTTGCTCATGTCCTCTTCCGAGGAGGATGCTTCCACTACCCTCGAGGGGCCATCTTCGAACTGGTCTTTTCCGTCCGAGCTTTTCTCTTTGTTTTTTTCTTGTAGAGTTTTGCTCTTTTCCCAGTGGGACCGTCCTCATCTAAATTGGGAAAGTCCACAACCTTCTTGTTAGACCTAATCTGGAAAGTTTTCTCTGTTTTTAGTTTCCTGAGGGATAACATATAGCATTCCAATGCTTCCTTGACATTGTATAGGATCTCGTCAGTCCCCTCGGGGGTAGGGAATTTGATTTTCTAATGGTAAGTGGAGATGATCTCCTTGAAATCTACGAGGGTCGAGCGCCCGATTATAATGTTATAAGGTATCTCAATTTCCACAACCGCGTAGGTGACTATCAGAGTCTTCCACTGTGGAGCGCGACCAAAAGAGGTGGCCAATCGATTTTGTCCGCGAGAAACAACCTCTGAGCCTCTAATGTAACGCCCAGGTTTTCCATACAATCATTATGTGATATTATATGTTACTTTATAATTTTATAATATTATATGCATTATGTTTATATAAACTTATATGAATTATCATTAACGTGGAAATTTCATGAATTAATTGATAACGTGCTTAATTGTATGAATTAAGTGATCTAATTGAATTAAATGTCCTTAATTGCTCCCTCTTGTGAATTCTTGGATTTAATTGTATTTCATGATTTGGACCTAAATGAATTAATTATTAGAGATTATCCTTAAGTGCATTAATTTAAATAAGTGAAGGGCTTAATTGCAAAAAGTGATGAGTCACATATTTTATTCCAACTTAGGATATATCATGAAATTTCCCCAATCTCTTCCATTATGTTCTATTGCATTCAAGAGAGCAAGAATACACACACATACACATAGTAAATATCGGTTCTTACACCTTGAGAGGAGGAAGAAGATTTCAACCATAATCCAAGCTAGAATTGAAGGAAATTGTGAAGTAGGAGCATCCATAACAATATATCATCATCTCTTCCATTTCTTTTTTGATCTAAGGTAGAAATTGGGAATTTTGTTAAATTCTTGAATATTTGATCAAGTATGAATTTATGAGGCTGAGGATGAATTCTTGCATGATTGAAGATAAGAGTATGTTGATGATCATTTGGAGTGAAAATTGCGTGAAATTCTTGAAGTTCATGAAGGTTGGAGGCATATGAATATTATGTGGGTTTAAGCTTGATTCTTGCCATTTGATGCATGATCCTTGATTAGTTTGATATATGGTTAAAGTATGATGTATATTTGATGATATGAAGTATTTATTATGGAGTGGAATTGCATGTGTTGATGAATTTTGTGGTTTTGGCACGAAAATCCGCTGTTTTTCCCCTGTTTTTGCTGCTGCTACGTAACGGGTCACGACCGTGACTGAAAATAGACCAAAATTGGTCACTCCCGTGACCCCATTTTAGCCAAGTTTCGAGATTTTGAAAATTGGAGGAAAATTCGGTCAAAAATACCGCGACCATTTTGTGAAGGTTTTTGCGCGACCCCTCCAGAAATTGCATTTTGTCCAACTTCGAACCAACGCCATTTTCAGCTCGGTTTGAATTAGAAAACATGCCATATAGCGTTGGAAAGGTCTATGTGTCTAGTTTCATATCCAATAAACAAAACTCAATTCCCACTTCTAGAAATAAAGATATTCCAGTTTTCCCACAGAAGTGGCATTTCCTAAAATTGTCCATTTTTGCCAAACTTCACCAAAACCTTTCATATTGCATTCTTTTCACTTCTTTGGCTCCCGTATGTGACTTATATGAGTTATAAACTTGGTTTAGTGATAATTATGTGCCTACTTGACATTCCTTGATTGTTATTACATAATATATTGATTATGATTTTGCCGTACATCTTAATTGGTTCATTTGAGTCTAGTCTCATGTACACTTGTCCTTGTTACACAGATCTTCTTCCAGTTGACGTGCGACACGCACCATAGTTATATCCTTGTTTTGATCGTCACAGGTGAGGTTTAATTTCTAGTTATATGTATAGAACCCGTACAACCCTTATGCGATCTTTCGGCCAAAATGTTTCTATATATCTATAATTTTCCAAACCATATGGATTTTAAATGGATTTCATGATTGAACTGAATGGACTGAATTGATTGATTGATTTGGCGAGTAAAGCATGTTCACGTTGGGCCCCGAGGGTAGTGTATTGAGCCAACCGAGGAAGCAAAGGCTGACGGGTAACTCTTGCACTATCCTCACCATGTAGGGACGAACTCTGAGTCCACCAGGAGGTTTGGTTGGATGATGAGAACCCGAGGGTTTGAGTGTTCACACTTCCCTCATCTGATTGGATGGTTGGGCCTTGCAATCCCACCATCACCCGGATTAAGAAGGAGTTCATGAAACTGCTAATTGATCGCACGTAATTACTTGCATGATAACCTAATAAATTGAGACACTCATGATTGTACACTTTTGGGGAAAGGTTAGAGAATTGCCCTCACTCGCCGGGCCACTGATTGAATTGAAGTGAATTGATTGATTGTATTGTTAAATTGATTAGTTGTAATCTCGGGCGAGAATTACTTTAATATTTGAACTTATATTGTTTCTTTTATGAAAACTTACCCGAGATTATAACTTGCATGGTAATTGCGCTAATATTTATTCATAAACCCCTCACTCAGTCTTTCCTAGACTAACCCCTCACATTTTCAGGTATTGCAGGTTGAGTGCTAGGGGGGATTGAGTCAAGTTTTACTTCTTTTGGGTCTAGCATTGTCTTTTTCATGTCTATGTACATTATAAATACATTATAGCTCTTAAGAACTGTTTTGGTACCTATGTATATATTATGATTTATACTTGAAACTTTGAGCATGTAAATGGAAATATTGCTTTGGAACATGTTAGTATGAAACGGAAAATGGGATCATAAACTGGATGTACATTGTTATGTTATGCATTGTTGTAAAAATTGAGGGTTAGCCCGCCTAGCTAGTGTTTATTTTTTTATTGTCTCCCGTTCGCTGTAGTTTAGTTCATGTATGGGTCATCCATCTCATATGTGAATTGAGCTATAGTACGGGGATGTGGCATCTTTGCGCTTCGGGTGCTACATCTAAAGCCAATGAGGGCTGTTTTGAGGGGCTCGAGGGAATGTTGGTAATATTCATTTTCTGGAAAATGGAGTAAGGGAGAACATTCACTGAGCTTCCACTATCAACAAGGATCCTCTTTACAATATGATTATGCACATCTAAGCTAACCACCATGGGGCAGTCAAAGGTTTCACTGATCCCATGGGGCGTTACAATATACTCTAAGTCCCTATCACTTCATTTTCTCTTGAGCCCGGGACGCTCGCTTCTTTGATGGCGTAAACTTATTTTAAGGCCAAGGGCCGCTGATCATAGATGTGAACGTAGCGGCGGTGAGAGACGTTAGAATCTCCCCCTGAGGAGCCACAAGCAATCATATGGATGACCGAAAAGAGCACATTTTCTGGTTCAAACATCTTTTGCTTGCCCTTGTTACTGCTTTCGGGGTAGCGCCCTCGGGGGCTTCTCGACTGTGATGGACTCCTCCTTCTGATCATGGCCCGGTCGTTGTAATTTTCATCATACCATTCCAAAATCTTGACGAATTCTTTTAAATGGCCCTCAACAATGAGCCTTTGAATTTCGCTTTCTAGCTGGCGACACTCGTCCGTATCATGGCCCTTTTGTTAATCAAAGGCGTAATACATTCCCGAGTGCCTTTGAGATTCCATCTCCTTCATTTTTTGGGGCCTCCTGAAAAGTTTCTTATCGGAGTGTGAGTAAACCTCTGAGATGGACCTGTTAAGGGGGATGCGCTCGTGCCTACGAGGGGGAGGAGCAGACCTGCGATGCTCTTTATGAGTGTCCTCCCGTCCCCGTTCACCCTTGCGATGGCCTGATGGCCAAAGCGTATTTGATTTGTACTTATCTTCGAGTGCAAAAAACGGTTCAGCGATTTCTCTCATCGCCAGGAGGGACTTGGGTCTCTTTTTGACAATAGCTTTAGAAAAATCATTGCTCACATAGTGCTTATGGTTAACGACTTTGAAGAGCACATGGATAAGAAAGTCCATGGAGAGTCGCTCGACCAAGAGCACCTCTTTGTTGAATCGAGTGAAGAAGGATCAGAGGGACTCATTTTTGCCTTGGACTAAATTATACAAGGCTGTGGGTGCAATGATTGGAGCTTTAAGCGAGTTGAAGTGGTTCAGAAAAGCATTGGTAAGGTCCTTATACCCCCTAATCGAGCAGGATGGCAGTCGTTTGTACCATTCTTGGGCCATGTCGACGAGAGAGGTAACAAATACCTTGGCCCAATAGTGACTGGAATGCTCGTACAGATGCATCAGATGCAGAAAATGGTCTAAATATTCTGTAGGATCGATGGTCCCGTCATAACGGTTGATGGAAGTGGGGACTTTGCCAATTCCTACCTGGGCCATTAAAACTTCCTCAACCAGGGGGGAGCCCCTCTCCAGGGGATGTGGTATCCTCCCTTGTTATCGTGATTCTCATAGTTTTTCTCCTATTCCCGGTTTCGAGGAGTGCAATTTCGATTGGCTTGGCGGCGAGGGTCTCTAGCCTTGGCTTTCTCACCCCGACATGGTAGGCTTGAGACCGCTCTCGAGAGAGCTGCTCTACTATGTCCTATAGATCCTACAGCTGGTCTTATACAGCTGTGATTGGGTCAGGGTTCTCCTCCTCTGCTTTACTACTTTCTTCTGAGGCTCGCGAACGGACTTTCTCATCTAAATCTATCCTGTCCACATGCCCCTTCTCCTTTCTGGCCTGTGGTTGCTCCTGTGCTCCCCCTGGAGGGGCTTCCTTAACGTTGACGGCTGGTGGTAGTGGCCGAGCCTTGAGGATGGCTTGAGCGGCCATGAACGGGTGTGTTTGCCATCCCCCTATGGGAGGAGCTATCTAAGCAACTTGTCCTGCAGGGAAGTAGGTCGCAGTGATTTTCTTCCAAGCATTTTGGACAGCTTGAACCTCACACTGTATGTAAATGGCCTGGAGCTACCTGGGTGTCATGGGGTGTATCTCCACCCCCTTAATTTCTTAAGGAACCACCACCGGGAGTTGCATCTATCCCGCATTATAAGGGTGAACAACGGGCATCAGGTGGGGCTGAGCAAACATGTAATCCGACGATACCACCGTGGGATAACCACCCATGTTGGTGGCAATGGCGAAAGGCTGATTCAGGGGAATATTCGAACCGGATCCCCCTGTCCCTCCAGTCGCGAACGGCCAGTGGTTGGTCTCAGGCTCTAGCCCAACAGGACTATCCAACGGTGGGTCTCCTTCGATCGTAGGCAAAGTGCCTGTAATCTCTATGGCTGGCGTGATTTCATCGCCATCGCGGGGGGGGGGGGGGTCACCTTCTCCCCCAACTGCTCCTGATCTTGTCATCACCATGCTGAAAGAAGATGTTTGTTTCTCGACTAGCGAGGGAAGAAAAATGGTTTCCCACAGACAAAGCAAAAAATAATGGGGCTTAATCCAAGGTGGTAAACTCCAACACTTTAGAATTTGTATATGTGGGGGAAACAGAGGTGGAGAGCTCAAGCGAAAGTCGCTGGAAATGATGGGGTTCTACCTGCTAGGAACAAACACAGAGAGTCAGAAGGCCATGCTGGGGGAGTTGAGGGTAGGGATGTAAACAAGACAAGCCCGTTCGTGAACCTAACGAGCCAAATCAATAAATGTTTGGGCTATAATTCGAGGTAGTCGAACCCGAACTGAACACTGGCTCGATTCGTGGTCTATACGAATCAAACTCGAACATTTTGTTACTAAGATTTAGGTTCGCGAGCCTAATATTTAATAAATAAAAATAAAAATATATTATATATACTTATATTATTTAAATAATATATTGTTTATATACTTTTATTTGTAGTAGTCAGTAGTGTATACGGTTTATATATTTTATATAGTTTTATATACTTAATATTTAATATATTATTAAAAGAAGAAAACATTATTCACTCATCTCTCTCACAATTCAGATTTTAGAATCAAAATTATGCCATTTTCTTTCTCTTCGAACAAGAAACCTTAGCCCCTAAAATCCAAATCCCATTTTTCCTCTGTCGCTGACCGTCTATCGTTCTCCTCCATGTCGCCGCCGTCCCACCCATCCACCGTCACGACGGTTATTGCATCGCACAGCACTCTCCTTCTTTGAACTAAAAAAACAGTAGCCATTTCGCCTCCACGGCCACCCTTCGCGGCCCGTACGACCACCACGCCCGTCTCGATGACCACCCACGCCACTGCCACCGGGCCACCATCCATTTGCACCTCCAGGCCCTTCACCACCAACACATCTGAACCCTCTGGCTCTAGCTCCAACTCAAGGTGTAGCTTCGGGAAATCGTAAGTCTTTTTTTTTATTTTTTATTGATTTTTTTGTTTACGCCACTTGATTCTTGAATGGATCTATTTGCAGAATGCAGGGAAACTAAACTAAAAGTATATGATTTATGTAATTTTAAACCAATAACTTGTGATAATAATACATGGATCAAGGTGATTTGGGGGAGACCTAGATTCTTTGAGTGTAATCGTACTGAATAAACTTGGAATTTTGGAAATATGTATATATATGTTGATGGGGTTGGGATAAGGATTCAAAACTCAAGTAGCAGACTTTGATGTTAGAATTTATATAACAAACTTTGATGTTAGTAAAATTTCAAGCCAGAATTTGATGATATAATTAGTGGTTGGAATATATTTAAATAGCAGACTGTATATTTGAATTTTATGAAATTAGAAGCAAACAGGGGTAATAGCAGTATATTTGAATGACCTTTCTAATTTTCATTTTTGATATTCTGAACTTTTTTATTTTCATTTTGTAGTCTATCAAAAAATGTCTACATCGGGTTCAAGAATTGAGTCAACGACTCCCTTAACTCCCTTGACTCCTGTTATATTTTCTGAAGAAGGGGGAGAAAATATAATGGACACATCCATAGACGAGCTTGAAGAACATATAGAGGACGTTCAGGGAGATCATGGTGAAGAGAATACTCAAATGGAAGATACAGCTTCCAAAAATCCTTTTGAAAAGCCAAAGAGATAAAAAAAAAACATCTCTGGTGTGGTCTGTTATGGAGGAAATAGTGGATGAAAAAGGGGGTAGAGAGATACAAATGCAAGTGTTGTACTAAGACATTTGTAAAAACTAAAACATGTACTACATCACACATGACTAGACATCTCAAAGTGTGTGTAGCGTACTTGGAAATGGAAAGAAAAAAAATCTGCAGAAAGTTCTAAGCAAATGCGGTTGGCGTTTGGTCCTGTAAACACTACACTTTCTCCTTCGCAAGATGGAAAGTTTGATATGGAGAAGATGAAGGAAGCAGCAGCCATTATGTTGATGATGCACAATATCCCTTTTACTTTTGTGGAGTTTAAGGGATTTAATATGTTCTACAAGCGGGGGATGCCGAAGTAGAGAAGTATATCTTGAGCGACAGCGAAGAAGAATTGTTTTATGGTATACGAAATTGAGAGGTGTATATTGAAGAATACGTTAAAAGTGTTGAAAAGATTTTCTTGACAACGGACTTATGGAAGTCCAAAAGCCAGAAGCTCGAGTACATGGTGATTCCGGGCCATTGGGTTGACTCAAACTGGAAGTTAGATAAACATGTTCTCGATTTTATTCGACTTCCCTCTCCTCACAACGGTGTATCCATTGCAGATGCAGTTTTAAGGTGTACGATAATTGGGAAATCGAAAATAAAATATTCATTATTTCAGTTGATAACGCTAGTTCCAACGAGGTTGCAATCAATGTTATGAGGGATTCATTCAACAAAAATAATCAGCTTTGTGATGGAAAGATATTTCATGTTAGGTGTACGACACATATCCTAAATCTCATAACACAAGATGGCCTGGGTGAGATCAAAAGCATAGTCTCTATCATTTGGGATAGTATCAAGTTTATTAGGAAGACAGAGAGCAGAGTGTACAAGTTTGCTGAACTTGCAAAGCAGTTGAAATTGCCAGGCAAGAAGTTGATTGATGATTGCAAGATACGATGGAACTCTACTTATGAGATGTTGGAGATTGCACATTCTTTCAATGAAGTATTTCCTAGATTTAAAGTTCGAGAACAGGCTTATATGGACTAGAAGATGAAGATTGGAGAAAGTTGGAGAAAGTGATCAAAATTTTGAAGGTGTTCTATTCTGCTACGAAGATAATATCAGGCAGTGACTATCCAACTTCTAATCTTTTTTTGAATGAAGTTTTTGTTGTGAAAAGGGTTCTTGAAAAAGGTGTTGTAGATGAAGACTCGTTTGTGAGGGAAATGGTGGAGAAAATGAAGACTAAATTTGATAAATATTAGAGAGAAACCAGTATGTTGATGGCTATTGGAGCAATAATGGACCCAAGATGCAAGATGAGGACATTGGAGTACATTTTCCCCCGATTTTATCCCGAATGGGAGGTTGTAGAAAGGTGTGAAGAAGTTAAGAGAACCTTATACAAACTTTATGAAGATTATTGCGAGATGGAAAAATCTATCAAGTCTGGGAGTGCGGGTTCTAAAAGAAAGCGTCAACCAACACAAGCACAAACACATGGAGAATCAAGTGAATGTAGTGAATCTGATTCTTTTAGCGGATGGGGAATTTTCGCCACAATTGTGGAGGATACAGAGACTGTGCAACCTGTAAAGAGTGAATTGGAAGTTTATTTTGAAGAAAGATGCGTAGAGTATGATCGTTCACAAAACCCAAGTGATTTTGATGCGTTGAAGTGGCGGAAAGTGAATGATTATAAATTTCCAATTCTAGCCAAGCTAGCTAGAGATATCTTGGCTGTTCCTGTTACCACAATAGCATCGGAGGCTACCTTTAGGGCCGGTAGTAGAGTAATTAACAAGTATCGTGCCCGCTTAAAGCCCACTACTGTTGAAATGTTAATGTGCGGTGGAGATTGGCGTAGGAAACGTTACGGCGTCAAGTTTAAGCTTGAAGTAAGTTACTTTTTGCTAAGTTTTTAATTTAAATATGCATGTCTTTATGTTAAATTATATTCATTTACTTATTGTTTTTGCAGGAGGAACAAAAACCTATAGTAATCGATTTACCAAACATTTAAGTCTACTGGAATGCTGAAATTGTTATGAACTTTTTCTTCTCTATTTGTTTTGGAATTGCTTCTGAAGTTTTTTCTATTTCTAATTTTGTGTTTGTGAGCTTTGGAATCTGCTGTAGATCATTGAATACTGAATATTGATGTTTCTCTATTTGATGTTTCTTAAGTTTCTTTGTAGGCTAACCTTTTATCTTCTTATATGAATATTGATGTTAGCACAAATTCTGTTGGTTTTGCAGGCCCTTGAATCAGCAGCTTGGACTCACTTGAATGGAGGCAAATTTGGAGTTTTTGGATATAGACTTGATTTTAATTTATAAGTTTTTGAATTGTAATTCTACACTTTAGGTTCTTGAAATCTAAGTTGGACTGTAATTTATAAAATATTTGTTGTCTGGGCCTTGGTTTACAAATTAGAATAAATTGCAATCTATAAACGTTTTGGTGAACTCAAGCCTGAATTCGAACCCACGAGCCAAACTAGCCTCAGTAGCCCGAACTCGGACCCACGAACTTAAACATGTCTCATGAACCCCCGAGACGAACTCGAACTCGAACCTTGGTTCGAATCGAATTCGAACCTGATTTTCTTATTTTCTTTGGTTGCAAGCTCGAGTTCGAGTTCGGGTTCGTCAAAATATCCCTCAAACCGAACTCGAACCTAAAAAAAAAGTAAAGTTTAGCTCGGCTCAGTTCGTTTACATCCCTAGCTGGGGGGTGATACCCAGTTTGGCTCTCCGATGTTCAAGTCAGACGGTAAAGATGAAGAAGATAAAGTATAAAGGCAGAGCTTAGAGTAATGGAAGCTTGCTTACAGAGTATGTATGGGATCCGCATGTTTATAGTTGAGGGTCAAGGCCCTTTTGGTAATTGTCAACATATGGTCCTGCATTGATGTTGCCGAAGACACATGACGCAATGAGAAGTCTCTGAAAGGGATCTCCTGCAAAAGCCTGTGAAAAGGTTAATGGCAGCAACAATGGAAGGTGCGCGGCCATGTACTATTTGTCAGAGAGCCTTTTGAGTTTGTTACCGAGGGCTAGGCATGCTCGGGTTTGGATAAGGGCTTTTATAGGTTCGCTTGGTCCAAGGGGACGCTCGGGCCGGAAGCATAGTTATGAAGAGGGGCCTTACTTTTTGTGAAGTCAGAGGATCCCCCGAGCGTCAAAGCCCCTCGAGGGTGGATCATGACGCTCACTTCTGGAGTCCAGCTCCTTCGCTCGGGGGGACCAAGGTCCCCTAAGAAGTTGGGAATGGTCATTCCCTCGAGGGGATATCCCATCGCAAGGAATGGTTTGGAGAGTGTTGGATGCATCATGTGGGGAGATACGGATGGGGTCACGTGTTACCTATATGTCCCAAGAGTATTCCTGCCACATTAGCGATGACAATTAATATTATTATTTTATGGTTCTTCCACGTAAAATTAAATACAAGTCTAGTTTAGTTTTTGTAGTGGTCGTGTATAATTGCACGTTTTAAATAAAAATAATCTATATATAATAATCAATTCAAAATAATTATGCAATGTTAGTAATATTAGTGCTAAATTAATTATTACAAATACATTAAATTTTCCTAAAATTACAAAATATATAAAACACAATAAAAATAAAATTTATTAATTATATACATATATAAGTTATAAATATTAGTTTTTTATATAATTTAAATACAAACATAAACGTAATAATTCCTGAAATTATAAATGCAAATAAAACGACTCCTTAACATTTAATATATAAGGAAATATTTCCTAGGGGTATTTTTGAAAAATTATTGAAAAAAAAAATTACAGAACCCTGGGACCAATATGTAATAAATAAAACAAGAAATCTTGTGTTTTAATTTCTCCTAAAGTGAGGATAGTTATATATAATTCTCCCAAACATAAAAATACTTGCAAAAAGGAAATTTAGCTCAAATTTAATACAATGAAATCAATTTAAGGTGAAAGGGAGTATATTTACCTTGTCGTGTGGTTGGTATATAACCTCAAGAAAGTAATAAATCAAGGGGCAGTTTGAAAAAGCTCCCCATCAAGTTGGAATATTTTTACTTAATTCCCTATAAAATTATAGTATATAATAGGATATAAATACGGCATTAGAAAATCATACGATATTTTGCCTAAATTGGGAGTTAAGTAAAAATATGATGCCTAATTGGGGATTTATCCCACATTACCCGATAAATCAAAACAAATATTTTCCTTTTATTTTGTCCATCGTTGCCTGCCTTCTTCTTTGAGCTATATGCACAAAAAACTCTGTGGTTTTCATAAGCCACGGAAAAAATACTGAATTTTGGAAAATCATACATAAAACCTCATGGTTTTAAACTCCTGCTCACTACCCCCCGATATGAATCTGGCACGTTTTGGAGGTGAAATACCTTAATTGCCCCTTTCAAATACAACTACTTTTTACGCATTATCATTTCCTTTTATTTTCCTTTTTCATTTATTTTATATTTTATAATTTAATAAATAATTAAGACATAAATATTTTGTAATATTATATCATCATCATCAAATAAAACAACTTTTTACTCATTATTATTTCCTTTTATTTTTCTTTTTCATTTATTTTATATTTTATAATTTAATAAAAAATTAAAACATAAATATTTTGTAATATTATATCATCATCATCACATAAAAACTTCACCATCTCCAACTTGCTTTCCATCGTCCCGCCGGCAGCCGCCATAATCCACGACACCTCCTCTAGCGCCGCCGTTTCTTCCGTCACCACAATCACCACCACCGGACCTCTCAGATCCACCGCAGTCACTCAAGATCCGCACCTTAGATCCTCCGCCATCACCGTACCTCTCCCCAGATCCTCCGCCACCGCCGCAGCTCTCCCCATATCCTCCGCCACAGCTCTTGTACCACCAACCAAAGGTACATCGTGGTGACATCGCCTCACCTTTCCCGACCCCAGATCCACCGCACTCCCTCAAGATTCGCACCCCCACCACCACCGAAAACCAGATCCACGCCCCACCACTACCAAAATGACTAGATCGATGCTCGCCCTACCTAATCTCCAAGTTGTGACAGATAAATATGCTCAGCCTTCTCCCCCCCTCACGACGACGGCGGTGCTACTAGATGAGACGGAGTAGGTAGGCCTATGCGTGTGAATCTATTTGTTTTTGTGTGTGTTGGCGTGTGTGTGATTGTGATTGTGTGTTTGTGGCACCGGCGGAATTGAAGGTGAAGGGAATTTGTGCGGGATTGAAGGTAAAGGAGGGAAGGGGTGAGTGGTGCGGGCAGTTGGCCGCGAGGTTATTGCAGTAATTATTGAGGTTGTGATGTGGCTAGCCGTGGGTTGTGGTAGTGGTGCAAAGGGTGACGGCCTATGTTTTAAAACCCGGACCGGACGTCAATCGGAAGCCTTACTGGTTACTGGTTTTACTGGTTCGACCGGTTCGACCAGTGGTCGAACCGGTATGACGTCATAATTATATATATTTATATAATATTATAAATATTAATTAAAAACAATCAAATAAATTAAATAATATAAGAAAATGGATATATAAATTAATTTCAACCATTCATTAATTTTTAAATAACATATATAATAATAAAATTTTATATTATAAATCTAAATAATATAAATAAAAAATTAATTTAAGAAATATCATACTTTTTACGGTAGGAAAAAAAATATTACACATATATTTATATTTTTATAAATATATATTATAAAAATAAAATATGTGATATTATTTTATTCATGTTTAAATCTAATTCTTACGAATTATTATAATATTTGGAGTTATAAAATATTTTCTTGGAACTCAATTATTAATTATAAGTTATTCGATTGTAATTCCAGCAGTTATTATTATTAATTTCGCCAACAATTTAGCATAACAAGTGACATTGGCCGATTGGTGGAGCATTTCACTACTATGGAAGGGGTCCTCGGTTCGATCTCCTCAGAAAAATCCGGCCCAAACGGCCCGCCAAGCGGTCCGGTCCGGTCCTTCAACCGGTTTTCGACCGATTCTTGGCGGGTCAAACTGGGTCAACCGGTGGCTGGTTTTCGAGGGTCACCCGGACCGGACAAGCGGCCGGTCACCGGTCGAACCGGTCCGACCGGCCGGTCCGGTCCGGGTTTTAAAACATAGGTGACGGCGGCAAGAGTGGTGGTGCAAAGGCTGTAAATGGTGGGTACCGGCAATGGTGGTGGTCTATTTAAAGCACAGGGTTTTCTGGGTAACATAAAAATAATTATTTGAGGACCATTTACTTTAGGTGTCGTACAAGGATAAAAATGACATTTTACGTCGAATTATGCATGAAAAACGGAAGCCTAGTCTCAAAATAGACTCGTGTAATACACGCAAGGGGTTCGAGATTCTACGTGTACAGTTTTTAAAACTTTAGGGGTTTTTACATTATATTTTATACTACAATATTTTTTTTTTAACATTTCACAAACTACAAGGGAGCTGACTGCAAAATATCCCTTCTTCTTTCATCGTTTAGGTCAACACAACACATATCACTTATTCGGCAACCAAATACTATTTCACATAATAAGAAAAATGAGAGAGAGAGAGAGTTAATCTTGAAAATCTTGGGTAGGGAAACGGGCAACAAAATCCCAAACAGATTAAAGCATCAAAGCTCATGGGCAACTTTTACGATTATGGGTCAAAAAATTTCAATTATAAATAAAAATATATATTATTAAAACATTGTAAATATTTTATTTAAAATATTTATTTTATAATTATTCTCTGTGATTTTTGTTTGTACTAAAAACATTTTTAAAGAAAAAATTATACTAAAGTACATTTTCTCAATATATGTAATTAATTTGCAAATAGTCTTTGATTATTTTCTTGAACTAATGTGATGAAGCCTGAAAATCACTCTCGAATCAGAGCCGTCCACGTGGCAGCACACCGCTGACTAATACCCTGACGCTCGCCTTGGTGGGCTCATGGGCCTTCACGCCGCTCAAATTGCCAGCTAATGTCATCCATCAGTCAGCGGATGACCATTCGGACCAAGGGCCCTAACCAATGGGTTTGACGCTCGGATAACGGCCCTCAAGGTTATCCTTCACAGGGAAGCACCCACATGAGGGCCCCACTAATACGCTCGGTATTCCGACGCTCAAGGATCATATATCGCGAGGAGGCTACCCATGCATTCTTCGAGCGTCACCAACGTTCGGGCATGTCCATGCCCCGTTTCGTTGGATCCGAACCTCGGCAGAACGAATCTTAGGCCCATCCCCCGCGTAACCCTCGTCAACAACCTCTGACACAAAAGTACTGTGCACCGCGCACCTGACACGCCGTCACCCTTTTCAGGGATGTCATTCTCACTCCACCAAAGTCTGACGCGTGTTAGGGCAACACAGGTTTGGGACCACATGGTCAATTTACCCATTTACCCCCATCCCTAACATATAAATAGGAGAGAAGCCATGCATTCTCTCCCAAGTGATCATCTGCATACTGAACCACACACGCTGTTCTGGGCATTTTCTCGTTGATTTTCTCAAGCTTTTCATTTTGCCACAGTAACACTACCTTTGTAGCTTGCACACTTGGTGTTATCCTAGCTGGAAGAACCCACGCTCAAAAGGAAACCCAGATCCTGAGGCTCTCACGCCTGTGATGGTTTTTCCCTTTTCAAACAAATTCTAAAGTGTTGTTGCATTAGGAAACTCAGATTCCTGCACCATCATTTTTGGCGCCGTCTGTGGGAAACCATCACCACCGTCTTTGGTATTGCCTGTTTCTTCCTCTGAAAGCTAGTTGAAGAGTAACACCTAAGTCTTGAATCATGGTTACTGCCACAAGATCTGGAACTCTAGGGAACAGGGGAGGTCTTCCTCCCACCAATGGAGAAAACGCTGAGAGCCCTGCTCTCGCCGGAGGGGCACCGCCCCTTGCGGCCGGAAACGTTGACGCCACTGCACCCCTCCCAACTGGAAACGAAGGGGGAGGATCAGGTTCCAATCCTCCCCCCCCAACTTTCGCCCCAAGTGTCCCTGCCTCCCATCTTGGCGTATATCCTATGGCCATGCCGCCGCCAGGATACGCGCTCACGCAGCCCGGAGTAATGCCTGGAACAACGCCGGGAATGATACCTTTGGTCCCTCCATATCAAGTGGGGACACTGAACCTCCCCCTGGCAGTGCCGAGAGAAATACAGGGGGTGGAGATGCCCCAACTCACTACACAACAACTTCAGGCGTTGTACGCGCAGTGCGAGAGCCAAGCTGTACAGAATGCCTGGGAACACTTCACTATGGCTTATTTCCCTTCATACGCTGGCGCTCGGATAGCCCCACCCTTGGGCGGGCTCCCTGCACATCCTTTGACAATGGCCCAAAATGCTCTACGGGCACAGCAACCTCCCCCACCTGCTCCGAATCAAGAAAATGAAGCCCCACCGAGGGTCCAGCAAGAACGACCCGTTGATGGAGATGACAGGGCTCCTCGACATGAGGTGGCCGGAAATGATGAAGAGGTCCAGTCAAGGGCCACCAGGAGGGCAAACCGCAGAAATGTCGGTGACCCTCAGCTAGCAGCGGTGCAAGACCAAATTCGAGGGCTACAAAACGTGGTAGAGCAGCTCTCTCGAGCACGGTCTCACGCCCCCCGTGAGGGGGACGAGAGGTCCAAGGCCAGAGACGTTCAACGACCACGTAGCCCCGTTTCCCACCGGAGGAGAGAAGCCAGCTATGAAGACCCCGACGAGCGAGATTATCGGATCATGGCGGGCGATTCCCCTCTCGTCGAGGAAGTCCTAATGACCCGCGCAGGGAAGGGTAAAATTCCTTCATCAGTCAACAGATACGATGGAACTACGGATCCATCCGAGCATCTGGACCATTTCGTGCATCTGATGCACCTCTATGACCATCCAGACAACTACTGGGCCAAGGTGTTTGTCACTTCCCTCACAGGAATGGCCCAAGAATGGTACAAAAAGCTCCCCCCACGCTCAATCCGAGGGTACTATGACCTGACGGATGCTTTTGTCAGCCACTTCAATTCGCTGAAAGCACCGGCCCCGGCTGCGACCGCTCTTTATAGCCTGGTCCAAGGGCCGAGCGAGACTCTTCGATCCTTCATGGGGAGGTTCAACAAAGAGATTTTGCTAGTAGAAAAACCCTCGATGGACTTTTTGAGGCACGTGCTGTTCGGTGCCATCAACATGAAGCATTACGTCAGCAAAGAGTTTGTGGAGGAAGTGGCCAAGAAAAAGCCGCGCTCGTTGATGGAAATTCGGGAGATTGCAGACTCCTTCTTCACCCTCGAGGATATGTATATAGCGAGGGAGCGGAAGATGGCAAATGCCCCTCGCCCCGTCAAAAACCCCGAGGACAAAGTGGAGCCCAACAGGAGTCACCGCCGCAGCCCGATCCCCGCTCGTCGTCATTCCTCTCCCCCGCGGAGGCTCGAGCGTGTCCCCCTCAATCGCCCAATTGCCGAAGTATATTCTCTGGCGGACCAGAAGCTGTTTAAAAGGCCGCCCAAGCTAAGAGAGACCGAAACGCAGAAGCGCTCGGGAAAATACTGCGCTTTCCACAAGCAGAAGGGGCACGATACTAATGAGTGCCGCCACCTGGAGAAAGAAATTCAGCGGTTGATCGCCGGGGGGCATCTCAAAGAATTTGTGAAAGTACTAGAGGGGTACGATGAGCATTGCCAAGCGCTCGAAAGAAGAAGAAGCCGCTCACGCTCCCGAAGTCCTCGTCGCCAGCGCCCTGAGACCAGCGAGCGCAATAAAGGGAAGGGGGTGGATATGGAAAACCAGCCCTTTGCGGTCATTCACATGATCGCAGGTGGACCCTCGGGAGGTGACTCCAATGCCTCCCGTCGCCGCCATGTACGGAGCTATAACCAAAGGTCGACACTCCCTCGCTCAGTGCTCTCCGTGGACAGCTCACCGCGCTCAAAGGAGGATGATGTTATAGGGTTTACAGAAAAAGATCTTGAACACATTGTAACACCCCATGGGATAGGAAAAACCTCTGACTGTCCCATGGTGGTTAGTTTAGATGTTCATAACCACACTGTAAAGAGGGTCTTATTTGATAGTGGAAGCTCTGTGAACGTTCTCCCTTACTCAACGTTTCAACAAATGAATATAACAAACATCCCCCTCGAACCTCTCAGAACTGCCCTCGTAGGGTTTGGAGGCTCCGAGATCGTCCCTCGCGGACAGATTCGCTTGGCCACCTCTTTTGGTCGCGCCCCACAGCGAAAAACTCTGAGCGTCCTCTACACCATCGTCGAGGTGGATCTTCCTTACAACATCATCATTGGGCGCCCAGCCCTCGTGGATTTCAAGGCTGTAATTTCCACATATCATCAAAAGGTCAAGTTCCCAACCCCCGAGGGTACCGGAGAAATTCTGTGCAACGTCAAAGAAGCTTGGGAATGCTATATACTTTCGCTTCGAAGCCACAAGCCCAAACAGTCCATTCAACCTGGGTCTACTAAGAAATCCGTTGATTTCCCAGAGTTAAATGAAGATGGCCCTGAGCGCAAAAGAGCCAAGCTGAACCGAAAGAAGAATAAAAAGAGGACAGCTGGAGACGTTCAGTGCTCGGAGAGTGGGCCACCGGGGGCCGTCGACGGTTCTTCCTCAGAAAACGAGGGTGATGAGCCCAAGAATACTCTCACTGGAAAGAAACGAGCGTTAGAAGCACCGAGGCCGGAGGTTCGGATTGAACCCACTGAGGAGTTTTTGACCGTCGAATTGGAGCCTGGGAATCCGGATAAAACAACCCAGATTGGCTCGGGCCTGGATGGGCCCTCGCAAGTTTTGATGATCGACTTCCTAAGGGAGAATCTTGACGTTTTTGCGTGGAAAGCTTCTGACCTCACTGGAATAGATCCGAGCGTCATTGTCCACAGGTTGAACGTGGATCCAACCTTCAAGCCCATCAAACAGAAGAAGAGGGACGTTCATGGATTCAGAAAACGGGTCATCGAAGAAGAGGTTAATAAATTGCTTGATGCTCAGTATATTGAGGAGATCTTATATCCGGAATGGCTCTGCAATGTGGTGCTCGTTCCAAAGAACGCCAATAAGTGGCGCATGTGCAACGACTTCACAGATCTTAACAAAGCGTGCCCAAAAGATCATTACCCACTACCGAGGATCGATCAGTTGGTAGATTCTACAGCTGGATGTGAACTCATGAGTATGATGGACGTCTTTCAAGGATATTACCAAATCTTCATGGCGCCCGAGGATCGCCCCAAGACTGCGTTTATTGTGCGTTTAGGTGTTTACTGTTTCAAAGTCATGCCCTTCGGACTCAAAAACGCGGGAGCGACTTATCAACGCCTTGTCAATAGGATGTTCGAGCGCGAGATTGGAAAATCTATGGAGGTATATGTGGACGATATGATAGTCAAGAGTGAGCGCCAACGCTCCCATCTGGAAGATCTCAAGCAGACTTTCGACATCCTTCGTCACTATGGAATGAAGTTGAATCCATCAAAATGCACCTTTGGCGTTCGATGAGGTAAATTCCTGGGATACATGGTTAGTCAACGTGGCATAGAGGCAAACCCCGAGAAGATTAGAGCCATCCTGGACATACCCTCCCCTCGTAATCTGAGAGAGGTCCAGGTGCTCGTGGGAAAGATCATTTCACTAAATAGGTTCATCTCCCGCTCAGCAGACCGGAACTTGCCCTTCTTTAAAATTCTGCGAAACGCTCGTAACTTCACCTGGAGCGAGGATTGCGAAAAAGCCCTGCAAGACATGAAACAGTACCTGTCTAGCGCACCCTTGTTAACCAAGCCAATCCCGGGGGAGAACTTGTTTATCTATCTGTCAGTCTCGTTGGAAGCAACGAGCGCTGTCCTCGTGGCGATCCGCGAGCGTAAGCATATGCCAGTATATTACCTAAGCAAGACCCTACAAGGAGCAGAGAAAAGATATATGGAGATTGAGAAATTTGCTTTTACGCTCGTTAACGCATCCCGAAGGTTGAGGCCATATTTTCAAGCTCACTCCATCACAGTGCTTACAGATCAACCACTCAAGCAAGTGCTATCCAAACCGGATGTTTCGGGAAGGTTAATTAAATGGGCAATTGAACTCAGTCAGTTTGATATCTCCTTCGAGCCTCGTACAGCCATCCAGGCTCAGGCCGTGGCCGATCTATTGGTAGAACGTTTCAATTTGGAGAGTGGGCCACCGGCGGACGAAGGTTTATGGCTTTTGCACACAGATGGCTCCTCGACCTCACAAGGGGGCGGTGCCGGGGTGACCCTCAGGGATCCCCTAGGAGCAGAAGTTGACTACGCAATCAAACTGGCATTTCAAGTCACCAACAACGAAGCTGAATATGAGGCCCTCATCCAAGGGCTCAGGATTGCGCTCCAAAATGGGGCCGCTCGTGTCACAGCATATGTTGATTCGCAGTTGATCGCGAGTCAAATTGATGGTAGTTATGAGGCTCGAGAAGCCACCATGGCACGGTACCTATCGAGCGCCAAGGAGGAGATAGCGAAGTTCAAGGAATTCCATCTTTTGCAAGTTCCGAGGGCGGAAAACGAACACGCTGACGCTCTTTCGAAGTTTGCATCCGCCCTAGATGGCCATAATGAGCGCGCTGTTACATTTTTGAGAACGGAGGAGCCGCTGATAAGTAAAGGGGAACCTTCAAAAGAAGTGCACATGATTGACCCCTCCGAGCCTTGCTGGCTTGACGAAATTGTCAGATTCCTACGGGACGGAACATGCCCGAGCGACAAAGTTGAGGCTCGGAAGATCAAAAGCAAGGCCCCTCGTTTCTCATTGGATACTGAGGGTAGATTGTTCAAGCGATCCTTCCAGGGCCCGCCGTTGAGATGTTTGAGACCCTCGCAAGCTAAAGAAGTTTTAGAGCATGTACACAGTGGAAGTTGTGGAAACCACTCGGGCGGACGAATCTTGGCGAAGAAAATCTTAAGAAGCGGATTTTATTGGCCCTCGGTATTGCAGGATGCCATTAAATATTCCAAGAAGTGTCCCAAGTGCCAGTTCCATTCCAACACTCCTCAGCTGCCGGCAGCTCAAATGATTCCTATCGATGTTTCGTGGCCCTTTGATCAATGGGGCATTGATATCGTGGGACCTCTCCCAATGGCGGTCGGGCAAAAGAAGTTCGTAATACTTGCTGTGGATTATTTCACCAAATGGGCTGAGGCAGAAGCGGTCGCTAAGATAACGTTCAAAGTTGTGAGGGATTTCATTTGGAAGAATATCATCTGCAAATACGGCATCCCGAGGGTGCTCATCTCAGATAACGGTTCCCAGTTTATCGCTGCGGACACGCGGGATTGGTGCTATGAATTAGGGATCGAGCAACGATTCACTTCCGTGGGCCACCCTCAAGCTAATGGTCAGGCTGAAGTGACCAACCGAACCATACTCCAGCATTTGAAAACGATGCTCGAGAGTAAGAAAGGAGAATGGGCTGAAGAGCTTCAGGGAGCTCTATGGGCTTACCGTACTACTCCGCGAGCGGCAACGGGGGAAATCCCTTATTCCCTCGTGTACGGCTCCGAGGCCATGATACCTGCGGAAATTGCACAAGAATCCGCACACGTAGCCTATTTCGAGCCTACAGTCAACAACGCCAATAGAGCGCTCGAGTTAGATTTGCTGGATGAAAGGAGGGATTCTGCGTGGGCACGTATTCACAAATACAAAGCAACCGTCGCTCGCCAGTACAATAAACGTGTTAAAGAAAGGACTTTCCAGCTAGGGGACTTGGTCCTCAAAAAAGTTGAAGTCTCAAAACACGTAGGTAAGTTGGACCCTAATTGGGAAGGCCCCTTCAAAGTCATTCAAGTACGAGCGAATAACACCTACTTGCTAGAAACTTTGCAAGGCGAGCGTCTTCCTAGGCCATGGAATGCATGTAACCTTAGAAGGTTCTACGTGTAAACTTCAACCTCTTTGTAATGGCCCGTCCGTGGCAGGAAATGTTTTTCTTTAATGAAAAGCGCGTTGTAATAATTCCCAAGAATGCATTTATATAACAGTAAGTATTTAATTCTTTGTTTTTGTTATCCATTTGTTTTCTTATTTGATCTAATGATTCGAGCGCCAAAAGACCTACTCCGTGTTGAGCATCCTCCACGTTGAACGGTCTACGCAATACATCAATCGTTTCAAAAACTACACTGTCCAGGTGTTGATGTTCATCCACCTATAACAGTTTGAGCGACTTGTAAGAATAAATCCTAAAAATGAGCGCGTCGGACAATGGGGAGCGCAACGCTCAACTTACGCCGTCTGAGTGCTCACCGCTCCAGCACGTGCCCGCAATGACCCCATCTGACCCTCATCCAATTGGGTAAGAGCACGCTCGTAAATAGTGGATGCCACTAACACTACGGCTACGCTCGTTTTAACCCTTACTAAGCCAATCCTACAGGCCAAATGTCTGCGGCCGACACTCAACTGAATCTTTAGGGATTTCCTAAGTTCAAATTCAAGCCTCAAGGAAAATACCGCCAGGGAATGTTCATGAGGACCACCCTCGCGCCTGTATCTCCCCAAAGGTTTCGTAAGTCCAAATGCATAGTTCATTTCTACTGTGGCCAGGGAACCCTCCTAAGGGTCACCCTCGCGCCCATACTTGCAATAAGCCAACCGCCTGACGTCGCGAGCATCTAAGCTTAATATGCATGGTGATGAGTGTCAGAGGACCGTCGTAAAAGACATTCTGGCCTACTTACACACTTATCTCGAACGCTCGCACAACAGACATCAATATGAAAGCAGTGAGCGCAATGGAATAACGTCATTCATTATTTAAAAGCAAACAAGACAACATCCAGACATCCAGACATTCAGATATTTAAAAACACAAAGAAGTCCAAGTATGTTAGAAAGTGACAAAGAAGATCCAAAATATTCAGGAAATAAAGGAAGAATTAAATACAAGAATAAAATTGTTCATAAAGGGAAAGAGGCATTCGAGCGAACAAGAGCAAGAAAATGGTAGCCTTGGAAGTTTCATTGGGCCGGAGCGTCAGGCTCAGGAAGGGCAGTCGAAAGGGGAACTGGGGCCAACACGTTAGCGTCAGAAGTTTGGGCCTCGCCGGGTTCCTCCGCATCCTCCACGTCCATAAGCGTGCCCTCATCTTCTATCATGAGAGGCTCGGGATCCCTCCGGTTAGCGGCAATAAACTCCCTTTGGAGCGTCTCCACCAATTCCTGATACTCAGGCTCCGCCAGATTATCAGTGGGGTCCTCATCCTGGACCATCGGCTCACAATTTTCATCAAGATCCAT
This sequence comes from Lantana camara, assembly GCA_037501455.1. Classification (NCBI taxonomy): domain Eukaryota; kingdom Viridiplantae; phylum Streptophyta; class Magnoliopsida; order Lamiales; family Verbenaceae; genus Lantana; species Lantana camara. The sequence goes on from CM074863.1 coordinate 27,852,116, forward strand.
ACGCAGCCGAGCATCAGAACGAGCGCTTTCCGGGGCCAGTCCCAACCTCACCATCTGCCCAATCGCCTTGTGAAAGAAGCGTCGAGCATTATCGAAGCATTGGATGTTGGCCGCGAACACAAAGGCCTTAGAGCGCACGAACTTCTTCACCGCCTCCCAAGATACCTTCGCCTCCAAGCCCTGTATTTTGCCCTGCAAATCAGCGAAGGCCTTGTTGGCTGCCTCGTTCTGGCGGGTGCTCTCCGCTAACTGCTCACCCAGTTCCCCATTTTGAGCCCTCAGCTGGTCTCGTTCCTCCTTCTTTTTCTTGTGACGCTCATCAAGAGTAAGATAGGCCTCGTCCGTCTTTCGAAGGTTCTCTCTCGCCTGGTCCAAATCACGTTGGGCTGTAGTCAGTTGAGCGTGGAGGTTGTTGTAATCCTCTTGCAGTTGGACCGGGTCAGAGACGCGCAGCAATTTCTTGTACTTGGCTTTATGCTCAGAATATGCTTGCGCTCGCCCTTGCAAGTTTTTCAGCCTCGGGATTACCTCCTGGAAACAATAAACGAGGGTCATAATCCGAACGTGGAAGGAAGAAAAGAAGATTTGATATAGAGGAATACAGAATTACCGTCAAAAGGACGTGGCATGCATCATCCGCAACGCGGGCGGCATCATGATTGTTCAGCTTGTCATGATCGCCGGAAAATTGTAGTTTTCCAACTATGTCGGAGACAAGGTTGACGGAGTAAGCGCTCTTCTTTAGGAGTACAGGGCCCTCAGTCCGCTGCCGCTTATAGCGAGAGTCACCCTTGCAGCCTATCTTCCAAAATACTTCATCCTCAGAAGATGAAGTGTCGCTGCCCTCGCCGCGGTGGCCCACGACCACCTCTTTACCCTTGCCTGAAATGGGGAGAGAGTCTGGCATCCTCTTTCTCTTCCCCTGACGGTCGGCACGGAGGATCTCGTGAATACGGACGGGCTCCCCCGAGCGGTTCCGCGACCCGCTTGAACTAAGAGAAATTGGGCCCACGGGGGCCGCTGGCGGAGGAGTGGCCTCGTGGGCTCCCTCCAGTGTAAGATCCTCAATTGGGCCCCTGGGAGGAGCCTCATTTCCCGTGCCCCCACGAGCATTGCCTTGCCCTCGGCCCGCTGCTCGGCGGTTTATCCTCGGCCTTGGGGCATTCGGAGGGCGATCCTGTTGCGTTTGCGGCTGTTGAGGGTCAGCTGCGGGCCCTTGGGCACCCAACATGCGTGATAAGGCTTCAGCATTCATCCCTTGTGAGAGTATTTGGATACCTGCAAGTGAAGGGGACCGAGCGTCAGAAGAGTGGTTGTTCGAATTATATAAACAGGAAAACATGGATAACTGTAAGTCAGAGAGCTATTCTAAAAGTTAGAAATGTTAGTTCCTAGAATCTAACCGTCGAGGGCCATGATTTCGGTAGGCGGATTGAGTATCATTTCAGGGGGGCAAGATAATCCGTAGCGGAACAATATCTTTTCGTTCTTCACCAGTGTCTCCGCCTTAATCCACTTCTTTTCGGCCCTCATCTCGAGGGCTAACCCCATCGCCCACTCCTCAAAATCCTTGTTCCTTCTCCTTTCCCTGATCAAGGGACCCTCGCCATGAATCAACCATTGCCGATGAACTTTGAAAATCCCCCCCGGAGCCCCCACAAAAAAATATTTTTCCTTCCAGTGCTCGCCATAAGAGGAAGATGGAGAATCTATCATCTTAAAACCTGATTTGGCCTGGGCGTAGTAAAATCCGTCTGTAGGCGACGAGCGTGGCGAACGGGCTACTTGTATCAAACTGTCAAAATTGATTATCGAGGGTGATTTTCCGAGGGCCCTCATTGTTATGATGAACGAGTTGATTAGGGCAATGCCGTTGGGCAGAATTTGTGAAGGGCAAAGCCCTAGATGGTGGTAAATGATGACGGCATCATGAGCGATGGGAAACCTCAGGCCCCCAGCCAGTACTGCGTCCCAATAGACCGTCATCATCCCAGGCGGTGGTCGATTGGCCCTCTCCCCTTCCTCAGGAAGTCTCATGGGAAACACGGCTTCATCCCAGTACGCTTTTGCCCTCAACCCCTCCAAATCCTCGAGGGTCAGAATACTCTCAATTTCGTCGGGCGATCTGTCCGTCTGGTGGCGGTTATCTTGCCTTACTCGAGTGGCAGGCTCCTTGCCTCTCCGCTGGCGCCTCCTGGAAGGTTCAGCCTCGAATGGACGCCCGGATGGCCCCGCTTCACCCTCGGGAGCCGCCATTGCCACTGTGATCCTGTGATCTTGGGGTCTCACAGCACTGTTCAAAACAGGGAGTGCTCTCTCCCCTTGTCTCAGCATCTCCATCACATTGTCCATCTCCTCAAAAAGACCTTCTTGCTCACCGGGAGCACGCTCGTTCATCCCTTGAACAGTGGCGTTCACCTCCTCCTCGCCGGCGTCAACTGGAGCCTGGGCCACCGATATTGCCATGGGGATAACTTCACCTCCTGGGTGCGCCATAATTAGAGGAACAGCTACGGGGACATCGCCATGAGGGGAAGAGCTCCCCACCGACATCTCCTCAATCTCCCTTACATAATCATCGGCTTGATTTCCGGCCATGATCAGTTTTCAAATTTTGGGAATAGGATTTCTAACAGAGAGCTTAAGGAAAGATAAACTTTCTGAAACAAATTCAACGATGGATAGTGGTTTCTCCTTCAGGGGTTTGTCTCACACAACCTAAAGCTAATGTTAGTACGGGGAAAATCAGAAGAAGAATCAGGAATTTTTACCTAAGATGTGGAGAAGAAGAAATTCGCCGAAGCAAAGGACTCTTGCTATGGATATGCTTGAAGGAAGTCTGAATGCGTGAAAAAAGCTCCCAGAGCCCTGCAAGCCCTTATTTATAGGGGAGATGGAGCATGGATTGGGGTTGAAATTTCAAAAATGCAATCATTTCCCGCCTAGGAAACCCCCCACTTTTGGTAACCGCCTCACGTCTCCCGGAGTCCACGCGCCCACGTTCCCACTCAGCATTAAATGCGGACTTGACAGCATTTAATGCGATGTCAGTTTGTGTCCGTTACAGAAGGCTAGCAGTCTCCTCGAGGGTAATGCCCCGTCCCTCGGATATTTGAAATTCAGGATCCCTCCTTTATAAATTCTACAGTACGCTCGATGCGATACTACAGAATTTGGGGGGCAAAATGATGAAGCCTGAAAATCACTCTCGAATCAGAGCCGTCCACGTGGCAGCACACCGCTGACTAATACCCTGACGCTCGCCTTGGTGGGCTCATGGGCCTTCACGCCGCTCAAATTGCCAGCTAATGTCATCCATCAGTCAGCGGATGACCATTCGGACCAAGGGCCCTAACCAATGGGTTTGACGCTCGGATAACGGCCCTCAAGGTTATCCTTCACAGGGAAGCACCCACATGAGGGCCCCACTAATACGCTCGGTATTCCGACGCTCAAGGATCATATATCGCGAGGAGGCCACCCATGCATTCTTCGAGCGTCACCAACGTTCGGGCATGTCCATGCCCCGTTTCGTTGGATCCGAACCTCGGCAGAACGAATCTTAGGCCCATCCCCCGCGTAACCCTCGTCAACAACCTCTGACACAAAAGTACTGTGCACCGCGCACCTGACACGCCGTCACCCTTTTCAGGGATGTCATTCTCACTCCACCAAAGTCTGACGCGTGTTAGGGCAACACAGGTTTGGGACCACATGGTCAATTTACCCATTTACCCCCATCCCTAACATATAAATAGGAGAGAAGCCATGCATTCTCTCCCAAGTGATCATCTGCATACTGAACCACACACGCTGTTCTGGGCATTTTCTCGTTGATTTTCTCAAGCTTTTCATTTCGCCACAGTAACACTACCTTTGTAGCTTGCACACTTGGTGTTATCCTAGCTGGAAGAACCCACGCTCAAAAGGAAACCCAGATCCTGAGGCTCTAACGCCTGTGATGGTTTTTCCCTTTTCAAACAAATTCTAAAGTGTTGTTGCATTAGGAAACTCAGATTCCTGCACCATCATAATGAATTATCTAGAAACTAATGAATTTTTGGATTATGAACTTTTTTTTTTTTTTTTCAATTTTACACCCTGTTGCTTTTTGTTTTTTCTCTTCTTTTTTTGTGTTCCGGTTTTCTACCTACTTGACCTACTATTTATAGATCAAAATTAGGGTTTATTCCCCTAATCTTTTAGTATATCTGATCTCTAAATTTGATCTTATCTATACGTATTTATAACTTGTTGGACACTCTTAGAACTACCTTCTCGTATCCTTATCTATAAACTTGTTTGTTGATACAAGGGAACAGATGACCTCTTTCGAACAGATGACTTCCTCCAATTTCGAACAATTCTACCAAGTGGGCTTATGAAGGGCCATTAGGCATGTCTTCCTCCATTTCGAAACAAGTCTACCAAGTGGGCTTATAAACAATGTTTTCAAAACCGGACCAGAGACCCAACCGGTAGCCTTACTGGTCACCGGTTCAACCGGTTCGATCGGTTCAACCACCGGTCGAACCGTTATGATGTAATAAATAAATAATTATTATTTTATTAGATTTATTGTATATATAAATTATGATATTGGAAATATTCATTAAGTTTTCTCAAAATTTTAAATAAAAATATATAATTTATGTGGTACGTTTCAAAATTTTAATATTTAAAATAAAATTTTTGATTTTCCTATCTACAGTTATATTATATAATTTAGTTCTATTACAACTTTGGAAATAAATATTATACATAAAATAATACAAATTGAAAAAATATATTTTTTTTTTATAAGGATATAGAAAATATATATAAATTCATGTCAAATTAAAACATTTTTCTCTTCACAAATTTACCGAAGGAAAGAAGAATAAAATGGACAGGCACATTTAAAACAAAACCCTAGAGTCCCTAGTGGACAACTCTATGGCCGCCGCTGCATCTTCATTTCTCTAGAAGTCAAACTTTGTTCTTCTTCCTTCTTAGGCGGAAGCCAACTCTTCCTGCAATCGCAGCAGCACAAATCCGGCGATCGCAGCAACGCAAATCCGACAAGCAGGATAACTTAGTTCATCTATTTTCGTCCATCTCCTTCTATTTTACATTTTGTAAATCTTTAATCATCATCCTTTCTCCTCCTCTATTTTTAACTTTTATAGATCTTCACTTTTTCAGTCATAAGGTGTCTCCGATCGCCGGAAAATGGCAGCCGGTAGCCGAAAATGAACACCGAAGAAGGGGTAGAAGATGCTATTTTCAAGGACCGGCGATCCGGTCCGGTTTCGGCGGCTGAAACCGCCGATTAACCGGCCGGTTTTTCCGGTCCACATCCGGTCCGAATCTGAGCGGCTTCATAGGGTCAATCGGACCGGACACGGCACCGGTCACCGGTTGAACCGGCCGGTCCGGTCCGATTTTCAAAACAATGCTTATAAAGGGTCATTAGTTCTGTCCCCAACACACCTTAATTTAAAATTTAAGGGAATCAATACAATTTTTTTTAAAAGTAAGGTAAAAAAATTATTTCTAAAATAACACATTTGAAAACACAAAAAAATATATATAAGAATATAATTAATTACTCGCCCTTGCCAAAGCACCAAATTTTAGCAACAGGCAATATCTTCACCATACTCCCTCCGATCCCCAAATCATCCGTGGTCGTCAAAAGTTAATAATAATAGCACATGTTACATCAATTTTCATGTATGACACTAAAATTTCTTTAGTTTCTTAAATTTCATAAAAGTTATTGTAATTACATCAATATTGAGTATATCAATAATTAGTGTGTGATGCGGATATAGAAGTACTCAATTTTAAGGATAGAGGTATTGAAATTTAAATAACTAAGTGGCTCTAGGGAAGGTTTGTCCATGCAAGTAGTTCAGTCAAGTACATTAAGCAAGTCACCCTAGTTCCACGTCAGGACTGTCATTGGGGGCAAGTAAAATAAAACAAAGATTTGAAACACTCGGATCAACAGGAGAGTATAACAGCTGTATTGAAATTTAAATAACTATTATATATGTAAAGGGGGAGTGAAAATAAAACTTTTCTCCGATAAAATCACATTTGGCTATCCACAAGTTATTGATAGAGACATAGACATCTGCTTTACAATTCTAGCAGAAACATGCTTCAGTCAGATATTTAAGATTGGTAAAAAAACGTTTAACGTACGTGGCCGACGAGAACACTACTAAAATAGATGATCCCTGAAAGAGTGAAAGGTGCTCACTTACGTCCAAAATTTTCTTATTTTAGGTTAGGGCATATTTGACAACGGCAATGAAGCCAACTAAGAAAATGGTGGCGTCGACAATCCTCGGCCACGTCGGAGCAGGGATTCCAATAGCAATGAAAAAAGCAGCACCGAAGAAACCGTTCCCAATTTTCCCCAGCATATCGGTTAGTCTACCACTACCGGAGGGGACAACGAATTTCTCCAGAAAAGTGGTCGCAAAAGCACATGCAACGGCCAGAGAAAACAAATGAAACGAGACAGGGAAATAATTGATATGTTTGTGCTCGTTTTCGAGCTGTAGAAACAGCAGCAGCGATTCAAATGACGATGTAAAGCATAGCCGGAAAACGAGTTCTGTGGAGGAGGAGGAGTTGGTGGTGCGGCGCCGGTCTCCACGTCCGGCTGCAGTCGTTGAAACAGCTGCGCGAGCAATCTCTGTTTCAGTTTGGGTGGAAAAGCTGCTACTGCTTCGTTCTTCCGCTTCAGAAACTCGAGGAATCGAACATATATATATATATATATATATATTCTAATCCAGTTACTTAATTATCTTACTCTTATCTAATGTATTTGCAGAAGTGAATCGAATGAACTTAAATAACTCGTACTCTTATCTAACATTATACAGAAAAATGCCGGCCGGTCTATAGCCGGCTGGCAAAGCCCGATCAGGGACGGCCATAATTAGTTTTCTTGTGGTGGATGCATAGTACAATGACACTCCTTAGTTTTTATAACGAAATTATACCACATTTTAACTCTTCCCACCCACCTTTCAAGTCCAAATTCTAAAACCTTTTCAGTTCAATACTAAAAAATACAATTGAAAAAGATGCGAAGCTTTTAAATCCACTGCTGCTTTAGAACTTGGAATGGTTATTAGAGAACCATTAATCACAGAGCTTTCAACGGTTAATTTCTATGGGCATTGTTCTCTCAAACAAAGAATCAAGCTAGCTACCTGTTAGAAGATTAGATCAAATCTCGGCACAGATATAGTTGCCTTACATTGGGGATTTGTCTTCCCGGATTTGTAGGGAACTTATGCTATTTATCTTAACATAATCAGTTCTAGTGAATTAATGAAATACAATTCTCGACCCTAAACTTAAACATGGTATCAGAGTCAGGTTTCGATCCATGAGACTCAGCCAAACATCATCGTCTCCAATCCTTTCTCAAACCAATTAGCCTTGACCAACTACAACAACCAAAACCATGGCAGAATAATCAGAAATCAAAACAGAACCAACCAACACAGAGCTCGCAATCCAAATCGCAAACCTGTCAAAAACCAATACCCAACCGAACCTGTCCAACTTTGACAATCTGTCAATTGGCTTCGTAGCTAAGTCTTAAAATTGTTTTCTGTTGGTTTGATTCAATTCGTTGAAAGTAATAATTCAAGTATAAAATATCGGTCCCTCGAGCTCAACTTGATTTTACCTCAATTAATTAAAGCTTGTGTGAGCGCAGTTTATTTGACAATTAAATCAAATTTAAAATAAATAAATAGATAAAATTATGTTATTTTAATCTTAGACTCTCAATAATCAGCAAGTCAGCCACTTATAATGCACAAACAAGGATATGCATACATGGACACAAATTTTTTGTAAAAATTTTCACTTATAAAGTGTCTGACATAATATTCAATATGACACGATAAAATTATATATATATTTTTTTGAAGTACTGTCGTGTATTAAAATCAATAACCAAGTGAACAAGTTGCTTGACGTTATTATTAGCAAGTTATAATTAGCTCTCATGGTTTCTATACGACTTCACCATTGCAAATAATTTGGCCCAAGAGAAGTCCAATGAATTAAATACTAAATTATTCCTCGAATTTGAATAGAACTTTATGTATTTGTCGATGAATTTGGTTTGGTTTGTGCCTGCTATATACAGGCTTCAGGCCTAAACCTTGGCCTATGAATTTTTATATTTTGAACTTTTGTTTAACACTCAGTCACTCACTATTTTTTAGCATTTATTTAGGAGATTCCAATTTTCTAATTCTCCAATATCCAAAATGAATACAATTTTGCAAAAATTCCTAAATAGAACGTTCCATGTCAAGTCAAGTAATGATTGGTAGCCTAAGTCACTTGTATTTTCTTTTATTTCCTGAGAACATACATAATGCATATGAACAGAAGTCAGAAATACACAATTGGACTATAATCTGTATTTCTTACACAATTAGAGAATTTTTTTTTTTTTTTTTAAACACACACACCCCAAGTGGCCAGAGGGATTTGAACTCGGGTCTTTGTCTTCGAGAATCAACCCTCAGACCACTTGGTCAACCCTTGTTGGCACAATTAGAGAACATATGAATATATATATATATATATATATATTAATAAAATTGCAAAATATATTAATAAAATTGCAAAATCGGTATACCAACTACCCCCAATTTGCAGATTTGGTACACGATCTTTTCCGGCGGCAAAAATACCCTTCAACTCCCCAAAAGTTGCAAAACAGTGCACATTTTCGCCGGAGATCCACTAACCCCTCGGAAATCCACCCTTTTTTGTTAAAACCGCTCATGACATGTCAGTTTAAGCCAGATCATTGTTATGTCAGCACCACGTATACAAAATTGTGCCAGCATGGAAATTACGTGTGATTTGAAACCAACACCTTCATCAGCCAAAAAAATTAATCCAAAATCAAAAATAAAATCCTAATTACCCCTGAGACGCTTTGAATTCCCACATAACCTCTCTCTGAAATTCTCCAGAACCTTTGAACTCCCATTTTCCCGTTTCCGAAAACCCAAAAGTTAGAGAGATTTGCTGCAAAATTTCACCATCCGAAGAGATAGAAAGCTTGTGCGTCGAAGATCTTGGGACATTAGCACTTGAAGAAGGCGACAATGGTGAGATATCGTGGCAAGGGCATGGAGAATGCCCCTCCGCCTCTGTATCGTAAGTTTTCTCAACCATCTTTGGCTCTTCTGTTGGTTTTTTTTTATTCTGTGAAATGAAACAGAATCCTGAGGCTTTGATCAAGTTATGCAGAGAGTATGTTGCTTTTTAGAAAGTTTGGAATATTTGGAGACATGTGTGGTCTTTGTGTCTTGTTAATGGTCCCCCTTTTTCAAGTTTGTGTGTTTTACTATTTGCATGTGACCCTACTTTGTTTTGGACTGTGGTGGGTGAAGAAATTAAATAATCCAAGCTTTCTCCATTAACAGATGCTTATTTTATGGTTGTCTCCATCTTTTGTACAGATCCAGAGTCCACATCTTTGACTTTGTCTATTCACTACAATGGTCAGTTAGAAAGTGATTGTTATGTGGGTGGTAGGGTGCGTAAGGTAGACTATGTGGACACAGAAAAACTGACATTTGATTGCTTTGATGAATACGTTCAAGATTTAATACAAGTTGGGACTAGGAAATTGGTCTACACTGCTGTTAAGTCAAGTCATATGTTAATAAAAAATGATGCAGAACTTAAAAAATATGGGAAAAAGTATCTGAAAGTGAGTAGGGAGTTTCCTTTGTTTGTGGTGACAGTAAAAAATGATGTGGGTAAAGAGGAAGTTAGAGTTGTTAATGAAGTTGGAGATGGTAATGCTAAGGTTGGGGTTGATGAAGGGGGAGTTGGGGTGGATGAAGGGGAAGTTGGGTTGGATAAATGTATACTGAATAATGAGAACTAAATGATACACCAGTAGGTGAACAGAAGTTTCAAGACTTTGACTTTATGGATCCTAGCATTCCTTTGCACACTCTCTCAGAAAGTCAATTCTTCATGAGAGTAGAGGATTCTCCAGAATGGTTAGCTGAATATGAGAGACGATTTGGGAAAAAACAAAATGTGGCTCACAATAATCTGCAAGAACAAGTTAGTCTAAGTGATTATACTAATTCTGATAGTGATGATGAGGACTTCTATGTTGATGATGAGTATAATTCTGCTGATGATGAGAATTTGCTTAATAATGTGTACAATGATTTGGCGAGTGAGCCAAAATACTCTGTGCAGAGAGATGTTTGTGATGGTACAAAAGTAGAGTGGTTAAACTTTGATGAAGTGGTCTGGGACCTATGATGCACGGATACGGACACGGCGACATGGACACGACACGACACGGATACGGCGACACGGATTTTTTCTTGAATTTCCCACGTGAGGAGTGTCGGACACGGTGTCGGACACGCGTGTCCGACACGACACGACACGACACGGCAAAATGATATTTTTAGGAGTGTCCGTGCATCATAGTCTGGGACAGTGAGTCAAATGATGAGGAGTTTGAAATTCCTGATAAGAGCAAGGACTCTGATGATGATAACCTTTTTAGCCATAATGTTAGTGACAATGTTGAGGTTGGAGAGAAGTATGATAATTGCGATGAGGGTGAAGTAAGTAATGGGGAGTATGAAGTTGAAGATGTTGTAGGTTGTGAAGCAGATGGGTTAAATCTGAATAGGGTGTCTGATGAAGAGGGTGGTGAGGTTGACTCTTTTATTGAGTTTAATGAGGCTAACACATTTGACCCTGAGTTTGATTTAGGCCAGACTTTCAAAAGTAAAGAGAACCTCAAAATGTGTGTAGATTCATATGCAGTTAAGACTAGGAGGAGCTTACCTTGCAGGAGATCTAACAGCAAGAGGGTTTATATTAGATGTAGTGAAAGTGGGTGTCCATTTAAATTAAATGTTGTCAAGGTGATCTGTACTACTCCAGAGAATGAAGAGGCCTGGGTACTTAGGGAGTTGTGTTTGGAACACACATGTGCAGAGTCTTGGTATGTAAGCAATGTGAATGTGAACTGGTTGGCAGAGAGATACATTGCCTGGTTTAAGAGTGATGCAAAGAGGAATGTTATGGGTTTTAAAGCAGATATTGAGAGGAAATTGAATGTAGAAGTTTCCAAGGATAAGGCATATAGAGCTAAAGCTTTAGCTCTTGAAAAACTTTAAGGTGATCCAAAATTGCAGTTCACTAAATTGTGGGATTATGCAGATGAGTTGAGATCAACTAACCCTGGTTCTACAATAATTCTGGGGACAGACAATGTGGATGGGGAAGTGAGGTTTGCTAAGTTTTATGTTTGTTTTTGGGCTATGAAAGAAGGATTTAAGAGTTGTAGACCAATCATTGGTGTTGATGGCTGCCACCTTAAAGGCCCTAATGGTGGAATCTTGTTAACAGCAGTTGGGGTGGATGCTGATAATGGGAACTTTCCCATTGCATATGCAGTTGTTTCTGTAGAAAACAAGGATAATTGGTCTTGGTTTTTCAGTGTCTTGAAAGTAGACTTAGATCTTGAGAATGGTGTTGGGTTTACTTTCATATCTGATAAGCAAAAAGGGTTGATACATGCATTACCTGAAATATTCCCAGCTGCAGAGATGAGGTTTTGTGTAAGGCATCTGGTTCTTAATATGATGTCTGCTGGAAACAAAGGTCTTGTGCTTAAAAATGCAGTTTGGAAGGCTGCAAACTCATGCACTGTCAGTGAGTTCAAGAGTGCAATGAATGCAATAAGAGATAGATTCTTAGATGCTGCAACATGGCTCCAAGATAAACATCCTAGGGAGTGGTCCAAGAGCCATTTCCTTGAGCACTGTAAGTGTGATATCAACCTTAATAACTGTTGCGAGTCATTAAATAGTTGTATTTTGGAAGCTAGAAATAAGCCCATAATAACGATGTTGGAGTGGATAAGAGAATACTTGATGAAAAGATGGAATCAATGTAGAGAGGCAGCTGATACATGGGAAGGTAATGTAATGCAAATTTTTTACTTTTATATTACTGTCAAGATTACTTTTAATTCATGAAGTGATGACTTTGCAATCTTTCTTTTGTTAGGACAAATTTGCCCACAGATTTCTTTGATTCTGCAAAGAAATGGTAAGAATGTTGGTGGCTACAGGCCAATCAAGGCCTCAAGGGTGCATTATCAGATTCAATGCAGTGATGGTGGGCAGTATGTAGTGGATTTAGGTGTTAGGACATACAGTTGCAGGAGTTGGCAACTGACAGGCATCCCTTGTCCCCATGCTTTGAGTGCAATAAACCACTCCAAGTTGCAACCAGTGGATTTTGTAGATGCATGCTATAATGTCAGTTCCTTTAAAATGGCATATTCTGGAGTGGCCATGCCTATAAGTGGACAGGATGTTTGGGTAAAACACTTTTTGTTCCACCATTACCCCCCAATTTTGGAAGAAGGGCAGGGAGGCCAACCAGGCTTAGAAGAAGGGGAAAAGATGAGCCTAGGGAGTCAAAGAAGAAAAAAAATAGAGGTTCAGTGATTAGGAAGTTGAGAAGGTTCCAGAAGACCATAAAGTGTGGTCATTGTGGGCAACCAGGCCACAATGCTCTGTTTTGTGAGCAGTTGCCAGCTAGTGCTAAGGCCAAAAGAGATAATATGATAAGAAGGGCAGTGAGTGTAAGCTTCAACCTTTAATTTGATACTATGCACATTTCCATTATTTCCACTGTAACAGTTCTATGTAAGCTTCTAACTGTAATTTGACAGGGGCATGGAGAACCTTCCACTGCACATGCAGATAGGCCAAACAATCATACAGCTGAAAATGAAGTCCACCCTGCATCTACACAAGAACAAGAGGCTGAACATGAATCTTTGCTGGACATACATCTATCTCAGGTACATTTTTTCCCCTTTCATAACATACATTGCTTGTTATCTGAGTGTAACACATTAACTTGTAATATAGGTCATCCACCAACCAATAAGGGTTGATCAAGAAGAACCTATTGTCAGTGAGCCAGTGCCTAATGAAGCACCTTTGTACAGCATAACTGATGAACCAACCTTACCGGGGCCTTCAATGTATGAGCAACTAAGTATGGGCAACAGTGGTCAAAAGTCAGGAAGAAAGAGACAGTTGTTTAGGGTTGAAGAAATACAAAGTGCCGCGAAAGAAGTAATCAAAAGAGGCAAGAAAGGCAAGCAATCAAGCAGGTTGAAATTGAGGGTACCACCAAGCCTAACTGATGAAGACATACTCCTCACCCAGCAGAGTGTTAGTAGTCCTATGACTACTAAAAAAATTGTCATGGATGGTGGAAAGAAGTTCTTGTCCTTGTCTTTGATGAGTCCGTGCCAGAGCAGCCCCATGGGCCTAGGAGGAGTAGTCGGGTTCCAAAGGCCAACCCACGCTATGACAATTAGAGGCCCAGCTTATTATTACTCTAGTTTATTATTTGCTGTTAATTATTTCCCTTATTCCGTAACCTAGGAGGAGATTGGTTTAAATACTTGTTATGTTGTTTTGAGACGGGAGTTTTTGGATATTATTGAATGGTTTTCTTGTTCCTTTAAGCAAGAACCTTATTGATACTTTTGCGATCACATCAATTGGTATCTAGAGCCAGCAGCGATCATATCAACGCTTCGCTCATCGCAACGATGGCAACCAACCGAGAACGATTGGATAGCCTGGAGAATTCTTTACAAGAGGTCAAATCATCGGTGCAACAGATTTCCGAACTGTTGACAGCGCAACACCTGAATCCTAGGAGGAGGGGAGCGAAACAGAAAAATCCCACTTTTGCTGAAGGCGAGTACTCGTCCTCCTCGGGCTCGAATTCGAGTAGTGAGACAGGGGACAACAGTTCTTATGCCGGTTCAGACACTTCGGTCCATAGCAAGCAATCCACTCGAAGCAAGGATGGGAAGAGGAAGAAGTGGCAACCGTTGAGGATGGAGTTTCCACGTTTTGTTGGGGATGAGCCGAGAGTATGGTTGGATAGAGCAAAACAATATTTTGCGAAACAGAAAATTCATGGCCATCGGAAGATTGAGTTAGCGTCGTTTTACCTGGAAGGAGAAGCGAATCAATGGTGGCAATGGTTCTCACATGCAAGTCGGAACAAAACGATGACTTGGAAAAGGTTCGAAAAGGGATTGCTACTTCGTTTCGGAACGTCTGAGTATGAGGATGCTAATGAAGCCATGAGTAAGTTAAGACAGACGGGAACCTTCCGCGAGTTCTTGAGCGAATTTGAGCGACTAATGAACCGCTTACCAGATTGGCCTCCTGGTGCGTTAATGGGAGCGTTTATGGCAGGATTAAAGGAGGAGATTTCGGGGGACCTTCGTTTGCTGAAGCCAAGGTCATTGCAAGCGGCTATGGAGTTAGCAAAGCGAAAGAGCGAACAACTTCAACGAGCCAAGAGAACCGGTGGCGCTAGTGCACCCCCTCGCACAGGTACTCGACAGGTGACTGCACCCCCGATATCTGGGGCGCTTCAACCGGCAGGCGGGACACAGAAACGGCTCACGTGGGAGGAAATGAAACAAAGAAGAGAAAAGAACCTATGTTTCAACTGCGATGAGAAGTTCACACCTGGGCATCGATGTCAAAACGTGCAGGCATTGCTCATCGAGTTAGAGGCAGATGACATTGAGGATGAAACTGTAGAGGAAGAGCAAGGGGGGAAGATAGAGGGGCCTCAAGTTTCCATCCATGTCGTGATGGGAGAATCAGGGAACCGTACCATGCGACTCCAAGCTATAGTGAACAACGAACAAGTAAGTGTGCTTGTGGATAGTGGCTCTAGTCTTAATTTTATCAATCCTTACATTGCTGCTCGTTTGAGGTTGCCGGTTACTAAATGTTCCCCATTGATTGTCAAAGTTGCTAATGGAGAAAGGTTAGTCTGTCACGAAAAGTATGAATTCATTCACCTAACTTTACAAGGGGTTCAGTTCCAAGTGACCTTATTTGCCTTGCCAATTCGAGGAATTGATGTGGTACTGGGGGTACCGTGGTTAGAAAGCTTGGGGCCAATTACTATGGACTACCGATGCATGACGATGGATTTTAAATTGGAGGGTCGTCAAATTAGAATCCAGGGGTCCACGAGTAAGGGAGCTGAGGGAGGAGAAATGCGATCAATAATACATGAGTGGGTCGCGGGAGCTGAACTATTTCTAGTATTGCTGACCGAGGAAATCAATGTGTGCGAGGTATCACAGGAATCTCCGGGTCTCGATCCCACTGAATTGCAAGGGCTTCTAACCGAATTTGCAGATGTGATGGCAGAACCAAAGAAACTACCACCATCCCGTTCGAATGATCATCGGATTCAGTTACGGGATGAAAGTAAGCCGATAAATGTGAGCCCTTACCGCTATGCTCATTTTCAAAAGAATGAGATCGAACGTCAGGTTGAGGAGATGTTGCGGTCTGGCTTGATCCGACCGAGTCGGAGCCCTTTTTCTTCACCGGTTTTATTAGTTAAGAAAAAGGACGGGACATGGCGTTTCTGCACAGATTATCGAGCCTTGAACGAGGCCACTATCAAGGACCGTTTTCCAATCCCTACGGTGGAGGATATGCTCGACGAGTTACATGGAGCGAAATACTTTAGTAAGCTTGACTTGAGGTCAGGTTACCATCAGATTCGGGTCCATCCAGACGACATCCATAAAACGGCTTTTCGGGCTCATAATGGACATTACGAGTACTTAGTTATGCCGTTCGGCCTATGCAATGCCCCTTCGACATTTCAAGCAGTGATGAACGAGATTTTTAAACCCTTCTTGCGAAAATTTGTCTTAGTATTCTTCGACGATATTTTGATATATAGTACTACGTGGGGCGAGCATTTGCAACATTTGCGAACGGTTTTGACGGTGCTCCGAGAGAACACCTTCTACATTAAACCATCAAAATGCTTCTTTGGGCAAGAGGAAGTGGAGTACCTCGGCCATTTTGATATCCCAACAAGGGGTGCGAGTGGATTCCCGGAAGATTGAGGCCATGGTTAATTGGCCAGCTCCGAAGTCAGTATCGGAATTGCGTGGTTTCCTTGGGCTAACTGGGTACTACCGGCGGTTCGTACAGAAATATGGAGAGATAGCAAGACCCTTAACCCAGCTATTAAAGAAGGGGCAATTCGATTGGGGGGTACAAGCCGATAAAGCATTCGAGGAGTTAAAAAAGGCGATGTCAACAACGCCGGTACTAGCCCTCCCCGACTTTTCGGAGGAGTTCCAAATCGAGACGGATGCTTCCGGGTTTGGTATTGGGGCAGTTCTATCACAGAAGGGACGACCGATTGCTTTCCTTAGTAAGGGGTTGAGTCCGACAAAACGAGCATGGTCAACCTATGAGAAGGAGATGTTGGCTATTCTTGAAGCAATACGGTCTTGGCGACCTTATTTACTCGGACGCCGCTTTACTATCTGCACTGATCAAAGAAGCCTTCGGTACTTGTTGGAGCAAAAGATTTCGACTCCGGAACAACAAAAATGGATAGCGAAACTTCTGGGCTTTGACTATCGAATCATATACAAACCCGGCAAGGAGAACAATGCGGCCGATGCGCTATCCCGACGTAACTCTAAGGAGGAGCTTCTGGCTATTTCGTTTCCGCAAGTAACCATATGGGATGAGCTCCGCCAAGCCACCCTGGTTGATGCTAAACTTCAGAAAATTATGGTGCAGCTACAGCAAGATCCCACGAGCTTAAATGGGGTCGAAGCACGCGCGGGGCTGGTAATTCGCAACCGTCGTATTGTGATCCCGGCCAACGAACGTTTGCGCCTTCAACTGTTGCAACAATTCCATGATACAGTGGAGGGGGGGCATTCAGGAATCCTACGTACATATAAGAGGCTTGCTCGCCTATTCACTTGGGAGGGTATGAAACGGGATGTGGCTCGATTTGTGAGTGCTTGTGATGTGTGCCAAAGGAATAAATCGGACAGTCGAGCACCGACGGGTTTATTGGAACCACTTCCCATTCCATCGCAAATCTGGAGCGAATTGACAATGGATTTTATTGAGGGCTTGCCCAAGTCGAAAGGGAAGGATGTTATATTGGTGGTAGTCAATCGATTGTCGAAGTATGCACATTTCATGCCACTAACCCATCCTTTTTCAGCTAAGGATGTAGCTGAAATTTTTATCCGAGGGGTCGTTCGCTTACATGGGTTGCCTAACTCCATCGTTTCGGATAGGGACAAGGTTTTCATGAGCCACTTTTGGCGTGAGATATTCAGGCTTCAAGGAACCCAACTGAGGAACAGTTCGGCATATCACCCGGAGACCGACGGCCAAACCGAGGTGGTTAACCGTTGCCTCGAACAATACCTTCGTTGTTACGTATACCATCAGCCGCATAAATGGGAAGCTTTCTTAGCTTGGGCAGAATACTGGTATAACACGAGCTATCACAGCTCCATCGGCATGACCCCTTTTGAGGCTGTGTATGGTCGACAACCCCCACTCTTGCCGTACTATGAACCGGGCTCCACCGTGGTTCAAGAGGTTGAGCGTACATTACAGAGTCGAGATGCGATACTTCGGGAATTAAAGACTAACCTGACAGCTGCACGAAATCGAATGAAACAGAGTGCTGACCGACATCGCCGCGAGGAAAGTTTTGAGATTGGGGATTGGGTCTACCTGAAGTTACAACCGTATCGGCAACAATCCGTCTTCAAAAGAGTGCATCAAAAGTTAGCCAGCCGCTTCTATGGGCCGTATCAAGTCGAGTCCAGAATTGGGCCTGTGGCTTACCGCCTTCGCCTTCCCGATACAGCTAGGATTCATCCAGTCTTTCATGTGTCGCTATTACGTCGGAAGGTGGGTGATAATCATACCACTGCTCCATCTTTGCCACCGTATGGAGAAGATGGAATCATTCGTGTGGAGCCAGCTGACATTCTGAAGGTTCGATGGATAGTGGATAAAAATGGGGGGAGAGTTCAAGAAGCTTTGGTTCAGTGGAGGTCTCTCCCATCAGAAGATGCAACGTGGGAACCGGTCTCCATACTGTTGCAGCAGTTTCCGGAGCTGAACCTTGAGGACAAGGTTCGTTTTGAAGGGGGGGAGAATGATGAGTCCGTGCCAGAGCAGCCCCATGGGCCTAGGAGGAGTAGTCAGGTTCCAAAGGCCAACCCACGCTATGACAATTAGAGGCCCAGCTTATTATTACTCTAGTTTATTATTTGCTGTTAATTATTTCCCTTGTTCCGTAACCTAGGAGGAGATTGGTTTAAATACTTGTTATGTTGTTTTGAGACGGGAGTTTTTGGATATTATTGAATGGTTTTCTTGTTCCTTTAAGCAAGAACCTTATTGATACTTTTGCGATCACATCAGTCTTGAGTTCTTTAGTTTCTAAACTTTATTAGATACAATGCTACTTTTTTGGCAGATGTTTATGTTGGCATTCACATTTTGAACTTGCACTACTAAACAAGTTATATGGTGCAGCTTTTGTATCCACAAGAATGCATGTTCTGTCTGGATATTATGGAACCTCTATGAATGCCTTTTGATTTACTCAAGTAATGTGAATACGTACCAGTTATTACATTACTCTCCATTTTACTTATTCAGTTTTTATACTTTTTATGTGTTATCTTTGTGGATCATTAAAATTCAAGAGGATAAACAATCAATGAATTCGAAGCTTCAGAGATATAAATCATAAAAACAAGCCAGAAACATAAGTTCATTCATTCAAATTCCGGAAACATAAGATTCATAAACATTACTGCCAACTTAAATCCTTCAACTAAGGATTACACCCTAGATCAACATCAAATGTACATGTTTATAAACCAACAGTTTTTCCCTTCCCTACAAGCATCACAACCAACAAACAAATCACCACACACGCTGCAAGACAAGTTTGAGTGTGTTTCTCCAACTTCATGTTGGCTTCACGAAGGCTCATTTGCAATTTCTCAAAATCTTCCTCAAGGCGGTTAATTTTCTTCAGCAACCCAGGAATGATAACCTTGGATCTATCACACATTGGAGGATCACACCACCTAAAGAATTTGCATCACTGTACGCACAAAAGAAGCCAAAAACAGATATTCAAAAGTGTACATCATAAGTTTCATGATTGGGAATTTATTTGGTCAATTTAACCTGAGATTGGCATGATATGAAGCGGCGCCCTGGGTGGTCTCCTCTCCAAGCAGTTCGAACAGCTGCTGCCTCTCCACAGAAACACAAAACTCTTTCATGAGTTTCAAACCATCCTTGCCCTCGTGTGCTTGAATCACTAGCTGCGCTGTAAGTTGCCATTGAAGGGATGATGTTGGAGCTTCTTGGTATTATGAACAAATGATAATAATTCAGCCATTAAATATTTAAGTCAACAATGTTGGGGTGGCTTGCAATTTTCCCGATTTGATGGTAATGGGAGGGAAAATTTCCCCCCAAAAGTTATATAAATATGTGTCATTTTCTTTTATTTTTACTCCAAGTTTTTGCCACTTGTACAGTGGTTTTCCACGTTGGTATGGTGGTTTGGCCACATAATTAAAAATATTGCCACATATGATTGCGGGTCGGATTTCCGAGGGGTTAGTGGATCTCCGGCGAAAATGTGCACTGTTTTGCAACTTTTGGGGAGTTGAAGGGTATTTTTGCCGCTGGAAAAGATCGTGTACCAAATCTGCAAATTGGGGGTAGTTGGTATACCGATTTTGCAATTTTCCCTATATAACAGGTTAGGAGATCAAACACTACATGAAATAAATACCCCCAAATTCAATATATACATATATTTATACACAATATATATACATACATATATACATATAATACCCGATGTCAAATCATGCAATAGAAACCACAACCAAGGTGACGACGACAATGGCGGCGTATATGATCCTTAGCCACATCGGAGATGGGATTAAAATTGCCAGAAAAAATGCAATGGCGAAGAACGCTTTTCCAGTTTTGTTGAGCAGATCGTATAATCTGGCACTGTTGGGGCCGACGACGAATTCCGGGACAAAAGTGGTGACGAAAGCACAGGTGATGGCGAAAGAGAACAGATGAAACGATGCCGGAAAATACTGAAGATGACGGCGATCCTGTCTTTGCTGATCCTGCAGTTGCAGAAACAGCAGCAAAGTTTCCATTGCTGAGGTAAAACAGAGTGTGATAAGTATACCTGAAAACGTATTAGATTGGGGAGAAACTTCAGTGCTGCCGCTGCCGGTTTCTATGTCTTGGGCGAAGCTCCGCCATAGAAACGGCGGCGATAATCTTTCCTTTAGACGGACGGAAAAGGCTACTGCTGTTAGTATTTTCTGATTGAGAGAGAGAGAAAAAGTTCACGCGTACTTTCCACGTGAGGAATATAGAAATTCATTATATCAAAGGGTATATGAGCTTGTGAAATAATATCAGAAAGCAGGCATCGCGGTCTTAAATAAACAAGGTACATGCCACAGTACTCTTCTCCCTCTAATCAATACCATAAGAAAGTGAATAATTATATTTATCGTGCGATTAATTAGATTAAATTAATATAATTAAAAAAATGTCATTGAAATTTATAGTGTGATTAATAAAAATTTAAAAAAAAAAACTAGATTAAATTAAAAGTATAATATATTAGTATACTGATTGGTTAGAGTTCGAGTAGGATCTATACACAATTTTCTCTCTCTTAAAACGCGCGTACACGTAACTTATTGAAATTTTGTAATAAGTCCCCCTGTGCCCCATGCTGGCCATGCATATGCGGGGGAATCACGAAAAAAGTAAACCTTGGAATCTAGTAGGTTATTTTTCAATAATAAAAAGATAAAAGTTAATAATTTTTCGTATTTAAATCTTTATAACGAACTTGAATGAGTTTTGGATCATATTAAAATATATTTTGATCATTTTATTCATTTATTGTATCACTTTTATCCCCATAATTTTAAAAGTAACATCTTGAGTCCTTATAATTGATAATCCTTTTCATTTAAGTTACCAAATATTTATATTCAATTATTTTATTTAAAATGACCAAAAAATAATAATAATAATAATAATACGTGCAATAAGATCTGGACCTGCGATCAATGGCGGTGGCGTATACTATATTTGTTATTTATTTCGTTTAGTAAAATGAAAACACAATTTTAATTTTAGATAGAATCTAATTTATCCATTTTATATTTTTAAATTTCAGTAATAATTTCTTAAATCAAAAATCTCTGGGACAACGGCTCAACCCCCAACTCTACAGATTACTTAGACAACGGCTCGATATATCCCTGCCTAGTTCGATTAGTGGCTACCTCTAAAGCACAGACACGCCTAAAAAATGGCCCGTGCAGTGTCCGACACGTGTCGGACACGGACACGGCTCGGACACGGCACGGACACGTGTCGGACACGGCTGAAGGAGTGTCCGAAAAAAAAAAAAAAAAATTGGGACACGGTGTCGGACACGGCGAGGTGGAGTGTCCGACACGGCTCGCACATGGCGGAGCAAATTTGATCATTTTTTTATGCTTTTTTTAATATTTTTTTAATTTTTTGGAGAGAAAATTGAAATAACAAAACTTATTTTAGTTTTTAATATTATATATTTTTATAAATATTTTATGTTACATAGATTATACTTATAAAATATTTTTATTTTTATATAAAATATCTTTATTTATATATAAAATATATTTATTTATATAAAATATAGCCGTGTCGGAGCCGTGTCGTGTCCTAAAATTTTGAAAAAATCCGTGTCGCCGTGTCCGTGTCGTGTCGTGTCCGTGTCGCTGTGTCCGTGTCCGTGCAACATAGGTGGCTACGTGGTCGCTAATCATTTATGAAGTGATATGAGTGACCGACCATGTATTTAATGCATCGGAATAGTGTGTCAGCTGTTAGCCTATGCACGCTACATGGCGGACATCACTACTCCACGTTGGGTTATAAATACCCTTTCATTTATTCCAACCGATAAACACATTTAATATGCATTACTCTTATTTGATCTATTTCATTCGATCCTGACCAAATCACTGATTTGAGCATCGAAATGTGAATCCCGAAAATAATCTCATTTTATCCCGGGATGGTCTCGAGCTCACGCTTATTCACTCTTCCAAACAACTTTCAAATCGAACTGATAACTCATTATTTCATCATCTTTATGATTGAATTATATCTCGAATTATGCTTGAATTGATATTATTTTTAGTAGCTAAATTTTTATTTTAGTAGCTAAGTTTTTAAATTATCTAGCTAGGGATTATAGATTCGATTTGGATATTGTGAGACCTAAACGTTTTTATTAATTTGAGTTTATTCATGCATTTATCTTATCTCCGTGTTTCGTGTTTATTGTGATTAGGCAATTTCGGGATAGTGCACGATCTCCAGGTTGTTTAATTTGCATATAGTCATTCATGATGCTTGAAGTGTATGTAAAGTTGATAAATTATGGTAAATTAGTGACAGGGTTTTAGCGATAGAATTCCTCGTTCACTAAGGGATTTGATAATCTAATTTAAATCTTGCGTGTGTCACGACTTGGATGATTAGGGTTGGTGTTTTTATGGTTCTTAACGCTGCGAATTCATTAAAGTGTCTCTATCAACTATAGTCAATCTGTCTGAATAACTTGAATTTATCCTTGAGTCGATGATCAATATAACAATTCAAATCGAATATCTCTGGCTAGGTAATTTTCCCCTCTGATTGATTTAATCCTACGTGATCTTACTTGTTTAGTTTTAATTGGCTTTTTAATTCTTGTTATTTTATTTTAATTGCATACTTTAATTCTAAAAACTCAAACCCCCCCCCCCCCTCCCCCATTTTTAATTGTTGCTTTTTGTGAATTCCTTGAAATTTTTAGAAATAAATCAACCAGTCTCTGTAGGTCGACCCTGTTTGTACTATACTCTGTGTTTAGTCGCTGAATAGGAATTTTATTTATTTTTGACGGATTTGACACCTGTCACGAACAGCTTCCCAAAATATAAATTCTTACGTGTGTGTTATGTTGCTAGACCATTTATTGAAATAAAATAAAAGAACTAATACTTAATTAGCATTTTTTAGATGTCATTTTTAGAATATCGGGAAAAAGTGATATAAATTTAAAATTTTAGAGATTCATTTTAAATATAAATAGTAAAATAACCCAAAATTCCTTTCAGACTAGTTAAAAATTCACTAGAATTTAGTTAGAATAGCTTAAGTAAGACGAATTATTTACTTTAAGGAATTAAGTATTATTTTAAAACATTGAACACGAAGATAATATTAAATTAGAACTTAAATAATCTTTAATTCACGTTGTCAATATAACATGTATACTAGATATATATATAAGTAAAACTCTGTTACAGACGTCAACTATATAAAAAGACTAAAATATTAATAAAAGAGGAACATTTAGCCTTAAATCTTATACTTATAATGAAAAATGGAAAGGGAAGACAGAAACTGGTGGCCTGTCAGAAAACGAGTGAAGAGATAAAAAAGAGGGTATTAAATTACACGCTATTAAGCTTCAATTGATTAACGCTTGACAAACCCTTGACATTGAGGCACATAAACCACTAGATATGTGAATTTACAACAAAATAAGGTAAAAAAAGTTATCGCCTGTCTCTTATTTGATGAAGTCAGTAATATGTTATTAGTCATGAACACATTTAACGTGGCTTGTAATTAAAAAATTATACGTGATTCCTACTTAACCGATTAGAATCTCTCTCACTTTTCTACTCTCCTTGTTCTTTGCTTTCTACCTAATGTTACTTATATAACAGATGAGTTCTTTTAGAGTCTGGGTCTACTCGATAATATTATTCTCCCAAAATCCTTTCAATCTTAAATTTTCTTTCTATGTCCACACGTTCACCTCTCATTTCCGAACTCTTCTTTTAAGCTCGCCCCCAAATGTTCTTTCTCTAAATCTCTCATGTGTCTCCATCTAGCCACATGTACTTGTGAGGTTTTGACCTCATCAATAGGATTATGTGATAAAGCAAAGCCATAGATGGACATTTTCCATATGAAGAAGCAGATAAATGTGTGCTAAGTTAATAATATACGAAAATGGAATATTTATACGATACAATAAATTTATAATATAAGAATCATCTGATGCAATACCAATAAATAATATTTTTAAAAATAGATCCAACATTATTATATATCATTTTATCACAATCATGTTTCCCAATAAAACTCTGTCGAATGAGACATCGTTTTATATTTGGAACTTGGTAGTGCAAAGTCGCCCCAATTACTGCACATATATTTTGGGAAGTGTCAAAAGAATGATATATATTGGAAATAGAAATATGTCCTAAAATTATATCTTATAGTTTATTTAAATTTAAAGAAACAAAGATTCCACACTAGCGGGAAAGCAGTGGCGGAGCCAAAAATTTTATTTAGTGGGGTCGACCAAAGCATAATACTAAAGAAAAATCTCAGAAAATTTTTTTGATACGGTCTTAATCATTAATAATTTATTATATTGACCCTCATTAGTATTAACTTTAATTTTGGTGAGAGGGGTCAATAATGGAAAATCTAATAAGATTACATATACATATATTAATATAATAAGAAAAAAATAAAAAATTGAGGGGGATCAATTGTATCCTCTCACCACGATGTGGCTCCGCCACTGCTGGAAAGTGTAATAAACTAATGAGGTACTTCGTGGCATACCAGTTATAACTGTCAGATTTCATCAACTATAACTGTTCATTTCTTGAAAAGAGATATTTTTTTAGCTTAATTAATGCGATAATTAATATGCTTGTCTTTTTCCTCCAAACAAGTTTATAGGCCATAGCTGATGGGAAATTCTAGCTTAAATTTAAAATTCAATAAATTATAATAATAAATATATAATATTTGTAATTTAATTTATTATTATTTTTTAATTTTTTATTAATTATACGATGAATATAAAATATTTGTTCTACAATTATGTCGATTTGAACAAATCAAGTTCAAATAAAAAATTAACAGAGGAACGAAAATCACTAAGCGCGTGCTGAGGTTCACTTTATTTTCTTCAATCTTCCATGCAAGTATCACCATATGATATAATACAATATAATATTATACACATATATTTTTATTATTAATTTCTTTACGATAAATATCTTTTTTTGGTTTTATATCCATTTTTTTAAGCTAGAGTAAACCACAAATAAAACTCTTTAAAAAAAACTTTTTAATAAATAAATTTCGACTCCCTGACTTTTTATATAATAAATATCGTACACAACACCGTAAATTAAAACAGTAAAAATGCATAAAAATAGAATACTTAAGCACAAAGTATACAACTACCGAGGCATGCAAAAGATTGTGGTCTGGTAAACGCCACAAACCTTACATTACAAAAGGAATTTGACTGCTATCTCCAGCCGAGTCATAGACTCCAACATATATAACAATTAACAAGCGAGAGCATAGCACTCCCAGTCTCCCATTTATTTATTTTATTTTATATTATTTTTCTTAAATGGAAACAAGTAAATCAATTAATTAATAAAAATCCTAAAGTAATAAAAGATTGGGGCACAACCGAGATGTTAGAAGTTAGAACTAGAGATTCATTTCTTATCAAATATCCTTGACATATATAGTAGACTCTCCAAATAAAATTATCCAACTTAAGTAAACAAAATTGAGTTATTTATTAATTATTTTTCGTAATTTCGTAAAACATTATAAAATTATAAAGGAATTTTTTCAAAAGTGGGTCTTCACCTTTGGTTGGTTTTCTTTCTGGGTCCCACAAGATAGTTCAGTTTAGGTTTTAGTGATTTAGTCTCTTGGCATCTTTTTAGTCAATTTTCTCAAAATCTCATGATTCTCATATCCACTATTTGATTATTCTGGAATGAAATTTACCCAGCATTTTAAAAGAAATGTGGGACAATCCGTAAATGCCCAGAAACTAGTGCAATAACGGGGAGTAATAATGGAGTTTTACTTATCCAATTATATGGCTAATTCAGTTTTGATCTCCCATTTTTAAATTTCATTAAAATGATAACCCAATTATAAGTGTTTTTTTTTAAATTTGATCCTTTCGTTAATTTAATCGTTAAAACGTGATGGAACCCTAATTTAAATTATATTTTAGCGTTGTTTTTTCCTTTCCCACCATCTTTCATGCTTGTTCCAACAGAGTAAGGTTTGAAACACTCCATGTCAAGTGGTTCCAGTTTTTGTTGGAGTTTTCCACCCAAAAAAAAAAGTTTTTGTTGGAGTTCCCGAACTCCAAAATTTCCGATTGAGCAAGTTTTTTTGCAAATTTGGGAACAAATTTCCCTTGAGAACATTATGGATGGATATGTGTGTGTATGTATATTATTTTGTCTCCCCTTTTGTGGCCGCTAGCAAGACATGGTGAAAATGGGATCACTAGTCGATCGGATTGTTTGAAGTCTTGGTTAACTACTCGGTTCTTTTTATGGTGTGATATAATATTGCTCACGAACAATGCTGCTTGTTCTTGAGTGGAAACACCCCTAATGCCTAGAAAGCCCCCAATTTGATCAAGCAAAATACAAAGTCTACCAAAAATATATTTTCCTAATCTTAGGTTTTTAATACAAGCCATGTTGGTGGTATTAATCAAATCATTCAAATGTCCAACATATCCTATGTACTGTTCAAACTATATTGCCTTTCGCTATCAAAACGACGCCTATGCGGACATCGAACAAATCTAAAGGTATGAAAGTGTCCTACAACTGAGAACAAAGAGTTTAAGCAATTGTAGAATAACAACGAGAAGATTATAACCGAGATTTCAATCGATTAAAGTAAATGGGGTTAACTGTCATTTTATTTTCATTGAAGAGAGTTACCTGGGCAGGTAACCCTGCCCTAATACTGCATGATCCCAACAGGAGCAATGGTCATGGATGGTGTGCATATTTAACTTTTTATTCATAAATAATTAATGAAAGCAATCTTCATCTTACCAAACTCAAAAGTGCACGGTTTTTTCAGTTATATTAATTTAATTATTTAATGATCTCCTATATTTATATATTTATGTATGTATATAGGTGTTTGTAGGAGATATATTATTATATTTATAAATATTGGTCATTGCCAATTGCTATTTAAATGATACGGTAATATAACTTGAGCCTCACACGTGCCTCCATATTAAATCATGTTAGATTATAAACTGAGAATGGGGAATGTAGTTTGATTCCAACGTAAAGACAACAGACAAAAGTCACAAAACATTTACAATATCGATCTTTCCTTTAATTTCCATTGTAATACGTAGTGCATATAAACAGAAATACATATTTCATATTTGCACTCTCCTTTCTCTCTCCTGTTTTGACATCGCGCCTAGGGTTTCAACATGTCAGAGCCGCCGCCATCGGCGGCCGTTCCTCCGCCGGTCCTGCCTAGGCCAGCACCGGCAGACCAGTCACAGCCTGGCCTAAACGTAACGAAAGACACTACCAACGCTGCTCAGAGGACCTATGCGGCCGCTTTGGCTTCAGGAAGACGATCTGCAGTGACAATAGCAAACCAGAATCGTACTACAACACCTCAAACCCAGCGCAGTAGGGTTCACGTTTTCAACCGTCCAGATCAAGCGCGCAGATACGGAACAGTCTCTGAACGAAACGGCCTCACCCATATCCAATTTTCAGAAGCCGAAATTGACAGGTTATCACAACCTTATAAAAATGCTCTTGTTGGTAAGTTCTCACACGGCTACCCCTCAATGGCACGTCTGCATGAACTTTTCATGGAACTTGAGTTGTCGGGTGAGTTCAAATTGGGTTTGTTAAATACGAAACACGTTCTGATTCGATTGAATAGTGAGGAAGATTATACCAAATTGTGGCTAAGAAAAATTATCTTATTTGATGGTTTCCCTATGAGAATCTTTAAATGGTCCCCCACTTTTAACCCCCAAATAGAATCTTCTATTGTCCCTGTTTGGATACGTTTTCCAGGTATGCGGACACAATTCTTCGATGAAGAAGCTATCTATGATGTCACCCGCGTCATTGGAGAACCGCTGTGTTGTGATGAGGGTACCTTCGAAGCCAACAGACCGGAATTCGCTCGGGTTTGTGTTGAGTTGGACCTCCTCAAGCCACTCAAACATCAGATAACTCTCGGTTATGCGCGGGGGGGGGGGGGGGGGGATACAAATCCAAGACATCATCTATGAAAGATTGCCTGATTATTGCACGAAGTGCTGCAGGCTAAGGCACAAGGAAGAGGAATGCTATGGGATAGATCAAGCAGCACAAAGAGAACAACAAACTGATTTAAGGGATGTAATTGACGGAAAACGTGGAAAAGAAGTTTCTGCCAAGAAGAAGAGTGGCCCAACACAGCACATTCCTAAAAGGAAAGTCAATGAAAACACACAGGGAACTGAACAAACTGACATGGTTAGGAAGAATAATGATGTTGAGACCAAGCATCAAGGAGATGACG
Organism: Lantana camara; assembly: GCA_037501455.1. Lineage (NCBI taxonomy): Eukaryota > Viridiplantae > Streptophyta > Magnoliopsida > Lamiales > Verbenaceae > Lantana > Lantana camara. The sequence continues at coordinate 27,880,615 of CM074863.1, forward strand.
GTAAAAATAGGAGCAAACAATTGAGCCAAAATTCCACAAAAACTTGGGTGGAAAAGAGTTTTGGCAAGGTGCTTAACAAAGAGACTGAGCGGGAAGATATGGCTGATCAAACAAACCTGGGACTTGTACAGGTGACCGAGGAAATCGATACGGTGAAAACGGTGATAGATGCCAACCCAGAATGCTTAGAGACAAATCAAGAAACTGCTGCTACGGATCGGGGGTCTGATAAAACAGTTAAGATTAACTCTATTGAGATTATCCTTCCTATCTCTGAGCCTGAGGATAACAACAACCTAAGAGAAACATCAGAAGTTGACCCAGACGAGATTGGGAGGGGGGGACCTAGAACAATCGGACAGTGGCCAGGTGTCGGATGATGATGAGTTACAAGCTCAGAAAAGCCAAGCAATCTTAAGAAGATCCAATTCTATGGAAAATGTCGAAAAAAGAAAAGACGACCCGAAGAAGAATAACAAGAAGAAGGCACAACCTGTGAACGCCGCCCCTAAAAGAATGACTAAGTCATTGGGTGTTAACCCCGGTCGATCATGATTATAAAAGGCCTCTTTTAGAACATAAGGGGATTGCGTAACGGGGACCATCAACGTATCCTTAAAGTTTACAGAAAGAAAAATAAACTCAATTTTATGGCTATCTTAGAACCTATGATTTCGCTTGATGTTAATTATTTCACTCGTAAATTTAATTTCCCTAAAGTCTTGGCTAACACCTCTAACCATATTTGGTTTTTTTGTGAACAGGAGACTACGGTGGAGGTTCTTCAAGATAACTGGCAATTTCTCCATCTCAAACTGTCGAATACGGGCTGGGATAAACCGATTACAATAACTACTGTTTATGCTAAATCGACAACTCCGAGGAGAAGGGAAATGTAGGATTGGCTGCGTGAGAAACACGGCCCCTCAGAACCTTGGTTAATCGGAGGCGACTTCAACACATTAACTAGAATTGAGTAACGGAAAGGTGGCAACACTCCAGATTTATTAGGAATTGCTGAGTTTAATGGGTTCATCCAAGATTGCAAGCTGATGGAGCCAAGGTTTGAAGGCTCTCCCTTCACGTGGGCAAGAGGTTCCATGAGGCAAAGATTGGACCGAATTTTGGTTAATAAGCATTGGGGTGACTTATTCCCACATACGCATATTAAACATCTTCCCCGTGGGAATTCGGATCATTACTGTAGCACCCCAGGTGGTGGGGCACCACACCCCCGCACTATGACCCGACACGTGGTACGAAATGGAAAGTCCGCACACGCACCAAGTCACAGCGAACGGGTGACAAACGAAAAACCAACCAAAGCTAGGCGGTAACTACCCTGTACAAGTAAAATAAGCAAAACCCGAATGCGGAAGCGATGCAAAATATGAACTAACTAAAACTTTAATCCACGAACATAAATAAACGGGTTCAACTAATCCACACCCTGTCCTAACCTGTCCCGAAAAATCATATGATCAAAGCATAAACGTCAACTTGTACAGATCATACTATATAAATAATTTTCATACATAAATCGGAACAAAATACTTAGCAAAATCAAACGGACCGACACAGACTCGACAGACCAGACTCAAAGCCGCCTAGCTCGAACTCCAACAACTTGCACCTGCAAACTAAAAACATAGGTGGGGCGAGGGTCAGTCCACTGACTGAGCGAGGGGGCTGAACTCACACACACTATACATAATAAGGAGCAGAGCACGTATCAAAAGAAAGATTATGAACCGGGAGTAGGGTTTTGCATACCAAAACCATTTTCAAATCGAACTTATACATATCATATCAAATCAAACTTATACATATCTTATCTTATTCATAACTTAACAAACTGTGCATACTCATATTTTATTAAGAGAGAAAGCTCCTATCCCGTTTCATAATCAACATAACATATCATAATCATATACCCGGCGAGTACGGGTCTCCCACCTTACTTCCATATCGAATCATACGTATCATATCAGAAATCAACAAATATCATAAACAATCCAACCCCAACACCATGTAGTTTGGGGAGCAAACCCTCACTACTCATACAGATACAAACACACACGGGGTAGCGAACCCACACTGTGCCTTCCCCGGTTATCCACCGAGGGCTCAAGATACCACGCCTTCCCAACCTCCATAGGTCGCACGTGAATATCTCAAATGAGAACGTGCACAGGGGTCATAACCGGCGACCCCATGGTCGTCCCGGGTCCCCCTTACCCACGTCTCGGGGCCCAACACACCAGAACATAGCATATCAGAACAGATCATAACTCGCTACATACCAAACTTATCATATCGTATCCAAAATCATACTTACGTACCTTATCGGAGCAGTACTTGCAACTTAGCATATGCTATAAACGTACCTCTCCGTGTCATCCTAATCCGCAGCTGGTATGAAGACACACGGTTTGGAGCATAGCCTCGTTGCAAAACATTTCAAGCTTACATATGCTCGTACATATACAGTTCGAAAACCTTTAATCGAATGATAAATTCATAAACATATCATATAAACACATATCTATTATATAAATATAATAGAATAATCGCATGCAGGCTGGAAAACGAGCACAGAAGGTGGTAGGTCGCTGTAACTAATACAAAAATCCTAAAACCTCACCTTTCACCGACGAAACGGAAAACCTGAGCCAAGAAGTCCCACTGGAACCCAAACAGCTGACAGACACTCCCTGTAAAACCCCTGAACAACTGAACACACACAGAACACAAGACTCAGACTCCAAACACAACCACAAAGACGCACGGCCATGCTCACGAATACAAATGATGCAACGTATAATCCATATCTATTCAATCAAGTCATTCAGAGCATATTTCACGATATAATAACAATTGGCATACTTGATCAATTTATTCAAATTAAATACAACATATCTTTTCATAATTCATTTCTTATGTTTTTATAAAATTTCATAATCAATTTAGTTTCCAAAATTACACTAACACCCCTTCAAACAATAATTATTCTCAAATAGATGGGCGTAAAACGAGACAAATAAATTCGATAAATCACGAATAAAATATTCAAACATCATAGCATACTTCCACGTATCATACAACTCATAATTTCAATTTATAACACATACGGGATCGAATTGCACAATTAAAATCAATTAACGAATAAAATACAATAGCTTCAAAAATTCATATAAAATCAACCGGACATCCGATTGACGAACGGGAAGTGGCGTTGGACTCACCACAACGAAACGGACCTACTGTCCGAAAGTCGCCGAAATGCCGCCACCGCGGCCGGCCGAACAGCCACCGGCCGCCACCGGAACACCGCCTCCGGTGGTCGGAAAAATCCCCGGAAGGACAGAAACGAGTGCCTCGGCCTACTAAACAAAAGCCCTCAACCAATTTCAGAAAATTCCAAACACACGGGACTTCGTTAATGAAAAACCGAACTTAAATCCTAACACGAAAACTGAAATTAAACGCAAACCGCTAAACGAAAATAAAATCCGGACATACCGTTGGAAAGCCCGTGACGAGCCCTACAAAAGCCCCCAAGCCAACCGCCGGAAAAGTCGCCGGAAAATTGGACCGCCGGTCCAGACCGGTCTGCCACCGGTTCGCCGTCGCCGGCCGGTTCTCGGGTTGGGGCCAACGCCATTCGCTAGTTTCCGTCGTTCTAAGCAACTTTCGTGAAGCGACCAACACCAAAACCGGCCCGGAAAAGGGCCCAAATCGTCGCCAAAGGTCCGCCGGTGCGCCACTCGCCGGTTCGGTCATCTCCGCCGCGATTCGCTCAAAGGGGAGGCCGGAAATGGAATCAGGGCATCGGAAAACCTAGGGAACCACCAAAACTCCCCGGAAAAACCCACCGGAAAGCGGCAACCACCACAGCTACAGTGCGCCGCCGCCGCTGCGCGACTTTCAGGCGGCGCGTGAGCCGCCGCCGCTGACCGGATGGTTGCGCCGCCAACACCATTCACTGCGCCGGGATGTCTCCTTCATGGGTCTGAGGCGCGTGTCTGAAAATCGTCGCCGGAAGCCACCGCGAATGGGCGGCGAAGTGGCGGCTCTCCGTTCCGCCGCCGCTGTTGTGCCGTAGCGCCACCATCGCTGAGATTTACCCTCCGATTTTGGTATCATCGTGACGGGCTCGTCGAGCTGGTTAATTTTCACTAATCAAACGTCGAATTCCGTCGAGAAACGAGGGAGAACGGCAAGTGTGTGAAATCACACCTTCGAGTGTGTGTGAACAGTAACTGAACGCTGGAGAAGATACTGAAGGCTGAGATCTGATCTTCTGGCACGCAAAACGAGGATCCGGGGTATATATCTCGGGTCCTCGTACGCAAAAACGATCAAACGAACACGACATCCGAATTGGGCAAACTTAGAGTCTACGGACTCGTTTCGCCGACCCGGACGCGTTGAAGGGGTCAAAGAGGTCAAAATCTCGACCGAACGAGAAATGACCGAAAAACCCCTTAAAAGAGAAAATTACCAAGGGCCCCTAAACTCTAAAAGAGTTCAAAATAGGGCCACGAAAAATATAAAATCACACAATTAAACACATTAAAAGGTTAAAACGTAGCGTACCTTACAAATTGGACGAGCGGGATGTCACAAACTCCCCTCCTTCAAAAGGACCTGTCCTCAGGTCCTATTACTGAGTTGGAAAGCTTCGAACTGAAGCATTTCAATCCATCTCCTGAAATCGTGTAGAGTCATAGCCCTGGATGTGAAGTTTACTCCCATTGTTTACTTCAACTTCCTTCAGAGTTCCGTAGTCACAGGAGTTTGTTCAAACAGTTGACCGTTGGTCACTTCAAACTTGTTCGATCCCCCACTAGGCCACTGCACCCAAAGCTCGAAACTGTCACTTCTTCACCGGTTGCAAACCAACAACAGGCCACGCAAAACTCAACCGCGACAAACAAGAGAGAATCACATCTCTCAGCACACAAGAAAGAGAGAACCCCGTCTCCCAGCACATCAAAGGAGAGAACCCCGTCTCTTAGGCACAGAATTGAGAGAACCCCGTCTCTCAACCTAGGTCTGGCAGACTTCCACATCTTCCAAACATTCTAGTTTGAGAAAATCCAGCATTTCTCAAACCCCTAAATTCGAGAGAATCCAGCATCTCCCAAACATCTAACTCCAAGAGAATCCAACATCTCTTGCTCACATAATTTAGAAAGAATCTAACATCTTTCTATCACATAAATAGGGAGAATCCCACATCTCCCTAACACGCAAATAGAGAGATCTCAACAACTCTCTAGCACACAAGTTCACTTACACAGCATTCAAACATACGCACATCAAAATAACACATGATGCAAAACATGGGATGCATGTGTAGTGTACTTTTACCCGACTGATATCGGTGTCCCTAGAGTATCGACTCATCATCCATGCTCAACTCAGGGGGATATCGCGATGGAATCTCTGTAAAATAAAATCACAATATGCTTGTAGGTGCATGAAGGATTAGTGAGTAACCAAAGAAATTATAAGCACTGAAGCATGGATAGTTCACGCAAGCAGGTAATCTATATAGTTTACAAAAATTCACAACAGCAACAAATTTTAAGTTATGAAAATTGAAGCAGTTAGTCACGAAAAGAAAAAAAATCAAGGCAGCAACACGCATTCCACGTTGTCACAATAGTCAAGCAGAATAAAATAAAATACAATTACTTATGAAATGTATGTGTGCAAATGCCATGAATGCTTAAGGTACCGTTCACCGTAGTAGTGGAGTCGAGGTTGGCAATTTCTTTAACTTGAAAGGTTAATCAACTCCTTAACTGGCCCTAGTTTCAACTTCCCGTTCAAACTTGCATTCTTTAGTATTCCTTCAGATTCTCGGGTACTCAACTGATCTTGGATCGTCTCACTTGATTCTCGGAGTATAGTAATCCGTGTAATCTCTTGAAATCCCAATAGGATCCTCGGTAATCGGAAATTACCATTTCTTTCAAATGTGAAATCTCTCAGGACAATCATGGAGAAATAAATGAAGAATCTTTACACCGTCTTGCTTAGTACACCGTCGTTGTAAAAGATGACCTTACCCTCAATATTTGGTGGAGTTGATCTTCAATGACCTCGGCACAAAATTCCATTGCTTGCACAATTTTCCCCTTTTTCCTTTGTGTAAGTGTAACTACTCTGGTGAGTGTCTTTATAATAGTAACCCGATTTCCTGCTTGGAATTCTCTGAATGATACAAGTGTCTTGATCTCTTCATTGTCACCTCACACCTTCCAGAGTTAGAAATGTAAGTACATATCCTGAAAGCAACTTAATAGTTAAAAGATTTCTTGTTTTTCCCACGGTCTTCTTATCTTCAGAATTATCTAGCATCACTTGGACATTTCCACGGCTTGGAAGTACGATTTCTTGAACCTGAAGTCTTCTACGCTCATGGAATTAGCATTCTGTATTTTCTTTAGGAATTACTCTCCGATTGTTTCCCGAGTTTTCTTCATGGTTGTCACTTTAATCAAAACTTCCTTGGTTCACTCTTTAGGAGTTCGTAGAATTAAATGAACTCCCCCCCTTTTTTTTTTTTCTTCCAATTGTTTATACATGATCGCCCGAAATCCACCCAGAATTTCTTTACTTTTCTTTATCATTCCCATTTGTTATTTCCTGTCTTTCCAGTAATCCCTCATCACGACAATTTAGCTTGGATCTAGAAATACCCCGACTTTCATCAAATCATTTATGAGGCTATGAGTATCGCATCGTGTAGAGAGATTGACCACAACCCAACATTCTATCTTACATGCATTCACCCTATCTTTGAAGCTATTGGCTCGACTGTATATTTTCTGGTCAAACCCTGTTCGAATTCAAACGTTGCTTCGACCAAGACAGCAAGTAGTGGATCAGGTAGGAGAACACCTAAAGTACAACCACGAAGCTAATGCATGTGGGGTTAGGGATGTGAATGGAGTGCACTCATATCCAGCAAAGAAAGCAGTCAAGCACGTAGAACAATATCCAAAATAATTAAAATTTACTCCAATGCATAATGCACGTGTCATGTATGCATAATACCCGTTTTTATAGCAGTAGCATTGATTCCTTGTTATAAATTCTTGTAGAGGTCCATTTGCTTTTCATCCAAATAGTCAGAAGATGAGAGTTTCAAATCCTCCTTCACGAATTTGTAGCAGTAGGAAGTGTTGTCTCGATCAACTTCAATTTTTTGACATCAAGGCAACACCCTGTAATTCACAAATGGACCGAATATCTATGCATGTGGGTTAGTACGTGGGTATGTCAAGTAATGAAAGCAATTAAGAACGCTTAAGTAATGCAGATGCAATACGTAATTTAATAAAATTTAATCGTAATAATAATAATTTTACAAAAATCGTAATCATCGCGTGCACACTATCACATAAGCTCAGACAAATTCATACATACAAGTCAAAATTTCACGTCTGACAAATGCAATGCACAAGTATTCCTATGCCGTACGACCTAAACTGACACGACACGACTCCAGAGCACCGGTTCTGAACCTGGTAGCTCTGATACCACTTAAGATGTAGCACCCCAGGTGGTGGGGCACCACACCCCCGCACTATGACCCGACACGTGGTACGAAATGGAAAGTCCGCACACGCACCAAGTCACAGCGAACGGGTGACAAACGAAAAACCAACCAAAGCTAGGCGGTAACTACCCTGTACAAGTAAAATAAGCAAAACCCGAATGCGGAAGCGATGCAAAATATGAACTAACTAAAACTTTAATCCACGAACATAAATAAACGGGTTCAACTAATCCACACCCTGTCCTAACCTGTCCCGAAAAATCATATGATCAAAGCATAAACGTCAACTTGTACAGATCATACTATATAAATAATTTTCATACATAAATCGGAACAAAATACTTAGCAAAATCAAACGGACCGACACAGACTCGACAGACCAGACTCAAAGCCGCCTAGCTCGAACTCCAACAACTTGCACCTGCAAACTAAAAACATAGGTGGGGCGAGGGTCAGTCCACTGACTGAGCGAGGGGGCTGAACTCACACACACTATACATAATAAGGAGCAGAGCACGTATCAAAAGAAAGATTATGAACCGGGAGTAGGGTTTTGCATACCAAAACCATTTTCAAATCGAACTTATACATATCATATCAAATCAAACTTATACATATCTTATCTTATTCATAACTTAACAAACTGTGCATACTCATATTTTATTAAGAGAGAAAGCTCCTATCCCGTTTCATAATCAACATAACATATCATAATCATATACCCGGCGAGTACGGGTCTCCCACCTTACTTCCATATCGAATCATACGTATCATATCAGAAATCAACAAATATCATAAACAATCCAACCCCAACACCATGTAGTTTGGGGAGCAAACCCTCACTACTCATACAGATACAAACACACACGGGGTAGCGAACCCACACTGTGCCTTCCCCGGTTATCCACCGAGGGCTCAAGATACCACGCCTTCCCAACCTCCATAGGTCGCACGTGAATATCTCAAATGAGAACGTGCACAGGGGTCATAACCGGCGACCCCATGGTCGTCCCGGGTCCCCCTTACCCACGTCTCGGGGCCCAACACACCAGAACATAGCATATCAGAACAGATCATAACTCGCTACATACCAAACTTATCATATCGTATCCAAAATCATACTTACGTACCTTATCGGAGCAGTACTTGCAACTTAGCATATGCTATAAACGTACCTCTCCGTGTCATCCTAATCCGCAGCTGGTATGAAGACACACGGTTTGGAGCATAGCCTCGTTGCAAAACATTTCAAGCTTACATATGCTCGTACATATACAGTTCGAAAACCTTTAATCGAATGATAAATTCATAAACATATCATATAAACACATATCTATTATATAAATATAATAGAATAATCGCATGCAGGCTGGAAAACGAGCACAGAAGGTGGTAGGTCGCTGTAACTAATACAAAAATCCTAAAACCTCACCTTTCACCGACGAAACGGAAAACCTGAGCCAAGAAGTCCCACTGGAACCCAAACAGCTGACAGACACTCCCTGTAAAACCCCTGAACAACTGAACACACACAAAACACAAGACTCAGACTCCAAACACAACCACAAAGACGCACGGCCATGCTCACGAATACAAATGATGCAACGTATAATCCATATCTATTCAATCAAGTCATTCAGAGCATATTTCACGATATAATAACAATTGGCATACTTGATCAATTTATTCAAATTAAATACAACATATCTTTTCATAATTCATTTCTTATGTTTTTATAAAATTTCATAATCAATTTAGTTTCCAAAATTACACTAACACCCCTTCAAACAATAATTATTCTCAAATAGATGGGCGTAAAACGAGACAAATAAATTCGATAAATCACGAATAAAATATTCAAACATCATAGCATACTTCCACGTATCATACAACTCATAATTTCAATTTATAGCACATACGGGATCGAATTGCACAATTAAAATCAATTAACGAATAAAATACAATAGCTTCAAAAATTCATATAAAATCAACCGGACATCCGATTGACGAACGGGAAGTGGCGTTGGACTCACCACAACGAAACGGACCTACTGTCCGAAAGTCGCCGAAATGCCGCCACCGCGGCCGGCCGAACAGCCACCGGCCGCCACCGGAACACCGCCTCCGGTGGTCGGAAAAATCCCCGGAAGGACAGAAACGAGCGCCTCGGCCTACTAAACAAAAGCCCTCAACCAATTTCAGAAAATTCCAAACACACGGGACTTCGTTAATGAAAAACCGAACTTAAATCCTAACACGAAAACTGAAATTAAACGCAAACCGCTAAATGAAAATAAAATCCGGACATACCGTTGGAAAGCCCGTGACGAGCCCTACAAAAGCCCCCAAGCCAACCGCCGGAAAATTGGACCGCCGGTCCAGACCGGTCTGCCACCGGTTCGCCGTCGCCGGCCGGTTCTCGGGTTGGGGCCAACGCCATTCGCTAGTTTCCGTCGTTCTAAGCAACTTTCGTGAAGCGACCAACACCAAAACCGGCCCGGAAAAGGGCCCAAATCGTCGCCAAAGGTCCGCCGGTGCGCCACTCGCCGGTTCGGTCATCTCCGCCGCGATTCGCTCAAAGGGGAGGCCGGAAATGGAATCAGGGCATCGGAAAACCTAGGGAACCACCAAAACTCCCCGGAAAAACCCACCGGAAAGCGGCAACCACCACAGCTACAGTGCGCCGCCGCCGCTGCGCGACTTTCAGGCGGCGCGTGAGCCGCCGCCGCTGACCGGATGGTTGCGCCGCCAACACCATTCACTGCGCCGGGATGTCTCCTTCATGGGTCTGAGGCGCGTGTCTGAAAATCGTCGCCGGAAGCCACCGCGAATGGGCGGCGAAGTGGCGGCTCTCCGTTCCGCCGCCGCTGTTGTGCCGTAGCGCCACCATCGCTGAGATTTACCCTCCGATTTTGGTATCATCGTGACGGGCTCGTCGAGCTGGTTAATTTTCACTAATCAAACGTCGAATTCCGTCGAGAAACGAGGGAGAACGGCAAGTGTGTGAAATCACACCTTCGAGTGTGTGTGAACAGTAACCGAACGCTGGAGAAGACGCTGAAGGCTGAGATCTGATCTTCTGGCACGCAAAACGAGGATCCGGGGTATATATCTCGGGTCCTCGTACGCAAAAACGATCAAACGAACGAGCTAACGACATCCGAATTGGGCAAACTTAGAGTCTACGGACTCGTTTCGCCGACCCGGACGCGTTGAAGGGGTCAAAAAGGTCAAAATCTCGACCGAACGAGAAATGACCGAAAAACCCCTTAAAAGAGAAAATTACAAAGGGCCCCTAAACTCTAAAAGAGTTCAAAATAGGGCCACGAAAAATATAAAATCACACAATTAAACACATTAAAAGGTTAAAACGTAGCGTACCTTACAAATTGGACGAGCGGGATGTCACAATTACCCTCTTTTGGTTCATTGCGAGGACAATGAGCATCGGTTACCCACTTCTTTCCGCTTTCAAGATATGTGGTTAAGACACTCAAATATAGAGAGAGAAGTTCGAGAGAATTGGGAGACCCACTTGCAAGAGCGTGGTCTATGGCGACTCCACCTTAAACTTACTCGCTTGAAAAATCACCTCAAAAAATGGAACAAAGAAGTGTTTGGAAATGTGTTCGATAGGGTAGCAGAGACTGAGAAAGCAGTGACAGAAGCAGAGAAGAAGTATGACATGAGGCCAATGGAAGACAACTTAATGGCCTTAAATTGTTGTATTGCCCTGCGCAATAGAGCCACGTCAATGGAAGAGGATTTCTGGCGCCAAAAGTCAGCATGTAGATGGATTAAAGATGGTGAGCGTAATACTAGATATTTCCATAGTATTGTCAAGAAGAAAAGATTCAGAGGAAGGATTAGAGCGGTCAGAGTGGGAAGAGATGACATCTCTAACCCGGAAAACATGAGGAAGTCAGCGAACGAGTATTTTGAGAAGTTGCTATCAACAGAAGGGAGGGAAACCGATATTGAACACCACCTTAGCATTGTCCAAAATGTGCTTACTGCCCAAGAGGCTGAATCTTTAACCACCAAGCTGACTAAAGATGAGGTGCGAGAAGTTGTGTTTGGGATTAATCCATCGAGTGCGGCCAGACCAGATGGATATGGTGCACGTTTTTATCAGAGATTTTGGAGTATTATAGAGGAGGATATCTTTGAAGCTGTGAAAGAATTTTTCGAGGGTAACCAACTGCCGAGGGCATACACGGCGACTACAGTGATCCTTATCCCTAAAAAAGATAACCCCATCCACTGGTCGGATTACAGACCAATTAGTTTGTGCAATGTGAAAAACAAAATTATCACAAAAATTCTGAATAACAGGCTTGCCTCAGTTCTTCCTAAGGTGGTGGCTCCAAGTCAGATTGGCTTTGTTAAAGGACGGCTTATCAGTGATAATATATTGTTGGCGCAGGAAATGATTCACTCCCTTGACTCAAGTGGCACCGAAAAAAATGTGGCTCTCAAATTAGACATGGCTAAGGCGTATGACCGTATTGAGTGGCACTTCCTTCTTGCAATCTTGTGATGCAAGGGCTTCCCAGATATGTGGATTGAGTGGATTAAAAATTGTATTGGGAACTGTTGGTTCTCGGTTATGATCAATGGATTTTCCTCGGGCTGTTTCCAATCTACGAGGGGACTACGACAAGGTGACCCTCTATCGCCTTCTCTTTTTGTCATTGCTACAGATTACCTCTCTATTTCCCTTGACAGACACTTGGCAGAAAACCCCTCTTGTGGGTTCCGCACGTCCTCATCAACCATGGTCTCACACCTCGCCTACGCAGACGATACCATGATTTTTACAAATAGCCAAAGCCATTCTCTCCAAGCTATAAAAGATATTTTGAACAAGTATGAAAGCATTTCCGGACAGAAAATTAACATTGGAAAGAGCTCTTGTGTAGTTAGGAACAGTGACAGTAGGGCTACTTTTCGGGTAAGAGATATCCTGGGGTTTCGACAAGAGTCGCTTCCTATCATTTACCTTGGTGCCCCGCTTTACAAAGGGAGATGTCGGATTGCCTATTTCGATAATGTTATTGCTAAAATGAGATCGAGATTATAGGGATGGGAAGCGTCAAGACTGTCACATGGAGGGCGTCTCCAACTTATCAAATCTGTGCTTTACTCCATCCCCATGCATACCCTTCAAGTTCTAAATCCCCCAAAAGCAGTGTTGCATTCAATGGAAATTATGTTTAATAAGTTCTTTTGGGGTACGACGAATGAGAGGAAGAGAATTCACTGGGCCGCGCAGAAACAATTATGCTATCCTACCGAGGAAGGAGGCTTAGGTGTCCGACTCATGGAAGATATTATAACCGCTTTTGCGCATAAGCTATGGTGGCGCCTGAGAACTAGTAATGCCTTGTGGGTTGTTTTCATGAGGGAAAAGTATTGTAATGGGGATCATCCTAGCACTGCTGTGGTGAGAAGATACCATTCTCCAACCTGGAGACGGGTCTGTGGCGTGAGAGAACAGGCTGAAAAAAGTATCTTCTGGTCAATTGGGCAAGGGGAGATTAACTTCTGGTATGATAAATGGTTACCGGAGAATTTGCAGCCCAACCCTGGAACTAATATAGACAGCAACTTAAAAGTTAATACCTTTTGGTCTAATGGTAACTGGGATATTAATATGCTGCGAGAAGCAGTTGGCATTGATTCTGTGAATTATATTGCTACTATTCCGATCGATTTTACGAGAAAAGACAAGCCTTTATGGGTTTTGAACTCTGATGGGACTTTCTCCCTCAAATCTGTGTGGCATTCAGTCAGACAGAGACGAGACCCCGTCCCCCTTTTACGTACGTTGTGGAAGGCTGACTTAACACCAACCATAACTATCTTTCTTTGGAGGCTTGTCTACGATTGGGTCCCGGTAGATGAAAGACTTCACATAAAAGGCCTTAATTTTCCTTCTAAATGTCAATGTTGTGCTGATTTAGAGAGTCGGGATCATCTCTTTGTTACGAGCGATAAAGCTAAAAAAGCTTGGGATTTCTTTGCCATTCCTTTTGGGATTAACGTGGCTGGGCTCAACACACCAATCTTGATTTTACAAAGATGGCTGAACACTTCGATGAGCACTGGGAAGAAGCATATCAGAGTTATCATTCCATGTTTGATCTTGTGGTATATATGGGTAGAACGGAACAGATCCAAGCATGACGGTAGAACCTTCTCTCATCATAATATAATTCGAGAGGTTAAAACCCATATATTTAGGCGGGGTAAAACTAATCGAATGAACCGTGAGTCTTGGGTGGGGGATATCAGAAAGGCAAAAGAATTCGGAATCCGGTTACAACAAGCGAGGGAACGCTTATGCAAGATAGTGACCTGGCGCCGCCCAAAACCGGATGCTTAAAGCTCAACACGGACGGGGCCTCACGAGGTAATCCAAGCCCCGCTGGGATTGGCGGAGTTATTCGAGACAGCAATGGCGAAGTTGTTTATGCATTCAGTAGTGGTATTGGAGTGGCGACAAACATGGTGGCTGAATTGAAAGCTATAGTTCGAGGTGTTCAAGCCGCTGCTGAAATGGGCTGCTCTCAGCTCTGGATAGAAATGGATGCTAAAGCTGTTATGGCGATTATTAAGAGGGGCCAATCCGGAGATTTCACCATGAACCAACTTATCATAAAGCTCCGTTTACAAGTAAGCGACATGACGGTTTCCTTGACCCACATTTACCGTGAAGGAAATGGTCTTGCCGATCGTCTGGCTACGATGGAAGCGGATAATCAAGCTAACTGGTCCTATCCAGAGTCCAACATGTTGAATGAGGTGAAAGGTTTCATAAATGTTGATAAGTGGGAATTGCCGAATTTTCATTTTCATTAATTATGATTTATCTCTGGAACCCACTTCTGATGAATAGTCTTTCTATTCCTTTTACTAAACATCTTGATTTGAATAATTTCCCTGCTGCTAGTTTGTTCATTTTTAATAGCAGAAGGAGATGGAAGGAAAATGGAGGCTCAAGCCTCATGTCGGAGTTCACAACAAAGCTTGCTCTCTCAGGGAAGAATCAATTGCTTACATTTTGTTTACCTTTATGTTGTACTGACACCTACTCTACTCATTTGAGCTACGGGGAATATTGTGATGCAGATCAACTTTGGGAGGAGTAGCACGCTAACGGAGGACTACAGTAGCTTATACCTTGAGCTAACAGATAGAAACTTTAATGACATTGACGGTTTTCTCGTACATGATGTCCGTAATCACCCGAGAACAAGCGGGAACCGAGAATTTAGGATTGAGTTTTACAACTGTCCCGAGGATGACACCGCTTTAACTGCGTGCAATGGTTGTGAGGTATGGAATCGCTTCTATGTCCTAACCGAAGTCCGGAAGACTGGACGCCATGATGGGCCAACGATTTCTCCGATGCGTGCGGTGTGTAATAGGGACCAGACTTTTAATGTTGCCATTAAGAACTACGCGGGTCATATCCCTCTATGGCGCCTTATTTTTAATAGTCTCTTTGATGTTTGGATTATGGCTCATTGCTTGTACACTTGGTTCTCGTTGTTTATTGATATGAGGGGGGTTCCTCCGCTCTAACCCCACGGTCAGAAAAATATATATATATATATTTGCACTATATATAATCTAATATATATTTCTTATATACAATTCGAAAATATATCAATATATAATACACATTAGAGATCAAACGACACTATATATGATATCCAACCCCATAATATATATATATATATATATATATATATATATAGACATATAATATCCAACGTCAAAATTAATCAAGCGATAGAGACGACCACCAAGGTGACGAAGAAAATGACGGCGTATATGATCCTTAACCACATCGGAGAAGGGATTACCATTGCCAGAAAAAATGCAGTGGCGAAGAACACTTTTCCAATTTTGTTAAGCAGATCAGATAACCTAGCTCTATTGGGGCCAACGACGAATTTCTGGACAAAAGTGGTGGCTAAAGCACAGGTGATGGCGAGGGAGAACAGATGAAACGACACCGGAAAGTACTGAAGCTGGCTGCGGCGATCGTGTTTCCGCTGATCCTGCAGCTGCAGAAACAACAGCAGAGTTTCCATTGCTGACGTAAAGCAGAGAGTAATAAGTATACCCGAAAACCTATTAGACGAGGAAGGGGGAGAAGCTTCTGTAACAAATAATATGAAGGAGCCAGATTCACACCATGAATTTGGAACACCTAATAATTAGAGAATTAGAATTACCTGTTTCCGTCATCTCTGATGATCTCTCGCAATCCCCAAATCAACACCTCAGGCTAGGTCTTCCTCTCCTTCTCTCACAACGGCAGTTGACAGCTTAATGGGAAAGCAATATCAGAACGTGGAGTGGAGAGGGGACCTAGCCACGATATATAAATTCCTAAAAGCCCTCCCATTACGGGCTTTCTAGCAATGACCTACACCAGCTGTCAGACCACGTTTATTAAATCAGGTCCTTTATCGAAAGTAGGTCAAACAATAAGCCTATTTAGTCTTGTCCCAATTAACCGTATTATTTAGCCCGTTTTATTTAATACAATCATCAATTAATATAAGTCCAACAAGAAAATTCTTACAGTCTCCCACTTGGACAATATTAATTGAAGTTTTAACTTCAAAAGACAAAAAAAATGACACTATTCCAAAAATGACTCTCGGGCTAAATTACACAAAAACAATTTTGACTGTGGCCACAGATTTTGAAAAGACAATACGGTAACAGACAAGACTTTCAACAATTCGATCCGGCAAAAGTCACTAAATATCGGATCATGGAGGTAATTGCATCCTTATCGATGTAAGACCTTTCATGGTCACAAATACCAACAACTTTCACTGACATGGATTCGGACGTGGTGGTGTAGCAAGAAATAGCATCCAAATACGACCCCAAATATCGCTAATTCATTGTCAGTCCTCTGATTTTCTTGTAAGACACAAATTTCTACATAATATGAAATTCCAAGAAAATCCAATTTCCTTGTCATATACAGGCCTCAGAAACAATAGGAAACCCAAAGGAAATTACAATTTTCTTGTAAGATATAGATTTCCAAAACAGTAGGAAATCTCAAGAAAACTCAACAACTTCTCAGAAAGTTATGCATGTCTCATTTAATACTCAATATGGTGTGTTTATGAGACATACCCAACATTCTTAAGAACAACACCCAATCTTAAGATAAACATACATGCGAGATACAAAACTCAACCAAGTGCACATAAGAGAATCATTAATGAGTAAAAGATAGTCTCGCATTAAACATCAATGTCAATCAAAATACATTGTCAAAGAGTTCAGCATATATATAAAAATGAACAACTCACTCAACCTAAATATTAAAAGACTCAATAACACCCATGTGTTCAATATGTCTTCTAAAAGCAATAGGTCTAAGCCCCATGGTCAAAAGATCCGCCAACATAGAATCTGTGTCAATATGATCTATCCAAATAGTATCATTTTTTACCAAGTCCCTCACATTGAGATATTTCGGCTCCATATGCTTCGACGCATTAGAGGATTTATTATTCTTAGAAAAGAACACGACAGCGGCATTATCACAATAAATCCTCAAAGGTCTAGAAATTGTGTCAACTATAGAAAGTCCATAAATGAAGTTCTTAAGTCATACAGCATGTGTGGCAGCTCCATAGCAAGCAACAAACTCCGCTTGCATGGTTGATGAGTCCGTAAGTGTTTACTTAACACTTTTCCATGAGATCGCCCCACCTGCCATCATAAATACATAACCCAAAATTGACTTTAGATCATCTGAACACCCAGCAAAACCAGAATCTGAGTATCCAACAACCTCAAGATGATCAACCTTTCTAAATACGAGCATAAAATCTCAGGTTTTCTTCAAATACCTCAAAACCTTTTTAACAGCAACCCAATGCTCATGCCCAGGATTAGAAAGGTAACGCCCAAGAACTCCAACAACAAATGTTATATCCGGTCTCGTGCAAACTTGAGCATATATCAAACTTCCCACGACACTTGAATATGGGATATTCTTCATTGATTCTCGTTCAAGCTCATTTTTCGGACATTGTGCAAGGCTAAGTTTATCACCTTTCACGATAGGCACGTCACCTGGCCTACAATTTTCCATGTTAAATCTAGCCAAAACACGATCAATGTAACTCACTTGAGAAAGTCCCAATAACCCACGGGATCTATCACGTCGAATTTCAATACCAAGTACGAAAGATGCCTCGCCAAGATCTTTCATATCAAAATTATGACACAACATTTGTTTGGTTTCGTGGAGTAAACCTAAATCACTACTGGCAAGTAGTATATCATCAACATATAGCACAAGATATATGAATTTACTCCCACGGATCTTAAGATATATGCAATGATCCACTTTATTCTCCTCAAAACCCAACGAAGTCACAACATTATCAAACTTCAAGTACCACTGTCGAGAAGCTTGTTTTAGACCATATATTGACTTCTTAAGTTTACATACCAATTGCTCCTTCCCATCTTGAGTAAATCCTTCGGGTTGAGCCATGTAAACCTCTTCTAAGTCACCATTTAGGAAAGCTGTCCGTACATCCATTTGGTGAAGCTCCAAGTCGAAATGAGCTACAAGACTTATAATAATCCTAAATGAATCTCTAGAAGAGACAGGAGAAAAAGTGTCACTATAATCAATTCCAGCCCTCTGTGTAAAACCCTTAGCTACGAGCCTTGCCTTAAATCTCTTAGTGTTACCTTTAGAGTCTTTCTTTGTCTTAAACACCCATTTACACATCCCTGAGGCAAATCAACTAACTCCCACACTTCATTATTTTTCATCGAGTTAATTTCATCTCTCATTGCCTCGAACCACAAGTGAGATTGAGGACTAGACATTGCACCTGAGTATGTTACTGGATCAACTATGTTCCCAATGTCATAATCGTTCTCGGCAAGGTAAACATAATAATCATCAGGAATGGCTGAACGTCTTTCTCTAGTAGAACGCCTCGAAGGTTCAGCTGGGACTTAATGTTGAACCGGATTAATATCAACTTCCCCCTCAACATCAGTTCCATGTGAGTCATTCGGTTCACTATTACCCTGATTAGAAATAGGCAAAGAAAGTGGAACTGAATTGGTTTGATCTTCCAAGGTGATAGAACGAGAATTTTCACTTCTTTGAGGAACATCATTCTCCAAAAATTTCGCCGTCTGAGATTCTACTACTCTAGTTCCGCGAGAAGGACAAAAGAATCTGTATCCTTTAGAGTGATCTGGATACCCAATGAAATAACCGCGAGTAGATTTAGGGTCTGTCTTTTTCTCAAAAGGGTTATAGATTCTAACTTCAGCAGGACACCCCCATACACGAAAATGGTTCAAACTAGGCTTTCGACTAACCCACAACTCAAAAGGTGTTTTAGGAACATATTTGGTAGGAACACGGTTTAGGATATACATAGCAGTTCTAATTGCCTCACCCCAAAGAAAAGTAGGTAACTCACACCAACTCATCATACTCCTCATCATCTCAGCTAGGGTGCGATTACGCCTTTTAGCCACACCATTTTGCTCAGGACTACCAGGCATGGTATATTGGGCAACTATTCCGGATTCTTGTAAGTATTTGGCAAACGGTCCTATATGTTGCCCTGTTTCAGTATGTTTGCCATAATACTCACCACCGCGGCCAGACCTCACAATCTTGATGGCTTTTCCTAATTGTTTCTCTACTTCAGTTTTAAAAATCTTAAATTTTCAAGAGAATCTGATTTTTCTTTGATCAAGTAGATATATCCATATCGAGAAAAGTCATCAATGAATGTGATGAAATACCTATTACCACATAAGGTATGGATGTAAGGACCAGAGATATCCGTATGGATAATCTCCAAGAGTTCAGAACTACGAGTGGCTCCTTTTTTCTTAGACTTAGTTAATTTACCCCTAATACAGTCAACACAAGTTCCCATATCGCCAAAATCAAGAGAAGGAAGAATATCTAGTTTCACTAGTCTTTCTATCCTTTCTCTAGAAATGTGTCCAAGACGTCTATGCCATAACATTGAAGAATTATCAGTCACTAAGGATCTCTTAGACACAACATTTTCAACATTGAAAGAGGAATAAATTTGATTGGAAGCCAAATTCAATCTATACAAGCCATTAGACAAAATACCAGAACCAATAATTTTAGAATCAAAAACCAAATCAACTTTTCTTTTACCAAAAGAAATATTATAACCCAAATTGTCTAAAGCAGAAATAGAAATCAAATTTCGAGTAAAACTCGGAACATAGAAAACATTCTCAAGAATTGGTCTGAAATTGGTGTCTAAATTCAAAATAACAGTTCCTACACATTCTACTATTGCTAAGGCTTCAATAGCTACTCCAATTTTAGACTCTTCTTCACTTGGCTTCCTATGGCTTATAAACCCCTGCAATGAAATGCTAACATGGACATTTGCCCCGCTGTCAATCCACCAAGAATTAATGGGAACATTAACTAAATTTGACTCAAAACAAACTAGAGCTAAAGGATTACCTTCTTGTTTTTTCTTCTCTAACCAAGCTTTGAAATCAGGGCAGTCACGTCTTTTATGGTTTGGTTTCTTACAAAAGTAACACTTCATTCCCTTTTTAAAACCATCTTTTCTCACCCCTAAGTTTTGGTTCTGACTAGCACCATGCCTCTTAGTTTTCTGAGCATTCCCTTTGTTCTTATGATGAGGATGTTTAGAGTTAAAGTTACCAAAAACCTTTTGAGGTTGAGGGCCACGGTGATGGACAAGGAAAGCTGTTTGACCACTGTCTCTCTTAATTTTCTCTTCCTCAGAAACACACTTTGAAATAAGGTCAAGGACACTCCAGGATTCATCTTGAGTATTATAGGTTGTTTTGATTTGGCTGAACTCAATAGGTAAGGAATTGAGGGCAGTGTGAACTATGTAGCTATCAGGAAGGGAAATATCAAGATCTTTGAGTTTGGTTTGAAGGTGAACCATTTTCAGGATGTACTCCCTAATTCCCCCTGAATTATCGTATCTCATACTCGCCAAGTCACTCATCAGGTTTCCAGCCTCAAACTTGTCAGACACATGATATCTTTCTCCTATCGCATCGTAGAGCTCCTTGGCATTTTCAGTCTCAGGAAGCGAACTAGCTAGATGCTCTCCAATAGATTTCTTCAAGGCTAGGAGCCAAAGGCGATTTGATCTCTCTCGTTGGGCAAAAGCCCTTTTGACAGCATCAGTGGCATCATCAGCAGGTTGAGCAGGCTTATCCTTACGTAGTGCCATATCTATGTCAGCTAATCCTAAAGCAAAGTCGATATCGCGTTTCCACTTCTTATAATTTCCACCATTCAAAACATCAACCATAGCAGTCCCACTGTTCAAGTTTATCGAGACTGATACAAATAAAAGGAATGCAACAAATCAGATCAATAGGCAATAATTAGAATAAGCTCAACAAATATAGCTTTATTCGTACGAGAGTCCAGGATGTCTTGACAGACTCCCCTTTGGGCAGAGCATGTCACACATATTAGTTCTCTCTGTGTAAAACGGTATAGGAATACACCAATTTTCGAAAGTTGATTCCTTTGGGAAACAAACTTCCTCGACTGTTGTACCCTATCAATATGTTTCACACAAACAAGTGAAATTATTGTACACATCTCACCCCCTTTGGGCAGGTGAGAATGCACAACAATTTATTGACTCGAGATATGCGTGTTACTGATTTTACAAGTTCCAGTAAATAGAACACTTTGGTGTAACTATATACTGAAATTTGTAAAATGAGCACAAGACCGAGCATAAATAAAATTGCCTAAATTACATACTCGCAATATGTATGCAACACTCCCACAAAACAAAATACGAAAGATATGTATTTTTGGGAGTTACAAATATAATGAGTTGCACCCAAGTTATTTATTCAATCTCTAACTTATTCGACTAAAAGAAACATTTAATCAAGAAATATCGATCCTCCGACTAAGCTAGAAGACACGGGGTTGTAAAATATTCTCTAATCGAATAGTCCATAATTGATCTTTGATGGGTTATCAAAGATTGTGGCAATTCCCATAGATCAATTTCAATCCTAAATTAATGTTCGGTAAATCCAAAAATAAATAATAGGCACACGACTAATTAGTGATAGGAGATGAATAAAATACTATTTCTTAACCACCAAGTAAAATTTTATCCGCATATAATAACTAAGTTTCGTGTGATAGCTAAAGAAAGAGAAAGTGGCACGCCTCCTTTTGTGCATTTATCTCTAAGCACAAACTTGCTGCCCAACTTTTATTCAAGACAAACATGGTTGGGAATTACTATGACTCAACAGGAAGTTCATGAATATCAAAACAATATGTAAGACATAAAGAAAGTTCACATGAACAAAGCAGCACATATATCATTACTTTCAACAATAAATATAACTCATGCGCGGACCATCAAAAAACAACAGAATTACAAGCACAACATACGAAACCAAAATTTCATAAATTCAAAGAACATCGATTAGATCAAATTACGGATTAGATGCAATAAAAATTTTAATCCCGTAATTTGATATTCATGTCAATTCAATCATTCCAATTAGGATTCTAAATTCATGAATGTTTGACTCTGATACCAACTGTAAGAAATAATTTGAAGGAGCCAGAATCACACCATGAATTTGGAACACCTAATAATTAGAGAATTAGAATTACCTGTTTCCGCCATCTCTGATGATCTCTCGCAATCCCCAAATCAACACCTCAGGCTAGGTCTTCCTCTCCTTCTCTCACAACGGCAGTTGACAGCTTAATGGAAAAGCAATGTCAGAACGTGAAGTGGAGAGGGGACCTAGCCACGATATATAAATCCCTAGAAGCCATCCCATCATGGGCTTTCTAGCAATGGGCCTACACCAGCTGTCAGACCAAGTCTATTAAATCAGGCCCTTTATCGAAAGTGGGTCAAACAATAAGCCTATTTAGTCTTGTCCCAATTAGCCGTATTATTTAGCCCGTTTTATTTAATACAATCATCAATTAATATAAGTCCAACAAGAAAATTCTTACAGCTTCATCACCGCCACCGGTTTCTATGTCTCCAGCGGAGCTCTGCCGTAGAAACTGCGGCATTAGTCTTTCCTTGAGACGGACGGAAAAGGCTACTACTGTTTCTATTTTCTGATTGAGGGAGAGAAGAAATTCATGACAAGTGTTAGTTTGGGGTTCCATGTAAGAATACACAGGATTAATATCAAAAGGGGATGCGAATGAGTGAAGAAGCATGCATGGTGATGACGGTCTTAAATATCAGATCTGCTCCGTCTCTCCTTTGAGCAAGTTGGAATTCCTCGTCAGCTTCCGACAGATAAAGAAGCGAAAAGCGCGTACCCTAACTTTTTTAAATTTCCTACTACTCCTCTTGTCTCCCCACAGCCACATGCATGTTACGGAATCTAATTTGACACAAAAGGTTGGAGAGGGTATCCACGCCCTCGTGGATGTCAATTAGGGTCAGGTTGATGAGGGGTGCGTCGACCGGGAATGAAACCCTAGAATCACGCCGTGGGTTTTTAGAGTTCAAATCGAATCAGATTACTCGGAAAAAATGTTTCTTTACGTTCCAAAAGACTCAAATGCAAAACTTCTAATTAAATTTGAATAGTGTATGTTAAGTTACACCATTTAGTTGTGGTAAGTTATGCTTTTAAGTTTTAAGTTTTAAGGTCAAGATTACTCTAAATTTATATTATTACATATATAGGAAAGCATTTGAAGTTAGGGAGGTTGTCAGCAGCTACCTCCGAGTATCAACTATCTAAAAAGGGCTAAAATAATAATAAGAGAATAAAGTTAAGACTTAAACCTGAATCATATATATATTTATAATATCAAAGTGGAAATTTGAGAAGATAGAAACGGGTGATGGGTCAGAAAACAAGTGATGAGGGGAAAAGGAAAGAATATTTAATTGCACCCTCTTATGACCCTTGAGCTACATTAACCGGTACCGTTGAATATGTGAATATTTAAAGAACTTGAAACAATTAATATGTTGTTAATTTGTTAATTATACAGTTCAAAGAACGCAAGAGACAGGCTTCCACTATAGCTGGAAAGTATAATAGGTCTCTTTTGGCCACGAAAGCAGACAAATCAACGTGACTGAAAGGATACTAAGTTTCTAAAACTATCCGATTTCTTAAAAGGGCTACGATTTTTGAGCTTACTTAATTCGAGAATATATATATGTGCTAATCATGGATCTCTTTGTTTTTTTTTTCTTACCCCTTTATTTTTTATTTGCAGAACACTTTAGTGCAGACAAACGAAAATCATTAGTCACATGGCATGTTGCTCACTGAGAGCTAGTCCACCTTATTCTATTCATTCCTCGCTTACCAACCACAACAAACGGGTATGAATTTCGTGTCGGAGATTATATTCCATTATGAATTCGAATGAAGTCGAATTATTAAGGTGTGAAATTCATCTTATCAATGATAATTGTGTATTCAAAAATTTAAATATAAATTCTAATTAAATTAGTATAATGTCGAACAGTTAATCCATATTACTTTGTGTTACAAATTGGTATGGATTATATTAATGAATGCACTACGAATTAGAACTTAATTTGGACAAAACGATGCAAAATTTTATCCTATTAATTCAAAATTTGGAACTTTATTGATATTAAGCTAATTAGTTATTAAATTTCGACAGTTGTGTATATGGCTATAACAATATATTATGTAATTTTAAGCATTTTAGAATTATTCTTACTGTACTGAAAGTCGTTAATATAACCCGAGGCAAATAAAACTTTAATAAAAACATATCTGATAAATCATTTCTTTTCAAATATCCTTGAGAGTTGAGATATAGTAGATTCTCCAAATAAAAAATTTATCCAACTCAACTAAATAATACAAATGAAGAATTCTTTTCAAAAGTGGTCTTCACCTTTGGTCGGTTTTCTTTTTGGGTCCGACAAGATAGTTTTTTTCCTTTTTCTTTTTTTGTTCCCACTAGCTAGATAGTTCAATTTACGTATTAGTGATTTACATATTTAGTCCTACAAGGAATATTTTTTAGTCAATTTTCTCGTAATCTCATCTCCATTATTTGATTATTTGACAGTTAATCTACTATTCTGGACTTGTAATTTACCCCGTTTTAGAAGAAATGTTAGATAATACGTAAAAGCCTAGAAACTAGTGCAAAAACTCTAGAATGTTTTATTAAATGATGGTTTATAAGTATGTGATAATGATACAATTACCCTCGGCTACATCATCGAGTCCCCTTTATTAGCATCTTCGTAGCCACAACAAACCACTTTGAGACTACCGGTGTGGCTCTCAGACCCTATATCAGACAGTTTTAGTGGGCTTAGTTTAGACATTCCTTGAGTAATTATGTCTCAGTGTCCGGTCTTGTTTGGTCCGAGGTGACTTATGCTCCAAATTGAGTAATAACCGTAATGCACGGGACGAAAACTCTTCGACCTTGTAACGCACGGGACGAAAACTATCGTAAAAGGAAAGATGATAGAAAACATTAACAATAATCGTATAATCACTTCCTTTTAAAATTTGCAAACCCTCCCAAGGGCCAAAATAAGGATGCGTTTTGCATTCAAACAAAAAAATAATAATAATAATTTTCACCTGGTGATTTAAACTTTAAAGTGCTTTTAATAAAATATTGCTGCAAAAGTATATATTCCGACAGCAAGCACTCTTGACTCTATGATAATCTATCATTTAGAAAAAAATATATATATAGTTCGTTCTCTTTTTTTTTTCTTTCTTTTCTTGTTTTGATCCTAACCTTTTATTTATGTTTGAACTTTTACACGAATTGGGAGATTTTTCCCAACTTTTACTTCAAAATAAGTTAGCACATCATGTGAATTATTATTATTTAACAAAAAAAAAAAAAGTAACTGTTATAATTTATTTATTTATAGGGCAGTTTGAAATAACTCCCCATCAGTTTGAAATATTTTTACTTTAAGTCCCCATAAAATTATACTATATAATAGGATATAAATACGGCATTAGAACATTCTAGTACTATATTTTGTAAAAATTATACTAACATATTTTGAGAGGTATTTTAAGTACTACATTATATGAAAATCATACGACATTTTGTACTCCTAATGGAAAGTTAGTAAAAATATGATGTCCAATTGAGGATATATCCCACATTACCAGTTTATTTACACCAACTCCATTTTCTTCTCTAACTTATAAAAACTAGCCAGTGCCGCACGCCGTCCCTGCGTGCAAATAAAAAACTTGATGCAATTTTTATTTTACTTAAAAAATAAATAAATAAATTTAGTCTTTATCAAAATGATGAACACATGTGTCCGCACTCTATGTTTAGTTTACATGAAAAAATCTACATGGAAGAAAATCAAAACAAAATCACGTTTACCTGACAAAATCTACATGGAAGAAAATCAAAACAAAAATCACGATAGTAAATTTATCAATTGAACGTACTATTTATTTGTAAATTATTTTATTAAATAATTTACCATTCATACTCATTTGAATAGCAAAATTCATCAAAATTTGAGTATCTTTTAGTAACTGAAAATTATAAATTAAAGTAATAAATAAAAAAAGTGGATGAAGAAAGCAACTCAATTCTATAAATACGTTTCAAAAGAGTTTGAGGTATGACTAATCCAAAGCAATAGTGCCCCTAGTTGTCATTAACGTCGAACCAAGGTTGAATCCCAAGCTATTGCTCCTCTTTGTCATGTGAAAATATGTACCTAAAAATTGGAAAATAGAAAAACAAAAGGGAAGTTATTAAGAGGAGAAAAACTGATATTTTGACGATCTAAAATATGGATAATAACAAAAAAAAATTTTAATCGGATCAAATTGAAAGAAAAAGACAAGGGCCTCACCAACAACATATATACCGTAAATTCTCTTTTATTATAGATACCGTAAATCCTCTTACCTAAGAATTAGAGAATAGAAATTAAAAACAACTTTTATTGTAGATACCGTAAATCCTCTTACCTAAGAATTAGAGAATAGGAAAACAAAAGGGAAGTTATTAAGAGGAGAACAACTGATCTTTTGACACTTTAAAATTTGGATAATGACAAAAAAAAGTTTAATTCGCGTCAAATTGAAAGAAAAAGACATGCGACTCACCAAGAATGTAGATACCGTAAATTCTTTTTTATTGAATCCGAAGTCACCAACAACGTAGATACCGTAAATTCTCTTTTATTGAATCCCAAGTGATTGCTCCTCTTTGTCATGTGAAGATAAGTATCTAATAATTGGAGAGTAAAAAAACAAAAGAGAAGTTATTAAGATGAGAAAAACTGATATTTTGACGATCTAAAAATATGGATAATAGCAAAAGAAAATCAAATTGAAAGAAAAAGATAGGCGACTCACCCAACAACGTAGATACTACTAATTCTCCAATTTTAGTCTTTTAGATCGAATCAAATCCAAATAAAATGATAGGCGATTCACCCAACAACGTAGATACTGTAAATTCTCTTTTATTTACCACTTTCGTCCCGCAGAATACAACTTTCAAAAGAAAAAAAGATTTTTTTTTTAAAAAAAAGTCAAGAAAATTTACCTCAAACATGAGATGAATTCCTACGAATTCTATTGTTTTGTCAGAATATATTTTCTTTGAAGATAAATTTTGAAACGAAAATGATGAGTTGGGAGAGGAAGTTGAGAGTTAACCGTGGAAGTAGTGGCAGTTTTGATCTTGTAAAGCTTCTCAAAATAGAATTTTACGAAAAAACCCTTAAATCATAACTATTTTACTTAAAGAAAATTAAGGGCATAATAGGCATACCCAAAAAATTGGTGTCCGCAGTGTAGAAAACCGCCGTTTGTGTGACAAAATCCTCCTCCTTTTTTATACTAGCAACCGGTGCACGCCGTCCCTGCGTGCAAAAATAATTTTTAGTATAAACTATGTATTTATATTACTATTGATCTGAACAAAAAGTTTGAACACCTGAAACTATAAAATCTAAATGAAGATGTAATTTACTATTGATCTGCACAAAAAAATTCAACACTTTGAAACTATAAAACTTGAAAACTGATTGATTATTCATTTAAATTAATATAATCTAAATTAGTATGTAGTACCAACACTCAACATTTGCTTGCAAAATGAAAAAAAAATCAATTACCCTTAATAAATTGTTTCGATCACAGCATCTTAATAATGACGCATGCAAATACTTTTTTGCAATTGATATTTGGTAGTACGGCTCAAAAGTCCAGACATTAATATAGCTAGATTAACCATTGCTGATTTTGGAGCAATTATCTCTCTTTCCTTTGCATTTTTGCGTGCAAAAATGATTTAAGGTTACGCAACTATTTCTATATGATCTAACTTATTTGAGATGAATATCTTGTTATGTTTGTTTTTATATAAAACAATAAATATGTAATTTCCTTCTAAAACACTCTTTCTTCCAATATTTAATCATGAATAATATTGTTAATTGGGTTATACTTTACATAAAACTTATAAATTTTTGTATACTGATTTACGAAAATAAAACTAATACACTAAAAATAATGAAAAGTATCTATCAATTGTAATATGTTAAATTGCAAATAAAAAATATTTCACTTCTTCCACGTAAAACCAAAAATTACAAAAGTCCCTGAATCTAGTGTGCACTTATATGTAGTCAATGGTCCACTTGTTTTTCACCTACAAAAATATATAAAATAGTAAGAAAATCGATTAACAATTAAAATTGTACGAACTGCAAATATCAAAATATTTTGTTAGATATGTAATGTGTACCATACCTCGATAGAGTGCTCCTTAATTTATCAAAAATCTCCTTGTACACCACATTTCTTGTGAAAACTCCATCATGACCATCGATGGAACCCTTTTTTACCAAAACCTTAGTCGTTCTTTCAGAAGTACCTCGTGAAAGTGCAACATATAACTGGCCGCGACTGAAAACATGATTCCTCAGATAAATTCCCACAATCGGAATTGTTTGTCCTTAAGATTTGTTAATCGTTAGGGCAAAACTTAACCGAACTGGGAATTGTCTCCTTGTCAATTCGAAAGGCACATATGCATCTTCAGCAGTCTTTAATGGAATTCGTGGCAAAAATACTCTCAATCCTTTGAACTGCCCGCCCAAAATTTCTGCTTCAATAATGTTTCTACCAAACCGATGGCAAATAAGCCTGGTACCATTACAAAGACCAAGCTTCGGATCGATATTCCTCAAGAGCATCACTGGGGCACCTTTTTTCAAAGTCAACTTATGAGGTGGCAAACTACCCGGGGATAGAGAATTCAAAAATTCAGGCAAGTACAAATTACGAACATCATCGACTACCGAGTCAAATGAGTAATATGTGACCTCATCCCCGTGAAAATCATTTAGAACTTGCTCGTTTAACTTATTCACATCATCATTCAGAGGAGTTAATAAAGCCCGGCTAGACATGTATTCCGTATCATATGTGTGCGAGCCTAACTCTGGGAAAACAAAATCGATTAAATCTTTAATAGAATGTTCACCCTCCCAAGGTATTGACATAGAGGTGGGAATTCGTATCAAATCATCTTCTATCGTGGGCTCGTCACCATTACCAATACGAAGTAGAAATTCAGAAAAGCCTACATCGTTTTGTACCCTCATATTCTCGGATAAGTGTAGGAGTTTAACATTACACCATATCGGTGATTGTACTATGCTAGCATTTATAATTTGTGATTTCGTACCTGCAATCACAACAGGAAGGACTTGACGAAAATCACCTCCTAAAATCATCACTTTGCCTCCAAATGGTAGGTCGAAACGAAACATGTCTCTGAATGTTCGATCCACTGCTTCAAATGCTTTTCTATTTGCCCTTGGCACCTCATCCCAAATAATAGTCGATGCATGTTCTATCAAGGTAGATAACTCTGATTGCTTGCTAAACCGACACATTGAAAAAGGTTCAAAGATGATAGGTATTTTTAGTTTTGAACGAGCAGTCCGACCCCCTGGAAGTAGGTTTGCTGCAATGCCTGATGTTGCAGTTGCAAGAACAATGAACCCATCTTTTCTAAAATTAGCAAGCAATGCTTTATACAAAAATATCTTACCCGTTCCACCTGGACCATCCACAAAAAATATTGCACTATGTTTTCTTCTTATGGCCCGACTAATCACATCAAATGCTGCAAACTGGCATTCATTGAGAAGATTAACAGAGTTAACATCTCTATCTGATATAGGAATCGAGAGTTCATGTTCCAGTAACCCGGTGATATTCCCCAAATCTTGAAATCCTTCAGATATTCGTGGCAAGTCAAACTCATTTACACTTCTCTTATGTTGCATGAGAATACCATTTATATCATGGAGAAGTTTGTTCAAAACATAAAACTGATTCGTATTACTTGAAGATGGGTAGTCTTCAATCATAAATGAGTAGTTTTCATCCCATAATTTTCTGACTCCACTCGGTTCGCAGTATAGTAAAATCGTGGCAGACAACCTTCGAAGTGTTGATGGCATTCTGAAATTTTGAGCTTCAATCAAACACTCTCTAATGCTATTATCCTCCTCAAGCAAACCTCGTATTTCTACTGCCTGTTTAAAAGTCAAATAATGAACTCCATCAACGGTTAATAGATCCTCAAATGATTTTGGACCCCTAACATGGTTCACTAGAAGACGTAAATAAAATCTTTCTCCTTCATTTGGTGATACTGCATATACTCGCCCAATCACCTTTTGGCTAGTCCTTCTCTTTACCCAAACTCTTTCGTGTGAAAGCTATCTGTAGTATTTTGGAAACTCACTGTATAAATATTTATTTGGCTCTCGTCCCTCGTTGTATATTCTGAAAAACTCAGTTAACATTGTTCTTAAGTTTCTATCATCAGCCAACACATCTGAAATCGATTGATGACTATAAAATCGAACTTGTTGCCTGTTAGGAAGATGCACTTGTAATCGTACAACTGAGGGATATATCCTGCTTATTGGAAACTTAAATACTCTCCAAAAAGCCTCGGGCGCACATATCCATCTCCCATCAACATATTTGCTGATTTCATCATAATTAGGTCCTGGGCGAACCTCAAATACTACACAGTCTGGCCCTTTGTATACATACTTGTACAAATACTTCACACTTTTAATGCTACTGCAGACCTCAACATTTATATGACAATCATATTTGAGCAGCAACCATGGGTTATATGGAACCACCCATCCATTATCAATAACAACATCCCCAACATCATCTAAAACTATAGATCTATTATCATTTCGACGCTGATAAACTGGATAGGAGTCATTACCTTTCCTAGTATGTTCTGCAAATTGCTTAGGAAACCCTTTTTTACAACTCCCATTCTTCATGCAGGGCGCGTTTGGTTTAGTATGTCCGCATTGTCCATGTATCATGTGCTTAAGGACAGCCACATATAACTCAGGCTCTTCATCTTGTTTTGGTATTTCTGCCCGCACTATATTATCATAATCATCAGGATTGTTCAACTTGTCATCCTCGTCGAAAATTACCAACATGTGTACGTGTGGTAATCCTCGTTTCTGAAATTCAATGACATGTACATGTGCAATAACTTTCCCAATCACTCCTTCGTGAATAATATCTTCTTTCAATTCTTCATATTTTGCCCGAAAAATTCGGGTTAGTAAATCAGGACGGTCTTGCGCCGTCTGTCCTGGGAGTAGTTCTCTTTTTATCTCTTCCCATGAAGGGTTACACGTCATTGTAACAAATATATCAGGCTTTCCAAATTTTTGTACTATTGCCATAGCATCCTGGTACCGTTGGTACATATCGCAAGGACTTCTAACAAATGATGATGGTAAGATTGTACGTCGTCCGACATTTTCTGAGAATAATTTATTGGGTTTTTTATTAAAACATTATTATGTCTATAAAATGGTATTGATAAAAACTTAATAGTTTAAATATATAATTTATTTAAAGCTTACCTGCATCATTTTCACCCGCATCCATACAATCTTGTAGTCCCTAGTACAACTCCGTGCGTATTTCACTTTGATGAAATCTTATCCAGCTCAATTTTTTAGTCTCTATGTTGACATAATTGTCAACAACATATTGTTGCAATAAATGACCCCCATGCAGTAAAATCGATGGGATAGCACCACGAATCTGAAAAAAAAAATACCAAAAAAAGTCAAGATTTGTCAAAATTTTTATTTTATTTTATTAAAAACTTTCAGATGAGTAGAACTACCTGTAACAAATATGCATAGTAGTCACAACATGTGACCCTATTTCCTTGGAATGAACGAAAATCTCTATCCCAACCATATGTTCCATAAGGCAGAAAAAGTGGATATTGAAGTGGATCATAATAGCCCGTGTATTCTTTTATGTTCATAAGTTGGCCTGCAACTGTTTGAACAACTATATGACGATGATCTGTTTCCTTTGATTCTTCTCCTCCAACCAAGACTGCTGCTACTTGCGAGGCGGTTGGTAGAGTATATTGCAAATTAGGAGAAGGTTTTTCTTTAATTAGCAACCTACAATCACCAATATCTGATCGTTGACCAAGTTGGCGCAGTGTTTTGACAAATGGATTGTAGCTATCTAAAATACGTTTAATTTTCTCAAGTATAGCTCTGTCTAGGCCACCATTTTCTTGTAATCGATTTTCTAGCTCGTGCTCTGTATCATAGATGAACAACTGTATATACCTTGGTCGAATTCCAGGAGGCAATAAAGAACCAATTCTATGATATATTACACCATGGGCCCTAAAAGTATAAATTCCATGATCAAATGGAGCTAAATTTTCATCTAGAGATACCCCCATAGAAGTAAATGAAAATACGTGATTATAAGCACGTATATTCTACCTAAATGAACGCCCTTCTGAAGACTGATTCACGAAAAGATCCATTAGCTCCACAGGAACAGGTATTTCGGGCAACCTTATCCTTCCTCCGTTGCAGCAAAAGTTTCTCGTTTCCCGACGAAGCAACTTAGCTTGACAATGAGAGCACATCGTGGAAGGAGGGAGTTGTAATCTCAAAACATGATGTGCTAGATAACAACTTCGTGCACAATTATGAAAATTGTTACTTCTAGCTGCATTGATATATGTTATCAAGCTAATATCTTGTTCATCATCTATAGATAATGGAAATAAGAATAAGAAATAAATATCTCGTATCATTAAAAATTAAAATATATTACATACCTATTCTATTAGGTGGTGGAGCAATTGAGGTTGACGTCTCTTCATGATAAGTAGAAATTGAGCCAAAATTTGGTAAAGGAATTGGACGAATAGAAACATTTGCATTATTTCTATTTGAAACATCACCTGTTAAAAAAAAAATCTCATGTTTAAATTTAATGATTTTACATGCTATGACATCTAGTTACCCCAAAAATGCATATTGCAATGAAGTATTTAATAACCTGATGTTGGCATATCAGATTTAATAGGATGGTCTGAATTAGTTAGACGAACTTCTCTCTGATTTCTATTAGAGTTGTTTCCCTCTGCATAGTAACATAATATATCAAGATCATTGTAAGTTGTAGATAAAAAAAGAAATTTGAAATATAATATAGGAAATTTATGGTTCTATAGATATAGGAAATTTATGGTTCGTGCACAATTATGAAAATTGTTACTTCTAGCTGCATTGATATATGTTGTCAAGCTAGTATCTTGTTCATCATCGATAGATAATGGAAATAAGAATAAAAAATAAATATCTCGTATCATTAAAAATTAAAATATATTACATACCTATTCTATTAGGTGGTGGAGCAATTGAGGTTGACACCTCTTCATGATAAGTAGAAATTGAGCCAAATTTTGGTAAAGGAATTGGACGAATAGAAACATTTGCATTATTTCTATTTGAATCATCACCTGTTAAAAATAAAAAATCTAATGTTTAAATTTAATGATTTTACATGATATGACATCTAGTTACCCCAAAAATGCATATTGCAATGAAGTATTTAATAACCTGATGTTGGCATATCAGATTCAATAGGATGGTCTGAATTAGTTAGACGAACTTCTCTCTGATTTCTATTAGAGTTGTTTCCCTCTGCATAGTAACATAATATATCAAGATCATTGTAAGTTGTAGATAAAAAAAGAAATTTGAAATATAATATAGGAAATTTATGGTTCTGTAGATATTTCAATTTTTATTAATAAAAATAAAAATAAACTTTAAAATGGGATATATATTGAAACCATGAGCAGTTTTAGTAGATTTTGGAAATGCATAATCTTAACCTTGAATAGAGACGTTTCCTCTTCGAAGGTGGTACAAATAACGTCTTCTTGCAAGGTGGGCTTCATGTTCTTCAGGAGTTCTTGATGTTCTTGTTTCCCTTGCCCGGATGCGATCTAATTCTCTTCTTTGTTCACGATTGACCTGTTGTGAAGCATCTGATTCATTTCTTTGCCTAGCACGTATAAGATTTCTTTGACGTATAAGC
The DNA here is from genome assembly GCA_037501455.1 of Lantana camara. NCBI lineage: Eukaryota > Viridiplantae > Streptophyta > Magnoliopsida > Lamiales > Verbenaceae > Lantana > Lantana camara. The sequence goes on from CM074863.1 coordinate 27,914,747, forward strand.
TCTATTTCCATTTCTGAATCTTGTCTTTCCATTTTCAGAAGTTCGTCAATAATTTTGTAAAACTATAGATGAAGAAAAAGAGCACATCAATAAATTTATACTCTTGTAGATGGAGAAACAAAGCTCAAATTGTAAGAAGATATCACAGAGCCCATAAATAAATTTATCCTCCCGTATGTGGAAAAACGAAGCTCAAATTTTAAGAAAATATTACTTATTGATATCTAGAGATTTTTAAGGTTGTTTTTATACTTTGATGAGGTTGGCTTTTACTGTATTTGAGTTATGAGAACGGTTATTTGTTTGGCTTAAGAATATGATAATCATTTCTAAAGAAAGTCAAGTCAAGTCACCAAAATCAAAGGTTGAAACTTTCAATAGACAATGGGTTCTTTGTTTGGCTTAAGAATTTAATAATCATTTCTAAAGAAGGTCAAGGCAAGTCACCAAAATCAAAGGTTGAAACTTTCAATAGACAATGGCTTCTTTGTTTGGCTTAAGAATATAATAATCATTCTTAAAGAAGGTGAAAGGAAGTCACCAAAATCAAAGATTGAAGCTTTTAATATGCCACAAATCAGTAATATGCCTTATTCACATGTCTTTTAAGAAGGTCTCATTTCTATGTAGTCTATTCAAAAATATTAAGGTGATATTAAATTATGGATTAAACGTTGGCGGTATTATCAAAATAGCTAGCCACCTCGGATAATTTCTATTTTCTTTTGGATTTTTAGCATTTTCATAGTCTTACATAAATGTCAATAATAAATTAAATATTTTTGGGAACATTTCATTTATTGATGTCTTGCCTATGTTGATTGATGTGTTTATATTGGCTTTCAAGTTTGGACACCTACAGGATTGACTTATAAGTTATATATATAAATCATTGAGTTCTAAGAATGACTCATGGGTGTTGGTATAATTATGTTATAATCAGACAACAATAACACCACCACCCAAAAAAAAAAAAAAAAAACCAAGGCACACAGTTCATGTAGCATATTTTATATTTATCCATACTAAAAATATACATGTACTTACATTTTAACTACCACCGAAGCATACTTCAATTTTTAAAATATGGTTATCATTTTATATCTAAGTAGACAAATAATAATAACAATAATAATAATAATATTACAACACTCCAGCTAATTAATTCAATACAATTAAAAGTTGATGGTTAGCTACATCTAAATATTAATATAAACATAAGAAATTCATAATATCTCAAATGTATTTAATGGAACAGTCTAAAATTTTGTCATCCGGAACTAAGATGTGTTCTTCAAATTTAATGCTCTTTGTCCATTCTTGGAATAAGTTTTCGAAGATAAAAATATCTGGAGAAAAAAAAACGAAAACAATTCAGTGAAGTATAGAGTCGTATGTCACCCAGCCACAAAGTACAGATGATTAAGCAAGTCCATTTTTCAGCCACAAATCATAGACAATTAAGTATAATCATGTTCGTTAGCGCTTCAAACTACCTAGTATGCAAACATAAGATGTATAGACACTCGGTAATTGGAAGACAGTTTCGTACGCATTAATCTTCAGTCCGGCAATTAATCAAACATAATACAAATAATTTCTCTTAAGTAATCCAAAATTAAACGTAAATATTTATTTATCCTACTATAACGTTAAGCCCGCAGTTAATCAAGTTCATGACCAAAATCACGCAATTCTGTGTTAGACTTATGGCCCTTCCGATCAAATTTAGCGGATAAGTTTAAATAAAGAATTAAACAAAAGAATCAGAAAAATCAGAAATTGTGATTTGTAGAGCAAAGGGTTAACGAATGATATTCAGACAAAATACACCAACATGATAAAATAGAAATGGAAAGGCCTACCAACAACCAATAGAAAATATGAACAGATGTGTGTGTAGTCCCTAATTAATCTTAATATAACAAAAACACGTAAAAAAACACAAAAATATATACAAATAAAAAGAAATGCAGTATCTGATGGGTTCTCAGTAAGAGTACAGAGTCCGATTACTTTAGAATTTGTTTGGAGGGGAAAGCCAGCTGAAGTTTGCCGGAAGAGATGGGGATTCTACCTGCTAGGACAAACACACAGACAAAGTCAGAAGGCTAAGCTGGGGGAACTGGGGGTGATACCCAGTTTGGCTCTCCGACGCTCAAGTCAGATGAAGATCTAAAAGGGGAAATGTAAACTCAGTATAAATTGCAGTAATGGAGGTTTCTTACAGTGAAGGAGATGAAGACTCCTATTTATAGTTGAGGGTCAGGGACACTTTGGTCATTTGCCGCATGTGGTCCTGGCCGAATGTTGCCCTAACACGTGGCGCTGTGAGAGAGAAACCTAGGAGGAATCTTCTGCAAAAGTTGCTGGAAGTTAATGCTGGCAACAGTGGTAGGTGCGCGGGCATGTACGATGTGTCAGAGAGCCGTTTGGAAGGTTGGTGACGAGGGCCTAAGAGCGCGCTCGTGACAACCAAAAGCCTTGGAGGCCAAGAAATCTGCTAGGGGATGAGGGTCAGGGCTTGCGTAAGGAGTTGAAGTGGAAGTCTCTCTGAGGGAATGTACCGCTCGAAGAGGGGCTTCCCTTGATTGATAGGAACATTAGCCGTGCAGTGTAAACGACGCTTGTGAAAGAGCAGTACCATTGATACACGTGCATATGTGACGGAGTTGACGCGTGTCTCTGAAGAAGGCTGGCGCTTAAGGGATCGAGCGTTCGTTTATAATCACCTTAACCGCAGGAGGACAGGTGTCGTCAGCAGGGGCTGCCACGTGTCTAGACGTGGAACGAGCGTATTTTGACCCCATCAGTATCTATACTATATAAAATGTGGGCTGACTGAATTGGATGTATATTTTGTGTTTTAAAATCCTATTAAAAGTAATTATGGGTATAATCATTGATTAACCATAAGTATTGTCAGATTTACTTAAAAAATGAAATTTTAACAAAGACTAAAAATGTCCGAGCGATGCAACCGAAATCACATTGTCTCAAAAAGAAAAACAAAAAAAAAACCTCCAAAGTATATAAGCTGCGGTAAATATGTATGGACTCTTAAGCTGCGGTAAAATTGTCCCAATAGGTCATGTAGAAAATAGAGCTTTATTTATATAAAGCTCCTCCTAGTTGTTATTTATTTCTGGAAGAATCTCACAATAATATATGATTTATTTTCCTTGCTCTTTGGATATGTATGCATAACTCTTTTAAAGCGAATTTATTGTGTAGGGATAAGCCATGACAATAATATTTGATTTATTAAGACTGATCTTATGATATGTGTGCATAACTCTTATAAAGTGATTTTAATGTGCAGTGCTTAAACATGACATATGTACAATTAAGTAATCCTTAAGAGTTATATCGTATGGGTAAGCCTAGTTCTCAAAATCAAATCTTCCGATGTAATAGCAACAATTCCATGATTGAAACACATGACCCAATAAATTGAGAAAAATGAACAGGGAAAAACCTGAGTGGCGTTTTGTCTGTAGGAAATTTACCTCGAGGAAGAGCAGGGGCAGAGTGGTCAAGGGATAAAGATCGAAGGTTGTAGCTGGTGATCGAGTGCAATGCTGGATTTGAGTTCAAAAGACACACCTAAAATATTGATAAGGAGCACAAAATCTGCCTTAATACATATTCTTCTCTAAACTGGACATACAATAGTGATCAAAAGATTAATTATCTGTGATAAAAAGATTAATTATTTGCGAGTTCCTACCTATTTTATTTTACCTGTTTTACCTAGAAGAAAGGCCAAGATTAGAGCTTTACCTATTTTATTGCGCGTGAAATCAAGAGTACGAATTGAGCTTCCCAAATCAAGAACTTCATCGGGAAATGCCTGTTGAAGGAAAAAAAAAAAAAAAAAAGAGAAAAATAAAACATCCAGACGCCCATGTCCTGTCAGTATATCAAAAGTATGAATACGTAAAATCTGTAAAAGCCAAACGCAGCACATACAAATCAACCACATAATAATTATATTTTGATATAATTCTAATATAATTCCCTCATAGTTTAAATCCTAATTGCCATGAAATAATGTGATGTGGGGTTTATTAGATATAATCTGAATCTAGTTTACAGGTTATTATTGTCAAGATGAATCTCCATAAGAAATATTGTCGTAGCAAGTATCAGGAATAATATTAATTAATTATACTTTGACAACTTTGTGATAAAGAAGTTGTGGGGCTATGATCTCGTGACAATATTTTACTTGTCACGAAGTTTGAGCAATAATACTTATGTGGCTAAATAAATTAAATATACATTAATGAACATTTATATAATTCTATATTTTTGACCACGTTAAATATTATTTTGTCTTCAATTTTTTATTTTTTATTTTTGGTTACAGTGACACTCTTATGACCATTAAATCTTGAACAACTTAAAAATGTTCATGTGGCTCAATCCACAAATCCAGAACCACATACAAATCAACCTAACTATACTAAACACAAAGCCACGCATAAAAACTAAACCAAAGTGCCAAAATCCAACAAATTTCTTAATTCTTATGTTACACTTTCCCGAACTAAAAAAAAAGGGCAATTCCAAACACGCAATTTAATTTGTACCATGAAGTATCTATACTCTAAACGACACACTCATTTTAACAACATCTCAAATCATTCCCCAACCCACTAGTAAAGAGGAAAACAAAAACCCAGAAATCGAATCAAACACTATTTCAACAACAAAAAAAACCAAAAATTAAGAGAGACAAAGTACGGTGCCTTCAATTTATCATATCCAACTTCTAAAGAAAGTTTTCACACACTCAACTTCTAATTAAGAAAGCTCAATACTGCCAGCCTACCACATGGTTTACCATAGATCAGAAAATATGAAATCACAAACAATCCTTTTTCTCAAAGATTTGATTCACATCATGGTAACACAAACTCACACGCACCCACGGAGAAGTTACATGAGAAGAAGCTAACATAAAGTGTGCCAAGAATCACATAAAACCTCTAATGCACGGACACTAAAAATTTTGACCCCGTGCAGTGTCGGACACGGACACGCCTCCGACACGTGTCCGACACGTCTGATCCGTGTCGGAATATAAATAAATAAATAAATAATGACACGATGTCGGACACGGTCTTATGGCGTGTCCGACACAGCTTTTGTTTATTCCTGCAAGTAATCAAAAGGGGGAAAGAGAGATGTCATAATTGTCGGTAGAGAGTTACTTTTTCAAAGACTTTTCAACCCTAGATGTCAGAATTGTCTGTAGAGAGAGAAGAGTGGAGAGAGAGAGAGGGTTGTTGGAGGACCCATAGACCAAACATTGCATTGCACTACTTTATTAAATATTCCTTTCACAATTAGTCTTTAATTGATCTGCAAAGTGTTTACTATTTCAACTCACATGGATATTTTTCAATTTGAACAATTCAACCTCAACAAGATATTTCGATTCGCACTTGTGGTTGTTTATGGGGACATTAATGCGTAAATAAAAAGTTATGAATTCAAGTTATACAATTTTTTATTAATAAGATGAATATCAAAGGAATTAGTATGAATTTGTAAGAATTAGTTAATAACTTTTTTTTTCCCCTAAAGTAACTTAATTTTAACACTTCTAAAATCTCATATATATATATATATATATATATATATATATATGAAATATTTATTTGTATATAATATAGCAGTGTCGGAGCCGTGTCGTGTCCTAAAATTTTTGAAAAATCCGTGTCGTCGTGTCCGTGTCCCCGTGTCCATGTCTGTGCATCATAGCATAAAACTTAAATTCACCAGTGCCTTCAACTGTTAGCACAATCACACAATAGCGAGCAACCTGCCTATGCGAATAAGTTTTGGACAGCCTTAAATCCACCTAATTCAAGAAATCCTAAAGGAAATAAGCAGAAACCGCGGAAACCAATGAAACAGATATTATGTGATCCTTTATGAATGAAAACTTCCGTTCTTTATTCCATAAGAATAATCCAGGCTTAAAGTTCCCAAGTCCCAACTTCTCAAAGATTTGATTCAAATAAAATAAAAAAAAAACGAAATCTGAAACAATCCTGTTTCTCAAAGATTTGATTCAAATCATCGAATCACAAAACTCACATGCACCCATGGAGAAGTTACATGAGGAGAAGCTAACATAACGTGTGAAAAGGATGGCATAAAACCTAAATTCACCCGTACCTACAACCGTCAGCACAATCACACAATAGCGAGTAACTTGCCTATGCAAAGAATGCTTTGGACAACCTTAAATCCACCTAATTCAAGAAATCCTAGAAGAAATAAGCAGAAACCTCAGTGGAATGGGTATATGACGAAGTAGGACTTCTTACCTGAGGAACAACGGAGGGATCGCGAGGGAGTTGCTGGTTACCGGAACAGATGACGTCCGACGATGGTTCGATCCAAATAATGAGAGGGAGCCTAGCACACACGCTCAAGAAAGAAAAGGAAATCTGAAGAATTGGAGTTAAAAAAATATAAAAAAAAAAAGCGAGACGAAGAAGGCTTTACCGAGAACTCTTTCCACAGCGACATTAGGCAGCGTTGGAGCAGAAGGGGGGATTGGGATCTGCATGGGAAAGGTCCGAACACCGCTCAAAATTGACAGTCGATCGAAACGAAATAAAGAAGAGAAAAAGAGGATTTTCGTTTGAAGTCTCACCTGAGAGATAAGAGACTGGCGGAGATGGGTCGCAAACGGTGGTGACGCCGCTGGCGAAAAGCAAGACCCAAAGATCAGCCAGAGAGGGTTTTAGTTTTTTCAAAGCCAGAGATGGAAAGAATTGAGTTTTAGAACGGTGACAGTTCCAATGTGACAAAACGTGGGTACTCAATTTACTATTAAACCCAATTAATCGTATATCATTCCCAATAGCATGAAGGGTATATTAGGTAGTCCAATAAAATTGGTGTCCCAACCCAAAAAAACTTTCATTTGTCTCATAAAACCCTCCTCCTTTTTTATATAGTACAGATAGTATAGAAGATAAATCAATAACCACCACCTCCACCCACACAGCTCCACTGCGGTCAGCCGGTCACTACTACCCCAGCACCCTCTACCACCAACTCCCATTAATAACTCTCAAAGTATATATTTCAAGTTTCCAACAAATATATATATATATATTTCAAGTACAATTTATTACACCATAATTAGTTTCAAATAACCAAATAAAAAATACCGCAAGTGTCATGCTATAATTTGCGCCTGAGCGTGTTCAAACTTCAGTCCTTAATCTTGCTGTAATAAATCTTGAAAGCCTTTGGTAGAAAAACAGGCAACAAAAGCCCAAACAAATTGAAGCACCAAAGCGCCATATTAGCCACTGCAAGAGCTCTGCCCACATGCACTCTCCTCACCGTACTCCCTCCAATCCCCAACTCATCCGCCGTCGAGAATTCACTCCTTAGCCAATCTATGATCGTGAAAATCCGCCGGGAGTTGTAGAAAACCGGCACGAAAATGAACACCGGCAGCGAGAAACCGGCCCAGAAAGCAAACCACTCCATGAAAACTTGGCTGCTTAACAAGAAAAGATGCGGCGCTGCAGCTCTGATTCCCTCTTGGTCGCCCTCGATGATGCCTCCCAACATGTACGCGATTGGAAGAAACAGGCCCACCACCGCTGTGAGAACGACGTAGCGGCTCTAAGCTGTGTTTTTCCCGCCGAAATTGGAGGGGCCTGTGGAAACGGGTGGAAATGCGACTTTTGATAGGAAGTAGGCGGCGCTTATCATTCTATTGAAAACATTTATGTATTTATTGAGTTTCTTCTTTCGGTTTTTGCAGAGATGTCCACAATAACAGCCTGAATGGTTCTTTCCTGATTCCTTAGGCACACTGTAACACACAGTCATTACAATTTCGTCTTCTTAACTCTTGACCAAACACACACAGTCACGGCCAAAAAGAAGAAAAAGAAAGAAAGAAAAAATTCACTGGATCATCAACTAGGGGATGCAGTGTGGAAAACTCCATCGTAGCCATTAGTAGCGTCCCGCAAGCTCTGATAATCGTTGAGATCAGCTTTACACAAAAACAGCCTCTCATCCGCTTCTTCAAGCTCCCTCAAATGTGAATTCTTCAAATCCTCTGCAACAAACACACACTACATCAAAACCCACATTCTAAAACCAAAAAAATATGGTATATAGATACACATACATATGAAAATTCACACAGTTTCCTGCCGAGTAATATGTGTGGCATTGATGTATTCCTTTGCTCGCCTTCCACCTCGTCCCTCCGTCGTGATCTTTTCTTCTTTTCCCTCTACAAATATCCACCGAGAGAAAAGACGAAACCCTAGCTTCTTTTCTTTAATAGGGTATTTTTGGACTTAATTTTTGGGGAAAAAATGAGACAGAGTAAAATGAGTTAATCGCAGGGGGGGAGCCGCGATCCATTTCATGGGTTAATTAGGGATCCGTACCGGGCCTCATATTAACTCAAATGGGCTGTGGGTATTAACTCAAACACTCTATTAACTCATCTTAAATGCTGTAAAAACCCCTAATCTGGATTCTGGCCTAACAAACACTTTTGTACATACATAGATAGAAAGCACTTACTGCTCAAAGCCTCAAACAAATCTCTGATCTTCAGTTCTTGATCAACACTAAATGCATGTACTCTTTTTCTAGAGTGCCTGCATTAATAAATCCAGTGTGAGTGCTCTGAAACAGGAATTACAGGAAGCTGCGTTTGCACAGATAGTGCATTCAGAATGCCCCAAATATAAACTTACATTGGTTTTCTTAATGATGAACTTTCGTCTGCAATTGTTAAACCAGGATGAGTATTATCTCTTGAAGGTGCCTTTTTCTTGTCTCTGTGCCGGCTGGAAACATCAGAACCCTGCGTTTTTCCTTTAGCTGGCGCTTTAAGTCCCAGATGTTTGAACATCTTGAACACTTGTTTTTTAGTAATAACTCCATTTGGATCAAGCTCTCCAGCAATGATATGACAACAATCTGGACTGTCCTTAATCCTTATACCTAGCATGCCACAGATGTGAGTAAAACTGTTCCAATTTGCATTATGCAAGCATCTAAACAATATGAAAATTTTAAAAACGAGGAGTAAAACAAACACAACAACAGTATTGCACAAGATATTGTTCCATATTGAAATTTGAAAATGGGTCCAATTTGGATTTTTTATTTTTTATTTTTTGGTTGTGTACGATTAGACTATGCATTCATTTTTTTTGCAAACAATTGATCCAATTGGATTATTGATACCAAATCAGATATAGTAATTGCCCCATTATAAAAATTGTTCAGAGTGTATTTTCAAATATTTATTTGGAGGAACTTACTTCTCATAAAGATCCTTAAGTCGACCTTCCATCTCATTAGTAAGAAGGTCATTGCCCCTTTCTGATGATCTGTCAGATTCTTCCTCTGAGTGTCCACCCTGAATTTAAAAAGCAACAAAAAGGTTAAATAAAGTAAAAATTGGAAACCAAAAAGGGGTAAAAGTACTAAAAGACCATACCTATCAGCAATCTCAGTCCCATCAATCGCTTCGTTCAGAGTTGATGTTCTGGTCTCATCATTTCTTTCCCCAGAACTTTGCCTGAATTTCTGTGGTTTGGCTTCAAAAAGATCATCTTCCCTGTACAGCATTTATTAGTCTCATACCAAAAGAAAATATCTTCAACTTTGTAATCTTCATGTCAATCATCAAATTCATTTGTGTTTTTTAAGAAAGCAAATCCTTATAGCTTCTTCCAGCCACAACTGTGGACTAGCTATTAGTAATTCACTTAACAAATAACAAGTAAAAATTCTATAATAACTGAAGAGTAGTTTCCAGTTAGAAAACTACGTCGAGTAAGATAACCCCAAGAGTGACATTAAAGTTCATAATATCTTACTCTTGGTTGTCCTGGTGAGACATTTCAAAATCATCATCAACTAAGGCATCAGCAATACTCCTGCGAACCCATGTTTCCCCTTGGAAGGAACCATTTTCAACACCGCTTCTGCCTTCTCTGGTTTTATTTTTTATACTGTTAAGCTCATTTAGCATAGAACCACAATTTATGTAATGGCATTCTTTCCTTGTCTTCCAAAATAGAACCTCTACAAGAAGAAGGGGATAACTCTTCATTTTCCGTAACATTCTTCGAACCAATCTTGTCAAAAAGTTAACAACATTCTCATATTCTCTGCATGGAATTGCTTTTTGCTTCTCCAGGATGTCATAGAATATTGGGAGGAGTGATAACTGTAAATTTGTTTGAGATATGTAAGATACTTTCTGGTAACTGCTTTTTCCAAATGAATGGAGCTAAAACAGAGAATAAAATAACTAAATGTGATAATACCTGGTATAGCATCGGATATAGTTCCAGATCTTCACAAATTCGCCGAAGCATGCATATTATGTAATGATTTGTAGTAATAGAATTGCTCTTGTAAGACTTCAGCAACCAACACTAATTCTGAATAATGGTGTTGTTAGCAAGAGCAGAAACCAAAGAAGAAACCTTAAAGTTTACTTCATCTGTAGATAATAGCTGCTGCTCATCACCAGAAGAATTATCAGTATCAAGATAAACACCATCATTTTCAACAATATTTCTGTCATCCACCTCGGACTCGTGGCTTCCCATATTAGACGACTTTGATATAGGTTCATCAACCTGGAGGGAACCCATGATGCTTTATCTGCTTCTATATCAAAGCCCGGATTTGTTCATGTCTCCTTCTCCAACATGTTGAGATCAACTGATTCTTTACAAGTAGAGCTGTCAACCTCATTCTGACGGGTGGCGTCATCCAGACTCGGTTCACAAACATTTTCATTCTTGGTAGTCGTCTTCTTCATCTTTTTCTCCCTTGACCTTTTGGAAACCTTCCTCCCAAGAAAAAACAGGTTAATACTAATTGTAGAAGTTTCAGGAATTAAACTAAATGTCATGTAGAAACTGCAGAAATTAGAAATTTAAACCAATGAGTTTCAAGGCACATATTTACTTAAGTACGGGAAACTAAAAACTATGAAGTCCATCTCGACCCCACACCCAACCCACAAAAATAGAAGCAGAAAATAACAAAATAACAAAAACAAAAAAGGTAATCAAACTGCTATAGATAAAATTCAATTGCAAATCAAGTGTAACCGCAAAGAACCACGTGCTTGAAGGTTCTCCAGAAGTCGTAGAACCACATGCATGCTTTCAACCAAGTTAGCAAGATCACTGGGACATCATAGAAGCAGGATTACAAAGAAGATATACTTAACAGAAACCCAAACTTTCTGGAATGCAGCGGAAATTAGATTTTGTAATTGAATCTCTCTAATTTTATTTAACATCACACATATATTGTAGAACCCACGACACATTTTATATGCGCATGTAATTCTAAATGTTTCTGCCTCAGAAATTAATGTTCAGCTCCTGCTCAAATGAAAATAAGCCCATGGACAATGTCTTAGATAGTAAATTCAGTACACAACTGCTAAAAGATTCAAACCACCTGCCATTGAATCATTAGATTTTTCTTTTTCTTTGTAAATGTTAGGGAATTTTGTCCACACTGTTCAAACTAGACCATTGAGTGCAGGAACCACTGCCCTTAGTATCAACTGCCAAGCAAAAGTTATACAAACAGATTTTGAAATGGTACATAAGAGCAAACCTTTTGGACTGCTTATGAGCATCAAATGATTTAATCAGGTTCAGGAGAAAGTCATTCCTTCTTCGGTTTGATCATAGAATAACTTGTACAGAAGAACGCGAGCTGTCTGAGGCTCCTTAGAGTCTTCTGGGGATTGTTTTAGCACCAAATCCAGCATGCGAATCTTCATAGGACACAATTATGCATGTTAAGACTTAAGAATAGACAAAAAGGCATGCTTTCTGTAATAGAGATTGGAATTATGGGATAGACATTCATGGAGTAGTTTAGTAGGCCAGGCATGGGCGGAGCTAGGGGGGGGGGGCATGGGGGGGCGGCCGCCCCCCCTAATTTTTTTTTTTTTTTTAAAGTTTGTATATATATTTTGAAATTTTTATATTTTCGCCCCCCCAAAATTAAAATTTCGCCCCCTTAATTTTGTATATTTTAATTTTCGCCCCCCCCCCTTATCTTAAATCCTGGCCCCGTCTCTGAGGCCAGGGATGCACAATCTGTGCCAAGAGGAGAATATAAATATATGGCTATCAAGAAATCAATGCTGCAAAAGTAGATGAATGAAAAAACTCTTAGTTATGCCTTAAAGATGGTATCCAGCTATATGAAAATAAATATTGGAAACTGAAGATGAAAGAATATGTTCCATAACTTTCATGAGGGATCCTGCAGCTGAAAGAAACTTGTAGTCAGTTGTTTGTTTTATGCCTTCAAATGCATAAAGCCATTTTGAAATGACCATTAGAAACATGGACTCATTCAATGTTTCAGCAACTGGTCCACATATACTGCCATGAAATGAAGTGTTGTCATCATGGCAATCAACTGATGCCTCGTTTTCGACATCAGTCCTCGGCTGTCAATGCGTAGGGCATAATAATCAGCTTTGATTCTCAGGACAAATACCCAAAATTTACACACAATGACACTATGAAATAAGAGATGCATCAATTAAAACCAAAACAGCAATGAACAATGTACTCTCCTAAAATTTCATCTGCCTTCCTTGGCAGGAGGAGAAAAAAAAAAGACAAAACAAAAGGAGATCTCATCTACCCGCCGCATCTCATATATGAGTGAAAATTATTACCAATACAGTATTTAGAATATAGTAACTCTGGCTGCTATTGCACCACAACCAGCAGATGATGTATTCTCCAACAATCTTCTCTGGTTATTAGTTGCAACTCTTATACAAGAGTATGAATAGCACTTAAAGAAACTTCCTCCAACCAAACTTTGCACCTTGGCAAGCATCAGATGAACTAATTTTTCAACACATTTAAACAGTAGAAATGCTGAGCTCCATCACATCGCATGTCTTGAAATATCAGAGCAGACACCGGGGGGCTGAAGAGCAGACCGTAAGGGGCTGAAGGCTTATTCATCAGCTTTAAGAGGGGAAAATAGAAATGGGAAGAAAGAAAAGAAAAAACTATAACCATCCAAAATATCTGAACGCAGAAAACCCAACTATCCATATTTTCCTGCTTGGTCATCAAAAGGTAACTTTCTACACTAACTGAAATCAATTCACACCATGATTTCATATTTTAGTTATGCTATTTATATCTTACCTTTTTGTTTAAGCACTTCTGATATTGAAATGAGGTGACAAATTGAGCAACATGAAAAAATATGACAATATCACTGCTCTGAAATTCCTGATGTTCATTATCAATATCTTCGCGGATTGACTGCATCAAAACTGATAAACATGAATTACAAATGAGGATATGTACCAGAGAACTATTAAACGGATGTGGTTGGACAAGAAAGATTCATGTTACTAGATAATATAGAAATTTTCTTTACTATATATGAAAGAAGTACCTACCGTTGTATGCCCCACCCAAAAACTGGCTTATAAAATCATCGAGTAATTGCAAGATCTGATTTCTTGTTTACAGTAGGTCTCCATGGTCCCAGATTTCTCTTTTTGATGGGCCTCAGTGATTTTTTGTGAGCTTTTAACAAAGCATCACTAGAAGCAGAACATATAAGCTCCTGTTTGTTCCAGTGAGGTTCCAGGGCTAACAATTGCCCGGCTCGAACTCAGTTAAATGAGATATAGAACAAAAAAAGAACAACTAAATCCAAATTGATAATCCATCAGCTCAAAAAAAAAAAAAGAAAAGCAAACTTTGCTCCAGACAAATAAATACTCATGGTTGAAAGTAGAAACCACTTACTTTTCAAGATTCTCCAGTGGGCTTTCCAGGAGAGACACTATCACTGGAACAATCCTCTGAAGGTGATAGCGCACTTCAATCCCCATAAATATTCGATCTGTTGTGGTATATCAATGGACGTTGGCTCTATGGGCATAGTAAGAAACACCAAAACCTTCACTGCAAACGAAAAATAAATATTTTTCACCGAAACGTAAACGCAAAGTGATTTTACAATATCCAAAAGTACTACATTTCCATTATTCTAAGTCAATCTTCTCACCTGCATTCAACACTAAATTACGATCCTCCTGAAAAAACTCGATAATCGGTATCAAATCTTTCCCGACGATATTCCATTTACAAACTAACTTGAAAACATCTCGTTTCTCCGGATCGTCAAGCCTCAGACACCTCAATAAATCCTCCGAATTATCTGCCGGGCCATTTCTAACAAAAATGCATCAAAATCATTTGAATCAGAGAAAATAGAGTTGATTCCCGATGTACAGTATGCTTAAACAAATGAAAAGTAAGTTTACCTGAGCAATACTCTCCCTTGGCATAGCTGATGCGCTTCCCATCGTCGTCTTCCTCTAATAACCCGAGGCCAGCACAAATGACGGGTAATCCATCCATGTTGCTTTAACTGAAACCTTAATTTGAAGAATGGTGAAGTTTTCCGGCGAAGTTGATGGAACTGGATTTGGGGTTCTGGATCTAAGAATTCTGGTATTAGGGCTGAGCAAGAAGCAAATTTTCCCGCCATTCTTTGCGAGTGGCGGGAGTGAATAAGAATATAATATTTCATCAACTCAATTAAATATTTTGGCCAAATTATGAAATTACATTAGTTATCAAAAAAATAAAGAAGAGATACTTATATTGATTGATATACAGTTCATGATTTTTCAGGTACTTCTATTCTAAATTCAACACCAATTTGTATTTTTAGTTAATAATATAAGAAAATAAGTAAACTAAAATGATATATACATTTATAAGCATTAAAATATATATAATTAGTTGAGAAAGTCTAAAATTAGCATTCTATAACTTAAATGACAACGGTCTAGATAAAGTGGGATATAATTTTCATTGAAATATGGTATAGGCAAATCTTTAAGCAAATCAAAGTTATATATATACATATATTGTCAAAATAAATACATTAAATATAATGATATCTCATATTATGTTTTCAATTTTACTCATTAATAAAATGTCATAAAAAAGTTGCTAAAGATCTATATGGGTTGGATTTTTGTTTTTTCAAATTTAGGTGGAGGAGATGACGCATCGATTCAAGGTAGGAATGCTTTTGAGCTCAAAAATATGATTTACATTATACTTCACTTCATGAAGATAAAGGAGATTTGATACGACCTTTTCATGATCAAACTCTGATATGCTCGATTTGGCCAAACACAAAGAGTTATCTGGGTTGGATTTCTTAATTCTATATTGATCAATTTATTTTAAATTATGGATCAAAGGATTACAAATGATACAACTTGTCATTTTTTTTATTGGTCTTATTGTTAAAATTTTAATGAAAAATGAATCAGTTTCAAAATAAATCCGATCGACAAACAACCCTAATTATATACAACAATAAATACATTGATAAAACAAGAACCGATCATCGAGTTACATAATTAAGTAATAAGCACTATTAAGTGTCATAGTTTAACGATTGTACCTTTTACTGGATTAATTAGAAATTTTATGTTCGAATACCTGAATACGCAATTACAATTAGTATATATAGTTTATACCTTTTTTCATTAATGGAAAAAAAGAATTACATAATCCAGTCCAAATTGATTTTGCAACGTTTTCCTCTATCACGCGCCTTGCAAAAGTCTATGCCCTGGGCCCCACTTTTAACATAGCCGAATCACTAATATGAAAAGGCCGACGATATGGATTAAACTGGAATTAACAAACCGTAGCTGAACTCTGTAGTATGCACTATGCTCCGTTTTCTATATTTGTACGGCTTCTATCAACACAACACCGGCATGCTTCCACCATTTTGATTTCTCTCTCCCCTTTACACTCTCTCGAAGCTTTAAATATACATTTCGCCATAAAATCACCGCAATACACAAATAAAATATCTCCGACCTCTCTCTACTCTCTCTCACCAGGAAAAACGCAATGGAGGAAGTGCTTGAGTTTGTCTCTAACTATGTAGAGTGGGCTTGTCATAGGTTTACAAATCTGATTAGCATCGCCGGTGGTGAGGTTGCGGATGAGATGATGATTTCTGAGCTTCGTTGCATTGTTGATACCTTGATGACGAACGCATCAGTTCTGGAGAATTTGGATCCAAACTGCTCTGAGGTTATATAGATTTATTATTCCAAAAATTTTATAATTTTTCTAGTATTTAATTCGATTTTTGTTTTGCAGGAGTCTCTTGCCTCTCTGGCTGAGTTTTTCGATGGATTGTTGTCCATTCATAAGAGAAATTTTAAATTCAAGGCACAAACGCTAGAAGCTTCCCCGGTTGACGAGAGTGGTAAAGGCAGGCAACAAATGCTAGGAGCTTCCCCGGTTGATGCGAGGATTTGTTGGAATTTAGAAAAAATATTTTAGTAAAAAATGGAGAAACAGAAGGTTTTATATTGATGGACTTTAATTAGAAAAGGGTTGGGTTTTGTTTGATAAGAGGAGAAATTAGTGGATGTTTATGGAAATGGTTTTTCTTCCTTCTTTACAAATGTAAAGAAATGTACAAGTATTTATAAGCTTGCATGAAGGATCTAGATTACCGACATTAGAATGTCGGTTAATTACTTTTCTTAATTTTTAATTCTAGATTTTATAACTTATTAAACATGTGACTAACTTCTAGATTATTCTAACTTAATCAATAATATTCTAATATAATCTAGATCCTACAACTTGCATAAATATCTAGACAAATACATTAATATTCTAATACTCCTCCTTAATGTATTTGTCTTCTTGCTCTGCTTGTAGATGCTCGAGTAGCTCCGTTAGCCTTTTATCAGAATCTTGTGTTTAGATTTGCTCTCGACGTTTATAGACTTCAATGCTGTGAAGTTGCATGATTCATATGTATCGCGGAGCAATCTTGTTTTTCTGGGTGATTCTGGAGTTAATTCTTCTTCTTCTTGATCTTCATTAGACGAGTTAGAGGTTGTTGGTGGTGGTGGTGAGCTAGCTTGCGAGTCTTTTGATAACTTGTTAATTAATCATCTTTATGATTACATTATGCCCCGAATTGTGCTTGATTTGATATTATTTATAAAGGAATTGATGTTTTGTTATTTATTTTATAGATTCGGGGATCGAAAGCGAGATTTGACCAAATTGGGTCGCTTTTAGATCCAAACCAGTGCAAACGAGCAGAAGTTGGAAAGCTGGAATTGAGTTTAATTGTTGCGGCATAAAGATTAAGCAATTGGGAATCAAGTGGACATTTATGGGCTTAGCTCTTGCATGCATACTTGAGAATTGGTGGACTTATTCTTGATTTGGTTGAATTGTTGTAAGTGAATTGTGGGTTAATGTGGGCTGCGTGAATGGAGTGTCTTGGACTAATTTGGAGAAACAATGTGCTTTGTGTTGCTTTAGTTAGTGGGCCGGTCGTGTCTTGGGTTTATTTGAAGAAAGCCCAGCGGATTGGGATTAATTTAGGTCCAGCTTATAGCCCAACTTGAAGAGCAAGAACTACACGCCTAATTTGAGAAGGATTCGGAAGCTTTGGACTTATGGGCTGCGCTTATGTCTTTGGAATTAATTAGAGTGGCCCAGTTGTGTAACTCTTGGAGTAGGGCTGTCAATGGGTCGGATTTTAATCCGAATCCGATCCGAATTTTAGCATATTCGTTCGATAAAAATATCCGATAGATCATAACCGATTATAAATATTCGTTATCCGAAATAAATGGAGCGAACATGGATTTAAGGAATATTATATATAATATTTAATTAAATAAATTATTTACTAGTACATAATATTAAGTAAAATGATTAAAATTAAAATTTTCACATATTTATCATTTTAAATAATAATAAAATTTAATTTTTTTTACTCTAAAAGTATATATTTTCTTTTATTAATAAGTTTAAATTAATTTATTTTAAATAAATATAAACAAAACTATTAAATAATACTTATTTATTAAATATTATGTAATTACATTTATTTTTTTATATCAAATTTATTATTTTTAAAAAATAGATATTATTACTAATCAGGTCTGATCCTTTATCGGATCGGATCCGACCCGATTATATATGGATTCAAACACAATGAATCCGAATCCTATAGGATCCGAAATCCCCTGATCCGACCCGAATCCGATCCGTTGACAGCCCTATCTTGGAGTGCAAGAATAGTAATCCTATTTTGTTAAGGATTTGTTTACGTGAGAGGCTTGGAGGCTGGGTATATATATTGGCGTGATAGAAGCTTTGGGAGTCACGTAATATTCTGGGGAGCAGCAGTTCGGGAGCTTTAGGCGAGCAACATCAAGAGCAAGAATTCGGCATATTCCTTCGTTTTAGTTTAATTCTTCCCTTTCGCTTTTAGTTCTATTTATGTTAAAGAATTCCTCCGTTATTGTTTTTATGGATTTTAGTAGCTAAACTCTTAATTATCTAGCTAGGGATTAAGATTCGTTTTTGGATATTGTGAGACTTAAACGTTTTATTCAATTCATGTTTATTTAGGCATTTATCTTATCTCTGTGCTTCGCGTTTATCGTGATTGATTTATTTAGTGGTAGGGCCCGACTATCTAGATAGATTTAATTGCATATTGCCAATCATGATGCTTGAAGTGTAGTAAAGTTGATTGATAAATTATGGTAAATTAGTGACAGGGTCTTAGCGATAACATTCCTCGTTCACTAAGGGATTTGATAATCTAATTTAAATCTTGCGTGTGTCACGACTTGGTTAATTAGGGTTGGTGTTTTTATGATTCTTAATGCTGCGAATTCATTAAATCCTGTCGAGTGTCTCTAGGGGTTGTGAATTTGTTAGGGAAGATAACTGTCGAGTGTCTCTAGGTTATCCGACTAATTAAGTAAAAACAAGGTTTAGTCGAGTGTCACTATCAACTATAGCCAATCTATCTGAATAACTTGAATTAATCCTTGAGTCAATGATCAATATAACAATTCGAATGGAATATCCCTAGCTAGGTAATTCTCCCTCTGATTGATTTAATCCTACGTGATTTTGCTTGATAGTTTTAATTAGTTTTAATTCTTGTTAGTTTATTTTAATTGCATACCTTAGTTTTAATAATTCAAACCCCCCCCCCCTCCCCCCCTAATTGTTTCTTTTCGTGGATAACTTGGAATTATTAGAGATAAGTCAACCAGTCTCTGTGGATCGACCCTGTTTGCACTATACTCTGTGTTTAGTTGCCGAATAGGATTTTCTATTTATTTTTGACGGATTCGACACCTGTCATCTTTCACTTCTTCCACATGTTCACGTGTCCTTCTTGCAATTATCTTCTTCGGAGCTTCTTCATTTTCCCAACTCCAAGTGTCATCTTCATCGAATTCCACCTCTCTTGTGATGATGAGCTTTTTAGACTTCAGAATGTAGACCCTATAGCCTTTAGATGGAGAACTGTAGCCAAGAAATATTCCTTTCTCAGTCTTGTTTTTTGCGATGTGTACATGGCAAATACTGCCAAAAACTCGTAAATGTTTCGCAGACGGTTTCCTTCCACTCCAAGCTTCAATTGGAGTTTTATCTTGAACTGCTTTAGTAGGACATCTATTGAGTGAATAGACTGCAGTATATGTAGCTTCTGCCCAAAATGTCTTGGGTATACCTTTTTCTTCTAGCATGATCTTGGTCATTTCCATGACCATTTTATTTTTCTTTTCGGATACTCCATTTTGTTCAGGAGTATTTCCAACAGTGAGTTGATGATAGACCTCATCTTTGCAAAATTTCTGGAATTGTTTCGAGTTATACTCTTTCCCTCTTTCACTTCTTAGAATTTCGATTCTTCGATCACTTTGTTTTTCAACAAAGTTTTTCAACTTTTTGAATATAGTGGATACTTCTGACCTTTCATGCATGAAGTAACCCCACGTCATTCTCGTATAATCATCAATAAATAGAATAAAGTACCTGTTTCCTCCATCGGATGTTGTTCTCATAGGTCCATATACTTTGGTTTGTACTAGCTCCAAAGCTTCTTTAGCTCGCCATGATTTTCTAGAGGGAAAAGATTTTATATGTGGCTTCCCTCGTAGACAAGCTTCACAATTGTCTTCTTTCACTTGTATTTTGGCAAATCTCGCATCATATTGTGTTGAGATAGATACCTTATTGCTTGAGAATGGAAATGCCCAAATCTTTTGTGCCATAGCAATGACTCATCTTTTGGTGATTCTGAATTTACTTCCCTTACAGAAAACAGATAGTGTACATTTTCTTCCAAATAATTAGCTTATTGGATTTCTTTAGATCGACAATATCTTTCATCATGCCCGAATCTATTGCATTTTTTGCATTTAGATTTTTCTTTAAAATAGCAATCATCTTTGGCATGATTAGTTCTCTTGCAATATCGACAAGGCGGGTATATATTCTTTTTATGAAAATCTCCTCCATTTTCATGATAATTTGAATTTTCTCTTTTTTGAAAATTCTTGTTGTCATGCCCATTTTTCTCATTACCATCCTTCTTAGAAAAGTTTAATTGACTTTGAAATGCTCGATCTAGTGGCTGTTCATTAAATCGACGCATTCTATCCTCATGCGCTTGTAGTGAGCCCATTAATTCCGTTAAAGTTAACGCCGATAAATCTTTAGATTCTTCAATTGCAGCCACTATATGATCATACTTAATGGGTAGACTCCGTAATATTTTTTGAATAATTTTCTTGTCTTCAATTGTATCTCCATAACTTCTTACTTGATTAATTATATTTGAGACCCGATTAAAAAATATTTCAATCGATTCATCTTCCTTCATTAATAACGTATCAAAATCTCTCCATAAAGATTGAAGTTTAATGGAGATTACCTTGTCGGAGCCCTTGTATGCATTCTTCAAGATCTCCCAAGCCTCTTTTGCCGTTGTTGCGACCATGATCCTTGGAAATATGGGTTTCGTAACCCCTTATTGCATGTATGACAATGCCTTTGCATCCTTCCTCCGATTCTCATTATACTCCTTTTTTCTGTTGTTGTCCCAATACTCCAATTCGGCAGCATCTCGGGGTTGCTCGTAGCCATTTTCTATTAAATCCCAAAGACCCTGTGATATGTATAGAGTCTTCATTTGGATACTCCAAAATTCATAGGCCTCCCCCTCAAATATCGGGACCATGGAGGAGGTGTAATTGAATGTTGTAAGATTTTGGGTCATTTAGAGATAGGTAAGTTGGCTCTTGATACCAAAGGTTGGAATTTAGAAAAAAGATTTTAGTAAAAAATGGAGAAACGGAAGGTTTTATATTGATGGACTTTAATTAGAAAAGGCTTGGGTTTTGTTTGATAAGAGGAGCAATTAGTGGATGTTTATGGAAATGGTTTTTCTTCATTCATTACAAATGTAAAGAAATGTACAAGTATTTATAAGCTTGCATGAAGGATCTAGATTACCGACATTAGAATGTCGGTTAATTACTTTTCTTAATTTTTAATTCTAGATTTTTATAACCTATTAAACATGTGACTAACTTCTAGATTATTCTAACTTAATCAATAATATTTTAATATAATCTAGATCCTACAACTTGCATAAATATCTAGATAAATACATTAATATTCTAATAGGATTGAGACTCGCGTGGTTCCCCGTGATGCTAGAATCCCTGAGATTGAAGAGCTGACGGCGAGTAACTCTGCTGGCATAATACCAGTGCTCAAGGACACCCCTGCCGCTGCTTCTGGGGTAAGAGAATTTTACATTCTTACAATATGTTTACTGTATTTGGCTCCTGTTCATAAAATTCTAAATAAGTTTGAATATTTGAAGTAAATAGCAGTTAGTAGAGCTAATCTTTGTGTATTTAATTACATGACACAATATTTAACTTCCCCGAACATGATTAAGTGTTTAATAATTTGCAATTATGAGAACGTTATGCCTAATTGACTTTACTTGAAACTTCAATTCTAAATAAGTTTGAATATTTGAAGTAAATAGCAGTTAGTAGTGCTAATCTTCGTGAATTTAATTACATGAGTAATGTATTTAACTTCCCCGAGCATGATTAAGTGTTTAATTATTTGCAATTATGAGAACGTTATGCCTAATTGACTTTACTTGAAACTTTGTATAACTTATGGACTTAATTGATAAATTTCTTGAGGACTTATTTGTAACATTTACAAATTTTGGATTCAATTGCATGACTTTAATTTTACCAAGGACTAAGTTGCAATTTCCCTTCTCCTCTCTCTTCCTTTTAACGATGTATATACACACACACATACACTCCTTTGTTCTTCATTTCTTCCACAAACACACAAGACACAATCTCCATCTCTCTCTCCCTTTCCATTTTCGATCCAAGCAAGGGGAGCTAGAGGCCAAGTTTTCTCCCACTTCAACAAGAAATCCAAGTTCAAGAATTTCTTCTCTTGTTCCCCTTCTTTTCTTCCCTCAAGGTGAGATATATATGTCTGTGTATTTGATGAGAACTTGATTATAGTTAAGGTTTTATGGTTGTATGAAATCCATGACATAATATGAAGTATTTGTGATGATCTTACCTTGGTTTCATGCATCTAAACCATAAGTTGAAAGAAATATGAACTTGGTTGATCATACATACATACAATAGTTTCCTCTTGAATTTTTATTGAATCAAAGCATGTTTCCTTGTATTTGAGTTATATGCATGATATGTGATTGTTTTGTAGTGTTTTGGATCAATTTTCTTGTGGGTTTGCTCCCTTTTCTTCCCTCCACGAACAAGCCTCTATTCTGCACCTTTTTTCAGCCCAGAGAGGTTTCCCGGGCGGGTAAAATTTATAAAGAAATCTCCCCGGAAGGGTACTCTTGTCCAGAAACTTTTCTGGACTGTTTTCCCCGGCCGGTACCCCCTCACGCGAACTCCAATTGACCTGAAATGTGAACTGTAGAAACCTTTTTGAGTCTAGAATATTCTCCAATTGGAATCAACTCAATATCATTTTTGATTTGGGAGTTATAACCATTTTAATTTTGTGTCGCCATTCTACCGGAACACTGCACTCACCCAACTTCGAGCCTATGTCATTTTCACCTCGCTTTGAACCACGATTCGAGCCATGTATCATTCGAAATGCCTATGTGTCTAGTTTCATTTCCAGCAGACAAAACCCAATTCCAACTTCTATAACTCAAGATATGTTCAATTTTTTACAGCTTGCGTATCGGAAACTGTCAGCTTTTACTAAACTTTACCTAAACCTCTCTTCTTGTGCTCCTTCCATTTCCTTGACCCCGTTTGTGGTGTGAATGAATTGTATACATGATTAATTGATAATATACGATATGTTTGTTCATTTATTGGCTTCATTTGATAAGTGTAAACGTGACTTGAGTGCATGAACGTTTAAATGACACTTTTGAACCTTTCTTGTATCCTTTGCCTTCCTTATGTATTTTAAACTCATGAATGCTCATGATATGTTGTAATATTTCATACCTGGGATATAGCTAACATGAGGGGTGTATCTGTATTTAACTATTTATTCATATCTAATGTTTCTTCTTTGATTTACAATATCTCTCTCTCTTTTTTTTTTTTTTTTCCAGTTTATGGTTACAAGGTCGTCTCTGCTGTTAGCTGCGGCGTTATCTGGGTGTGTAGCCTACGTTGCTGGGACTAGATTTTTTGCCAGTCTCATAAGGAGACATAAAAGTGCAATCCCAGAAGAAAGTGTAAGTTTGAAACTATCATTTAAAGCAAAGGATTTTGGGTATGGAATAGGTGTTGGACTGGGAAGCTACATGGGGGCACTAATTTGTGGACCATTCCTTTTCAGCTATTTGTGGACCATGGAGGAAGTTTCTTAGTAGGGTTTTAATGGTAGGGGGTATCGTAATCGCGGAGGTTCTGTCTGCTAGATACACGGATGACTTTGACAATTATGTGGATTCATTTATTGGGTGCTCCTTATGGTTATATACGGCAATGGTTTGGACGTATGCTCTGGGATTAGGGAGTGACCTAGGGGTGGTGGAGGCATTACTAGGTCTATGCCTCCCCCTTATTTTTCATACAAAGTGCTACCTATTGTTGATTATGCTATTGCCCTTCCCAATATGTATGTTGGGTGCACCATACTTGGACAAACGCATCGTGGAACAGGATCTAGGCGAGGTGTTGTATGTTAGGTTCCGCAATAGGATGGCTCAGTGGTTCGGCACACCCAATTCTGGTAATGAAGTTCAAAGTGCGTTTGTTAGGTTTCGCAAGAGGATGGCTCAGTGGTTCGGCACACCCAATTCTAGTAATGAAGTTCAAAGTGTTTAATTTTTTGATATTTCAGACATTGAGTTCCTGTGAGATTTTATATATAGGAACATTACAAAAGGATTCATACTTTGAACTTTTGGCTCACTTTGAACACTTTTGAGTGCAGATATAAATAGGAACTCAATATATTTGTTTAAATCATGTTTGCAAAATATGGTGTTAATACATTATATACTAAAATTGGTATAATTCTAAGTTCTACCTAAATGTACCTCTTTATTACTCAATCAAATAATCCGATATTACAATATTCGAACCATAGTATGGGATTCCATTGTCGTTTTCATGAAATAAATACGGCTTCCTAATTAGTATAGTTAGCATGACATTTACATTACATTTCAGTGCGATAAATTGCAAAGGCACCTTAAAATCGTAACGTCTAATGTTTTATACGAAACATAAAATCGATATATCACACAAAACTTTGTAGCTATTTTAGGAGTTCAGAGTACGACAACTCTGTCTCCTTCAGCTAAAAACTTTGATCAAGCAAAGCAGCCTCTGTTGAAGCTGCAAACTCTACAAGGCAACCCAATTCAGAATATGGCAATTACATACACTCATACACAAAGAAAAAAAATGTAAAACCCAAAAGAAAGAAAAAAAAAAGGTTCTATTTTACAACCAGCATGTATATGTTGGTGGAAATAGCAATAATACTTGTGATCACAGCAACGCTTATGATTGCCCGCTACAATCTTGTCCTTGGCAGTAGAAATTCCATGAATATCTCTGTCAAAAAGAGAGAAAATCGAAAATTCTATGAGCAAGCAAGAAATAATTCAAATACTAACTATTATTAAAGTAATTTTAAGGATAATCCTCAAGTTGGACATAATTACGTTATTATACAAACTCTCCTTGAGGTTTAGGGATGTTTTTGTAATTTCTTAAACCTTGGGGGAAGTTTTTGTGATTAGATCAAACCTCAGGTAAAGCCGGTGTATCTCTCCCTAAGTTTAAGTATACCTTAAAGAGGCCGATCCCGGGAAAATGAAGGCAAGGCAGACAGCAGAAGTGGAACCCATAAACTGGAACAAATACCAAATGCAGGGAATAGCTATTGCCAGAACATATGCCAGTACTAGCAAAACAAGAGTAAGGATAACAAACTTTTGTTGTCAATATCCAAGAGAGGCTTCTTGGAGAAGAGAAATTCATCGATATTAGACCTTAGGGAAAAGTTCAAGAGTGGAAAAACCAACATTAGTTGGAATGCATAGCTTAAACGAACTATGTCTTTTAGAAATGAACTTAATTTCGAACCACTGCTTTGATCGAAATTCACGAGTATGCCGTCCATTGTTGAATCACCAAAGAGAAGGTAACCAAAAATTCCAATGGTGAAATAGATGGCTCCACAGAGTAGTAGTGATATTCTCACTGCAGATTTCATGGTAGAAGGATTGCCGAGTTCAACTTCAATTGCATGAACTGCAAAAGTTTATTAACTGCATTATTTTGGATGTATATGACAGTAAACCCTGCAATATTAAAGTGCCCTCCCAAGTAAATGTAATGATATGAAATTACATAATCATCTAATTGTGAAATTACACACAGCCCCCCGTACTTATTCCACCTTACAATTACCCCCTTCTAGATGTTCAAATTGTCATCCCAATTAACTGCACCAACCCCCTATATTATGGAGAACAAAGGGGAAAAAAACAAGTGATGACAGGGTTATTCGTGAGACTTGTTTTTATCACAAGATGTTTCATGCAAACTATCTGTTTTATGTTTGGATGATGTTATACAGTATAACTTATACCCAAGTTTCTATATACACCATGACGATCAAACTGGTCTACTGTACTGAAAAGTACTAACAGGGGAAGTTTATGTAATTACACGCATTTAAAATTCAAAAAGATTTTTTATCTTTTACCATTGAAATGGAAGGTGAAGGCAGTGACGATGACCGGAACAGCAGTGAAAAGGTTGAAGAAGGAAACTCCACTGTCCAACTGGGACAGGAATCTTGGAGTCTTTGTTTCCCCTTTTATGAGTGCAGTGATTGAAATTACAGAGCATATACCGACAAACACAATGGCTAGGAATACTGATGCACCGGAACTCAGCCATAAGGATTCTGCAAAGTCCAAAGTAAAACTAATCAATCAATTATAACTTAATTTCTCACATAATTGGTCGGTATCTATAATCTATATACTCAACACCAATCATATGGTAAAATACCAAACACTTGTCATGTAATTAATGTTGATTAATTAATCTTTAAGATGATAGATTTTCCTCTTTTATGTACACTTTTCTTGTTAGCTGGAAAAATGTGATACATTTAGATTTAAACAATTAATTATATAAATTAAATCTTGTTAAATGCCTCTTTGATCGTTCCTCAAAACTAAATTCCCCAACTTGAATGTAACGCTTAGTTTCAGTATGATAGGATACTCTGATCTTACATGTTTGAGTATTTATCATTTGTCATTTATTTCGCCACTATAATTAGATCTTACTTGTTTGAGTATTTAGGTATTTAATTTTTATCGACAAAGAGGACTTTAAATTTTAATAGTTCAACTTAATTTCAATCTATTATGAATGGTATATAAAAAGAATAGAGAAAAAAGGGATATAGTAATTCCACATTAAACATGCCTTCTTTTAATTAAAATAAAATAAAATCGTGGGCATAATATCTTTCTTGAAATCAAGTTGACAATTTAATCAAGATTATTCTTTCATTTGGATCCAATATGAAAAGAAGAACATAAACTAGTCATTGATTATTTGAGTCGAACAAACATATTCATTTGTTCCATACCAAGACAATGCAATGCACATTGTTAACGTGATTAAGGTGCTTAAATGAAACGATTCGGAATTCCAATCGTAGTAATATATATATATATATATATATATATAT
The DNA here is from genome assembly GCA_037501455.1 of Lantana camara. Classification (NCBI taxonomy): domain Eukaryota; kingdom Viridiplantae; phylum Streptophyta; class Magnoliopsida; order Lamiales; family Verbenaceae; genus Lantana; species Lantana camara. The sequence continues at coordinate 27,941,971 of CM074863.1, forward strand.
ATATATATATATTTAGACCAATATATGATTTTATAGTCAATTTTCATATGTCGAGATGAACCATTTAGTATGTAAGCACGAAAGTACACTGCTTACTAATATATAATTCACTGTCAGTCTGTCGTGCCAATGTTGCAAAAGGGTATTCTGATATGGGCCGTTCCATGATCCGTTGGGCCTAAGACTTTTCTGAGGTATTCTGAAGCCCAAACTCGAAGGCCAAGATTTTTTAAAATATTATTAAGGCCCAAAATATTTTGACTATTCTACCGACTTGGTCGTTCCCAAAACTTAAGATAACCTCAAATATCAACCCTATTTGCGCTCATTTGCAGTATTCACCGTAAATACTCCATAATTCACTTTGGGAAACACAATTGTTGGCGTCTTTGTATATTGAGCTAGTTGTTCCTTCACTTTTCATTTGCAACTCGGACTAACTTGAATGTAAAGGGTCTATATCAATGAACCCCGACTATGTCCACTAATAATTTATTTGTTTAATGTCGATCTATTTAAACTTGTTACGAATCGTAAAATTATAACAGAGAATTAATGAAAAATCCCTAATAAGGTAAAAAATTTATTCTAAAACCCCCACCTCAAAAAATAGTTATATTAAATCCCTATTATCCTTTCCATTTTTTGTAAACCCCCAAAATCTTGTAAAAGTACCATAATATCCTTATTAAAATGAAGAAGGACACAGATATCCATTGTCTTCTTCCCGTGTCTGATGTTTTCTGCTTGACAGTAAACTCATCGACCCTGACTCTTTTTCGGCAACCCATTTCCGGCGACTATTTTTCGAAACCCCTTCCCAGCGATCCTTTTCGACAATACATTTCCGGTGACAAACAGGAAAAAATAGCAATTGTGATTTTTATTCCGTCTAGATTGTTCTAAACGCTGCCTTTGGACGTTCTAAACTCTATTTTATAATTTCTCGATTTGTTTTTCTTTAACTTGACAAACAAACCTTTCAATAACTAATAAAATGAATATTTACGCTACAAACTTAATAGATTGTGATGCATTCTCGATGGGGCGCCTTAATTAAATAAAAAGCTGCCTGCACTTTTTCCTATAGTTTGAGCGCCCAAAATTGCAGAGGTGAAGATGAAGGGGTGCGACGATATGTTTCCCAGGCCAATCACCTTTATTAATATCTTGCCCTATACACAAAGATTCTGCATATTTTCACCCCCATTTCATGACCTCCAAAAAATCCTTCTTCTCTTTCTCTCCCATATCTCGAATCTTTGATAAACAAAGTCATGAATCACCCTCCAACACCCATTAATGGCGAGGCCGAAGCCTACATGGTTGAACGTCTTCGGCAATATGCCGCAGACAACAAAATTGATCTGCTAGAAAGCTTTGAGAAAGCCTTGTTTCAAGTCTTGTTTGAGTTGTCAGGGCGATTCTGACGAGACTATTGGCCCCGGGATGTTATAGAAGCAGTGAAACGACTGCGGATGGTATTTTACAACTTCCGTAGATTCTTGGGATGTCCTGGAGTTAAAATGGGTAAGGATCGTATTTATGCCCAAGTTGATACCCTGATATATTATCGAGGGAATAGCCATGCTGTAAGTTGAATTCATACTCAATCCCCTTTTTTTTAAATTTTTGTTCATTATTTAATGTTCAATTTTACATAGGTCATTCGCCAGAATTCTGAGGTCATGGTGCGTGGATGTCGTTATTACGATGACCTTAGGTTTATTTTCAAAGTGCGGCAGGCACCCCTTTTGGAGGGCGAAGAGGAGCACCTCCACGCTTACTACATTGATGGTAGGGACTCGAACCCCGAGTCCTTTGACAGCGCGGATTATCCCGGATATGAACACTCTGAGGAGAGTGTTCATTCTAACATCACTCAGGATGATCCGAATGAGGTTAATCAGTTTCCTCCCCCATAAAATTTGTTGTTTGTAGATTGTTTAATGTTTAAATATTACTGTTAGTTTGATTGTAGTGTATATTACTGGTTTTGTAAAGAAATGTTTATTGTTGGTGGTAATGAATTTCATGCATATCACTATGTTTATTGTTGTTTGATTATATTATATGAAAACAAATAAACTGATAAACTGATGAAATATATGACAGTTGATATATCCTGTGAGTAAACAGATTGTTGAGTAATGGTGTGGTCATTTGAAAGTGCAGATTGTTGAGTAATTGTGTGGTCATCTGAAATTAATTCTGCAGTTTGTCGAGTAAATAAGAATATGGGGGTTGAACTAAAATTCCAGATTTGTTGAGTAAATAAAAATATGGGCTAGAACTAAAAGTGCAAATTGTTGAGTAATTGTGTGGTCATCTGAAATTAATTCTGCAATTTGTCGAGTAAATAAGAATGGGGTGTTGAACTTAAATTCCAGATTGTTGAGTAAATAAGAATATGGGGTAGAACTAAAAGTGCAGATTGTTGAGTAATTGTGTGATCATCTAAAACTAATTCTGCAGTTTGTCGAGTAAATAAGAAATTTGGGGGGGGGGGGGGGGGGTGAACTAAAATTCCATATTGTTGAGTAAATAAGAATATGGGGTAGAACTAAAAATGCAGATTGTTGAGTAATTGTGTGGTCATCTGAAACTAATTCTGCAGTTTGTCCAGTAAATAAGAATATGGGGGTTGAGTAAATTGGTATTTCAGTCCTTCTAATATGTTCGTTCTCATAATATGTCGACTTTTAATCTTTCTATATCGTAATATGTTGATATCTAGTGAAAAAACATCGTAACTAATATGCTTGTTCTCATAATATGTAAACTTTCAATCTTTCTATATCGTAATGTGATGATATTTAGTGAAAAACATGGTAACTAATATGTTTGGTCTCAGAATATGTAAACTTTGAACCCTTATATATCGTAATATGATGATATTTAGTGAAAAAACATGGTAACTAATATGTGTGTTCTCAAAATATGTAAACTTTCAATCCTTCTATATCGTAATATGATGATATTCAGCATATTTCACCCTTCACTCAACAAAGTCTATCTTCAATTACGCATTTTAAACCTTTCACTGGACAAAGTCCGCCTTCAATTATGCATTTTTATCCTTTCACTGGACAAAGTCTACGCTCAACTATGCATTTTTAACCTTTCACTGGACAAAGTCTGCCTTCAATTACGTATTTCTAACCTTTCACTGGACAAAGTCTACGCTCAACTACGCATTTTTAACCTTTTACTGGACAAAGTCTGCCTTCAATTACGCATTTTTAACCTTTCACTGAACAAAGTCTGCATTTAATCACGCATTTTTATCCTTTCACTGGACAAAGTCTGCCTTCAATTACGTATTTTTAACCCTTCACTGGACAAAGTGCGCCTTCAATTACGCATTTTTATCCTTTCACTGGACAAAGTCTGCACTCAACTACGCATTTTTAACATTTCACTTAATAAAGTCTGCCTTCAATTACGCATTTTTAATCTTTCACTGGAAAAAGTCTGCCTTCAATTACGCATTTTTAACCTTTCACAGGACAAAGTCTGTCTTCAATTACGCATTTTTATCCTTTCACTGGACAAAGTCTGCGCTCAACTACAAATTTTTAACCTTTCACTGGACAAAGTCTGCGTTTAATTACGCATTTTTAACCTTTCACTGGACAAAGTCTGCCTTCAATTATGCATTTTTAACTTTTCACTGGACAAAGTCTGCTTTTAATCATGCATTTTTAACGGCTCACTTGACAAAGTCTGTCTTTAATTAAGCAATTTATTGACGTAGTTTCAAACAAATAGAAACAATCATAAGAGGGAAGGAGTGTATACGATTAGAACAACTTCCTTAAAAAAAAGTGAATAAAATCAATCCTCAACTCCAGAACACATAGTGGATCTGGTTAATCCTCAACTTCAGAACGAACAGTGACCAAGCATGAACCATTCGCGTAGGAGTTATATCTTCTCTTCCTGACACAGAACGAGATTACTGATCAGAATTATTATAGTGTTAATACATAAAAGAATATGTCAGAAATCCCATACTTTCTCTTCGATGCTTGCTTCCCAACTAAATAGGCAGGAGGCCGAATCGCCCTCATCTCAACAATGTTGAGTTTAGCAAGTTCATGCAGTTGGATCATAGTCGAAATCTGGTCGTCGCGCAGCAAACTAACCCACAAACCTCTTTTATGGGGTGCGAGGTATTGTCCACGTAAGTATCAAAGTTGAAGTTTGACCTTCACCAATTTGAGCGTGAATCTCCTCTACTGACGCGCTCCGCCGAATTGGAAATATCGTAATTTCGCCGTTAAACCAACAACTTCCTAGGATTTGCTTATCTTGACCTTCATCACCGGCCAATACCATTTTCAGAATACCAATTTGAACTATCAGTTTGCAGAGGATCAACAATTCGATTCGATACAAATTATCAGCAATTCAATTTGATACAAATTATCAGTGAATTACACTGTCTAAATGACATAATTAACATTCAATTAACGCTAAGAATACATTCAATTAACATTCATACGCTGAGAATACCTTAGAACAACACAAGAAATAGGGCACGATGACTAAATCGACTTTCGTTGCCGTCGCTTATCAATATCCTGCCGTCTTCGTTGCCGTCGCCTATCTTTATCTTGCAGTCATCGCCGTTAGCTCTCGTTGCCAACGAAGTGGAAATGTGGTTGCAGTCTTGCAGAAATGAGATAAATCGTTTCCAAATTGAGAATCGATTTTTCCAGCGAGGGAAGGGGGGAAAAAAAACAAACAAATAGGGACAAAACAGATTTTTCAGGGTCATGAGAGGTTTAAAAAAAAATAACTTGTGTATTGATAACCTAAAACATACATTTTTCAAAATAGGGGATTTAAGATAACTTTTGAAAATATTTGGTCCTTTTAAATAACTGCCCCAAATTATAAATCATCATTTAATATTTTTATCGAAAGATTTCATCGGAGGATTTAAGTCGATGAACCCTGGATGTGCCTATTAACATATTTGAACTTGCTTAGAGCCTTAGATTATAAAATTACAAGACATTGTTTAATATTTTTTTCAAGAAATTTCATTGGCACGTATGGCCTGTATCAAGTTTTAAAATATGACAGTGAGAAATTTAATTAAGAAACTTGAAGACAAGGTTCTGTTATGTCAACAAAAAGCAAATGTAATTATTCAAACATTAAAAAAGAAAGTTGAAAACGAGCTGTAAGCAGATATTTGTAATTTAAACGAGATATATTTTACTTTGTTACATTTAAGCACCTATTTTGAATTTTAATTTCATTTTGCAACAATTGTGGAAATTTAAGCCTTTTTCGAATTTCTTCCTTTTTCTTTCAAAATCTCTCTCTGTCAACCCAAAGCAGCAAAAACCATCATTTCCCACCCTCTACATTCCTAAAAGCCCCAAATTCCATCTTCGATTTCCTCGTACAAGTCATTCAGCAATGAAATCTGAATCTGCGAAGTTGCTACTGGCGGCGATACGGTGAAGATCTTCGACATATCGGGGGAGCCGCAGAACCCCTGCGTTCTCTCCCACTCTCCATCTCGAGGCTCACGTGTAAATTCCGTCAAATGGAATCACAACAGTTAGTGCTTACTTGTTTCTTCTTTTCCTGATCTCTTTGGTTGGTTTTATGTCACTTTCTTTTTTTAACTTTATATTAGCTTAGTTACTCGATTTTTTCTTCTTTCTGCTTACTTTCCCGATTCATTAGATTTAGTGTTGGCGAGCGCCGGCGAGGATAATAAAATATCATTATGGAGGAAAAACGGGCAAAGCTTGGGGACGGTAACTGTCAAAAATGCTAGGGGCGAAATGGCAGAGGTACATTATATAATTTTAGATTGTCTTTTGTTTGTTAGAATTTTTGGTACACTAGAATTTTAGACAATTCATTACACAGATGCAAGGATTGTCATTTTACTACATTGTTGCCTATTTATGCCTGCATTAGATTTAGTTCCTTAATATGAGTGAAATGCTGGTTGATTTTGGTTATTTGAGATGCGACTATAGGTGAAGAGGAGTCAAATTTAGTGATTATTTGTCGGTGGAAGCAAATGTAATCAAGACAAATGTGTAATTCTTTACGTTCCAAGAGACACACAGGAGAAGAGCTTCCAAGTAGTAACTGTTACTGACTCCTTAATAGGCAGTGGGATTAAAACTTGATCAAAGAAATCAATTAACTACTACATCTATAAGATATGTTTAGATCTTATTTTAAAAATAAGTTGTAGAAGTGTTCGGATAAACATATGATCATAAACTTATTCGATGTTAGTAATGACAACTGTGTAATTAATAAGGCCAAAAAAGGGAAGTGCCTTAAGATGTTCGAATAAGTTGGTATTCTCCGACTTATTGAAATGGAGCTTCTGATTTTAACTTCTTATAGACTCCTTTAAAAAAAGAAAAGTTTTGCCAAACACCTTACGAGTGCTTTAAGCTCCTCAACAACTTATAAGTTGTTTACAAGAGTCTATAAGTTCTGCCAAACATCCTCTTAAGTGTTACTCTTCTGCTAAATGTTAGAAAAGGAGAGATGGCTTTTAGATTGCAGCTTTAATTTTAATTGTGTGCATGATCTGTATTGCTACTTATGTTTTTGACTGAAATATGATTGTTACTGAAGTATTTGCCCTGAAATGTGCTTGACATTTTCTCCCTTCATAGCTGTTAAATATATAAGCCTTCCGAGTCTATATCAGCTATCAGCTTCAGCAATAAAGGATCTCGATATCTTTGCTCTGGTGGATCTGGTCAAGTTGTACGGATATGGGATTTACAGAGCAAGCGTTGTGCCAAATGGTTGAAAGGCCATACCGATACAATAACAGGTGTAATGTATAATTGTAAAGATGAACATATAGCTTCTGTCAGTCGCAAAGGAAATATTATTCTTCACAATCTTGCTAATGGCACCAGAGCTGCTGAACTCAGAGACCCTAATGGACAGGTTGGGTATATTGTTGCAGACACTTGTGTTGCTATTTGCTACTAAAGCTCTTCAAATTATGTTTTGTTTAGTCATGCCTGATTTTCATCTCTGTTTCCTAAATCTTACGAAACCAGGTTTTGGGTGCACTTGATTATTCTCGGATGAGCAGGCACCTTTTGGTGACGGCTGGTGATGATGGGTCTATCCACATGTGGGATACAACTGGTCGCAGCCCAAAGGTTTGCGTTATAAAACTGATTGCTCTGTTGTTTTAAAGTTGTGGACATTTAACTGTCTCATATTGCTTTCCTATGTGGAGTTGCTATAGTTTGTTTATAGGAATACTCTTGTATTTCACAGGTTTCTTGGCTGAAGCAGCATTCTGCTCCGACTTCTGGTGTTAGTTTTTCACCATCCAATGACAAGGCCTCTTCTTTGTCACCCTTGCTATATTTTCCTATATACCCTATTAAGACAGTCATATACATTTGCTTCCAGTAAGCTACATGCCATGAATTATTACTATTTTATTTCATTTTTTCGTTCTTGTATTTGACAGATTATTGCAAGTGTTGGTCTGGATATGAAGTTATACACTTTTGACTCAGGGTCTAGGAAACCATCTTCTTGCATTCCTTATGAGGCGCCTTTCTCTTCCCTGGCTTTTACTGATGATGGATTAACCTTGGCTGCTGGAACAAGCAGTGGTCAGATTGTATTCTATGACATTCGTGGGAAGCCACAAGCACAACCAATTACTGTGCTTCGTGCATATGGGAATTCTGAGGTGATCCTAACATTCAAAGTATTATTTATACCTTTCCTTGTTTGGATATGGGGCTGGCTGCTTTGATGGCATATATTCCAAATTACTGCAAATACAAGTATGGTCACAGTGCTATAAAACTATAATACGGATCTTTGTGCAACTGCTTCTGGTTATCAGGAAATAGTAAATTGCTGATCAAGGGGCATTCAGTCGCTCAATGAAGCCTTTTAGTTATATCAATATGAACTGGCCAAAATGATCAAGTACTATTTTGCAATGTCTGTCCCATTCTTACTCGAGCTATTGAGTTAATTGAATAGCTCGACTCTATTGCTGTTGTTATTTTATTCTGCTTCAAATATTTGAGATAAGCTTCATTGTACTCATAAACATGATTTGATCTTCATCAGGCTGTTACAAACCTATGCTGGCAGAGGTCAAAGCCTGTGATAGTAAATAAAACAACTGCACAGATGAAACTATTCTTTTGGCCATTGATGTAGGGGATTCGATCCTTATGCCTGACCCGCTTCCTTCTAGGGCATCATCAAGCCTTTTGATGTCCTCATCGGTGACTGGATCTCGAAATCCTAGTCACTCAGGTGCCTCTCGAGATTCACTTTCTTTTCTTGCAGGATCTACGTCAAGTGGAATCAGTTTATCTACTTCGGTGGAAACACCAATTAGAAGCAACTTGTCTGTGGGATCTCTAGCAAGACTAAAAGCACCTCGAACTCGAAGTTATAACTTCAAGGATGATATGGAGGTCTTTTCTCCTCTTGTTGAAGTCCGACCAATTACACCGTCCCTGAATAACTTGTGGGATGTGGATGCTGGTATGAAGAAAGATCAAAATAAAAAGCCATCTTACCCCTTTCCTTCTAGAAGGTTTGGTCTTTCAGAGGATGTGGCCACTGACAACCATCCCATTCTTGACTGGAAATCTAACTCGTCATCTAAGATGGTACTTCCTGCTCAGTCTTAATAATATCTTGTTTTTTTCCCTTTACATCCTTTTGCTCACCTTGAATCTTAGTTAATAATAGAAGACTTGGTAAGAATGTTGAGACATCACATACCTTGATGTGTGAATTTTAGATAATAGGTCAGGTTGTCTATTGCTAAATTTTATTAATTTCTGGTTTGAGACAAATTTTTACCAGATAGATCTTAAGTTTGACTCACATCACATACCTTGATGTGTGAATTTTAGAGAACATTTAGTTCTGAAGCTCACCTGGTTCCGCAACACCTGTCATAGCGTAGTCCAAAATTGCAGGAGGAATTTCTGCAATCTTTTGCTTATATTTGGAATGAAGTAGTTTTTATCCCTGATTTCTCTTGTCCCTTTTTTTTTTTTGAGTGATCATTATTATACTTTCTCCGTGCTTAGAAATTGGTTGGTTGAGTAATATAAATATTTCTCAGAATATATTGTCATTTTGATGCATTTTGAACTCTCGCTGGATGACATCAGTTCTCCCGCTACTTCTACAGGTGCTGATGACTCGTCCTCCATTACTCCTCCTGAAGCTTGGGGTGTGAGAGATTATCAGACAAATTTACTCAGAACCGACAATCAATCAACATGCCTTCTCGTTTTGCATCATTGTCATCCTCTAGTTCATCGTCAGGATTAACGTTGTCAGGATTGCAAGATGGTTTTCCAACAAATCCAAGTACAAGCACTTTAACATCAGGTCTGAGCCTGACCAGTTTGCGTACCAGAGAAATCCTAAATCAAGACACTTCATTTGGATCTTCTGAAGCTGTTTCATCTCCTTTAGGCACAAAAAACATTACAGGGCAGGTTAACCTTGACCACTTCAGTCCAGGTTTGTCTCCTCCCAGAAGATTCTCCAGTTATGCTGAGAGAATAGGTGCATCTTTGGGCGACACATCGTCTTTGTCAATGGGATCACCAAAATCTAAGAAAACAGGAGCAGAAACTAGGGAGGAACTACTTCTCAATAGCTTTTTGTCAAGGTCCCAATTGCCCTCTGCCAAAGTAACTAGTGATCTTACTACTGCAAATGTATGTGATTATCCAATGTTTCTCTTTCTCTGGACTAAAGTTTTTGATTCCATAGATTACAGCTAAATCCCCACTCCTCACGATTAGGTCCGATTTCTGAGTGACCTCCAACCCCTTATTAGCATACTCTAGGGGGTGTAACAGTAATTTATGAAACATCTTCTGTAATTATACCTAATCCAAGGGTGTGGCCATAATTTACCCTTTAATGTCAATTCCCATCTTGGATATTTAAACTTCCTTATTTTTGTATCAGGGAGGAGCCCAGTTGCAGAAAACTCCTGTGCAGTCTGACTTGCAACAGGGAAGTTCTTTCACGCTTCAGCTATTTCAGCGCTCACTTGAAGAAACTCTTGATTCATTTCAGAATTCTATTCATGAAGACATGCGCAATCTTCACCTAGAAGTACTAAGGCAACCCCATATGCAGGAGGTAACATCTCACACTATACATCCTTTTCAATGTTTTATTACTAATCATTTCCCTAATATTTGGAACTAATATGCAGACGGTGATGTCCAGTACGTTGGGATTGATATTGGAAAATCAGTCTGTAATCATGAAAGAACTTCAATCACTTAGAAACGCAACACAGCAGCCTTTTCAGTTACTGTGAGTATAATCGTCTCCCAATAACTAGACGAGAAAAGAATGGTTTGAGTTTTATTTTACTGGCGTAGGTCGCAGTTTTTTCACTATATATTAGTTAGAATTGGTGCTTGTACAATTTGGTCGAATGCTGTGAGGTCACAGATCATCAATTCTTTAAGCTCCTCTTTGATTTGTGAACGTGTACAGAGGTTTTTCACGCCGAGTCCCTTCTTCTTCTTCTTCTTCTTAGTGTGTGTGTGAGAGATAAATTTGGTGGTTTTAGCTTTGTATCAGTGAAGACTTGTGTATAAGGTTATGGTTCAAGGCTTTTCCATCTTCTGGAAAACATTAGTGAGAAGACTGAAGTAATATTGAAAGTATTACGTAAATGATTTTCTGGTTGTTCTTCTATTATGGAGAGGCAAATGATTGCTAAGGAATGAAGCATGTTAAAATTTGTTGTGAACAGAAGCTTCCCTTTCTATTTCTTGCTCCATCTAAAAACTTCTTTTTATGAGGTTTTCATCTATATTAGCGCAGTTGGATGATTGTTGGGATTGCATTTCTTTCATATCATCACAGTTCTACTTCTACATATGTATCGGGTACTTGATTTAACTAGTATAGCTTCGAACCTTAAAACTAGGGCTGTCAATGGGTCGGATTTTAATGCGAATCTGATCTGAGTCCGATCCGATTTTTGATATATTCGATCGATAAAAAAGTTTGATGGATCATATTCGATTATAAATATCCATTATTTGAAATAAATGGAGCGAATATGAAATTAAAGGTTAAAGATCCGAATCTGATTTAATATAATACGTTATTAAATTAATTATTTTTCTATAACATATTTTGTTTTATTTTATATATGTGTCTTAATAATAAAAGGAATGTATATTAATAATAGGGTTAAATTTTTTTTGTACCCCAACGTTTGGGATGTTTTGCACGTTAGTACCCAATCTTTAAATTTTAAGGATTTTATACTCAACCTTTGATTTTTGTTCATCCTAGTGTCCAATTTCAGATTCCGGCGGAATATTCCGGCCAAATTAAAATACACGAGTTTTTTAAGGGCAAATTGGTCATTTAAAATTTTCACACGTTAAAAAAACTTAAAAAAAAAAAAAAAAAAAAAAGAAGAGAAAAACATGATTTTTTGTGCACAGTTCATCAACTCTTTCTGTATCCTAACATCATCATCCAATACGTTTGAAATGCTGCAAATCAAATATACCAACATGTTCTTGAAATGCTCCAAATCAAATATATCAACAAATACATTGCAACAATCACAAGTAGCACACAACAAATTACAACAATTTCCTCCAAATTCTCTGAACCCATTTCAATCAAATTAAATGACATGAACATACGTTAAAGACATTCTGATATGGTTAAAGACCAGGGAGAAAAAACACAAAATTGGTGTAAAGATCAAACCTTCCATCACCCAAATGACATTAACTTGCAAAGGATTCTTGCAATCACAATTCACAACAATATCAAGAATCTGATCCTCTGTTGTTTCATCCCTCCAGAAACAACCAACATCACTACTTAATCCTGTCCTTCACCATCTCACCACTTTCCTTTCTATACCTTTCGTTGAAATCGAAACAGGGCCGATACCCCATCCCATTTGGCTGCTTGCCTGCTTCCAGAACTCAACCTTGGAGTCACTTTCCTCCTCAAAAGTCAGAACTCAACAACCCAGTTGAGATAAATGCCTTTTCTTGTGAAATAGAACACGAGTTATCTGGAAAAAGAGATTATCTTCAACAACATACACAAAAATATAGTAGAAAATCATGAAAACGAAAAATCTCGAACTCTTGAAGAAGAGCTGTGAGCTTCGAGGACGAACTCACTTTTTCTTGGGAGATTGCAGCAGAGAATCGAGTGACGATTGCGACATGGAGTTGTTGCTGCCACATCTCCACCTTGCTCGGCCATTGAAGGTGGAACGTCGACCCCCACCACCTTTCTTAAATTTTTTTCTGCTTTCATTTCGCCTCCGGCCACCACCACCAAAGCCTTCGCAACCCGCCGCCACCCACCTCCTTCAGGATCAAAAAGATCTAGATCAAAAATTAGATCTAATTTTTTCTTTTTCTTTTTACCTTTTCGTTTTTAGTTTTTTAATGCATAAAAAATTATTTAATTTTATGATTAATTGATTATAAATGTGTTATATTTATTTTAAACTATAAACTGTTGTTATTTTAATTTAATTCATTTTATTTTAATTTGATACTTAATGATTAATTTCTCAATTAAGGTTTCAGGTTACCTTAACTATTTCGGTAATTTCATTAATTAATTTCAATATGTTATTAGTTGACTTTAATTTATTTAAAATGGAATTTAAGTTTTAGTAATTAATTTATAATGTTATGAATTCTTTCATGCGCATGAGTGTTCTATTTATACTTCGTTCTTATATGAAATGATATCGAAATGTCATGGAAATTTAGTATGTTGTAAATATGTGTGTTATGAACATGCCTATATGCTCGGTTTATGTTTTCGAACTTATTTGACGTGTTAACGAATTTAATTTGATTTGTGGAACCAAGTCGGGGGCTAACGAGCAATTAGCGCACCCTTGGTTCCGTACGTGATATCTTGAGCTCGAGAATTCGGATTCGAATTCCGTCACCTCCGTTGCCTTTGTATCGACGATGCGGAGACAATGGAACAAGCCCCATACCTTTTTGAGATTATTAAGACCTCCGAAATCCAACCGTAAAGGACAACTCGTGCAAGAAGAGCTCCTTATGTTGACTAGTCTTCATGGTGGGACCCCTTAACACCTCCTTAACCTAACCATGCTTTAACCATGACTTATGAGCTTGAGTTAAACCCTTTCTTCTCCCTTTTTATCATCAAAACCGAGCCAAACACTCCCCTAGCTGCTGCAACTGATCGAGAGAAGGAAGGAGAGAAGAAGAGAGGAAAAATCATGGCTACCCTTGTGATTTTGAGCTCAAATCACTTCCCTCCTTCATCAAATCTTCAAGGTATGAATATTTATGTCTTCTATACTCTATTATGCTTGATTTCATCTATTTAAAACATGCTTTGGATCAGATTTGGTTAGGGTTTGAGTGAAGAGTTTGGTATGAACTTTTGGGGTAATTGCTCTTGTGACCTTACTTGGTTGTGTAGCTGATTTTCTTGCTTATACATGATTATATGAGCTTGTTTCTTGGCCTATTTCTTTCCTAACTGATAGTATATGATGTTAGGAGGATTTTATCTTTGGACCCTTTGATGAAATTATGAGATATGGAGCTCCAAACTTGATGATCAAACTGCCTCCCCTGTTTTGAGACTGCTGTGTGAAATTATGTGTTGTTGCTTGATCTAATGGCCTCCTTTTCGTGTGAAATTGCATGGAGATGATGTACACTCATTGTTCTATATGTTAGCATTCATGTTGCAAGCCCATGGATCCATTTTAAGCCCCAAAACCGAAATACATGACCTGTTCTTATGCATGATCCATGACAGACCTGCTGCTGTTGCGTTTTGTGACTTGTTGGTCATTCTAATGTGCTTCAATTCGTGCCATTTTGAATATATATGATGTATATTAGTTTTTTAGTATGTTATCATGCATTCCTCAAGGTTTTAGATCCAAATTCAGCCCCTAAGTACTTGATCATGGCATGATTGAACCAATAGGGCTCATATGTACGATTTTGGCGACCCAGTTTTGCTGCATGGATTAGGTGCGCTTAAGGTGTGATTTAGGCTTTGCACTCTAAATGAAATATGCTCCTAACATGCTAAATATGTTGTATATCAAGTTTCATGAGATTTGAAGTTGATTTGGTATGCTTTTGGGTTGAGTTTTGAGTTGATTATGTGTTTTATGGCTTGCATTTCGTTTTCCCCTGTTTTGTGTGTTTTTTTGCTACTGACAAGAATCCACGGGGGTGGATTTTTCCAAAAGGAAAAATCCATGGGGGTGGATTTGGGTCAGTGGGCTTCTGGACCAGATCCATGGGGGTGGATTTTTCCCTTTGGAAAAATCCATGGGGGTGGATTTTGTCCAGCCTATCCTCATGACTCCGGTTCCGTTTTTCGTCGCTTGTTTAATCTTCCTCCACCTCTTTTATGACTTCTATGCTATACTAACATGTTTTATAATATGTTATCTTATTTCATGATTTTTCGTGGAATATTTTACGAGTTATGATTTAATATGTCGTTAATGCTCCAAGTACGTGCACATATGGATCTTTGCTATCAATATGAACCCTACTTGTGTATTTATCTTTTCTTTATGATTCATATGAATTGTATACTTGTTTAAATATGGGTTATGATCTTTGTTCGGAATTAATGGATGGATTTGATATTATACATGGGAGATATGAACTCAAGTGACTATGAAAGCCCCAAGAATGAATGAAATGATTGATTATGTGCCTTAATGCATCTCCATGACATGACTTCCTCTCTTATGCATATCATAAGACATTCATTGCATGGCCGTGCGTCATATATGGTTCATTTAGAGTCTTGAGTCTCACGAATGCATTGTATCGTCTTGTGTACAGTTTTCTCCAGGGCGGACATATGCCGGGTTCATAGGACACCTCAAGTCTTTCTTTCTTTTGGTATTGTCGGTAAGGTGTAACAGGTGGGTTTCTCTTCTAATTAGATAAATGACCCTATATACTTCCAATATGAAAAGCTTTCGACCAAAATTAATATATGTATATAGAGTCGTTTTAAAGGGTAAATGTTTTCAACGTAAAGCCTTATATTATGAATCCTACCTAATGTTTTGGCGAGAATGAATGAATGTTCACAATGAATGGGGCCCAGGGGCTTGGTGTGAGTGGGGACCCGAGGAGGCAAGGGTTGACGCTAAGCCCTCACACTAGTCCCACTAATGAACGGCGTAACCGGACCTCGTAAGGAGTTAGCGAGGAATGGACGCTGAGTGCCATCTGGGGAGTCATGTTCCCCTTTTGGTCAATGAATGGGTGGATGGGTCTTGCTAACCCGTCTACCACACGGAGGAAGAAGGTTGGAACTTATTTTATGATATGATTATGAATGTATACTAATGAACGAATGCATGAACGAATGAATGAATGTGATATGATCACTAATGAATAATTGAATGAATGATTGAATGAATGAATGAATTAATGCACACACGAGAAGAAGGTTGGAGAATTCGCCCTCTCGCCGGGCTCACGTATTGACCCCATGAATGATTATGAATATGAAATTATGAAATTGATCGTTGTAATCCCGAGCGTTGTTTTCCTTTGCTTTCACCCACTTGGGAAATATTTAATAAAACCTCGTACGGGATTATAGCTTGCATGTGGGTGTGTTTAAATTCTATTATATTATTATTATTCTATTATACCCCATTTTATACCCACCAGTCTCCTATAGACTGAACCCGGATTGTTTTCAGTTTTCTTGCAGGTTGGCAGTGCTAGGCGGGGAGTCGTGTTGTCAAGTCTTTTGGTCAAGTTGAGTCTTGTCACACACTTTCATTGTAACTCAATCATTTATGAGCATTGTATTATTATGATTATTTTATGATTTGTGTATGAAATTCGGGACTAGGTATCTATGATAGTTGAACCTGTTGTACTGTTTTAATTGGAATGAATTTATTTGCATTGCTTCCACATTTGTTTATTTCTTTTGATAATTGTTTATTCGGTTTTAAATTTTTAGCTCCCGCCTAGCCTAGTGAGTGAGTGTGTCCCCGTTCGCTGTGAGCTTGGTTCATGTATGGACTCTCCATTTCATGTGTGGATCGGGCTCATAGTGCGGGGGATGTGGCGCCTCTTGTTTCGGGCGTTACACAAATTGTATACCCTAAATGGAAATAATCTTTTAAAGCATTTGCACTTCTAAATAATTTGAGGTAGGTCCGCCCTTGGCTGATGTAACTGTATACATATAATATTGATTTACTACATGGATACTCTTGAATAGACATGCAAACGAGTCGAGACGAGATGAGCTTTGGCATTTTTTCCTGGCTCGGGGCTCGGCCATGCTCGTGAGCTGCTCGACTCGACTCGAGCCAAAATGGGGATGGATAATTTTTTTTATAGAAAATTAATTTTTTTGAATTATTAAATATATTTATATATATAATATTATATATTAATCAAATATATGTACAAATATATAATAAATTTATTACTTTTTTATTAATTTTGTATAAAAATTAATATATATATAATATTATATATTAATTAAGTATTTATATATATATAATATTATTTTTTATTTAAATATCATGGCTCGTGAGCCGGCTAGCGAACCACGAGCCAAGACTCAAAGGGCTTGAATTCGGGCTTGGCTCGAGCTTGCTCGTCAGGCTCGCGAGTAGGCTTGGCTCGTTTGCATCCCTACTCTTGAATGAAGTTTGTTTCAAACTTCATGAAATAGCACATAATTATGAGAGTTGTTGTCACTTTCCTGCATTCAAAATAATAAGTTAATTAATAAATGTATATATAAAAAATGCAAATATTATAAAATTAATATAAAAATGTTAATTAATAAGATAGCAATTCAAGAAATCCCTTTTACCTGTTAATAAGATAGTAATTCAAGAAAGAAATCCCTTTTTACCCATTTATAGTTGATGAATATGGACCTCGTAGCAGAGAAAAATAATTGGAAACTCCATAAACGGAATAATTTTATCGTAAATCCATATTAAAATAATTTGATCTACATGTTTTTGCATAATCTTGTTTTGGGAGGTGTAGATGCATATTGATTCATAAAAAGAAATGTCTTCATATCTGTATGATTATGAAGATTTATAAATATGAGGGAGTTGCTTTATAAACGTGAGAGATACATGATATAGGATTTATCCACCCACTTATATAACACCTTAATGATCTTATCCGATAGATATTTAATACTTTAGTAGATTGAATTAGATTTAATATTAATAATTTCATTTTAAATTCAAATATGTCTTACTAACCGATTTTGATTTGTATGATAGAAGATTTTGAGATTTTTATGGTAGTTTTAATTTAAAGAGCTTTAAAAGTCTAGATAATCATTAAATATTTAAAAATATTATTTATTTGCATAATATATTAAAATTTAATGAGATTTCTGCCTAACTGATTTGAGATTTATGTGATAACAAAATTTGAGATAGACATAGTATGATTATGTTTAAAATTCTAATTATTCTAACTAATATAACTGGGCTTTTTTTCTCCATTTTTACTCGAGTCTCTCCTTCCTCAAGCTCTGCATACTTCACCATCTCTGCATTCTCATTGCATTTTCCCCTGGTGTTATCCTAGCTGGAAGAACCCACGCTCATTGGAAACCCAGTTCCTGAGGCTACCACGCTTGTGATGGTCTTCCCTTTCCCAAACAATCTTAAACTGTTGGTGCTTTAATCCCTTTCCAGGTTTTACACCATCATTTTTAGCACCGTCTATGGGAAACCATCATCATCTTCTTCGTCTTCATATGTTCTTCCTTTTCTCGAGCTAGTTGAGTTTAATGCCTACAAATCATACTATGGTGACTGCAACCAGGTCTGGAGCCTTGGAGACTAGGGGAGGTCTACCTCCCGTCAATGAGAAAAACCCAGAGGATGGGACACACAACGTCAACGTCCCAAATTCCGGAGTGAATGATGCTCCTACCGCCGGTGGAGGCACCCATGCCACCGTGGGAGATAAGAGCAAAGCAGCTTTGGTGGGATCTCTCCCCACTGGCGGAAATGAAGCTGGAGGATCTGGACCCTCCTCCCGTTTGCAACGCTCATTCCCACCGCCGCTGCCGCCGCGTACTCCATGGCATTGCCCCCTAAAGGTTACATTTGCATGCAACCCGGCATGATGCCAGGTATGATGCAGGGCATGATACCCATGGTTTAGCCCTATCAAGTGCGCACGCTACAACTGCCAGTCTCCATTCCCAAAGAAATCCAAGGAGTGGAAATACCACAAATGACACCACAATAACTCCAGGCGCTCTACGCTCAATGCGAGGTGCAAGCTACCCAAGGAAAAGAAACTCCAGTGCAAGGAAAAGAAACTCCCGCGAGGGATAAACAGGAATAAAACCCAGTTGAGAAAGAGAAAGCCCCTCAAGAGAAGAGGGCTGAGGAAGAGGAGGTCCAGTCAAGGATCTCCAGGAGAACAAGCAGGAGTGATGAAGGTGACCTTCAAATGGCGGCTGTCCAAGACCAGCTAATTGGGTTGCAAAACATGGTGGAGCAGCTCTCTCGAGCGCGGTCTCAAGTCCCCCTCGCTGGGGACGAGAGATCCATGGCCAGAGACACTCGCAATCCATGAAATCCAGTCCCTCGCCACTGGAGGGAAGAAGACTATGAAGACCACGACGATAAGGACGGGAACCACAGGCCTTTGACAGACGGTTCGCCCCTCATGGATGAAGTGCTAATGGCTCGTGCCGGAATGGATAAAATCCCCACGTCCGTCAACCGCTATAACGAAACCACTGATCCGGCCGAGCATCTAGATCACTTTGTGTACTTGATGCACCTCTACGAGCATTCCAATCATTACTAGAACAAAGTCTTTGTCACTTCCCTCGTTGGAATGGCACAAGAAGCTACCCCCTTGTTCCATTCAAGGGTACAATGACTTAACCAACGCCTTCATGAACCATTTCAACCCGCTGAAGGTGCCAGAGCCCGCGGCTACGGCATTGTATAGTTTGGTGCAAGGACCAAACAAGACACTCAGATCCTTTCTGGGGAGATTTAACAAGGAGATCCTGCTGGTGGAAAAGCCCTTAATGGACTTTATGAGGCATGTGCTTTTTGGGGATGTTAACATGAAGAACTATGTCAGCAAAGAATCCGTGGAAGAGGTAGCAAAAAAGAAGCCACGCTCCCTAATGGAGATTAGGGAGATAGCTGACTCGTTCTTTATCCTCGAAGATATGTATATTGCATGAGTACAGAAACAAGCCAACCCCACTCGAGCGGACAAAGGCCCTGAGGACAGAAGAGAGTCCAACAGGAGTCATTGCCGCAGTCTTGTTGCCGCTCGAAGAAACTCTCCACCCCCTCGAAGGTATGAGCTCATCCCCCTCAATAGACCAATTGCAAAGGTCTATTCCATGACGGACAAGAAACTGTTCAAGAGGCCACCAAAGATGAAGGAAACCGAGGCTCAGAAGCGCTCGGGAAAATACTGTGTCTTCTACAAGCAGAAAGGGCATGACACTAATGAATGCCGTCAGCTTGAGAGCAAAATTCAAAGGCTCATTGCCGGGAGGCATTTGAAGGAGTTTGCGAGGGTGCTCGAGAGATACGATGAGCATTGTGCCGAGCGTGCCAGGGCTAGAGGGAGGAGCCGCTTATGCTCAAGAAGTCCACGCAACCATCGTCCTGAGGGAAGCGACTGCGGCAAGCAAAAAGCCACCAAAACGGAGAACTAACCCTTTGTCGTCATCCATATGATCGCTTGTGGACCCTCGGGAGGAGACTCCAATGCTTCCAGGCACAGCCACATGCGCAGTTATGATCAAAGGCCTTCCAAACCCAAGTCCATGCTTTCTGTCGACAGCACTTCCCGCTCGAGGGAGAATGAAGTTGTAGGATTCACTGAGAAAGATCTCGAGTATATTGTAACACCCCATGGGGTTGGTGAAACCTCTGACTGCCTCATAGTGGTTAGTTTAGATGTCCACAATCACATTGTAAAGAGGGTTTTAATTGATAGTGGAAGCTCAGTGAATGTTCTCCCTTACTCAACGTTTCAAAAGATGAACATAACCAACATTTCCCTCGAACCCCTCAGAACCACCCTCGTTGTCTTTGGGGGTTCCGAGATTGTCCCTCGCGAACAAATTCGCTTGGCCACCTCTTTTGGTCGTGCCCGACAACGAAAGACTTTGAGCGTCCTGTATGCCATTGTTGAAGTGGAGCTACCTTACAACATCATTATTGGGCGCCCAGTCCTCATTGATTTTAAAGTAGTCATTTCAACCTACCATCAGAAGGTCAAGTTCCCCACCCCCGAGGGAACGGAGGAAGTACTTTGCAATGTTAAGGAAACATGGGAATGCTACATCCTTTCTCTTCGCAGTCACAAGCCCAAGCAGGCGATCCAAGCCGAATCCACCAAAAAATCGGTCAATTTTCTGGATGAGGATGGCCCCGAGCGCTAGGGGTGCAAACGAGTCGAGCCGAGCCGAGTTTGGCCCAAAATTCCAGGATTGAGATCGAGATTGAAGAATATATAACAGGCTTGAGCTTGAGATCGAACTCGGTGAGCCATGTTTCTGCGGATCGAACTCGGCTTGGTGAAAACTCGGGATCGGCTCGAGCTTGATACGGGCTTGATAGATAATTTCACAGGAACGAAAATGTTTTGTCTTCTCCCCAAAACAAATCCCAGTCGACCGAAATAGAGACGCTGTGGTGGTGGTGGCTGGCGGCGGCCAGAGAGGCTGGATGTTCGGTGGCGGCAAGAGACGCTGGTTGTTCGGCGGAAATTTGAGAAAATTTTATTTGGGGGGAAGGGATTAGGCAGGCGGCGCCAGATCTGGCGTCGTGGTGGTGCGTCGGAATCGTGACTGGAGATAGAAGGAAACGGCGGCAGAGGGGAATAGAGCAAAAGCCGTCGGATGGCGGTGGCGCTGCATCACCGTCAATGGTGGCAGCGGGGTGAGGGGTGAAGCTATCGTGCCGCTGCTTCTCCGGAAGGTGGAAGAAGAAACGGGGTGGTTGTCGGATCTGAACCCTGACTACGGCGAAACTTGGTGTTGAATCGCCGGTGAAAATGGTGGTTGGCGACGACTTCGCAGGTGGAGAGGCTGGCGCCGCTGCTGAAGGGTTCGTATGGGAGGAAGAAGAATGAAAATGGGGCTGCTAGGGTTTTCAGCATATAAAAGTATCCCCTTTTTCTGAAATTGCACATAAGTCCCTCAAAAGTTTAGGTCAAGTAATTTAGTCCATAGATTTAAGTATGATTTAACCAAGCCCAATTAGAGATTTGATAATTATAAAAGCACCCCCATAATTAAAATTAAGGTCCAATTAAGCCCAAATTCAAAATTAATAAATTAGGAAGAGAGCCCCAAACAATTAAGCAAAGTTAAGTCAAGTCCTTAGCTTTATAAAACTAAAAAAATACATTATTTCCTCAATTTAGGCTTCTACTATTTCTTTTTTTTTTTTCGTTTTAATTACCCCATCTTTATTATATATGTACATAATATATTATCACATAATATAAAATATATATATATACATACATATATATATATAGATATATATAATATTCCTTATTAAACCATATAGGTTAGTAAACTAAGTTATCACATGTAATATAATATAACATAAACTTAATATAATATATGATATATTTTGTACATTGTCTTATAATATAAGATTTACGACATAACATTTATTTATTTATTTGGTTTGGAATTAACATAACATATATTTATATTAGTAAACTATATAGTTAAGAATTTGAGATAAATATGTAACACATGAAATGATATAAATAATAATTGTATATTATTAAAGAATATATATATATATATATATATAAAGAATATTTTTAATAAATATATGACACATATTTCTTATTGGTTAGTAAACTAAGTTATCACATGTGATATAATATAAAATAAATTCCCAGTTGCATATTATATTTTTACTTAACTCCCAATTTTGGCAAAATATCGTATAAACTATATAGTTAAGAAATTGAGACACATATGTAATTCATGCAAATGTATTTATGTTTAAAAGTACATACACATCTATAATATTGTATAAAACAATATATGATTGATATTATCTTGTCAAACTATATACTTTGAAAAATCAAATATTGTAAGATTTTGTAAGACACATGATATACTATAGTTTATAATCTATATGAAATATAAATGTATATTTATATAATGGAAGAGTTTATTGGCCCATGTAACACATTCTAGAGATTTCAATAATTAAAAGGGTATTTTGTCCTGTAATCACATTATATTGTGATTAGGTAAGGGTAAAAGGAAAGGCAAAATTATTGAAATTATCCTATGCGTGGAAGACATGCTGAAATATAATGATCAATGTTATTAAGGTTAATTATATAAATATACATTTATATTTCATATTTCATATAGATTATAGTATATCATGTGTCTTAAAAAATCTTACAATATTTGATTTTTCAAAGTATATAATTTAAAAAAATATATGTGATGTGTGTATAACATATTATAAATGAAATATATATTATATATATGTTTTATGTATATATAATATAATATCTAATATACATATATATATAAAAATTATAAAAAAAATTACATATATGCCTAGGCTCGCGAGCTGGCTCGCAAGCCGCGAGCCTAGGCACAATAGGATCGAGATCGACTCGTTGGACAGCTCGGGCTTGTTGGAGCTCGGATTGAGCTCGTCTGTGCACGATTTCAAGCCGAGCCAACTCGAGATCGGCTCGTCAAGCTCGCAAGTTGGCTCGGCTTGTTTGCAGCCCTACCGAGCGCAAGAGGGCCAAACTGTACAGAAAGAAAAACAAGAAGAAAATTTCAAGCGGATCCAAAGACAATGAAGGTAGTCCTTTGGGAGCTGTCGAAGGATCCTCCTCGGAGGATGATGACAACGAGCCCTCGGAGGAAGCCAGTGATAGACTCACAAGGAAAAAGCGGGCGCTCGAAGCCCCACGACCAGAAATTAGAATGGAACCCACCGAAAAGTTTTTGACTGTCGAATTGGTGCCCGAAAATCTAGATAAAACCACCCAAATTGGTTCAAATCTCAATGGTCCATCTCAGATCATGATGATCAATTTCTTGTGCTAGAACCTTGATGTCTTTGCTTGGAAAGCCTCAGATCTAATTGGGATAGATCCGAGCGTCATAGTCCACCAGTTCAATGTCGACCCTGCATTCAAACCAATCAAGCAAAAGAAGAGAGATGTTCATGGGTTCAAGAGACAAGTCATTGAGGAGGAAGTCAATAAACTCCTCGAGCCTCAGTATATTGAAGAAATTTTGTATCCAGAATAGCTCTGCAACGTAGTCCTCGTCCCCAAGAGCGCTAACAAATGGCGCATGTGTAATAATTTCACAGACCTCAACAAAACATGTCCCAAAGATCCTTACCCTTTGCCCAGGATTGATCAGTTGGTAGATTCGACGGCAGGATAGTCCCAAAACATTTTTCGTCGTACAAGTGAGAGTTTACTGTTTCCTGATCATGCCGTTTGGGCTCAAAAACGTTGGAGCAACGTATCAACGCCTTATCAACAGAATGTTCGACGCGAAATTTGAAAGTCCATGGAAGTTTATGTGGACGACATGATTGTCAAAATCGAGAGTCAGTGCTGCTCACACCTGGATGACCTCAAACGAGCGTTTGATATCTTACGCCACTACGGTATGCAACTAAACCCTTCTAAATGTATGTTTGGAGTCCGAGGGGGTAAATTCTTAGGATACGTGATCAGTCAGAGAGGTATTGAAGCCAGTCCGGAGAAAATCAAGGCAATCGTAGACATTCCCTCCCCTTAAAAGGTTAGAGAGGTCCAAGTGCTAGTGGGCATGATAATCTCTCTGAACCGATTCATTTCACGCTCGGCTGACAGAAATCTGCCATTCTTCAAAATTCTACGTAACGCTCAAAATTTTGCCTGGAGTGAGGAATGTGAGAAAGCTTTGCAGGACATGAAAAGATATCTCTCGTGCGCCCTACTGCTAACAAAACCAATCCCCGGAAAGAATTTACTTGTTTATCTCTCAGTTTCTTCAGAAGCCACGAGCGGCGTTCTTGTAATAATACGTGAGGTAAGCACTTACCAGTGTACAACCTAAGCAAAACTCTGCAGGGCACCGAAAAGCGATACATGGAGATAGAAAAATTCACCTTCACCCTCGTTAATGCTTCAAAGAGGTTGAGACCATATTTCTAGGCTCATTCTATCACTGTGCTCACAGATCAACCGCTCAAACAGGTCCTCTCTAAGCCAGATGTTTCTGGAAGATTAATAAAGTGGTCAATTGAACTTAGCCAGTTTGATATCAGTTTTGAACCCAGAACGGCTATACAGGCTCAAGCAGTGGCGGATCTGCTGGTAGAATATTTTGATTTAGATCCCGTGCCCTCATTTGAGAAAGGGTTACGGCTCTTGCACACAGATGGTTCATCGACCACACAAGGGGGAGGAGCAGGGGTGACCCTCAAAGACCCCCAAGGAATTGAGATTGATTATGTAATCAAGCTAGCCTTTCAAGTGACCAACAACGAGGCCGAGTATGAGGCTCTCATCCAAGGGCTCAGAATTGCCCGTCAGAATGGATCCTCCCGGATCACCGCCTACGTTGACTCTTAGTTAATTGCAAACCAGATTGATGGTGCATATGAGGCTCGAGAAACCACCATGGTGTAATATCTGGCAAAGGCTAAGGAGATAATTTCCAAGTTCAAGGAATTCCATCTACTGCAGGTTCCGCGAGGGGAGAACGAGCGTGCTGATGCCCTCTCTAAATTTGCATCTGCTCTGGAAGGCTCCTGTGAGCGTTCGGTCATGTTCCTTAGAACAGAAGAACCACTGATAAGTGAGGGAAAGCCCTCGAGTGATGTGACATGGTTGATCCATCCGATCCTTGTTGGCTTGATGACATTGTCAGATCCCTAAGGGATGGAATTTTGCCCGAGCGACAAAGTGGAAGCATGGAAAGTTAGGAGTAAAGCCCCTCGTTTTTCACTTGATAATGAGGGTAGGCTCTTTAAGAGGTCTTTTTAGGGTTCACCATTAAGATGCCTGAGACCCTTTCAAGCCCAGGAAGTATTGGAACACGTACACAGCGGAAGTTGTGGGAATCATTCTGGCGGTCGTATTCTGGCCAAAAAGGTACTAAGGAGCGGATTCTATTGGCCCTCGGTATTGCAGGATGCCATCAATTACTCCAAGAAATGCCCCAAGTGCCAATTTCACTCCAACATCCCCCAGCCGCCAGCTGCACAAATGGTCCCAATTGACGTTTCTTGGCCCTTTGATTAGTGGGGCATTGATATAGTAGGACCCTTACCAATGGCAGTTGTTGGACGAGAGAAGAGACAACACCTGGGCTACTTTGAGCCTACAACTAACGAGAGTAACCAGACGCTTGAATTGGACGAGAGAAGAGACAACACCTGGGCTCGTATGCACAATAGAAAGTAGCAGTAGCCCACTAGTACAACAAGCGTGTTAAAGAAAGAGCATTTCAGATGGGAGATCTGGTCCTCAAAAAAGTGGAAGTGTCCAAACATATGGGTAAGTTGGACCCCATCTGGGAAGGCCTCTTCAAAGTCATTCAGGTACGAGCGAACAACACCTACCTGCTAGAGACTTTGCAAGGCGAGTGCAACCTCAGAAGGTTCTACGTGTAATTACAAACATTGTAAAACGCCCGCTCGGGACACAGTGTATTCTCTTTTGACATAAATACAAACCACATACATCAGTATGCATTTTTCATACAGTTTTATTTAATTATTATCTTGTGATAATCTACTTTGCATTATATTAACGCCAACTCCCTGACGAGGGTGCTCCATGTCGAACGGCTTGGTATCTTATTCACGCGGATCCCTCTTAATAGGAGCGGATCCCATTTGGGCATTATTAATTACTATTTAGACCAACTAGACCTATCGCTCTAGTTCGCGCTCGCGATCCTTAAACGGATTCCACTTCTGGCGTACGCTCATAATGAATAAACACTTAGCAAATTCCTTTACTGATTTCTAAGCTCAACTTGTACTACTGCTACACTCAAAAGGTATCGTTCACTTGGTATAGTTTTCAACTAAGTTATTACTTTCTAGTCCAAGTTTTATGCTGATCATGGCCAGGATATCCCTCGTGCCCAAATACTTATATAATTTCCCCAGTCATCCCAACAAACAAATGAAAACATTATTTAGAGCACAACAATGCATTGAGAAAAACAAGTTCCATTATCGTAAGAGAAAAATTACAATACTGAAAGAAGGAAAAATACATTGCGGATTAAAGGAACTGTTGTAGAAGTTTAGCATATTCAATTGGAAGCAGAGAGAGAGATGGCTTTATTAAGGTTGGCCCCCGGGAGAAGGAGTTCGGTGCACTGAATCCTGAGCGTTAGGATTGGAATCCTCCTCCAGATTCACCATCTCAGAGTTAGAGATCGGAGCTTGAAAAGCAGGAGGTGCGACAGATAAAGGAATAGGCGCAAAGACTTGAGAGTTTGCAAGCTCTGAAGAAGCTGTTTGAGCGTTATTTTGGCCCTCTCCCATAGGCAGGCTGGAGTGACCTGTTGGGATTAGTGCCCTGAAAATTCAATTTGTTGAATTAATTAAACTGAATTTACAGCAAGTTATGAGTATTTCACATATTAACAATTAATGACGTATGATGGTATTTTTATATGAAATGTGTTTCATAGGAAAAGACTTTGAATACCGAAATCACGTGTCATTAAAGTTCTAGTCGGTAAAATAAGAATATGTTCTTATCAAGACTATAACGTTGTTATATAAGATGATTAGTCTTTCGTCATAGGGAATGGTGATTCCAATTATAACACGTTGATGATTTTCAATAGGATTGGAAACATCGAAATGGACCACTGAGATTATTTATTTTATACTGCTATCTAAAATGAATAAAATCTCAGGAAGCATTGTACTCTTAATCCTGATAATATTTCGGCTTTAGGCATGTAGTGTTAGTCACTGTAACATACTCGAAGTGAGGTCTCGGTAACGGGTGGCCAAAATACTTTGTATGTTCGGTGGTTATATGAAATGCGCTAAAGAGTTATATTGATCGAGGAATCTGTGGCCTTGTTGGAAGGTAAGAGATATCCTTGAAATAGATTTGCAAAAGTTCGAATTAAGACTTTGGCCAAAGCACTTCGCGTGATAACGTCACCGAAGTTGTATGATGAATGTGTTTCACATACAGAGAATTTGAACTTAAGGCGAATCAATAAATTTCAAATTAGAGATGAAAAATAAATGATAGTAGTTGCAATTTATTTTTCATGGATATCTACACGGAGGAGTAAAATGCAAAATTATTCTAGATCGAGAAATTCGTGAATAATTTAATTAATTTTAGAGTGCAACAATATTTATTTAGTGGAATTAAATATTGTTAAACGATAATTAATTATTGTCATGAGATGATATATATTAATCCGTTTGGAGCTAAAATTAATTGGTCCTGCAGGTCCCCCTGCAAGCCCCAATTGAAAACCCAAAGAGAAAATATTAAAAGGAGAAAGAGAAATGAATTTTTCAAAGTGTTTGAAAATAGTCAAGGGATTTATTTTTAGAAAATAAATCAAATTCCAAAGAATTGGAAATGCCCGAAATTTTATTTTGGAGAAAATAAAATTTTAATTTAAAAAAAAAAAAAAGTTGATGTGGCAGGTGACGTGGCACTGACGTGTCACGACACGTCAGCAGGGTGGGGCCCAAGTGCGCTGACTGGGCACTACGTGTTTGACACGTGGATGGCTCAGATTGAGCGCGTCAGCTTGTACCAACGGTCCGGATCAAGTTGACTGCATAGTCAACGGGTCGAGAAATCGGGCTGGACAACTGGTCGGTCAAGCGGGTCGAACCCGAGTCAAAAGGGTAGGACCACGGATAGGGTCGGTCAGGCCGGGTCCGGTTCGGACCTACCCGGCCACGTGTCACGATCTGGTAGCCTGTGCGTGTAATAACACGCGCCAACCACTTGGCCACCTTGTGGCGGCGCGTGACGGCGCGTGGGGCCACGTGGCGGTGCGTGGTTGGTGGCGTTGAGTCCGCGGAAGAGAGTTCTACCACGTGGTATGCTCGGATTGGTCGGATTGAGATGCGGTTTGGACGCGGTTTCCAAATGACCAAAATGCCCTTCAATTTATGTGAAAATTGACCATATTGCCCCTGAGTTTTTGCCTATATATAGGGCCATGCATTCACTCATTTCTCATATAATTTTGGCAGCAATTTTCGGCATTGTATGCTGAGAGTGAGCTCTCTCTCTCTCTTAGTTAATTAATCCCTAATTAAGGTCCGTAATCATCTC
The DNA here is from genome assembly GCA_037501455.1 of Lantana camara. Lineage (NCBI taxonomy): Eukaryota > Viridiplantae > Streptophyta > Magnoliopsida > Lamiales > Verbenaceae > Lantana > Lantana camara. The sequence continues at coordinate 27,970,401 of CM074863.1, forward strand.
CGAATGGGCCAGGGTAATCCCACGAGCCCTATAATACGAGCATCCAAACCTTAGGTCTGTAGATGGCGAGACGTGGATGGCTCTGACCTAAGCGTGTTTTTGGGTCTCATCAAGTACTCATTAGAAAATATAAATAAGAAAAAAATATATAAAATAAAAATAAAAGGGAGAAACAAGAAAATATAAGGGATAATTATTTAAAAGAAATACAAAAATTAAAACTCATTTCAAATAATATTTTAAGAGTCAATGAATTATTAAAAATAATATGGACAGATATTTCTGATATAATTTTTGCTAAACTTTCAACTTGTGATAAGTAATAAAATGAAAAATTAAATTGTACAGTTGAAAATAAATAAACACACCAAAAAAAAATACCAAATATCATAGAAGCACAGAGAAGTCAAATGGGTGAAAGAAAACAAAAATTAAAAAAAAAAAATTAGGTTAAACTAAAGTAAGGTCTTAGGTTCGAACCTTGTAGATGTAAAGAACAATGTTAGGAGAGGTCCCCGTGAAAAGCGCCTTCAGTACTTCGGGAGATTAGCCTCTCAGTTTATTGGGAGGGGGAAAACTCTGAGAGATCAAAAAAAAAAAAAAAAAAAAAAAAGTGAGGAAAAACTCTGAGAGATCGAAAAAGGAAAAAAAAATTTTGCAAAAATTTTTGGTGCAAATTTATAATTTAGATCAATATTAGTTCCTATTAAGTTTATGGGTAAATTGCGGCAACCCCCCCTGTCCTTTGGCACGTTTCGCACTTTCCCTCTTAACCTTTAAATTTACGCGATTTCCCCCCCTAACCTTTGTAAAACGTATCACTTTCCCCTTTTTGGATGGAATCTTAGGGAGTATTCTGTTCAACTTTTTTAACAAAACTTTGATGTAATTTCTAAGGGCAAATCTATTCAAATTAGGTGTCAACTTTGTTAATAGGCCTCCTCGGCCTTCACCGCGCCCGACTCCTCGTACAGTCCCTCTCCCACGAGGGTTAGCCTGATTGCCCTGAGGCTGTTGGCGACGGTTGACAAAATTAGCAACATTTCGCATGTTTGCACCCGTCATTATAATAGCAACACCTGAAAAGAAGACAAGAAAGCGAAGGTTAAGGCTCGTACTGAAATTTTCTACAAAACAAGATCAAACAGTTAGTGTTTCTAACTAAAGTTAGTCCCTAGAAGCTAACCATCTCTCTCCAAATTTCGAGCGGGGGGATTTCTGATAAAATGAGGGTCATTTGTGATTCCGCAAAGAAACATGACCTCCGCATCATCAGTCAAGTCCTTTGCTTTAATTATCCACCCCTCGCTCCTCATGGCACCAGCAAGGTCTTTGGGCCAGTTTTCTGGAAAGGTATGGGATAACCGATGCCAACTATGGGTCCCTCCCTATGGGAAATCTACTCTTGTGATACCCCAAACTCTTCACCATCGGGAGCCCTCACAAAAATGAATTTCTTTTTCCACTCTACACCATGGGTTGAGGGAGAGTCTATCAGTTTCAAGCCAGATTTAGCTTGGATATAGAAAAAGCCCGCCCTCGGTGACGAACACGGCGAGCGGGCAACTTGGGAAAGGGCATTAAAATTCCGGAAGGAGGTTTGATGTTGGGTGCAAGCCATGAGGATTATAAAAACGGTTATCAAAGAAAAACCATTGGGCAAATTTTGGGTTGGGCAAAGGTTGCTTTTATTAAGGATGTCAGCTACAGGCTCAGGTATTGGAAATCTCAACCCTTCAAAAACTATGGAATCTAAATACACAGCCATCTCTCCGGGGAGGGGGATTATTTGCTCGCTCGTGTTCTTCAGGGATCCTCCATTGGTAAAGCTCGTCCCAATATGTGGGGGCCAACATATATATTATCTCCCCTCGTGTTATGGTGCTCTGGATTTCATCAGGAGGAACCTCAGTCGCTTGCATACCAGAACCCTTACCCTCGTTTGACCCTTTGGCCTTCTTGGGCTTTCTAGGCTTCTGAGACTTCTTTCTTTTGCCCTTGGCAGGGGCTCTCTTTGAGGGCCCCGCTTCTCTCTCAAATTCAGGGTCCGGAGCAGCGATGGCCACGGTCACGGTATGGCGATGGGGATGGATGGCCCTCTCCGTCAGCGGTAGTACACTCCCTTGTCTTTCCGCCTCAAGCACCATGTTCATTTCGTCAAACAGGTGTTCAACACCCTCTGGGTTCCTCTCATCCATGGCTATGACAGCGGCATCCAGCTCCTCATCCGTGGGGGAACCCCGGTTGAGATGAACTCTGAGTGGCCATCTCATCAACCTCACGGGTAAATTCCTCTACATGATCTCTGACCATGGCTATTATGGAGTCTGAAAGAAACATGGAGATTTTTGGAGTCGGGGGATGTTCAGAAAATCTGGGAATTTTTAAAGAAAAGGTAGAGTTCGGGGAGATACTCAATCCTAAATAAGTACTAGGGTTAGAAAGTAGAAATTAGTAACAATGCAGGAATTTTAACTTAAGAGATTTCTGGAAAAGCTTGTGATTGTTTGGAGATTGCTGGGTTTGCTCTGAAGAGTTTTTGCTGAGTTCTGGTTTGCGTAAAGAAGAAGAAAATGTAGCAAATCCCTTATTTATAGGGTATGATTTAGGGGCATTAAATTCAAAAGGCAATCATTTCCCGCCTTGGTAACCGCCCACTTTCGGGAACCGTCACCCACTTCCCAAGATTCACGCGCTGTTTCCTTGTTATTCGCCCCCACTCTCACATATGCATTTATTGCTGGGCCCCAATAGGCGGTCATTTGAAATGACTGCATTAATTGCTTGTCAGACAAGGCTTCCACAACACGAAATGCGCTCAAGCATGAGCGTCACCCTCGGACATTTGAATTTCATATTCTACAGCCTTTGCAAAGGACTGCAGAATTGAGGGGGCAACATGATGGGGATAAAATACGCTTGACCCACGTTTTGACACGTGGCACGGTCAACGTCTGACATGTGGATTCACTTATTCCCAGACGTCCCCGACTTTCACCAGCACATGATCACCTTTGCGCTCATTAACGAGCGTTTCTAGGCCTTGTAACGAGCGCCAACCTCTCTTTATCATGCATGCACTCATGGTTCTAATGAAGTCTTGATGCCCCTTCGAGCGTGCCCTCGTACAACAACAGAGTAAAGGGGTCTCATGTACCCTCGTTGCACTGCTTGGACGTTAATCCCCATGCGGATCACCTAGTCCATCAGGCCCAGTTGACACGAGCCTGTTTCTTGCCCTCGTTACCAACTTCCAAAACGGCTCTCTGATACCCGTACTTGCCCGTGCACCTGACTGCTGCAAACACTAACTTTTACCAACTTTTGCAGGAGATTCCTCCTAGGATTCTCCTCGTTGCGACACATGTTAGGGCAGGACCACACGAGGCAAATTACCAAAGGGTCCTTAACCCTCAACTATAAATAAGCAACGTCTTCTTCCTCACTGTAAGCAATCTCCATTGCAGAAACTTAGTTCTTCACTTTGCTTTCTCTGAGATTATTACCTGACTTGAGCGTCAGAGAGCCAAACTGGGAATCAACCCCAGTTTCCCCAGCTTGGCCTTCTGACCTTGTTGGTGTTTGTCCTAGCAGGTAGAACCCAGAAGTTTTCCGGCGACCCTCTTGAGCTTATTTTCTGTTTCCCCACCTCAACAAAGTAGAAAGTGATCGGAGTTTGACCCTTATTTAATAAGACACCATCAGACATGTAATTTTAAATTTTCATAAATTCTATTAGAATAATAGCACAATAAAATATAAAATCAAAACAATAATAATAAAATATTAACAAATAATCAATAAATCAGCAAATACAATAAACAAATGTAAAACACAATAAACAAATCAAATTCAAATAAACATACAACATTAAAATATAATCAGATTCATAACAGAAAGGATATTTTTAGAGTGTATGAACTAATACAATCATCAATAAATATTACACAGAATAATAAAATCGAAAAATCCAAAAACGAAATAGAAGAATAGAATAAAATGCGTAGAGCATAGAAGGAGGACGGCCACCATAGATAGAGGAAGCAAGTTAGGATAAGAAATGATTTTATACGTGTATCCAATTTATTTTGTAGACAATATTTTGTCATTATGTAAAAGATATCACTATATATAATTATTAAATTCATTTGAATGAGAAATTTAAGCAATTTATTTAGTCCACCTTATTTTTAAAATGTTTGACTTTAAATTTAAAATTGTAGTAGCTTTTCATGGGAATTGTATTCATGATTAAATTATCAGCTATTAAAATGCAATTTTATATAATTTGTATTATATTTAGAAAAACAAAAAATTTGCACTATTAACATCAATTAAAATTATTATTCAATTAAAAAAGGGTCATAACTAATAACTTCCTCCCCATTGAAAATAATTTAGTTTACTCCCATGTAAAAAAAATGTATACTAATTCCCCAATTCAAATTTATAATTTGATTTCACTCTCCACTCACTTAAATTGACTGCAATACCCTTACATTTTCTTTTTCTTTTCATACTTCAATTTTGAACCCGAGTACTTTAACTTTTACGAATAATACTCTATTTTAAAATATTTATAAACAATACTTTTTTCTTTCTTTTTTTTTTTATAAACCGTGGGGATATCCCCCCCCCCCCCCCCCCCCCAAATATATAACCAATCAACACCAAGAAAGAAATACAAATATTCATGATTTAAGAATCATTGAGACTAAAGCTACAGTAGTGCCCCCTATCCACAGAGTACAACATAGAGATCATGAGGGCAATGTTATGGGATTGCCGAAATATGTTGTTACAATTAGCCCCAACCCGGCATGAGTCTAAGAACAATAAGTGAATTAAATAATGGCCGCTCTTGCAAAACATGATATTCGGATCGTCCGTTGGCCTCAAATACAGGCGCCCAGTCTTCCGGGCAAAAATGAGTATCAGTGTAGAACAACAACGGAAGATCGCATGGTTATCGTTAGCGTCCTTGGGGTAGCACAAGTCAATGAATGATTGGTATTGGACAGTATACACAAAAAGGAAACCGTCAAATACATAGTTGCAAACTAGCCAAGATAGCTGACCATTAAGATCCTGAACATAGTTGCAAACTAGCCAAGATAGCTGACCATTAAGATCAATGAATGATTGGTATTGGATAGTATACACAAAAAGGAAACCGTCAAATACATAGTTGCAAACTAGCCAAGATAGCTGACCATTAAGATCCTGAACAGCGTGACATTCCTAATCCCTGGTGTCTACCTTAAATGCATAGCCTGCATAAATCCCCTTTCTCTTCCCAAAAGATAAGATCAAGCACTTATACATGCAATACCAATTATAAAAGAGGGTAATCTTATACATAGTAGTAAGTGTGTAATTAATGAGCAAATACCAATTCCCTATTCTGCACTTGTTGATGTCCTTAGGCACATAATCTGCATCAACACTATTCCTCTTCCCAAAAGCAAAGATCAAACACTTATACATGCAACACCAATTGTGAACGAGGATATTCTTATGCAGAGTAATAAATAAAACCATTACCTTTTTTGCAGCTGTTAAGCTAAGACCGAGGCTTCATTCTCCTATTCATCTTGTTAAACGAGCTTCTTGTCTGCCTTATCGAAGCACTTCTCATAGATCCTTTTTGCATCGAAACGCCGCCAAGCCCCATTTATCTACTCTAGCGAATCCTCTTAACCGATGTTCCATAACCTCCTCCGGAAAGTACCAATCTGACTGTTGGTCTATTTCCCTCTGGGTAAATATGCGAGATTTTAGCCTCCACTCTTTTACTCAGTCTCTTGATCTCCGATGTCTTATATTCATCTCGGCGTCTCCCATGTACCCTCTTTTCAGGATGTGAATTATTACCTCGGCATCAATCTCAATCCAAACTCTTTGACATCCATACTCACCACTCTCTTGATCCCCTCCGCCACGCACTAATTTCAGCAAGGATATTTGAGGCCTGACCGATTGCTTTGGTAAAGGTATCTATGATATTTCCATCGTAATCTCTAATCAAACCTCCTATTCCTGCCAACCCCGGATTTCCCCTTGAGGCTCCATCGGTGTTTACTTTGACCCATCCAATCGGAGGTCTCTTCCACTCCACTCTGATGCACCTAGTCATTTTCCTCTTCTCCACCTGGATTCTTAACAATCTCGCTACGGAAATAGCGCCTCTCCACCAACTCCTTAACAGTTTCCTCATGCCATGAAGATGATAAACATGAGTTAAGATTTGTCTAAAAATATTATAAATGGAGAAAGATTTACCCTCAAAACTTACATAAATTGCGTTGTCTCCATAAATACCATAGAATAAGGATAGGGAGTACCATTCTTATGTGAGGGCTAGAGCTATACAACGAGGAGAAGGCCAAAAACTGTAAGGCCAAACCTGGAGCATACGTAAACAAAACTAATATAGTAAACCCGATTCTTATTATTGATAAATGCATTGTTCTTATAATTAATTATGCAAATTGTGCTAAGAAGCTTGAGGAAGGTATTGTTCTCTTGTTGTATTGGCAGAAGTTTACAGACAATTGGAGCAATGATTGCTATAAGGATGGGGTATGCTATGTTCAGCTGCCAGCTTACAAATATGCAATTGACAGTTGGATTTTGATGCAGCTAAAGCATAAGAACTGAGTGTTTTTGCCCCGGTGTTACGATGACATTGGGGTGTTGTGGCGATTTAATCTTGTGGACGCCTTCGAAATGTTTGCGAATACATGCTACAAGTATGTTTTCACAATGATAAATACTGCCGCCTGGAAGACTGGGCGCCGTTCGCGGCCAGTGCGGATTCCTGCTAATTCGTTAGGCATGAGGGATTGTTTAATGAGTTATTTATGCCATACCCCCTATGTTAGGTGAAATTGGCAAAATAACTCTGTGTTACAAAAATTAACACAGAAGACCCTGTGTTTTCAAAATATTTGTATGTCGAACCCTGAAAATTTTTGGTGTTGGTAGAACACTAATTTTCTCCATTTATTGGATGCGAAATAACTCATTTAACCTTTTATATTCTGATATAGATCATCTGGCATCTCTCTATATACCCTTTTTTATACTTGTTCATCCGGTTCTTCATGCAATTTTTATTTTGTACAGGGGTTGGTGCATATAAAAAAAGAGTTTTGGTGTATATAAAAAAATATTGAACAATATAGAGAGATTTGAGATGATGTATATCAGAATATAAAAGGGTAAATTAGTTATATCACATCCAATGAATAGAGAAAATTAGTGTTCTACCAACACCAGAAATTTTCAGGGTTCGACATGCAAATATTTTGAAAACACAGGATTTCCTATATTAATTTTTGTAACACAGGGTGTTTTTTTGTCCATTTCACTTAACACAAGGGGTATGGTGTACATAACTCATTGTTTAATTAATAATGCCTTGAGTCGGTTTACCTTGCCGAACTCGTTTTTTGGGCACTTTTCCTTATTTTCCCTTGTTGATTCGTGGATTTTCCACCATTACAATTACTCAGTTCGTTTTAGTTATTTATATATAAGGAGGGAGCCTCGTTAATAACCCCACGGTCTCTCTGACCGGTCCGCCTGGACCAAAATAAATAATATAATTTCACTGTTATATTTATATTTTAAAAATATATATTACTTTTCAAAAAAAATAAAAAATTGATAATTAAATTCAAAAGTGAAACTAAATTGAAATTTCTAAAATCGAATTTATTTGTTTGTTGATAATTTATTAATGTTCTTTTTATATGTTACATATTCTCTAACCTTGGAAAATAGTAGAAAATTTTTAAAAGTTAATTTTTGTATCCACTAAATTTATTAAATTATTTTTTCACGTTTTAAACGCTATAGACCGAGCTTTCATTCAAGGAATTCCAATTTTTGTCTTCTTTAATATTTAATTACTATATTAGTTTTGTTTACGTATGCTCTTTTATCGATGCATTGCTATGAGGAGGTTCATGTTGACCGGACCAAATATAAAGAGCGCTTGAGGTAATCTCACCCCGTGTAAATAAAGGGATGCGTATGGGGTCCGATCACGTCGAAACCCATCGGTAAGTTCAATAAATTTGGAAATTTCAATTCTCTACTTTGTACGCAGATTCTTCTTGAAAGTATTCAATTAGTTAGTTTAAAACATAGCATAGACTTGAGAGTTAAGAGTTGCACTAAAAAGCCTTTACTTGTCTCAGTTATTCTGTTTTAAGTAGTAGACATGAGCTGTTGTAAGTTATTTAGCAGAATTGTTTCCTAGAGAGGTATACAATAATCAGCTGGATACTTTGCTGTAGTAATCAGACCTTGTCAAACAAAAAAATTTAAAAAAATTAAAAAAAATAAAACAAAATTATAAACAATACTTAATTATAAATTTAGGTAATTTAATTTTGGGGCAATTTTTGAAAACTCCCCATGGGTTTGAAAACTTCCTTTTAGCTCCTCATTTTCAAATACATCATTTGGGGTTTTAGATACAAGATTCTGGGATTTAGATACGCAATTCTGGGATTTAGATACGCGATTCTGGGATTTAGATACATGATTTTTTCCTTGTATTTCAAATATATCATTTGGGGTTTTAGATACGCGATTCTTGAGTTTTAATACATCATTTTTGAAAATGGGGAGCTAAAAGGAATTGGACTTATCATTTGGGGAGTTTTCGGGAATTCCCCGTTTAATATTTTTATGAATAATAAGCTAATTTAAAACGTAAATGCTTTAATTTTTAAGAACAATACTCTTTTTTTTTTCTTTTTCTTTTTTTTTCCTTCTCGTACTTCAATTTTAAACCTGAGTACTTTAACTCTTACAAATAATACTCTACTTTTAAATTCGGATACTCTGTTTTATAATTTGAAAATTTTATAATACTATATTTTATAATTTGGATACTTTATAGTTTCTAATAAATACTTCAAAATATAAATCAAAAATTAATTTTTACCCCACCAGTCACGTACCTACACAAATATATATATATTAATTTTTACATATGAAGTATGAAAAATATATTTTGAAGTATTAACATACAAAAATAAAAGTATAAAATCGTATATGTTGTATTATGTTAACAAAATGGTTTGTGTGTGAAGGAAGAGTGACGTGTTATGTCATTTCATGTTTATTTAAGGCCAATTTGGTATTTCAAAAAAAAAAGGTGAGTGAAATCAAATTACAAATTTGAATTGGGGAGTTAGTATTGATATTTTTTTACATATGGGGAAGTGGTGTCTTGTAACTTGCGGAGTTTTGCCATATTCCCCCTTAAAAAAATTTAAAATTTTAAAAAACTAAAATTTGGTCAAAATACACAATTCCTATATATTATAGTATATTATAGAAATATAGATATAGATATCAGTCAATGAACTTTTTATTAGAATTAAAATATTTCAAAGAAATGAGAAATAAAAATTGAATTTCATGATTTTTATTTGAATTTTGGTGGTTGTCATTAATTGCATAAGTTGTATTTGAATTTAAATTAACATATATTTTCCTAAATTTATGCATTCAAATAAATTGTACCGTAAATTAATACTTTAATTTAGGACAACTTCTAAAAATTACGAGATATTAAATTGTTAAATAAATAAATTAATTTACTATCTATCAACCAATCATAATTTTTAATTTTAATTAAAATTTCAAAAAACTACAAAATTCTATTTGGGACTAAATTAGTAATGTTAAGAACTTGTTTGTTAAACTTTAAGTATTAAACATGATATTTGCTCAAAAATTAAAGTCCAAGAGATCAAAGATCTCTCTTTATAGTGTGAACACGTGAATCCACGGTTAGGTGACCCTCGACCCCTAAATTTTGATTTTTTTTAATTTTTATATGTATATATTTGATATATTTATATTTTTGTCCTTTAATTTTTTGATATTTTAATTTTTTATCCCCCTAAGTAAAAATTTTATCCTTTTATTTTTTATATTTTAAATTTTCGCTCCCAACGCTCCGTCCATGAACCAATGTTTTCAAAACCTGGTCCGGTTCGATTCAACCGGTGACCGATACCTTATCCGGTCCGATAGGGCCATTAGAACCGAACCAGTTCAGGGACGGAAAAACCGAGCAGTTAACCGACAGTTTCCGGTCTAAAAACCGGACTGGATCGCCGGTTCCCAAAAATTACCCCCTCTTTTTGGTTTTTATCATCTTCCCCACATTCTTAGATTAGATCTGGGAGTTTCCCGGTCAAAAAAAAAAAAAAAAAAAGATCTGGGAGGCTGAACTGATACCCAACATTAATGTGTTTGCCGGCTATGTTGTCGTTCCCGTTGCCGGCGGCGTAGGACTTGTTGAACATATCCGCTAGGTTCCCGTTTCTTCACCGCTAGGTTGCCATTTGCAGAGAATGAAATCAAAGGAAAAGACTGAAGGGTCTACTCATTATTTGCTGTTGACACTTGAGTGGGGAAAGGTTATTGAGGATTTGAGGTGCAAGTTCTTGTTTTGGCTGATTGAAATAAAGGTGGGCGGCGGAGGAATTGATTCTAGAGATATGGGAAGGAGTAGTTAGGTTTTGTATTTGATATCCCCTTTATGTAATTCGACGGAAGATTTATAATTTTTATTTTTAATATTAAGATTTTAAATGATATTTGTGTAGAAATTATATTTTCTTATTTCATAATTTGGAAATTTTTCATCTATATTTCTAGGGAGAATTACATACAGGTTCCTGAGGTTTGGCCTCATTATAGAGCGGTCCATGTAATTTTGAAAATTACATATAGACCCCTGAGGTTTGATATAATTACAACTCGATCCAAAAAGTTTTGAATTTTACATACAGGTCCATAAGTTTTGAGGTTTAGTTGATGAATTTTACATGGTAGTCCAAAACTTATCAACTGAACGTCAAACCTTAGGGACTTGTATGTAATTTTCAAAAACAAATGGATCGAGTTGTAATTAGACCAAACCTTAGGAACTTGTATGTAATTTTTAGATTTACGTGGATCGCTCTGTAATTAGGCTAAACCGCATGGACCTGTATGTAACTCTCCCATATTTCTAATATAATATAATATAAATATATATAATTTAATAAAATAATAATAATTTATTTATTACGTCATACCGATTGGATCAGTGGTTGAACCGGTCGAACCGATTGAACCGGTGACCAGTAAGGCTATCGATTCGATCTCCTGTCCGATTTTGAAAACATTGCCCTGGACTCATGTCATGGCTCATGTGGCACGTCACCGTCATAAAATTATATTTTTAAAGATATTTAACAATTATAGTGTTAGAAGATCTTCTATATTAGGCATAGTTGACTTTACCCCGTTATGGTAGGATCCGTGATGCCTGATTTGTAGAGATTTGTTTCCGGTTCCTTTGTTATATACTTTGCTTTCCTGCAGCTGTGTAATAGATCAGAATATACAATACAACCATGAATACAATGAAACTTTTCCCTGAATACCATGTCTTAACATGGTATCAAAGCATGGTTCTAACCTTTGGGACTCAGCATTAACATCATCGTCCCTACCAAATCTCAAACCCTTCAAAGTCTTGACCCGTAACGTACCTGCACAACAGAACCAACATGTCAATACCCACAGATAAGAATCTCGATCTTGCAATTCAGACAACAATTGCAAACAACAATCAATCAATGGTGCCCAACTCGGATAACTTGTTCATCAGAATCAAACTAAATGGGGACAATTATCCGATATGGGCATGCCTGATGAAAATGGCGATCGGAGGCAGAGGCGGCCGCTCTCATCTAACCGGTACACTACCGGCACCAGCAACTACAGACCCAAAGTTTGATCAGTGGGAGCAAACTGAACAGAATGTCTTCACTTGGATAATCCAGAATTTGGAACCAAGTCTCATCAATAATGTTCTTCAATACCCAACTGCAAAGGAGCTATAGGATGGCCTCGCCACCACGTACGGAAGCAGTGGAGACCCGCTCCAACTCTTCGATTTACACAGAAGAGCCAACACCCAACGATAAGGGCAAGATAGCCTCGAAGAATTCTGGAATAAACTGCAATCCATATGGATGGCATCGACAGGAAGCAACCCAATCCCATGAAATGCCCCGACGACATCAGGGCATTCAATCTTCTAACCCAAGAGCAAAGATTATATCAATTCCTCACTGGAATAGATGAGAAATACGAACCCATCCGGAGAGATGTCCTGAAACAAGATCCAAAACCTTCCGTGGAAGCCGCCTATGCTACCATCCAAAGAGAGGCAACCCGACTCCAGATTTTGAAATTGAATACAGGAGGTGATGGGGAATCCGGGATTGGATCTGAGCTCATGGCACGAAAGGAGAAGAATGGCCAGAGCTTTGGGCGCTCAGATAGCAGCAATCGCCGTTCATCACCGCGCGATGACAAGGCAGGGGTGGTGTGCGGTCAGTGTGGGAAACCAAGACACACAACCGAGCAGTGTTTCGAAATAATTGGATACCCGGAATGGTGGGAAGGCCCACGGAAGAACACCGGCGGAACCGCCGCCAGAGACGGACACAAAAAGGTGAACGTCGCGACCAGCGACGGAGAGGGGAGACAGAGAGTAGGCGATGTGGCGGCAGGTGTAGTCCGTGGAAACTCCGGTGCCACCGGGTCAGAGATGAGCCGCGCCAACATCGCCGTCCTCTCCAGTGCCGACGATAGAAAAAATGGGAAAGAAGGGACTGATTTCGGCGGAGCAGCAGGCAAGGGGTTTGGGGGTTGTGTCCCAAACCCTAGTTCCTTTATTTGTACTTCCCAAATATTTGCAGACAAGTCCCCAGTTTATGATCAAGTACATGAACAACCCCACTTATCTACTAGTGTCAGCTTTTATACCCGGAACTTTACTAAAGAAACTTCTAAGTGGATAATTGACTGTGGTGCTACGGATTCTATGACAAATGATTACTCTGATTTACTTGATCCGATTAGTTCGAATAATTCTCATATTCAAACTGCAAATGGGAATTTAGCTATGATTGACAATGAGGGACCTGCTCGTATTACACCGAACCTTAAACTCAGCAATTGCCTTTATGTGCCTTCATTGTCTTGCAAACTGCTGTCTCTCAGTCAGTTAACCAAAGAATTGAATTGTATGGTTCTGATTTATCCTCGTTTTTGTGTGATACAGGACATTCATACGAAGGAGATCATTGGGCGTGGTACTGAGCAGGGTGGTCTGTATTACGTTGATGAAGTGGAAACTTCGTCCAAAGCTTTACTTTCAGTCGGACAGGCGAGTACTCAGCTCTGGCTTTGGCATCGACACTTAGGACATCCCTCCGTAGGGTATTTGAAAGTTTTATTTCCCGCTTTATTCCATAATGGACAATCTGTGGATTTCTTGTCAGACTTGTTTGAGCACTAAGAGTCATAGATCTTCCTTTAAACCGAATAATACAAGAGTTGAGACTGTTTTTTCATTGATACACTCGGATGTTTAGGGACCTGCCCCTGTTACAAATCAGCACCAATTTCGATACTTTGTGCTATTTATCGATGATTTCTCACGCATGACATGGGTATACTTTCTCCGTCAGAAATCCAAGGTCTATGAAACTTTTGTTGCATTCTTTAAAATGGTTCAGACTCAATTTAATCAGAAAATTAAGATACTCAGGTCTGACAACGACAGGGAATATGTTAATCAAGAAATGAACAAGTTTTGTCAAGAACAGGGACTCATACATCAAACCACCTGTCCTAACACCCCCCAACAGAACGGGGTATCCGAAAGGAAGAACCGTACTATACTTGAGATGACCCGTGCCCTCATAACAGAATCCCATGTTCCACCCAACTTCTGGCCCGAAGCAGTTGCCACTGCTACCTATCTCACAAACAGATTACCCACCAAAATACTCAACCACCGAACACCCCTACCCACTCTTGAAACCCAAAGCACCGTACCTCCCCACCTTACCCTACCACCTCGTATCTTTGGTTGTACTGTGTTTGTCCATATTCCAAAAGCCTACAGGAATAAGTTGGAGCCGTGTGCAACAAAGTGTGTTTTCGTGGGATATGCTCCACATCAAAAGGGGTATCGGTGCTGTGACCCTATCAATCGACGGATCCATGTTACCATGGACTGTGATTTCGTGGAATCTGAATACTATTTCCTCACCCACTCCAGTGATCAGGGGGAGAGTCAAGGTGAATCACTATATTGGCTGAGCTATTCAGATACAGACCCCACGCAGTTAAGAGAAGATCTCAGTACCACTGCTCACTTGCTCAATGATCCTCCTCCGGATGATGTCCATAACGAGGTAACAGAATCTGAACCAACTTTTCCTGTTAATCATGATCGTGTTGATGTTGATTTCTCCAATACTGATATGGCCTCTGAGAATGTAACAGAAGAACACAGGTACCCTTTGCGGAGCAACAGTGGAATTCCACCACACAGGTATTCCCCCGATCATCATTCCCGATCTTCCAAGTATCCTATAGGAAACATGGTCAGGGGGAGCATGTCTGGGGTCGCTAAGGCATTCTTTGGAAATCTTTGTAAGGAAGCCATTCCAAAAACAGTGAAGGATGCTAGACAAGACAATGAATGGGAAAAGGCCATAAATACAGAAATGGAGGCATTGATTAAAAATGAAACTTGGGAGAAATGCCAACTCCCCAGAGGAAAGAAACCGGTCGGGTGTAGATGGGTGTTTACCATAAAGCACAAAGCAGATGGGTCAGTGGAAAGATACAAAGCCCGATTAGTGGCTAAGGGGTATACTCAGACGTTTGGGGTGGATTATTCAGAAACTTTTTCACCGGTGGCATAATTGGACACAGTTAGGGTGTTACTGTCTATTGCTACAAATGAAGACTGGCCACTTCACCAGTTTGACGTGAAGAATGCATTCTTGCATGTGGATCTCTTAGAAGAGGTCTATATGGAACCCCCTCTGGGATTTGTAGGGGAATTTGGGCAGAACGAAGTCTGCAAACTTCGCAAGGCCCTGTATGGGTTGAAACAATCACCTCGGGCTTGGTTAGGCAGATTTACAGTGGCGATGCAACGCCATGGATATGTTCAGAGTAATTCTGACCATACCTTGTTCTTGAAAAGACGAGGGGAGCTGATCACGTGTTTGATTATCTATGTAGTTGACATGGTGATTACGGGGAGCGATGTAGAAGAAATAAGCCGACTCAGAGAGAACCTCTTCAAGGAATTTGAGATGAAAGACCTTGGGGATCTGAAGTATTTTTTGGGGATCGAAGTTCTGCACTCTAAACAGGGCATCTTTATATCTCAGAGAAAGTATATCCTCGATTTATTGGCCGAAACAGGGATGCTCGAATGCAAGCCAGTTGATACTCCCATACAGGTGAATCACAAGTTGAAGATAGAAGAGAGTGGGGAGCCAACAGAAAAGGAACGGTACCAACGGCTGGTCGGCACGTTGATCTACCTATCTCACACGAGGCCAGACATTGCCTATGCTGTAGGGATTGTTAGTCAGTTCATACATAAACCACAGAAGGAACATATGGAAGCCGTGGTACGGATAATTAAGTATCTGAAAGGAACGGTTGGGACAAGAATTATGTTTGGCAGACATGGCCACCTGGACATAGAAGCATACACAGATGCTGATTGGGCTGGGAACCCAAATGATAGAAGATCCACCTCAGGGTTTGTGACTCTAGTGGGAGGAAATGTGGTAACCTGGCGCAACAAGAAACAAAAGGTTGTGGCCCTATCCAGTACAGAAACAGAATTCAGGGGCATAGCGAAAGGAGTGCCTGAAATAATTTGGCTAAGGCGGCTAATGAGCGAGATTGGTATTACTCCGACAGGTCCAAGTCCACTGAAGTGTGATAACAAAGCTGCCATCAGTATTTTAGAGAACCCAATCCAACACGATAGAACAAAACATGCGGAAGTTGACCGACACTTCATCAAAGAAAAACTAGAGGGAGGCATCATATCTATCCCGTTTGTCAGATCAGAGGACCAGTTGGCCGACATCCTAACCAAAGCGGTCACAAGTCAGACATTCCAGACTGTGTTGAGCAAGTTAAGGATTGGAGATTCCATCACTTAACTTGAGGGGGAGTGTTAGAAGATCTTCTATATTAGGCATAGTTGACTTTACCCCGTTATAGTAGGATCCGTGATGCCTGATTTGTAGAGATTTGTTTCCGATTCCTTTGTTATATACTTTGCTTTCCTGCAGCTGTGTAATAGATCAGAATATACAATACAACCATGAATACAATGAAACTTTTCCCCGAATACCATGTCTTAACATATAGAATACTATTATTTTATTGGACACCCTTTCGTGCCATCTTTTCTATATACCTTTGGTGCATAAACACCGAAGTAATCAGTTAAACAAAGATTATTTAGCGACAGATCATTTGATTATTAATATAATCTTTCGCCATTGGTTTTTTGCCATCTTTTTATAACTTTGGTGCAGTCTTGCAGAAATACAAAATTACAGGTTTTTCTTCCTGGTCTACTGCTGGAATTGATGGCTCCGGGCTCCCCGCCATTATTATACATGGCAAACTCCTAGTTTATTATATGAAAGTAGCAGTTGGCAAAATTAGTTTTCAACAAAAAGATATGCATTAAATTATATAATTTTGGAGATACGATACTATTTTATTGTCAAAAGTTGAAATATATCAAAAATACTGAATTGGTTGAGTACTTGAGTTGGTGTACCAAATTTACAATTTTCTCTTTCATCTCCTATTTCACTCATCCAATTTGATAGCGTCTCTAATGCACGAATACTTTTAAAAATATTAATTTTCGGATATCGTGTCACGAATACTCGTGGTGGACACCGTGTCTGACACTTTTTATGTGAAAATTTTTAAAATAAAAAATTGTGTTGCCATATTGTGTTTGTTTTTGTCGCCGTGTTTGTATCCTGTATCATATATTAACGTACATTAATAAACAGTTGAGATTAAAAAAATATAGATGACTTATATATATAAAATAACAGATGAAATATAAAATTGAAACATGATATTCAAAACCCAGCGTGAGAGATAGAGAAGAGAGAATAATTTTGGAGGCAAGAAAAGGAATTTTAATTTTAAAGCACTACGAGTCAAGTCTTAATTACATTATCTTTAATTTGTTTTGTTTTTAAGCAAGTTGTGTAATAATCTATAGCCATGTGTGGTCCCGTATTATAATTTAGTAAAAAATGTACAACTATGGAAGTCAAAAAGGTACAACTATGGAAGTAAAATATGTACAACTACGGCTATAATTTAGTAAAAAATGTACAACTATGGAGATACTAATATAGCGGTATATATATATATATATATATATATTTTAAATTTATCATGCTGACACCTTTCATGTCTTTTTTTTTTTTGTACACAGTACCTTTGGACGTCTTGAAATCTAGATTTCTTGTTTCAAATTTGTATTTTATCTTCTATTTCACTCACATACATGCGTTAAGTGTATTAATAATCGTTGAAATTATGAAATAAAAATAATTGTAATATGGAAAAAAACTTAAAAAATCTCTTTTCAAATCTGAATCATTTATTAATATACTTGATACGTATATACGAGTGAAACAAAAAATAAAACCCTTTGAATTTTGGTGCATAAGCACAAAACTAGAGAACGATTATTTAGAGAGAGATCATTTAACTATTAATATAATATTTCGCCACTTGTTTTTGCCATCTTTTTATAGCTTTGGTGCACTCGTACAGAAACACAAAATTACAGAAAGATTATCGAGAGAGAGAGAGAGAGAGAGAGGCAACCAATATGTGGCTGTTCAACAGAAATGGGCCTTCAGGGTTCTCTTCGTCGTCTACTGCTGAGGAAGTTACTGCTGGAATTGATGGCTCCGGGCTCACTGCCATTGTTACAGGTCCAAAATATGAAATACTGTATAAATACTGACAAGTTTTATTAGAGCTTGTTCTTCATCGAGTGACTCGATTCGAGTCCATTAGATGGTTAGCTTTTGGTCGATTGTTTTTTAGTGATCTTTCATCTCTCTAATGAACATTTTTTGCAATTAAACATTTTTCTATTAAGATTTTGACGTGTAGCTATAGGATTATCGGACCACTCCCACCGTGAATTTCGTTATATTCCGGTGGAGGTACATCCTTTTTTTTTTTTTTTTTTCATATGAACAGCAACAGAATGCAGACATAATACTGTAGCCTCAAAACAAATTGAACATAATCAAAACAGAACCACTGTATTTCAAAACATCCATATTCCGGTGGAGGTACTTGTTTCACACTAATTTTGATAAAATATGACCGTTCCGATTGTTTGATATGAGTCACCTCTAAGAATTTTGGTGGCATCAATCAGTTTGAGAAATTTCATTGATGTGGACATTCCATATTGATCAATATATATAAGATTTAGTAATACACATTGATAATTTTAAAATTTTAATTTATTTGATTTCCTGTGCAAAATTCTACAGGTGGATCAAGTGGGATTGGTTTAGAAACCACTCGTGTTCTTGCTCTTCGTGGAGTCCATGTAGTGATGGCAGTTAGAGATGTGAATTCTGGTCACAAAGTTAAAGAAGCCATAAGTAAAGAGATTCCTTCAGCTAAAGTTGACGTTATGGAGTTGGATCTCAGTTCGTTGGCATCCGTTCGAAGATTTGCATCAGACTTTATCTCATCACACCGTTCCCTCAACATCTTGATGTACGTAATGCAGAAACGTAAAGTTATAAGTTTAGCAATAATTACACCATCCTCCCCTATAACTGTATAGCATTAAATGAACTTCCACAATACAGTAGACACAGTTGCCTAACCAAGAACTAGAATACTGAAATAACGTCGAATCGGTGCTAAACTACATCCCAAGAGATGTTATTCCAATTTTAATTGAATATATAATGGCTTGACTTGGGAGAGGGCCGTTGAATGCAGGATAAACCCGGTCAGAAGTTCGATTCCTGGCTTGTAGATGTTCCAATTCCTGCGATGCTCCAGTTGTCCTGCATTTTGCGGCCCTGGGCGTGACGGGACGTGATGGGGGTGTGAGTTCAGTATATAATGTCTTGGCTTGGGAGAGGGCCGCGGAATACAGGACAAACTGGAGCGTGAACATTGTAGGATTGGAATATCTGCAAGCCAGGAATCGAACATCTGACCTGGTGGAGGGACAGGTACAGAAATCGAAACATCGATAAATCTACTCTAATACCATATTGAATAAGGTGTTTTGGCCTTATGTTAGAGAAAAGGTCATGCATGCTAATATTTAATCTATTTGACTAAGAGTGGAAATTTCCTTGTCCACTTTCAGTAATAATGCAGGGATATATGGAGCTCCATTCATGCTGTCTAAAGACAACATAGAGTTACAGTTTGCTACCAACCACTTAGGTATACACTTTACCCACATTCTATGTAAACTAATAACTCAGCGTACTTGATGCGCATACAAATAAAAAAGTATTATTATTTAAATATTTATTATATTAAAGATTCATGTTAGCATTTATTCTTTAATTATTTTTATTATAATTATAAATATATGATAAATAAATAAAATAAAATAATATCAAATCAGTAAAAGATAATAGCTAAATAGAAAATTAAAATTATGAAAAGAAAGATAAGAAAAATATAATAGTAGGAAAAGAAATTAGAGTAAGATGAGAAAAAAAAAAAAGATAAATAAAAATTATCACGTTATGAGAATGGTGGAAAAAAAAAAAAGATAATTTGAGAATCCAAGATACTAAAAGGTCTCATACTTAATATAAAAATAGTATATATATATATATATATATATATATATATATATATGTTTATTTTGCTCCGTGAAATTTTAATTTTATGTAATTTTCAAGCTGCTCTTCTTATCTCGTTGCAGGTCATTTTCTTTTGACAAATTTGTTACTGGACATGTTGAAGAAAACTGCACGTTCGACAAGAAGGGAGGGCAGAATTGTCAATGTTTCATCAGAGGGTCATCGCTTTACATACAAAGAAGGAATTCGCTTTGACAATATCAATGATGAGCAAGGGTATTTCATGCCATCATATTTCTGCATTATTATACTTATTGTGGATATTGATGTATATTACATTGTTAATAAATTTTTACCTGTTCGCTAATCAAGAAGGAATACGCTTCGACAAACTCATTGATGAAAAGGGTTACCTTTGAATTTTGATAATTTTAAATACCGTAATTTGTACTCAATTTTTCATGTATTATTATGACAAAATCTTAAAATTTACCCTCAAATTTTATAGTAATTGTATTTCCTTTGTCAAATAATGGTA
Source organism: Lantana camara (assembly GCA_037501455.1). Lineage (NCBI taxonomy): Eukaryota > Viridiplantae > Streptophyta > Magnoliopsida > Lamiales > Verbenaceae > Lantana > Lantana camara. Next base: position 27,990,711 of record CM074863.1, read on the forward strand.
AATTGGTATATTTATATATATATTTTTTATTTTTGTATAAGACAATATCAATTATTTAACTGGTAAATTTTTATTATTTATTTATTTTTGTGTAAGTCAATATGAGGGGTCCTGGGCAAATTCCAATATAATGGATCCCCAGATTTCTTTATCTCATCATTGAACTTTTTAGGATCTCACCAAATTGTGACTTCTAAAAAGAAAATATATGTGTCTGCGTGTTTATGTTGTGCCGTATGAGGATCGTTATGACGTGGGGATATTTATGAAATTAATGCATTTTCAATATTGGTGTCTCAATTTGTCCATTTCTAGATGTTTACACTTATGGAGGATGAAGTGTTCTAAATATGTAATTTCACCTCTTTGTTTGCAGGTACGACGGAGTGTCTAAGACGTACGGTCAATCCAAACTTTGTAATATACTGCACGCTAAGGAATTGGCAAGACGTTTAAAGGTTATTAATTTATTACATGATTTAATTGTATAGATTGGATTTCCAAACGTGCGTGACATTTATAAAAATATTATTTTATTGTATCTTGTTGAATACTCGTTGAATATCGTGTCCATACTTGTCATATAAAAATTTTAAAATAAAAATTGTATGGTTACATTTGTATCGTGTCCTTATGGCTATGTCTATAACGGTACATCTGAGAATTGGTTGATGAGGGGCTACAGAACAAACTATAATATACTTCTTTTCTCTTTTGAACAGGAAGATGGTGAAAATATAACTGCAAATTCTCTTCATCCTGGAATAATCCCGACCAATGTTTTCCGTTACCTTGGTGTTTTTGAAGGTAATTCAACACCCTTAGCTAATGCTTTACGCTATATACGGGAACGGATCTAGAAATTTAGGTTGATGAGCAATGTTTAGACACCTAATGTCCTCGTTGCAATGTGCATACAAAATCATTTGATTAATTAATAAAAGCTCATGATGCTGGTCATAAAGTGTTGTGTCGTGTGGTATACCCATCATATGACCGTTGTAAAAGAATTCATGTTATTATGTCTGTGTCGCATGTCACTCACCTATTACACTGTAAATCTAAAAAATAATTTGTGCGTCGTATGCGTATTGTTGTGACCGTAATTTCATATATTAGATAAAAATTCATTAAAAATCTCATGAAAATTTACATTCACATTTTCGCACTGCCAAAGTATTATAAACCAACAATTTACCCTAAAGAAAGGCCAAATTATCAATTTAGTCCAACAGGATTGGCCCCTCGCCAATTTAGTCTCATGTTTTTGGAATTATTCAATTTAGTCCCAAATCCTAAAATTCTCAACTAATATGGTCTCAAATGCTAACGGACGTTAGAAAACTAACGAAATTGACCAAGTTTTTGAATGGTAATAAACATGTGAGAGTATTATTGTGGAGAAATTTTGGAAATTTCTCCACAAATCTAAGGCGGGCTCCTAGGGTTTTTTTTTAAAAGAAAGTGTCAGTTTCATTAGTTTTCTTACTTTCTAACGTCAGTTAGCATTTGAGACCACATTAGTTGAGAATTTTAGGATTTTGGACTAAATTGAATTATTCAAAAAGCACGGAACTAAATTGACGAGGGACCAATCCTGTGGGACTAAATTGACAATTTAACTGCCTAAAGAAATATTAACATGAAAAGGGAAGTACAAAATTTGGCCAAAAAGTAGCTTTAGCTTTTAAATTGCATGCATTTTTATGGTGCGCACGCATGAGACATACAAGGATTTTCGTCGCATGTTTTAAATTTTATAGAATGTGTGAATATTCTTCTGTTTTTATATCATCACAGAATTTAATTTAAACACCGAAGGTTTGGAACAAATAAACAAATATACAACCAAATATATATATATATATATATATATATATATATCTTTCTTAGGTAATGCTTCCTTGGATGCAGGTCTTGCCCGTACCATGGCAAAAATTGGATTTGGGAGTAAAAGTATTCAACAAGTATGTTCTACATTCATCACTATTTACATATTTACCAGTTATATATTACATTGTAGATTGAGTCAAATCAAACTATTTGGATGTAAAGCTCTTTTTATGGATGATAGTTGTGTAATACTAAATAGTATTACTTAAATCAATATGCTATGCTAAATTACTATAAGGTCTCGTGTTAGAGTCTTCAGGTATACTACTAATATTCGTAAAGGAAATTTTACATTTTAATGTTTTGACCTAACTCGAACTCACAATATAAAAAGGAAATTGATAACTGTGCAATTATTGTAAGGGGGCTTCAACCACCTGTTATGTGGCGCTGCATCCACAAATGAAGGGGATAAGTGGTGAATATTTCTCAGACAACAATTTGGCCAAACCAAGTGCAATGGCTCAAGACAAAGATTTGGCAAGAAAAGTCTGGGATTTTAGCATGGGTTTGACAAAATGAATGTTTCTTCAGTATCTATATTAATCTATGTAACTATATTTGTATCTAAACGTAATACTTTTAATGTAATTTAATTCTTTATTCATCTGTCTCATCTTCCTCTGTTTCTTCACTTGCTTCTCTTTATCTATTCTGCCCCTTCAATAATTTTCAAGTTATTTTCAAGTATGAATTGCTTTTAATTTATCACAAGTTAAATAAATATGTTTAATTAGAATTAGAATAATTAGTATATACTAAAAATGTTTAGTTTTGCTTGCAGATGATTCAAATGTTTGTTAAGATAAAAGTATCATTCAATAATAATGCTGGAGTCCGGGCAACGCCTTTTAAACTGTCTAAAGACAACATTGAATTGCAGTTAGTGGGCCTTCACATGCCTAATTTCTTGTTTACTTTTCGTGGGCTAAAGCCCATGTGATAATGGGTGGCCCGTGTGATTTTGATGATAAACCATGTGCCCCATCAGGGGTGTGCTCTGAGCCAAGCTGGCTTGTGAGCCGGGCAAGCCGAGCTCAAGTCGGCTTGACTTGAACTCGAATGATGTCAAGCTCAAACCGAGCTAAAATATATATATTATCATAGTAATATGGTATTCGTATGGTATATAATAATATGTTGTTGTAATTATTAAATTGCAATATTATTATAATATAGGTAGATAAAAATATATAATATATCATACATTTAATATTACTAAATCATATAAATGTATATATAATTAATATATGTATATATATATATATATTGCCAAAATGCATGTAATTATTTAAGTATATACATATATAAGCATGCCTACGTTCCCACAACAACATGCATGCAATTCCCCAAGTATCAATTATGTATGCAATTCATTAAGCCTAACCAATTCATGCATGAAACATTTAATCTAACAATTTGCAGATCTGAAACTCATTTACATGCACAACAACACTCACACTAATCAACCAAGGAGACAACAAAAAGAAGAAAGAAGCAGCAGTTGTTTCACGTACGCACAACATGCATGGTTATATACAAAGAATTTGTGCATGAAATGTAAAAGTACGTATATATATATATATATATATATATATATATATATATATATATATATTCATGTATATATATGTTTATATTATATTAAATGTTATTTGATTTAATTGAATTATAGAATTTAATTGTTACCTATTTCATGTTTGATTTAATTTCCAATTTTAAATTGAATATGTTTAATTGTTTATTTTCTAATTTTAAATGTGATTTAATTTGTGCTATGATTATATTTGAAATTCTTGAATTAATTTGATTGAAAATGTGGAATTATGAATTCGAATGAAAGTGAACACTTCTAATGTCGAATGAAAGTGAATGACTTGATTATATGATTTAAATTCCTTAATAGTGCACATGAACATTTTCATAACATAATATTATCTTTTATACATTCATATCATAATCATTTCATTGCCGAGCGTCTTATTTGGTCATATTGAGTCTCACTTCACCTTTCTTGCACAGATTTTGAGTCCGTTGGAGATGAGGCCGGTTTGCGAGGTCGTGTGTTCTCCTTGTTGCCGTTTAAGGTGGGTTTCTCTTCTATGTAGATAGATGACCCTATATATACTCCCAATGTGAAAAGTTTTCTACAGACTCAAAAATGAAAACAAGGTTTACCGGCAAAACAAACCTTACACAATATCAGTCCAAAAGCATACCAAATCAACTCCAAATCTTATGAAACTTAATATACAACATATTTAGCATGTTAGGAGCATATTTCATTTAGAATGCAAAGGCCAAATAACACGTTAAGAGCACTGAAACCATGCAGCAAATCTGGGGCGTCAAAACCGCACATATGAGTCCGATTGGTTCAATCATGCCATGATCAAGTACTTAGGGGCTGAATTTGGATCTAAAACCTTGGGGAATGTATGCTAACATACTAAACAACTAATATACATCACATATATGCAAAATGGCATGAATTGAAGCACATTAGAATGACCAATGAACCACAAAAATGCAACAACAGCAGTCCAGTTCTGTCATGCATAAGAACAGGTAATGTGCTACGGTTTTGGGGCTCAAAATGGATCCAAAGGCTTGCAACATGAATGCTAACATATAGAGCAATGAATGTACATCATATCCATGCAAGTTCACACGAAAAGAAGGTCATTTGATCAAGCAAAAGCCACAAAACATCACAACAGTTCCAAAACAGGGGAGGCAGTTTTGATCATCAAGTTTGGGGCTCTAAATCACATAATTTCATCAAAGGGTCTAGAGAGCAAATCATTCTAACATCATATACTATCAGTTAGGAAGCAAAGAGGCAAATAAACAAGTTCAAAAACTCAGTTTAAGCCACGAAATCAGCTGCACAACCAAGCAAGGTCACAAGAGCAATTACCCCCAAAAATTCATATCAAGCTCATAACTCAAACCCTAACCAAATCTTCAAGGTATGAATATTTATGTAACATAATTTATACTATATTATATATTATTTATAATACATGTATGATCCTTACTAAATTTTGTATCATAATATGTCATAATAATATATTATTTTGCAATGACACATTAGACAATATAATATTACTAATACAAAATATATTCATAAAATATTCACTCAAATATCTAATATAATAAAATAATAAATATCATATACCATAATAACTAATTAATAACATAAGTATATGTCTTAATAAAATATTAGTTAATAATTTATATTGTGTAATTACATGATTTATAGTTTTATTATAATATAATTAATAATGTTCATACATCATCTAAAATATCTATATATATTAATGATTGTAATTTATTAATAATGATATAAAACTTAAAAATATTAGTATGTTATATATATTATGTATGTTAATATTCTTGTTATTGTTTAATATTATTTTTGAATAAGAGCTAAAAAAAAGTCCAACAAAAATTTATGGGCTCGTCTAGTCGAATCGAGCTTGGCTTGATATTTGGGCAAGCCAAGCTCAAGTCCACAAAAAATAAGCTTGACAAGCTCAAGCTCAATCTCAAGCCATACAAATAATTTTCAAGCTCAAGCTCAAGCTGAATTTTTTTAGCTGAACTCGATTCGACTCGGCTTAAAACGCACCCCTATGTCCCATCACACGCAAATGAGGTGTGTGATGGCTGACATGATTTTAGACATGGGTTGGAATTTACTTCTTTGTCCAAAAGTTTTCAATATTTACAATAATTTACCATTTACATCAATCATCATCCCCCACTTCATCGAGGACAGAGAAAAAATTTGGGGTGATTTTTCATTTCAATGAATTTTCTTTCCTTTCTCCCATCAATTCAGTCATGCCACCACTTATTCCCACCGCTGGAGTCACCGCCACAAACCAACCGCCGCCGCCGCTGCCACAAACCTACCGCCGCCACCCCTGCCATCATAGTTCATGCCACTGTCGCTGCCGCACGACCATCACCGCTATAAGACCCATTTACTCGTGGTTCCTAGATCTACCTCCACTATTTGCACAAATCTTAAACCCGTCGGCTGTTTAAATATCTTGTTCATTTCTTCAAGCTGTCATGAATTCCATGCAGCCGATCATGGAGAAAAGAAGCATGCACGAGTCTGTTAAGAAGAAGAACACGTGCTTGCTCACTTGGTGGAAATAGGAGGGCCAGACGACACCGTTTGAAGATCTTTTAAGATATTACATTTACTTAATTAAGTTGTCAAACTTTCTATCACATTTTTTAGTTTTACTCAGCACTTTTGGGGTGTAGGTGTAATATTCCATTTCTGCCAGTTTTTGTCTTGTTTTGGACGAGGTTATTAGGCTGTGGAGGGGACCATTTATACAGCCTGAATTTCAGTGCTGAGGCAGTGAATTTTGATGATTGCATTTCTAATTCTCTTTCTCTCTCTTCTTGCTTCCTCCCCAAGTTGCTCTCTCTTTCTCATTTCTCTTTCCAATTCTGTCTTGCTGCTGCGTTTACACTCTGTTTTTTGCCGTTTATTTTCTAGTTTTAGTTAAGCAAATTCACTATTTCATTGAGCTGGTTTCTGGAACGTAACATTGGCCTCAGAGCCAGATTCGAATTTATACCTGGTAAAATTATGACAAAAACTCAGGCTCAAAGGTTAGAAGAGCTCGAATCAGCTGTTAACCAACTAAGAGAGGGGTATGCTCTGCTTTCCGATGGTCAGGAGTGTTGGAAAATACGAATCAGAAAGCAGCGGAATTTAAAAAATTTTCCCAACAAAAGGATCTAGGACTCGCAATCGTGTATCCAAATTCGTAAAGATAGAAAACTTACTTTTCTTTTATTCTTTCTTGAAGCGTTTCAAGCCACCCAAGAATGCTCTTCTCGCGGCTTGATCCCCTCTCCTTGGTAAAGCTCGAATCTTCAAACTTCTAACTTGAAGTCTCTAGAGAAAGTCCACCAGCTTGATCACAATCTAACTAGTAAGGATGCTAGTTCTCTAGTTAGTGTTTAGGCTTAACCTAGGGTTTTATTTAATCTTGGAGAAAGGAAGGTGTTCAACACATGAACCAAAAGAATTTCCAATTAGCTCTAAAGGGGAGCATGAGCTCCCCTATATATAGGAAAGGGGAGGGACGGCCGAAATCCTTGTCCTCATAGGCAAGGGTTTTGGTTCCTCTCTCCTATTACTTGATCTTCAAGTAATTTCCAACTTTGACTTTGAATTCAAATTCAAATCAACTTTAGGAGAGCTAAAAATATCCAAACTATTTTTGGATAATTTTATACTTTATTTATTATAAAACAAATAACTTATATTTTTTTATCTAATTAATTAATTCGTAATTAATTAACTAGATTATTTTCTCCAAAATAAGACTTTCTTTTTAATTCAAAATTAAACCAAAGTCTATTAAATAATTAACACATTTAATTATTTAATACATATATATACAATATATATATATTCACACGTGTGTGACACGTGTCACAGTGACACGTGTCACTCACGCGAGCCACACGTGTGATTTCACACGTGTGGAACCCTCTTGGCTTGATTAACTCGTTTAATCATTTTAAGCCACAACTCATGTAACCAAGTTGTTGTGTGTGACCCTCTAGGTTCTCAATTCAATTAGCAGTGACCCTAATTAATTAATTCACTAATTAATTAATCAGTCCACAGATTAAACGACCATAGTCTAGCAACAGGTGTTTAACCCCTAGCTAAATTGGAATGTTCGGATTCGACAGAACCTTTAAGTCATTGATTCATGTGAGATACAATCCTCCTACTTACTATCTCTCAACCAAGATCTAGGGCAAGGGAATAATCAGAACCCTAATAATCCGGTCTTAAAGCTAAGTGCATTTCATATCCATTTGATCTCAATCCAAGAAACCCTTTTCTTGATGTCTTGATCTATTGCCTTGGCCAAGGACTCCATATGGCATATGAATGACTTACACAATAAGAGATCACCTTGCAAATACAAGTGTAGGTCCTATCTTGATTCTCATTCACTTTCATGAATCACTTGTGCAGCCCCAGCATAAGTCTTGAATCAGTTGTCTAAGGCGACACCCTTTAAAGCTTATACCTAAGACTACAGAGTTAACTCATAAAGTGACAAGGAACCTCAAGTCTAAGGATCAATTAATCACATCAATGACTCGTGAGATATTTTCTAATCTGGAAGTTTCCATTTCCTGAAATAGAAACTTCCTTTCCCATCTAGGAATGTTCTCACACGGGGCACCTCAGTGAACTTACTTATTAAAGTAAGCACCCTCATGTATCACGCACGTATCAACTATACACTTTGCACCTCCATGAAACAAGGTGGTCCTTCTTAAGGGCGTGATCCCACAAGCAAGCCTTAGAGGAGTCAGGTTGACACTCCCACTGTCTGTAGGACTCATCGGCTTGGAGTATTTTACTAATCATGACTTATGTGATATAGGGCTCGTTTCATGAACCATTTCACCTAAATGGTAGAGTCCTAAAGTCATCAGGATTAGGGGAGTTCTCATACATGCACAGCTAAAGTAAACGCATACCAAACAAGAGCATATAAAGAGGTGTTGCCTCAACTCGTTATTTCATTCAAAGATTGTCTGTGATTACAATAAGGAAAAGCACAAAGCGGATATACAATCGGCTTTCTAGGGCACTATTCCTAACAAGGAGGAATTCAAAAACAGATGGAGGAATCTTCTAAACAAGTGGAAGGGGTCATTAATTTGAAGATGGAGGAGATTCTGAAGGCGATCAAGGGAAAACAGACAGCTCCGGGGTATGGACCAGGAGTTATACCGCCTTCCTACGCTGATGTCACAGCTGGGGGAGGTTCAGGAGGATCGGGAGCTGGAATTAATCCCAACGTGAACAGCCTTACCCCTCCAGGGAATCAAAGTATGCTGAGACACAGGCCTGATGTGGGATTAATGCCACCGCCTCCCGGGTTCAGAGGTCCAGATCTGCAAGGTAATAATTCCCTTAAGAACAAAATCGAGTTTCGTAGATTCAACGGTGAGGAACCCAGGAGCTGGCTTAGGAAGTGTTACAAGTACTTTCTATTTAATCCATTAAGTGACTATGAAAAAATTATTTTGGCCGCCATGAATATGGAAGGGATAGAGGATCACTGGTATATAGATTATATGGAAGGGAAGGAGAATATGGGGTGGGCTTGGTTTGCTGATTCTGTGATGAAACGGTTCTCAAAACAAGAAGAGCAAAACCTGGTAGGACAATTTAACAAACTGAAACAAGGGAAAAATCTGGAGGAGTATATCTTGAAGTTTGAGGAGCTTAAGTCATTTATGAGCAGTAATAATAGAGCTCTAACTGAGGAATATTTCATCCAAAGTTTTATCAGTGGTTTGAGGGATGAGATCAGTCAAATGCTAGACATGTTGGGGCCTCAGACTTTAGCCTATGCTATTGCACTAGCAAGGAAGCAAGACACCCATGTGGAAACAATGCAGAGGAATGGGAAAACATCCCATAAGCCCTGGAGTGGGAAGAACAATGATACAGTGGTAAAGAGGAATCCCAGCAATCAGAGTGAGAAGCATTTGCCCATTAAAAGGCTTAATTATGAAGAGCTTGAGAGTAGGAGGAAAAAGGGGTTATGCTTTAACTGTGATGAACCATATCATATTCGACATAAATGTAAGAAACTTTTTGTGATAGTTGGGGTAGAAAAAGATAAGGAAATAGAGGAAGAAGGAGAAATAGAAGAGTCTCCTGCCTTTGAAGTGGGATGTGAAGAATCAGAGGAGTACAAGATCTCTTATAATGCTATAGCAGGTAAGGTTACTCCTGAAACTCTCAAAGTAGAAGGCAGAGTTAAGGGCAAGAGTATTTCCATTCTCTTGGATACTGGGAGTACACACACTTTCTTGGACAAAGCAGCAGCCAGGAAACTTAACTGTCAGATTGAATGCACCAATGTATTGACAGTCACAGTAGCTAATGATGGGAAGATGCACTGTGATGGCAAGTGTAGTCAATTCATGTGGAAGATGGGGGGTTATAATTTTAAGACTGATGTAAGGGTGCTAGATTTGGGGGTACATGACATGGTGGTGGGAGTGGACTTCTTGAGGAAATTGGGTCCTGTTACATTTGATTTTGACAATCAGACTTTGAAGTTCCAGAAAGATCAAAGGGTAATCACACTATATGGCAAGGGAAGTGATCTCTCTCTGAAAATGATTACAGGTATGAAGCTTAAGAAGCTTTTCTCTAGGAAGAAAGAGACAGCTAGATGCTTTTGTATGGTGACAACAGCTTCTCCAGAGTAAAGTGATGGAATGGAGAAAGGTGATAGGTTTGGAAAAGAAGTGCAACCATTACTCTCAAAGTACCAAGCTGTGTTTGCAGAACCAATGGAAATGCCACCTATTAGATCACATGACCTTAAGATTCCATTGAAGGAAGGAGTTGCAGCCTTCAAACAACACCCCTACAGGTATCCCATGTGCAAAAGAAAGAGATTGAGAAACTGATTACTGAAATGATGAAGAATGGGATCATACGACCAAGCAACAGCCCCTATTCATCACCAGTGTTACTGGTCAAGAAGAAAGATGGGTCATGGAGATTCTGTGTTGACTATAGAAAATTGAACTCCATAACTGTTAAAGATAGTTACCCCATACCTCTTATTGATGACTTATTGGATGAGCTGGGAGGGGCTACTTATTTCTCTAAAATAGACTTGAGGGCAGGGTATCATCAGATAAGGGTAGCAGTGGAAGATGTACCTAAAACTGCTTTTGTGACTACTACTGGGCTGTATGAATTCAGGGTGATGCCATTTGGCCTGAGAAATGCACCTGCTACCTTCCAGTCACTGATGAATGATGTGTTTAAACCATACTTGGGGAAGTTTGTACTGGTGTTCTTTGATGACATCCTAGTCTATAGCAAAAGCTTGGAGGAGCATTGTAATCACTTGGAGATTGTATTAAAAACTCTGAAAGAACAGCAACTTTATGCCAAGGCATCCAAGTGCAGTTTTGGAATGGAATCAGTGGAATATTTAGGCCATATCATATCCAAAGAGGGAGTTCAAGCAGATCCCAAGAAAATTGAGGCAATGGTGGGTTGGCCCAAACCTAAGACACTGAAGGGGTTGAGGGGATTCTTAGGTTTAACTGGATACTACAGAAAATTCATCAGACACTATGGTCTCATAGCTAAACCACTGAATGAGCTGACAAAAAAGGGAAAATTTGAGTGGAATGATAAAGCTGTGGAAGCTTTTGAGAAATGGAAAGAAGCAATGACACAAGCACCTATTCTATCACCACCTGACTTTGGGAAGAAGTTTATTCTGGAGACAGATGCTTGTTACCATGGGCTGGGAGCAGTACTAATGCAGGATAAGCATCCTATTGCTTATTTTAGCAAAGCTCTGGGAGAGAAGGCCTTAGGAATGTCTGTTTATGAGAAGGAAATGATGGCTATCATCCAAGCGGTGGAGAAATGGAGAAACTATCTATTGCATGATACTTTCACCATCAGAACTATCAATGCAGCCTGAAATACCTTTTGAATCAGAAGATATCTACTCCTTTGCAGCACAAGTACCTTACCAAGCTATTGGGATATAGCTACACAATAGAGTACAAGCAAGGAAAAGAAAACAAGGCTGCTGATGCACTATCTAGGAGAGGGAGTGAAGAGATCACATGCCTGGGTATAACTGTAATTCAACCACAATGGATGGAAGAACTGATCAAGAGCTATGAAAATGATGAGGAAATACAGGAAGTGATGCTAGAGAATGCTGCAATGCCCTATGGAGTTTCATTCTATAATTGCAGGAATGGGGTTGTCAGATATAAAGGGAGACTGTATGTTGGAAGAGGTGGTGAATTGAGAAAACAGATTACTGAATATATTCACAACTCTCACATAGGAGGACATTCTGGAATCCAGGCTACAATGCAGAGGTTAAAAACCACTTTTACTTGGCCTGATATGCTGGCTACTGTTAAAAAAGTGGTGGAGGAATGTAATATCTGTCAACAATGTAAGCATCATACTGGGAGGGAATATGGATTGTTGCAGCCTCTGCCTGTTCCAACTCAGGCCTGGCAACATATAACTATGGACTTTATTGAGCAACTGCCAAACTCTAGGGGAAAGAGTGTTATCTGGGTAATAGTGGACAAATTTACTAAATACACCCACTGTGTACCTCTTTCACATCCCTATACAGCCTCTGAGTTAGCAAAAGTTTTTGTTGATACTATTTACAAATTGCATGGATTTCCTAACAGTGTGGTGTCTGATAGGGATCCTATATTTACAAGCTGTTTTTGGAAAGAAATGATGAAGCTGCTTGGGGTACAACAACAACTTAGCACTGCCTATCACCCTCAAACAGATGGGCAAACAGAGAGGGTGAATCAGTGCATTGAGAATTATTTGAGGTGTATGTGCAATCAAGCTCCAAAGAAGTGGGTGGATTAGTTGGGAATGGCAGAATTATGGTACAACACTAATTATCACACCTCACTCAAGATATCTCCATTTGAGGCATTGTATGGTTACAAGCCCAGGTTGCTACTTACTGAACCACACTTGCAGCCCACATCTGTGGGGGTGGAGGAGTTTATGAAAGAAAAACAGAGGATCCAAGAAGTGTTGAAGGGGTATTTGGTTGAGGCACAAAACCGGATGAAATACTATGCTGATAAGCTAGGAAAGAGAGGCACTTTCAAGTGGGAGATTTTGTGTTTTTGAAACTCAAACCCTACAGACAAGCATCACTCAGAAATCACAAACTATGGAAATTGAGTCCCAAGTATGCAGGGCCGTTTGAGGTTATTGAGAAAGTGGGGACAGTTGCTTACAAGCTTAAGCTACCGAAGGGGTCAAGACTTCATCCTGTTTTCCATGTCTCTTTGCTTAAGTTCAAGGTTGGGAAAGTGGACAGGGTTAGCACTGAGTTACCTTCTTTTGACAACGAAACACAGGTTATCTTAATGCCTACTGGAATCTTAGCAAGAAGAATGGTTAAGACGAACAATGCTGCAGTTCCTCAGATCCTTGTCAAATGGTCTCATTTGCCGGATGATGAAGCTACCTGGGAGGACTATTATGTGATTACTAAACAGTTTCCTGGATTAGAGTCTCGAGGACAAGACTCAACTGAAGAATGGAGTAATGTCATGAATTCCATGCAGCCTATCATGGAGAAAAGAAGCATGCAGGAGTCTGTTAAGAAGAAGACCACGTGCTTGCTCACTTGGTGGAAATAGGAGGGCTAGAAGACACCGTTTGAAGATCTTTTAAGATATTACATTTACTTAATTAAGTTGTCAAACTTTCTATCATGTTTTTTAGTTTTACTCAGCACTTTTGGGGTGTAAGTGTAATATTCCATTTCTGCCAGTTTTTGTCTTGTTTTGGACGAGGTTGTTAGGCTGTGGAGGGGACCATTTATACAGCCTGAATTTCAGTGCTGAGGCAGTGAATTTTGATGATTGCATTTTTAATTCTCTTTCTCTCTCTTCTTGCTTCCTCCCCAAGTTGCTCTCTCTTTCTCATTTCTCTTTCCAATTCTGTCTTGCTGCTGCGTTTATACTCTGTTTTTTGTCGTTTATTTTCCAGTTTTAGTTAAGCAAATTCACTGTTTCATTGAGCTGGTTTCTGGAACGTAATATAAGCGAGCCAACACACGGTTTCTGATCCCAGTTCCTTCACAAATCTCGGCACATCGCTGCCCCCGCCACAATCAAAAAACTCTTTTGGGTCTCTAAGATGAGGAGAAAGCCCTAATTTCAAGGTCCGTAGATTCTTTTTTTTCTAACTAAAAAATTTGATTTTTTTTTCTTGATGGTGAGAACGAATCTGTCTGTGGATTACGCTCAACTACAGAGGCTAAGGAGGATGAAGGAGCGGAGGATAGAGAAGAGAAACTGGTGGAATCCAGTTCTGAGTGAAGGCGATAAAGAAAATGGTGAATTTGACAAAAACAACTCCGATCATATTTTCAAGGTACTATTTTTTGTCCACTTGATTTCTCTTTGTTTTTATGTTTTTGATTTCTGTGTTTTTGGACATATTATTTTGTATGTTTGATTCTCGTATTATTGACATTACTTTAATATTTGAGAATTTATTGAAATGTATGCCGTGTAATTGTGTTGGCTCAAGCCTCTATTGTGCCATATTATTTTTGGTTGCAGTTTGTTGTACTTTAGGTTGAATGAAGATCTGTGGTACCTATATATTTTTCCACACCATTCTCCTGCTTCGGAATTGGTTTGAATTTGGTTGGTAGAACCAAAGCTTGTATAAAAGTATGATGAAATGAAAGACATCAAGATTTTTGCTATGTACTCATATTATGTGGTGTATTTCTTACTTTTTTTAGTTTAAATTGTACAGTCATTAGAAACTACGGAGATTGATCTTCATTTCTCTCTGGAAGATCTTGAGACCATCAAAGTCATTTCTCTGGAAGGAGTGGTGCTGTTCAACTTGTTCGCCATAAATGGGTTGGAAAATTGTTTGCGTTGAAGGTCAGTGTACATCTATCACTTTTTTCAGTCTACATTTGTTTATTTGGCATGAAATTTTATATAGAATTATCATGAAAGAGCCATTATTGATTTGATTAGGGTCATGTTCCAGTTTGTTTTTTACATCTATCTCGACACCAATTGTGGTAGTTTGCTGTGTTCTTATTTGTGCAGGTATGCAAATGAATATACAAGAGGAGATATGCAAACAAATTGTTCCGGAGCTTAAAATAAACCATACATCACAATTCTCTGATGTAGTTGTTTACTATCATTCATTCTATGAAAATGTAGCCATGTCTCTTGGGTTTGAATACAAAGATCATTTATCGTTAGTTGATGTGATCAGACAACCTGAGACAATCCTCGAACCTTATCTTGCAACAATATTTGTGGATTTATTAAAATGTATGCCTTGTAATTGTGTAGATCTTTGTAGCTTGATAATAATTAATCCTCTCTTTATATATTGATTGCTTTCTCCAGGGTAATATGGGAATTTCTTGCTAACATGGATTGACATACCTACAATGTAAACAACCATTCACTAATAAACATGAATTCAACGCATAGAAAGACATGAAAGGTAAACATGGGTATGCTTACTATCACTAACACATATTATCATGACATGTATTAACATGGCATGAAAAGTAAACGTGGCATTAGAAGTTGCCATATAATGAGAAAGAAATCTGGGGGATCCTTGAATTTGGAATTTGCCCACAGGGCACAGCCCCTGATGTTGACTTAAACAAAATTAAGAAATAAATAAAAAATACAAATTTACCAATTTACCATTATCCAGTGGAGGAAATACAATTACTATAAAATTTGAGGGGAAATTTTAAGATATTGTCATAATAATACATGAAAATTTGAGTGCAAACTACAGTATTTAAAATTATCAAAGGTACCTGATTGTTAGAAGCGCCTATGTGATTCGGGCTAGAAATTTTATTTTGGATAGGCATTTTGGCTGTAATAGTCTCACGGATAGGTGGATCATGTCTCATTACTTTTTCACTTGTGGTTCGGTTTCAATAAATGAGGGTGGGGCCTCGGTAATAACCCAACGGTCTGCGTGACCGGTTTTAAAAAAAAAAAAAATAATAAATAAATAAATAAATAAATAAATAAATTATCAAAGGTACCCATTTTCATCATTGAGTTTGTCAAAGCGGATTCCTTCTTCATATAGCCCAACAGGGGCCTTTGATGAAACATTGATTCGACCCTCCCTTTTCGTAGATCGAGCAGTTTCCTTCATCATGTCCAATAACAAATTTGTCAAATGAAAGTGACCTGCAGTAGGACGGGGATAGAATTTAATCGAAAAATATAATGAAGAGCAGCAGCTCGAGAATTACATAACATTAAAATTTTGCGCGTACACACACACACACACATATATATATATATATATATATATATATATATATATATATATATAATTATTTCTATATATATGTGCGGGCGCGTGTTTGTGTGTGTGTGTATATATATATATATCTATATATAATATGTGGGTAAAAATTAAAATACCTAAGTGGTTCGTCGCAAAATGTAACTCTATGTTGACTTTAGACAGCATGAATGGAGCTCCATATATCCCTGCATTATTACTGAAAGTGGACAAGGCAAATTTCTACTCTTAGTCAAATAGATTAAATATTAGCATGCATGGCTTTTCCTCTGAAGGGTCGATTACAAAGATCTCCCCTATAACTATGCATATGATAAGATAAGATAGAGATTTCCCCCTTTGACCATCGAAATTCAATTAAAATTGGAATAACATCTCTTCGGATGTAGTTTAGCACCGATTCGACGTTATTTCAGTATTCTAGTTCTTGGTTAAGCAACCGTGTATACTGTATTGTGGATGTTCATTTAATGCTATATATATATAGTTAGGGGCCGATGGTGTAATTATTGCTAAACTTATAACTTTACGTTTCTGCATTACGCACATCAAGATGTTGAGGGAACGGTGTGTTGAGATAAAGTCTGATGCAAATCTTCGAACGGATGCCAACGAACTGAGATCCAACTCCATAACGTCAACTTTAGCTGAAGGAATCTCTTTACTTATGGCGTCTTTAACTTTGTGGCCAGAATTCACATCTCTAACTGCCATCACTACATGGACTCCGCGAAGAGCAAGAACACGTGTGGTTTCTAAACCAATCCCACTTGATGCACCTGTAGAATTTTGCACAGGAAAACAAATAAATTAAAATTTTGAAATCATCAATTGATAACTCAGAGAGTAACGAGAGAGAGAGAGAGAGAGAGAGAGAGAATGAGGAACTTGGGAACGAAGATGAGAAAAGAAAACTGTAATTCAACATTATCTCTAAGTCTGTACAGGTAGGTATATTTATACAGCTGTGTAGTCAATGATCTTACTACACGTGTCTTGGGAGGATTTGTCCTCAACCCGATTCAGTTGGAATGTGTATAACTATCATAATGTACATAATATTTGTATTTATCTCTTATAGCTAACACCCCCCTCAAACGCAGACCAAGATGTTGAGTAGGCCAAGTTTGCGCAGATGATTCTGAAAAGGGATGTTGCCTAGTGGTTTGGCGAAGATGTCAGTGGTCGGTGCAGAGGCGTGAATTGGCAGCAGATGTATGATGCCTTTTTGGAGCTTTTCTCTAACCACGTGGCAATCGATTTCGATGTGTTTGGTCCTTTCATGGAAGATTGGATTGGCAGCAATGTGAAGAGCGGATTTGTTGTCACAATATATGAGTGCAGGATGTTGATGTGGGATGTAGAGATCCTTCAAGAGATATTTGATCCATTGTAGTTCACATGTTGTAGCAGCCAAGGCCTTGTACTCAGCTTCTGAAGAGGGTCTTGAGACGGTTGTTTGTTTCTTTGATTTCCAGCTTATGAGTGAATCACCAAGGTAGATGCAAAAACCAGTGATGCTTCTTCTTGAATCTTTGCAACTTGCCCAGTCAGAATCGCTGAAGGCCTTGAGTGTGGAATTCTTTGTTGCAGGAAAGAAGAGGCCTTGTCCTGGAGCATTCTTGATGTATCTTAAAATCCTGAGTGCTGCTTGGTAATGTTGGTTAGTTGGACATGAAAGAAATTGACTCAATTGTTGTACACAAAATGAAATATCAGGTCTAGTAGCGCATAAGTATAGTAATTTCCCAATGATTTTTCTATAGGAAGCAATATCTTCAAACTATTGTCCTTCTGATGTGATTTGAATGTTGGATTCCATGGGAGTAGAGGCTGGTTTTGCAGCTAGAAGTCCTGTTTCAGCAAGTCCAGAGCATACTTTCTTTGATTCATGGAAATGCCTTCTTTTGTTCTTGCAATTTCTAAACCTAAGAAGAATTTGAGAAACCCCAGATCTTTTATTTTGAAAGAATGATCAAGAAATGCCTTGACATTGTTGATCTCATCTTGATTATTACCTGCAAGAATGATGTTACCACATACACAAGAAGAGCAATGAATGATTGATCCACTTGTTTAATGAAAAGACTATAATCAGAGAGGGATTGAGTATATCCCAGTGAAATCAAGGAAGTAGAGAGTTTGGAAAACCATTGACTGGAAGCCTGTTTAAGGCCATATAATGACTTTGTTAATTTACAGACTTTGTTTGGCCCTACAGTGGTAAATCCTTGAGGTAAAGTCATATAAACCTCTTCATCAAGATCTCCATGAAGAAAGGCATTATTAACATCTAATTGTTGTAAAATCCAACCATTTTGTGCAGCTAAGGCAAGGAGTAAACGAATAGATCTTAGCAACCGGGCTAAAGGTGTCAAAATAATCAAGACCTTCGGTTTGAGTGTACCCTTTAGCTACAAGCCTAGCTTCGTAACGTTCTAACTATCATCAGCCTTATGTTTGATCTTATATACCCATTTGCAACCAATAGGATTTTTACCAGGTGGGAGATCAACTATTTCCCATGTTTTAGTGAGTTGTAGAGCCTCAGTTTCCTTATCCATAGCATCTTGCCATTCCTTATGTTTGACAGCTTGTTTATAAGTCTTAGGCTCAGTTTGAGCAGATATAGTCATGAGATAGTGCTTGTGTGATGGAGCTAATTTATCATAATTAAGAACAGCTGAAATGGGGTAAAGAGAAGATACACCTGATGTGATATCTGTTGGGACTCCTGTAAGATTGCAATGGAAGTCTTTTAAATACTGTGGTGCAGTCCTTGCCCTTGCTGGTCTCAGAGGAATTGGTGGATCAACATGAGCAGCATCTGCATTTGGAGGAGGATCAACATGAGCATCATCTGCATTTTGAGTTGAACCAGAATCCGGAATCTGTGGAACAGTGATATCAATACTGAGCTGATTAGAAATATCTGGATGAGATGTTGGAACCTGGGGAATTTGACACTGTGAACTGGCATCCGTAGTATAGTGAATATCAGAGGAGTTTGGTAAAGGAACTAATAAATTTGTAGCTTGTGTCACTGATGTGTGATAAGGAAAAGTAGTTTCAATGAACCTAACATTCCTGGAGACAAAAATGTAATGAGAATCAAAGTCCTGTAACACAAAGCCCTTTGTACCAGATTTAAAACCAAGAAATATGCATTTTCTAGATCGGGGATCAAACTTAGATCTGTTGGCAGTAAGAGTGGAAGCAAAAGCAAGACATCCAAATACTTTAAGATCAGAGTAAGTGGGAACTGAACCATAAAGCAATTCAAAGGGTGTTTTATGATTAAGGAGAGGAGATGGCAATCTGTTTAGCAAATGTACAGCATGAATTCTGCAATAAGACCACAGTGTCTTGGGAACTTTAGATTGAAATAATAGTGCTCGTGCAATGTTCAATATGTGCTGATGCTTACGTTCAACAATGCCATTTTGTTGAGGTGTCTCAATACAAGAAGTCTGGTGTATGATTCCTTTAGAATTGAAAAAGTCTTTCATGAGGAATTCAGGACCATTATCAGTCTTTATGATCTTGACCTTAATGTCAAATTGATTTTCCATTAATGCAATGAAGTTCTGAATTTGTTGTCTTACCTCTGACTTGTGCTTGATAAGTGCAACCCAGGTAAATCTTGAGAAGTCATCTACTATAGTGACAAAGAATCTGTGTCCATGAACAGATGCAATAGAATATGGCCCCCAGATATCAATGTGCCACAAATTAAAAATAGCATGAGACACAGTGTTACTTGGAGAGAATGGTAACTTCTTTTGCTTTGAAAGGTGACAAATGTCACAATGAGATACATTGTCTTTACAAACAATTGAAGAATTAACAGATGACAAGACTTTGAATACAGAATCAGAAATATGGCCTAACCTAAAGTGCCAAACATTTGCATCAGTTACAGAACATGAATCAACAACATTTACACTAGAATTCCTAGCATGGAAAGAACTAGAGTCAAGTAAGACATAGAGCCCAGCATGCAGTCTAGCTGAACTAATCATCTTCAAATTCTTGGCATCCTGTATAATAGCACAAAAGTCCTTGTGAAAAAGAAAGTAACAACCAATACACTTAGTCAATTGAGGAACAGAGAGCAAATTGAACTTGAAATTGGGAATATAAAGGACTTTGCTCAAAGTGAGATGTGCAGAGACTTGAACTGTACCAGTTTTTGTTGCTGTGATGATATTACCATTAGGTAATTTTACAGAAATAGGGTCAATACAGGCAATATTATCAAACATATCTAAAGAATGACATATATGGTCTGTAGCACACTACAAAAAAAAGGCCGAAAACCGACGGGCAATTTTCGACGGGATTTTCGGAAATCCCATCGGTTTTCCATCGGGAAAGCTGAATTCCAACGGAAAACCAACGGAAAACCGACGGGACGATGCCCGTTGGTAAATGTATCGTCGGATTTGGGTCCCGACGGGTCCGTTCCGACGGTTTTCCGTTGGAAACATATTTCCGACGGAATTCCGACGGAATTCCAACGAACATTTTTTTTCCCCAACGAAGTAATTTCCAGCGGAAAACCGACGGAAAATTTCCGTCGGTTTTCCGTCGGAATTTTTTTCCAACGGATTTCCAACGGAGCAAAAAAAAATTAATTTTTGAATTAACCGACGGAATTCCAACGAAATTTTCCGTCGGCATTCCGTCGGAAATTGATTAAAAATAAATAAATAAAAAAAATAAAAAAAATCATTTGTGACACCCGAAACCACCTCGGAAACGAGCCATACCAATTCCTCGGACAAGCCGCGGGCCGAGCTCGAACCAACCGAGCCACCCGAATGCGAGAATTAATTCTCGCGATAATTGCGCACGAAGGGATTCGAACTTGGGTCTCCAAGGAAGAATGGTGACTCCCTTACCACTTGGTCAACTTACTTCTTATTAATATTATGTCTTTAAATATATTTATACACTTATTTCAATTAATTATTTAAATACTTTTTTATTATTAATTTAAAATATAAAATTTTAAATATATAATTATTTAAATTAAATATAATCATATTTATTGAGATATTATATAAAAATTGCTAGCTTATATACTTTTGTATTTTAATTATAATGTATATATTTAAAATTATATAAAATATTATTGTAGATGAACAAATAAACTTTATATTATTAATTTAATTGACTATATGCATATAACGTTATATATAGATAATATTATACATATTTTAAAATTTTAATATTATACATGTTGTAATATATATATATATATATATATATATATATATATATATATATATATATATATATATATATATATATATTATTATTATACATACTGTAATATACATAATATATGTACACATATTATACATATATATATAAATATTATACATATATATATATATATATATATATTTATATACACATATAATATATTATATTTATATATATATGTACATATTAGACATATACCGTAATATATATATTATATATGTACATATATTAGACATATACCGTAATATAACATATAACATATATATATATATATATATATATATATATTACAAATTAGACATACCGTAATATATATAATATATATGTTTATATTATATTTATCTCTTTAAAAAAAAATACAAGAGATAATTATTAAATAAGTTTGAATTGAACTCTAACTCTTGAATTATAAACCTATATAAAGGCGTTCTTCCCCAAAATTATCAAATCAAGTCGTTTGATCCGTTATTAAGACATTATACTGACGAATTGACGTTATATTCAAGCTAACTCCACGGAGTTACCGAAGTGTTCAAAGACGTTCTTGGCGAAATTCTCCAAAATCTAGCGTTTGATTGTAAATAAGTCGAAGGACCTACGGATTAACGTTATTAAAAGATAAATCTGAAGTTGAAAAAGATCAAACCAATTAATAAAAGTTAAATAAGTTGAAGAAGATCGAAAATTGAAGATCCACTTTGATATCAAAATTTATAAATTATTTGTACTATTTATCCGATATTTACACAAAGTCAATAAACGCGAATTATTAGTGCAAACAATTATATATAATTATTTGTATTAACTATAATCGTATTTTTCTAATTAAATTTGATTGAAAAATTCCAACGGAAAACCGACGGAAAACCAACGGAATTTTTATTTCATTGAAATTCCGACGGAAAACCGACGGAAAATCCCGTCGGTATTTTTTTAATGAAGAATAAAAAAATACCGACGGGATTTTTCCGTCGTTTTCCGTCGGAAATTTTATTTCGTATTTTTTTAATGTAGAATAAAAAAATACCGACGGGATTTTCCCGTCGGATTTCCGTCGGAATTTTTATTTCATTGAAATTCCGACGGAAAACCGACGGGAAATCTCGTCGGTAATTTCTAATGAAGAATAAAAAAATACCGACGGGAAAATCGGTTTTCCGTCGGAAAGTTTATTTCGTATTTTTTTAATGTTGAATAAAAAATACCGACGGGATTTCCCGTCGATTTTCCGTCGGAATTTTTATTTCATTGAAATTCCGACGGAAAACCGACGGGAAATCTCGTCGGTAATTTCTAATGAAGAATAAAAAAATACCGACGGGATTTTCCCGTCGGTTTTCCGTCGGAAAGTTTATTTCGTATTTTTTTAATGTTGAATAAAAAAATACCGACGGGTTTGGCGCATTTTTTTTTAGAATTGCGCCAAAATTTCCGACGGAATTCCAACGGAAAACCGACGGAATTCCGTTGGAAATTTTGGCGCAATTTTTTTTAAAGTGCCGCCAAATATTTCGACGGAATTCCAACGGACGGAAAAGCCATTGGAATTCCGTTGGAATTCCGTCGGTTTTCGGTTGGAAATTCCGACGGGAAACCGACGGAATTTTCCGTCGGTTTTTTCCCGTCGGAATTCGGGCTTTTTTCTTGTAGTGGCACCTGTGTCAAGTATCCAAGAATCATATAAAAAGGTATTAACAGACATACAAAGACTACCTGACTCAAAGGTAGGTTTCAAAATCTGTGAGGATGTTGAGCAGTGGAAATGTTGTTAACATGATGATTACTCTGTTGTCCTGAAGAAGATGCCTGAAGCAAGCTAACAAGTCTCTGGAGTTGTTCACCAGTAAGCGAAACAGAGGACGAAGCTGTAGATGATGGTGAAACGTAAGGTGATGATGGAGCAGCCACAACCGCCTCTGGCGTGTGATCCTCTTGAAGAATTTCCTACGAAGCATCAGCAGAAGAGGAAGAATAAAGAGCAGCTGCAACTGGATTCTTGAATTTGAAGTTGGGAGGAAATCCATGCTTCCTATAACAGGTGGCTTCAGTGTGATTAGGTCCGCCACAGTGGCAGCAACCCTTTCCTGGAATGATTGGGGCTTTCGAACCCTGAAACTTGGAAAGTCGGCCAAATCCAGACTTAAAAGAACCACCACCATTCTGAGAAAATGGAGGTTTAGCCACAGAAGGCTTGAAAGACTGAGCTGCAAAGGATTTATGATCAGAATCAGATGAAAACTGACGATCTTGCTGTAGCACCATGGAAAACACTTTGGTTAATGGAGGAAGCGGGTCAAGCAGCATGATATGAGACCGAACACCAGAAAACTTAGGATTGAGACCATTTAAAAATCGAATTACGCAATCTTGCTGCTGATAAACCTTGAACTTCTCAATCAAACCACAAGAACAACGAGAATCACAAGTACAAGTGGGAAGAGGGCGAAAATTAAAGAACTCATCCCAGAGTATCTTGAGTTTAGTGAAATAATCTGATACCAATTCATCGCCTTGCTTAAGGGCATAAATCTCTTCTTGAAGCTCTGCAATGCGAAAGGCATTACCCCGACAAAACCGATCACGTAGATCCGCCCATACGTCTGATGCTTTATCCAACCAAAGGATTGATTGCCAAATCGAAGGTGAAACCACACGTGAGATCCACGATAAAACCATAGTATTACAGCGCACCCAAACAGGAAAAAGGGGATCAGTGACCATGGGTACCTACAATTCGCCTGAAAATGAAGGCGAACTTGTTCTTGGAAAGCAGCGCTATCTTCATCGCGTGAGCCCAGGTGTGATAATTTGTGTCATCCAAAGGGGGATTGACAAGAACGAGTCCATGGCTCTCGTTGTCGTGAAGAAACAGGGGACTGGAAACAGTCAATCGAGACTCAATAGTAGCAATTGCTTCAGCCGTCGCCATGATCAGCAAAGATCAGACAAAGAACGATTGAGAAAAAAAAACAAGGAACACGAAGAAGAACAGATCAGATCAGATCAAGCGAAAACGAAGGAGAACATATCAGATCGAGCGAAAACGAAGGAGAACAGATCAGATCAGATCAAGCGGAAGACTCTCCTGATACCATGATAACTCAGAGAGTAACGAGAGAGAGAGAGAGAGATTGAGGAACTTGGGAACGAAGATGAGAAAAGAAAACTGTAATTCAACATTATCTCTAAGTCTGTACAGGTAGGTATATTTATACAGCTGTGTAGTCAATGATCTTACTACACGTGTCTGGGGAGGATTTGTCCTCAACCCAATTCAGTTGGAATGTGTATAACTATCATAATGTGCATAATATTTATATTTATCTCTTATAGCTAACATCAATGTGTATTACTAAATCTTATATATATTGATCAATATGGAATGTCCACATCAATGAAATTTCTTAAATTGATTGATGCCACCAAAATTCTTAGAGGTGACTCGTATCAAACAATCGGAACGGTCATATTTTATCAAAATTAGTGTGAAACAAGTACCTCCACCGGAATATAACGAAATTCACAGTGGGAGTGATCTGATAATGATGTGGCGGAGCCACCTTGCTCCAAGGAGTACAATTGATCCCCCTCAATTTTATTTCTTTTTAATTATTATATCGTTATAAAGATATATGTATATGTAATTTTATGAAATTTTTCATTATTGATCTCCCTCACCAAAGTTAAAATTATACTGGTGAGGGTCAATATAGTAGATTATTAATAATTGGGACCACACAAACTTGTAAATACTTTAAAAAAATAGTTGAATTTCACTTGTTATTTTTTCTTTAGTATTATGCTTTGATCGACCCCCTGAATGAAAATTTTTTTCTTTAGTATCATGTTTTGGTCGACCCCCCTGAATGAAAATTTTGGCTCCAGCTACACGTCAAAATCTTAATAGAAAAATGTTTAATTGCAAAAAATGATCATTAGAGAGATGAAAGATCATTAAAAAAAAAAAAAAGAAAATAGACCAAAAGCTAACCATCTAATGGACTCGATGAAAAACAAGCTCTAATAAAACTTGTCCGTATTTATACAGTATTTCATATTTTGGACCACCTGTAACAATGGCTGCAGTGAGCCCGGAGCCATCAATTCCAGCAGTAACTTCCTCAGCAGTTGACGACGAAGAGAACCCTGAAGCCCCATTTCTGTTGAACATCCACATGATTGGTTGCCTCTCTCGCTCTCTCTCTCTCAATTATCTTTATGTAATTTTGTGTTTCTGTACGAGTGCACCAAAGCTAGCTATAAAAAGACGGAAAAAAAACAAGTGGCGAAATATTATATTAATAGTTAAATGATCTCTCTCTAAATAATCGTTCTCTAGTTTTGTGTTTATGCACCAAAATTCAAAGGGCTTTATTTTCTGTTACGTGTCAAGTATATTAATAGATGATCGAGATTTGAAGAGAGATTTTTTAATTTTTTTTTTATATTACAATTATTTTCATCTCATAATCTCAATGGTTTATTAATACACTTAACGCGTGTGAGTGAAATAGAAGATAAAATACAAATTTGAAACAAGAAATCTAGATTTCAAGCCATCCAAAGGTACTATATTAAAAAGATGGCATGAAAGGTGTTAGTGTTTTGTTTGAATTCAATAACTTTCACATGATGAATTTTTAAAAAAAAATTATGTACGGCTATATTAGTATTTCCGTAACGGACAATTCCTCAAAAATCCCCAAGTGTAAACTGAATTTCCTTTTCACTCCCCAGTTTTGAAAAAGTTCCTGTTCACTCCCCAATTGAAAAACAAAATTTCTTTTCACTCCCCAAGGTTGTATAATAATTCAGGAATTGCGTACAATTTTTAGGGAATTGCGTATAAAAACCCCGGAATCTCGTATATACGAGATTCCGGGGTTTTTATACGCAATTCCCTAAAAAATGTACGCAATTCCTAAAGACAATGTACGAACATGTACTATTTGTGGGGACCTAAAAGGAATTTTGTTTTTCAATTGGGGATTGAATGGGAACTTTTTCAAAACTGGGGACCTAAAAGGAATTTTTTCAACTTTTTGGTACTATTCAAAGATTTTCCCTTTCCGTAACTGTACATTTTTTACTAAACTATAGCATAGTTGTACATTTTTCACTAAACTATAATACGGGACCACACATGGCTATAGATTATTACACAAACTTACTTAAAAACAAAACAAAAGATAATGTAAGACTTGACTCGTAGTGCTTTAAAATTAAATTTCCTTTTTCTTTCCTCCAAAATTATTCTATCTTCTTCAACTCTCTCACCCTTAAAATAAATAAATAAATAAATAAAAAATTCTCACTCTAAACAGGTGGGTTTTGAATATCATGATTCAATTTTATACTTTATCTCCTATTTTACTTATTTATATACGTCACTTGTATTTTTTTAATCTCAATTGTTTACTAATACACGTTAATTTATGATGCAGGATACGAATGCAACTATACAAACACAATAGAAATACGGCAACACAAATTTTTTTCGTAAATTTTTCACATAAGAAGTGTCGGACACGGTGTCTACCACGAGTATCCGACATAACATGGCATCATAAAATAATAGTTTTAGAAGTATCCGTGCATTAGAGATGCTATCACATTTGGATGAGTGAAATAGGAGATTGAAATAGAAGATGAAAGAGAAAATTGCAAATTTTGTATACTAACTCGACTAATTCAACATTTTTGGTACATTTCATTTTTCAATGACAAAATAGATCCGTATCTCCAAAATCACTCAATTTAGTGTACATTTTTTTGCTGGAAACTAATTTTGCCAACTGAAATTTACATGTGATGAACTAAGAGTTTGTCACGAATAAAATCGGATCGAGTTTTCTACGGGCAAAATTGGTTTCTGATCAAAAAGTACATTAAAATTGCATTATTTTAAAATATTGCCCTATTTTGTGAATGGAAAATATACATGAACCAAGCTTTTGGTATGTCCTAACTGTTGTTCGTATATTTAGGATTAATCCGCACTTCAGGATCGACTTATACATGAACCAAGCTTTTGGTATGTCCTAACTGTTGTTCGTATATTTAGGATTAATCCGCACTTCAGGATCGTCAAGTTCGACGACTTACTCAGGAAAATTCAGCAAACGATTAGTACGAATGTACGATTCAACATGTCGGATCGTATGGCACCCCCAAATATGAAGAGAATTACCTACTCTTAGAACTTAAATTGTAATCTTTTTGAAAAGCCTAGGACTAAAAAAAAGTTAAATAAAAATAATTGTGCACACATTACTACTTTGTACACTCTTTGAAAACCAAAATTGTATTACTTTTTGCTTTATATTATTATTAAAAGAGTCTTTCAATCACAAAATATGTTATTACAGTACTCATATGTAAGATTTTTATATAAAATGAGAGGTATATGTGAATTAATTTATTATATCTCAATTCGTTAGACATCTCTTATTATTACTTAAAACACAAATAATAGAATCCACTAATGGTGCGTATGGGATGCTCATATCTATTTCATCCAAAAATTACTGATGAAACTTAAATTGTAATATTTTAAAAAATGTTTGGTTGTTTTTTTTTTTAAACGGACCGAGATAGCCCATCGGGTTTTTACCGAGGCCCCAACCTCATATATATATATATAAACCAACGAACCAAAATTAATCTCGCAAAAATATAAAGTACATGCCCAAGCGCAGTAAAACGACCCAAACACATGACCAAGAACTAGCCCACACAATAGGACTAGGCTCGACCCTCTTAATTGCCCCAACAGTGTTACTTGCAGCCCACCCTAGATGTAAGCCCACCCAATTCCTATATTTATCCAACAGTCCAACTCACTACAGAAAACACACGTACAGGCCCAAATGGCCACCAACACATTAATAGTAACAATCCTAAAGCCCAAAGACACAAAATAAGCAAAAGGAACCAATTGCAATAACATCAACTTTAGCATAAAATGCATCCAGCCGGGGGCCAAACAACTCAGCAACTCAACAAGCACTAAAGCTAACGAAAACAGATAACACAGCAACATAGCAACCAGATTGTGCAGCACAGTAGGAGGCATTACAGCAAAGAGACACATAAAAATCTGAAACTGGAACACAGCAGCCACAGAGAAATCCTCGTGCATCAAAAGAAAACTGAAAATGCGAAGACCGACCTCATCCCACGCAATCACCCTTAACCCGGAAAGAATTAGCCTCGCCTCATTTACAATCATAAGCGTGCTATATTTATGGTTCCCCAAGGGAGGCAAAGCACTCGAAAGAAGTGATTGCGCGGGTTACCTGCAAAGAAACGGGGGAGGGGTTAAAATGTTAGAGAATTCACCAATACACCAACCCCGACTCCGGCAACCTAGGCACCTGTCACAGCACCAAAGATTCCACCAACACATCAAAACCACAACACCAAAACCACCCCAGCACCTGCTGCACATTGCCAGTACCATAGCACTCCTAAAATTCGTCCAAAATAACATGTGTTTTTTGACACGAAAACACGGCAGCCACATCCTATCCACTCTAACCATTCCCTTAAAGAAAGCAATAGCGTCACCATTCTCAAATACACAAGACTGCTGTCTTGTGCAAGCTTCATTGGCCATAAGATCAGCAACACAATTACCTTCCCGAAAAATATGAGAAAATTGAACCTGCAAGTGCTGCTGAAAATATCGGATTTTCTGCACCATATGTTGACGCCTTCAAAACGTATCCTTTCCCAATTGTATAATTTGCAAAATAAACTTGGCATCCACCTCCACCCAAACATGCAAGAAGCCTGGGTCCAGACACAACCCAAAAAACACAGCAAAAAGCTCTGCATAAATATTTGACTTGCTCCCCAAAAATTGATAAAATCCAACAACTAACCCACCAGCACCCGCAAGCCCCGGATTCCCTTTCGAAGCTCTGTCTGTATTTAATCTAATCCAGGGCCACGGCGGCACCTTCCACTTTACTCCAGTAGTGAAAACTTGCGAATAATTTCTGAGTTTCAACCCAAAATTCCCAGCAGCCCATATCGCCCCATGTCAATGTCTCAAATTAAGCAACATAGCACCATGAACCATATGTACATAATGCACAATCTTAGCAACAATTCGTCTCACCAAAAACTTTTGCCCCCTATATTTGCAATTATTTCTACTCTCCCAAAGAAACCAAAGAATTAAACAAGGCAACAACCCTGGAATATGGCCCTTACTCACAACCTTATTGCTATGGATCCAAATGTTCAACATGTGCAAAACATTACTGGTAGAAGGCAAATTCAGCTGAAATGTAGAAGCAAAATATTTCCAAATTTCCTGTGCTTTATCACTACATAGAAAGAGATGACTAACCGTCTCTTCCGCCCGGTAACAATAACACTTTGAAGCAAAAGCAATACCTTTAGTTTTTATACGAGCATCAACCGGGATCCAGTCCCTGAGCAAGCGCAACAAAAAGACACAGATAGTTGGGTGAATTGTCTTATACAAGATGTGTTCATAAATCGGTTGAGCACCCCTCTTCTTTCTTGCCTCTTGCCACATTGATTTCACTGAAAACTGCCCATGAGGCGAAAGCTTCCAAAGAGCAGAGACTTTGCCATCACAAGAAATTGGAACTGCTGCCACAAGCTACACAAGATCAGGGGACAGAACCATAGCCAACTTGTGTAAATTCCATTCACCCGTCATCCAATAATCCCTCACTCTTTCAACTGGAAAAAAATGCAGGCCACACATACTCAGCCGAAGCCTTCTCCCCCAACCAATTCTCCTCCCAGAAAAAAACGTCCCCAGCTCCCAATTTCCAGAATAAGTGAGCCTCAACCTCACCACTAAACTGCATAATTCTCTTCCAAGTAGGCGAATGATGCACTTTAACCTCCGGTTTGCTTGGAAATCACCCATCAACATACTTAGACTGCATAAACTTCGCCCACAGAGAATCTTGCTTTCGAAAGACCCACCAAAGCTTAGAGGAAAAACAAATTTTACCTCCTCCGATCCCACATGCTTCGTGGGTGGGCTCCTTGTGGAACCAGTGACGAGCATACCTCTCCTTTAATGGGTCGCTGAGTATCTGATTTACCTCCTCCCACTTGTTTTGTCGGGTCGGGATATGGGGGCCCTCAAGATTGGGGATTCAACCTTTGCGACAAGGAAAAACAAATTTTAAAAAATGTTCCTTTTTTTTTTTTTTTTTTACAAAAATTTTAAAGAATGATCGTGACTAAAAAGGTTTAAATGAAAATAATAGTATACATAATGAGAAAAATGCAAGAAACTACCCTGTGTTAATCGAAATGATAAAAAAAAAACTCTCACATATAAAAATTCACTCAGATAATCTTATGTTAGTTCAAATTTTGCAAAAAAACCCTGCGGCACTACACGCGCCTTAACTGCAACTGAGATTGAATTTTTCATCACTTTATCATGCAAAAAGACAATTTTACCCCTGTATTATATATGTTAAATTATATATATTCATATAATATATATATATATATATATATATATATATATATATATACATACATGTACCGCCGACTCCATCACCTCCGGCACATCCACCATCGCCTCCGACTCCATTGTCTTCCTCGGCATCTCCGACAGACCTAAATTGTAGGGAGTTGCGGGCCTGTATGGATGGGGAAGGAGAAAAGAAAGAGGGGTGGGGAAGGAGGGGGATCGTGGTGGCGGCGGCGGAATGTTTCCGGGGAAGGAGGAAGAAAGAGGGAGGGGAGGCGGCCGTCGGCGGATATGGGAAGAAGAAAGAAAGTCTCGCCGCTCGCTGGGGAAGAAGAAAGAAAGGAGGGGCGGGGGGAGAGGGGGCTGCGGCCATGCTAAGCTTGGGAAAGGGGGGGGAGGGGGCAATTTTGATATAATATGTATAAATTATATTAGATATGTATTGTATATAATATTTATGTAAAATTATATTAGATATATACTGTGTATATATAGTATATATGTATAATTAATTTATAGTATATATAAATAAATAATTTTTAGGGATAAAAATTTTGAACATCCTGAACTATCACGCATTTTGGACTTTGCAACCTGAACTGAAAAACGTCTCCGGTTGCAACTTGAACTACTTAAAATTCTCACTTTGCATCCTCAGTGTAAAATCCGGCCATTGTTGTCACCGGAGGCACTGATGTGGACATCTCGAACGGGTGACACGTCAGTACATGTGGCTGGATTTTTACACTGATGATGCAAAGTGAGAATTTTAAGTAGTTCAGGTTGCAACCGGAGACGTTTTTTAGTTCAGGTTGCAAAGTCCAAAATGCGTGATAGTTCAGGATGTTCAAAATTTTTTTCCCTAATTTTTAATTAGGAACATGTAAATATATATATATTTATATTTTTATTTATAAATAGTGCTTTTAAAAATAATAATTATTCATATTAATTCATATGTATAAATTTTAATATATATTTTTGATAATATTAAAAAGTGATTTTAATATTGATGGGTCTGAATATGGGTACAGAGTCCAATCACTTTAGAATTTGTTTGAGTGGGGAAACCGTCGGAAAGTCGCCGGAAAAGAAAGGGGGTTCTACCTGCTAGGACAAACACAATAAAAGTCAGAAGGCCAAGCTGGGGGAACTGGGGGTGATACCCAGTTTGGCTCTCCGACGCTCAAGTCAGATGATGATCTGAAAGAGGAAATGTAAGCGGTGTATGAGTTGCAGTAATGGAGATTGCTTACCGTGAAGGAGATGACTCAGCTTATTTATAGTTGAGGGTCAGGGACCCTTTGGTCATTTGCCTCATGTGGTCCTAGCCGAATGTTGCCCTAACACGTGGCGATGCGAGAGAGAAACCTAGGAGGAATCTTCTGCAAAAGCAGCTAGGGGTTAGTGTTGGCAACAGTGGCAGGTGCGCGGGCACGTACGGTGTGTCAGAGAGCCGTTTGGGAGGTTGGTAACGAGGGCTTAAGAGCGCTCTCGTGACAACCAGAAGCGTTGGAGGCCAAGGTCTCCGCTAGGGGATGAGGACTCCGGTTCGTGTAATGAGTCCAAAGGGAAGACCACTCTGAGGGAGTGTGACGCTCGAAGAGGGCTTCCTTGGCACATTGAAGTGTCAACCATACAATATGAGTAGCGCTCGTGAGAGAGCGGCGGCAAGGGGAGCGTGTCAGCGATGACATGCGCTCTTGAAGGATGATAGCGCTTGTTGGGCTCAGCGCTCGTGTACTGATGGGTGCTGCCTTGGGTGTTAGGAATAGTGCCCTAAAAGCCGATTGTATATCCGCTTTGTGCTTTTCCTTATTGTAATCACAGACAATCTTTGAATGAAATAACGAATTGAGGCAACACTTCTTTATATGCTCTTGTTTGGTATGCGTTTACTTTAGTTGTGCATGTATGAGAACTCCCCTAATCCTGATGACTTTAAGACTCTACCATTTAGGTGAAATGGTTCATGAAACGAGCCCTATATCACATAAGTCATGATTAGTAAAATACTCCAAGCCGATGAGTCCTACAGACAGTGGGAGTGTCAACCTGACTCCTCTAAGGCTTGCTTGTGGGATCACGCCCTTAAGAAGGACTACCTTGTTTCGTGGAGGTGGAAAGTGTATAGTTGATACGTGCGTGATACATGAGGGTGCTTGCTTTAATAAGTAAGTTCACTGAGGTGCCCCGTGTGAGAACATTCCTAAATGGGAAAGGAAGTTTCTATTTCAGGAAATGGAAACTTCCTTATTAGGAAATATCTCACGAAGTCATTGATGTGATTAATTGATCCTTAGACTTGAGGTTCCATGTTACTTTATGAGTTAACTCTGTAGTCTTTGGTATAAGCTTTAAAGGGTGTCGCCTTAGACAACTGATTCAAGGCTTATGCTGGGGCTGCACAAGTGATTCATGAAAGTAAATGAGAATCAAGAAAGGACCTACACTTGCATATGCAAGGTGATCTCTTATTGTGTAAAATATATATACCATATGGAGTCCTTGGCCAAGGCAGTAGATCAAGACATCAAGAAAAGGGTTTCTTGGATTGAGATCAAATGGATATGAAATGCACTTAGCTTTAAGACAGGATTATTAGGGTTCTGATTATTCCCTTGCCCTAGATCTTGGTTGAGAGATAGTAAGTAGGAGGATTGTATCTCACATGAATCAATGACTTAAAGGTTCTGTCGAATCCGAACATTCCAATTCAGCTAGGGGTTAAACACCTGTTGCTAGACTATGGTCGTTTAATCTGTGGACTGATTAATTAATTAGTGAATTAATTAATTAGGGTCACTGCTAATTGAATTGAGAACCTAGAGGGTCACACACAACAACTTGGTTACATGAGTTGAGGCTTGAAAATGATTAAACGAGTTAATCGGGCCAAGAGGGTTTCACACGTGTGAAGTCACACGTGTGGCTCACGTGAGTGACACGTGTCACTGTGACACGTGTCACACACGTGCGTATATATATATATATATTAAATAATTAATTAGTTAATTATTTAATTGACTTTGGTTTAATTTTGAATTAAAAAGAAAGTCTAATTTTGGAGAAAATAATCTAGTTAATTAATTATGAATTAATTAATTAGATAAAAATAAGTTATTTATTTTATAATAAATAAAGTATAAAATTATCCAAAAATAGTTTGGATATTTTTAGCTCTCTTAAAAGTTGACTAGAATTAGAATTCAAAGTCAAAGTTGGAAAATACTTGATGATCAAGTAATAGGAGAGAGATGAACCAAATCCTTGTCCAATAAGGACTAGGTTCGGCCGCCCCTCCCCTTTCCTATATATAGGGGAGCTCATGCTCCCCTTTAGAGCTAATTGGCAATTTTTTTGGTTCATGTGTTGAACACCTTCCTTTCTCTAAGATTAAATTAAACCCTAGGTTAAACCTAAACACTAACTAGAGAACTAGCATCCTTACTAGTTAGATTGTGATCAAGTTGGTGGACTTTCTCTAGAGACTTCAAGTTAGAAGTTTGAAGATTCGAGCTTTACCAAGGAGAGGGGATCAAGCCGCGAGAAGAGCGTTCTTGGGTGGCTTGAAACGCTTCAAGAAAGAATAAAAGAAAAGTAAGTTTTCTATCTTTACGAATTTGGTTACACGATTGCGAGTTCAAGGTCCTTTTTGTTGGGAAAATTTTTAAATTCCGCTGCTTTCTGATTCGTGTTTTCCAACAAGTGGTATCAGAGCCACCTCGTTAATCGTGTTTCTGATTCGTCCCAATTATTCTGAATTTGGTAGAAATTCTTAGGCTTAGATGCGAATTAGGTATTCATGAGTTCTTTTAGAAAGCCTGAAATACGAAACAGTAATTTTTCTTGAATTTTTGAAACTGTTTTCTTAAATTGTGTTTTTCGAAAACCGTTTTGATAGAAATTGATTTAAATCGTGTTTTTGAATTTGGATTGTTTTGGTTTTTGAACTGAAAATACGAAACACGAAATCGCGTTACGAAAACGCGAGCCTGGACGTGCTAAGGCGTAGCACGCCAGGCCCGCGCGACCACCCGCCCAGCAGTCCCGCAACCGCGCGGGACTGCCCGCCGCTGCCGCCCGCCAGCACCTCCCGCAACCGCGCGGGAGCCTTTCCGCCGCCCGCCTGCCTACAGCCTAGGCGCGGCGCGCGCCTTGCGCGCGAGAAGGCGTGCGCGCTGCGCGCGCGTGCTCAGGCCTGGGCTGGGCGCGCGGGCGAACCCGGGGCCTTCGTTTCGCGATCTTGATTTTCGTGTTTAATCCAATCCAATCCCGATTTAATTTTTCTAAAAAAATTTTATATTTATTAAAATTGAATTATTTTTGAAATAATTGTTTAAATTGGGATTTTGAAAATTTTGAGTGATTTGAATTTTGGAAAAATTACAATCTTTATTTTCTGAAAATATTGAAAGAATAAAATTATTAATTTTCAGAAATTAATTGGAATTTTATTGGTTTATTGTTTTTCGGGTTTTATAGAAAAGGCTCTTGAACATGAATTGCATCTAAGTCGTGTTTTAAGCTATTAGAGCTTAAAGCGAGAATTTTAATTTATTGGTTAAATTTAAATTCTTGCAAAAGCATGTTAGGTGATCATGGGTTTAGATCTATGTATGGTTTTAATTTATGCACATGGATGGTTTAAATTGGGGTTGGAGCCCTATAGTTGCGTTTTTCAATTGAGGTTGGAGCCTCACTTATGTGCGTACTGTTATGTGATTTATTATGTGGCTTTCCATATTACTGTTTTTGAGGCCGGGGTATGCCCCGTGTAATTGTCTAAGGCCAATATGAAGATTGAGCCTTATTACTTTATGTCTTTTTCTTTTTATTGTAATTTGAGAGTAGAGATAGGTGGTGAGGTTTTATTTTCATTTTGGAGACAATGCACCCATGGAGTAAGATGGACCACATTCAAGTAACAAGGAGGCCATAAGTGAAGACCCCTCAAAATGTTAGGGAGGGGAATCTCAATTGTTAAATGTAATAGAGATAGGGTCCGTATTTTGTTACCGCTTTCCCTTATGTGATTTAAACTGTTTATGTGGTATGTATGTTAGAACTTGTGATTGTGGAGTGGCTCCCACATATCACGCATAAGATAGGTAGAACCCATGATCATTACATGTTAGTATCATGCTAGGACATGTTATCTGTTTATGTGCTTGTTTGATATGCATTTAAGTGTACTTGCATTAATCAAGACTAATAAAATTGGATAACATATATGTTGGTGAGGTCGAACCGGACAACTCTCCGGTTGATTCGAAAATTCCCATTAAATATTAAGCTAATTTCGAACAAATAGGTGTTTAATTCGAGATGCAAATTTTGAATTAAATTCCTAGCATTCCATCAATAGGTTTTAAGTTTAGTAAGTGAAGCTAGTTATTGTCCGCGAGTCGTGGGATACCTAGTGGAGCTTATTAGTTCTTAGTTACCTAATTGATCATTTTAAATGGTCAATATTTCGTGGTCAATTTTAGCAAGGGCGATGTCCGCGAGTCGTGGGTCGTTCGAACTAAGTTTGGTCATGATCTTATGATTGATGGGTCAAGCTTAACGCCTAAGTAAATATGGATGTCGCACGAGTCGTGGGTCCATATTGAAAGATAGGTGATGCAAAAACAATTACTAAGAATTCTAAAGGTGTTAGAATTGGTAAGTTGTACCTACCTAGGGTTCTTACTTAGAATGTCCGCGAGTCGTGGGTTCGAGGTAAAATGCCTAGGATCTTAGTACCCATTGGGAAACGTGTTCCTCTTAGATCTTTGGGAATTCTAGATCTTTGAAAAACAGTGGGAGCTACATTAGATTAAAGACCTTATCTTTTGTATATCGTTATAATTGAGCATGCTCACTAGTTCTCTGTTTTACCATTTAGGTCGTAGATTCTGTGATTCTCTACGTGTTTTGAATGGCAACCAAAAACCCTCTTATATCGATCCTTGAGTCAAACAAGTTGACTGGTCCCAACTATTCTGATTGGCTGAGGAATCTAAAAATCATTTTAGATTCTGAGAAGAGAACTTATGTTCTCTTCGAAGGGGAGCCTAGTCCCGAAGGAGAGGCTCCCACTCTGGCCGAGCGGGACGCGATTCAGAAGTGGAAGGATGATAATCTCCAAGCCCGTTGCCTTATGTTGGCTAACATGTCTCCGGACTTGCAAAGGCAACATGAGGCCATGGAATTTGCTTGGGAGATTTACGACCACTTAGAGCAACTTTACCGCCCTCATGAACGTGTTACAAGGTATAACACTTCAAAGGAATTGTTCCACTTGAGAATGAGGGAAGGTTCAAGTGTCCATGAATATGGACTCAAGTTTCTTGCCCTTACTGAGAAACTTGCTTCCATGGACATGCCACTGAAAGATGAGCTTTCAGTGGATTTGTTGCTAGCTTCGCTCCCACCATCATTCAACCCATTTGTCCTTAACTTCAACATGAATCATGCTGGTGCTACTGTAGCTGAGCTGATTAGTCAGCTTGTGACTGCTGAAAGCACGATCAAGAAGGACAATAAGGTTTTGATGGTGAATGCTCCATCTTCCTCTTCTGGGCCTTCTAAAGGTAAGGGCAAGAAAGCCCAAAAGAAGAAGAAGAAACCCCTTAGGCCCACTGGTGGCATTTCGAAGGGGAAGGCCCAAAAGAAGAAGCGTGATCAGAAAGAGGATGTTTGCTTCCATTGTGGCAAAGCGGGACATTGGAGGAGAAACTGCCCAGAGTACAAGGCTACTCTAAAGAAAGGTATCTTTCTCGTTGAAGTAAGTCTTTCTATTAATTCTAGTTCTTGGGTACTTGATACCGGTTGTGGAACTCATATCTGTAATGATGTACAGATGCTAAGTGAAGTCCAACAACTCAAAGAAGGAGAATGTGTCTTGAAGATCGGCGATGGCTCAAACGTTGAAGCTCGAGCTTTAGGCACAATTAGATTAGATTTAGGTAGTTTTGAGTTAGTATTAAATAAAGTCCTTTATGTACCGAGCATTATTCGTAATATAATTTCAGTTCCAATATTAGATTGTGAAGGATATGAAACTTATATTAAGAATGGTAAATACTTTATCAAACGGAACAACTCTTCCGTTCATCTCGGTACTCTAAGTAATGGACTTTACCTAACTCAAAATATCAATATTATGAATATACAACGAGAAACAAAGCGTAGGAGAGATGACAAAGTTTCAGCTCCCTTATGGCACGCTAGATTAGGACACATTTCCAAGAACAGAATTAGCAAGATAAACACTTTAGGATCATTCTCTGAAAATGATCTCAAAGAGTTGACTTCTTGCGAATCCTGTCTCAAAGGAAAGATGTCCAAAGTTCCTTTTAAAGGAATTGTGGAACGTGCCACTGAGGTTTTGGATTTGATCCATACTGATGTTTGTGGACCGCTTAGTGTAAGCTCTAGAAACAATCATCAGTACTTCATAACCTTTACTGATGACTTTAGTCGGTATGGTTATGTATACTTAATGAAGTATAAATCTGAAGCTTTTGAGAAATTCTTAGAATTTCAAAAGGAGGTTGAGAACCAAACTGGTCACAAGATCAAAGCACTTCGATCTGATCGAGGAGGCGAATATCTTAGTGAAGAATTCCTTAATCATCTCAAGGATAATGGGATTATCTCTCAGTGGACTCCTCCGGGAACTCCTCAGCTTAATGGAGTTTCTGAGAGAAGGAATAGAACCCTACTTGATATGGTTCGTTCCATGATGAGTTTCACTGACTTACCACCTTCTTTCTGGGGTTATGCCCTAGAAAGTGCAGCAAAGATTCTGAATCTAGTTCCCTCTAAGTCAGTCCCCAAGACGCCCTATGAAATGTGGCATGGTAAAATCCCTAGTTATTCTTACTTAAGAATTTGGGGTTGTCCTGCTTACATGAAGAGGACAGTGGGAGATAAGTTAGAATCTCGTTCTAACTTATGCTACTTTGTAGGTTATCCTAAGGAATCCATAGGATACTATTTCTATGATCAATCTGAGCAAAAGGTGTTTGTTTCCAGAAATGCTACTTTTCTGGAGGAACCGTTCCTTCAAGAAAAGAAAGGCAAGATCATAGAATTAGAAGAAGTCCAAAATGACCCCACATCACCCACTGAAGAAACGTCCCACTCTGATCAACCACAACCAATCACGAATTTCGATACACATGTAAATCCTCCTCTAAGGCGTTCTGAACGCACTCCTAGACAGCAGGAGAGATGGTATGGATTCTTCCATGAAATCTCTCAAAAGGATAATGATCCTTCAACATATGAGGAGGCACTTTCAGATTCTGACTCTGAACAGTGGATAGAAGCCATGAAATCCGAAATGGATTCCATGAACTCCAACCAAGTTTGGACCTTGGTAGATTTGCCTGATGGGGTCAAACCCATAGGTTGCAAATGGATCTTTAAGAGAAAGCTTGGAGTTGATGGAAGCATTGCAGCCTACAAGGCAAGACTGGTAGCAAAAGGATTCACTCAAAGACCCGGCGTGGACTTTGACGAAACCTTTTCACCAGTTGCAATGCAAAAGTCCATTCGAATCATGCTTGCCATTGCTGCATATTATGACTATGAGATATGGCAAATGGATGTGAAAACTGCTTTTCTCAATGGTGACATTGATAAAGACATTTATATGGAGCAACCCATAGGTTTCACATTCAGTGGGAGTGAGCAAAAGGTTTGCAAACTCCAAAGATCAATCTATGGATTGAAACAGGCTTCTAGGAATTGGAACATTCGATTTGATGAATCAGTCAAAGCGTTTGGCTTCATCCAAATTACGAATGAATCATGTGTGTATAGAAAGGAATTGGAGACCTCAGTGCAATTCTTAGTACTTTATGTTGATGACATTCTTCTTATTGGGAATTCGAAGGATGACATGAAAGTGACTAAGTTATGGTTATCGAACCAATTCGAGATGAAAGATCTTGGTGATGCGTCCTATATCCTTAGAATTAAAATCTATAGAGATAGATCTAGAAGGTTAATAGGACTATCACAATCGATGTACATTGACAAAGTATTGAAGAGATTCAATATGGAGTCAGCAAAGGTTAAGAACCTTCCTATGAGTGTAGGAACATGTCTTTCAAAGAAGATGTGTCCTAAGACTAACCTTGAGAAGGAGAGAATGACTCGTACACCTTATGCGTCAGCAATAGGTAGCATAATGTATGCAATGTTATGTACTCGACCGGATGTGGCTTATGCACTTAGTGTGACAAGTCGTTTCCAAACTGACCCTGGAGATGGTCACTGGGCTGCCGTGAAGAATATTCTTAAGTACTTGAAAAGTACTAAAGATTTATTCTTAGTTTACGGAGGTCAGAAAGATCTTACTGTCGAAGGATACTGCGATGCAAGCTTTGCATCTGACTTAGATGATTTTAAGTCAATGTCAGGATACATTTTCTGCCTAAACGGCGGAGCAGTGAGTTGGAAGAGTTCCAAGCAAACTACCACTGCAGATTCGACCACTGAGGCCGAATACTTAGCTGCAAATGATGCAGCTAAGGAAGGTGTTTGGATTAGAAACTTCATTCAAGAGTTGAATGTTGTTCCTAGCATGAAAGACCCCATTACTGTGTTTTGTGACAACACTGGGGCGGTTGCTCAAGCAAGAGAACCAAGATCTCACCAACGGACCAAACACATTATGAGGAAGTATCACCTAATCCGTGATATTATCAAAAGAGGAGATGTGCAAATTGAGAGGGTCACATCAGCAGAGAACGTGGCAGATCCACTTACTAAACCCCTTAGTCGAGAAGTTTTCCAAAGTCATCTTTAGAAGATGGGCTTTAGAGTAGCTTTAGAATGGCTTTGACGGGCAAGTGGGAGATTGTTAGGAATAGTGCCCTAAAAGCCGATTGTATATCCGCTTTGTGTTTTTCCTTATTGTAATCACAGACAATCTTTGAATGAAATAACGAATTGAGGCAACACTTCTTTATATGCTCTTGTTTGGTATGCGTTTACTTTAGCTGTGCATGTATGAGAACTCCCCTAATCCTGATGACTTTAGGACTCTACCATTTAGGTGAAATGGTTCATGAAACGAGCCCTATATCACATAAGTCATGATTAGTAAAATACTCCAAGCCGATGAGTCCTACAGACAGTGGGAGTGTCAACCTGACTCCTCTAAGGCTTGCTTGTGGGATCACGCCCTTAAGAAGGACTACCTTGTTTCGTGGAGGTGGAAAGTGTATAGTTGATACGTGCGTGATACATGAGGGTGCTTGCTTTAATAAGTAAGTTCACTGAGGTGTCCCGTGTGAGAACATTCCTAAATGGGAAAGGAAGTTTCTATTTCAGGAAATGGAAACTTCCAGATTAGGAAATATCTCACGAAGTCATTGATGTGATTAATTGATCCTTAGACTTGAGGTTCCATGTTACTTTATGAGTTAACTCTGTAGTCTTTGGTATAAGCTTTAAAGGGTGTCGCCTTAGACAACTGATTCAAGGCTTATGCTGGGGCTGCACAAGTGATTCATGAAAGTAAATGAGAATCAAGAAAGGACCTACACTTGCATATGCAAGGTGATCTCTTATTGTGTAAGTCATTCATATGCCATATGGAGTCCTTGTCCAAGACAGTAGATCAAGACATCAAGAAAAGGGTTTCTTGGATTGAGATCAAATGGATATGAAATGCACTTAGCTTTAAGACCGGATTATTAGGGTTCTGATTATTCCCTTGCCCTAGATCTTGGTTGAGAGATAGTAAGTAGGAGGATTGTATCTCACATGAATCAATGACTTAAAGGTTCTGTCGAATCCGAACATTCCAATTCAGCTAGGGGTTAAACACCTGTTGCTAGACTATGGTCGTTTAATCTGTGGACTGATTAATTAATTAGTTAATTAATTAATTAGGGTCACTGCTAATTGAATTGAGAACCTAGAGG
This sequence comes from Lantana camara, assembly GCA_037501455.1. NCBI lineage: Eukaryota > Viridiplantae > Streptophyta > Magnoliopsida > Lamiales > Verbenaceae > Lantana > Lantana camara. The sequence goes on from CM074863.1 coordinate 28,032,244, forward strand.
GTCACACACAACAACTTGGTTACATGAGTTGAGGCTTGAAAATGATTAAACGAGTTAATCGGGCCAAGAGGGTTTCACACGTGTGAAGTCACACGTGTGGCTCACGTGAGTGACACGTGTCACTGTGACACGTGTCACTGTGACACGTGTCACACACGTGCGTATATATATATATATATATATTAAATAATTAATTAGTTAATTATTTAATAGACTTTGGTTTAATTTTGAATTAAAAAGAAAGTCTAATTTTGGAGAAAATAATCTAGTTAATTAATTATGAATTAATTAATTAGATAAAAATAAGTTATTTATTTTATAATAAATAAAGTATAAAATTATCCAAAAATAGTTTGGATATTTTTAGCTCTCTTAAAAGTTGACTAGAATTAGAATTCAAAGTCAAAGTTGGAAAATACTTGATGATCAAGTAATAGGAGAGAGAGGAACCAAATCCTTGTCCAATAAGGACTAGGTTCGGCCGCCCCTCCCCTTTCCTATATATAGGGGAGATGCTCCCCTTTAGAGCTAATTGGCAATTTTTTTTGTTCATGTGTTGAACACCTTCCTTTCTCCAAGATTAAATTAAACCCTAGGTTAAGCCTAAACACTAACTAGAGAACTAGCATCCTTATTAGTTAGATTGTGATCAAGTTGGTGGACTTTCTCTAGAGACTTCAAGTTAGAAGTTTGAAGATTCGAGTTTTACCAAGGAGAGGGGATCAAGCCGCGAGAAGAGCGTTCTTGGGTGGCTTGAAACGCTTCAAGAAAGAATAAAAGAAAAGTAAGTTTTCTATCTTTACGAATTTGGTTACACGATTGCGAGTTCAAGGTCCTTTTTGTTGGGAAAATTTTTAAATTCCGCTGCTTTCTGATTCGTGTTTTCCAACATTGGGGAGACAAATGTCATCGTCTCAGTAGTGCCACGTGTCAAAACGTGAGGCGAGCGTATTTTGACCCCATCAAATATATAAATGTATATTATTAATATAATATATATTTCTTAAAAATAGTGTAATTATATATATATTTTTTTAATACATATTATATGAATAGTGTAATTGTATATAATATATATTATATAAATATAAAATATTATATATTGTATTATGTATATATATTATATATATCTTTGTAGTATATATACATATAATTAATTATATACGCATATATAAACAATATATGTTTTAAATTAGAAATATATAGATAATATCTATATATATTTTTATTTATTAATTAAAATAATAATATTTCATTTATATGTATTTTTTATATATATTCAAAAATATAAAAAGTGATTTTTAATATTTATATATTTTTTATTTTTTAATATAATATGTATATTTTAATAATAATGTAATTATAATATTTGTATTCTTAATATATATAATATGTATATTTTAAATATTATTTTAATATGTAAAGTAGCGGTATTTTGGGTTTATCACATTTTACATTTGACCAAATGGGATGGAGGGGCGGTGTGCAAACTTTTAATTAACGCAGGATTTTTGTAGCTAATATTCATAACTGAGGGTTTTTTTTTGCAAATTGATGCTAACACAGGGGGTTAGGTGCAGTTAACTTTATACAAAATACTACTTTTTTGTACCCAATGAGTCTAAAATGACATTTTTTCCACTTTATATCAGTGAAAAAATACTTCAATCACAAAATATGTTATTATATAAGGATCTTTTGTTAAAAATAGAGATATAATATGAATTAATTTATTTTTTTAATTTGTTAAACATCTCCTATTATGAGGGGAAAATACCTCAGGGAACCCCTGTGATTTTAAAAATTTTCAATTAACCCCCCTGTGAAATGGAAATTGTCTAAGCCACACCTTGTGAAATTTTTTAAAGGGCACATTGCTACCTTAATACATCGCTTGATATTCACGTGCAGATTTGTGAGAGTGGTATACCTAATTTTTTAATATAAAACACATGAATTACCAAAATTACCCTTATGTTATACTAATATAATTGAGCTTCTTCTTCCTTTATTGTTATACAGTTGGACTCCATTTTTCTTTTGCAGCTTGAAGCTCGGAGGGAAGGGTTTCGTCCATGGCGTCTTTTTCCAACAATCGGCAGACTGAAAATGCTCGGTGCATCGATTTGAGGTACGGCAGCACCCCTTACTGCAAATTGCCAGCAAAGTGTGATATCAAGGTTGTTGAATCCAAAGAAAAAGCTTCCAAGGGCCACCTCTATTATTGTTGCCCTAACAAAAATTCACAACGTAAGTTTTTTCGTTGGTACACTCTGGTTAAAGCTACTTTAGGGTCAAGAGGTTTCCCAATTGAAACTGACGCAGGGAATGAGGGTTTCGGCCAATCAAATGTCATAGAAGAAACTGAATTTGCAGACCTTGGTGATGTTGCTTCAAGAGTGTCAATGGTGGGTGGTTCGTCAAGGAATGAAATGAATGGGGCTTTCATACATGTTTGCTGGGTATTTACTGCTGTTTTTTTCACAATGATGGTTATGTTTTGGATGAAATTGTAAGTTTTGTAAGTTTCTATTGTCAAGGGGTGTTAGTGTAATATTTAGGAGTTTGTGCTAGGGGTCAATTGAGTTTCCCCAATTGTTTAATCTATTTTGTTGTCATTATCCTCTTGAATTAATGAAGATTTAGTATTTTATCTACCAATTGAGGTGAATGATGCAAAATTTATAGATGAAGTGTTGGACATTGGCTTAACAAAAGTATAGAGCAGACGATTAAGAAAGCTACACCAAATGCTGAGAAGCTTGCAAAACATACGTACCACCAATCCTTGATGCACAACAGAAGATGCAAAAACCATCAAGGATATGCATTCATACCATCCAAAATAATAATAGTTGGCAATGTATTTGGCATAACCCTAAACATAAACTAATAATTATAGTGTGCATTTCACTTTGACAAAAAATACACCATAACAGGATGACTAATAAGAAATCCCTATGGGGCAAACAAAGCTACACATTCCCAGTTGATGATTGCCTTGAAGATTACCTTCTTGCATGTGCTGGTCTTGAAGATTGCCTTGAGCTTGTCACAGGGGCTGCTTGTGGACCCTAATCAATTAATTTCATTAAATTAGTAATATTGCAAACTCTTTTACTATCGTTAAATGTAATATTACAAACTTTATACTTAAATGTAATATTGCAAACTCTTTTACCATAGTTGCAGCATTGCCTTGATTGTCCGGTTGGACATCAGATTGTAGTTGTCCTTGGAAAAAAAAGAAGACAACGTTAGGACATATGTTGCAACTAAAACACAAAAAGTTCATGAATCATACCTTTTAAATTTTGGACTTTGGATGTGGTGGGTTAGTGCAGGAGCCTCTATTATGTCCAATAGTTAAACACCTCTGACAAGTGTGTGTTAAGCCTCTTCTAGTGGAAACTCCTCCTTCATCTGCACCTTTCCTTCTAGCTTTAGTTGGTCTGCCCCTCTTCACAATTATATGTGGAGCTCTCAGTGGCTCATAAGTTGTCTTCATATATTCATCTTGGCCCGGGACACCATGTATCATATTATCATACACTTGCAAATAAAGTTCCTTGGTGAAGAAAGGATCTACAAAGTTCTCCACTTGCTCTCTTTTCTCAGTTATTGCAGCATGTGCATAACAACAAGGATAACCAAAAAGTTGAAACATCCCACAGGAGCAAATTCTTTTGTCAAGATCAACTATATATCCATTCAACATATGATGTATCTCATACTCGGCTCCACCACAGTAAGTTGCAAAATAGTTTCTAGCAAGCTTTTGTTGAAACTTGATTTTTTTCATGATGTTTGGACAAATTGTTCCTTGATATCTATCCATCATACTCCTCTCTTGCTGAATCTTAATCATTAGCTTTGTTCTTATCCACTCAAACATAGATATGATAGGTAGACTTCTAGCAACAAGTATGTATGCATTGAAAGATTCAAAAAAATTATTCACAACAACATCACACTTATAGATTGTTTCAAAGTGTGATCTTGTCCATTGTTGAGGTGGTGTTTCTATCATCCATTCAGCAGCTGCCTTTATCCTCTCATCCACCTTTGGATCAGCCTTCTCAATTCTCTTCATTAACCTCTCAAACTCCACCTTACTGTCTGTTGAAGCTGCTTTCCAAAATAACTCCTTCAGTTCATTTGTTTTGAATTTTGACTTGAAGTTTTGGTAAAGATACCTCACACAGTATCTATGCTCAGATTCAGGGAATAATTCCTTCACAGCTTCCACCAGTCCTTTTTGTCTGTCACTTAGGATAGTCCACCTCCATTGCATGCCAATATCATCCAATAACTCTTGCAAAAACCAAGTCCAATATACCTTGTTCTCAACTGGTACCATTGTCATTGCAATTGGCCACATATTATCATTGCCATCTCTGCTAATGGCTACCAACAATTGACCACCATAAATCGTTTTCAAAAAGCATCCATCAAGTTGAATGATTGGCCTACAACCCACAAGAAAACCATTCTTCATAGCAGCTAAGGAAAAATACATTCTCTCAAACACTGGAGGGTCAGTACCTTCCTTTTTCTTTAGTAGAATCTTGCTTCCTGGATTTCTAGCTCTGACTATTTCACAATAATCCCAAAGCAATTCATATTGCTTACTGTCTGATCCATGAATTTGATACAGGGCTGCTTTCTTGACCCTAGCCACCTTCCACTTGCTTGCATTAATGTTAACTTTTCTCTTGATTGTCTGCTTTAATGTCTCCACAGGTATGCCTGGATTTTCTCTCACCAATTTCTCAATTCTGCCAGCCAAATACTTTGTTTTTGCCAACTTTTTTGTATAAGTCCTGTAACAAACATGGTCACCCTTTAAAGTTTTAATTTGAAACTCAGAACTGCCTTGAATAGGTGAGGCATGAATTCTCCAAGTACATTGCTCATTTAAACATCTGGCTGTGATTCTTGCATTCTCATTTCTGATAAAATGCAAGTCAAACCCCTGCCTGATATAGTAATCTCTTAGACATTCTCTGAACCATTGTGCTGTTGAGAAGTGTTGACCAATAAATGGCTTAAATAGCTTCAAGTCTGTGCCTTCTCTGAACCACAAGTTGTCATCTTTTTCTTCATCTGAGTTTGTTGTATCAAGGTGATGTGGGTCATTATCTTCATTGCAATCTATGTACCATCCATCATCTGCCTCTGTAGGATTAGTCTGAGTTGTCTGAACTTTTGCAGCCTTGGCCAACTTCTCTTTATTCCACATTTTTCTCAATTTAGTAACCAGTTCTGCTTTTGTAGGATTCTTGTCAACTAATATGTTATCATCATCTGAATCTTCTAAGTCATCAAGGATAGTATCAGGGACCATATCTTCACCATTACTCTTACTAGAAAACCATGCTTCTTCTCCTTAGAAATCACTATCTGAGCTATCATCAAACTCCGATCTGCTTGAATCCCCAAAGACCTCTGCATCTCTATCATAACTGACACATGTTGCCTTTCTTTTCCTGAGACATTTTGTCCCTGTACTTGTGCATTCACAGGATTCTTCCTAATATGTCTCCTGAGAGATCTTTTCCCCTGTATTGTCTTCTTCCTCTGTTGCGGATTTTTTAAAGTTTTTGCTATTTGAATTGGTCCATCTTCATTGATCACTGTTGGTATAACACCACAACTGAATCTACTAAAGTCTCTAGTCACATACTCCTCCTGAGTGTAGTTAGTCCCAGCAAGTCCTATCTTAATGTTGTGCTCTGTGTAATCATCCTCACCTAGCACTGCTTCTCATTCTTTGTTCACTTTTGAGTTGGTCCTTTCCAGTGGCGATTTACAAACATTAAAGTTTATATTGTTAATAATTTCTTCCATTTCTGGATAGGGCTGTGATTCTTGATCAAGTATCTTCCCTTGGGTATTGATACTAATCCTATTAATGAGAACCTCTTTAGTGTAAATGACAATAGGTTGTTCACGTTCAGTTATGCCCACTACTAGAAAAACACCCTATAGCAACGGATTTAGCAACGGATTTTGGCCAAATTAGCAACGGACTCGGGCTTAGCAACGGATTTAGCAATGAAAATTTTCTGTTGCTATAACCCTCGTGGTTAATCTATAACAACGGATTTAGCAACGAATTTTTAACAATGGAATTAGCAACGAATCTATAGCAACAAATTTAGCAACGGATTATTACCCACAAACATTAGCAACAGTTTTAGCAATGAATTTTTTAGCAACAGATTTAGCAATGGATTTTCCGTTGCAAACCAACCAATAATTAATTAATTTTTTTTGCCTTTTTGCAACGAAATTTTCGTTGCAAAATCCGTCACAAAAGGTAATAATTCAAATTAATAAATAAAAAATTTATTTGTGGGCCTCAGAACCACCCCAACCGCACAAGCCCTAGTAGGTTCGAACCCCCACCTGGACCGAACCACACCAGCCCAAGGTGGCTCATGATATATATTGCATAATATGCGCCCAACCAACTTGGAAAGCTATGTTATTGATAATATTATGTCATTTGTTATATTTAACAACTATCAAATATTCATACACTAATTTAAATAAATAATTAAATACTTGTTATCATAGTTTAAATAAAAATATTTTTAAATATGTAATTATTTATATTAATACATATTCCATTAAAAATTTTACTAAATTATTTAATTAACTGCATATTCCAAGTTTTAGTTATAACATAAAAATCTAATGTATATCAATTTAAGTATAACTTTTTATGACATACAAAAAAAAGGATGAAAGTTTTACATAACTAATTAATTAGATTTACTTGGTTATTGAATAAAGAACTTTTATGTTATATTAAGGATTCACTTATGCATTTATAGAACAATATCTGCATTTTGAGGAACTGCTGTATTATTTAGCAATCGTAGTTGAATAACTTAATGAAGAATTATTTTATTAATATGAAACATTTATATTTGAATTTAAATATTGAAGAATTATTGTGTTATGCAACTTTTAGATATTAAATAAAAAACTTTTCTCTTAATATGAAGTATTTACATTTGAATTTCGAGCATTATATATGAATTTTAAGAAATTATTGTGCTACGCAACTGTTAGTTATTAAATAAAAAACTTTTCTTTAAATAACATTATGTAATTGTGGAACTATATATCTAACTATCCGTTAAACATATGATTATTTGTATTAAATATATATAGTCGTATATATAGAGATATTGTATTAAGCATTGTTAGCTTTATACATTTTTGTGTTTTAATTATGATGCACATCTTTTAATGATTTATAATTTATATTATACCTTATAATATATCACCAATATAAATTTTCTATCAAATAAAAATATTAAAGGCTTTTATATATGAAAGATTATACTATACAAATATTAATTCTACATAATCCCCAAACATATGATCATGTATTATATAAGTCAATGGTGGCTATATCAATAAAATGATCTAACATTATATATATATATATATATATCACTACTAGAAAAACGCCTAATAGCAACGGAAATTATTCGTTGCTATTTAGCAACGGATATAGCAACGAAAAATAAATTCATGGCAAAATTCTTTAGCAACGGAATTTTCGTTGCTAAATTCGTTGCTATATATGAAAAAAATAGCAACGGATTTTTCGTTGCTAAAATTAAATAATACAAAAAATAAATAAATTGGTATATATAGCGACGAAAATTTCGTTGCTATTAAAATAAAAACCTAATAAAAAATAATATAATATTTATAAATATTTGCAACGAAAAATCTGTTGCTAAATAGCAACTGATTTTTTTGTTGCTATATGAAAGGAAAAAAAAAAAGAAATAAATATAAAATATATTAGCAACGGAAAATCCGTTACTATAAACATATGATTAAAAAAATTAATAAAATATTTATAATTTAGCAACGGATTTTTCGTTGCTATATGGAATAAAAATATAATAAAAATAAATGAATAATAAAAAATATTAGCAACAGAAAATTCATTGCTATAAACAATTAATTAAAATATTGATAAAATATTTATAATTTAGCAACGGAAAAAATCCGTTGCTATAAATATTTAATTAAAAAATAATAGAATACTTATAATTTAGCAACGAATAAATAGTTGATTAAAAATTTAATAGAATATTTATAATTTAGCAACGAAAAATCCGTATATGTTTGGGGATCCATATATATATATATATAAGGTAAAAAAACAGTGATATTGGGACCACATTAAATTGTCAAAGTAAGGACCACATGCATAAACGTATGAAAAGCAAGAACCAGACAATCACGTGCCTCACACTATAGAGACAACAACATAAAATAGCCCAAAACCCTTTATCTTGTCTGTAGGGACCAAACCCTTGCCATGGCCTCTAATGCACGGACACTCAGAAAATTTACCCCGTGCAGTGTTAGACACGTGTCGGACACGGACACGGCTCCGACACGGCACCGACACGTGTCTGACACGGCAAAATATGTCCAAAAATTAAAAAAAAATTCCGACACGCTGGGGACACGGCGCGGACACGGCGCGGACACGTGTCCGACACGGCTTAAGAAGTGTCCGACACGGCGACACGAAAAATTAAAAAAAATATTAATTTTTAATTTATATTTCTGAGGGTATATTTTAAAAAAAAATAATAATAATATAAAATTGCTAAAAAAAGTTTAATATTAATTTAAATTCAGTTTTTTCATTATATTATTATATAAAAAATGTATTAATTTTATTTTTTAATGATTTTAATGTTGAATTGGAAATTAATATATGTTATTTAAATTTGTAATATTAAATACTTTTATAATATTTTATTTTATATAAATAAATATATATATATATAATTTATTTATTTATATATAATATAGCCGTGTTGGAGCCATGTCGTGTCCTAAATTTTTCAAAAAATTCGTGTCGCCGTGTCTGTGTCGTGTCGTATCCGTGTCGCCGTGTCCGTGTCCGTGCATCATCATGGAACCCACCATTGAACCGCAACAACATTTCCCAACAGAATAAGTCTAAAATTGCACTTTAGGAAGTCAAGAAACACAGAACCTTACAAAATTTATAGGACATTCGCAACAAAAACAGAGACCAAAGAACAATTAAAAAACCCATTAAAGGAGAGATTATAGAACTAGAAAAAATTGGAAAAATTACACTAACACATAAATTTCCTAAACATACCGTAATGTCCTAAACTTTCAGATGTTCTTGAGTTCTCGCAATCCAAGTATCACCCAATTTTACATAATCTCACAAGTAGGGTTTATGTTTAGGAGGGAAAAAATGAAAGTGAAATTGAAGGTTTCAGTTTCTCGTTTTTGAAAACTGATGAGATTAGGTTTAATTTATGAAGGGGTAAGGTTGTCTTTTCCATGCTACAAACTATTCAAAATTGCTGAAGGAGGCAGTGAGACTTTTTTTCAATAACATAAGGAGCTGTTTTGACAATTTCTGTTTCATAGGGGGGTTTTCTGCTAATTTAATATAACACATGGGATAAAATCTTATTAACTCCCTATTATGATAAATACTTCAAAGTGTAAGCCTCAAATTTGTGAAATCGGAAATTAATATTATCAAATTAAATACAATTAATTAATTAAAAAATTGGGGATTAAAAAAAGTATGAATTTAACGTGCATGCTATGCTATTCTTTATGATAAATTGTTTTTTTTTCCAATTCATATTGTTAAAGAAAATTTAACCATAAAACATGTTATTATATAACTCATATATATAACTTCTATATAAAAACTGGGAGATATAAACTTTGGCAATATATAATTGAAAATATCTCATTATCAAATTTTATAATGTGAATTAATTTGTTGTTTTTTAATTCGTTACTCATCTCTCATTATAATAAATATTTTTATTTGTAGACTTTAAATTGGAAAGATTGACAATTTATATTATCAAATTTAAATATAATTAATTAATATAGTAATATTAAAAGAATATTTACCGAACAATTTATAGATTTTTTATAAATTGCAGGAGTTTTAATTGTACTTTACGAAAAGTACTATTTTAAGTCAATAATTACTTTTTTTAATATTTCTAAATTAATAATTTGTAATATGCATTACATAATTATTTTTAATTAAAAATTATAAATATAATTATTATGAGAGTATGTCAGACAATCAATAAATTTTAAAAAAAATCAAAAACACAACTTTTATTTTTACAATATATATATAACATTATAATATTATATCGATTAATAATACTGAAATCTCTAATATTTAATTATTGAAGAAAAAACACCCTGAACAAAATCCAATACAATCCAACACCACCCGCGGGCTATGATGCACGGACACGGACACGGCGACACGGACACGACACGACACGGATACGGCGACACAGATTTTTTCTTGAATTTCCCACGTAAGGAGTGTCGGACACGGTGTCGGACACGAGTGTCCGACACGACACGGCATGACACGACACGGCAAAATGATATTTTTAGAAGTGTCCGTGCATCATAGCCCGCGGGACTATATATCAAAGTAAATAAATTTATATGGTATTTTAATTAACTCGTTCATTCCTATCAAATAAACACTCCTTAAGGGAGAGGGGGACTGGGGTGTTTCCCATACTCCCATGTATAAACTGGAAACATTCACTTTGTCAAACCCATGCTAAAATCCCACAATTTTCTTGCCAAATCTTTATCTTGAGCCATATCACTTGGTTTGGCCAAATTGTTGTCTGAAAAATATTCGCCACTTATCCCCTTCACATGTGGATGCAGCGCCACATAACAGGTGGTTGAGGCCCCCTTCACATAATTGCACCAAATACAAAATTAATAAAGACAAAAGATGAGAAAGAAAGTTAGAAAAGTCTCCGTCATACGACATGAATATGTACCAATGGTTTACTGTAAAAAGCTGTGCTTTTTATGAGAATTTTGAGTATCTTAAAGTAGTTAAAGTAGGCAAATAGGCATATACATATATACATATATATTTGTAGGAGTAACCAGAAATACCGTGTTCGAATCTTTAGATATGTATATATCTTTGGTAAGAAAAATTTTACAACTAAGTGGTTTGTCTTGAATCAATAATTGGTTATATATATATATATATATATATGATGAATGTAGAACATACTTGTTGAATACTTTTACACCCCAATCCATTTTTTGCCATGATACGCTCAACACCTGCATCAAAGGAAGAATCAACTAAGTGATATATGTGGTTTTTTTTTTCAAACCTTCGGTGTATTATGATAAATTCTATGGTAAAACAAAAACAGAAGAAAATTCATACACATTCTATAAATTTTAAAACATGCAAGGAAAATCCTTGGATGTCTCAGGCGTGTTGACCATAAAAACACATGCAATTTAAAAGGTAAAAAATACTTTTTGGCCAAATTTTCTACTTCATGAGATTTTTAATGAGTTTTTATCTAATATGCACGATGACATACACAACAATGCATACACAATTATTTTTAGATTTACAGTGTAATAAGCGACATCATGCCACACATGTTCTTATACAATTACCACATGGTAGACATCCGATACAACATAATACAACATATGTTCATATGTTTAGAAGTTCATGTATCTACATAAGTTTATTAATCAAATGAATTTGTATGCACATCAATTGGGCATTAGGTGTGTTTAATGATCCCAATCATTAGCCTAAGTTTCTAGCTCCTGTCTCTATATACGGACTATATCACTAGCTGAGGATGTTGAATTACCTTCAGGGCCACCAAGATAACGGAAAACATTGGTCGGGATTACTCCAGGATGAAGAGAATTTGCAGTTATATTTTCACCATCTTCCTGTTCAAAAGAATTTAAAAGGGAAAAAAAAAAGTATATTATAGTTTGTTCTCAAGCCCTTGTACATCCAATTCTAAGATGTGCAGTTGCAGTAGGCATAGTGATACGGACACGAAACAAATATAATCATACAATTTTTTTAAAAAATTTTAATATAAGAAGTGTCTAGTACGATATTCAACGAGTATCCGATAAATACGATAAAATAATATTCTTATAATTAAATGTCACGCACGTTTGGAAATCCAGTCTATACAATTAAATTTTGTACTGAAGTAATAACCTTTAAACGTCTTGCCAATTCATTAGAGTGCAGTATATTACAAAGTTTGGATTGACCGTAGGCCGAAGACAATCCCTCGTACCTGCAAACAAAGAGGTGAAATTACATATTTAGAATCCTTCATCCTTCATAAGTGTAAACATCTAGAAATGGACAAATTAAGACACCAATATTGAAAACGAATTTGTTTCATCATATCCCCAATGTCATAACTACCCACTATGCATGAACACCAGGATATTAATATGAGTCATATGACAAGACATGCATGGGCGGAGCTAGGGGGGGGCATGGGGGGGCGGCCGCCCCCCCTAATTTTTTTTTTTTTTTAAAGTTTGTATATATATTTTGAAATTTTTATATTTTCGCCCCCCCAAAATTAAAATTTCGCCCCCTTAATTTTGTATATTTTAATTTTCGCCCCCCCTTATCTTAAATCCTGGCTCCGTCTCTGAAGACATGAACACTTAGGCCCATATATTTTCTTCTGTCGGGATTAGTTGGGATCCTGAAAAGTTCAATAATGAGAGAGAGAAATCTGGGGGATCCTTGAATTTGGAATTTGCCCACACCCCCAGATATTGACTTATACAACATTAAAAAATAAATAAATAATACAAATTTACCAATTTACCATTATTTAATGAAGGAAACACAATTACTATAAAATTTGAGGGGAAATTTTAAGATTTTGTCATAATAATACATGAAATTTTGACTGCAAATTACTGTATCTATACTATTATATTAAGTGAGAAGACAGATAAAAACCGTTTGGTGTCTTGGACTCTTCTCTTTTCTGCCTCCATCATTCTTAAACTTTTTTCTTTCCTACCACTATTTTGTCTTTAAAACTCTTTATTTATTTATTTATTTATTTTACTATGACACCTATTATTTCCAAGCTTTCTTTTCTCTCACATCTCAATATTTTTTTCTTTTTATATATTCGACGGTTAAAATTTTTTAAAGGGGTTAAATGTAATACATTTCAAAGGTTAGAGGGGTAAATGTTAAAAATCAAAGCATAGGGGAAAAAGTGCAAATCCCCCAAAGGACGGGGGCGACTGGGATTAACCTTTTTACTAATATGATATTATCAAATTAATTTATCATAATTTAGTAATTATTTAATTTTTATTAATAAAAAATAATAATTTTTATTAATAAAAATAATTTAATTTTACAAATAATATTTTGTTTTTTGGCACACAAATCGGGTGTACATAATTACTAGTTTAAAATTATCAAAGGTACCCCTTTTCATCATTGAGTTTGTCAAAGCGGATTCCTTCTTCATATAGCGCAATATGCCCCTTTGATGAAACATTGACAATTCGACCCTCCCTTTTCGTCGAACGAGCAGTTTCCTTCATCATGTCCAATAACAAATTTGTCAAAAGAAAATGACCTGCAACGTGAAGGAGTTAGAATTTTCATCGAAAAATGAAGAGCAGCAGCTCGAAAATTACATAAAATTAAAATTTTGCACGTACACACACACATATATACAAAATTATTTCTATATATATAATTTGGCTACAAAATTAAAATACCTAAGTGGTTCGTGGCAAACTGTAACTCTATGTTGTCTTTCGACAGCATGAATGGAGCTCCATATATCCCTGCGTTATTACTGAAAGTGGACAAGGCAAATTTCATCTCTTAGTAAAATAGATTTAAATATTAGCAAGCATGGCTTTTCCTCAATCACACTGATCTCCCCTATAACTAGGCATCTGATAAGATAGAGATTTCCCCCTTTTGACCATCGAAACTCAATTAAAAGTGGAATTATATCTCTCGGGATGTAGCTTAGCACCGGTTCCACGTTATTTCAGTATTCGAGTTCAGGGTTAAGCAACTGTGTATACTCTATTGAGGATTTTCATTTAGTATTATATAGTTATAGGTGAGGATGGTGTAATTATTTCTAAACTTGTATAACTTTACGTTTCTGCATTACGTACATCAAGATGTTGAGGGAACGATGCGAAGAGATGAAGTCTGATGCAAATTTTCTGACGGATGCCATCGAACTGAGATCTAACTCCATAACATCAAGTTTAGCTGAAGGAATCTCTTTAGTTATGGCTGCTTTAACTTCATCGCCAGAATTCACATTCCTAACTGCCATTACAACATGGACTCCACGAAGAGCAAAAACACGAGTGGTTTCTATACCAATCCCACTTGATGCACCTGTAAAATTTTTTAAAGGAAAATAATTATAGAAGATTAAAAATTATGGTATGTATTACTAAATAGGAACCGTCAGATTTTATCAAAATTAGTGAAGCAACTACCTCCAAAAAACTTACGTTAAATCTAGAATTATGCAAATTTCACTGTGCGAGTGGTTTGATGATCCTAATTACGCCAATATCTTAATAGAAAATATGTAATTGCAAAAAATGTTCACTAGAAAGATGAAAAAGATCATAAAAAGAAAAAAAAAAAAATCAACCAAAAGCTAACCATCTAATGAGCTTGATGAAGAACAAGCTCTAATAAAAAGTATCCGTATTTGTACAGTATTTCATATTTTGGACCTGTAACAATGGCAGTGAGCCCGGAGCCATCAATTCCAGCAGTAACTTCCTCAGCAGTCGACGACGAAGAAAACCCTGAAGCCATCGTTGTTTGCCCTTCCCCTCTCTCTCTCTGATTTCTCTCTCTCAAAATACTCTGTGTGTAATTTTGTGTTTCTGTACCACAAATATATAACGATGGCCGAAAACGAGTGGGACAATATTATATTAATAGTCAAATGATCTCTCTCTCTCTCTCTCTCTCTCTCTGAAAAGTCTTTCCTGAATCTCGTGTTTCAGCACCAAAGTTCAAAATTAGGATGAATCGCAAAATTGGTATATCAATTACCTCAATTTAATATTTTTATTATATTAAATTTTTCCATGACAAAATAACCTACAAGTACCCAAAATATGTAAAAAAAAAAAAAAATCAATTTTCACTGGAATTACCCAAACCGGCCCATTTGCACGCGTGGCTCTCTGGCTTCTGCTATTTCTTCACTTGGCCAAATTCACACATCAAATATCATTTTCCAAATGGAAATGTAAGTAAGAAATAATTATATATATATATATATACACATCAAATATCATTTTCCAAATGGAAATGTAAGTAAGAAATAATTATATATATATATATATATATATATATATATATATATATATATATATAAAATATTATATCATATTTATATAAAAATATATAAAATGAAAAACTTAAATATATGTATAATATGCATATATTTGTTAACATTGAATTTAAATAAATAATTACATATATGTAGATAAATTTTATATTTATTTAACAAATACATAATATAAAAAACTTAAAGTAATATATTTTATAATATTTAATTATTTTCGTACACACGCATGTATATATTTTAATATTGAATTAATTAAAAAAATCTAAAATAAAAATTTAAAATTTAAAATATAAATACAGTTAAAATGAAAAGAAATTTTATAAATAATTTTTAGCTTTGATTATCAATATTTTAGATTTAAAACAAAATTCTTTTCACTATATTATTATAGTACGTATACATATTTTTTCTTAACATTACACAATAACCAAGGAAAAATATAATTTATAAAAAATACTAAAATACTTTAATTTATGTATTTTTAAAAAATAAAATTTAAAATAAAATCAAAATAAAAAAGATTATTAATAACCACCTCTCCCTCAAAAATAAAAAGATAAAAAAAAAGGATAGTTACATACAGGTCCCTGAGATTAGACCTAATTACAAGTCGGTCCCTATTCTTTTAAATATTACACTGTAGTCCCTAAGCCTTGTTAATTTGTTTTTAACGACGATTTTGTTTGTTTGGTCATACATTATATGTAACACCTAAAAAACCTTTAGGGACGTAGTTGTACTTTTACAAAATTTGTTAATGGACCTCACACAAAACAGGAAATATAGGGACTACAGTGTAATATATAAAAGAATAGGACCGCCTTGTAATTAGGTCTAACCTCAGGAGTGGTGGATGTAATTTGCAAAAAAAAAAAAAAAAATCACCTCTAAGCCCTACCCACATAGCCATAACCTAGGTTATGTTAATAAGCAAACTTGAGATTTCTGTAATCCTGTGATTGGGGTATAATTATTCTCTTTTCTTTCTTAACCTAGTTGTGTATTGTATTTATTCAATGTACATATGGTGTATCTTTTTCATACAAGCTAATACAAAAATACAATCTTTTTCTCCCAATTATGTCGTCTACTATAGAAAACATGGTATCAGAGCGGAATCCGATCAACCAGTGATCCGGCTTTCTTGCTCATCATGTACCTCATACTTTCCCAGCCATGGACGAAGATAGTGGCAGCAACACCCACTTCGGCATGGCCAAGGAATCACAGCTCGATTCCTTGGCCAGCCAGCTAGCCAGCATATTCCAGAATCTGCAACCCCAAACAGAACAGAGTCAGACTCACACACACACAAACTGTATCAGTTAGCGTCAAATTGAGCCAATTCAACTACTCCCTTTGGGCACGATTAATGAAATTAGCGATGGGAGGAAGAGGGAAATTAACACTACTAGAAATATGTCATATAACAACGGAAATTTAGCAACAGAAATTATTCGTTGCTATTTAGCAACGAATATAGCAACGAAAAAAAAAATTTCGTGGCAAAATGCGTTAGCAATGGAATTTTCATTGCTAAATCCGTTGCTATATATGAAAAAAATAGCAACGGATTTTTCGCTGCTAAAATTAATTAATAAAAAAATAATTAAATTGGTATATATAGCAACGAAAAATTCGTTGCTATTTATATTTTATATTTATTTCTTTTTTTCCCTTTCATATAGCAACGAAAATTCCGTTGCTATTAAAATAAAAACCTAATAAAAAATAATTTAATATTTATAAATATTTGCAGCGAAAAATCCGTTTCTATTTTAGCAACAAATTTTTCGTTGCTATATGAAAGGGAAAAAAAGAAATAAATATAAATAAATATAAAATATAAATAGCAAAGAATTTTTCGTTGCTATATGAAAGAAAAAAATAAAAATAAATAAATATAAAAAATATTAGCAACGGAAAATCCGTTGCTATAAACATATGATTAAAAAAATTAATAAAATATTTATAATTTAGCAACGGATTTTTTGTTGATATATGGAATAAAAATATAATGAAAATAAATGAATAATATTTTCCGTTGCTATAAACAATTGATTAAAATATTGATAAACTATTTATAGTTTAGCAACAGAAAATCCATTGCTATAAATATTTAATTAAAAAATAATAGAATACTTATAATTTAGCAACGAAAAATTCGTTGCTATAAATAGTTGATTAAAAATTTAATAGAATATTTATAATTTAGCAACGAAAAATCCGTTGCTATTTAGATTGTAATTTCTTTATTTTGACCAAAAAATATATTAAAATATTTTGTTTATATGGTTTAATATATATACATATAATTTTTTAAACTTTCATCATTATTTTTTCAAGCTCTCTCTCTCACACACACACACATCTATATATATATATATATATATAGCGTTAGATCATTTTATGGATATAGCCACCATTGAGTACTTATATAATACATGATCATATGTTTGGGGATTATGTAGAATTAATATTTGTATAATATAATCTTTCATATATAAAAGCCTTTAGTATTTTTATTTGATAGAAAATTTATAATATTGGTGATCGATATATTATAAGGTATAATATAAATTATAAATCATTAAAAGATGTGCATCATAATTAAAATACAAAAGTGTATAAAAGCTAACAATGCTTAATATAATATCTCTATATATATTATTATATATATATTTAATACAAATAATCATATATTTAACGGATAGTTAGATATATAGTTCCACAATTACATAATGTTATTTAAAAAAAAGTTTTTTATTTAATAACTAACAGTTGCGTAGCACAATAATTTCTTAAAATTCATATATAATGCTCGAAATTCAAATGTAAATACTTCATATTAAGAGAAAAGTTTTTTATTTAATATCTAAAAGTTGCATAACACAATAATTCTGTAATATTTAGATATAGTTCTACAAAGTTAAATATAAGTACTTTATATTAAAAGAGGGAAAATTGCAAAATCGGGATACCAACTGACCCCATTTTGCACTTTGAGTACAGTTCATTTTCCGGTGGCAAAAAAAACCCTATATCTCTAAAAATTGGCAATTTTGGGTCAATTTTCACCTGAAAGCACCTGATCCTACCGGAAATCCGACCCGCTATCCTACATGGCAATAAAATACCACTTCACGTGTGTAATCTACGGACGTGTCAAAACTGCCATAGCCACATCATTATAAGATTGTTTATGTGACATTAGTCCCTTAAAATTAAACATAATATTTAATCCAAATAAACAACCTTTAAATAATTCAAATAAGCAACTTTTAAAATATAATTTTATGTATATAATTAAGAATTAATAGATTTAAAAACTATAATTTTATTTATGTTGTGTATAATATATATTTGTATTTTGAGGAAAATAAAATATATTTTTAAGAATTTTATTCATACAAATTATACTTTATTTTAGGTACTATACTAATGAAATCAAATTAATATCAAAACTATAAAAAAAAAAAAAAAAAAAAGGGAAAAGAACCAATCCAGCCCCAGTCCCAGCCCGCGACCCGCCGCAGGAGAAGATGAAACGCAGAACGACATTCGAAATTGGGGATTTCTCCTTTTTTTTTATCGAATTCCATGTATGAGTTGTGCTCCTTTTCCTGCGAGCTCTTCCGACGACCATGAATCGCCATTGTTGCCCACCAGCCACAAAGCTTCCCCCGCCAGATCCACCCAAGTTCAACACCACCAAGACAACTACCATAAAATCGACTCAACACCACCACCAAATCCGCCGCGCCACCCACCACCGAGACAACCACCATCAAATCGACTCAACACCACCACCAAATCCGTCGTGCCATCCACCACCACCAAATCCATCGCGCCACCCACCACCGAGACAACCACCATCAAATCGACTCAACACCACGACCAAATCCGCCGCGCCACCCACTACCGCCGTTTGGAGAGAGAGAGAGAGAGAATCGATGGAGAGAGCATGGAGGGAGAAACCGACAGAGAATCTGCCGCCACCGTGGTCTTGACCACCACCCACTTGCAAAGTCCAAACTTCATCCTCAGGTCCAGATCTAACATATAATTTTTTTTTTCTTTTTTTGTTTTGTGTTTTTCCCTTCCTTTAGCTTTCAATTTTTAAATTGTTTATTAGAAATTAGAATGATAAAGCTATTTTTCATAGCAAATTAGATTTTGAAGGCTTCCCAATTGATAATTAATGAATATTGGGTAATTGGTTGTAACCGTCTTTAAATATTTGTAGTAATGATGAACATTCAAATCCACCATCTTGAACAGACAGATATTCAATTTATTTATTTTTTTTTGGTTATTTTTTACTATGTTAGTAATATATATATATATATATATATATTATTTTTGTATTATGTTAGTATAATATATGAAATAATTAGATATTAAAGTAATATAAATTATTGTACTTAAATTAAGTATTTAAGGTTCTAATTAATTCTCCCTCCCACTCATGTTTTTGACAGATTTGATTTTTTATTTTAAAAATAAATAAAGTTTAATTGCCACATGGATAGTGTTTTGTGACATGTATATGGTGGTTTCGCCACATCAGATAAATTCACACGTAAGGCATTTTTGAGTGATCACGTGAGGCACAAGACCTGTTTTTCCGGCGGCCAATAGTGATTTCCGGTGAAAATTGACCCAAAATTGCCAATTTTTAGAGATATAGGGCTTTTTTTTGCCACCGGAAAATGAACTGTCCTCAAAGTGCAAAATGGGGTCAGTTGGTATCCCGATTTTGCAATTTTCCCTATTAAAAGAAAAATTCTTCATTTAACATCTAACGACTGCATAACACAATAATTCTTCAATATTTAGATATAATTCTACAAATTCAAATATAAATGTTTCATATTAATAAAATAATTCTTCATTAAGTTATTCAACTATGATGTCTAAATAATACAATGGTTCCTCAAAATGCAGATATTGTGCTATAAATGTATAAGTGAATACTTCATATAACATAAAAGTTCTTTATTCAACAACCAACTAATTAAATCTAATTATTTAGTTATGTAAAAATTTCATCCTTTTTTTTGTATGTCATAAAAAGTTACACTTAAATTGATATACATTAGATTTTTATGTCATAACTAAAAATTGGAATATGTAGTTAATTAAATAATTAAGCAGTAAAATTTTAATGGAATATGTATTAATATAAATAATTACATATTTAAAAATATTTTTATTTAAACTATGATAACAATTATTTAATTATTTATTTAAATTAGTGTATGAATATTTGATAGTTGTTAAATATAACAAATGACATAATATTATCAATAACATAGCTTTCCAAGTTGGTTGGGCGCATATTATGCAATATATATCATGAGCCACCTTGGGCTGGTGTAGTTCGGTCCGGGTGGGGGTTCGAACCTACTAGGGCTGGTGCAGTTGGGGGTGGTTCTGGGGCCCACAAATAAATTTTTTATTTATTAATTTGAATTATTACCTTTTGTGACGGATTTTGCAACGAAAATTCCTTTGCAAAAAGGCAAAAAAATTAATTAATTATTGGTTGGTTTGCAACGGAAAATCCGTTGCTAAATTTGTTGCTAAAAAATTCGTTGCTAAAACCGTTGCTAGTGTTTGTGGGTAATAATCCGTTGCTAAATCCATTACTATAGATTCGTTGCAAATTCCGTTGCTAATATCCGTTACAAAAAATTCGTTGCTATAGATTAGCCACGAGGGTTATAGCAACGGAAAATTTTCGTTGCTAAATTCGTTGCTAAGCCCGAATCCGTTGCTAATCTGGCCAAAATCTGTTGCTAAATCCGTTGCTATAGGGCTTTTTTCTAGTAGTGTAAGTCACATCAAACGAATTCCCAAACCTCCATCACTGGAACACCCAAGCTGGAGCAGAGCGATCTCATAGTCTGCTCATGGCTTCTAGAGAATATGGAACTCGAACTCATCACCTATTAAGCCAAGTATCCTTCAACAAAGGTATTGTTGAACAGGTTACAAGCCACCCACAGACAATGAGGCGATGGCTTATAGATCTACGACCTGACCACGTGAGCCAACAATCTGAAAGAGGGGTCCGATTCCATTGAACAGTATGATAGCAACATTCAACGGATATGGAGATAGATCGATATGAGATAGCCTAACCCGATAGTGAATGAAAAAGATATTGCTACCTTCAACATCGAGGTTTGAAACCCGACTATTTCAATTCTTAGCCGAAGTTGATGATAAATTCGACGCCGATAGGAGAGACCTCCTCAAAGAAAGCCCACTTCCCTCAGTAGAAAAGGCGTATGTTATAATCTGGCGAAAAGGGACCCGACGCGGCATCATGGGGGTTGAGAACGACGACCCATCATCGGCAGGTGCCTCAGGAATTGGGGTTGGGTTAATCGCCCAGGTCCCATCAAAGCTAAAGAGAGAGGCATTGCAAGGGTCCGCCACCCGGTTCCGGTCAAGTGCACCGAAGAAGGCACCGGCGCCATCATCCCGGAATGGTTGTGGGACCAGGGCTATGGTCAAGTGCAGTAAATGCAAAAGAACAGGGCATAGCAGAGAAGATTGCTATGAAATCATAAGGTTTCCAGACGGGTGGCGAAGTCAGCGGCGAGAGAGTGCTGGACAAGGCGCAGCCGCGTTGACTGACGACGGTGACATCGGAGAGGAGAACAGGGAAACCGATAGTGAGAAGGAAAGTTTTGCCTTAGCAGTGGCGGCGGACAAGGAAGGCAAGAAGGGAAAAGTTTCGTTAGGTATAAAATGGGGGAATGGGAATTATCTCTTTTACCCCACCACCTCACCTTTTTCTCATTCTTTTAATTCAGTCCCTCAATTTTGCAATTGTGATAAATTGATCTCCCTAACCAAGAAAATTCAGCATACACCCTGGTTTAGGTATCAAAGACTCCATACCGGATGGCTCCAGCAGAGTTGAAAGAATCGAAGGTTCAGCTTGAGGCACTGTTGGAAGTTGGGTATATTAGGCCAAGTTCTTCGCCTTGGGGTACACCAGTTTTATTTGTAAAGAAAAAGGACGGAACTTTGAGGATGTGCATTGATTAACGGGAGCTGAACCGGATAACTATTAAGAATAAGTATCCTCTCCCACACATCGAGGAATTATTTGATATACTTCAGGGTTCCAAAGTTTATTCAAAACTGGATTTAAGACAGGTGTACTACCAGCTGCGAATTCGAGCAGAGGACATTCCAAAGACGGGATTTAATACTCGGTACGGGTATTATGAGTTCTTGGTTATGCCATTCGGATTAACTAATGCCCCTGCAGCTTTCATGGACATGATGCACCGAATTTTCAGGCCTTTCCTCGATAAATTTGTGGTAATCTTTATTGATGATATTTTGGTATTTTCAAAATCTGACGAGGAACATGCAAGACACCTCAGGCTTGTGTTACAGACTCTTAAAGAACATCAGTTGTTTGCAAAGTTCAGTAAATATGAGTTTTGGATTGATCGGGTATCTTTCTTGGGTCACGTGATTTCAGGCAAAGGTTTGAAAGTCGATCCCTTGAAAATTGAGGCCGTGTTTAAATGGAAGAAACTAAAGAATACCTCGGAAGTTAGAAGTTTCTTGGGATTGGCCGGATATTATAGAAGGTTTGTTCAGGATTTTTCCAAGATCGCTGCACCGTTAACCCGACTGACGAAGAAAGATGTCAAGTTTGTTTGGAATGAAAAGTGGGATAAAAGTCTTAACTTCTTGAAAGAAAACGTTTACGGGACGCACGAGCAGGAGGCTCATCATATCGGTAAGGAAAACGTTTACGGGACGCACGAGCAGGAGGCTCAGGCTGGCGGTCTGCTCGATGAGCAGGAGGGGGATGCCCCCAAGAGGATCTACCCCCTGCCTGGTGATAGCCTACAGCAGCAGCAGAGCGTGGCTTGCGACGCCTGCGTAGAGGTGTGCGTCTCTCTGGGGAATTCTCTTCAGCTTGAGCAGGAGGAGCCCGACGGTTCACGCTATATTATCTCATTATTTCGTCTGCGCAACAAGAAGAAAGCCAGATTTCAGGAAGAAAGCAGGAGGCGTATGATGCAAGTTATCACATAAAGCAGACAAGATCACATAAAAAATAAAAAAAAATAAAAAATAATGGAACAAACAACACTACAAAATCAGCAAGGTACCGAGTGGCCTCGGGAGAGCCACGTGCTGGGGGATCAGACAGAAGTGTGAAAGGAGCGGGGCAGAACAAAGCTCAATGGTCGGGCACAGGTATTGTTGCAGCATTTTCTTGCGGTCCGCAGAGTCCTGAGGGATATCTGTCTTCTGAGTCTGGGATACCCGGGAAGAACGGGATCGCCAGGTGGTGTATAGGCGTCTCCCCCATCCTTCAGCTGAAGGGCGTACAAAGAAATATAAAGTATCCCAGCACCTCGGGGACTCGGGCACCTGTAAGAAAGCGGGACTTCCTCTGGGGGTGATGTAGATGAACCCGTACTTGTTCACCCGTATGTAGAAGTTGACACGGAAATCGAACGCCCGAGCAGGTTCCCTCAGATACCCCGTAAGCACGGTATAAGCAAGCAACAAAGACACAGCATTGGGGCATAACTGACCTAAGTGCAAGCGAAGACTCGCAGACACTCTAGCCAAAAATGGGGCCATAGGAAAGCGCATCCCTGCCTCAGCCTGCGCGGCAAAGAAGCAAGCTGATCCAGCAGGGGGAGTATTAGGCCTATCACTGGGACCTGGAAGTAAGGCTTCCCAACCTGCAAGAAGGTTCATCCTAGCAACAACCTCCTGCAGCTCACCCTCAGTCATATCAGAAGGCTCGTAGTCATACTCTGATCCATCTCCCGGATCCAAATCCGCACGGTCATCAGGGTCAATCTCAACATCACCAAGAAGATCTGCTGGAGGATCAGCTAGCAGGTCATGAAAACCGCCAGCAGCTGCCGGATCAGCTGGCAGGTCACGAAAACCACCAGTAGCTGTCGGATCAACGGATGGTTTAGGAGAGTCATTAGCGGTTACCGAATCAGCAAGGGAATCAGGAACAACATCTGAGGGACCAGGAGGGCCCATGAGCAGAAGGGGTGCTGAACAGGCTATAGGATACTCACTTATCCTTTCATCTTCGAAGTCCATATGTGAAGGCCCTGTAATTCCCCCAGCAGCAGGGATGAAAAAGAAAAAAAAAATACAAGCAAGGAAACAAGACAGAAGGAAAGAGCATGTCATACACGTGGCAAACAGCAACCTCCCTCAACACACGCTCAACAACAGCAAGGAAATAAGTAAATGGCAAGGGGATACAAGTGTAATTTTCCAAAATAAGACAAAGAGAAGGACATAGTTTTCCTGACAACAACCCAACAAAGTAGTATCAGAAAAGCCATTTTCAATACACTTTTATTACAAAGAGTCAAGGTATTCCAATGTTCAATACAGGAAAAAGACAATCAGCTGTCTTTATTACAATCAACTCAGCAAACTCAACAAGTACGCAAAATACAAAGGAAAAATTACAATCTTCACCTTCAAAAATCTGGGATATGTCATGAGCATACGAATCCCACCAATTCAGTGATGAGTAACAGCAACAACATGCCAACAAAGCAACAACAATTCATAATATCAGTTATTTTTCCCCAACAAGAGATATCCCTAACAATTATCAGCAAATCCAACCTATCCCGAGGCACAAAAACCACAAGATGCTTACCAAAGCAGAAGCTCTCTTCAACGGAGGTGGCAATGAATGGAACGACAGTCAATGGACCAAATCTCGGCCCAGATCTGCAAACATCAAACAATTCTTTCAACTAATCTTAAAGAAGGGCGGAGGAAAACAAAATCGAGCGAAGCCCTGAGAGGACCCGCCGGAGCAGTAGCGGAATGCCGGTGATCACGGCTGCACGGGAGAGTTGCTCCCAGGGAAGATGATCTCCCACCCCCCAAGAGACACTGCTAATGGTTGTCGATGGAGAGCTAGCGGAAGCCGGGACGAGCCTCACTCTCCAGATCCGAAATTTGGGGACGAAAAAAAAAAAAAAAGGGGGATGAAGGGGAGGAAAGCTCGTGGGCGTTACCTGTGAGGCAGAGTCCGACGCGCAGAAGAGGGTGGCGAGTGGCGGCGCTTCAACGGAAAAAAAAAAAAAAGGAGGGGGGGGGGGGGGGGAGGGGGAGGAAGCCACTTAGAAACGATTACGATTTCACAAAGAAATCAAGAAAGAGAAAGAAATAAAAAAGAAAAGTGGGCGGAGCCCTTACCTGCGCAGGCGGAGGACGGCGGCGCGACGGGACGGCTGCTCGCGGAGGTGAGCTGGCGGACAAGCAGCGGCGAGACAAGCCCACATATGCAAAGAAGGGAAGAGCATCAGCTCCTCTTGTCCAAAAGAGAAAAAAAATGGAGAAAAAGGGGAGGGAAGCGCCACTGCTGAGCCACGGCGGCAGCGCGTTGGTGAGGTGGTGCTGGCGCAACTCCCGGACGGCAACGAGACAGCAGCAACACCGGAGATGGGGCAGAGAGGAGCAAGAGTTTCACTTCCTCACCAGATGGAAGAAGAAGACGCCTGATGTTGCTCACCTCGGTAGATGAGCAGAAGAAAACAATGAGGAAGTGTTTTTGAATTAAGCCAATCCAAGAGACCTTATTTGACTAGAATTCTTCAAATCCCGGTGACATCTTTTCCTTCTCATATTTTATTTCTCGTCATGAAGTTACTTATCGTATGATGAAGCTTGATTTAATTGATAAGCATGGGAGTTACTTAGATGATCTTAAGTTATCTAATTGAGGTGGATAAATTATTTTAACAGATATCCTAACGCATGAGAATTAGTCCTGATAATTTTTAATAATTGTCTATGTTGCGTTGAGTTTTGGGGGTCTATTTTGTTTGATTTGTTGGTTCATCTCAGAAATATGGAATAATCTTACTCGTGGTTTAAGATATGATCATATCTTGAAAAGTATTATGCGTGGAGAAAATATGTTGCAGGAACGTATTCCTGCCAAACTTTGGAGACGAAGAAAGAATATTCATAATTAAGCTGGCGGGAAAGAAGAGCAGAGGGGAGTTGAACGAGCAGGAAAGAAAAGCTGGAAGAGGCATCGCAAGCAGAAAGAAAGAGCAAGGAGAGGCATGGCAAGCAGAAGGGAGACGCAGGAAGGAAAAGCTGAAATGAGCTATATGCTGAAGGGATAAAGATACTAAGCAGAAAGTAAGGAGGATTCCAAGAAGCAGAATGTTGAGCCAATTACAAGAGGCAGAATCTCAAGTATACCTTGGGTGCGGGACGCAACGGTTGCACTCTTTTTACTCGCTAGGGTTTTGTCCCACGTGGTTTTCCCGAGTGAGGTTTTTAACGAGGCAATCACCTTACCCAGGAAGGGAGACCAATTGGTTTAACACGGCCAACCGCCAGCCAGAGTTGTTCTCCGAAATTCACTACTCTCACAATCGTCCACACTGTTCGACTGTAAGAGTAGGGGGGAGTGATGATGTGGACATAATTTTCACATTATTTAATTAAGAAATATGAGATATTATCATTATTTATTTGGGATAGAAAGAAGAAGAAGTTGAGAAGATATTGGGAGAAGAAGTCAGCAGTTACGTGGTTTCAAATTTGAGAACGTGCCAAGACTTTAGGAGGAGAGAGAAAAGAGGGGAGGCTAGATACATTGAACGTACTTTTGATGGAAGAATCTCTTTGCAGTCTCATATATATTTTATGATTATTCTTTTTCTGGATCATCATTTTTTTCTCTGTAATTGCCATTGTTATTCTCATATAGAGATTACGCTATTCAGAACTCCATTGTACTCAGAAAACATTAGTCCCAGAAGACAGAAGATTACTAACAATTTCATATTCCTTTTTAATTCATAGTTATTTCCAGTTCTCATTAAATTCAGTGTTTCTTTTCTAATTATTTTTATTTTGCAGCTTGATTAAATCTCAATTTCCCATACAAATTGTGATTGGTATTTCATCAATTTTTGGCAAATATCATTATGTTAAGGTTTAGACTCATTTAATAATTATTTAATTTTTATTAATATAAAAAAATTAATTTTTATATATTTTAATAGTAATATATATTTTTTTTTAACATGAATTGAGTATGCATAATTACTAGCATATATATATATATATATATATATGTGTATGTGATTTTAGATTTGTGATTTTAATTAGGAATAGGATTGTAATGATCCCTGACCTCAAATTTTAGAGTACAAGGTAAAATTAAAAACGACCTGTAACTTACAAATTTTTTCGACCGTATTGATAAATAATTTTGAATCGCCACTATTTACCATAACATATTGTTTTCGAGTCCAATATCTTTTACATGATAAATCTAATACAAAACCAATATCATCATATATCCGTGTTGCAGTATTTTTTATTCATACCTCGGAAATGATCGGAACACCCTCTTTGACAATCCCTTCTTATTCCAACGTTAGAATTTTCTTCTTTCCCACTGCACATATAAAACCAATGTGAATGGGTTGGCTTGCACGGTAGTCACTGAGTTAGTTACTTTATTTGTCTATAATATTATAGCCTCGGCAAACGCAGTTTGTCCTATAACTTGACTTTGTCCATAATATTTATATTGAAATCGGTAGTATGAAAAGTTTCTTACTATTTCCATTTAGTTTATGAATTAATATTTTATCCTTAAATGCAATAGTGACATGAAGAGTAATATTCTCCTAAAAACTGTTAATCAATGGAGTTTTTTGACTTCCATATATAATTGTACATTTTTGACTAAGCTATAAAAGCGTGATCACGGATGGCTATATATTATTATACGTACACAACTTGCTTAAAATCAAAACAATAGTTCAGACGAACAAATGGAAAAAACAGCCAAAACATTAGATACTATAGAGTAATTAAGACTTGACTCGTAGTATTTTGAAATTAAGTTTCCTCTTTCTTCCCCTCAATATTCTTCTAGGTTCTTCAATTTTCACCCGCTCACCAGCACCTTTCTTGTTAGGGATGGAACCAAATTTAATATAAGAGAAACAAAAATTGAAATATTAAAAATAGAGGGAACAAAATTTTTAATTTGAGAGACGACATAATAGATATTTTAAAATATATATATAAAAATAATTTTTTTTCCAAAATTTAGAAAGAGGAGGATCAACAAAATAAATAAATAAATAAATTAGTGCAACCCAAACATGCGTGGACAAACAACTAGTCAGATTTGACGACTTGTTACCTATTCAGAGAATATCGACAAATGACTAACGACGAGTACGATCCAAAATTTCGTATCTCATGCCTAACTTGTAAAACTCATCCGAACACCCAAGCTCAAAGTTTCAATGATACGGCTTGTTTTTACTAATCAATTTAAGGCGTGTAGCACCCCAAGAGGTAGACATCACATCCCGCATCATAATTCGATACGTGTAATGAAACAAGGACTTCGTACTCGTGCTAAGTCATAGCGAACGGGAGACAAACCAAAAACCAAACCTAAACTAGGCAGAACATAGACCCTGAACTTCCAAAATCAAATCACAGAGCAAGTGCGAAAGCGGAAGCATTCAAATCAAATTAAATCATGCAAGAACAGTTGACAGGTTCAATCTATATATCCCTAGAAGCCTGTCCCGGAATGATCATAATAAAACGGGTTCAATCTAATCCAAGCACCTGTCCTAACCTGTCCTGAATTTCAACGAATAAAATAAACTTATACATTAAACAACTTAGATCAAATACGAATGAATACAAAACATATATAAATACAAAGACTGAACTCAACTCGAACAAAACAAAAACTCGACTCAACCGCCTAGCTCCAACGAAATCCAAAGCTACACCTGCACACTAAAAACATGGGGAGGGGCGAGGGTCAGTCACACTAACTGAGTGAGGGGCTTCACACGCACGTGTACATACGTATACAGAGTACAACACATAACATATTGTGAGTTCATGAATCGGGGCATGGTTTTTGCATTCTAAATCATTTTCTCACGTTATAATAGATATAGAGAGAGAAAAAGTTGAGCCGTAATTAAGAACCCCCTACCGTTTCACGAACTATTTATAAACAAACTAACATAACTAAAGTGTACACACAAATCAAACCCTCTAAATAAACGGGGAAATGTGCATAGGGATATTATCCATCTCGGATCTTCCTTACCCACATCTCGATGATCATGCACAGGAGTAATACTCGTCGCCTCGAGTCTCTCTTACCCATAACCACCGAGCCCCAAGCATACACAGAGTTGGAGACTTACCAGAATCCGTGGCAAAACAAGGTTCAAGACCAAGTGCATATTCATAATCATATCAGAGGCATACCAAAAGCGGAGGCATATCATAAGCAGAGGCAAATCATTTCCAAAGTCATAGTATAGGCATAAATATAACATATTCATAATTATAAGCATATCCATATCCCTAGCATAATCATATCCACTACAAGAAAACTGCCAATTTTCGACGGAAATTTCCGACGGAATCAAGTCCGTCGGAAAATTATTATTTTCCGACGGAATACCGACGGTTTTCCGACGGAATTTGTTCAAAAATATAAAAATAAAAATAAATATTTTCCGACGGAAATTCCGTCGGAAACATTTCCAACGGACAATTCCGTCGGTAATCCGTCGGAAAATATAAAAATATAAAAATAAAAATAAAAATAAATATTTTCCGACGGAATACCGACGGTTTTCCGACGGAATTTGTTGGAAAATATAAAAACAAAAATAAATATTTTCCGACGAAAATTCCGTCGGTAATCCGTCGGAAACTATAAAAATATAAAGATATAAAAATAAAAATAAATATTTTTCGACGAAAATTTCGTCGGTAATCCGTCGGAAAATATAAAAATATGAAAATAAAAATAAATATTTTCCGACGGAAATTCCGTCGGTAATCCGTCGGAAACTATAAAAATATAAAGATATAAAAATAAAAATAAATATTTTCCGACGGCAATTCCGTCGGTAATCCGTCGGAAACTATAAAAATATAAAAATAAAAATAAATATTTCCGACGGAAATTCCGTCGGTAATCCGTCGGAAACTATTAAATTTAATTAAATAATTTTTTTTCTAATTACTAATTTTATTTTTAAATGTACAAATATCTTATAATGTAACTTATAATTAATATATTAATTTTAGAAAAAATTCTTATTATCATACTCTATATATTTTCAATAGATCGGAGAACTCTTAATTCTAATGAGTTTTATTTTCATTTGAATAAGTACTTTTAAAAAATTCCAATAAATATGATTATATTTAATTCATATAATCATATATTTAAAATTTTATATTTTAAATTAATAACAAAACGTATTTAAATAATTATTTGAAATAAGTATATAAATATATTTAAAGACAAAATATTAACAATAAGCAAGTTAGCCAAGTTGGTAAGGGGGTCACCATTCTCTCTTGGAGACCCGAGTTCGAATCCCCGCGAGCGCAATAATCGTGGGAATTAATTCTCGCATTGGGTTGGCTCGCCGAGCTCAAGCTCGGCTCGTGGCTGGTCTGAGGTGTTGGTGTGGCTTGTTTCGGGGGTGGTTCGGGTCTCACAAATATTTTTTTTTTTTTAGATTATTTACTTTTATTCTATTTTCCGACGGATTTCCGACGGAAAAGTCGTTTATTATTTTTAATATTTCGTTAAAATTTCCGTCGGTAATCCGTCGGAAATGTTTCCGACGGATAATTCCGTCGGTAATCCGTCGGTAAATTTTTCCGAGGACTAGTTATGCGACAACAATCATCCGTCGGAAATCCGTCGGTATTTGATGTTTCCGACGGATTTCCGACGGAATTCCGACGAACAGTGCCGTCGGAATTCCGCTGTTTTCTTGTAGTGATCTAACATAATCCTAATTCTTAGCATACCCATATCCTAGCGTATTCCTATTCTAACATATTTCTATCCATAGCATAATCATAATCCTATCATATCAGATCCCAGCCTAATCAGATTCTAGAACATAAATCATATTAGGCGTATTCATAATCTATAGCGTATAACATAATCACACATATTCATAGGGCTTATATTCACATGCATACATATCAGTCACGTTTAATTAGGGTTTAACTATAACCTAACCTCACCTGGCACCAAACAAAGCTAAACCCAAAGCAAATGGTCCACCCCGAAACCTGCATGACCCACTTGTCACCACCCCGAGTGCACCTGTTCCAACTGATTACAAAACATGAGACTTAGACTCACAAATAGACCACATAGACGCACAACAATGCTCATCAACGAGATAGTGGTATGCATAAGTATCCATATTGTGTTTCTAACGTGGTGTCGTGGTCAATCAAGGCATGCCTGTGCTCAACGATATCATATTTAGAAGTAACACGTCCAGACATAATTGTAAGATAAGCCCAAGTATCATATAACATTCATTATTCCAAACATACTACATATCTTAAGCTATAAACAAGGTTTGCAAATATTACACGAACATCCCCTATGATTTCTATCATCTTAACATGCTCAAATAATAAAAGGGAATGAACTTAAGCATTTACAATCACTTAGACATTTACAATTAACAGGCCCCGAAGTTACAAATCATGAATGCATCAATTATAACAATTTAGCATGCATATCATCAATATAATTCCACTATATTAGTTTAGAAATATTACAAAAACTTCCATTCTAACTTAAGCAAATAGCATAAATTCAACATATCAGGATTCAATTTGCAATTCAAAATGTCCATACATATCACATTTCATTCAATACATGATTTCATATACATTGGAGTACATAATGATCGACAATTACAACAATGCAAGATTAATTATATTTAAAACAATTAATTTCCAATATTCAAATTACACAAAATAAATCACAACAAATCAACCGAAAATCCGATTGATGAATGGAAAGTGGCATTGGACTGACTACAACGAGACGGACCAACTTTCCAAAGACCGCCGGAATAGTGGCCGGCCGCCTCCGGTACGTGCCGAAAAAATCCTGAAAATTCATCTGTGCAAGTACTCCTCGTGCTCGTTCCAAATCCTCGATCAATTTCTCAAAATTCCAAGCCAATCATCTCCAATTTCAGATCCAACAATACAAAAACCCCAAAATCTTCAAAATCACATTACTTCCAAATAGGTGAACGAAAATTGAATACTTAAAAAGCATTGTCTTACCCATGTCGAGAACTTCGAAATGCCTAAGGTAATGGCCGAAAAATATCTTCGGAGCTTGGACCGGCATTGAAACACCACGCGATCCACCACCAACGGCCGGTTCTTGAACCGGGATCTACATGAGCAGCTCGGCCTCGTCGAGTTGAGCAACTTCTCTGAAGGGACCGACACCAAAAACTTACCGGAAAAGCTCCTCCCGCCACCATCTTCAAAGCTGATGCCACCACTGCAAAAAACGCCACCTACAGTGAATTTCAGGCCAAATCGAGGTCGGAATCTTCTTCAAGAGGTTGGAAATAGACGAGAACCGCCAAAGGTCGTTGGAAAAGCTATCGGAAACACGTTGGAGCAAAGCGCTACAGTGACGCAATGCCGTAATGGAAATTTCAGGTGACGTGTGTGTTGCCACCGCGGCCCCGATGGCCGTGGCTCCACTGCGAAAATGACCGTCGGGGAGTTGCCTTCCAGACCCCGATGGTCGTGTCTCAAAACTATCATCGAAAACCGTCGTAGGATGCCAACGAAGTCGCGATGGTCCGACACCCTCACCGCTGCGACTGAAAATTGGCGATATCTCCGCCACCGCTTGTCGTCGGGCCAAGATCTCGGTAGGTTATGTTCACATTGTCGAGCTCTTCGAAATACACTACTCATTCATCGAAATCCGTCGAGAAATGATCGAGTTTCAATGTGTGCATGTGTTTAGTGTGTGTTTGTGGTGTTTGTGGCGTGAGAAGAGAGAGAGAGAGAACGAACGAGGGGATAGAGAGAGAGCTGATCGGTGGTCTGGCTCGTCTAACGAGGATCCGAGTTTTTTTATCCTAAATCCTCGCACGTAAAACGATCGGTAGGAGGGGCTAATGAAGTTAAAATTGGGCAAACTCAGAGTCTACGGACTCATTTCAATGCCCTGAACGTGTTAATGGGGTCAATGAGGTTAAAATCTCGATTGAATGAGCAGTGACCGAAAAACCCCTAAAAAGAGAAAATTACAAACTAGCCCCCAAAGCTTAATATTGTCTCTGGCTCGTGTAACACAACTACGACAAACAAGAGAGAACCCCATCTCTCAGCACATAAGTGAGGGAATCCCGTCCCTCGACACATACAAAAGAGAGAACCCCGTCTCTCAGGCACACACAAAAGAGAGAACCCCGTCTCTCAAACACAGAATTGAGAGAACCCCGTTCTCAACCTAAGTCTGACAGATTCCA
The DNA here is from genome assembly GCA_037501455.1 of Lantana camara. NCBI lineage: Eukaryota > Viridiplantae > Streptophyta > Magnoliopsida > Lamiales > Verbenaceae > Lantana > Lantana camara. The sequence goes on from CM074863.1 coordinate 28,065,941, forward strand.
CATCTCCCAGAAATTCTAGTTTGAGAAAATCCAGCATCTCCCAAATCCCTAAATTCCAGAGAATCCAACATCCCCCGAGTACCTAAGTACAAGAGAATCTAACATTTCTCGTGCACAAAACTTAGAAAGAGTCCAGCATCTTTCTATCACATAATTAGAGAGAATCCACATCTCCCCGTACATAAACAGAGAGAATTAAATCTCCCTCTCACTTAAATAGAGAGACTGTAACGTCTCTCTAGCACATAAGTACAATTAAGCACCCACACATGGATACGTTACAATAGCACAATTAGCAATTACAACAATCAAGTATATCACGTACAGTTGACAAGTATATTAGTTAATAACAAGAATTAATCAAATAAAGGGTGTATATATGCTGGTGCCATGAATGCTTAGTGTACCGTTCACCATGGTGTTGGAAATTTTAACCATGAAATTGTGATGATGCCATGGAAGCTAGTTAAATTGTTGGTGAAGCAACCCTGTAGTTTAAACACTAAAGTTGATGCATGAGGGTTAGGGATGCAAATAAAATGTAACACTTAAGTCGCATACGTGTAACAATTAAAAGCAATTAAGAGCACATTGTTAAAATGTTACACAATCATAGTCGTAACGTGCACATAATCACATAATTCGGTACAATTCATACTGAGGAATCAAAATTTCATGTCAAATAAATGCAATGCGCACATATTCCAACGCCATTTGACCTGGACTGACATGACATGACTCAAGAGCACCGTTTCTGAACCTGGTGGCACTGATACCACTTAAGATGTAGCACCCCAAGCAATGGGCACCACATCCCCGCACCATAACTCGACACGTGTAACGAAACAAGGACTCTGTACTCGTGTCAAGTCATAGCGAACGGGAGACAAACCAAAAACTAAACCTAAGCTAGACGGAATGTAGACCCTGAACTTCCAAAATCAAATCACAGAGCAAGTGCGAAAGCAGAAGCATTCAAATCAAATTAAATCATGCAATAACAGTTGACAGGTTCAATCTATCCCTAGATGCCTGTCCCGAAATGATCACAATAAAACGGGTTCAATCTAATCCAAGCACTTGTCCTAACCTGTCCCGAATTTCATACATCAAAGCATAATCATAAACTTGCCCAGAATAATATAACACAACAAATAAATTAAACTTATACATTAAACAACTTAGATCAAATACGAATGAATATAAAACATATATACATACAAAGATTGAACTCAACTCGAACAAAACAAAAGACTCGACTCAACCGCCTAGCTCCAACAAAATCCAAAGCTACACCTGCACACTAAAAACATGGGGAGGGGCGAGGGTCAGTCACACTGACTAAGTGAGGGGCTACACACACGCGCGTAGATATGTATACGAAGCACAACACATAACATATTTTGAGTTCATGAACCGGGGCGTGGTTTTTGCATGCTAAATCATTTTATCACTTGATAATAGATATAGGGAGAGAAAAAGTTGAGCCGAAGGCCAAACCAACCAAATTTTAAAAATTAAGAATCCCCTCCCGTTTCATGAACTATTTCTTTACAAACTAACATAACGAAAGTGTACACACAAATCAACCTTAAAATAAACGGGAAAATGTACACAGGGATATTATCCATCTCGGATCTCCCTTACCCACATCCGATGATCATGCACAGGAGTAATACTCGTCGCGCCCAGTCTCCCTTACCTATAACCACCGAGCCCCAGGCATACACAGAGTCAGAGTCTTGCCAGAATCCGAGGCAAAACAAGGTCCAAGACTAAGTACATATCTATAATCATATCAGAGGCATACCAAAAGCGGAGACATGACATAAGAAGAGGCAAATCATTTCCAAAGTCATAGCATAGGCATAAACATAACATGTTCATAATTATAAGCATATCCATAACCCTAGCATAATCATATCTAACATAATCCTAATTCTTAGCACACTCATATCCTAGCGTATTCCTATTCTAAAAATTTCTAACCGTAGTATAATTATAATCCTATCATATCAGATCCCAGCCTAATCAGATTCTAGAACATAAATCATATTAGGCGTATTCATAATCTATAGCTATAACATAATCACACGTATTCATAGGGCTTATATTCACATGCATACATACCAGTCACGTTTAATTAGGGTTTAACTATAACTAACCTAACCTGGTATCAAACAAAGCCAAACCCAAAGCAAATGGTCCACCCCGAAACCTGCACGACCCACTTGTCACTACCCCGAGTGCACCTGTTCCAACTGATTACAAAACATGAGACTTAGACTCACAAACAGACCACATAGATGCACGATAATGCTCAACGAGATAGTGGTATGCATAAGTATCCATATTGTGTTTCTAATGTGGTGTCGTGGTCAATCAAGGTATGTCTGTGCTCAACGATATCATATTTAGAAGTAACACGTCCAGAAATAATTGTAAGATAAGCCCAAGTATCATACAACATTCATTGTTCCAAACATACTACATATCTTAAGCTATAAACATGGTTTGCAAATATTACACGAACATCCTCTATGATTTCTATCATCTTAACATGCTCAAATAATAAAAGGGAATGAACTTAAGCATTTACAATCACTTAGACATTTACAATTAACAGGTTCCGAAGTTACAAATCATGAATGCACCAATTATAACAATTTAGCATGCAAATCATCAATATAATTCCACTATATTAGTTTAGAAATATTACAGAAACATCCCTTCTAACTTAAGCAAATAGCATAAATTCAACATATCGGGATTCAATTTGCAATTCAAAACGTCCATACATATCACATTTCATTCAATACATGATTTCATATACATTGGAGTACATAATGATTGACAATTACAACAATACAAGATTCATTGTATTTAAAACAATTAATTTCCAATATTTAAATTACACAAAATAAATCACAACAAATCAACCGGACATCCGATTGACGAACGGAAAGTGGCATTGGACTCATTACAACGAGATGGACAAACTATCTAAAGACCGCCGGAACGCCATCACCGGAGCCGCCGGAACAGTGGCCGGCCGCCGTTCAATCGTAGTCGAAACGTGTCGGAAAAATCCCAAAAATTCACCCGTGCAAGTACTCCTCGTGTTCGTTCCAAATCCTCGATCAATTTCTCAAAATTCCAAGCCAATCGTCTCCAATTTCAGATCCAACAATACAAAAACCTCAAAATCTTCCAAATCAAATTACTTCCAAACAGGTGAATGAAAATCAAATCCGTAAAAAGCATTGCCTTACCCATGTCGAGGACTTCGAAATGCCCAATGTAATGGCCACAAATATCGTAGGAGATTGGACCGACGTTGAACCGCCACGTGCCGCCGTGATCCGCCGCCAACGGCCGGTTCTTACACCAGTACCTACGCAAACAGCTCGGCCTCGTCGAGTTGAGTAACTTCTCTGAAGGGCCCGACACCAAAAACTCACCGGAAAAGCTCCTCCCGCTACCACCTTCAAAGCCGACGTCGCCACTGGAAAAAACGCCACCTACGGTGAATTTCAGGCCAAACCGAGACCGGAATCATCTTTAGGAGGTTGGAAATGGTCGGGAACTGCCAAAGTCATCGAAAAAGCTACCGGAAACACGTTGGAGCAAAGCGATACAGTGACGCGCCGCCGTGATGGGAGTTTCAGGCGGCACGTGTGCGCTGCCGCGGCCCAGATGGTCGTGCCTCCAACACGGAAATGACCGTCGGGGAGTTGCTTTCCAGACCCCGATGGTCGTGTCTCAAAACTGTCGTCGAAAACCATCGTGCGGTAGTCCAACACCCCCCATCGCTGCGACTGTAAATCGGTGATATCTCTGCCATCGCTTGTTGTCGGGGCCAAGATCTTGGTGGGCTGTGTTCGCATCGTCGAGCTCTTCGAAATACACTACTCATTCGTCGAAATCCATTGAGAAATGACCGAGTTCCAATGTGTGCATGTGTTTAGTGTGTGTTTATGGTGTTTGTATCTGAGAAGAGAGAGAGAGAGAGAGAGAGAGAGAGAGAGAGAGAGAATGAGGAGAGAGAGAGCTGATCGGTGGTCTGGCTCATCTAACGAGGATCCGGGTGTTTTATCCCTGGTCCTCGCTCACAAAACGATCGGTAGGAGGGGCTAACGACGTCAAAATTGGGCAAACTCTGAGTCTATAAACTCATTTCGATGCCCCGAACACATTAAAAGGGTCAAAGAGGTCAAAATCTCGATCGAACGAGCAGTGATCGAAAAACCCCTAAAAAGAGAAAATTGCAAAATGCCCCTAAACTCTTAAAGAGTTGTAAATAGGGTCACGCAAAACACAAAATCACATAATTAAATACACAAGAGAGACAACAGGTGGCGTACCTCGTGCGTCGGAGAATCGGGTTGTTACAAGGCGCTTTTAAGTTTTATATTATACTAATCAATTTGAGGAGCTTTTATAATTCCGGCGCTTACTTGTTGATCAGTTTAATAAATTTTGGTACTAAATTTCAGAAGTTTAGCAGAATGCGTGTAGCTTCCTAACCATGCTTTATAGAGGGGCATTTGTCACTTTCTTTTTTTAAAAAATTAAAAATAAAGGGGATTTTATAGAGGACCTACCTCAACAAAAAAAGTAACAAATATAATGCAACTACAGGTTATAGGAAAAAAACAACTAGTTCCCATAAAATAAGCCCTCTAGACCAAAGAAATCTTCATCAAAATTTTCTCGATCAAAAACCTCGATATATCCATTTTTATTAGTTAACTGCCAGTTCAAGCAAGCTCCCCCAAACCAAGATCTTGCCAAAACTTTAGGGTTCTCACTAAGGTCTTTCAAAAACGATACTATGTCCATGTTTTTAGTAACCAATTTTGAGTGGTCTAAAAAGGGTGATCATTTGTGAAATTATCTATAGGTTCTTCTGTGACTTCATGAGAACTTTGTGGCACCTAATCATTATGTTTCACTACCCCACCGGACAAAGATCTTGTCAACAATTTCTTATTATGTATATTAATAGGTTGCTCTAAACTTTCTCCAATAACTGCACCAAAAAAATAATAATAATAAAAAAAAAAACTAATTTAGTTTTCGGTGAAGGCCTCTCTAGGATAAGTTCTACCGGGCTCTGTAAAAGAGCCGGACTCTGCAAATATTCCGTGGTCTTTGTTTTCTCATCAGATTTTGACCGGTTCCTTTTTTTTTTTTTTTTTTTTCTTTTTTTGATTAACAGGTAAAGCACGATCCACATTTTGTCAACAAAAGTATCAATCCCTGTAACCCATGTCTGTTTACTTCTTCCTCGTCCAACAAATCCTCATCATTTTTTTGTTTTTCAGATCCTCTATTTAAAAGTTCCACCTCAAGTAAATGGTTTCCTCGATTTCGCACCTCAAATTTCAATTCTTCCCGCATCTTCAACTCTCGAATTTCACGAAGCATGCTTAAATCTTGAGAAAGGCCAGTCTCCAGTGAGGTGGTGGAAACTGCCAACGGCGGCAGAGTATGTTGTTGCATGGAATGGGGCCATGGCGGCGTTTAACTCCAGCTGGTTTGCCGACTAAGGTGGCTGATCGGCGGGCGGCTGGTTTGCCGGAGCATTGCCGCCAGAGGTCGTGCACTTGTGCTCGTTGAAGCTTGACAAGCAGCCACAACAACGGCATGGCTGGACAAATTGTTCTCACATAAAGTGGGCCAATTATCACGAGAATTTAAGTGGGTCTGATTTCCTTTATTTGCACTCTTCAATTGGGTCCAATTTTGTGGGCTGGCAACGTAATTAAGTTGGGCAGCAAACTTGTTGTAATCCTTATCGATTTTCAAGATATCGATATTGGGTTGTTTAATTGTGCTGCCTCGGTTTACGCAGACAGCTGCGCGTTTCTCTTCCAATTTTGACGTAAATCCGAACGTCCATCTTCATTTAGTTTTTCTTTTTTCTCCATGCTTTTAATTCTATCAAAGCTATGTGGTTCCTCCCATGGTTTGCCGAAACGCCGTTAACGCGGCCGTAACGGGCGTTCCAGAATGGCCGTTCCACCTTCACAGGTATGGAACGGGGGTGGAACGCCGTGAAATCGCGCAGAACGGCATTCCACCACGTTTTCTCAGTCGAAATTGGAATGGAATGGCGAATTAACGGTGCAGAATGGCCGGAACGGCGATGAGTTGGAGAGATGAGGCGACGTCGGTGGGAAGAAAAACAGAGGAAACGCCTGGCTCTGGAGGAGGATAGAGAGTATACAGCTAGGTTTTGTTTTAATTTGAACCAATGGGTTAAAAATATTAAAAGAGCTAATGGGCTACATTTTTAATAATTATTAAAAGGTTAAAAAATTTGGGCTAACAAAAGGGTCCATCAATTTTATGCAATAATAATATTTAATTGAATTAAAATTATATGACTAACATTAGTATATGATTAATAATATTTTTATTACTGATTTGACAATTTTAAATTTATTTATCTTAATACTCATTATATCGTAGAATGGTACTTTAACATTGATCGGTTTTTTGAATTAAGTGTTGTATTACCAATTAATTACGCATTCATAATATATATATAGATACATGAAATATTTTCATAATATAAGTATGTTGGTGTTGTATGATAGGGGATGAACTTCTATTTATATTTTAGCATTAATCAACTATATTTTCCATAAAAATGTTCTCCGTTCCACAAAGTGCTGCGACCGTTTCGCGACATGATGCTGGAACTGGAACGGTGCCCCCCGTTCCGTTCCCCACGACCGTGCGCGACTGCAAACCATGGTTCCTCCATGTTCACATAACAATCCTTCTTTTCATGGCCGATGTGGGCACAAGTGCTCATAGATTATTTGCTACATCCATGTCGCCCCATGGTAGGACAAACTGATCCGTTCTTTTAGGGGTTTCTTAAGATCTATTTCTACTCATGCACGGGCAACCGATGGCCTTTTCGCATCGAGAGATCCATCGTCAAAACATAAAGACTCACCCACATATTTAACAATATCTCGCAAGGATTTCAGATTAAAAAACCGAGACGATAATCTAGGTAATTTAATCGAAATCGGTGCCACTGAAGATTCAATTCTCGTATTAAAGATCGGTGTCCACTTGAAGATTCACATCGGGAACCCATGAAACAGAATAAACTTTTGCATTCACAATTCATAAAGTCCTCAACATAACTTACAAGGATCAAAACGTGCTTAATATTTAATAAACCGATTTTAACTCACCCTTTAAATCAGGTAATTCTAACGAGAGCCTGGCTCGGTCAAATTGGTGTAATGAGGGAGCGAGTGTTTTACACTTGTTGTGTGGTTGGTGGAAAATTTAGGGAGAGTGACCAATCAAATGGCAAGTGTATTACACTTGCCCTTTTAGTTAGTTGGGTTCGACCGAGTCGGGTCTGGATTAGAATTTTTCTTTTAAATCCAGCTCCAAAAGCAACTCATGAAGGTAGACTTTATTGCATATATATATATATATATATATATATATATATATATGTATATATACGGTGAATCTTTCTTTGCACCCCAACCTTTCGGGGTTGTTGCATTTTGGTGGTGCGAGACAGCGCTGGTGGCAGTGGTGGGAAGTAGAGTCATCGGCCACCCATCCTTTCGCCCTTTATCTTCCCCTTTTTTCCAGATCTGGTTAGAGAAAAAGTAGGGGAAAAAGAAAAGGGAAGGAAAGAGATCGAAGAGTTCGTTGTGGCCGGATTGTGGTGGTTAGTGGCGAGCAGCGGTGGATGAGAGGTGGAGAAAGAGAAGGCGCCGACGGTGGTAGAGGGAGAGGCGCCGCCGACGGGTGGTGGTGGATGATGTGTAAATATATGTATGTATATATATATCATTAATATTAATGATATTAAATTTTTTATTTTATGTATCTTTTAATTTTTTTAAAATATATAAATTTGAAATGACCAAATTATCCTTAAAATTTTCATCTTGACCGGAATATTCCATCGGATTTGGAATATTCTACCAGAATTTTGACCTAGGTACTGTAATTTAACAACTTTCAAAGGTTGGGTACTAATTTGTCAAAATTTAAAGGTTGGGTACCAAGGTACAACAACCCTGAAAAGGTTAGGGTGCAAAGAAAGATTCACCCTAACATATATATATATAGATATATTTGATACAAAAGATTATAGCGAACTAATCCAAATCGCTTCCAGGTGAATCAAAAATCATGATGCCCCTAACTGTATGCCTTCGATGGGCCATGACCATCGTATCAATACAAGCATTACCGGTCCTTTTAATGGTGAGGGTTTACTATTGGCTTGGTAGAGGAGATACCCAAGGTTGGAGGTTGAGTGTGATTCCTTAATGCTGATCAACTTGATCAAGGAAGCTGATACAGCAGTGCACCCACCGGGCCTCATCATTGATGAATGCCGGACCTTGATCTACTATATGTTGTGCATATATATATATATAATTAATTGTTGGAGAATTAATATATATATGATTAATTGTTGGAGAATTAATCAATAATTATGCAAAGACATATCAAAGGTTGTTTGGAAAATATGCATTGGTTATTGTGTCCCACATTGGAAAAATAACACTAGGCAGACAGCTTTATATATTAAAATGCTGTATGTGTTATTAAATTATGGGACCCAAGAGAGGACTAATGGGCTCACTCGCGGTGCGGTGCACCGCACCGCCCGCGCGCGCACACGGGCACGGGCTCGGGCACGGGGCCGGGGCCGGGCATGGGCGAATGTGGCGTTTGATGGCGCACTTTGCACTTGAAATTTAGACTCTTGAAGCTTGGAGCCTCGCCTCCGAGCCCAGAGCCTTACTTTTTGAGCCAGAGCCGGCCTAGTCCAGTCCAAAAGTTTAGACTCTTGAACCAATGTCCAAATACATCCAATCAGTCTGTTGGCATCTGTAACAGCTGAGTAGTGGGCATTCATTGGGATTGAATTTCAGGTCATTACACCTGAAATTAATCCATTAAATATTCCCACTGCAGTTTCATTTTAAGCCAACACTTGAGAGCTCCTTCCTTCACCTGAAAAAAAAACAGCAAAACTCACCTGAATTCTGGCAAATTGCTATTGTCTGAATTCATCTTTTCAGCTTGACATATATCCTAAATGTAAATCGCCTGCAACCTTTAGCAAACTCAGAGAGTAGGGGCGATTAACACTTTAAGGACAGGGACTACCCGTGTCATTCTGATCCCATTTCTCCCATTTTCTCAACAATCTTAAAGTGTTAATCCGTGTGAAGATGGAATCAGAATCCTTTCGCATCATGAACCAGCAGAAATTGGATCGCTTCGATGGAAACAATTTCAGCCGCTGGCAAGACAAGATGAAGTTCCTGCTTACAGTTTTGAAGCTGGCCTACGTTCTGGATCCCAGCCTGCCACCAATTCCAGAAGATCCTCCTGCTCCCAGCAGTCAGTTGATTTAGATCCACCAGCCACTGAAGCAGGTGGTGCTCCTCCTGCCAATCCTCCGACAACAGGAGTTGCTGCTCCTCCCAACACTGCAGCAACAGGTCCTTCCAGGAATGCTATGCAGATCCACCAAGAGATTGTGGAGACTCTTCAACAGCAAAGGAAGAAAAGGGCTGAAGATGAAGAGTTGGCTCGTGGTCACATCCTCAACACGCTTTCTGACAGGCTGTATTATCTATACACAAACGTGAAGTCGCCTAGAGAGCTTTGGGAGGCCTTGAAATACAAATACAAGGCTGAGGAAGAAGGTACTAACAAATATTTAGTTTCTAAATATTTGGATTTCAAGATGGTTGACAACAAACCGATTCTGGAGCCAGTGCATGAGCTCCAACTAATCGTTAACAAACTCAGAATGGTTAAAATTGTCCTTCCAGAGACATTCCAGGTTGGTGCAATCATTGCAAAACTTCCTCCAGCCTGGAAAGATTATGCAAAGCGTTTGATGCATAAATCTGAGGATTTGTCCTTGGAACAAATTCAAAAACATCTGCGTATTGAAGAGGAGGCTCGGAAACGCGATGGAAAGAATTTGGTTCAAGGACAATCGAGTGTGAACTTTGTTGAATCTGGAAATTCTTCTAAAAGGAAACACTTTGGTGTTAAAAAGAATTCTGGACAATTTAAGAAAACCATACAGAAACCTAAACCTTCTAATGCTGCTAACAAAAGAAAAGGCAAGTGTCATGTTTGTGGAGAAACAGGACATTATGCTAGAGAATGCCCACAACGGAAGAGTGGATCCGGAGTTGCAAACATGGTTGAGGAGAACCTAGTTGCCATGGTGACTGATCTTAGCCTCGATGTGGCTATGATTTCTGAAATCAACATGGCAAGTGAACTTTCTGGATGGTGGTTAGATTCTGGAGCAACGGTTCACATTTGCAATGATCGAAGGCTTTTCAAGACCTTTGAAGAAGTTGTGGGGCAAGAGGTTCAGATGGGAAATAGCTCCAAAGCCGGTGTTGGAGGCAAAGGATCTATCGAGCTCAACTTTACCTCCGGAAAGAAATTAACTTTGATTAATGTCTTGTTTGTACCAGATGTTAGGAAAAGTTTAATTTCTGTTGATTTGTTAGACAAGAAAGGTTTTAAGATTTCTGTTGAATCTGGCAAAGTCATCATCATGAAAAATGGTGAATTTGTTGGAAAGGGCTATGCTTGTAATGGGATGTATAAAATGTCTATCAATAATATGAATTATGTTTCTGCTTACATGATTTCTTCAATTTCTTTATGGCATAGTCGATTAGGACATGTTAGTGCAAAGAACTTGAAAAATATGCATGCAATGGGATTAATTGACATTGGTAAAGATGAACTTGATAAATGTGAAATTTGTGCAAAATCAAAAATTGTTAGAAAACCTTTTCCAAGTGTTAAAAGAGAATCACAAATATTAGATTTAATTCATACAAATATTTGTGAATTAAATGGAATTTTAACTAGAGGTGGAAAAAGGTACTTTATAACTTTTATTGATGATGCTAGTCGTTTTTGCTATGTGTATTTGTTAAGAACTAAAGATGAAGCTCTTAGTTCTTTTATAAAATATAAATCAGAAGTAGAAACCCAACTTGAGAAGAAGATTAAGGTTCTACGTTCTGATCGAGGTATGGAATATTGTTTGAATGCCTTTGATACACTTTGCGAAGAAAGTGGTATCATACATCAAACAACTGCCGGTTATACACCCCAGCAGAACGGTGTAGCTGAAAGGAAAAATCGTACCTTTCTGGACATGATAAATTGCATGTTAAATCATGCAAATTTACCTCACAACTTGTGGGGTGAAGCCCTTCTGTCTGCGTGCCATATTCTAAATAGGATGCCTAGTACTGTTGTGAAGTCTAGTCCCTATGAAATATGGAAAGGCAGAAAACCCAACATAAGTTATTTTAAAGTGTGGGGGTGTGTGGCTTACTTTCGGGTTCCTGATCCTAAACGGACTAAGTTAGGGGCTAGAGCTATTAAAAGTGTATTCGTTGGATATGCTCTTAATAGCAAGGCCTATAGACTTCTCGATTTGGAGTCTAACGTGATAACTGAATCCAGGGACGTGGAATTCTTCGAAAGTACGTTTTCAAAAGATGTTGGAAACGAATCTGTGCCATCCCAAATTGAGCCTAGAGGTCCTATAAGGCCGGTTGTGGAAAACGATGTTCCTAAACAACAAGTTGAGCCTAGAAGGAGTACTAGAGCAAGAAAAGAGAAAAGTTTGGATAAAGACTTTATCTCTTCTGATGCTTTATTATTCTTGGTGGAGGGGGACCAAGACAATAAAGTGGTAAGTGAAATACAATTTGTATTTTCACTTGAGACGGATCCTAAAACATTTTTAGAAGCTATGGCTTCTCGAGATGTTTCTTTTTGGAAGGAAGCTGTAAATGATGAAATGGATTCGATCTTGGGTAATAATACTTGGGTATTAGCAGACTTACCTCGTGGTTCTAAACCCATTGGGTGCAAGTGGGTATTTAGAAGAAAACGAAACACTGATGGCACTATATCAGCTTTTAAAGCTAGATTAGTTGCCAAAGGGTTTAGACAAGTAGAAGGGATTAACTACTTTGACACTTATGCACCGGTGGCTCGTGTTGCTTCCATTAGAATTCTTCTTGCCTTAGCCTCTCTTTACGATCTGTTTGTTCAGCAAATGGACGTAAAGACAACATTTTTAAATGGAAATTTAAAAGAAGAAATCTATATGGAGCAACCCGAGGGTTTTGTAGCACCGGGAACAGAAAACAAAGTGTGTAAGTTAGTCAAATCCCTTTATGGTCTAAAGCAAGCACCAAAACAGTGGCACGAGAAGTTTGACACTGCTATCTTGAAATTCGGATTCAAGTATAACAGTGCTGACAGGTGCATTTACTCCAAAAGTACGGCTGACTATATGGTGATAGTCTGTCTATATGTCGATGATATGTTGATCATCGGGACGAATATGATTGGAGTAAACGAGACTAAAAAGTATCTATCCTCGGTCTTTAAGATGAAAGACTTAGGTGAAGTAGATACTATTCTAGGCATTAAAGTTAAAAAACATAGTGGGGGTTTTTCACTAAACCAATCTCACTATATTGAGAAAGTTCTGACTAAGTTTAGTCACCTCGAGATCAAGGAGGTGAATACTCCGTTTGACAACGGACTAAAACTTAAAGAAAATACTGGTAGAGCTATTGCACAGCTTGAGTATGCAAGTGCTATTGGCAGCCTTATGTACGCAATGCATTGCACTAGACCAGATATTTCCTTTGCAGTTTCAAAACTTAGCAGATACACGGGCAGTCCCAATGCTGATCATTGGAAAGCTATTAGTAGGGTACTTGGGTATCTTAAGAGAACTATTAGCTTTGGTTTGTTCTATAACAAATTCCCTAGTGTGTTGGAAGGGTACTCAGACGCGAGTTGGATAACTAGCGTGGGAGATAATAAATCCACAAGTGGGTGGGTTTTCACTCTTGCCGGTGGGGCTGTTTCTTGGGCAAGCAAGAAACAGACAATAATCTCTCACTCTACCATGGAATCTGAGTTCATAGCTTTGGCACAAGCTGGACAAGAGGCTGATTGGATTAGAAATATGTTGTTAGACATAGATCTATGGCCGAGTCCAATGCCTCCAATTTTGTTGTATTGTGACAGCGAAGCTACGCTTACAAAAGCGTATAGTGGTACCTCTAATGGTAAGTCTAGACATATTGGTCTTAGACATGCATTTGTGAGACAATTGATACAAGATGGTGTCATAACGATTGTCTATGTGAGGTCAAATAAGAATTTGGCTGATCCATTTACTAAGCCTCTGACGAGAGACTTAGTAGCTACAACAACTAGAGATATGGGACTTAAACCACCCGAACCATAAGTGATGGTAACCCTACCTATAATCTAGGTTACCCCTGGTTATAGGTTCAAAGGGAAAAACAAGTCACGAGTTGGTTAGAGCTATCAAAGTGGTCTCATATGTAGTAAAAGATAGCTCAGTGAGTTACAAAGTGACAAGGTTGAGCTGTGCTCTTAACAAAGTGCTGCACTAATGCAACTAGTGCTCGAGAAACATTTTGCCTATATGAACAAGAAGTGAAGCCGCTTCTTATAGAGAGTTGTGGTTTACTCTCTTAAAGGTTCATGAAACAGGGATATTGCGTATGGCTTTATAAGCGCAAAGCAGTGGAGTGCTTGCTGTATGAGAAAGAAAACATGTGTGTGATAACTCCGATTGCATCACGAAGGAGTTGAGGTTCAATCTACGGACACCGTTAACTTCGATGCAGTTTTGAGTTATTTACACTAAGGGAAGGTTCAATGTTCGTCACACCTTCCTCTAGGCATGTGATCTTTGACAAAATCTTCAGGGACTTGTCTGGCAAAAGAGTAGTTTTCCAAACAAGTGGGGGATTGTTGAATATGTTGTGCATATATATATATAATTAATTGTTGGAGAATTAATATATATATGATTAATTGTTGGAGAATTAATCAATAATTATGCAAAGACATATCAAAGGTTGTTTGGAAAATATGCATTGGTTATTGTGTCCCACATTGGAAAAATAACACTAGGCAGACAGCTTTATATATTAAAATGCTGTATGTGTTATTAAATTATGGGACCCAAGAGAGGACTAATGGGCTCACTCGCGGTGCGGTGCACCGCACCGCCCGCGCGTGCGCACGGGCACGGGCTCGGGCTCGGGCTCGGGGCCGGGACCGGGCATGGGCGAATGTGGCCTTTGATGGCGCACTTTGCACTTCGCACGTGCGCATCGTCGCTAGGAGCTTGGAGCTTGGAGCCTCGCCTCCGAGCCCAGAGCCTTACTTTTTGAGCCAGAGCCGGCCTAGTCCAGTCCAAAAGTTTAGACTCTTGAACCAATGTCCAGATACATCCAATCAGTCTGTTGGCATCTGTAACAGCTGAGTAGTGGGCATTCATTGGGATTGAATTTCAGGTCGTTACACCTGAAATTAATCCATTAAATATTCCCATTGCAGTTTCATTTTAAGCCAACACTTGAGAGCTCCTTCCTTCACCTGAAAAAAAACAGCAAAACTCACCTGAATTCTGGCAAATTGCTATTGTCTGAATTCATCTTTTCAGCTTGACATATATCCTAAATGTAAATCGCCTGCAACCTTTAGCAAACTCAGAGAGTAGGGGCGATTAACACTTTAAGGACAGGGACTACCCGTGTCATTCTGATCCCATTTCTCCCATTTTCTCAACATCTACAAGCCCTGGGACTGCAAATTACGTGATATTAGCAGGGAGAGGAATGGACTCGGAGACACGTTAGCGGAAATGGGGGCAGGACATAGAGGGAAATAGGATGACATGGGATCATCAGCCGGTGATCTAAGCTAGGGTTGTTTTGGCAATGTTTCGCCATTTCTGTTGTTACCAAAAAAAAAAAAAAATACCAGTCCTTTTAATGTATACAACCTCGCACACTGACGAGTTGTTAACAAAACTTTCGACAATTTCCGTTATAACGTTTCCTGGAGGATGCTCCTCATCGTTCGAGAATATTAGAAGAGTAACGATGATTATAGAATCTGATTACATGATAATTCTTTTATATCCCCTATTCCAAGCCAATCGAAGACATTCGGCTACCATTCATCGTACATTAGTTGGTATTGCATTCTGTCTGTCTTTGCAACCCCAGTGATGTTTACCCAATGATCTTTTTATGTTAATTAACATTCGAACTAACTGCAAGCAAAAATGAACATATTTATCATATACTAATTATCCTTAAATATTTATTAAACTTGTGACAAATTAAAAGCATTTCATACTTAAAAATAACTTGACAGTTATTGAATTGATAAATAAGAGTATTGTAGCGAGAGAGGGATAGAGGGGGGAAGATGAGAGAGATTAAAAAAAAAAAAAAGCAATTAAATTAAACGAAAATATTACATTCAGACAAAAACATAATTACTCAAAGTATATATATATCATCTATATATCTTATAAGAGTACGAGTTGGGTTTTTGGTTTCTAACAAAATATAGATCGCCTAAAATATCCTCATCATAATTACGTCAATAACTATTAGTCAAAGATAATGATGTAAATACATGTTATAAATTATTAATTTAACTATATTTAAAAAGAACTTATTAACCTAAAATAGGACTTTTGGTAGAATTAAAATTTCTCGAACTTACCCAAAAAAGATCTACAGTTCAATAAGGATTGTTTTAATATTAATATATTAATTAATTGTACTCAAAATTTATAATATAAGTTGTTTATTTTTTTAATATTAAGGTCGATAATTTAAAATGTTATAGAAGACATATCTGACCAATCGAAAAACAACAGATTGATTCACTTTATAAATTTTAATAAATTTTTGTAATTACGTAAAATAATTATTTAAATTGAACGAGTTACATAAGTTCACTTTCAATACATCAATTCTAATGTAATTTTAATTATATAAGTCGATAATTCTAATTATCTAAGTTCATAAGCTTTATTAAATTATAATCATATTATAATTTTATAAACTGCTCTAATTAAAAAAATAATATAATTGAATGATTTACATAAAATATTTTTCAATAAATTAATTAATTCTAATGTAATAGTTTTAATTAATTGATACTCATATAATTGTAATTATCTAAATCTAATTACCTGTATAATCTTCCTTTAGTTTATACAATAAAATATAAATTAAATACGTAAAAGTACGAATAGAGCTTTTAGTTTCTTACGACTTAATATACCACAATTTAGAATTGCACGTTGTCAGACTAAAGTTACTTTAAATTAAAAATCCTGATGGGGTCAAAATACGATCGTCCCACGACAAGACACGTGGCATCACGAAATGATGACATCTGTCTCCCCAAGGCTGCACCGTCGACTCACGAGCGCTAGGTCCAACAAGCGCAAACCTTTTCCAGGAGTTAAGCCCAACGAGCGCTATCACTCCCACGAGCGTCCTACACAATAAACGATGGGTACGCCCACGTGCCAAGGGAGCCCTCTTCGAGCGTCACACTCCCTCAGAGTGGCCCCTCCTTTGGCTCGTCACTTAAGCTGGAGCCTTCATCCCCCTCAGCGGATACCTTGGCCTCCACTACTCTAGGTTGTCACGAGCGCGCTCTCAAGCCCTCGTTACCAACCACCCACATGGCTCTCTGACACAACGTACATGCCCGCGCACCTGCCACTGTCGCTAGCACTAACTTTTGGGTCGCTTTTGCAGAAGATTCCTCCTAGGTTTCTCTCTCACAGCGCCACGTGTTAGGGCAACATTCGGCCAGGACCACTTGAGGCAAATGACCATAGGGCCCTTGACCCTCAACTATAAATAACCCAAGTCATCTTCTACACTGTAAGCATTCTCTAAGCTTTCTTCATCACTGCAACTGTGACTGAGCTTACACTTATCTTCATACATTGAACTGACTTGAGCGTCGGAGAGCCAAACTGGGTATCACCCCCAGTTCCCCCAGCTTGGCCATCTGACCTTTCTTGTGCTTGTCCCAACAGGTTGAACCCCCTCCTCTTTTGCCGGCGAAGCTCCGGTGGTTTCCTCCACAAAATACAAATCGTAAAGTGATCGGATTCGGACCATCCATTCCCGGACCCATCATTTTTGGCGCCGTCTGTGGGAAACCAGTCTTCCTTATTCTTCCTTTCTTTTTGTTGGTAGAAAAACAAGCACATCTTCGTTTTCAACAGCCATGGTTGCAACGAGATCTGGAGCTGTTGGAGGAGGAGAAAACACCTCCCAAGATGCAAACATCGTTCTTCCCTCCACCGCTACTGGTGGAGCACCACCTCTTTCCGTCGCCGCTGGTGGGGCACCTCCCGTCGCAGGAGTGACTCCACCAGCTGAATCTTCTGCGCCGCCGCCTGCACCGCCGGTGATGCCCATTCCCACCACCGCGGGAGGAGTTTCTTTCTCAGCTCCACCGCCGCTTGCACAGAATTCCTGGGTCCATCCCCAGATGAACCTTGGAATACAAGGTTACATGATGCCTCCGCCTGGCTACACTCTTACTCCGGCTATGATGGCGCCGCCGGTCCAGCCATACCATGCCGGACAACTCCAGCTCCCAGTGGTGGTCCCCAGGGAGATTGAAGGAGTGGAATTACCTCCACTGACCACCCAACAATTACGGGCTCTTTACGCCCAATGTGAGGTTCAGGCGGCTCAGGGGGCATGGGAAAGATTCCATTCCATGTACTTTCCCTCTGGGCAGGCCACTCAGGTTGCGGCCCCTTTAGGCGGACAGCAGAACTTTCCCCTCAGAGAAGCCCAGGCTGTCCTGAGGGCACAACCACCACCACCACCAGCGAAAGAAGTGCCCCAGCAGGAGGGCAACGAGCGTGCCTCCGTGGGCAGGAACAGGGAGCCCACGGAGCGAGTGAACGAAAACGAAGGAGACTCTCATGTCTCCAGGAGGGGCTCACGAGCCCACAAGGACAAGCAAGTGGAAGTAAATCCTGACGTCCTCGCGGCTGTGCAAGACCAGCTGCAGGGCCTCAAGGATATGGTGGGACAGCTCTCACGAGGGCGCTCAACTCAGATCTCCCATACTCGGGATGAACGGGTTGACGCCAGGAGCACCCGCACCAAGGATCCTCCACCGAGGGTCCCCCGTCGCAAGGAGCCGGAGGAAAACTTCGGCACGTACGAATATCACCCGCTGGCGAGAGGTTCACCCCTCGTCGAAGAAGTTTTGATGGCCCAAGTCGGCATGGCCAAAGTCCCCACATCCATCAACAGATACGACGGGACAACCGATCCAGCGGAGCACTTGGATCATTTTGTGCATCTCATGCACCTTTACGAGCATTCCAGCCATTACTGGGCAAAAGTGTTTGTCACTTCCTTGGTAGGGATGGCTCAAGAGTGGTATAAGCGCCTGCCACCGCGCTCGATCCACTCATATGAAGAACTGGCCGATGCCTTCCTCAACCACTTCAACTCTTTGAAGGCACCAGTCACCGCACCCACAGCCCTTTACAACGTGGTGCAGGGCAAGAGCGAATCACTGCGCTCGTTCTTCGCCCGCTTCAATAAGGAGATCTTGCAGGTGGAAAGGCCCTCGATGGATTTCTTGATCCCAGTGCTCTTCCAGGATGTGGATCACAAGCAGTATGTGAGCAAAAAATTTGCTGATGCCATCGTGGAGAGAAGGCCTGGAACCCTCATGGGCCTGAGAGAAATAGCCGAGCCATTTTTCGCGCTCGAAGATATGTATGGGACGAATGGTCCCCGACATCATAGCCCGGCCAGGAACGAGCGACCTCATCACGAGCGGGGGCGGGATGTGGCGGTAAAGAAAGAGCGCCCTCAAGAGCGCAGAAGGTCGCCACCACCCCCTCGTAGATTCGAGCGCATTCCGCTCACCCGGCCAAATTCTGAAGTCTACAATCTCTCCGATAAGAAGCTCTTCAAAAGACCCATCAAAATGAGAGAGACAGACTCACTCAGGCGCTCAAACAAATACTGCGCCTTCCACAAGCAGAGAGGGCACGACACGGATGAGTGCCGACAGTTGGAAGCTGAAATCCAAAGGCTCGTTGCAGGGGGCCATCTGAAGGAGTTTGTCCGGGTGCTCGAGCGCTACGATGAACAATGCAACGAGCGCTCCGGGAGGAGAAGAAGGAGTCCTTCCCGGTCAAAGAGCCCAAGGGGTAGGGGACCCCCTGAAAGCAGCAGCCGCCGAGGTAATAAAGGCAAAGCCCCTGAACAAGAAAACGAGCCCTTCGCAGTCATAAATATGATCGCAGGAGGTTCATCAGGAGGGGATTCAAACGCCTCCCGACGGAGGTTCGTCCGGAGCTACAACCAACGCCCATCAGTGCCCAAGCCTATCTACGCCATCCAGAGATCAAGCGCTCAAAGATCAAGAGAAAATGATGTAATAGGCTTTGATGACAGGGATCTAGAACATATTGTAACGCCCCATGGGGAGGGTGTAACCTCAGATTGCCCCATGGTGGTTAGTCTAGATGTTCATAACCATGTTGTAAAAAGGGTATTGGTGGATAGTGGAAGCTCAGTTAATGTTTTGCCTTACTCTACTTTCTTAAAAATGAAGATTGATCTCCCGCTCGAGCCTCTCAAAACAGCCCTCATTGGCTTTGGAGGCTCGGAAGTTGTCCCACGAGGGCAAATACGCCTGGCTACTTCGTTTGGCCGAGCCCCTCAACGCAAAACACTCCTGGTGACGTATGCGGTGGTGGAGATAGACATTCCATATAACATCATAATTGGGCGCCCTGCCCTCGTTGATTTCAAAGCCATCATCTCCACATACCACCAGAAGATTAAGTTTCCTACTTCCGAGGGCGTCGGAGAAGTGCTCTGCAATGTACGAGAGGCTTGGGAATGTTACATGCTGTCCCTCAGAAAACCTAAAGCGGAGAAAACCTTCCAAGTCGGATCCACCAAGAAGGCAGTGGATTTCCCCAATTTAGACGAGGACAGCCCAGCACGAAAACGGGCGAAATTGAACAAGAAGAAGAACAAGAAGAAGAGGGGAGACAACGGGGAGAATCCCCTCGAAAATGTCCCCCCAGGGGTCGTTGGTGAATCGTCCTCAGAAGGAGACGAGCTGGAAGAGAGTGAACCAGCATCTGGCGACCGTTTGACAGGAAAGAAGAGGGCGCTCGAACTTCCTCGTCCTGAGGTAAGGATCGAACCCTCGGAAAAGTTCCTTACCATTGAGCTGGAACCTGGAAACAAAGATAAGACTACACAGATCGGCTCAAACCTCTCAGGGCCCTCTCAGATCATGATGATTGATTTTCTAAGGGAGAACAAAGATGTATTCGCGTGGAAAGCCTCTGATCTCACAGGAATTGACCCGAGCGTCATTGTCCATAGACTTAATGTGGATCCATCTTTCAAGCCTATCAAGCAGAAAAAACGGGATGTACATGGCTTTCGAAAGAAAGTCATTGAAGAGGAAGTCAATAAGCTCTTGAAGGCTCAGTATATCGAGCCCATCTTGTATCCGGAGTGGCTGTGCAACGTCGTCTTGGTGCCCAAGAGCGCAAATAAATGGCGCATGTGCAACGATTTCACGGATCTCAACAAGGCCTGCCCTAAAGATCCATACCCGTTGCCCCGGATTGATCAATTGGTGGATTCGACCGCTGGCTGCGAGCTCATGAGCATGATGGATGCTTTCCAGGGATATTACCAGATCTTTATGGCTCCAGAAGATCGCCCCAAAACCTCGTTCGTTGTCCATCTAGGGGTGTATTGCTTCTTAGTCATGCCCTTTGGACTTAAGAACGCCGGAGCTACATATCAGCGGCTCGTCAACAAGATGTTTGAAAGTGAAATTGGGAGGTCCATGGAGGTCTATGTGGACGATATGATTGTGAAAAGCGAGCGCCAGGACTCCCACTTGGAAGATCTCAAGCGCACCTTTTCTATCCTGCGACAATATGGAATGAAGTTGAATCCCTCGAAGTGCACCTTTGGTGTACAAGGGGGAAAGTTCTTGGGATACATGGTCAGTCAAAGGGGAATTGAGGCCAATCCGGAGAAGATCAAGGCCATCTTGGAAATTCCTTCCCCTCGAAATTTGCGGGAAGTGCAGGTCTTGGTAGGCAAAATCATCTCATTGAACAGGTTTATTTCACGCTCGGCAGACAGGAACCTTCCCTTCTTCAAAATCTTGAGGAACGCACGTAACTTTGCTTGGACAGAGGAATGCGAAAGGGCGCTGCAGGATATGAAGGCTTATTTATCGAGCGCTCCACTGCTGACTAAGCCTGTCGAAGGCGAAAGGTTATTCATGTATCTTTCTGTTTCTCCTGAAGCCACGAGCGCGGTTCTGGTCGCTGTACGAGAGCGGAAACATTTGCCTGTCTATTATCTGAGCAAAACCTTGCAAGGAGCCGAAAAGAAATATTTGGAGATTGAGAAATTTGCGTTCGCTCTTATTAACGCCTCAAGAAGGCTAAGGCCTTACTTTCAAGCGCATTCCATAACAGTTCTCACCGACCAACCCTTGAAGCAAGTATTGTCCAAGCCGGACGTATCTGGCAGATTAATCAAGTGGGCCATCGAATTGAGCCAGTTTGACTTATGCTTCGAGCCCAGGACCGCGATACAAGCTCAGGTTATGGCGGATCTGTTGGTTGAACGTTTTGGTTTCGAACCCGCCGCTGCGGAGAATGAGGGGTTATGGGTACTGCACACGGATGGTTCCTCAACCTCTCAAGGGGGAGGAATAGGAGTGGCCCTCAGAAACCCCGATGGGATTGAACTGGACTTTGCGATCAAGCTGGATTTCCAAGTCACTAATAATGAAGCAGAATATGAAGCCCTCGTGCAAGGTTTGAACATAGCTTTTCAGAATGGAGCCTCCAGAATCACTGCTTATGTGGATTCACAGTTAATAGCGAGCCAGATTGAAGGAACATATGAGGCTCGAGAAACCACCATGATACAGTACTTAAAGAAAGCCAAAGAAATCATTGGGAAGTTCAAGGAATTTCATCTACTTCAGGTGCCGCGAGGAGAAAACGAGCGTGCGGATGCTCTGTCAAAGTTTGCTTCAGCTTTAGAGGGCACTTCCGAGCGTTCTGTTACGTTCCTTAGAACTGAGAAACCTTTGATTAAGGAAAGGGTCGCCACCGAGATGATCGCCATGGTTGATCCAAACGAGCCCTGTTGGCTTGACGACATCATCATTTTCCTGAGGGATGGAATCACTCCAACTGACAAGGTGGAAGCCAGGAAAGTCAGGAATAAGGCCCCTCGTTTCGCTCTGGATCCCGAGGGGAGATTGTTCAAAAAATCATTTCAAGGACCCCCAATGAGATGCCTAAGGCCCTCACAGGCGAAGGAGACGCTCGAGCTCATACACAATGGAAGTTGTGGGAATCATTCCGGAGGGCGTATCTTGGCAAAAAAGATTCTGAGAAGTGGGTTTTATTGGCCTACGGTCCTCCAGGATGCCATTGAATTTTCGAGGAAGTGCCCCAAATGCCAATTTCATTCAAATCTCCCTCAATTGCCAGCCGCACAAATGATCCCAATAGATGTTTCTTGGCCTTTTGACCAGTGGGGAATAGACATTGTGGGCCCCTTACCCATGGCTGCAGGACAAAGGAAGTTTGTCATTTTAGCCGTCGACTACTTCACCAAGTGGGCCGAGGCTGAAGCTGTTGCAAAAATCACTTTCAAGGTTGTAAGGGACTTTATTTGGAAGAACATCATCTGCAGGTACGGAATACCGAGGGTGCTCATATCTGACAATGGATCCCAGTTCATAGCAGCTGACACACGAGAGTGGTGTTCCGAGTTGGGGATAGAACAGCGATTTACCTCTGTAGGACATCCACAATCTAACGGACAAGCAGAAGTTACCAACAGGATCATTTTGCAACATCTGAAAACCATGCTTGAAAGCAAGAAAGGTGAATGGGCTGAGGAGTTGCAAGGAGCGCTTTGGGCTTATCGCACCACCCCACGAGCGGCTACAGGAGAAACACCATACGCGCTCGTGTATGGGTCAGAAGCGATGATACCAGCGGAGATAGTGAATGAATCCGCTCGAGTAGGCTATTTCGAGCCTCAGCTCAACGATAGCAATAGGAGCTTGGAATTAGACTTACTGGACGAAAGGAGAGACCGAGCGTGGGCTAAGATCCACCACTATAAAGCCTCTGTGGCCCAACAGTACAACAAGCGCGTGAAGGAAAGGACTTTCCAGCTGGGAGACTTGGTTTTGAAGAAAGTGGAAGTATCCAAGCACGTAGGGAAGTTGGACCCCAATTGGGAAGGCCCGTTCAAGGTCATACAACTCAGAGCTAACAATACTTACACCCTGGAGACACTTCAAGGTGAGCGTTTGCCTCGCCCTTGGAACGCATGTAACCTTCGGCGGTTTTATGTTTAAAAAGCTCTTTTGCAAACTCTGATGTAACAACCCTCGTTGACGGGTTCCATGTACTTCCAATCAAAGTAAAAGGTAACATAATCTTTTTAATTTCTTTAATATTCCTGTTTCTTTGGCTGTTTGAATGGATAAGTCCCACGTCCCACGTCTTCGCGAGCGTGGTAGGCAACCCATTCCAATATGAATGCTGTTATCTCTTATGGGTTACGCTGGCCAGCACTCTACTCCGCATGGGGGGACGCCCTCATAAGGATAGACTGGTTACGCTCACAACCAATTAGGCAAGTTGGAACGGGATCTCCTACAAGAACGCATCCTAGTAGGCCTTGGTTGTTTCTTAAAACGCCTTGCGCTCGAAAACGGGATCTACCACAGAAAAAGTCCTAGTGGGCCTTGGTCGTTTCTTAAAACACCTTGCGCTCGGAAATGGGATTTTCTGCAGAACCAAGAAAACGACAGGAGCCAAGGCGCTCGAACGATGGTCTCAGAATCAAAAAGGAATTATACAAGTCTTGAGCGTAGGGGCAATCTCACAGTAAGACCCTCACGATCGCTCAAGACTTAGACAAATTTTCAAAAGGAAAAATTTATACAAGTCTTGAGCGTAGGGGCAATCTCACAGTAAGACCCTCACGATCGCTCAAGACTTAGACAAATTTTCAAAAGGAAAAATTTATACAAGTCTTGAGCGTAGGGGCAATCTCACAGTAAGACCCTCACGATCGCTCAAGACTTAGACAAATTTTCAAAAGGAAAAATTTATACAAGTCTTGAGCGTAGGGGCAATCTCACAGTAAGACCCTCACGAGCGCTCAAGACTTAGACAAATTTTCAATTTCAAGAGCAAAAACAAAATTTATGCAAGTCTTGAGTGGGGGGGCAATCTCACAATAAGACCCCCACGATCGCTCAAGACTTAGGCAAATTTTCATTGCATCAAAGGAATAAAGCATTCACAGGAGTATACTACACAGTCTTATTATACGATTCATAAAGGAAATGAAGAACAAAGGTATGGAAAACGGAATCTTTATTCATTTACAAAATGGAAGTATTACAAAGCAAAAGGGCACAAAGGCCCATGAAATTCTAATACGAGAAAAAGCAGAGAATCAGAAAAATACAGAGAAATGATGGAGGAAAAGTCTCAAGCAGCTGGGGCGACATCTTCATCAACAATCACCAAAACTGGGCCCTGAACTGGGCCTTGAATTGGACCCTCAGGCTCTTGAGGATGGGCTTGCGGATCGTTGGGGGCATTGGCATCTAGAGCAGGCTCATTGGCATCCGGAGCGGGGGCGTTGGCACCTCCATCAATTGGGATTGGGGCATCCTCTACAACCGGCGCTTGTGGCTCATTCTCGGGATTGTCGTTTTGAGCAGCATTACCCGCCGGATGAGCGTCCATGTACTCATCTTGAATGAGCTTGACCAAGAACCCATACTCAGGCTCTGCGATGGAATCAGCAGGGTTATCGCCCTCGTCATCTTCCTCCTCGCAGCGCTCATTGAACATGAGCCCCGTGCCCTCGGCCTCCTTCATGGCAGGATGGGTTAGCCCTTTGTGTATGCCCTGCTCGATGGCCAGATTGAAGGCCTTCTGAGCCTCCTCCAAGCAATGCAGGGAAGCAGCAAAGTTGAAGGCTTTGGAGTGGCAAAATTTGATCAATGCCTCCTTGTTTGCACGCTCCATGCTCCGAGGCCATTCATTCATGGTATCGGCAAACTTCCTCTCTGCCTCCAGAGCCCTCGTTCTCCAACTTTCCCTCTCTGCCTCAGCCTTCTGGCGCCGCTCGTTGGCCTGTGCCAGTTCGTTGCCCAAACGGATCCGAGCGCCATCAACCGCTAGAAAATCCTCCTTCAGTTTCGACAGCTCTTCCTCCGACGTATTGTATAGACCCTTGAGGGTCTCATACTTGGCAATTTCAGCATCCAACTCCGCTTGGATGTGAGCCGGGTCATTCGAGCGGGCCATTTTCTTGTACTTGGCCTTGCGCTCGGCATATATGGAGGCTCGCATCTGCACATTCCGGAGCCGAGGAAGAACTTGCTGCGTAATCGAGGGGAAAAGTGTTAGCAAAAGAATGGTGAATTACAGAAAAGAAGAATGCAAGGAATGAGGACTTACGGAAATTAGGGCGTGGGCTGCATCGAACGTCACCTTCTCTACAGACTCACTGTAGAGATGCCTGTGGTCTGCTGAGAATTGAGCCCGGCTGAACAAATCATCAGTAATAGTCTGGGCGACCGAGCCCGGCCTCAGCAAAACCGACCCGCCGTCGGGGGCGCCAGAAAAGTCTCTGTCCCCTCGACGGGGGAACTCCCACATGTGTTCTTCCTCTGAAGAGGAAGTGTCCCCCTCGCCTCGGGGGCCCTCAACCACTTGTTTGCCCTTTCCTTTGATCGCGGCGGAGTCAGGCATTCTCTTCCTCTTGCGGGAAGGTCTATTTGCGCTCGAGCTCGGAGGAGCCTCCGTAATCGCCAGAGTGGTTACTGGCCTCGTTGTTTCTGCAGGAACGGGGGGTTGAACATCATCTCCTCTCTCCGATTGCCCCCTGGTCTCCCTCGTGACCAATCTACGTTCCCCTCGGCCACGAGGGGGCTGCACCTCAGGGTTGGCGCTTGAACTCCCTCCACCACGAGCGTCCCCGTGGTTGTTTCGGTTACGGGGTCGCTGTTGTTCACGCTGCTGATCCCCCTGAGGGGCTTGATTCCTCTGTGCGTTGGCGAAACGAGCCGCTTGTCTAATTCCACCGGCCATTTCTAAGATAGCGGCTCCTGCAAAAATGAAAATACGAAGGTTATAAATCCTTGGACAAGAATTGTTAAGTGCAAATTACAAGTACAAGAAAAGCAGTTAGTATTCATTCCTATCTAAGGTTAGTGCCCTAAGGATCTAACCGTCTCTCTCTATGTCACGAGCCGGAGGGTTGTCAAGGAAATGAGGGTCGTTGGTAAGACCACACAAGAACATGAGTTCCGCATCGTCTATCCAGTCCTTTGCTTGTATAAGGTGACCCTCGTCCCTTAGGGTTGTTGCCAGGTTTTTAGCCCAGTCTCGGGGGAGTGAGGGTGGCAAACGGCTCTTTGAGTACGAGCCCCATTCCGTGATCACCCCAAAGCCCTCTCCTGCTGGAGCCTTGACAAAGATGAATTTTTCTTTCCAATCAATGCCATAAGTGCTCGAGGGCGAGTTGATCAGCTTCATGTGGGCCTTCGCTTGGACGTAATAAAAACCCGCCTCAGGAGAAGAGCGAGAGGAGCTGACCACTTGGAAAAGGGCATTGAAGTTCCGCAAATAGGGCTCGTAACCCATGGTCCTCATCAGAATTACGAAACAGGTCAGGAGGGCCAAGCCGTTGGGCACTATTTGGGATGGACACAAGCCCAAGTCATTCAGCAAATGGGCCATTGAGACTGAGATGGGGAACCTCAGGCCTCCTGAGCGCACGGTGTCCACGTACACTGCCATTTCCCCAGGAGGCGGATTATTTGCACGCTCGTGGTTTTGGGGAATTCTCCAAGTATATCGCTCGTCCCAGTAGATGGGGGCCATCATTGTCTTTACATCTCCCACAGTGACGGTGCTGGGAGTCTCATCAGGCTTGCGCTCGGTAGCCTGATAACCCGAGCCCTCCCCCTCGTTGGGTCCTTTGGATTTCTGGGTTTTCTTACTCTTGCCCTTGTCACGGGCCCTTTCTGAAGGCCCGGTTACGGCTTCCGCCACTGGAAGCGGATTTGCAACGGCCACGGTCACTCTATGGCGGTGGGGATGCGTGGCACTTTGAGTTATGGGGAGAGTGACTCCTTGTCTTTCTGCCTCTATCACCAAATCCATCTCCTCAAAGAGAGGATCCACTCCGCCTGGGTTTCTGTCTTCCATAGCCATTACCGCCGCCCCCAACTCTTCATCTCTGGGGGAATTGTGAGAAGAAGAACTCTCGGTGGCCATCTCTTGGATTTCACGGGCAAATTCTTCAATGTGGTGGTCGGCCATGGCAGAAATTGAGGTTTTGAAGGTTTTTCTGGGAGAGAGTTTAAGGTTCAGAAAGACGGGAATCTGAGGGATTACAAAATCCTAAGGTCCGAATCTACGGTTAGCAAAGTCAGAAAGTCACACTGGAGATTTACCTTGAAAAGTTTCTGAAGAAAACTGAAGAAGAGGTTGAAGATGCTCTAAGAACTGGAATGCGAGAGAATTTTCTTTGCAAAGGATGCTTGAGAGTTTTGAATGCGTAAAGAATGTGAAGATTTCAGAATCCCATATTTATAGGGATAGAAGTTGGTACCTTTTTAGGCAATAAATTCAAAATGGCAATCATTTCCCGCCTAGGAAACCGCCCACTTTATGGAACCGGCACATGTTTCCCAATGCTCACGCGCCCCACGCGCACCCGCATTTAATGCTCTGACGTTTCAAGGGCTTCAGAATAGTACCAACATTTAATGCGGAAGTGATACGAACGGTCAATTGAAAAGACCGCATTAATGGCGCGTTCAGAGGAAAATTGCTCAACACGCCAAGCTTTACACGAGCGCTATGAACAAGAGATAGAGCGTGTCAAAATTCTACAGTCCTTATCAATAAGGACTACAGAATTGGGGGGCAAAATGATGGGGTCAAAATACGATCGTCCCACGACAAGACACGTGGCATCACGAAATGATGACATCTGTCTCCCCAAGGCTGCACCGTCGACTCACGAGCGCTAGGTCCAACAAGCGCAAACCTTTTCCAGGAGTTAAGCCCAACGAGCGCTATCACTCCCACGAGCGTCCTACACAATAAACGATGGGTACGCCCACGTGCCAAGGGAGCCCTCTTCGAGCGTCACACTCCCTCAGAGTGGCCCCTCCTTTGGCTCGTCACTTAAGCTGGAGCCTTCATCCCCCTCAGCGGATACCTTGGCCTCCACTACTCTAGGTTGTCACGAGCGCGCTCTCAAGCCCTCGTTACCAACCACCCACATAGCTCTCTGACACAACGTACATGCCCGCGCACCTGCCACTGTCGCTAGCACTAACTTTTGGGTCGCTTTTGCAGAAGATTCCTCCTAGGTTTCTCTCTCACAGCGCCACGTGTTAGGGCAACATTCGGCCAGGACCACTTGAGGCAAATGACCATAGGGCCCTTGACCCTCAACTATAAATAACCCAAGTCATCTTCTACACTGTAAGCATTCTCTAAGCTTTCTTCATCACTGCAACTGTGACTGAGCTTACACTTATCTTCATACATTGAACTGACTTGAGCGTCGGAGAGCCAAACTGGGTATCACCCCCAGTTCCCCCAGCTTGGCCATCTGACCTTTCTTGTGCTTGTCCCAACAGGTTGAACCCCCTCCTCTTTTGCCGGCGAAGCTCCGGTGGTTTCCTCCACAAAATACAAATCGTAAAGTGATCGGATTCGGACCATCCATTCCCGGACCCATCAAATCCTAAGGAGACTCAATATGTGTGCGTATAAAAATAATATATAATCTAATTTTATAAATAATTTTTATTGTATTCGATTAAACATTCCTTGAATTTTTTATATAAATATACTTTTTTAATTATTTTATTACATATATAGAATCAATTATAAAAAAATAACATAAATCATAAATAATACTCATTAGTGAAATACAAATAAGAAAATCGAATGCAAGATCAAATGAATATAAAAAAGAGATAAAAAATAGTTAGTTAAAAAAATTACTTGATTTTAATGTATATACATACGAATACCGAAATTAAGGACAATTGTGAAATATCTTTACAATATAAAGGGCATGACAAAGTGAGAATTGATATCGCATACAATAGTAAACGAAACTTCAAAGATTAGATTAAAAATTTCAAGATGCTAGAATTGGGTATCAGCTTAAGAAAAGATATGGAGAGTTTTTTAATTTAATTTGAATGAGATTGATCCAACAATTATCAATTTATATCTACAGTTTTTCAAAGTAGCAATACACGACTTAATTGTCGAATCAAAACTTGAAGGACATTTTGACTTAGAATCATTGCTCCAAAACAACGGTCTTTAACGGTTTTTAATGTGCTTAAAAAAGTGAAAAAAAAAATACAAAGAATTTACAGAGCATTATGCATGAGACAAACAAGGTAAATATTCAAAAGATTTATAGAAAGAATTGATGACAGAATATAACAAACTATTGCAACAAGAAGAGATTATTTGATTTTAAGAGTCGAGAATGAATTGGCTCCGATTCAGGGATAAACATACACGTTTCTTTCATCTCTCGACCACAACAAGAAAAAGGGGGAATAAGATAAATATTCTCAAAATAAGCAGGAAAAGGGTAATCAATGGTGATCAACTGAAGCCACACACTTTGGAGTACTACACCAAACTATTCAGTGAATATACTATTGAAGAGGTGATGAGTCTTGGTATTAGCTTGCACTAACGAACCCTAAGGCGTTAGCAGAAAAATAATTTGAAAAGAATGGCCTCAAATGAGGAAATCTTGAGGTTAGTAAAGAGCATGGACCTATACAAAGCTTTGGAAGTAGATGGTTTTCAAACTTACTTTTTTCAAACTGATTAGGATATAGTAGGAGACTCGATAGTGAAATTCATCAATGATTGCACGGAGAGAGAATCAATTCCTAGGAAGAATTATCGGGTGTTTATTTGCCTAATTTCAAAAATTAGTGCTCTAGAAAAATAAACGAGTTTTGGCCCATTACGTTGTGTAACATATTGCTCAAAATGATCACCAAGATGATTATACTCTGTTTAAGCAGTATATCAAAGAAATTATAGGATCGAATCAGAATAGCTTCATTCCCGACCGAGCCATACATTATAATAACTTGATGGCTCAAGAAGTGTTACGAATGCTACATCCCTCCAACGATAAAAAAGGGGTATGGTGCTGAAATTGAATTTTGAAAAGGCATACAACAAATCCGGTGGAATTTTATAAGAAAAACATTAACTTTCTTCAAATTCCCGATGATTATCAATATAGAATTGTGAACCAATGGGGGTTGTACGGATAGGTGGCATTAGATAAGATAATCATTCTCGCCTTATTTGTTTGTACTTTGTATGGAATAACTTACATATATGATTGAGGAGACTATTTCAGTCGGACCTGGAAGCTAGCTATGGTATGTCAGAGAAGTCCTCACATCTCACACTTGCTTTTTGCGGACGACTTAATATTGGGAGTCAAAGTTACCGTGGATGGAGCAAAGCATTCAAAGCGTGTTTGAGGCATTTCCAAGGCATTGAGCCTCAAATTAAACTTCAGCTGTAGCACCCAGAACGCTAGCCACCACATCCCCCGCACTATAGTTTGATTCATATATGAAATGGACAATCCATACATGAACCAAAACTATAGTGAACGGGAGACAATAAAAAAAATGATAACAAAGCTAGGAGGGTCTAACCCCAAACCAAACAATCAACTCAGAGTAATAAAAGTTGAAGCAGTAATTCATTCAATACTTATAGGTACCATATTTACATCACAATATAAGTATGTATAGGTACCAACATTATAAATACAATATCATCCAAAATATGCCAAGGCATGCTACAAACTTATCAAGTATCAAAACATGAACAAAATATAAAGGTGAAGTGTGCTAGACTCAAATTAAAGACAAGCTAGACTCTAATTCCCGCCTAGCACGCACCTGCAAAACTGAAAAGTTGAGGTGTCAGTCCACCACGGACTGAGCGAGGGGTATAAATAAATATACACGCAATTACCAGGCAAGTTATAATTTCGGGTAAGGTTTTATAAAAGAAAGAATATAAGTGAGTTCAAGGAGGGAATAAATTCATCGCCCGAGATTACAACTAATTCAATTTATCAATTCAATCAATTCAGTACAATCAATTTATGGCCCGGCGAGTGAGAGCAGTTCTCCAACCTTACTCCAACTGTATACAATCAATCAGTTATTATGTGATTAGGTGATCAAGCAATTACATTACAGTGCACAATTAGCAGTTTCAATAACTCCTTCTTCCTCCGGTGATGGTGGGATTGCAAGGTCCCACCATCCAATCATTATGGGCCGAGGGTACATGAATCCCTAAGCCCGGAACTCCTTCCTCCCCTAATCTCCTAAAGGGTTCAGGGGTCATCCCAATTTGGTGAGAATAGCGCTCGAGTTACCCGTCACCCCATGTTTTCCTGGTTGGCTCGAGCCACTACCCTCGGGCCCACAGTGTAATACGATACTTGCCAAAACAATCAATCAATCAATACAATACAATAGTTCGGTAAATCCTTTGAAAACCAATAACATTTGAAAACTATAGATATATAGATACGTTTTTGGCTTAAAACATCACATAAGATTTTATGGGTTCTATATATCTAGAATTAAACCTCACCTGCGTGACCAAAACAAACAAGGAAACAGCTCACGGGGCCTGCTCCTCATCACCAGGAAGCTGGTCTGTGCAAGAAAGACAATGGGTATTAGAAACATACGCAAATTGGCAATCGAGGTAGTAAAGATCAAGTATTCAAGATGTAAATCAAATTGTACAATTATTACATAAACCTTCCCTATGCACTTCAAGTATGAAATCACATGACACATACAATATCCATAATATAATGCACTAAATAGCATGTCAATGAAATGTTCATGTCGGAAATAAGCCAATAAAACCATGCAAGAAAAGTTAATAAAAACAATTTTCAAGCAAAAAGAAGCAGGGTCGCAGACGCGACCAAAATCCTTCACAAAAAGGTCGCGGTCGCGACCACCTATTTTTGGCCAAATTGTCCTTCAATTTTTTTAAAATCTCGAAACATAGCCAAAAATGGGTCGCGGGCGCGACTGAAAAAGAACTAATTTAGGTCGCGGGCGCGACCTGCAGTTCTGCCAAAACTGTGAATGGGTCGCGGGCGCGACCAAATTTGTTTTGTTTTCAATCGCGGCCGTGACCTGCTATGCAACAGTAGAAAAATAGGGTAGAAACAGGGGGAACAACGTACCAACCAACCAAATACTTCAAACCAAGATTAAATGCACATATTTGAAGAAATATACATGCTAGCTACATATAGATCAATAACAACTCATAAAACACCTAACTCCACGTTAGATCATCAAGAATCAATCAATCCAAACCCATATCTACACTCAAGCTTCAAGTCCAAAAATCACGAGAAATATGCATCAATATTAGGTTCAAAGTTCAACAACAAGTTTCCAATAACCAAGACACAAATCGACCAACAAATAACAAAGTCCTATCTATCACATTCATTCAAGAAAATCATCAAATCCCCAAAGTTACCTCAAATGCAAGAAATGGAGGATGAGATGAAGATATGATGTTGATGATGCTTCAATGATCACAAAACCCACCAAAATGATGCTTGAATGATGAAATCTCCCTCTCTTCCAAGTAGGGTTTGGCTTGGTTGAAGAAGGAAAGTAAGAACAAATGTATGTAATGTATTTTGTATGAAATGAGAAGCATGGTACGTGATATGCTGCTATGTACAAGAAGAAAAGACCCAATTTGCTATTAAGTCCCTCAATTAATTAAGTATGCTATTAGATACAATTCCATAACAATTGATCAATCAAGTCCCCTGCAATCAAGTCTCCAAATTCATGAAAATGAGCAAATAAGGACATAAAAGAATTAACTCATGCTCGGGAATTTAATTCACGTTACAATCAAGTTTAATTTATGCAATGAGTATGAATTTCATAAAAATACTTAGAATAACATTTTATAAAAATTATGTCATGATGTGGAAAAATTAAAGAAATGATCAAATAACAATTAAATCTAACTCTCAAACCCACACGTGGCGTTCATACCTGAAATGCCGAAAGTTGGGGCGTTACATCAGCTAATCACATATGTTGCTTTCTCATTGCAATTCGAAGAGTAGAAGTTATCAATTGAAAATTTTATGCAGTAGCTGATGCAACTGAAAAAGTACAATTTTAGGTATATATAAAAGGAAAAATATAAATACTCATTAAATCATACTACAATTATGGAGAAGAAAATGGAGATTTGGGAAAGGGGATATATTAAAAATGATGATATGCCAAACCCACAGCTTTGAGAGATGGATATTTCCAAGATAATTATACTAAAATTGGTGATTTTTTAGGATGTACCCACTGGGCCTCTAATAGACCCAAACCTAAGATCAAGTTGCCTGAGGAGAAGGCTGGTCAGTTCTCCATCGAGGTGAGGGACTAAGAAAGAGGCATGAGGCGAACCGGTGAGAGTAAAACTAAGAGAGGTTAGCACATATGATATTCTATGTAATGCCCCGGTTTTTCATTTTTGCATTATGTGATATTATATAAATTTCATAACATTAGATGCATTATATTTTCATGAACTTATATGAAAGTATCGTTAATGGGAAAACTTACGTGAATTAATTGCTAATGTGACTAAATACTCATATGTGTCCTTACTTGATCATTTATTTAAATGTATGGACTCAATTGCATAATATGAGTTAGAGTTAAATGATCATATTCCATGGAATGAAACTTGATTGCATTAATTCAAATATTGCAAGGACTTAAGTGAAAAAATTGATGAGTCATGCATATTCTTGGAAGACTTTTGTATATATCATTTCATCTCTTCCATTCCATTCCATTTCATCTAGAGAATCACACACACTCGCACACACTCGTACACACTCACACACACTCACACACACACTTAATCACGATCCAAACACCAAGAAGAGAAGGAGGAAATTTCATCATTTCAAGTTAGAATTCAAGAAGGAAAGTTACATACCTTGGAAGCATCATCATCCCAATATCATTTCATCCTTTCTTCCTTTCATTTCAAGGTATAAATGGAGAAGTTAATTGAATCTCTTGAGATGTATGATTAGGGTTTGATGATTATGTGATGCTTCCTTGTTTATTTATGGTTAGAAGGATGATTAGGATCTTTATATTTGAAAGAATACATAAATTCATGAGTTGTATGAAAGTTGATTTCATGGTATATATGGGGTTTGAGGAATGAGTTCTTGATGATCTAAGCATGTTTCCTTGGATTAAATGTTACCTAAATGATGTCTTTAAGTTATATGCATGATATATGATTGTTTTGGAGTATTTTGGTTAAGTTTTGTTGTGATTTTGCTCCATTTTCTACGCTCCACAAACAAGCCCTTGTTTTTCACCCCTTTTCCAGCCCAGAAGGGTTACCCGGGCGGGTAAATTTACTGAGGAAAAGTACCTTGGTGGGTACTTTAGTCCAGAGGGTTTTCTGCACTCTTTTTACCCGGCCAGGTACCCCCTCATACGACCTCCGATTGAGCTGATTTTTGGATACGATCAACTTATTTGAGTCTAAAACACTCTCCAATTGGAATAAACTCAATATCTTTTCTAGTTTGAGAGATATAATCGTTTTAATTTGGTATCGCCACTTCCCCAGAAATCTGCATTCACCCAACTTCAAGCTTATGCTATTTTCTCCTCGCTTTGAATTAGAAAATGAGCCATATATCAATGGAAATTTTTGTGTGTCTAGTTTCATACCCAATAAACAAAACTCAATTCCAAATTCTAGAACTAAAGATATTCCAGTTTTCCTACAGCATTCGCATTCCCGAAAACTGTCAGCTTTTATCAAACTTTGCCAAAACCCTTCATATTGCATTCCTTTCATTTCCTTGGCTCCCGTATGTGATGCATATGAGTTATAAACTTGTTTTATTGATAATTATGCACCTATTTGTCCCTTCTTGATACTTTATTTGGGAATTTAGACACATTCATGAGATTTATTGATTGAAAAGGCATGATTGACATCACATAATTGTGTCGTTCGTCTTAAATGGTTCATGTGAGTCAAGTCTCACGTACACTTGTCCTTGTTACATAGATCACATTACCGATGATGAGGATCACGCTCCGTAGGTTGTATCCTTGCTTCTTTTATCGGTAAAGGTGAGATTTAATTGTTAGATATATAGAACCCGTACAACCCTAAGTGACATTTTGAGCTGAAATGTATATATATATATATATATATATATATATATATATATATATAGTTTTCCACAACTCTCAAATGATTTAAAACTGAACTACTGTCCCTGTACTGATTGATCGTGTTTTGGTGAGTAATCGTGTATTGTTCACTGTGGGCCCGAGGGTTAGTGTATGAGCTAACCGAGAAAGCATGGGCTGACGGGTAACTCTGCACTTCCCTCACATCGTGGGGATGTACCCTGAATCCACCAGGAGGTTTGGTGGAGGAAGGAATCCCCGTACATGGGAGTCATGAACCTGACGTACACCGTGATTGGGTGGTGGGGCCTTGCAATCCCACCATCACCCGGAGGGAAAAGGAGTTCGTGAAATTACTATTTGTGCACTGTGATCACCATTGAATTAAAACTTAACTATTGTATGGTTCACTGTCGGAGTAAAGGTTGGAGACTTGCCCTCACTCGTCGGGCCACTAATTGACTGAAACTGACTGAATCGTAAAATTGAATAGTTGTAATCTCGGGCGATGATTATTGTGTTATTGAACTTATTTTGCTTCCTTTTATAAAACCTTCACCCGGGATTATGACTTGCATGTTATCTACACTTATATTTATTTATCCCCCTCACTTGGTCTTTCATGGACTGACACCTCACTTTTCAGGTTTTGCAGGGTTCGTGCTAGGCGGGATTCGAGTCGAGTCAAGTCTTTGTGTCTGGTCTAGCACCGGACATAGCCATATTTGATGCATATGTAATTGTTATAACTTGTTACGGTATTTTGAGGATTATATATGTATATATTGTTGGAGAATGAGAATTGAATAATGATGTGTGCATCATGCTTCCAATGTACTCGTGATATATCATTTATTTGACTGGGGTTTAGTCCCGCCTAGCTAGAGTGGTTTGTTTTACTGTTACCCGTTCGCTATAGTCTTGGTTCATGTACGGATTATCCATTTCGTATGTGGACTGAGCTATAGGGCGGGGGATGTGGCTACCATGCGTTCCGGGTGCTACATTCTATGAAATGTCCAACAAATTATAACTAAAGTTGAAGATAAGAACGAATAAGAGAACAAGTAACTAAGACTAAAAGAAGTCTGATATCTATATAAGGGAAGAAGAATTATTAAAGATATAAGCGAGAATGGAAGAGAAAATGAGCTAAAAGAGTGATTACGAGGGAACCCAACAGTGATAATGATATAGCAAACTATAATTTCTCAAGATTATGGAATAAAAACGAAAAAATAAAATAAAAAAACATATTTTCATTTGAAGTGATGGAATCGATATTGGAATTATAGAAAAAGATTAAATGCAAAAGTTATAGTTTTGAAAGTGAATATAACTTTTACATTTTGAATGACAACGAAAATATATTTTTAAAATTTTATAAAGAAAATTAAAAATAAATCACAAATTATATTAAAAAAAATCAAACAAATAGAAGGAATAAAGTATATATTGTTAATATAGCATTTTTTATTATTTTTTAGGTTTTTGTCTATATTTTTTATATGTTTTTTTATTTATTAAATATATGTGAAAGTTATAAACTATTTAAAAGCTAGAATTATTTGGATAAATTATTATACACTTTAAACTTTTTTTTATATAATAATATAATTAAAAATATTTGGATTCTTTATTTATTTGAATGTTTCTCCAATTTGAATTTCTAATTATTGTAGATGGTTTGAAAGAGAGATTTCATATAAATATTTTTGTATGTGTATCTTTTTAAGATCAAAATGGTTCATTAAAAATGTTATTATATTTATTTAATCAAATTAGATAATATTAATATCCTCATTTATTCAATAAACATAATAGTTAAACTTATTTAAATAAAATTAAATGATAAACGTGCAACGCAAGTTCATTTCACTAGTTATTATAAGCACTCACGCTTTATTATGAAGTAGTTATAATATGGATACTGAAGAAACAACGTACAGCCAAATCTTCACTCGGTCAAATTCATGCTAAAATCCCAGAGTTTTCTTGCCAAATGTTTGTCTGTAGCTATTGCTCCTGGTTTGGCCAAATTGTTGTCTGAGAAATATTCACCACTAATCCCCTTCACTTGTGGATGCAGTGCCACATAACAGGTAGTTGAAGCCCCCTTTACAATAATTCACCACAATCATTTTTTCCGTTTCCTTCGCATCATGCACTCGAATCGGTTGGAACACTTATTGCATGTGTACTTTATAGGATGAAGGGGGATTAGATTAATAATTCTACTGCTTACTAGTTTCTTGCGAGTTCGGGATTGATGACACGGTCCGGGGTGATATAGGATAAAAGATTGATTATCCATCCCATATTCTCAATGGGATGAACAATCCACCATCACATCCCACCACTCATCCCATTACTCATCTATCTCATCTCATCCCAACCAATCAAGTAACATGCAATTAAGGTATAAAACTCATTTTAAGATTAATTGTTTATTTAAATATTTTAATACGAAATATTTGATCAAGCTAGCATAGTATCAAAACGCTAAACTCTGGCACTTGATGATCTATCAATATAAAAACAAGTAACTTTACACCCTAATAATTTGATCCGATTCGAATCCACGATGAAATATATAACCAATATATTACAATGATGAATGTAGAACGTACTTGTTGAATACTTTTACATCCAAATCCAAATTTTGCAATGGTACGGGCAAGACCTGCATCGGAGGAAGCATCAAATAATATTATATCTAAATATATAAATATATATACATATACATATACATATACATATACATATATATATATATATATATATATATGTAAGGAAAATCCCTAAGCCGTAACAAACATGTCGAAATCATCGAGAACATACAAGTGGAAGCGTACCTTGATCCATAGTAATCCGTAATTGAATCGGCAATCCAAGGTTGTGATCTTCTAAGCCTGGATACGCCGTCTATTCAATTCTCTCTGGGATGGGGCAGAAAAGAAGACAAGGAACGTATCTGGCTTAGGGACCACAACCCTAATTTATAATCCAAAATAGGGCACCTTAATTATGGGTCCATCAATCATAATTAAGTGTCCATAGGTTTCTACACATAAAAGACCCATACTTCAACCAATATTCCTATAAGCCCACATAAATAAATATATCTTAAATAGATCACTTAATTGGGCTCGTATTATGAGATAGCCTACGTACAATTTATTAAATATGTGAGACCATTAAATAGAAAATCCAACAATCTCCCACTTGGTCCACATATGGTTCCAAATAATTGTACATAGTTTTAAACCTTAGTGCGCGCAACTTTATGCTATCTCTACTTTCGAAATATTCCCAAACAATCTGGTCCATCAATTATGCTATTATAGGATCAAAGCAGCTTTCGTCACATAATTCGTAACTAAACCGAACAATGGTCACAATATTAACACAATCAATGACATAGATCAAAAGTATGGCATGTAGCATGGAAATTACATGTAACGTGATCTTAGTCATGCCTATTTCCAACTGGTCCTATCTTATGACTCAAAGAGTCCCAAAGCACTTTCAAACACTTAATGCAAAACCGCAATAGAAAGACAAAAATCCTTATTGTCAGAGTATTCAATCAAATAAAACTTTATTTGTCTCATAAACCTCAGTCTGTACAGAACATAAAAACATGTCAATAAGCAAGATGGAAAAACCACAAACTCTCACCACTAAGACATGTCATCTAATTTGATGACACCCATATGAGCCACATGTTCATGAAGCACTTTAGGTGGCAATCCCTTAGTGAGTGGATGTGCTAGCATCGAGTTTGTACTTATATGCTCTATTGACACTTGAAGACTCTGAACTCTTTCTTTCACAACCAGATACTTAATATCTATATGCTTAGATTTAGATGAACTCCGGTTCTTCTTTGAATATAACTCTGCAGCCTTATTATCACAATTAATTCTCAATGGCCTTTCAATGCCATTGACATTTTGCAGCCCAGTGATAAAATTTCGGAGCTATATCCCCTGATTCGATGCCTCAAAGCATGCTACAAATTCAGCCTCCATAGTGGAAGAAGCTATTAGTGTCTGTTTGACACTTTTCCAAGAGACAGCTCCTTCAGCCATCATGAAGACATAACCTGATGTGGATCTTCTGCTGTCAAGGCATCCAGCATAGTCTGAATCGGAGTATCCAATGATCTCCAAATGATCCGATCTCCGATAGGTGAGCATGTAATCCTTAGTCTTTTGTAGATACCTCATAACCCGTTTTGCTGCCCTCCAATGATCCATTCCCGGGTTACTTAGATATCTGCCTAACATCCCCACTATGTACGCTAAATCTGGACGCGTACACACTTGAGCATACATGAGACTCCCTACTGCAGATGCATAAGGGATTTCCTCCATCTCTTCCTTCTCAAGGTCCGTCTTAGGACATTGGAACAAGCTAAATTTATCACCTTTTGACACAGATGTGTCCCCTAATGCACAATTCTACATGCCAAAACGGCTTAGCACCTTATCGATATAGGCCTTTTGCGATAAGCCGAGTATACCTTTGAAACGATCCCGATGGATCTGTATACGCAGAACATATGAAGCCTCCCCAAGATCTTTCATCTCAAATTTACTTGATAGAAATTTCTTGGTTTCACGCAATAGGCTTATATCACTGCTTGCTAGTAGAATATCATCTACGTACAACACCAGGATAATAAATTTGCTCCCACTGACCTTGAGATATATGCATTGGTCAACAGTGTTTTCCTTAAAACCAAAAGAGGAAATCACCTTGTCAAATTTCCGGTACCACTGACGGGACGCCTGCTTTAGGCCATAAATGGACTTCTTTAGTTTACATACTAGGTGCTTTGAATCTTTGGACTCAAAGTTCTCCGGTTGCACCATGTATATAGTTTCTTCAATGTCTCCATTGAGAAACGCTGTCTTTACGTCCATTTGATGGAGCTCTAAATCATAATGAGTTACAAGTGCCATAATGATTCTAAAAGAGTCTTTTGTTGAAACTGGAGAGAAAGTCTCTTTAAAATCAATGCCTTCCATTTGAGTGAAACCCTTAGCAACAAGACGTGTTTTATATCTTTCGATGTTACCATTTGAACCCCGTTTGGTTTTAAAAATCCATTTACAACCAATTGGTTTTACTCCTTGTGGTAACTCGACAAGATCCGAAACGTCATTGTCCATCATAGATTTCATCTCTTCATTCATGACTTTGATCCATTCATTAGAGTTTGAACATAACTTTACTTGATTGAAAGATGTAGGATCATCTTGCAATCCCATATCAAATTCATGTTCATGGAGGTAAACGACATAGTCATCTGAAATCGCTTTCCTCTTTTCTCTAGTGGACCTCCTTATAGGCACTTCATTTTGAGGTTGTTGTGGTGCATCATTTTGAATAGATGATGGTTCTAGATCTGATTCAGTGGGTCCTAACTCATTATTTTGAGTCAATGATGGACCCGTAACTGATTCAGTAGGAATCCCAAATGTGATTGTGTTTTCTGAATTTACTTGATTCGCAGGCTGAGGAGTGATAGGAATATTTATCCAATCATTCTCAGCTGCAACTATAGTGGGAATGTTAACACATTCCTCGTCAAACACAATCTTTCCAATTTGATCCCTCCCACTGTAATCAACATCCTCAATGAATTTGGCATTTCCCGTTTCGAAAAAGGACTTGTTTGAGGGGTCATAAAACTTAAATCCCCTCGACCTTTCCGAGTAACCTAGAAAGTAGCAGCTAATTGTTCTTGAATCCAATTTCCTTTCGTTAGGCTTATAGGGCCTAGCTTCAGCTGGACATCCCCAGACATGCAAGTGCCTAATACTAGGCTTCTTGCCTATCCACAACTCGTATGGGGTTTTGTCTACTACTTTGCTTGGAACTCGATTTAAAATATAAACTGAAGTCTTTAGTGCTTCGCCCCAAAGTGATTCTGGCAATGAAGAATGATTAATCATACTTCTCACCATATCCTTAAGAGTTCGGTTTCGTCTCTAAGAAACACCATTTTCGTTTGGACTCTCCGGCATGGTGTACTGAGGTACAATCCCGCACTCACTTAAGTATTTGGCGAAGGGTCCTGGACGTTGTTCACCGGATCCGTCATATCTACCATAATATTCTCCACCACGGTCAGATCTGACAGCTTTAATTTTCTTGCATAGTTGATTCTCAACTTCGGCTTTGAAAGCCTTAAAAACGTCCAAAGACTGTGACTTCTCATGAATTAGGTACAAATATCCATAACGAGAGTAATCGTCAATAAAGTTGATAAAGTATTGTTGTCCATTCCAAGAAGTTGTAGGGAATGGACCACAAATATCTGTATGTATCAACTCTAAAGGTTCTTTACTCCTATTGGCACCTAATTTCCTCATATTTGTTTGTTTTCCCTTTATACATTCTATACAGATTTTAAAGTCTGTAAAATCAAGGGAATCAAGAATTCCTTGTGATATAAGCCTCTGTATTCTCTTTTCAGAGATATGTCCTAAACGTTTATGCCACAGCATTGATGAATTCTCATTTGTTAACTTACGCTTAGTACCAAACACTACAAGAAAATAGACGAATTCCGAGGGAAAAAATCCCTCGAAATTCCCTCGGAATTTCCGAGGGAATTCCGAGGGACACTTTCCCTCGGAAATTTCCGAGGGACTTCCGAGGGAATTTCGAGGGAATTCGCCAAATTCATTTACGAGGGAACTTTCCCTCGAAAATCCCTCGGTAATTTTAGCGCCAAGGTTAGCCGCTAAGTTTTCCGAGGGAATTCCGAGGGAAAATTCCCTCCGAAAAATAAAAATTATTTATTTATTAAATTAAAATAATATTCCGAGGGATTTTCCGAGGGAAATTCCCTCGAAAACCTAAAACTTAATTAATTTTTAAATTTAAATTATTTTCCGAGGGAAATGTTCATAAAATTCGACTAAGTATTTCCGAGGGAAAATTCCCTCGGAAAATTGAAACTTATTTAATTTCTAAATTAAAATTATTTTCCGAGGGATTTCCGAGGAAAATATTCCCTCGGAAATGTTCGCATAATTCAATTTAGTATTTTCCGAGGGAATTTCCGAGGGAAAATTCCCCCGGAAAATTGAAACTTATTTAATTATTAAAATAAAACTACTTTCCGAGAGAATTCCGAGGGAAATATTCCCTCGAAAATTAACTTGATAAATTCCCTCGGAATTCCCTCGCAATTCCCTCGGAATTTTGAATAGTTATTTTTTAATTATTAATTATATAATAATTTATTGAACTTAGGTAAAATCCATGACAATTATAAATATCATTAGTGAATTAAGAGCTATAATGATATCTATTAAATTAGTAATTGCAATTTACATATATATATATATATATAGTTGAACTTTCGACAATAGTATATTTTTCGAGCAATATGTTAGTGTGTTCAATTATTTAAAATGAAATCAAATTTCGTTTTTACATATTTTTAGGAAGATATTTCTTTTAATTAATTTATTTACAAATAAAACTTTAAGTCATTAAATCGAACAATTAAAAATATGTTTGTGTTTAATATTATCAAACATTCGGTAAGTATTTCGTATGATATCATAACGTTAACGACATTCGTTTTATTTTAAATCAAAATCGAATTTCGTTTTCTCATATTTTTGGAAGAGAATTTTTTCTTATTTAATTAACTAACAAAGAAAACACCATGTTATTACATTTAATATTTAAAAACAATTTTTTCTCTTTTTTTAATATTTCCCTCGGAATTTGTAATATATAATTTTTAAAATTAAGAATTAATTACATGATAATTTGTTGAGTTTAAATACAATCCATGAGAATTATATGTATAATTAGTGAATAAAGTAAGATAATTTTAGTTATTAAATGAGTGAATTGATGGTTATACATATGTAATCAAACATTCGGTAAGTATTTCATACGATATCATAACGTTAACGACATTCGTTTTATTTTAAATCGAAATCGAATTTCGTTTTCTCATATTTTTGGAAGAGAATTTTTTCTTATTTAATTAACTAACAAAGAAAACACCATGTTATTACATTTAATATTTAAAAACAAATTTTTCTCTTTTTTTAATATTTAGATTTTTTGAAATTCCGAGGGAATTCCGAGGGATTTCCGAGGGAAAACCATTTTCCCTCGGAAATCCCTCGGAATTCCCTCGGAATTTGTAATATATAATTTTTAAAATTAAGCATTACATGATAATTTGTTGAGTTTAAATACAATCCTTGAGAATTATATTTATAATTAGTGAATAAAGTAAGATAATTTTAGTTATTAAATGAGTGAATTGATGGTTATACATATGTAATCAAACATTCGGTAAGTATTTCGTACGATATCATAACGTTAACGACATTCATTTTATTTTAAATCGAAATCGAATTTCGTTTTCTCATATTTTTGGAAGAGAATTTTTTCTTATTTAATGAACTAACAAAGAAAACTCCATGTTATTACATTTAATATTTAAAAACAATTTTTTCTCTTTTTTTAATATTTAGATTTTTCAAAATTCCGAGGGAATTCCGAGGAATTTCCGAGGGAAAACCATTTTTCCCTCGGAAATCCCTCGGAATTTGTAATATATAATTTTTAAAATGAAGCATTACATGATAATTTGTTGAGTTTAAATACAATCCATGAGAATTATATGTATAATTAGTGAATAAAGTAAGATAATTTTAGTTATTAAATGAGTGAATTGATGGTTATACATATGTAATCAAACTTTCAGTAAGTATTTCGTACGATATCATAACGTTAACGACATTCGTTTTATTTTAAATCGAAATCGAATTTCGTTTTCTCATATTTTTGGAAGAGAATTTTTTCTTATTTAATTAACTAACAATGAAAACACCATGTTATTACATTTAATATTTAAAAACAATTTTTTCTCTTTTTTTAATATTTAGATTTTTCGAAATTCCGAGGGAATTCCCTCGGAATTTGTAATATATAATTTTTAAAATTAAGCATTACATGATAATATGTTGAGT
Organism: Lantana camara; assembly: GCA_037501455.1. Lineage (NCBI taxonomy): Eukaryota > Viridiplantae > Streptophyta > Magnoliopsida > Lamiales > Verbenaceae > Lantana > Lantana camara. The sequence goes on from CM074863.1 coordinate 28,110,352, forward strand.
TTAAATACAATACATGAGAATTATATGTATAATTAGTGAATAAAGTAAGATAATTTTAGCTATTAAATGAGTGAATTGATGGTTATACATATGTAATCAAACATTCGGTAAGTATTTCGTACGATATCATAACGTTAACGACATTCGTTTTATTTTAAATCGAAATCGGATTTCGTTTTCTCATATTTTTGGAAGAGAATTTTTTCTTATTTAATTAACTAACAAAGAAAACACCATGTTATTACATTTAATATTTAAAAAAAAAATTCTCTTTTTTTATTATTTTGAATTTATTAAAATAAAATTGAAAAGTATTAATATTTTACATCTTATAAATTTGTGTCTTAATTTAGGTGCATTCAATTCAATATGAAATCAATTCAACATACGGCTACGATTGTTTGGCGGAAACCGGTTTACCATTTGGCCTAATTATATTATGGGTCCAAAACTTGAATTTTTTCTTTCGTCTTCCCCAAAGCCAACCGCGGCAAAAATTTTATTTTCTCAAACCCTCGTTTTGTTTTCGAGTTGAAATTTCCTCAATCCCTCGTACATTTCAGCTGAAAATTCCTCAAGCAGCAGTTGCATTCGACGGCGAAACAAGGCGGAGCTTCCAGCGCAGGTTGTCGACGGCGGAGCTTCCATCGCAGGTCATTGACGGAGGATCTCGATCTCAAGGCGGAGCTTCCATCGCAGGTCATTGACGACGGATCTCAAGGAGGAGCTTCCAGCGCAGATCTTCGACGGCGGATCTCAAGGCGGAGGTCTTCGATGTTTATCCCAATTTATTTTTACTGCATATTTTGAAAATACTCGATTTTGATTGATGGGTCGATAAAAATTTGAAACTATTGGGGGAAATCCTTTTTTGAGCGCAGACTATTAGTGGATCTCGCTTTGTTGTTTTCATCAAATGTAAAATGTAAAAATTTCGCAATGTACGTTGCCCTCATTGGAGCTTATAATTTCTATTTAGTATGCTTTTTATACTAGATTATGTTTATTAGACTTATTGATTTCTGTAACTTGAAGCATAATCATGTGGGGATTTTGAGGAATAGATATAGCTTTGCTTTAGCTGTAACAAGTATAGGTATCAGTGGGTTATTTTCCTTTATGAAAATGTTGCATTATCGTTCCCAAATCCAGAAGTGGCTGATGTTTCAGTATAATGCTAATGAAAAAGATAAATGATAATGATGCCAATCGGTGAAAGAAGAGCTACATGATGTTCTCAAATGATTTAAGATAGTTTTTTGGTGGATTGTTTTAGAGACCATTGAATTGTGATGAATATTTTGGTATTTTAAGACTTGTTATGGATTGTGATAGGTTAACGAACATTATATGTGTGGATTTTGAGCTGAACTTGAACTTTCCTCGAGTTGAGCCTGAGCTTAAAAATATATTCTGGGAGATTTCATGAACATTTGCTCATTGGTAGTTAACTATATGTTTCATTTCCATTAGGGCAGAATCTCATTAAGCTCCAACACCATTCGTTTAAGACGCTTGTTGCTCATCTTTAAGAAGTATAAGAATATACTCTTTTGCCATTTCAAGTGCTCGACTGATTGTTTATGAGTATGATCCGCCAGAATGATTAATTGTAGCATTTAATTTATTGAGATATTGAAGTTTCTGATGTCTGCATAACACATTATATTATCTTTTAAGATCTGTTGGTTTATTGGTTACATTTCTTACCATTTCTTCTTAAACTTCACTGATTTCATATACATTTTTTGCTTTCTTTGGTAGAAAAGTGATGCAGAGAATGGTGGTAGTGATGTAGAGAAAAGAATAAATGAGGTTAAGGAGAAGTTGGAAATTTTGAATGAGAAAAAACACAGTTTGGTACAAGTCCTTAGGCAGGTAACAGACATTCAATTTAAAATAATTTATCTTGATACTTTCTTAGATGCTCATAATGATTCAGATTTTCTTTTTGATATGGAAGGAGGAGGCAAAGTTGATGATGTTTCAAACCATAAAATGCATTCTCGTCATTTACCGCACATAAGCAGCACTTCACCATCTTCTGATTCTCAACTCCAAAGACTTGCCTCCAACGTGGTAAATATCTTAATCAACGTGCTTTTTGATTCTTAACGTGGTTTTCCATTGCAAGAATGTAAATGAGCATATGGTATTTTGGTGTGGGTTTTTAATTTTATTGGATAAATATGATAAAATGGTTGTTGATTAGTCCATGTGTTTGTTATAGATATATATTGATCTGGAACAGATCCTTTGGTTAATTCTTATTTTTAATAGCTTATAAGCTCCTTATCTTGTTGTAAAAATCTCTTGTTTAAAGTGTGTGTGTAAATAAAATCTAATAGCTTATCTGTTGTGAACTTTTTTTTGGTAAAGATGAGAGCTTATAAGTTTTTTTAGTAAATAATGATGGAAAATAAAATAATACTGTTAATTCTACATAAATGATTATTTTTTGAGATGATAGAATCATAAAACTGAAAGAAAATAAAGATTATTTGTGTCATTTTAGTAATTGGGATTAAACAACTTATAAATACTTCAGAAAGAGTTGCTGGAGCTTTTCCTTTCTTCTAGGAGCTTATGAGCTCCTTTTCTAAAAATGAACTACGAAAAATTTGAGGTTATTACATATCCCAACACTCAAGAATTCTTATTGTAAAATTCCAGTTCTAAAATATTGGGGATTTGTTTTTGTTTTTTCTTCTTTATATTTATAGTTATTACGCTTTCATTTCAGGGTTCATTCACCAACACATGTCAAGTATATTGGTATTTTAGAAGGGATGCTCATGAGAGGGCAAAAGGCTGATGGAGGGGTGATGAGATGAAACTGTATGGTTTTGAATTATGGCTTTATAAGATTGCCTTGTAATATACTTGGTTGGAGTAATGAATTAGATGAAATTGTATGGTTTTGCATAAGTTTGTTGGATTATGGCTATATAGATTTGTTTACTTTTATTACATCATTTGTAGTTTGGATTGGCTTCAATGCGAATAATGTTTGAAGATTTTGAGTAAAAAGAAAATTTAATCACTCATATATAGAATGTATTTAGAATTAGAAGAATGTATTTAGAATTAGAATGTATTTCAAAATTTCATATTCAAATCAGGCATAATAATTAATAAAAAAAATAATAAAATATTTTAAATTTTCCGAGGGAATTTTCGAGGGAATTCCCTCGGAAATGTTTTCGTCCAATTTTTTCAAATTCTATTTTCCGAGGGAATTCCCTCGGAAATTCCCTCGGAAATGTTTTTGTCCAATTTTTTTTAATTCTATTTTCCGAGGGAATTCCCTCGGAAATCCCTCGGAAATCTTTTTGTTCAATATATATATTTTTTAATTTTCCGAGGGAATTTCCTCGAAAATATTTTTCTCGAAAAATTTCCGAGGGAATATCGTCATTGGGTACATTCCGAGGGAATTCCGAGGGAAATAAAATCATTTTTATTTCCCTCGGAATTCCCTCGGAAATCTCTCGGAAATGTATTTCCGAGGGAATTCCCTCGGAAAATTTTCCCTCGGAACCAATTCCGAGGAGGCTTTTTCCGAGGGAATGGTTTCCCTCGGAATTCCCTCGGAAATTTCCCTCGCAATTCGCCTGCTTTCTTATAGTGAAAGTTACTTGAATGCAGATTTTCAATATCAGTTGAAGTCTTAGTGTTCAATTTATACAAATTATCAATTAGAGTACTAGTACCTATAACATTTGAATTTAAAGAAAAAACACAACTTCCATTCCCAAATGAACAAGAATATCCAGATTTGTCCAAACAAGAAATAGAAATCAAGTTCCGTCTAAATGACGGTACAACGAAAGTTTCTTCCAAATTTAAATAAAAACCAGTATCTAAATGAATTCTAAAAACACCAATAGCTTCTACTAAAGCTTTATTGTCATTCCCCACATAGATGTATCTTTCAGCATCAGTTGGTACTCGGTATCTTAGGCAATCCTGCATTGTGACACTTATGTGAGTAGTTGCACCCGTATCTATCCACCAAGTGTCACTAGGTACTAAAGCCAAATTAACTTCTGAACAAACAAAGTTGAGAAGTCTACCTTTCTTTTCACGCCAGGCGGCGTATTTGGGACAATCCTTCTTTATGTGATCAGGTTTCTTGCAAAAGTAACAGGAAATAACCGAATTCTGTTTGTTTTGCACCTTAGGTTGGGTTGTCCCAAATTCTGCAGTTTTCTTATCCTTATTCCTTTTCCTCTTATTAGTGGTAGCCCTAGCCTTAGAAGTCATAGCCAAATGAGCACTTTCAGTCCTATCTTGTTTCAGTCTCTCTTCTTCTTGCACACATTGAGCTATAAGCTCATTTAGATTCAATTTCTCCTTTTGAGTATTATAGGAGATTTTAAATGGATTAAATTGTGCAGGAATTGAGATCAAGACCAAGTGTACAAGTATGTCATCCGACACCTCAAGTTTTAAGCCCTTAAGTCTTGTCACAAGATTAGACATCTCCATGATGTACTCCCTTATGTTTCCCTTACCTTTATACCGCATTGAAACCAGCTTACTAAGAGTAGTGCTGGTCTCAACCTTTTCATTAGTTTTTGAATCGGTTTGCTATTTGGTCAAGGAAACTTTTGGCATTTTCTTCATCAGGAATACCACCCCTTATGACTTCCGGAATTGAGCGCCTCATGATCATCAAACTCATGCGATTTGATCGCTCCCACTTCTCGTATGCGGATCTCTGTACAGCGGTGCTAGTATCAGTGAGATCCGCAGGGCGATCAAACCTTAATGCATGATCGAGATCCGCACAACCAAGCATAATCATAACATGCTCTTTCCATTGCTTGAACTTGGAACCATTAAGCTCAGGGATGTTGTTCAAGTTGGCAGATATAAAAGACACTATAAAAGAAAATAATATGCTCACAATTAATTAAACATCGAAGCATGCATATACAAATATAAAACCAAATATCAAAAAATGTATATGAACTGGTGGGCCCATCTCAAGATACCTAGCACAACATTATTATTTAGTCTTTGGACAGAAATAATAATTTGTAAGTGGTACTCTTAAACATAGTCAAAATATCGATAACTAAAAACGGCCTCACAATATGCTTTTCTTTGGACCGACACATTGTAAGCATGTTAACACCAAATATATCACATATTCATGACTATCATTATCTGGCCAAAACAATCTTCCTTTGGGTCGATTATTTCGCATAGATAACAAGAATAACTTAATTAATGAAAATTAACTAAATTTTACCCAAAAGAGATTACTTTGGCAACATTTTGGTTCAATCTAATTAATTCTCAAAAATTATCAAAACAGAAATTGCATATATTCTGAACGTGAACATGCACTTGACATACCTTATCGCCAAATATTGAAACTGAGCATAAATAAAAATATGAAATAAATTCCGAATCAATAACAGATGGACAACAAGGGAATTGCTGAAAACCATCATGCATAGATACTTACAGCAACATGAATTCCCAAACCAATTTCACTTCAATGGTCTTGCACGCATATCAAAAGATATAAAAGTCCCACCATCATATCAATATATACATAATTATGTGGCCTTAATGAATATCAATGTGGTGATTCTCCAGAACATACACGTACCTATAAATAATGCAGGCCATATATCTATCACATGATTATAAGGGCATGTTTCATCACTAAGGATCACATATGGCAGATTTCACGCATCTCGATACATGTATCAATTCATATATTCAGAACAACAAACCATAATTACCATAAGGCGCCGACCGCAGTTTATCAGTAATCATAATTAACAAAACAAATCCATTTATTTCAAATATTACGGCAACGAAGATATGAATATCAACCAACCCGATTCAATCAATTATACAATTGAACGGCCACACAGAGAAATAAATCTCAATTTACTGAATAATCACATACAATTTTCGATCTATTTGTTATTAATCGAAAATAAATCTCAATCCTTCGACATGAGAGTGGCTCTGATACCACTTGTAGGGAAAATCCCTACACCGTAACAAACATGTCAAAATCATCGAGAACACACAAGCGGAAGCGTACCTTGATCCATAGTAATCCGTAGTTGAATCGGCAATCCAATCTTCTAAGCCTGGATGCGCCATCTATTCAATTCTCTCTGGGATGGGGCAGAAAAGAAGACAAGGAACGTATCTGGCTTACGGACCACAACCCTAATTTATAATCCAGAATAGGACACCTTAATTATGGGCTCATCAATCATAATTAAGTGTCCACGAGTTTCTATACATAAAATACTCATACTTCAACCAATATTCCTATAAGCCCACATAAATAAATATATCTTAAATAGATCACTTAATTGGGCTCGTATTATGAGATAGCCTACGTACAATTTATTAAATATGTGAGACCATTTAATAGAAAATCCAACAATATATATATATTCTATTAAAATAATAATAAATATAAAAAAAATCATAAACATCCTACAAAACTTAATTAAGACATGCAACGAATATCATTGTATATCGCATTTTAAAATGCAGAAGTACTTTTTTGCCAAATCTTTTATTTTCATCTCTTTCCCTAGTCTTTCTTAACAGAAAAATTGCCGGTTTATATTTTTATCTGTACTGCTGACAGTTATAAATTTCGTGAGATTTGTAATGAGTTTTTTAATATATAAATATATATATATATACAATTAATCGATCTAGATTATGAAAGAGAAATAAATATGATTTGAAAAAATTTAAAAGATATTTTTTCTTAATTTGAAATGCATATTCATACATGTAACATATATATTTGAGTAAAATAAAAAATAAAACACCAATATAAAGCAGTATAGATCCCAACCCTTTTAAATTTATAATATAACAGGTGGCCGACAAAAGCTACGGACATCTGAGATAGATTTTTTAATAATCATCGAGTGAAACATATATGATACAAGGCGCCACAATATATTATTCTTTAGAAATATGTGTGTATTATTCACTAGATAATTTTGTGTGCACACCCGTTACAACGATCCTCATTAGCTTAAATTTCTAGTTCCATTACATTATATGCTATGATGCACGGATATGGATACGACGGTACGGATACGACACGACACGACACGAATTCGGCTACGCGGATTTTTTCTTGAATTTCTCACGTGAGGAGTGTCGGACATGACACGACACGACACGATAAAATGATATTTTTAGGAGTGTCCGTGCATCATAGATTATATGTGTGAATTACCTTCAAAAACACAAAAATAACGGAAAACATTGGTCGGGATTATTCCAGGATGAAGAGAATTTGCAGATATATCTTCCGCATCTTCCTGTTCAAGGTAATTACATTTAAAACAATATAGTTTAATTTATTAATTATAAACATCCGATTAATCTATACAATTAAATTTGTGTACTAAATTAAAAACCTTCAAACGTCTTGCCAGTTCATTCGCGTGCAGTATATTACAAAGTTTGGATTTACCATAAGCACCAGAGAAAACAAGCATTTAAAAGTTAAAACGAATTAATTGCACCTACCCCCAATGTTATGCCTCGAAAATTGGGGACCATACTGGTTTTAGTCAAACTCAACTATTTGTGATATTCACACAATAAATATAAAATATTTATTCTCCCATTATGTTGATATGATTTGTCAAATTCAAGTTAAAATCGTCAATTTATGACTTGTCGGGATCATAACGAGTACTATTATAATTTATAAGTAAAAAACTTACATTTTGAATTAAACTAAAAATTAATAACCAAATGTAAAATTACCAATTTACCCTTATTCAAAGAAAAAAGAAAAATAGCCAACAATGGTTGGTATAAGTGGTTAATAGGTTCATTTTTCAAATCAATTACCCGAATTCGAATCCCACTTGGTGTGTATGTTAAAATAAAATTAAAAAAAAAAAGAAGAAAGAAAAATAAAATAAAATTTGAGGAAAAAAATTACGAATTTTACCTTAAAAAATGCATATTATATTTTATGGGATTTTTTTTAGAATTTTTTTTGTCAGTTTTAAGCATAATAATATGAGTAATTGTAACCGAACCTATCTCGGTCAAACCGATGTATTGAGAGTGTCAGTGTTTTACATAAAGTGTGAATGGTGGAAAATTTAAGGAGGGTAATAAACCAGATACCAAGCATAATGTATTTGTCATTATAATTAGTTGAGTTCGGCCAAGTCAAATCTAAACTAAAATTTCCCCAAATGGTGCATGAAATTAGATGCAAATTACTCTATTTAAAACCATCAAAGTTTTTAGAAAGGGGAAGGATGCATGAGTACCCTCGTTCACCATTGAGTCTGTCAAAGCGGATTCCTTCTTCGTATAGCCCCATGTGGGCAATTGATGAAACATTGACAATCCTACCTTCCTTTTTTGTCGAACGAGCTGTTTCCTTCATCATGTCCAATAATAAATTTGTCAATAGAAAGTGACCTGCAATCGGGATAGAGCCAGAATTTTAATAAGGGTGGCAAGGAGGACGAACTTGAAAATTACATAAAATAAAAAAAACATACGAAAAACAACTGCGCGTAAAGGAAGGTTGAAGTCCAACAAATTAAGTCAATGTCATTTGAATTTTAATTCAATTATGGGAAATGAGTAAAATATATACCTAAGTGGTTCGTGGCGAAATGTAACTTTATGTTGTCTTTAGACAGCGTGAATGGAGCTCCACATATTCCTGCATTATTACTGAAGCTTTGACCATTAAAATCGATCCAATCAAACAGTTTGAGCAGCCATATACTTGTCAATTTATTGTTATGATAGCGAGAATTTTATATACATTTTAGTGATTAGTTCGAACTAGACTCAAACTAAACCCATAGAAGAATGCAAAACCAGAAAAAAAATATTGTGCGCGTGCACTACAAAAAAGCAGTCATTTTCAGATGAATTTTTCAGACGAACTTTTAGATGAGTTCGTCTGGAAAATGCAATTTCCGACGAACTTCCGACAAACTTCAAGTCGTCTAAAAAACTCTCGTCTGAACATATGTCAGACGAACTTTCAGACCAAATTTCCGACGAACATATATTCCGACAAACCTTCCGGCCACACTCCGACGAAACATTATGTCGTCCGAAATCTATCGACTTCCGACGAACTTTTTTTTTCCAACGAACTTCTCGGCTAACATACATTGACCAAAATTTGACCGTCCGATGTTTCCGACGAATTTTCAACAAAATTTCCCACCTCAAATTTTCGGACCAAAGGTATTCCGGCGAACTTTCCGACGAACAACTATTATTTTATTATTTTCTGATTTTTCAGACAAACTTTCAGACGAACTTTTCAGAATTTTATTTTTTTAATATTATTTTTCAGATGAAATTCAGACGAACTTTCAGAATTTTATTATTTTTATTATAAATCTAGACGAATTTTTTCGTCGCAAATTCATCGCAAATTTACTTTCTCTTTAAAATATATTTTATAAATTTTTATTTTTAACCTGTTTTTAATATAATTTTTTTTTTCAATTATATCCATATAAAAATGATGATTAGAAATTTAATAATATAGATAAATCTAACAACATTATAATTGCAAGTCCTTCAACGATAAATCTGTACAAGAAAATCTAGTAACATTATAATTCCAAACCCTACATAGATAAATCCGTACATGAAAATCGACAAATTCTAACAACTTGAGAGTTTTTAAATAATAAAAGGAGTGCTACAAGTTTCAATCTGATATGATAACATTTTTTTCAAAACATAAAACAAACACCTCATATATAGTAGTCTTGTTCCACCTCTAAATGACTTTTTCACTTGCTTCTTCTAAATTCCTTTTCACTTGCTTGTTCATCGATCTGACAGAACATAAAATACAACAAAAAGAAAGCGTATAAGCACCAATTCCACTTGAATTTAAGAATTTAAGCCAACTGTTCTAGTCCATAAACTAACTAAACATATAAACTTCAAAAATTCCAAGTGCTCATGCAAGAATCTTCAAATTCAAGAAACAAACTAAAAACAACATAATTCAACAAGAAAATAAAATCTCTCCCTGCTGCTGTATCACTATCCAAAAATCAAACATACCTCATCATTATAATTCATCATTCATCATTCACCATTCATAACAAGAATCACACCAAAGACAACCTAGTTCATCATTCACACTAACCTGCTTGGTCATTTGATTGGCCTCGTGCATTGGAGTTTGCATTAATATGTTGTTCAAACATGGTTGCCATTTGTTTTATGGCAGATAAAATCTCTCCCTGCTGCTGTGCAACCTGCTCCTGTTGGCGTCGCAGCTCAGCTTGCTCCTCGATCATTTGGTCTCGTAATGCAGCATGTTGTTCAATCAATTGTTGTTGCTGCCTACAATGCTGAGAACTAGTGGATGCACTAGTAGTACGTGAGCATTTGCTCTTCAAGTAGGGCATCCCGTACACCTCACCCTTCTTGTTTGGGCCCACAATAGCTTGATGCCATAATTCAACATCAGTAGGCTAGTTAGCTCTATCCTCCTCACTAAGTTGAGCTGCTTGTTGGTTCCTAATCTCTTTCAACTTCTCATAGTTTTCCTAAATTAATATATCATGTATTTGTAATCATGAATTTGTATAACCACTAAAATAAATGATTAACTGCCCATAAATATATTCAAATAATTAACCTTACATATGTCAAGCGTGAACTCTCGTCAACCCATCTATCTCCACCAACATCATCACTCCCCTCATTATTTCCTTCACCCCCTTCACCAGTATCACCAACATTCTCATTTGGCATTTGCTTTTTATCCGACTTTCTGGTGCGAGTTATCTTATATATATCTTCGTGGGGGATGTCCCTATTTTCCCTCTCACTCTGCAATTAATTTATACTTCATAGTATATTTATTCAAATAATAAATATAATTTAAAATATTTGCTGATTAATGACTTACCAATCTTTTTCGAAGAGTAGCAGCTGAAATGCACCCACCAGTATGAAGTATCCCTCCTTTAGTTGAAGCCCTATTTTGCTTGTTTTTCACAGACTTGGATAAGAATTCTGGGGTCTTCCACCATTCCAATAAATTATCATAAACTGACTGTAACATCCATCCCGGCATTTTACCGTTATATTTAATCCTATTGAAATGATCAGCCATGCGTTTTGCTCTAACGATCTCAAAGGCATTTCTTATGTGCATCTCATGTTGGAGTTCCCAATATACATACTTCTGCAAAGTAAAATTCAAACACACAAAATAGGACCTTAATATTAATTTTCTGCACAAATTAATTAAATACGAAATATGTAAATAATACCTTCCACTCCTCAAACCACTCGTCAACAACATTTAGGGGAATGTCTCTCCACGTTCTATACGGCTCAGTTAACTTCGATTTCATGACATTAGTAAGACTGCTTGTCCCATCCAAATTATCCGTATACCTGGATATAAAAATTCTTAGATATATAAACTCCACAAATATTATAAATCTCAATAAATTTTATGTTTTCTACTTACAAATTTCCAGCAGGCTCTAATTTCTTTTTATTGGTGGATGGTGGAGAAGGCATGACATGTGGCCCATTGCACTGTGATCTACTTCTTGGTTCTGCAAAATTCGATTCAACGATTTCTGGAGAAGGAGATGATGATGGTAGTGTAGTAGATGGTGATGGTTGTGTAGCAAAAGTTGATGGTTGTGGAGAAGCAGCCAGTGATTGTGGTGGAGAAGGAGCTAACGGGGAAGATAATAATGTACCATCGCCATGTACATTAGTCGGGTTAGGAGACGAGGTAGGAGCAAATGTTGAAGGGTTGTTGATGATCATATTGCCCCTTGTATGTCGGCCTGCTATACCCCATAAACCTCCATTGATATTACCACGAGTGCGATTTATCTACTATAATCACATATAACAAGTTAATATGTAACTAAAATCCATTCAACAACTCAACATTTTTTAAAATGTATTACATATAAGTAACAAATTAAACAAGAAACATAAATAACACTTCAAGTTCGAAATTAATTATCTCACCTCTCAACTTAATCAGAATCATAGTACTGGTCAGAATCCACGTTTTCATCATCATATTGTTCAAATAACTCTTCTATATCATCCTCATTTTCACTATTATTATCGTTCCGTTGTTCAATTTCAACATCCTCAAAGGTATTATTATGGTCAACCAACTTACCTACAATATCATCAGAGACAACATTATTTACAATTACTCCTTCATCACTTTGATAAGCTATTTGTAGAGGTTCTTCTATTTCTACTCTCCCTTTCGCTTTAGCTTGAATGACAACGAACCATTGTTGCTTGTCTCTAATATGACCTGGATATTGAACAAAGTAAACTTGACAAGCTTGTTGGGAAACTATGAAAAGATCATATTTTCTGTATTTGCCACTTTGTCTAACTTCTACGGTCATGCATTATGCATCTCCAATCCGAGTTCCTTGTTTAGGAGTTGGATCAAACCACTCACATTTAAATAGAACCACCTTCTTGATGGGTTCTCCTGGATATTCTAATTCAATAATTTGATTCAAAATTCCATAATAGTCATCTTCACTACCAGCTTCATCATCGCTGCCTTTAACCCAAACCCCACTATTCATCGTCTTTTTTCCATGATTCCAAGATTGTGTGTGAAACTTAAAACCGTTCACAAAATACTTGGGCCACATTTTAACTTTGAGAAGAGGACCGCAAGACAAATGATATAAGTTTGGGTTGTTAATTCCATTGGTAGGATTCTGAACCTGTGTAAAATTATTTTTAAATGTTAGATTATGTATGTAATGTAACAGCCCAGAACCACCTTCCTGTGAATATTGTCCGCTTTGCACGCCCTTAATCGAAACGGCCTCACGGTTTTGTTCCTGCGCCCACTGGAGAACCCAGCCGTAGCGCAGAACGCGTCCTCGCTGGCACATCGGCGGGCCCCGGCTCTGATACCATATGTAACAGCCCAGAACCACCTTCCTGTGAATATTGTCCGCTTTGCACGCCCTTAATCGAAACGGCCTCACGGTTTTGTTCCTGCGCCCACTGGAGAACCCAGCCGTAGCGCAGAACGCGTCCACAGGGTGAGGTATCCATCTCCCCTTATAAGGAGAGATTTCGTTCTCCTCACTTCCGATGTGGGACATTACATCCACCCCCCCATAAGGGCCCAGCGTCCTCGCTGGCACATCGGCGGGCCCCGGTTCTGATACCATATGTAACAGCCCAGAACCACCTTCCTGTGAATATTGTCCGCTTTGCACGCCCTTAATCGAAACGGCCTCACGGTTTTGTTCCTGCGCCCACTGGAGAACCCAGCCGTAGCGCAGAACGCGTCCACAGGGTGAGGTATCCATCTCCCCTTATAAGGAGAGATTTCGTTCTCCTCACTTCCGATGTGGGACATTACATGTAATTTATTAAATATTAATTTTTCACAAATTTACTTACGTAATTCTTGAACCATCCTGCAAATTCTTCTTCAACTCGACCACTACCATCAATATTGCCAATTAAACTCCTCGACAAAGAAACTACAAAGTTCACCAGCATCAAATTTTGTTAAAATTATAACTTGATTCTAACGATATAATAAATTGATTAATTCTCTAGCTTACTCAAAGAAGTTTTGGATCTCGTTGCAATTCAATAAGATGCAAGTTCTAGCAGACTTGTATTCCTTATCATCCAAAAAACGAGTACAACATGCACCGGAAGCACGTCCTGGTTGATTGAAAATAGGTAAAGTTTGAGGAATTGAATCATCCATACCACCATCATCATTCCTCACCACCCTTATTCTCATGGAACGGACATGAGATTGAAAATAGAAAGAACAAAAATGAGCTGTCACACGTCATAAGTATGCCTCACAAATAGAGCCCTCGACTCTAGCTTTATTTTTAACAGTTTTCTTTATCTTTCCAAGAAACCTGTTTTGATTAAAACAGAATTTAGTATATAAATTAAATGAGTAATAATTTTATGATTATTATAGGAGTTAGTGAATAATTCTTTTTACCTTTCAAATGGGTACATCCTCCTAAATTGTACTGGCCCTCCATTACGAGCTTCTTCAATCAAATGAACCGGAAAAATTACATCAAAGAATGCTGGGGGAAAAACCCTCTCAAGTTTAACAAAATAATGGGAATGTTTTTCTCCATTTGATCAAGGTCTTCATGCCTCAGTGTAGTTGAACATAAATCTCTAAAAAATTTACTCAACTCTGCTAGTGGTTTCCATATATCATCAGGCAATTCTCTGAAGGCAATAGGCAACAACTGCTCCATAAAAATGTGACAATCATGACTCTTCATCCCATGTATCTTAGCTTGTCGTGCATCAAAACACCTTGATAAATTTGATGAATAACCATCAGGCATACAAAGTTGTTTTATCCACTCACATATTATTCCTTTTTGCTCCAATGTTAATGCATATTTAGCCTTTGATTTTCCCCAACGTCCGTTACCCTTGGGCAGTAGTTCCAATTCAGGTAGTCTGCATAACTCTTTCATATCCGTATGTGCATTCACATTATCCTTGGTTTTTCCAGAAATATCCATCACCTTGTTAAAGATATTGTCAAAGATATTCTTTTCTATATGTATCACATCTAAGTTATGACGGATCAAGTTATCCTTCCAATATGGCAATTCCCAAAAGATACTTTGTTTCTTCCAATTGTGTTGCACGCCACTCCTTGAGATGCTCAAATCATGGGGGTGTTCTATAACTTTTGGAAAGTCACGAACCTGCTCCCAAATTTCATGTCCATTCAACTTAGGTGGTGGATGATCATATTCAGTACGATCCTTCTTAAAATTATTTTTATTCCTCCGGTAAGGATGATTTGTATCCAAAAACTGTCGGTGACAATCAAACCAACTTTGTTTTCTACCATTTTTCAAATAAAATGTCTTACTGTCACCCATGCAATAGGGACAGGCTAGTCTGCCTGTTGTACCCCATCCTGACATCAGACCATAAGCTGGAAAATCATTAATCGTCCACATTAATGCTGCTCTCATTAGAAAATTATATTTCGTTGATGCGTTGTATGTTGTCACGCCAACTTCCCACAATTCCTTCAATTCATCAATCAGTGGTTGCAAATATACATCTATGTTTTGCTTCGGATTTTTAGGCCCAAGAATAATACATGTTAGAAACATATACGGCATCGTCATACACATTTCTGGAGGTAAGTTATATGGCGTTACAATTACTGGCCAACAAGAATAAGATGCAGCTGATTAAGGAGTGAACCCATCAGTACACAAAGTAAGCCTCATGTTCCTAGGCTCTTTGGCAAATTCGGGGTACGATGCAACTGATTGAGAATAAGATGCAGCTTTTCCATCCGAAGGATGACACATAACCTCTTCATGTCGGCGATTCTTAGCATGCCATTTCATATGTGGGGCTGAGCTCATTGAAGCATAAAGCCTCCTCAATCTGGGAATAAGAGGCAAGTAGTGCATAGATTTAACAGGAACTTGTTTCCTTCTGTCTTTACTCCCTACATCTTCACATGTTTCATATCTAGCCGCACTACAAAACTTGCACTCCTTAAGATTTTTATCATTTTTGTAGTACAACATGCAACCATTAACACAACAATCAATTTTTTTACTAACCAACCCAAGCTTCTTCACAAGCTTTTGTGTTTTATAAAAATTGGCAGGAACAGTATGCTCGGGAGGTAGTAATTCTGAAATCAACTGTAAAATCTCGTCAATACCATCATGTGGCACATTTTAATCATTTTGGATGCTCATTAATCTTTATGCAACAGACAACGGAGAGTTTATATCGCATCCAGACCACACGGATTTGTTAAAGTTCCTCAGAAGATCAAAAAACTTTTGAGTTTCTGCATTAGGCAACTCCTCATTATAAGTTTGTTGAGCACCCCCATCATCTCTACCCCTATTTTGTTCTTGATCTTCATCTAAATTTTCAATTCCCATATCTTGTCTAGCAGCATCAACACACATTTCAACATACCTACTTAAGGATCTACATGGTCGTCATGATTGCTGCTCGAGGCAACATGACCAACAGATGGTGCTCTCTCTTCTTGAGGTGCTATCTCCCCATGATCAGACCAATACCAATAATTTGGTTTGAACCCGTTCGAATATAAATGTCTTGCAATTGTAGTAAGTGACAAAAAGTCCCATTTCCTCAAGCATTTAATACATGGACATCGAATAACACCATCCGTTTTAAATAGTGATAACCCCTTAGCATATTCTATAAAAAAGTCAACCCTGGCCATAAATTCTGGTTTTAGGCCGACACGAGTTGGGTAAGTCCTATTATACATCCATCTCCTATGCAAAGGAATATTATCCATCTACACACCGAAGGTTAGAAATTATGTTACAAGTATATGATATACACAAATTATTATCCATCTACACACCGAAGGTTAGTAATTAGTCAGTTTTTCTTCTTCATCAATTGTATCTGAAGTATGGCAACTACAAATACCAGAAATTGGGAAGACAAAAAACCTAGGACAAATAAATGTTGATGCCTTTATCATGTTGCATGACAGACTTTTTTTTAAGTTTGAAAAAACACGGAGGAAAAGAGATTGAGGAGATTTACAATGCTGGAATTGGAAAACATTGGGAGGCTACATCAAAGCAAACTGCAAGTCTCAAGCAGCAAAAATGCGAAAGAATCATGCATGCACTAATGCCTCACGCATTTTCCCAATGCTTTTCAAATAATTCTGTCTCCACACATTAATGCTACCAGATTCTCTCTATGCTAGCATTATTGCGTTTCCTTTTTCTTGTAACCTAGCTTATGATGGATCAGTACTGTAATAAAGTAACCGTGTTTTACAGTTATCGTATAATTAATTAATGAAAATTTTAAAAAGAGTAATTAATTAAATCACAAGAGTAATTAATCGAATTCGGTCAAATTAGGTTTGAGTCAGTCTCGGGCTAACACTACCCTTAATTTAGGGATTTGGTTACAAGTGATTGATAGCCAAATTTGATGGTTCTTAAGATTTAATACAATCATTATTCTTGGTAAAATTTGGTTAAATGAGATTAACCATGAATTAGATGAAAAAATGGCTCACATTTTCAGATTTTTGCTCTAAAAATGGTTTTAAATTCAAAGCATTAAATCGAACAAAAAAAACCTAATAAAAGTCTAATCTTTTTGTCCCTTTTAGCCTATTGATCAAGAAAGAAATTAAGTACAAGAAACCATTAATGAACATACATCCACTATTAATTTTACACGCACCTCACAACAATTTCTTCACACAAACATACACATATATACATGCATATGTATATATACATTCTGCAAACATACAAGAATATATATAATTTTTTAAAGTCACATGGTACATATACATTCTGCAAACACACAAGAATATACAATCTCTTCATACACACACATAAACATTCTGCATATGATTCGGGTTTTTTCAAGTCACATGATAACATATAATATAAATTAAACACATGCAATATTTAATTGATTTGGATAACATATAAGAATCAATTAACAGAACTTAGATACTTACTTTGATTATCAGTGAATATAGAACTTCCCCTTCTTTTCCGCTTTTGACTTCTAGCTCTTTTCCTCTTTTGTCTTACAACCAAGTTAGGATACTCCACGCAGCAGACCAACAACAATCTCAGCAACTCCAAAATAATTGCAAATCACCATTCTCAGCAGCCAAGTTGTGCCTCATCATCAACAAAGCAACAACTGATACTAGAATAGAAAACAAGTGTGCAGACTCAACATCTAGCTTCTGTCCAAAAGACAAACATTATGTACTAATTAAAGTTGCCACTATAAGGCAATGTCATTAGCCTTAGATTATTATTTTAATCGTAGGTGTTTCATGGTTATTAGCTAGGTCTTGATGGCAACTAATCAACATAAAAACAACAAAGAGCAATCCAATACACAATAGCTTTATTGGAAGGAAAGTGAACTGACATTTACCGAAACCAAAAATTTTGGAAACAAGCACCATTGCACATATATCCTCCCAGATGGTAAAACTCCCAATAAATTATATTGATATAATTCTAGAAGATTTTGGAAACAAGCACCAGTGCTTATATTTCCTCCAAGAAACAAATTAAACACAAGAGATTCAATGTTTAGTATAGCACGTCAGCTGACTAATCAAGGCCATGATATAATTATTTCAAAGAACAGTCATTGTCATGATCAACAAAAACAAACACCCCTATCTAGCATATTAAAACAGGGAGGTCCCATATTGACCTACTAACTAAAGGTTGCTGACTTACTCCTAGCTTTTAAGATTTGATTTCTATAATTGTTATCATGATCAAGAGTCAAACTTAAAATCAGTCGATGGAAGAATTGTAACAGAAATAAAGCAATATGTGTTCGCCCACATTGAGATACCTGGGAAGCAATGGCATCAGAATTCTTATCAGACTCCCCTTCCCTTCCTTTAACCCAATCCTGCAAAATATAGGACTTGATAACGTATCCAAACTAATATTGATGCGGATAGTAAAATATACACACAAGTATAGACCCCTGACTCATCTGTCAAGACAAACCTTACTTCGACAAATAATTCAAATAGTAGTAATAGCCAGAATCCTTACAGAACTATACACAAAAGAAGTAACACCTATTACCAACAATTTGATTTCTTATTTGATACAGCGCACATAACATAAATAACCATTCTGATTTATTGATGCTCCTATATAAATAACAACAGAAGATAGCTCTCAATCGATACAAATTTCCCTTCTAATCCAAACTAAAACCAACCTGATATGGGTTGGAATTGAAGAACTACCTATTATTTTCTTTTTTTCAAGAATTTAAATATAAAATTGACAATTTATTAAAAAAAATCAAGAATTTAAGCAGCTATATTGAAGCTCACCGATCTATATATACAGCCGCTTTTGTACGTATAGCCGGAGTGATGTGATCGAGAACTAGTCAATGCCCGCGAGCCAAGTCAGCCTCTCTTCTCAAGCAAATCCCTCTCTTCTCAAGCAGTTGGTTGACTGAAATCCCAAACTATTTAGAGGAATATGGTTTAGTGTATACAAAATATACAAAATATTTTGACACATTTGAACCTAAGCCAAGTAAATTGATAATGATGGCTAAATTTATTTGCACGCTACATGTACTGAGTCCAGTAAGACACACACACACTTAAACTGAATCAAGAATTTTCTTTGTTAGCTTAATAAAACCAAGGTTTTGATACCTTCTTACTTCAGTTATTCTGAGTTAAATGACTACCTCCTCAAATCCTTATGTTTCTCTAGCATAATTATTACAAAAGTTCATGTTTTATCAGTCGAGTAACAAATTATGATTTTTCAGCATCAAAAGAGCAGAACTCTAAGGTCAATTGTTGTAATAAAAGCAATTCCTGTGGATAGTGTTAAGCTTGATTTCATTTTTATTTCTCGCATCTTTTTAAGAGTTAGGAAAAGACAAGGGTGTCAGTTGGCTCCCTCCCATTTTTAACCATCAATCAATACAAACGTTATGTTCAAATGTGAATAAACCCCTTCAACCCTCTCAAAGGTCAAGGCTACAAGTATCCAAGATAGAATCTTCAAAAGACAATGGTTCATGCCTAACAGTGCTATACTAATGCCCTGGCCTCACCACCTTTAACCAAAGACCATGAACATTAAGCTTTCCCAAACATTCAGTAATCCGATTAGTTGTTATGAACATAATCACCCACAATCATTATGAGAAGAGCTTCGAGGTTACTTCACTCTAAGTGCAGGAAGAATAAATTAGAAAAATAAAGATTGGTAAGTGGTAACATATTCTCTGGTTCAAGATTCAGAACAATTAATATGCACAAACACACTCTACAGCAACTTCAGTAAACCACAATGCTGATGAATAGGAGAACAACTAGCATCTTCCAATTTCAAGGCACGCATGATTCCATTTTCCAACCGCAGCATTTAAAGTAAAAATTAATGCAAAAGCAGAATAGGATCCTCAACCCATCCCTCCAGCCCAAAACAGAGGTAAAAATAAAAATAAAAAGACCCATCTTTCATAAGAAATAACAAACCTTTCGGAAACCCAGAATTCAAGCGAACCGTAAGTGTATCCAAAATTCCAACAGCGGCAATCAAAGTAACATCATTCAACCATCCAAATAACACCGTTTGTGAAGCCGTAAATGTGCTTGAAATCGTATAGCCGCTTGTGAAGAGAGAGGAATAGGGTTTGGTGTTTAGACGCTAGAAGGAAAAGGCGCTGAAATTTGGAGCTCAAATTTGGAGATGGTATTATTAGGGCTCCAAAATAAAAAATCCCAGATGATTTTCAGACCAAAACTTCATCTGAACCTGAAATCTTTCCCGACGAACCAGTTCGTCTACAAATCGTCGGTGTCTTCTAGGCATTTCAGATGGGGGTTCCTCTGCTAATTGCTCAAAGGATTTTAAAATTTGAGATGAACAATTTCGTCTGACGTTTCGCCGGAGACTCCCGACGATTTTCAGATGAAATTTCGTCTGAAAATAAGGCAAAATTTTTTGGTACTTTTCAGATGAAACTTTTCGTCTGAAACGGTCCGAAAACATTCAATAAATTTAAGAATAGGGGTATTTGTCAGACGAAATTCGCCGGGAATTTCAGACGAACCTCGGACGAAACTTCGTCTGAATGTTAATTTCAAATAACTATTATCTTTTTTCAGACGAAAATTTCATCTCAAATTTCGTCGGATTTATTTAATATATTTTTTTTGAAAAGAAAATTTTATTTTCGTCGAGATTTCATCTGATTTTTGTCGGAACGATCGTAGATTTGGGGATTGATAAATTTTTTTGGGATTCGTCGGAGTTTCGTCGAAATTTCGACGGAACTTAACAGACCAAAAACGTTTTCTTGTAGTGGTGTAATATTAATGCCAAAAGAAATATAGTTATAGGGTAGAATGGTGTAACTATTGCTGAACTTATAACTTTACGTTTCTGCATTACATCAAAATGTTGAGGGAGCGATGGGATGATATGAATTTTGATGCAAATTTTCTGACGGATGCCATTGAACTGAGATCCAACTCCATAACATTAACTTTAGCTGAAGGAATTTCTCCAGTTATGGCATCTTTAACTTCGTTGCCAGAATCCACATTTCTTATTGGCGTTATAACATGGACTCCGCTAAAAGCAAGAACACGAGTGGTTTCTGTATCAGTCCCACTTGATGCACCTGTTAAAATTTTGTACATGAAAATAATAAAATAAAGATTAAAAATTGTCCTTTTTCTTTTTTGCTTTTTTTTTTTTTTTTTTTTTGGAAGGCGCCGGAATTTTTTTTTTTAATAATAAAACCGGTCAAGAAGATCGTAGGGGATTTAATGAGGACCCTCCCTCATGTATATCAACCAAATTCAGCAATACAAAGCAGCAAGCCAAGCGTCAACAATAGTTTAAATACAAAAATGCCGACAAAAATAATGAGGCAAGAATAATCTCAGGCTTTGGCTAACTTACATTCACTCCCTGTACAATTGAATTTCTATTAGTTAATCATTTTTTAATTAGTTATTCACTAATTTTATAGGAAGTGTAAAGGTTGTATGTTGGCTAATAGGGATATGTTTGTAATTTTATATACTCGGAAAGGATCCAAATATAAATAGTCTGAAATTATAATTTTATCTATTAAGGTTAGAAACTTCCAGCTTATCTTGTCATAGGCTTTTTCGAGATCCAGTTTGAGAAGCATACTGCCCTTCTTGCTTTTGGATTTATACATAGTGTGGATCAGTACTTTAAAAATCAGGGTATTATCATGAGTAGTTCTTCCTGGGATAAAAGAGCTTTGGAGAGGGCCAACCACTTAAGAAATAAATCCTTTGATACATTGCACCAATATTTTTGTCAGGATTTTGAGGGAAAAGTTCAATAATGCTATCGGACGAAACTCCGAAGCATTTTTAGGGCAATCCGTCTTGGGGACTAAGCAAATGAAGGCAGCCCCCAGATCATCAGAGATACGCTGCGTCTCCATACAGGTGCGTAGATGTAGGAATATCGAATCACCTACCTCGTCCCAAAATTATTGATAGAAGAAAGCCTGCAAGCCACAGAAGACTAATCCGTGGATACTACGAAAATCCCGCCAAAGTTCCTCTCGCTTGCGGGAGGATGGGCTACTGTAAACCCCAGTGCAGCACCAATCCCTCCCAACTATAGATGAGTTGGTTAGTAACTTCAATAACCTCCACATGTATATTATCAGCGTTCCAGAGCATCCAGATTCCTCATTCACGCCCCTGGATAGGAGCCCGAAGTACGTTATTGAACCCCAAGTTTCTAGACACCTCTTCAGATCTTACCTCGGAGACTCTAGTCTCAAGGAGATAGACAATATCTGGGTTATAATCCCTGATGAGTTCTCTTAGTGTTTGTCTAAATAGCACGTCGCCTGTGCCATTGCAGTTCATAGAAAGGACCTTCATCAGAGAAACTTGGAAGAAATCCATGGTGATAGGATTAGCAATCCGGCGGTTTGCTATTCCTTGAATCACTTGCGCGACCAATGCCCTCATCCATTGGCAATGTCGCATCGTCTCGCTCTAAGGTAGCTCGATGTCCATCTGACCAACCCAATGTTGGTTCGCTAATGAGATTAGAGACATTTGTATGTCCACTTGGCAGAAATTCTGATGTGCTTATGTGAGGTGTCCGAATGGTCTGTTCATGCTGAATCACGCTTGCATCTCCGTATCGGTGATCCAACCCTGCGTGAGTTCCAGGTTCGCTTCATTCGCCATCTCCAATCAGGTTCGTAATCTCCTCAACGGTTTTTTGCTCTCGGGATTATGGGGACGAGATAAACTGTTTGTCAGACCAATTTTCCATAAGAGATGAATTCTTCCTTTTGGGTGTGTCCTAATTTTACTGTGCCCACTCTACGTGATTTTTGGTTAGACTTCTTGAACCTTTGTCTCACTTTCCAACTCTCCACTTTTGGCGGAGAATTTTCCTTTTCTAAATCTAGAGTCCGACTCTCAGCAATCTTCTCCACACTTTTCTTACTAGACTTATGATGATTAGTTTGAGTAGGTTCCATGGTCAACGGGTTGTCTAGTATAGCGAATCGGTTTCCAGGGTATGAGGGGCTCCCATTCTGTTTTTGGTTAGGATTCTCGCTGCCATAATTTGCGGGAGAAGATCCGCTGTCAATCTGCTTCTCATGTTGGTTGGAATCATCATCTTGAAAAGCGCTGATTAATTAGTTCCTCCTCAGCTTGCGCCGTTACCGCATTCAATGGGTTTTCAAATATTTCAAACCGATTTTCTTGCATCTGTGGCGGGATTATGCTCCCTCCGGCACGTGGCCCATCATCTTCATCCTTTTTGGTCCACTGGGAGACTTGTTTTCCTTCTCACCGGAGACATCCTTGGTACCACCCGGCTTAGAGTATTTGCCCTTTCTGGCCATCATCCATGGACCAAGTTGTGGCTCGTCCTTCGTAGCAACAGGTCCTCGTTGTGGCAGTACTTTGCATTGTTCTTGTCGAGGTTGAGCCGGGGCTGAGCCGTCTCCTGGTTTTGTAGGACAGCTACCAATCCGATGTCTAACCCTTCCGCAATGAAAACAGATAAATGGGAGATTCTCATACTCCACTGCCAGGAGCCGGCCTTCCACGTCAACTCCGCTTCGGTGTGGTTTTTCTAGATTGATTTTAACACAAACTTTGGCATTCTTCATGACCATTGTTTTCTCTTTAACTTAGATATACGTTTCTGCCAAACATCCTAAATCTATACCATGACTTTCTTTGTGGTCATAGTGTTTTTTCCTTTCTCTCAACAACAAGTACAGTAGCACCCTTACCTGATCGTCTTTGCTCTAGGTCATCTCGATCAATTTTTGCTCTTGCCTATTTCTCAAACATTGTCTTAACATTAGTGTTACTATCACTACGTTTGATTATAGCCATAATTTAATAATAATTAATTTTTCTAAAACGTGACTATTCTTGCATGCATGTAAAAATATAGTATGTCTGGTTTGACGATTATAATTTTGTTCTTTGAGATTTGTGTTCATTCACCTTATAAAAAATTCATTAAATTTATGTAGAAACAATATAATTTTAGTCCCATGAGGTGTAATCTTGCACTATGTTTACCGTTATTTTTATTAAATATTTTTCGTCTCAAAACATTTAAAAATATTGCAATATAAGCCTCACTGTTAGTTTTTTTAATGGAAAAGACATGTCCATTTCATGTGCATCGTTAATAGGACCCATCACTTGTGTTTTAGGCACGACCAACTCTAACCATATTCAGAGAGAAAATTATATGTACATTAGTTAGTAATATACCAGTCAATCTAAGTGATTTTTCCTCCAAATGTGGTTAAAACTGGTAGCATTCCGCTTAAAACACAAATAGTAGACTCCACTAACGGCGCATATGAAATGCTTATATCTTTTCCATCCAAAAGTTAATGGTAGAACTTAAATCATAATATTTTTGAAAAGCCTAGGACTAAAAAAAAGTTAAATAAAAATAATGGTGCACACATTACTACTTTGTACACTCTTTGAAACCAAAATTGTATTTCTTTTTACTTTATATTATTATTAAAAGAGTCTTTCAATCACAAAATATGTTACTATAGTACTCATATGTAAGATTTTTATATAAAATGAGAGGTATATGTAAATTAATTTATCTCTCAATTCGTTAGACATCTCTTATTATTACTTAAAATACAAATAATAGACTCCACTAATGAATCGTATGGGATGCTCATATCTATTTCATCGAAACATTATTGATGAAACTTAAATTGTAATATTTTAAAAATGTTAGTTTTTCTTTTTTTTTTTTTTTTTTTTTAAACGGACCGAGAAAGCCCATCGGATTTTTACTGAGGC
This sequence comes from Lantana camara, assembly GCA_037501455.1. Lineage (NCBI taxonomy): Eukaryota > Viridiplantae > Streptophyta > Magnoliopsida > Lamiales > Verbenaceae > Lantana > Lantana camara. Next base: position 28,135,316 of record CM074863.1, read on the forward strand.
CCCGACCTCATATATATATATATATACATAAACCAACTAAACAAAATTACACTCGAAAATCCATAAAGTACATGCCCAAGCGCACCAAAACGACTCAAACACATGAGCAAAAATTAGTCCACACAATAAGACTAGGCTCGACCCTCTTAATTGCCGCAACATTATTACTGCCAGCCCACCCAATTATATTTATCCAACTCACCACAGAAAACATCTTGGGCAACACATGTTGTAAAGGCCCAAATCCCCACCAACCCATTAATAGTAAAAATCCTAAAGCCCAATAAGCAAAAGGAACCCAAGAAAAAATCGTGGACTGAGCAACAGGACACCAATTGCAGTAACATCAACTTTAGCATAAAATGCATCCTGCCGAGGGCCAAACAACTCAGCAACTCAACAAGCACTAAAGCTAATGAAAACAGATAACACAACATCATAGCAACAAGATTGTGCAGCACAACAGGAGGCATTACAGCAAAGAGACAGATAAAAATCTGAAACTGGAACACAACAACCACATAGAAATCCTCGCACATCAAAAGAAAACTGAAAATGCGACGACGGACCTCATCACACGCAATCACCCTTAACTTTGAAAGAATTAGCCTCGCCTCATTTACAATCATAAGCGTGCTACATTTATGGTTCCCCAGGGGAGGCAAAGCACTCGAAAGAATTGATTGCGTGGGGTACCTGCGAAGAAACGGGGGAGGGGTTAAAATGTTAGATAATTCTCCAATGCACCAACCCCGACTCCGGCAACCTAAACACCTGTCACAGCACCGAAGATTCCACCAACACATCAAAACCACCCCAGCACTTGCTGCACATTGCCAGTACCAAAACACTCCTAAAATTCTTCCAAAATAACATCGTGTTTTTTGACAAGAAAACACGGCAGCCCCATCCTAAGTTGGAAAACACGAAAGAGTTGAGCAGCGGAAGTTTAAAATTTTTTCACAAGTTTAATCGTTGTCTTGCAATTTTCGTATTGTAACGTTGGGTGCATCAAGAAACTCACTTTAATTGAAGCTTTCTTGTGATGTTGTTACCGCCTAACAAATACCCTTCAAGGGGAAAGTCCCTTGAACGGCTTTCGATTAGATCCCAAAGTAGAAATCCTCCAAAGCGTATCCGCACCAGGCCTAGAACACGAATAAGCGAGTGAGAATGCTAGTTCTATGGCTTGTATTAAGGCTATGATATTGTTGTTTGTTTTAATAGCCCAAGTGCAAGCATCAATAAATCAATATAACAAAAGGGGTCGAATCCCCGGGGAGGAGTAAATCAATCAATCACATAATGTATTCACTAATCTATAGACCAAGTCGAGTACAAGAATGGAGTAACTAAAAACATAAATGAAAGTTAATTAAGATTAACAAACAAGAAACAACTAGAAAGCGAATAAAGTAGCAAATAACCAAGTTAACTAAGTGGTAATGGGGAAATAATGATCATGCAAGGTTCGTGTCTAATTAGTGCTTTAGTGGGACAAGGATCTCACAATTCTAATCACTAAAATATATACAAGCTCCTCTCGAAGTCAAATGCGTGTACCTAATTACATCTAACGCTGCTCTCGTGGTCATTAGCTCAATAACTAGACCAATTAATCAAGATTAGCGCAAGAAACTAACTAGCGGCTTGGCCCGGTTAATCAATTGCTTAATTGCTCAAGTCTAAGTTAAATTTCTTTATACTAAACAAAACAATTTCACAAGCATAAGATCAAAAAGTCCCACCTAGGCATTTTATCAAACACTTACCCTACATAATTCACCCCCCCCCCCCCCCCCCCTTGCTTAAGAAATTTAGCCACTCATTCTAATATTAAGAAGCAAGGAAATAAAAGTAATTAAATCAGAAACATGCATATTCATTAAATGGAAATAACATCAAGTATCTAAGTCATAATCCTCAAATACAAGACCAAATCCCAAAACTAGAGACATTAGTTTATACTAGGAATGTAAATTCTAAGCTAATAACATTAATTGAAATGCTAGAAATGAATAAAAAGGGAAATGATACTAAAGGTCTTCAATTAAAGCATTAATTCCTGCTCTCTAAGCCATGGTGGTAGATCCCCCTCTTCAATGCTCCATAAATGCTCTGAAAACCCCTTAGGGTAAAGTGAAAAACTAGATCCCCTTCTCTCTCTCGAAAATTAGGTCTTAAACTTAGCAAAAACGTGTCTCAGGGTCACAATCCCGATCGGGATTGATTGTAGGCAAAAGGGCTCCGAGTCGGGATCCATCAAAAATCGCCATCAAGCTATAAGGGAGATCCCGATCGGGATTAAAATATGCCTTCAAGGGGTCCCGTCCGGGACCCAAAGGATCTTGCTCACGTTAAAAGTGTCCCGGTTGGGATTAAATGGAAGTGATTTTCTTTCCTGGCCAGGATGCTATCCTGCATCCATGCTTTAGCTTAAAAATAATCCTCGTTTTGTTCCGTTTCTTGCCGTTTACAACTACAGGGCAAAATGTATCTAAACTAGGAGTAAGAACACACGTAAGAGTACAAACACGCTAATAAAGATAGTACAAATAATGCATAAACGGATGCAAAACTAAACCTAACAACTCCCCCACACTTAAACATTGCTAGTCCTCGAGTAATCCGATAATTTTTTTTTTTTTTTGAAAAGTCAACCTACACTCAAATGAATTCACTCAGATTAATCGCCAAGTCATCTCAAGAGAGTTAGCCTATCAAATGCGTTACTAACGAGCACAAATTCAACGAGAGGAGTGTAAATAGCATACCCTTGTGTAAATGTATGATTTAAACGAAAGAATGCACAATGATCACTCGAATTGGTTTATGGCTTTCTCCTAGGCACTTAATATGTTTTAGAATTACACTTTTCATGCCTTTCTCCACTAATGTAGTCGAAAAATAAATCGGGATCGTTAGGTCTTTTCGTGGCTTGTAATGTAGGCTTAGGATCTCGGTTATGGAATTTTTGGCCCAAAAGTGACTAAACACCAAGCTTACATCGTAACAATAAAACACACTCAGCCCTTCTTGATAATTCACTATTTCCCCCACACTTGAATGTTCGAATACAATTTTTCTTTATTTTCAACACTTTTTATCGATTTCAAATCTTTTCACTTCTTGCTCATTTCTTCTTCTTTTGATTCTGTTTTCTCGATTTTTCTCTTTCTTTGCACTATGTTTACTTCTTCTAGCAATTCTCCCAAATTTCGAGAATAAGAAATTTAAACCCAAACGAGCGAGCTCGGTGTGATGAAATAAAAGGTAGGAAGTATTATTGTTGTGCTAGGGCTTGAAATATGGCTAAGAAAAAAATATGCACAACAATTAAGCTCAAAGGGGTCAAATGGATTACGTTATTTAGTGAACGGCTAAAACAAAAAGGTTATCCTTCAACAACGATGGCCTAAGTCATTTCCCAACTCATTCATTAATGAATAATTTCACCTCGAAAGACACTCAAATGTAATCTTATTCATATTTAGGCCTATTCGAAACACATAAGCGTTCTCCGAGTGACTAAAGTGCATAAATTCGTTTAAAAAGTGCGTGAAAATGAGGGCATGCTAGCATACTAAACTCATCTCCGTTCATGCAAGCGTTCACACATTCGACTAGCCTACTCAATCTCGTAACAACTCATTAATCATCCCAAGCAAAAATATTTGAGAAATGAGTCAATTTGTATAATCATCATTAATCTCAAGAGATAAGCAAAGTAAAATGTTTAAAATTCCCTACTCAAGGAAGTATAAAGCATTCAAGTCCTAAGTCACCCCCCCTTGGAAATTGCAATGTCCGCATGCAATGAATGAAAAGAAGAGTTAAGGAAACTCCCTCAATTATCGAAGAACTGGCAACTGAGCTATACAAAGCCATCTAAAAATCCTAAAAAAAATACAACTCAAAAACACGGATCAAATGCAAAAGGAAGAAAATGATAATCAACATGCATATGAACTATAAGTATAAAAGTCACATATTCCAAAACAACCAACTATGATGGATAAATAACCACAAACACATCATAAATCAAACAAGTCAAGACCAAGGTTAAATATCCATAAGTCACAACCAAGCTATCATCCACAAGAGTTCACAATTATAGCACATAAACAACAAACCAAATCTTAGGAATAAGAGTTTAACACAAACAAACCAACGACCAAGTAGCACGAAAAGTTAAACCCCACTTACGGGGTAACCAAATATATCCACACAAAAAGGGAGGGAAAACAAGTCATTGGGGAGGGGGATGTGGTGCAAGGTTCCAATTGTTAAGAAGAGTGAGTACATTGGCATCAATTATGGCTTGCCGGTCACCGAATTTCTCAAGGGAAGTGGAGAAGTCGTGTTGACGCTCCTCAATGACGTCTAGGCGACCTATAATCTCATAATGGCGGGCCTTAGAAACCTCCTCTTGAGGAGGTGTGCGTGGAGCCGGAAGTCGAGCTTGTTCTTCTTCGGGCATCTCCTCAATGCTCAAATAGCCATTATAATATGCAATTTTAAGTCGCTCTCTCTCTCATTCCGACCACTAAATGACATATTGATGAAGAGGGTCACCCCACTCAAAAATAAGGTCCATATTATCATAAGTGAGTTCATCAAGATAAGGGCTCTCTTCAAGACATGGAAGATTAGGAGCCGGTCTCCAACCAAAATGTTCGGCAATGAGAGTAACATACCCTCCACGAGTAAAGATGCAATCTTTCCTTCTCTTAGCGTCACGCATTTTCTCCATGAGAATGGTAGTCCTGTTGAGGTGGGTGCCTTGAATCATGTACCACATTATCCAAAGTTCATCTAAATTAATCGTATGACCACCTTCTTTCCTTCCATAAATGCTCGAGGTGTGTGAACCACCCTCCACACTATATCTATCAAATCCGTAGATTTTGATTTTTTTCCATAAGGCTCTACATTAGCCTTGAATGGGAGAGAACGCCATGCTAACTCTCGGTCTTCTTTGATCCAATCACCCGGGTAACCATGTATTCCGGTAGGAAATCCAAAAATAGGGCGAAGGTCCGCAACGTTGAGAGTACGATTAGCCCTTGCAATATTAAATGTGCCCACACCGTTCTCCCATTTGAACGATCAAAGGCACTCGTTTGTAATGCCCAGATATGTCTTCAGCTTCTTTTGGATGAATTCTCCCTAACCAATTCAAGTAAAACACTCCAAAACCAGCTCCCAAATGCCAATCTCTTGCAAAATGGAACTAGAGAGGAAGCAAGTGGGATAATGAGGACGTTCCGGCTCATTATCCCTATTTCTTGAACTTTCTGCGGCATTGCTAGATAAAACATTAGCGGTGCGGCTGCGTTTGGGTGCCATGGAATCTAAGCAAATTCAATTCATTAATCAAATATCATAAAATTAAGCTTAAAGTTGGTTGGGACCTTTTATCGAACACCTTGTGGACAAACTTAGAAAAGGGTTGGTTTTGCAAGAATTGGACATATTCAAACCCACACAAGTTCAACACAAGCATATCCAAGGCATTAATTCAGCAATTTCTTCAATAAAAATCAACAATTTCAATAATTTCGCTCAAAAAGGGGGTAGGGTTTCACAAAGGTTCAAGATTGTTCAAAAATGACTCAATCATGACCAAAATTCACCCAACATGCAACAAGAAGTCATAATAACTCAAGAATTAAACAGGAAAGCCTAATGTGGGACTAGGGTTTCGGATTCATGAATATGGATGAAAAAGATTGAAACTTGAACTCAATAATGTGAAAAGGAGAGGGGGAGAAATTCTTACTAAGTAAATGAGAGAAGAGAAGAGGGAGAGAGGAAGTAGCTGGAATTCCTACGCCGTTGGTGGTGTTTCGTTGGAGTGCGTGAGGGAGAGAGTGAAGAGAGTTGAGAGAGAGAGAAAGGGTATGATGGTGTGTGTGTGTGTTTGTTTTGTGAGAAAGGGGGAAAAAAATGTTTCTGATGTTAAGACCTAAATTGGGGCTAAAATCGCATAAGGGGTTTAAGTGAGGAAAAAAAAATTTTATGGTAAAAACGCAATGGCATTTTTTCCGTAAAAGGGGAGGATTCCGACCAGGATTCATTTAACACATAAAATCGTCCCGGTCGGGACAGTTTTAACGAAGGTTGAGGTTCAGATCATCCTGGTCGGGATGAAAATAACACACAAATATGTCCCAGCCGGGACAATTTTAACGAAAGCAAAGGTTACATTCATCCCGGCCGGGATTCTATAAAGGCTAAAAATGGTCCCGGTCGGGAACCAATACTGGAACAATTTCTCACTCAAAATTTCAACTTCCGTGTTTGAACATGCTAGAACTCAATAACATGAGCACGAATTTACAACAAATTTGACTCTAGCACACCGAAAATCACCCCAAAAACACAACAACACTTACATCACACAAGTATGCTCAAATACGGTGTATAATCACGTTAGAAAGCACAAAATTTAACTCATATTTTCAACACTAGTTTATATTACACCAATTGTAACATGAAAACACATAAGCACAAAAATGCACCCATTCATCAACTCCTCATCACCTTAAACATGCTCATCAAATTATTTCGCAAGTAAAGCACAAGAAAGTCCAAAATTCATCATGAATGTGTAAATCTCAAGCCATAGAGCAACATATCACACACAAATATCTATCCCTCAATCAAATCAAAGATTCAAGATCACCAAGAATGGTTCAAAACATGCACATAACTTCACTTATCAAGCTAAAACACCACAAACATGCTAGCATACAACATGACATGAACCATAAAGCGATAAATACACCTCAATTGCAAATTTTCCTTATAAGCACGGTCCTAAAATCAATTCTCCAAAGCGAGCCAAATCTTCCAGACCCATCTTGCAACCTACACAAAAGCAAACACAAGTATCAAAACCAAACTAACAACTAAAGAGAGAGAAAGAAAAGAGAAAAGGGAAAAGAAATAGTTCTAGTTTTAGAGTCGCTAGCTCGACTTTTTCACCCAAATAGAGATCAATGATCCACATATGACGAGTCATACGGAGTAACCTCGTTCTTGACATTCCCCGGACCATCTCTTGATCTCCAAGAATCAAAAGCCATCACATCACTTTTAATCGAATTTTCGAACTTTGGCTTTCTCCTTTTGTCTCCGGGATCTATCTCCTCTAAAATCTTACCCATCTTTGTCAGACTCTCTTTGGAACTATCGACCTTGCAACAACTTTCCGGAATCGGTGATGGCTTCAAAGACCGAAAAATCTTGAATTCCACTTTATCATCCCCAATTTTGAATGAGAGGAAGCCATTTTGAACATCAATATTAGCTCCGGCCGTAGCTAGGAACGGCCTCCCTAAAAGTAATGGCAAATGATCATCATCTTCAATATCTAAAACCACGAAATCCGTAGGGATGAAGAATTTTCCAACCTTTACCAAGACATCTTCTAGGATACCTATTGGATACTTATGGATCTATCCACATATTGGAGCATTTTATTCGTCGGTTTAAGCTCTTTCAAGCCCAATTTATTACAAGTAGACAAAGGAATTAGGCTAACACTCGCTCCTAAGTCAGATAAAGCATTTTTAAATTCAAGAGACCTATAGACAAGGAAATAGAGAAACTCCCGGGGTCCTTAAGCTTTGGAGGAAGCTTTCTTTGAATGATGGCACTACACTCCTCGGTGAGTGGAACCGTGGCAAAATCTTCAAGCTTCCTTTTGTTTGAAACCAATTCCTTCAAGAACTTCAAATATGTTGGCATTTGAGCCAATGCCTCGGCAAATGGAATATTAATATGAAGTTGCTTGAACACATTAAGGAACTTTTCGAATTGCTTTTCCAAAATTTTCTTTTGTAATCGTTGTGGGAATGGAATTGGTGGAACATATGCTTTCGGGGGAATATATACCTTTGGTTTCGAAGATAGTTCATCATCATGATTTTTTTTAACTTCTTTGTCTTTTGGCTCATCTTCTTTCTCCGATTTCTTCTCATCACTCATCTTAGGCATAAGATTGCCCTTTTCTCCAACTTCCTTAGTCTTCACTTGCTTTTCCCATTCTTCATCCAATTTTTCCTCTTGACTCATCCCACTTGGTCCGGCATCATTCCACTTAGGCAAAGGAGGCTCATCATAAAACTTGCCACTCCTTAGCATGATAGCATTACAATACTCTCTTGGATTAGCCTCCGTCTTACTAGGAAGTGTTCCTTGAGGGCTAGGGTTGATGGCATTAGCAAGTTGCCCAATTTGTACCTCCAAATTGCGGTTTTGGATGGCTACTTGCTCAACTTGTGCTTCCAAACTCTTGAAACAATCCGATGAAACATTAAGAAACTTCTCAAAAGTGGCTTCCCATCCTTGCTTTTTGGCTTGTTGTTGAGGAGGTTGGGGTTGTGGAGCTTGATATTGCGGTTGAGGTGGGGGGGGGGTGTATGGAATTGAGGAGAAGGTGGTTGGTATTGGTTTCGAAGAGGGAATGGTGGAGGATGTTGGTTCAAGGGTTGTCTCGGTTGGAAGGGAGGCCTTAGCGCATTTTGAACATTGGCATTGTTTAACCATGAAAAATGGGGGTGTTTCTCCATCCGGGATTATATGTGGGTGAATAAGGATTGTTTGGGGCCTTGGGGCATTTATGGCATTCACTTGTTCGGATGCGGTTGAGGAAGATCCTCCTTGATTTGCATAAGGGCAAGCACCATAGGCATGAGATCCACCACATAGTTCACACACCATAGATTGGACTTGTGGAGTTTGATTTAACACCGAGTTCACGGTGAATTACTCTACTTATCTCTCCAAGGCTTTGATCTTCGCTTGCATAGAAGTGTATTCTCCCATTTGCATCATACTGGGAGTAGAACCTTGAGGCCTTGGAATGGGCGCATTGGCTCTTTTGGAATACCATGTATTGTTTGCCGCCATTTTTCTAGTAAATGAATTGCATAGGCTTCATACATGCTCATAATCGCCCCTCCGGTGGCAGAATCAATCATCACCTTCAATGCTTAGGAGATGCCTCCATAGAAGGATTGGACAAGCTTCCAATTCTCGCATCTGTGGTGAGGACATTTCCTTTGTAGTTCTTTAAATCTCTCCCAAGCCTCATATAGACTTTCCCCCTCATATTGCCGGAATGATGTGATTTCATTCCGGAGCTTGACCATCTTAGCATGAGGAAAGAATTTATCCAAAAATGCCTGTGATAAGAAGGCCCACGACCCCTTAGTTTCGTAAGGAAGAGCACTATAGCAAGACTTCGCTCTATCCCTTAAGGATAAAAGAAATAGGCGAATCCTAATGGCATCCTCTGTGATGTTGTTCAATTTAAACGTGTCACGCACTTCGGTGAACCAATTAATGTGTGAGATCGGGTCCTCCGTAGCCAAGCCGGTAAATTGGTTTTGTTGTAGGAGAGAAATGTAGGGCGGCTTGATCTTGAAGTGGTTCGCCGCCACTCCCGGTCTTAAAATTCTAATCACTAAAATATGCACAAGCTCCTCTCGAAGTCAAATGCGTGTACCTAATTACGTCTAACGCCACTCTCGTGGTCATTAGCTCAATAACTAGTTTAATTAATCAAGATTAGTGTAAGAAACTAACTAGCGGCTTGGCCCGGTTAATCAATTGCTTAATTGCTCAAGTCTAAGTTAAATTTCTTTATACTTAGCCCTTAAGTGTTGTGAAATCTCTTCTAATTTATATACAATCTTTCAATTAGCATGCAAATCTAAGTTCGTAACCAAGTTGATCAATCTTAATCATGCAAACAAAACGATTTCACAAGCATAAGATCAAAAAGTCCCATCTAGGCATTTTATCAAACACTTTCCCTACATAATTCATCCCCCCCGCCCCCCGCCAAAGAAATTTAGCCTCTCATTCTAATACTAAGAAGCAAGGAAATAAAAGTAATTAAATCAGGAACATGTATATTCATTAAATGGAAATAACATCAAGTATCCAAGTCATAATCCTCAAATACAAGACCAAATCCCAAAACTAGAGACATTAGTTTATACTAGGAATGTAAAGTCTAAGCTAATAACATTAATTGAAATGCTAAAAATGAATACTAAAGGTCTTCAATTAAAGCATTAATTCTTGCTCTCTAAGCCATGGTGGTAGATCCCCCTCTTTAATGCTTCATAAATGCTCTGAAAACCCCTTAGGGTAAAGTGAAAAATTGGGTCCCCTTCTCTCTCTCGAAAATTAGGTCTTAAACTTAGCAAAAACGTGTCTCAGGGTCACAATCCCAGTCGAGATTGATTATAGGCAAAAAGGGCTCCCGGCCAGGATCCATAAAAAATCGGCATCACGCTTTAAGGGAGATCCCGACCGGGATTAAAATATACCTTCAAGGGGTCCCGGCCGGGACTCAAAGGTTCTTGCTCACGTTAAAAGTGTCCGGGCCGGGATTAAATGGAAGTGATTTTCTTTCCCGGCCGGGATGCTGTCCTGCATCCATGCTTTAGCTTAAAAATAATCCTCGTTTTGTTCTGTTTCTTGCCCGTTTACAACTCCAGGGCAAAATGTACCTAAAATAGGAATAAGAACACACGTAAGAGTACAAACACGGTAATAAGGATAGTACAATTAATGCATAAACGGATGCAAAACTAAACCTAACAGATATTTGCTTTGAAAACTTTTCTTTTATCTTTTCTAAAAAACATAACACTTCGTGAGTGTTGGTTTAAAGAATAAGAGAAGCACCACCCCTAGTATTTATGCTAGGTTGGTTCGAAATTTCCTAGGGTTCTCCTAACCATGTGGGCTTCTTTTTTTGCTCACTATTTAACTCATTTAATTATTTAATTTAATTGGAATAATAAGTTCTTAACTTATTCTCCAAGTCTAGCAAGAGAAGACTTCTCTCTCCTACAATAGGAAGTTGGACTTTTCAACTTTCCTAAAGTTAAGAGTCGATATTCAATAAATCAATTAATTCCCAATTAATTATTATTGGGTTAACTTTATTTGAGAATAGTCTATTAATTAAAATACCAAAATTAATTAATTACAATTTAATTAATTAATTCTAGAAAAGAATTTACGTGTGAAATAAATCACACGAAATGGGACACGCGTGAAGCCACGTGACATGTGGCAGCTATGTGTACATGACACGTGGCATCAGCCTCATTTTATGCCCATTTCGATCAACCATTTTGATCCTTCGTTAATCATATTAACATCCTACCATAACCCTCGTGTTCTAGCATTTGTGTGTGACCCTTTAGGTTCATTATTCGATTAGCAGTGATAATAATTAATTAATTCCCTAATTAATTAATCACTTCACAGATCACACAACCGTAATCTAGCAATGGGTGTGTGACCCCTAACCGAATAACGAAATGAATCGAAGAACCTTTCAGGCAATGACAATCAGTGAAATACGATCCTCCTACAACTTTATCTCTTAATCAAGAACTAAGGCATGGGAATATTCTCAGAGCCCAAATATTCTTGATCTTTAAAGTTAAGTTCATTCCATTTCCATTTTGATCTCAATCCTAGAAAACCCTATTTTCTAGATGTCTTGATCTTTATCCACCTTGGCCAAGGGTTTAATGTTTAATGGACTACGAACAACTCAATAATAATATATCATTCTTGTTCTCAACAAGTGTAGGTCCTTTATCGATTCTACTAATTCTACATATGCCACTTGTGTAATCCCAACATAGGCCGTGGTTCAGGTGTCTATATGGCAACACCCTTTTGAGCCTATATTAAAGATTACAGAGTTAGCTCATATGAGACATTATAGAATCTCAAATCTAAGGATTAATGAATCACGTCATTGACCTGTGAGATATTTCATAATCTGGAGGTTTCAGGAAACCTCATTTCCCATTTAGGAATGTTCTCACACGGGACATCTTAGTGATGAAGTTATTGTAGCAATCACCCTTATGTATTATGAACGCATCAACGTATGCACTTATCACTCCATGAAACTGAGTGATCCTTCAAAGGACATAATCACATAAGCAAGTCTCAGCAGAGTCAAGGTCGACTCTCCTACTGTCTGTCGGACTCATCGACTTGGAGTAGTTTCTAATCCTCGCCTATGGAGTTAAGAACTTGTTTCATGTGTCGTTCCCATAACGATAAAGTTCTTAATGGCCTCATCGGATTAGGGGAGTTCAATACATGCAAAACAGTCAAACCCAAACAGACATAAATAAGCACATAAAGAAATGATTGCCTATGAACAAAATCATCTCGTTTATTATTCAAAGACTGTTTGTGATTTCACAAGAAAATAGTAAAGCAAACATTTTCTTTAAGGGCACTCTTCCTAACAATCTCCCACTTGCCCGTCAAAGCCCCTCAGGTGCTAATCTAAGTCCCATCTTCTGAAGATGTCCTTCGAAAGCCTGTTGACTAAGGGCTTTAGTGAGTGGATTTCACATGTTCTCTGTCGATGTGACCCTTTCAATTTGCACATCTCCTCTCTTGATTATATCACGGATTAAGTGATACTTCTTCAAAATGTGCTTGGTCCTTTGGTGAGATCTTGGTTCTCTTGCTTGAGCAATCGTCCCGGTGTTGTCACAAAACACTGAAACGGGGTCTTCAATGCTAGGAACTACACCCAACTCTTGGATGAAGTTTCTTACTCAAACACCTTCCTTAGTTGCGTCGTTCGCAGCTAAGTATTCGGCCTCAGTGGTCGAATCTGCAGTGGTCGCTTGATTGGAACTTTTCCAACTTACTGCTCCACTGTTCAGGCAGAATATGTATCCGGACATGGATTTAAAGTCATCCATGTCTGATGCAAAGCTTGCACCAAAATATCCTCTAATGACAAGATCTTGCTGGCCTCCTTAAACCAAGAAAAAATCCTTAGTTCTTTGCAAGTACTTGAGGATGTTCTTTACAGTAGTCCAGTGACCTTCACCAGGGTCAGATTGGAATCGGCTTGTCACGCTAAGTGCATAAGCCACATCCGGTCGAGTACATAGCATCGCATACATTATGCTTCCTATAGCTGATGCATAAGGAATTTTGGACACCCTGGACTTTTCAAGTTCAGTCTTGGGACACAGCTTCTTCGAAAGAACTGTTCCCCGGGCCCATTGGAAGTTTTCCGCGTTTGGATTCTTCCAAGTTATCCACGTTTGGATTCTTCCATACTAAACCTCTTTAGTATTTTATCTGTGTAAACCGACTGTGATAATCCTAACAATCTCCTAGATCTATCTCGATAGATCTTTACCCCGAGAATGTGGGATGCATCACCAAGATCCTTCATCTTAAATTGGTTCGATAACCATGACTTTGTTACTTTCATGTCATCCTTCGCATTCCCAATGAGAAGGATGTCATCTACATAAAGTATCAGAAATTGAACCAAGGTTTCCAATTCTTTCTTGTACATGCAGGACTCATTCGGATTTTGAATAAAGCCAAACGATTTGACTGCTTCATCAAATCGAATGTTCCAATTCCTAGAAGCTTGTTTCAATCCGTAGATTGAACGTTGGAGCTTACAAAACTTTTGTTCGCTCCGACTGAATGTGAAACCCATGGGTTGCTCCATGTAAATGTCTTTGTCAGTGTCTCTATTAAGAAAGGCAGTTTTCACATCCATTTGCTATCTCTCATAGTCATAATATACAGTAATGGCAAGCAATATCCAAATGGATTTTTGCATTGCAACCGGGGAGAAGGTTTCATCAAAGTCTACACCTGGTCTTTGAGTGAAACCTTTAGCAACTAATCTTGCTTTAAAGGCTACCACGCTTCCATCTACTCCAAGCTGGTGCTTATATATCTATTTGCACCCTGTGGGCCTGATCCCATCAGGTGGATTAACCAAGGTCCAAACTTGGTTAGAGTACATGGAATCCATTTCGGATTTCATTGCTTCTTTCCACTGTTCAGAGTCTGAATCTAACAGTGCCTCCTCATAAGTTAATGGATCATTATCCATTTGAGATGTTTAGTGAAGAAAACCGTACCATGTCTCTGGTTGTCTAGGAATACGTTCAGAACGTCTTACTAGAGGAGGATTTTCTCATGTATCACTCTTTTCGATTGGCTGAGGGACCTTATTCTCCAAACTTGGCATGGGACCTTGGTCTCGAACCTCTTCGAGTTCTGTGATCTTGCCTTTCTTTTCTTTAAGGAACGAGACCTCTAGAAAAGTAGCATTTCTTTACACAAAGACCTTTTGTTTAAGAGGATCATAGAAATAATATCCTATTGACTCTTTAGGATATCCTACGAAGTTGCATAAGCTTGATCTGGCTTCAAGCTTATCTCCCATTGTCCTCTTCACGTAAGCAGGATAACCCCAAATTCTTAAGTAAGAATAATTAGGGATTTTTCCAAACCACATCTCAAAGGGGTTTTAGGTACAGATTTGGAGGGAACATGATTCAGAATCTTAACTACTAATTCTAGGGCATAACCCCAGAATGAAGGTGGCAACTCAGTGAAACTCATCATGGAACGAACCATACCAAGTAAGGTTTTGTTCCTTCTCTCCTAAACTCCATTTAGTTAAGGAGGTCTCGGAGAAGTCTACTGAGAGATAATTCCATTATCTCTGAGATGACTAAGAAATTCGTCACTTAGATACTCTCCACTTTGATCAGATTGAAATGTCGTAATCTTGTGATCATTTTGGTTCTAACCTCCTTTTGAAATTCCAAAAATTTCCCAAATGCTTCGGATTTATACTTCATTAAATACACATAACCAAAACGACTAAAATCATCTATGAAGGTTATGAAATACTGATGATTGTTCCTTATACTTACACTAAGTGGTCCACAGGCATCAGTATGGATTAAATCCAATACTTTAGTGGCACGTTCCACTTTACCATTAAAGAGAGTTTTGGTCATCTTTCCTTTAAGACATGATTCAAAATGAGTTAACTCTTTAAGTTCTTTATCATAGAATGATCCTAAATTAGTTAACTTAGCAATCATATCTTTAGAAATGTGGTCTAAACGTACATGCCATAAAGAAGTCGAGATATTGTCATCTCTTTTGCGTTTGTTTAATTGTCGTATATTCAAAATATTAGTATCTTTAGTTGTATAAAGTCCATTAGATAATGTACCAAGCAAAACGGAAGTTTTATTCTTCTTAAGATAAAAGTTTCCATTTCTAGAATAAGTCTCAAAACCTTCACAATCAAGTATTGGAATGGAAATCATATTACGAATAATAGAAGGTACATAAAGGACTTTGTTCAAAACTAGAGTAAATACACCTAAATCTAATCCATACGTCCCAATGGCTTGGGTTTGAACGCTTGATCCATTCCAAACCTTCAAGAAGCATTCTCCTTCTTCAAGCTGCTGAACCTCATTTAGCATCTGTACATCATTACAGATATGAGCTCTACATCCGTATCAAGTACCCAAGAATTAGAATCAATAGATAGATTTACTTCAACAATAAACACACCTTTCTTTAGAGTATCCTTGTACTCTTGACAGTTCCTCTTCCAATGCCTTTTCTTGCCACAATGATGGTAAACGTCCTCTATCTGATCCTTTCTCTTCCTGGCCTTTCTCTTTTTAACCCCTCCATCGGGTTTAAGAGATCCCTTCTTCTTGGGAACTTTCTACCCTTTGACTTTAGAAGGCTTAGAAGAGGAAGTGACCATCTTTACTTTGCGAACCTTCTTTATCGTGTCTTCAGTAGTCACAAGTTGACTAATCAACTCAGCTACAGTAGCATGAGGATGATTCATGTTGAAGTTTAGCAAAAAAGGATTGAATGATGGTGGAAGTGATGCGAGCAACAAGTCCACAGTGAGTTCTTCACTCGTGGTATTTCCATGAAGGTCAGTTTCTCGTTCAAAGCAAGAAACTTGAGACCATGCTCATAGATACTTCTACTTTCTTTCGTTCTGAGATGAAAGAGCTTCTTAGAGCTGTTGTACCTTAGAACACGCTCTTTGGGACGGTACAATTACTCGAGATGGTCATAAATCTCCCAAGCGTTTTCCATAGACTTATGTTGCCTTTGCATATCCGGAGACATGTTGGCCAACATGAGGCAACGGGCTTGAAGATTATCTTCAGACCATTTTGCAATCGCCTCTCTTTTGGCCCGAGTCAGAGCCTCGTCTTCAGCGATAGGCTCTTCCTCGAAGAGAACATATCTTATCTTTTCAGAATCTAAAACTATCTTTAGATTTTGAAGCCAATCAGAGTAATTGGACCCTGTCAACTTGTTTGATTCAAGGATGGATACTAAAGGGTTTTTGGTTGCCATGTCAATTGTAGAGAATCACAAAATCTACAACCTAAATGGAAAAACAGAGAAATCATGAGCATGCTGAATAATAATGATTACATATTATCAAGGTCCTTAGAAATATGTTCTCCCACTGTTTTTAGAAAGTCTAGAAATCCTAACGACTTTAGAAGAAACTTATTTTCTCAATGGGTACTAGGATCCCAAGCATTCTTAGTTTTGGACCTACGACTCGTGAGACATCCAAAGGTCTAAGAATCTTTAAGTAGGTACGAATTGCCAATTCCATCTCCATGGAATTCCTAGTAATATTTTTGCATCACTAATCTTTCGATCATGGACCCACGACTCGTGAGACATCCATATCTACTTTAGTATTGAGCAAGACCCATCAATCATAAGATCTCAACCAAACTTAGTACGGAACGACCCACGACTCATGAGACATCGCCCATTCTAAAATGGTCAAGAAATACTAATTATTTAAAATAATTAATCAGGAAACTAAGAGCCAATAAGCTACACTAATTATCCCACGACACATGAGACAACAATTAGTTTCACTTATTAAGTCCTAAATCCTATTAATGGAATGCTAGGAATTTTATTGCCTTGATAAAACACCTATTTATTCAAATTTTACTCAATATTTAAGTGGGTTTTTTGAATGACCTCACCAACATATAATATTATCCAAATTTTAATTGTCTTGTTAATACAGTTTCAAATAAAGTGCATCACATAAATAATTAGTAGATAACATGCCCTAGCATGATATTAATTATGAGATGATCATGGGTATCCTATCTTATATGTGATTTTGGGAGCCACTCCAAAATCACTAGTTCAAACATTCATGCCACATAAGGCAATTCATATCACATAGGGGTACAGAATTTAATTGAAAAATGCCCTATCTGTTACATTTAATAGAAACCCTCCTAAACATTTTGGGGGGTCTTCTTATGGCCACCGTTCTTCAAGTGCTCCTTGTGGATCCTTCTTATTCCATGGTGTTAGGAATAGTGCCCCAGAAAACCGATTGTACATCCGCTTTATGCTTTTTCTTATTGTAATCACAGACAATCTTTGAATGAAATAACGAATTAAGGCAACACTTCTTTATATGCTCTTTTTTGGTATGCGATTACTTTATCTGTGCATGTATGAGAACTCCCCTAATCCTGATGACTTTAGGACTCTACCATTTAGGTGAAATGGTTAATGAAACGAGTCCTAAATCACATAAGTCATTATTAGAAAAATACTCCAAGCCGATGAGTCCTACCGACAGTGGGAGTGTCAACCTGACTCCTATAAGGCTTGCTTATGGGATCACGCCCTTAAGAAGGACCACCTTGTTTCATGTAGGTGCAAAGTGTATAGTTGATACGTGTGTGATACATGAGGGTGCTTACTTTAATAAGTAAGTTCACTGAGGTGCCCCGTGTGAGAACATTCCTAAATGGGAAAGGAAGTTTTTATTTTAGGAAATAGAAACTTCCAGATTAGGAAATATCTCACGAGTCATTGATGTGATTAATTGATCCTTAGACTTGAGGTTCCATGTCACTTTATGAGTTAACTCTGTAATCTTAGGTATAAGCTTTAAAGGGTGTCGCCATAGACAACTGATTCAAGGCTTATGCTGGGGCTGCACAAGTGATTCATGAAAGTGAATGAGAATCAAGAAAGGACCTCCACTTGCATTTGCAAGGTGATCTCTTATTGTGTAAGTCATTCATATTCCATATGGAGTCCTTGGCCAAGGCAGTAGATCAAGACATCGAGAAAAGGGTTTCTTGGATTGAGATCAAATGGATATGAAATGCACTTAGCTTTAAGACCAGATTATTAGGGTTCTAATTATTCCCTTACCCTAGATCTTGGTTGAGAGATGGTAAGTAGGAGGATTGTATCTCACAATGAATCAATGACTTAAAGGTTCTGTCGAATCCGAACATTCCAATTCAGCTAGGGGTTAAACACCTGTTGCTAGACTATGGTCGTTTAATCTATGAACTGATTGATTAATTAGTGAATTAATTAATTAGGGTCACTGTAAATTGAATTGAGAACCTAGAGGGTCACACACAACAACTTGGTTGCATGAGTTGAGGCTTTAAAATGATTAAACGAGTTAATCGGGCCTAGAGGATTCCACACGTGTGAAACCACACCTGTGGGTCACGTGACTGGACACGTGTGCCACACGTGATTATTTAATTATATGTTAAATAATTAAATGTGTTAATTATTTAATAGACTTTGGTTTAATTTTGAATTAATAAGAAAGTCTTATTTTGGAGAAAAATAATCTAGTTAATTAATTATGAATTATAATTAGATAAAAATAAGTTATTTATTTTAAATAAATAAAGTATAAAATTATCCAAAAGTAGTTTGGACATTTTAGCTCTCTTGAAAGTTGATTTGAATTAGAATTCAAAGTCAAAGTCAAAATTACTTGATGATCAAGTAATAAGAGAGAGGGACCAAAATCCTTAGTCCATAAGGACTAGGATTTTCGATCCTCCCCTTGTTATAAATAGGCGAGCTCGAGCTCCCCTTAGAGCTAATTGGCAATTCTTTTGGTTCACGTGTTGAACACCATACCTTCTCCAAGATCAAATAAACCCTAGGTTAAGCCTAAACACTAACTAGAGAACTAGCATCCTTACTAGTTAGATTGTAGTCAAGTTGGTGGATTATCTCTAGAGAGCTTCAAGTTAGAAGTTTGAAGATTCGAGCTTTACCAAGGAGAGGGGATCAAGCCACGAGAAGAGCGTTCTTGGGTGGCTTGAAACGCTTCAAGAAAGAATAAAAGAAAAGTAAGTTTCTTATCCCTACGAATTTGGATACATGATTGCGAGCCCAAGGTCCTTTTGTTGGAAAATTTTTAAATTTCCGCTGCTTTTCTAATTCCATTTTCCAACAAGTGGTATCAGAGCCACCTCGTTAATCATGTTTCTGATTCGTCTCAATTATTCTGAATTTGGTAGAAATTCTTAGGCTTGATGCGATTGAGTATTTGTAATTCTTTTAGAAAGCCTGAATTACGAAACTGTATTTTTTCCTGAAAGTTTCTGAAAATTAGTTTTTACAAAATTTAATTTTTGAAAACTATTTTAGATTTGAAACTGTATAAACTGTCTTTTGATTTCTTGGATTGGTTTTGATTTCTTGGAATTGTTCCACTTGAGAATGAGGGAAGGTTCAAGTGTCCCTTACTGAGAAACTTGCTTCCATGGACATGCCACTGAAAGAAGAGCTTTCAGTGGATTTGTTGCTAGCTTCGCTCCCACCATCATTCAACCCATTTGTCCTGAACTTCAATATGAATCATGCTGGTGCTACTGTAGCAGAGCTGATTAGTCAGCTTGTGACTGCTGAAAGCACGATCAAGAAGGACAATAAGGTTTTGATGGTGAATTCTCCATCTTCCTCTTCTAGGCCTTCTAAAGGTAAGGGCAAGAAAGCCCAAAAGAAGAAGAAGAAACCCCTTAAGCCCACTGGTGGCGTTACTAAGGGGAAAAACCAAAAGAAGAAGCGTGATCAGAAAGAGGATGTTTACTTTCATTGTGGCAAAACGGGACATTGGAGGAGAAACTGGCCAGAGTACAAGGCTACTCTAAAGAAAGGAATGTTTCTCGTTGAAATAAATCTTTCTATCAATTCTAGTTCTTGGGTACTTGATACCGGTTGTGGAACTCACATCTGTAATGATGTACAGATGCTAAGTGAAGTCCAACAACTCAAAGAAGGAGAATGTGTCTTGAAGATCGGCGATGGCTCAAACATTGAAGCTCGAGCTTTAGGCACAGTTAGATTAGATTTAGATAGTTTTGAGTTAGTCTTAAATAAAGTTCTTTATGTACCGAGCATTATTCGTAATATAATTTTAGTTCTAATATTAGATTGTGAAGGTTATGAAACTTATATTAAGAATGGTAAATATTTTATCAAAAGGAACAACTCTTCCGTTCACATCGGTACTCTAAGTAATGGACTTTATCTAACTCAAAATATCAATATTATGAATATACAACGAGAAACAAAGCGTAAGAGAGATGACAAAGTTTCAGCTCCCTTATGGTACGCTAGATTAGAACACATTTTCAAGAACAGAATTAGCAAAATAAACATTTTAGGATCATTCTCTGAAAATGATCTCAAAGAGTTAACTTCTCGTGAATCCTGTCTCAAAGGAAAGATGACCAAAGTCCCTTTTAAAGGAACTGTGGAACGTGCCATTAAGGTTTTGGATTTGATCCATACTGATGTTTGTGGACCGCTTAGTGTAAGTACAAGAAACAATCATCAGTATTTTATAACCTTTACTGATGACTTTAGTCAGTATGGTTATGTATACTTAATGAAGTATAAATCTGAAGCTTTTGAGAAATTCTTAGAATTTCAAAAGGAGGTTGAGAACCAAACTGGTCACAAGATCAAAGTACTTCGATCTGATCGAGGAGGCGAGTATCTTAGTGAAGAATTCCTGAGTCATCTCAAAGATAATGAGATTATCTCTCAATGGACTCCTCCAAGAACTCCTCAGCTTAATGGAGTTTCTGAGAGAAGGAATCAAACCTTACTTGATATGGTTCATTCCATGACGAGTTTCACTGACTTACCACCCGCTTTCTATGGTTATGCCCTAGAAAGTGCAGCAAAGATTTTGAATCAAGTTCCCTCTAAGTCAGTCCCTAAAACGCCCTCTGAAATGTGGCATGGTAAAATCCCTAGTTATTCTTACTTAAGAATTTGGGGTTGTCCTGCTTACGTGAAGAGGACAGTGGGAGATAAGTTAGAATCTCATTCTAACTTATGCTACTTTGTAGGTTATCCTAAGGAATCCATAGGATACTACTTCTATGATCAATCTGAGCAAAAGGTGTTTGTTTCCAGAAATGCCACTTTTCTTGAGGAATCGTTTCTTAAAGAAAAGAAAGGCAAGATCATAGAATTAGAAGAAGTACAAAGTGATCCCGCACCACCCACTAAAGAAACGTCCCCTACTGATCAACTACAACCAATCACGAATTTCGATACACATATAAATCCTCCTCTAAGGCATTCTGAACGTACTCCTAGACAGCCGGAGAGATGGTATGGATCCTTCCATGAAATCTCCCAAAAGGATAATGATCCTTTAACCTATGAGGAGGCACTTTCAGATTCTGACTCTGAACAGTGGATAGAAGTAATGAAATCCGAAATGGATTCCACGAACTCCAACCAAGTTTGGACCTTGGTAGATTTGCCTGATGGGGTCAAACCCATAGGTTGCAAATGGATCTTTAAGAGAAAGCTTGGAGTTGATGGAAGCATTGCAGCCTACAAAGCAAGACTGGTTGCAAAAGGATTCACTCAAAGACCCGGCGTGGACTTTGATGAAACCTTTTCACAAGTTGCAATGCAAAAGTCTATTCGGATCATGCTTGCCATTGCTGCGTATTATGACTACGAGATATGGCAAATGGATGTGAAAACTGCCTTTCTCAATGGTGACATTGATAAAGACATTTATATGGAGCAACCCATAGGTTTCACATTCAGTGGGAGTGAGCAAAAGGTTGGCAAACTCCAAAGATCAATCTATGGATTGAAACATGCTTCTAGGAATTGGAACATTCGATTTGATGAATCAGTCAAAGCGTTTGGCTTCATTCAAATTTCGAATGAGTCTTGTGTTTATAGAAAGGAATTGGAGACCTCAGTGCAATTCTTAGTACTTTATGTTGATGACATCCTTCTTATTGGGAATTTGAAGGATGACATGAAAGTGACTAAGTTATGGTTATCGAACCAATTCGAGATGAAAGATCTTGGTGATGCATCCTATATCCTTGGAATTAAAATCTATCGAGATAGATCTAAAAGGTTAATAGGACTATCACAGTCGATGTACATTGAAAAAGTATTGAAGAGATTCAATATGGAGTCAGCAAAGGTTAAGAACCTTCCTATGAGTGTAGGAAGATGTCTTTCTAAGAAGATGTGTCCTAAGACTAACCTTGAGAAGGAAAGAATGACTCATACACCTTATGCATCAGCAATAGGTAGCATAATGTATGCAATGTTATGTACTCGACCGGATGTGGCTTATGCACTTAGTGTAACAAGTCGTTTCCAATCTGACCCTGGAGATGGTCACTGGGCTGCCGTGAAGAATATTCTTAAGTACTTGAAAAGTACTAAAGATTTATCCTTAGTTTACAGAGGTCAGAAAGATCTTACTATCGAAGGATACTGCGATGCAAGCTTTGCATCTGACTTAGATGATTTTAAGTCAATGTCAGGATACATTTTCTGACTAAACGGCGGAGCAGTGAGTTGGAAGAGTTCCAAGCAAACTACCACTGCAGATTCGACTACTGAGGCCGAATACTTAGCTGCAATTGATGCAGCTAAGGAAGGTGTTTCGATTAGAAACTTCATTCAAGAGTTGAATGTTGTTCCTAGCATGAAAGACCCCATTACTGTGTTTTGTGACAACACTGAGGCGGTTGCTCAAGCAAGAGAACCAAGATCTCACCAACGGACCAAGCACATTATGAGAAAGTATCACCTAATCCGTGATATTATCACAAGAGGAGATGTGCAAATTGAGAGGGTCGCATCAGCAGAGAACGTGGCAGATCCACTTACTAAACCCCTTAGTCGAGAAGCTTTCCAAGGTCATCTTCAGAAGATGGGGCTTAGAATAGCTTTAGAATGGCTTTGACGGGCAAGTTGGAGATTATTAGGAATAGTGCCCTAGAAAGCCGATTGTATATCCGCTTTATGCTTTTCCTTATTGTAATCACAGACAATCTTTGAATGAAATAACGAATTAAGGCAACACTTCTTTATATGCTCTTGTTTGGTATGCGATTACTTTATCTGTGTATGTATGAGAACTCCCCTAATCCTGATGACTTTAGGACTCTACCATTTAGGTGAAATGGTTCATGAAACGAGTCCTAAATCACATAAGTCATTATTAGAAAAATACTCCAAGCCGATGAGTCCTACCGACAGTGGGAGTGTTAACCTGACTCCTATAAGGATTGCTTATGGGATCACGCCCTTAAGAAGGACCACCTTGTTTCATGTAGGTGCAAAGTGTATAGTTGATACGTGCGTGATACATGAGGGTGCTTACTTTAATAAGTAAGTTCACTGAGGTGCCCCGTTTGAGAACATTCCTAAATGGGAAAGGAAGTTTTTATTTTAGGAAATAGAAACTTCAAGATTAGGAAATATCTCATGAGTCATTGATGTGATTAATTGATCCTTAGACTTGAGGTTCCATGTCACTTTATGAGTTAACTCTGTAGTCTTAGGTATAAGCTTTAAAGGGTGTCGCCATAGACAACTGATTCAAGGCTTATGCTGGGGCTGCACAAGTGATTCATGAAAGTGAATGAGAATCAAGAAAGGACCTACACTTGCATTTGCAAGGTGATCTCTTATTGTGTAAGTCATTCATATGACATATGGAGTCCTTGGCCAAGGCAGTAGATCAAGACATCAAGAAAAGGGTTTCTTGGATTGAGATCAAATGGATATGAAATGCACTTAGCTTTAAGACCAGATTATTAGGGTTCTAATTATTCCCTTACCCTAGATCTTGGTTGAGAGATAGTAAGTAGGAGGATTGAATCTCACAATGAATCAATGACTTAAAGGTTCTGTCGAATTTGAACATTACAATTCAGCTAGGGGTTAAACACCTGTTGCTAGACTATGGTCGTTTAATCTGTAGACTGATTAATTAATTAGGGTCACTGCTAATTGAATTGAGAACCTAGAGGGTCACACACAACAACTTGGTTGCATGAGTTGAGGCTTTAAAATGATTAAACGAGTTAATCGGGCCTAGAGGGTTCCACATGTGTGGGTCACGTGACTGGACACGTGTGCCACACATGATTATTTAATTATATGTTAAATAATTAAATGTGTTAATTATTTAATAGACTTTGGTTTAATTTTGAATTAATAAGAAAGTCTTATTTTGGAGAAAAATAATCTAGTTAATTAATTATGAATTAATTAATCAGATAAAAATAAGTTATTTATTTTAAATAAATAAAGTATAAAATTATCCAAAAATAGTGTGGACATTTTAGCTCTGTTGAAAGTTGATTTGAATTAGAATTCAAAGTCAAAGTCAAAATTACTTGATGATCAAGTAATAGGAGAGAGAGACCAAAATCCTTAGTCCGTAAGGACTAGGATTTTCGGTCCTCCCCTTGTTATAAATAGGGGAGCTCGAGCTCCCCTTAGAGCTAATTGGCAATTCTTTTGGTTCATGTGTTGAACACCATCCCTTCTCTAAGATCAAATAAACCCTAGGTTAAGCCTAAACACTAACTAGAGAACTAGCATCCTTACTAGTTAGATTGTAGTCAAGTTGGTGGACTATCTCTAGAGAGCTTCAAGTTAGAAGTTTGAAGATTCGAGATTTACCAAGGAGAGGGGATCAAGCCGCGAGAAGAGCGTTCTTGGGTGGCTTGAAACGCTTCAAGAAAGAATAAAAGAAAAGTAAGTTTCTTATCCCTACGAATTTGGATACACGATTGCGAGCCTAAGGTCATTTTTGTTGGAAAATTTTTAAATTTCCGCTGCTTTTCTGATTCCGTTTTCCTACACATGGGTGCTTGTCTCCAAAATGAAAATAAAAATCTCACTTCCTAAGTTCTACTCTCTTTACATAAAGTAATATGGCTCAGTTTTCATATTGACCATAGACAAGTACACGGGGCCTTGCCCGACCCAAAAATAATAATAAGGAAAGCCACATAATAAATACATAATAGTACGCATATAAGTAGGGCCTTAACGCCAATTGAAAATACATAACTATGGGGCTCCGACCCCAATTGAAATCATCCATGTGCAGAATTTGAAACCATTTATAAGACTAACCCATGATCACCTAAACTAGCATGCTTCCGCTTGAATTTAAATTTACCAACTAAATGTAAAATTCCCTTAACTTCAAGTTACTACTAACTTAAGCAATTTGAATACAGGCCATTATTTAAGAATTTATTCAAAATCGAATCACCGGATCTAGACAAAATAATAATTAATTCAAAATTAAATTTTTGTCTAAAATATCATTCAAAGTGATATTTATTATTTTCTCGAAAAATTAGAACTTGACTTTAATTCATAAAATCCCAAAATTTATAATTATTTCAAATAAATAATTTTATAAAATTAAAATCAAATTTTAAAATAAAATCAGATTTTACAAAATTGGATTTTAACGAAACTTAGAAAACACGAAACGAAAATACGTCCTGGGACAGCCTGCCCGAGGTGCGCAGCCGCCGCCCGCAAGGGCGTGCAGAAGGCCCGCGTGAACATGCAGCACCGCGCACACCGCCCGCGCAGCTGCCAGAACGAGGTGGGAGATGCCCGCAAGCGTGCGTGTACGCCTTGCGTGTAGAAGCATGCGCCTGCGAGCAGGCGCTCTTGACGGGAAAAGGGCGGAACCGCGCTGCAGCGCCTAGGGGCGTTCGGGCTTCTGCCGCGTGATGGGGTCAATGGTACGGGGCTGCGATGTACAGCCTCATGCGCGTACTAGGTTCGCGCAATCCGGCAAGCGATGCGTGGGGGTGAACCCGTTCTGATCCTTCGTTTCGTAATTTCGAAAAATTCTTCAATTCCAATTCCAAATTAAAACAGTTCAAACAAGTCCGAATTTGACCAGCTTAAAACCAGATTAATTAGAAAATGATTATTCGCGAATTTTTAAGAAACATTTTTGATCTGGTAATTTCATATTTCAAACAAACACCACGAAAACATAATATATACTCAAATTCAAGAATTTTCATCAGAATTTATAAAGCAGTAAAGATACAATACGACCGTTGCAAGGTGGCTCTGATAGCACTTGTGAGAAAACACGAAAGATTTTAGCATCAGAAGTTTAAAATTTTTCCACAAGTTTAATCGTTGTCTTGCAATTTTCGTACTGTAATGTTGGGTGTATCGAGAAACTCACTTTAATTGAATCTTTCTTGTGATGTTGTTACCACCTAACAAACACCCTTCAAGCAAAAAGTCCCTCGAACAACCTTCGATTAGATCCCAAAGTAGAAATCCTTCAAAGTGTATCCACACTAGACCTATAACATGATCAAACGAGTGAGAATGCTAGTTCTATGGCTTGTGTTAAGGCTAGGATATTTTCTTTGAAAACTCTTCTTTTATTTTTTCTCAAAAATTTAACACTTCATGAGTGTTGGTCTAAAGAATAAGAGAAGCACCACCCCTAGTATATATACTAGGTTGGTTCGAAATTCCCTAGGGTTCTCCTAACCCTAGTGGGCTTCTTTTCTTACTCACTAATTAACTCATTTAATTATTTAATTTAATTGGAACAATAAGGTCTTAACTTATTCTTCAAGTCTAGCAAGAGAAGACTTCTTTCTCCTACAATAGGAAGTTGGACTTTTCAACTTTCCTAAAGTTAAAAGTCAATATTCAATAAATCAATTAATTCCCAATTAATTAATTATTGAGTTAAGTTTATTTGAGAATAGTCTTAACAATTAATTCAATAATTAATTAAAAGACCAAAATTAATTAATTACAATTTAATTAATTAATTCTAGAAAAGAATTCGCGTGTGAAATAAATCACATGAAATGGGACACGCGTGAAGCTACGTACGTGACACATGGCAGCCACGTTGGCCGCGTGACATATGGCAGCCATGTGTACATGACACGTGGCATCAACCTCATTTTATGCCCATTTTGATCAACTATTTTGATCCTTGGTTAATCATATTAATATCCTACCATAACCCTCGTGTTCTGGCATTTGTGTGTGACCCTTTAGGTTCATTATTCGATTAGCAGTGACAATAATTAATTAATTAATCACTTCACAGGTCACACTACCGCAATATAGTAATGGGTGTGTGACCCCTAGCAGAATAACGAAATGAATCGAAGATCCTTTCAGTCAATGACAATCAGTGCAATACGATCCTCCTACAACTCTATCTCTCAATCAAGAACTAAGGCATGAGAATATTCTCAGAGCCCAAGCATTCTTGATCTTTAAAGTTAAGTTCATTTAATATTTATTTCGATCTAAATCCTAGAAAACACCATTTTCTAGATGTCTTGATTTTTCTCCACCTTGGCCAAGGGTTTAATATTTAATGGACTACGAACAACTTAATCAATACGAGATAATTCTTGTTCTTAACAAGTGTAGGTCCTTTACCGATTCTACTAATTCTACATATGACACTTGTGTAATCCCAACATAGGCCGTGGCTCAGGTGTCTATATGGCGACACCCTTTTGAGCCTATATCAAAGATTACAGAGTTAGCTCATATGAGACATTACAGAATCTCAAGTCTAAGGATTAATAAATCACGTCATTGACCTATGAGATATTTTCAATCTCGAGGTTTCAGGAATCCTCCTTTCCCATTTAGGAATGTTTTCACGCTGTTCTTGCATCTACGTATGCACTTATCACTCCATGAAACTGAGTGATCCTTCAAAATGACATAATCACACAAGCAAGTCTTAACAGAGTCAAGGTCGACACTCCCACTATCTGTCGGACTCATCGACTTGGAGAAGTTTCTAATCCTTGCCTACAGAGTTAAGAACTTGTTTCATGTATCGTTCCTATAACGACAAAGTTCTTAACGGCCTCATCGGATTAGGGGAGTTCAATACATGCAAAACAGTCAAACCCAAACAGACATAAATAAGCACATAAAGAAGTGATTGCCTATGTACAAAATCATCTCGTTTATTATTCAAAAATTATTTGTGATTTCACAAGGAAATAGTAAAGCAAACATCTGCTTTAAGGGCATCATTCCTAACATCTTATCCACTCTAACCATTCCGTTAAAGAAAGCAATAGCATCACTCGTCTCAAATACACAAGACTGCTATCTTGTGCAAGCTTCATTGGCCAAAAGGTCAGCAACACAATGACCTTTCGGAAAAATATAAGAAAATCGAACCTGCAAATGCTGCTGAAAATATCAGAATTTCTACACCATATGTTGATGCCTCCAAAACGTATCCTTTCCCGATTGTATAATGTTGGAATTTGACATTATATTGTATGGATGAATTATTCTTGGAGGGATACCAAATTCCTTCGTAGGAATCCATAGAACAAAGTCCATAGAATATCAAATAAATTGGAAGCAATTTATTGCTGGATATTCATTTGAATTTGAAATGAGGCTGGTTCCAGACAGTTACAAAGTGTAAATTGTGTGACATTAATGGACTGGTATCAGGTCAAAAACATTCCAGACGTTTTGTAACCTCATTTCAGCATTATGGTTTTCTTAATTGTAAGATTTATGGTCTTTCATAAACAAGGCAATTAGTGGCTATTGGTGTCATGGTTTCTCCCCTATAAATACAAAGTTACAGAACACAGAAATGAGAGAT
This sequence comes from Lantana camara, assembly GCA_037501455.1. Taxonomy (NCBI): domain Eukaryota; kingdom Viridiplantae; phylum Streptophyta; class Magnoliopsida; order Lamiales; family Verbenaceae; genus Lantana; species Lantana camara. Next base: position 28,163,997 of record CM074863.1, read on the forward strand.
ATTGAGGAAACAAGTGGTGATTTAGGAAAGAAATAGAGAGCTAGATAATCTTTTGGATTGGTGCTGATAAACACTCTTTTATCCCAAAATTACACGCTCTGAAATTTGTGAGTATTGTGAGGAAACATCTTTTCAGTACAAAAACACATTTTCTGAAGTACCAGCCAGACGCCACTTTCTCTTATAAGAAGCCTGGTTAGTAGTCAAAGTGAGATTCTCCTGAGATCGTGCGTATCTGTGATTCGAAATTCTTTGGACTGTCTTATCTTGGAAGGAGTTTCGCGGCAACCCAAAGCACCGGTAGTGGGGCGAATACTTCTTTAAGGCAAGCCGGCTTTTACCGTCGATTCAGTCGTAACAAAACGATAAGTTTTCTCATTCAACTATTTTGGTACATTTCTGGAATTTATCTTGATATGGTTTTGGACTCCACTGGAACTTATGCTATGCCTAATATGTCAGATATGCATATTGTTACTTCCATTGATATCTTAACCATGTATGTTGCTGGTATTTACACCTTAATACATATGTTTCAGCATGCCTCATGTACTTATGTTTAGAATCACATGTCGAGTTGTACATCACATGTATACTAAAAAATTTGATTATCTATGTTATATTTGCTCACACCCTCATTGCTATGAATCCAAAAGTTCAACATGTGCAAAACATTACAGGTAGCAGGCAAATTCAGCTGAAATGTAGAAGCAAAATATTTCCAAATTCCCTGTGCTTTATCACTACAAAGAAAGAGATGACTAACCGTCTCTTCCGCCCGACAACAATAACACTTTGAAGCAAAAGCTATACCTTTAGTTTTCATACGAGCATCAACCGGGATCCAGTCCCTGAGCAAGTGCAACAAAAAGACACAGATAGTTGGGCGAATTGTCTTATACCAGACGTGTTCATAAATCGGTTGAGCACCCCTCTTCTTCCGTGCCTCTTGCCACATTGATTTTAGTGAAAACTGCCCATGAGGCGAAAGCTTCCAAAGACCAGAGTCTTTGCCATCACAAGAAATTGGAACTGCTGCCACAAGCTGCACAATATCGGGGGACAGAGCCATAGCCAACTTGTGTAAATTCCGTTCACCCCTCATCCAATGATCCCTCACTCTTTCAGCTGGAAAAAATGCACGCTGCACATATTCAGCCAAAGCCTTCTCCCCCAACCAATTGTCCTCTCAGAAAAAAACGTCCGCAGCTCCCAATTTCCAGAATAAGTGAGCCTCAACCTCACCACTAACCTGCATAATTCTCTTCCAAATAGGCGAATGATGCACTTTAACCTCCGTTTTGCTTGGAAATCGCCCATCAACATAATTAGACTGCATAAACTTCGCCCACAGAGAATCTTGCTTTCGAAAGACCCACCAAAGCTTACAGGAAAAACAAATTTTAAAAAATGTTCGTGACTAGAAAGGTTTAAATGAAAATAATGGTATACATAATACTACTTTTTCCACCTAATGATTCTAAAATGACATATTGGTGAAAAAATCCTTCAATCACATAATATGTTATTATATAAGGATCTTTTGTATAGATATAATATGAATTAATTTATTTTCTTTAATTTGTTAAACATCTCCTAAATATTTCAAAGTGTAAGCCTTAAAATTGGAAAATCGGAAACTTATATTATCAAATTAAATACAATTAATTAATTAAAAAGTTGGGGATTAAAAAAAGTATGAATATAACGTGCATGCTATGCTATTCTTTATGATAAATTGTTTTTTTTTCCCAATTCATATTGTTAAACAAAATTTAATCATAAAACGTATTATTATATAACTCATAACTTTTATATAAAAATTGGGAGATACAAACTTGTTGGCAATATATAAGTGAAAATATCTCATTACCAAATATTTCTACAATGTAAATTGATTTGTTGTCTTTTAATTCGTTATTTATCTCTCATTATAATAAACATTTTTATTTGTAGACTTTAAATTGGAAAGATCTGCAATTTATATTATCAATTTTAAATATAATTAATTAATATAGTAATATTAAAAGAATCTTTGTTGAACTATTTATAGATTTTTTATAAATAGCAGGAGTTTTAATTGTACTTTACTAAGAGTACTATTTTTAAATAAACACTTTTTTTTAATATTTTTTAAATTAATAATTTAGAATATGCATTAACATAATTATTCTTAATTGAAAATTATTAACATAATTATTATCAGAGTATTTCAGACAATCAATAAATTTAAAAAAAATCAAAACTCAACTTTTATATATATATATATATAATATTATAATATTATATAGATTAATAATACTGAAATCTCTAATATTTAATTATTGAAGAAAAAACACCCTGAACAAAGTCCGATATAATCCAACACCACCTGCGGGACTACTTCACTTCTTCTCACAAGCCGGACTATATATCAAAGTAAATAAATTTATATGGTATTTTAATTAACTCATTCATTCCTATAAAATAAACACTCCTTAAGGGAGAGGGGGACTGGGGTGGTTCCCATACTCCCATGTATAAACTGGAAACATTCACTTTGTCAAACCCATGCTAAAATCCCACAGTTTTCTTGCCAAATCTTTATCTTGAGCCATATCACTTGGTTTGGCCAAATTGTTGTCTGAAAAATATTCACCACTTATCCCCTTCACTTGTGGATGCAGCGCCACATAACAGGTGGTTGAGGCCCCCTTCACATAATTGCACCAAATACAAAATTAATAAAGACAAAAGATGAGAAAGAAAGTTAGAACAGTCTATATCATACGGCATGAATATGTAACAATGGTTTAGTGTAAAAAGTTGTGCTTTTTATGAGAATTTTGAGTATCTTAAGGTAGTTAAAGTAGGCAAATAGGCATATACATATATACATATATATTTGTAGGAGTAACCAGAAATACCGTGTTCGGATCTTTAGGTATGTATATATCTTTGGTAAGAAAAATTTTACAGCTAAGTGGTTTATATTTGTAGGCAAATAGGCATATATATATATATATATATATAATGTAGAACATACTTGTTGAATACTTTTACACTCCAATCCATTTTTTGCCATGATAAGCTCAAAACCTGCATCAAAGGAAGAATCAACTAAGTGATATATGGGGTTGATGGTATATTTGTTTCAAACCTTCGGTGTATTATGATAAATTCTATGGTAAAACAAAAACAGAAGAAAATTCATACACATTCTATAAATTTTAAAACATGCAAGGAAAATCCTTGAATGTCTCATGCGTGTTGACCATAAAAACGCATGCAATTTAAAAGGTAAAAAATGCTTTTTGGCCAAATTTTCTACTTCATGAGATTTTTAATGAGTTTTTATCTAATATGCACGACCACAGACACAATAATGCATACATAATTATATTCAGATTTACAATGTAATAAGAGACAACATGCAACACAAGTTCTTACATAATTATCGCATGATAGGCATCCGAAACAACATAATACTACATATGTCCATATGTTTACAAGTTCATGTATCTACAATTCTGCATAAGTTTATTAATCAAATGAATTTGTATGCACATCAATTGGGCATTAGGTGTGTCTAATGATTCCAATCATTAGCCTAAATTTAATTTCTAGCTCCTGTCTCTAGATACGGGGTATATCACTAGCTGAGCATGTTGAATTACCTTCAGGGCCACCAAGATAACGGGAAATATTGGTCAGGATTACTCCAGGATGAAGAGAATTTGCAGTTATATCTTCACCATCTTCCTGTTCAAAAGAATTTAAAAGGGACAAAGTATATTATAGTTTGTTCTCCAGCCCCTTGTACCTCAATTCTAAGATGTACGGTTGCAGGCATAGTGATAAGTACATGAAACATGAGACACAATCATACATTTTTTTAAAAAAAAAAAAAATTCAATACCAGAAGTGTCCAGCACGATATCCAACGAGTATCCGACAAATACGATAAAATAATATTTTTATAATTAAATGTCATGCACGTTTGGAAATCCTGTCTATACAATTAAATCATGTAATGAATTAACAACCTTTAAGCGTCTTGCTAGTTCATTAGCGTGCAATATATTACAAAGTTTGGATTGACCGTAGGTCTTAGACAATCCGTCGTACCTGCAAACAAAGAGGTGAAATTACATATTTAGAACCCTTCATCCTCCATAAGTGTAAACATCTAGAAATGAAAACGAATTAGTTTCATCATATACCCCATGTCATAACTACCCACTATGCATGAACACGATCTACTTGTTCACCTGTGTCGGTTTGGGGTACGGTCAGTTCACCGGAATATAGATAAGTCATATGAGACGACATGAACACGTAGACATATATATTTTCTTCTTAGAGGTCGTGATTAGTTGAGTTCCTACAAAGTTCAATAGTGAAATAAAGAAATCTGGGGTATCTTGAACTTGGAATTTGCCCACAACCCCAGATATTGACTTATACAAAATTAAAAAATAAATAAATAAATACAAATTTACCATTATTTAATGAAGGAAATACAATTACTATAAAATTTGAGGGGAAATTTTAAGATTTTTTCATAATATTAATACATGAAATTATGAGTGCAAAGTACTGTATTTAAAAGGATCAAAGGTACCCCTTTGCATCATTGAGTTTGTCAAAGCGGATTCCTTCTTCATATAGCGCAGTATGCCCCTTTGATGAAACATTGACAATTCGACACTCCCTTTTCGTAGAATACCTAATTAAAATTTTTTTCTTTGTGGGGTCAATTGATCCCATTTCTCTCCACGTAGAGCCGCCCTCGGATACCAAGCATAATACATTTATCATTACAATTAGTTGAGTTCGATCAAGTCAAATCTAAACTAAAATTTCCCCAAATGGTGCATGAAATTAGGTGCAAATTACTCTATGTAAAACCATCAAAGTTTTTAGAAAGGGGAAGGATGCACGAGTACCCTCGTTCATCATTGAGTCTGTCAAAGCGGATTCCTTCTTCGTATAGCCCCATGTGGGCAATTGATGAAACATTGACAATCCTACCCTCCCTTTTTGTCGAACGAGCTGTTTCCTTCATCATGTCCAATAACAAATTTGTCAAAAGAAAGTGACCTGCAATGGGACGGAGTCGGAATTTTAATCGAAAAATAAAGAGGAGCAGCTCGATAATTACATAACATTAAAATTTTACGGTACATACACATATATACATAAAATTATTAAAATCGTCCCTAAAAATGTGTCACTTTTAGTTTTGGTCCCAACAGTTGTCAATGTCTCACTTTTGGTCCCATAAAGTGATATTTTTCTTAAATTAGGTTCCATTGACCAATTTTCATCCAAAATAAACGTTTGACCTTTAAAATAAACAGTTGACCATTTAAAAATTGCTTTTAAGCCCTTTTTATTTGTTTATATTTCCAAACGTATCCCAAACTATTCAAATTCTATATTTTCGCCCCAAACTATTATATAATACTTTATATATTATATATTATATATATATACACACACACAATGTGACCTATATATACGTGTATATATTATATATTATATATATATTATTATAATATTATACAACATATACACACATATATTATATATAGGTATTATATATTTTATACACACGTGTGTGTATATATATATATATATATATATATATATATATATATATATATATTATATTATAAATAACATTATATATATATATATATAAATTTATATATATATATATATATATATATATATAGTACATATAATATATAAATACATATAAATATAATTTTTGATAGAAATATATATAATATATATGTACTTATTATAATATATATATGTAATACGTATATAATATATTATTATAATAAGTATATATAATATATATGTATTATACACAATAGAAAGTGTGTATATATATATATATATATGCTAATTAAATATATAATTTAAATAATTTAGGGTTAAAATATAGAATTTAAATAGTTTGGAGTATGTTTGGAAACATAAATAAACAATAAGGGCTGCAAAGCAATTTTTTGGATGGTCAAACGTTTATTTTAATGGTCAGACGTTTGTTTTTTATGGAAAGTGGTCAATGGGACCTAATTTAAGAAAAATGTCACTTTATGGGACCAAAAATGAGACATTGGCAACTGTTGGGACCAAAACTAAAAATGGTTTATTTTACGGGACGATTTTAATAATTTTCTCTTTTTATATATGTGTGTGCGCGTGTATATATATATATGTATATGTATATATAATGTTGTTAAAAATTAAAATACCTAAGTGGTTGGTAGCAAACTGTAACTCTATGTTGTCTTTCGACAGCATGAATGGAGCTCCGTATATCCCAGCATTATTACTGAAAGGGGACAAGGCAAATTTCTACTCTTAGTCACATAGATTAAATATTAGCACGCATGACTTTTCCTCTAAATGGTCGATTACACTGCTTTCCCTATAACTATGCATATGATAAGATAGATGCTCAAAATTCAATTAAAAGTGGAATTCTCGGGATGTAGCTTAGCACCGTTTCGACGTTATTTGAGTATTCGAGTTCTGGGCTAAGCAACTGCGTATACTCTATTGAGGATGTTCATTTAATATTATATAGTTATAGGTGAGTAATTATTTCTAAACTTATATAACTTTACGTTTCTGCATTACGTACATCAAGATGTTGAGGGAACGATGCGAAGAGATGAAGTCTGATGCAAATTTTCTGATGGATGCCATCGCACTTAGATCCAACTCCATAACATCAAGTTTAGCTGAAGGGATCTCTTTAGTTATGGTTTCTTTAACTTCATCGCCAGAATTCACGTTCCTTACTGCCATTACAACATGGACTCCACGAAGAGCAAGAACACGAGTGGTTTCTATACCAATCCCACTTGATGCACCTGTAAAATTTTTTACCGGAAAATAATAGAAGATTAAAAATTATGGTATGTATTACTAAATCGGAACCGTCAGATTTTATCAAAATTAGTGAAGCAACTACCCCCAAAAAACTTACGCTAAATCTAGAATTATGCAAAATTCACGGTGCGAGTGGTTTGATGATCCTAATTACGTCAAAATCTTAATAGAAAATATCTAATTGCAAAAAATGTTCACTAGAAAGATGAAAAAGAACATAAAAAGAAAAAAAAAAAAAAAAATCAACCAAAAGCTAACCATCTAATGAGCTTGATGAAGAACAAGCTCTAACAAAACTTATCCGTATGTACACACTACACAATTTTTAATTTGGACCTGTAACAATGGCAGTGAGCCCGGAGCCATCAATTCCAGCAGTAACTTCCTCAGCAGTAGACGACGAAGAAAACCCTGAAGCCATCGTTGCTTGCCCTTCCCCTTTCTCTCTGATATCTCTCTCTCTCTCAAAATACCTTTCTGTAATTTTGTGTTTCTGTACCACAGATATAAAACGATGGCCAAAAAAGAGTGGGACACTTTTTAGTAACCATTTTTTTTTTTTTTTTTTTTTTGGTTTCTTTTAGTAACCAATTTTGAGTGGTCTAAAAAGAATGATCATTCGTGAAATTGTCTCTGGGTGACTTCATGAGAACTTTGTGGCACATAATCATTATGTTTCACTACACCGGACAAAGTTCTTGTCGACAATTTCCTATTATTTGTCCCCTCCCCCCCCCCCCCCCCCCCCCCCCCCCCCCGGACTACCATATATAATTGTACATTTTTGACTAAGCTAAAAACGTGATCACAGATGGCTGTAGATTATTACGTACACAACGTGCTTAAAATCAAAACAATAGTTCAGACGAAAAAATGGAAAAAACAGCCAAAACAATAGATACTATAAAAGTAATTAAGACTTCACTCATAGTATTTTGAAATTAAATTTCCTTTTTCTTCCCCTCAATATCCTTCTAGGTTCTTCAATTTTCACACGCCCACCAGCACTTTTCTTGTTAGGGATGGAACCAAATTTAATATAAGAGAAACAAAAATTGAAATATTAAAAATAGAGGGAGAAGAATTTTTTAATTGAGGGACAACATTATAGATATTTTGAAATATATGTATAAATATAAATTTTTTTCAAAATTTGGAGAGGGGCGGATCAACAAAATAAATAAATAAAATTAGTGCAACCCAAACATGCATGGACAAACAACTAGTCAGATTTGACGACTTGTTACATCTTCAGAGAATATCGACAAACGACTAACAACGAGTACGATCCAAAATTTCGTATCTCATGCCTAACTTGGAAAACTCATCCCAACTCCCAAACTCAAAGTTTCAATGATACGGCTTGTTTTTTACTAATCAATTTAAGGCGCTTTTAAGTTTTATATTATACTAATCAATTTGAGGAGCATTTTATAATTCCGGTGCTTACATGTTGATCAGTTTAATAAATTTTGGTACTAAATTTCAGAAGTTTAACAGAAAGCGTGTAACTTCCTAACCAGGCTTTATAGAGGGGCATTTGTCACCATCTTTTTTTTTTTTTTTAAGAAATTAAAAATAAAAGGAATTTTATTGAGGATCCGTCTCAAAAAAAAAAAAAAAAAAAAAAAAAAAAAAAAAACACAAAGATAACACAACTATAGGTCTAAAAAAAATACTAGTTGCCATAAAATAAGCCCTCTAGACCAAAGAAATCTTTATCAAAATTTTATTGATCAAAAACCTCGTTATCTCCATCTTTATTAGTTAACTTTCAGTTCAAGCGAGCTCCCCCAAACCAAGATCTTGCCAAAACTTTAGGGTTCTCACTATGGTCTTGCAAAACGATATTATGTCCATGTTTTTAGTAACCAATTTTGAGTTGTCTAAAAAGTGTGATCATTTGTGAAATTGTCTCTGGGTCATCTTCTGTGACTTCATGAGAACTTTGTGGCACATAATCATTATGTTTCACTACCCCACCGGACAAATATCTTGTCAACAATTTCCTGTTATTTGTATTAATAGTTTTTTTTTTTTTTAAAGGGAACCGGTAGCCCGTTGTGGAATTTTTAACGAGGCACCCTCATATATAAAACAACCATAGCCGAAAGGGTACAATGTTGCGTGATACAGGGATCAGCTAAACTATTCATGCTAGGGTGTCTACGAAAGTTATAAATAGCATCGGAGTATGGTGTTAAGAAAACGAATCAGAAACGCAGCGGAAATTTAAAAATTTTCCCAAAAGATAGAATCGAATCTTGCAATTCCTATTCCCAAATTCGTAGAGATCAAGAAACTCACTTAGATAGTAGCTTTCTTGACACGTTCTAGCCGCCCAAGAACGCTCTTCACGCGGCTTGATCCCCAAAAGCTCCTTCGAATCTTTTAAGACTTCACGATAGTAGCCTTCTAGAGAATTAGTCCACCAACCGCGACCACGATCCGAATAGGGAGGATGATATTTCTATATTCGGTGTTTAGACTCTAGGGTTTAGTTTATAATTTGGAGAAGGAGAATTTGTGCATTAACCCTCATGGGGTTCGAACCCTATGTATTAATAGGCAAGGGGTTCGAACCCCAAGCCTTGATTAGCAAGACTTTCCAAAACCCTTTTGGAAAGGGATTACTTGCTTGAAGAGTAAGTCTCTTACTTTGACCAAAAGTCTTCTTTTGACCAACTTGTCAAGCAAGAATTAAATATCCAACTCTCTTAGATATTTTAATTTACTTTATTTATTTATAATAAATAATTTAAAACTAATAATTAATTAATTAATTCATAATTAATTATTTATTAGACTTTATTTCTCCAAATTAGAACTTTAATATTAATTCATAATTAAATTAAAGTTCATTAAATAATTAATCAAGATTAATTATTTAATTAACACATACACACGCCCCACCAATCTCCTATTGGTCCGATCAATTCGTCTAATCGATTTCAAGCCTTAACCTACGTGACCGGGTTGTTATGTGTGACCCTCTAGGTTCTTAATTCGATTAGTAGTGACTCTAATTAATTAATTCCTAATTAATTAATCAGTCCACATATCATACGACTACAGTCTAGCAACAGGTGTATGACCCCTAGCTGAATAAGAATGTCTCAATTCGAAAGAACCTTTAAGTCATTGACATATGTGAGATACAATCCTCCTACATCCCATCTCTCAATTAAGATCTTCTTGATCTTAAAATTAAGTGCATTTCATATCCATTTGATCTCAATCCAAGAAACTCATTTCTTGATATCTTGATCCATTGCATTGGCCAAGAACTCCTAGATGACATATGAATAACTTACACAATAAGAGATCAACTTGCTAATGCAAGTGTAAGTCCTTTATTGATTTTCATATACTTTCATGTGACACTTGTGCAGCCCCAACATAAGCTTTAAATCAGTTGTCTGAGGCGACACCCTCTAAAGCTTATACCTAAGACCACAGAGTTAGCTCATAAAGTATCAATGGAACCTCAAGTCTAAGGATCACTTAATCACATCAATGACTCGTGAGATATTTCCTAATCTGGAAGTCTCTATTTCCAGAAATAGAAACTTCCTTTCCCATTTAGGAATCTTCTCACACGGGACACCTCACTGTACCTACTTAGTATAAGTAAGCACCCCCATGTATCACGCACGTATCAATAATACACTTTGTACCCCACGAAACAAGGTGGTCCTTCTTAAGGGTGTGATCACACGAGCAAGCCTCAAATGAGTCAAGTCGACACTCCCACTGTCTTTAGGAGTCATCGACTTGGAGTGATTTCTAATCATGACTTATGTGGTATAGGGCTCGTTCCATGAACCATTTCACCTAAATGGTTGAGTCCTATAAGTCATATTGATTAGGGGAGTTCTTATACATGCGCAGTTAAATTAATCAAACAATCAAACAAGAGCATATAAAGAAGTGTTGCCAAAGTTCGTTTATTATTCAAAGATTGTCTGTGATTTACAAAAAGAAAGTACTAAAGCGGATATACAATCGGCTTTAAGGGTACTATTCCTAACAATATCCACTTGCCCGCCAAAGCCATTCAGAAGCTAAATCTAAGTCCCATCTTCGCAAGATGACCTTCGAAAGCTTCTCGACTGAGGGGCTTAGTAAGCGGGTCTGCCACGTTCTCTGCTGATGTGACCCTCTCAATTTGCATATCAACTCGTTTGATGATATCACGGATTAGGTGACAATTCTTCATAATATGCTTGGTCCGTTGGTGAAATCTTGGTTCTCTTGCTTGTGCAACCACCCCGGTGTTGTAACAAAACACAGTAATGGGGTCTTTCATGTTACGAACGATATTCAATTCTTGAATGAAGTTTCTAATCCAAACACCTTCCTTAGCTGCATCATTTGCAGCCAAGTATTCGGCCTCAGTGGTCGAATCTCAGTGGTTGTGTGCTTGGAACTTTTCCAACTCACTGCTCCGCCGTTAAGGTAGAAAATGTATCCTGACATTGACTTAAAATCATCTAAGTCAGATGCAAAGCTTGCATCGTAGTATCCTCCGATTACTAGATCTTTCTTTCCTTCGTATACTAAGAATAAATCCTTAGTGGTTCGTAAGTAATTTAGGATATTTTTCACGGTAGTCCAGTGACCTTCTCTAGGGTCTGATTGGAACCGGCTCGTTACACTAAGTACATATGCCATATCCGGTCGAGTACACAACATTGCATACATTATGCTACCTATTGCTGAGGCATAAGGCACATGCGTCATTCTTTCCTTCTCAAGGTTTGTCTTAGGACACATCTTCTTAGAAAGACATGTTCCTACACTCATGGGAAGAACTTTGTTCTTCGCATTCTCTATACTGAATCGTTTCAGTACTTTGTCTATGTACATCAACTGTGATAGTCCTATCAATTTCTTAGCTCTATCCCTATAGATCTTTATTCCGAGAATGTAGGACGCATCACCGAGATCTTTCATCTCGAATTAGTTCGATAACCAAGACTTGGTAACTTTCATGTCATCCTTTGAATTACCAATCAGAAGGATGCCATCAACATAAAGCACCAAGAATTACACTGAAGTCTCTAATTCCCTTCTATACACCCAGAACTCATTCGAATTTTGAACGAAGCCAAACGCTTTGACCGCTTCATCAAAACGAATGTTCCAACTCCTAGAAGCTTGTTTCAATCCATAGATCGATCTTTGGAGCTTGCAAACCTTTTGCTCACTCCCACTGAATGTGAAGCCTATAGGTTGATCCATATAAATGTCTCCATTGAGAAAAGCAGTCTTCAAATCCATTTGCCTTATCTTATAGTCGTAATATGCAGTTATGGGAAGCATGATCCAAATGGACTTTTGCATTGCAACCAGTGAAAAGGTTTCATCAAAGTCCACGTCGGGACTTTGAGTGAAGCCTTTGGCAACGAGCCTTGCGTTATAAGCTGCAACGTTTCCATCTACTCCGAGCTTTCTCTTAAAGATCCATTTGAAACCTATGGGTTCTACCCCATCAGGCAAATCAACTAAGGTCTAAACTTGGTTGGAGTAAATGGAATCCATTTCGGATTTCATGGCTTGTTTCCACTGTTCAGAATCCGAGTCTGGCAGTGCCTCCTCATATGTTTAAGGATCATTATCCTCTTGAAAGATTTCATGGAAAAACCATACCATCTCTAAGGCTGTCTAGGATTGTTAGAAATAGTGTCCTTAAAGCAGATGTTTGCTTTACTATTTCCTTGAAAAATCATAAACAGTCTTTGAATAATAAATGAAATGATTTTGTTCATAGGCAATCACTTCTTTATGTGCTTATTTATGTCTGTTTGGGTTGACTATGTTCTGCATGCATTGAACTCCCCTAATCCGATGAGGCCGTTAAGAACTTTGTCATTATGGGAACGACACATGAAATAAGTTCTTAACTCCATAGGCAAGGGTTAGAAACTTCTCCAAGTCAATGAGTTCGATAGATAGTGGGAGTGTCGGCCTTGACTCTGCTGAGACTTGCTTATGTGATTATATCCTTTTGAAGGATCACTCAGTTTCATGGAGTGATAAGTGCATACATTGATGCGTTCATAATACATAAGGGTGATTGTTACAAGAACTTCATCACTGAGACGTCCCGCGTGAGAACATTCCTAAATAGGAAAGGAAGTTTCTTAAAACTTTCAGATTAGGAAATATCTCACAGGTCAATGACTTGATTTATTAATCCTTAGACTTGAGATTCTGTAATGTCTCATATGAGTTAATTCTGTAATCTTTGATATAGGCTCAAAAGGGTGTCGCCATATAGACACCTGAACCACGACCTATGTTGGGATTATACAAGTAGCATATGAAGAATTAGTAAAATCGATAAAGGACCTACACTTGTTAAGAACAAGAATGATCTCTTACTGATTGAGTTGTTCGTAGTCCATTAAACATTGAACCCTTGGCAAGATCAAGACTTCTACAAAATGGGGTTTTCTAGGATTGAGGTCGAAATGGATATGAAACGAACTTAACTTTAAAGATCAAGAATATTTGGGCTCTGAGAATATTCCCATGCCTTAGTTCTTCGTTGAGAGAGGGAGTTGTAGGTGGATCGTATTTCACTGATTGCCATTGATTGAAGGTTCTTCAATTCATTTTGTTATTCGGCTAGGGGTCACACACCCATTGCTAGATTACGGTAGTGTGATCTATGAAATGATTAATTAATTAGGGAGTTAATTAATTACTATCACTGCTAATCGAATAATGAACCTAAAGGGTCACACGCAAATGCCAGAACACGAGGGTTATGGTAGGATGTTAATATGATTAACGAATGATCAAAATAGTTGATCAAAATGGACATAAGACGAGGCTGATGCCACGTGTCACGCGGCCAACGTAGCTGCCACGTGTCACGTACACGTGGCTTCACGCGTGTCCCATTTCGTGTGATTTATTTCACACGAGAATTCTTTTCTAGAATTAATTAATTAAATTGTAATTAATTAATTTTGGTCTTTTAATTAATTTTTAAATTAATGGTTAAGACTATTCTCGAATAAACTTAACCCAATAAATAATTAATTGAGAATTAATTGATTTATTTGACTTTTAACATTAGGAAAGTTGAAAAGTCCAACTTCCTATTGTAGGAGAGAGAAGTCTTCTCTTGCTAAACTTGGAGAATAAGTTAAGAACTTATTATTCCAATTAAGTTAAATAATTAAATGAGTTATTTAGTGAGCAAGAAAAGAAGCCCAATAGGTTTAGGAGAACCCTAGGGAATTTCGAACCAACCTAGTATATATACTAGGGGTGTTGCTTCTCTTATTATTTAGACCAACATTCACGAAGTGTGAAGTTTTGAGAAAAATCCAAAAGAAAAGTTTTCAAAGCTAAAATCCAAGCCTTAACACAAGCCATAGAATTAGCATTCTCATTCGCTTGATCGTGTTCTAGGTCTGGTGTGGATACACTTTGGAGGATTTCTACTTTGGGATCTAATCGAAGGCTGTTTGAGGGACTTTCCGCTTGAAGGGTGTTTGTTAGGCAGTAACATCATCACAAGAAAGCTTCAATTAAAGTCAGTTTCTTGATACACCCAATGTTGCAGTACAAAAATTACAAGACAACGATTAAACTTTTGGAAAAATTTTAAACTTCCGTTATTTTACTCTTTCGTGTTTTCTAACACAAAGTTCAAAAGAAACAAGGGAAACCGATCATGTTGGAGGTGTGGTTTGGTTTGTTTTGTGCTAAGGAGTCCCTGTCCGAGAAAGCAAATTCTAGATCTGAGTCCACTGGAACTTCCATTGTTGTCAATATGGTTTTGAGTGAAGCTATGGAAGCTAAAATTCATGATACTAGTAACGAGCTTATATCTCTGGAACCTTAAACAATGAACCATTCGATTAACTTATAGACACTGGAACAAATGTGCACGTATGTGCTGATAAACATTTGTTGTGTTCTGCTAACCAATTGATGGAAAGTCCGTGAGCATGGAAAATTTTAGTGCTGCACAAGTTAATGGGATAGGACATGTGGACCGAAAACTTCCTTCGACTCATACTATCACTGGTACGAGTGCATCACGTCTCAATGATTTGGAAAAATATTATTATTGGTTCAATGGTAGTTAAAGGTGGTTGTGAGTTTTCTTTTAAACTGAGTAAAGTTATAAATCACGTTATGAAACTTTATGGGCAAGTGCTATTCTGTTATGATTTGTTTAAATAAGAGTTGAGTATGTGAATTCTGGTATTTGGTATGAAGTTGAGGTTGTGACTTCATTGGTAATAATGTTGAAAGTTCCAGTTCATGGAAGAAGGATTTGGATGATTTAAATTGTGTTTCTATAAAAAGGACTATGCATTTAAATTTGATTCCAAAGCACTTGAGATTGTAAAAGTTTAGTTTTGATTCTCACATCTAGTTCCATTCCTGATAATTTGGAAAGGATGACAAGTGTGGGGGTGCCTAACTGGATGACTAATGTGGGCGTTATTTCCTACATCGAGTTCCAATTTTGATTACTTGGAAAGAATGAGAAATGTGGGGGTTTATCCAAGTAATACCAGTTCAACTTTTGTTGATGAAACTGGACCTAGACGGAGTGAATAAACATGAATTGCCAAGAATTTTGGAAGTGATTTGTCACTTAAATCAAGGACGATTCTGGTACTTTCTAAAAAGCTATGTCTTCTAGTAAAGTAAAATGCTGAAAACTCCGGGGTCTATTACAATTGGATGTAAACAAATAAAATTGGCATACCTGTAACTCAATTGAGATACTATCAATAGTTGGAAGCCTGAAATATCCTACTAATGGTATGGGGCTTGATATTTTGTCTGAAGTCTCCTAGTTAGTTCGATGTACCAGTTGCCCAAATCTTACACGTTGAGAGTCTCTGGAACGAGTGATGAAGTACTATAAATGTACTAATTCACTTGGGTAGCATTGTGATAAATTTCCCAACGTGCTTGAGGAATTTTGTGATGTAAGCTAGGTTGTCAAATGCTCTGGTTGTACAGGGTATGTGTTTATCCTGGGTGGAGGCATTATCTCCTGAAAGTCTTATAAATAGACTATTATAACTCTTGGTACTTTTGAGGCAGAGTTATGTACAATGGAAACAACTGGAACTGAGGTTGAATGGATCCATGGGCTAATAGTTGAATTGCCTATGATTGACAAGCCGGTACTAACCATTGTTGTAAATTGTGATAGTACTTTTACGAAGATCAAAAGAGCAAAGTGCACTTAAAATGACTTAAAAGACGAAGAGACATGTACAGTGTCTAGAAAGATAAATGGCCACTAATTTGGCTGGAACCACAAGAAAGTACCATTGTTCCTTTAATAAAGAACTTAATGTTTTCTTGGTTCGAAAATCCAGGTTGAGATTAGACTGTAACCCATATCGTAATACATCTTCAGTGGGAACCCAACCTACCAAGTGGAGATCCCATGCGGAGGTTCAATGTGGTATAAACAAGCTGTCGGATGTATTGGTTGCACTTAATTTACTAAACTGGTACTTAGTACTTGTGTCTATCCTCTGGTACTTACCTGGTAGGTGCTGAAGCTGCAAATAAAAGTAAGAGCTATACTCTGATTGGGGTCAAAATCTATTTTATGATAAAATGTTAGCAGTGCGTCTTTGGAGATCCCAACTAATTGAATATTATCATGTGGCGACGATTAGAGGAAATGGGTTATTCCTTGAAAATATTCATGAACAGGACATGACACATGGCCGTAACGTGTCAACCCTAAAGATTACTAAAGCTCTTTGTAACATGTTGTTCCCGATGGCTCTGTCATACCCAAGGTGTCAAATTCAAGGTAAAACATTCCATTTGTCCATGTGACAGAAAAGTCAGATAACTAAGGTAGCGGTTCGAACCGGAAGGTACCGATCTACTGAAAGCATGTTGTTGTAATTCTGATGGCCTTTATACTATGGATTTGTGGGGGATTTTTGGAATTTGACATTATATTATATGGATGAATTATTCTTGGAGGGATACCAAATTCCTTGGTAGGAATCCATCCATAGAATATCAAATAAATTGGAAGCAATTTATTGTTGGATTTTCATTTGAATTTGAAATGAGGCTGGTTCCAGACAGTTACAAAGTGTAAATTGTGTGACATTAATGGACTGGTATCAGGTCAAAAACCTTCCAGACGTTTTGTAACCTTATTTCAGCATTAGGGCTGTCTTAATTGTAAGATTTATGGTTTGTCATAAACAAGGCAATTAGTGGCTATTGGTGTCATGGTTTCTCCCCTATAGATACAAAGTTCCAGACACAGAAATGAGAGATATTGAGGAAACAAGTGGTGATTCAGGAAAGAAATAGAGAGCTAGATAGTCTTCTGGATTGGTGCTGATAAACACTCTTTTATCAAATTACATGCTCTGGAATTTGTGAGTATTGTGAGGAAACATCTTTTCAGCACAAAAACACGTTTTCTGAAGTACCAGCCAGACACCACTTTCTCTCATAAGAGCCCTGGTTAGCAGTCGAAGTGAGATTCTCCTGAGATCGTGCGTATCTGTGATTCGGAAATATTTGGTCTGTCTTGTCCTGGAAGGAGCTTCGTGCAACCCAACGCACCGGTAGTGGGGCGAATACTTCTTTAAGGCAAGCCGGCTTTTACCGTCGATTCAGTAGTAACAAAACGATAAGTTTCCTCATTCAACTGTTTTGGCACATTTCTGGAATTTATCTTGATATGGTTCTGGACTCTACTGGAACTTATGTTATGCTTAATATCTCAGATCTGCATACTAGTACTTCCATTGATATCTTAGCCATGTATGTTGCTGGTATTTACACCTTAATATATATGTTTCAGCATGCCTCTGGTACTTATGTTTGGAATCAAATGTCTAGTTGTACATCACATGTATATTGCAAAATCTAATTATCTATGTTATATTTGATAATCTGATACTACCACTAAGCTGATTTCCAACATATAATTTGCAAAATAACCTTGGCAGCCACCTCCACCCAAACATGCAAGAAGCCTCGGTCCAGACACAATTGCAACCCAAAAAACACATCAAAAACCTCTGCAAAAATATTCGACTTGTTCCCAAAAAATTGATAAAATCCAACAACTACGCGCATGATCACGCAACAACCCACCAGCACCCACAAGCCCGGATTCCCTTTCGAAGCTCCATCAGTATTTAATTTAATCCAGGGCCACTGCGGCACCTTCCACTGTACTATAGTAATGAAAACTTGCTCACACCCTCATTGCTATGAATCCAAAAGTTCAACATGTGCAAAACATTACAGGTAGCAGGCAAATTCAGCTGAAATGTAGAAGCAAAATATTTCCAAATTCCCTGTGCTTTATCACTACAAAGAAAGAGATGACTAACCGTCTCTTCCGCCCGACAACAATAACACTTTGAAGCAAAAGCTATACCTTTAGTTTTCATACGAGCATCAACCGGGATCCAGTCCCTGAGCAAGTGCAACAAAAAGACACAGATAGTTGGGCGAATTGTCTTATACCAGACGTGTTCATAAATCGGTTGAGCACCCCTCTTCTTCCGTGCCTCTTGCCACATTGATTTTAGTGAAAACTGCCCATGAGGCGAAAGCTTCCAAAGACCAGAGTCTTTGCCATCACAAGAAATTGGAACTGCTGCCACAAGCTGCACAATATCGGGGGACAGAGCCATAGCCAACTTGTGTAAATTCCGTTCACCCCTCATCCAATGATCCCTCACTCTTTCAGCTGGAAAAAATGCACGCTGCACATATTCAGCCAAAGCCTTCTCCCCCAACCAATTGTCCTCTCAGAAAAAAACGTCCGCAGCTCCCAATTTCCAGAATAAGTGAGCCTCAACCTCACCACTAACCTGCATAATTCTCTTCCAAATAGGCGAATGATGCACTTTAACCTCCGTTTTGCTTGGAAATCGCCCATCAACATAATTAGACTGCATAAACTTCGCCCACAGAGAACCTTGCTTTCGAAAGACCCACCAAAGCTTACAGGAAAAACAAATTTTAAAAAATGTTCGTGACTAGAAAGGTTTAAATGAAAATAATGGTATACATAATACTACTTTTTCCACCTAATGATTCTAAAATGACATATTGGTGAAAAAATCCTTCAATCACATAATATGTTATTATATAAGGATCTTTTGTATAGATATAATATGAATTAATTTATTTTCTTTAATTTGTTAAACATCTCCTAAATATTTCAAAGTGTAAGCCTTAAAATTGGAAAATCGGAAACTTATATTATCAAATTAAATACAATTAATTAATTAAAAAGTTGGGGATTAAAAAAAGTATGAATATAACGTGCATGCTATGCTATTCTTTATGATAAATTGTTTTTTTTCCCAATTCATATTGTTAAACAAAATTTAATCATAAAATGTATTATTATATAACTCATAACTTTTATATAAAAATTGGGAGATACAAACTTGTTGGCAATATATAAGTGAAAATATCTCATTACCAAATATTTCTACAATGTAAATTGATTTGTTGTCTTTTAATTCGTTATTTATCTCTCATTATAATAAACATTTTTATTTGTAGACTTTAAATTGGAAAGATCTGCAATTTATATTATCAATTTTAAATATAATTAATTAATATAATAATATTAAAAGAATCTTTGTTGAACTATTTATAGATTTTTTATAAATAGCAGGAGTTTTAATTGTACTTTACTAAGAGTACTATTTTTAAATAAACACTTTTTTTTAATATTTTTTAAATTAATAATTTAGAATATGCATTAACATAATTATTCTTAATTGAAAATTATTAACATAATTATTATCAGAGTATTTCAGACAATCAATAAATTTAAAAAAAATCAAAAACTCAACTTTTATATATATATATATATATAATATTATAATATTATATAGATTAATAATACTGAAATCTCTAATATTTAATTATTGAAGAAAAAACACCCTGAACAAAGTCCGATATAATCCAACACCACCTGCGGGACTACTTCACTTCTTCTCACAAGCCGGACTATATATCAAAGTAAATAAATTTATATGGTATTTTAATTAACTCATTCATTCCTATAAAATAAACACTCCTTAAGGGAGAGGGGGACTGGGGTGGTTCCCATACTCCCATGTATAAACTGGAAACATTCACTTTGTCAAACCCATGCTAAAATCCCACAGTTTTCTTGCCAAATCTTTATCTTGAGCCATATCACTTGGTTTGGCCAAATTGTTGTCTGAAAAATATTCACCACTTATCCCCTTCACTTGTGGATGCAGCGCCACATAACAGGTGGTTGAGGCCCCCTTCACATAATTGCACCAAATACAAAATTAATAAAGACAAAAGATGAGAAAGAAAGTTAGAACAGTCTATATCATACGGCATGAATATGTAACAATGGTTTAGTGTAAAAAGTTGTGCTTTTTATGAGAATTTTGAGTATCTTAAGGTAGTTAAAGTAGGCAAATAGGCATATACATATATACATATATATTTGTAGGAGTAACCAGAAATACCGTGTTCGGATCTTTAGGTATGTATATATCTTTGGTAAGAAAAATTTTACAGCTAAGTGGTTTATATTTGTAGGCAAATAGGCATATATATATATATATATATAATGTAGAACATACTTGTTGAATACTTTTACACTCCAATCCATTTTTTGCCATGATAAGCTCAAAACCTGCATCAAAGGAAGAATCAACTAAGTGATATATGGGGTTGATGGTATATTTGTTTCAAACCTTCGGTGTATTATGATAAATTCTATGGTAAAATAAAAACAGAAGAAAATTCATACACATTCTATAAATTTTAAAACATGCAAGGAAAATCCTTGAATGTCTCATGCGTGTTGACCATAAAAACGCATGCAATTTAAAAGGTAAAAAATGCTTTTTGGCCAAATTTTCTACTTCATGAGATTTTTAATGAGTTTTTATCTAATATGCACGACCACAGACACAATAATGCATACATAATTATATTCAGATTTACAATGTAATAAGAGACAACATGCAACACAAGTTCTTACATAATTATCGCATGATAGGCATCCGAAACAACATAATACTACATATGTCCATATGTTTACAAGTTCATGTATCTACAATTCTGCATAAGTTTATTAATCAAATGAATTTGTATGCACATCAATTGGGCATTAGGTGTGTCTAATGATTCCAATCATTAGCCTAAATTTAATTTCTAGCTCCTGTCTCTAGATACGAGGTATATCACTAGCTGAGCATGTTGAATTACCTTCAGGGCCACCAAGATAACGGGAAATATTGGTCAGGATTACTCCAGGATGAAGAGAATTTGCAGTTATATCTTCACCATCTTCCTGTTCAAAAGAATTTAAAAGGGACAAAGTATATTATAGTTTGTTCTCCAGCCCCTTGTACCTCAATTCTAAGATGTACGGTTGCAGGCATAGCGATAAGTACATGAAACATGAGACACAATCATACATTTTTTTAAAAAAAAAAAAATTCAATACCAGAAGTGTCCAGCACGATATCCAACGAGTATCCGACAAATACGATAAAATAATATTTTTATAATTAAATGTCATGCACGTTTGGAAATCCTGTCTATACAATTAAATCATGTAATGAATTAACAACCTTTAAGCGTCTTGCTAGTTCATTAGCGTGCAATATATTACAAAGTTTGGATTGACCGTAGGTCTTAGACAATCCGTCGTACCTGCAAACAAAGAGGTGAAATTACATATTTAGAATCCTTCATCCTCCATAAGTGTAAACATCTAGAAATGAAAACGAATTAGTTTCATCATATACCCCATGTCATAACTACCCACTATGCATGAACACGATCTACTTGTTCACCTGTGTCGGTTTGGGGTACGGTCAGTTCACCGGAATATAGATAAGTCATATGAGACGACATGAACACGTAGACATATATATTTTCTTCTTAGAGGTCGTGATTAGTTGAGTTCCTACAAAGTTCAATAGTGAAATAAAGAAATCTGGGGTATCTTGAACTTGGAATTTGCCCACAACCCCAGATATTGACTTATACAAAATTAAAAAATAAATAAATAAATACAAATTTACCATTATTTAATGAAGGAAATACAATTACTATAAAATTTGAGGGGAAATTTTAAGATTTTTTCATAATATTAATACATGAAATTATGAGTGCAAAGTACTGTATTTAAAAGGATCAAAGGTACCCCTTTGCATCATTGAGTTTGTCAAAGCGGATTCCTTCTTCATATAGCGCAGTATGCCCCTTTGATGAAACATTGACAATTCGACACTCCCTTTTCGTAGAATACCTAATTAAAATTTTTTTCTTTGTGGGGTCAATTGATCCCATTTCTCTCCACGTAGAGCCGCCCTCGGATACCAAGCATAATACATTTATCATTACAATTAGTTGAGTTCGATCAAGTCAAATCTAAACTAAAATTTCCCCAAATGGTGCATGAAATTAGGTGCAAATTACTCTATGTAAAACCATCAAAGTTTTTAGAAAGGGGAAGGATGCATGAGTACCCTCGTTCATCATTGAGTCTGTCAAAGCGGATTCCTTCTTCGTATAGCCCCATGTGGGCAATTGATGAAACATTGACAATCCTACCCTCCCTTTTTGTCGAACGAGCTGTTTCCTTCATCATGTCCAATAACAAATTTGTCAAAAGAAAGTGACCTGCAATGGGACGGAGTCGGAATTTTAATCGAAAAATAAAGAGGAGCAGCTCGATAATTACATAACATTAAAATTTTACGGTACATACACATATATACATAAAATTATTAAAATCGTCCCTAAAAATGTGTCACTTTTAGTTTTGGTCCCAACAGTTGTCAATGTCTCACTTTTGGTCCCATAAAGTGATATTTTTCTTAAATTAGGTTCCATTGACCAATTTTCATCCAAAATAAACGTTTGACCTTTAAAATAAACAGTTGACCATTTAAAAATTGCTTTTAAGCCCTTTTTATTTGTTTATATTTCCAAACGTATCCCAAACTATTCAAATTCTATATTTTCACCCCAAACTATTATATAATACTTTATATATTATATATTATATATATATACACACACACAATGTGACCTATATATACGTGTATATATTATATATTATATATATATTATTATAATATTATACAACATATACACACATATATTATATATAGGTATTATATATTTTATACACACGTGTGTGTATATATATATATATATATAATGTTATTTATATTTACGTGTATATAATATAATATATTATATATATATATATAAATTTATATATATATATATAGTACATATAATATATAAATACATATAAATATAATTTTTGATAGAAATATATATAATATATATATACTTATTATAATATATATATGTAATACGTATATAATATATTATTATAATAAGTATATATAATATATATGTATTATACACAATAGAAAGTGTGTATATATATATATATATATGCTAATTAAATATATAATTTAAATAATTTAGGGTTAAAATATAGAATTTAAATAGTTTGGAGTATGTTTGGAAACATAAATAAACAATAAGGGCTGCAAAGCAATTTTTTGGATGGTCAAACGTTTATTTTAATGGTCAGACGTTTGTTTTTTATGGAAAGTGGTCAGTGGGACCTAATTTAAGAAAAATGTCACTTTATGGGACCAAAAATGAGACATTGGCAACTGTTGGGACCAAAACTAAAAATGGTTCATTTTACGGGACGATTTTAATAATTTTCTCTTTTTATATATGTGTGTGCGCGTGTATATATATATATGTATATGTATATATAATGTTGTTAAAAATTAAAATACCTAAGTGGTTGGTAGCAAACTGTAACTCTATGTTGTCTTTCGACAGCATGAATGGAGCTCCGTATATCCCAGCATTATTACTGAAAGGGGACAAGGCAAATTTCTACTCTTAGTCACATAGATTAAATATTAGCATGCATGACTTTTCCTCTAAATGGTCGATTACACTGCTTTCCCTATAACTATGCATATGATAAGATAGATGCTCAAAATTCAATTAAAAGTGGAATTCTCGGGATGTAGCTTAGCACCGTTTCGACGTTATTTGAGTATTCGAGTTCTGGGCTAAGCAACTGCGTATACTCTATTGAGGATGTTCATTTAATATTATATAGTTATAGGTGAGTAATTATTTCTAAACTTATATAACTTTACGTTTCTGCATTACGTACATCAAGATGTTGAGGGAACGATGCGAAGAGATGAAGTCTGATGCAAATTTTCTGATGGATGCCATCGCACTTAGATCCAACTCCATAACATCAAGTTTAGCTGAAGGGATCTCTTTAGTTATGGTTTCTTTAACTTCATCGCCAGAATTCACGTTCCTTACTGCCATTACAACATGGACTCCACAAAGAGCAAGAACACGAGTGGTTTCTATACCAATCCCACTTGATGCACCTGTAAAATTTTTTACCGGAAAATAATAGAAGATTAAAAATTATGGTATGTATTACTAAATCGGAACCGTCAGATTTTATCAAAATTAGTGAAGCAACTACCCCCAAAAAACTTACGCTAAATCTAGAATTATGCAAAATTCACTGTGCGAGTGGTTTGATGATCCTAATTACGTCAAAATCTTAATAGAAAATATCTAATTGCAAAAAATGTTCACTAGAAAGATGAAAAAGATCATAAAAAGAAAAAAAAAAAAAAATCAACCAAAAGCTAACCATCTAATGAGCTTGATGAAGAACAAGCTCTAACAAAACTTATCCGTATGTACACACTACACATTTTTTAATTTGGACCTGTAACAATGGCAGTGAGCCCGGAGCCATCAATTCCAGCAGTAACTTCCTCAGCAGTAGACGACGAAGAAAACCCTGAAGCCATCGTTGCTTGCCCTTCCCCTTTCTCTCTGATATCTCTCTCTCTCAAAATACCTTTCTGTAATTTTGTGTTTCTGTACCACAGATATAAAACGATGGCCAAAAAAGAGTGGGACACTTTTTAGTAACCATTTTTTTTTTTTTTTTTTTTTTGGTTTCTTTTAGTAACCAATTTTGAGTGGTCTAAAAAGAATGATCATTCGTGAAATTGTCTCTGGGTGACTTCATGAGAACTTTGTGGCACATAATCATTATGTTTCACTACACCGGACAAAGTTCTTGTCGACAATTTCCTATTATTTGTCCCCTCCCCCCCCCCCCCCCCCCCCCCGGACTACCATATATAATTGTACATTTTTGACTAAGCTAAAAACGTGATCACAGATGGCTGTAGATTATTACGTACACAACGTGCTTAAAATCAAAACAATAGTTCAGACGAAAAAATGGAAAAAACAGCCAAAACAATAGATACTATAAAAGTAATTAAGACTTCACTCGTAGTATTTTGAAATTAAATTTCCTTTTTCTTCCCCTCAATATCCTTCTAGGTTCTTCAAATTTCACACGCCCACCAGCACTTTTCTTGTTAGGGATGGAACCAAATTTAATATAAGAGAAACAAAAATTGAAATATTAAAAATAGAGGGAGAAGAATTTTTTAATTGAGGGACAACATTATAGATATTTTGAAATATATGTATAAATATAAATTTTTTTCAAAATTTGGAGAGGGGCGGATCAACAAAATAAATAAATAAAATTAGTGCAACCCAAACATGCATGGACAAACAACTAGTCAGATTTGACGACTTGTTACATCTTCAGAGAATATCGACAAACGACTAACAACGAGTACGATCCAAAATTTCGTATCTCATGCCTAACTTGGAAAACTCATCCCAACTCCCAAACTCAAAGTTTCAATGATACGGCTTGTTTTTTACTAATCAATTTAAGGCGCTTTTAAGTTTTATATTATACTAATCAATTTGAGGAGCATTTTATAATTCCGGTGCTTACATGTTGATCAGTTTAATAAATTTTGGTACTAAATTTCAGAAGTTTAACAGAAAGCGTGTAACTTCCTAACCAGGCTTTATAGAGGGGCATTTGTCACCATCTTTTTTTTTTTTTTTAAGAAATTAAAAATAAAAGGAATTTTATTGAGGATCCGTCTCAAAAAATAAAAAAAAAAAAAAAAAAAAAAAAACACAAAGATAACACAACTACAGGTCTAAAAAAAATACTAGTTGCCATAAAATAAGCCCTCTAGACCAAAGAAATCTTTATCAAAATTTTATTGATCAAAAACCTCGTTATCTCCATCTTTATTAGTTAACTTTCAGTTCAAGCGAGCTCCCCCAAACCAAGATCTTGCCAAAACTTTAGGGTTCTCACTATGGTCTTGCAAAATGATATTATGTCCATGTTTTTAGTAACCAATTTGGAGTTGTCTAAAAAGTGTGATCATTTGTGAAATTGTCTCTGGGTCATCTTCTGTGACTTCATGAGAACTTTGTGGCACATAATCATTATGTTTCACTACCCCACCGGACAAATATCTTGTCAACAATTTCCTGTTATTTGTATTAATATATATATTTTTTTTTAAAGGGAACCGGCAGCCCGTTGTGGAATTTTTAACGAGGCACCCTCATATATAAAACAACCATAGCCGAAAGGGTACAATGTTGCGTGATACAGGGATCAGCTAAACTATTCATGCTAGGGTGTCTACGAAAGTTATAAATAGCATCGGAGTATGGTGTTAAGAAAACGAATCAGAAACGCAGCGGAAATTTAAAAATTTTCCCAAAAGATAGAATCGAATCTTGCAATTCCTATTCCCAAATTCGTAGAGATCAAGAAACTCACTTAGATAGTAGTTTTCTTGACACGTTCTAGCCGCCCAAGAACGCTCTTCACACGGCTTGATCCCCAAAAGCTCCTTCGAATCTTTTAAGACTTCACGATAGTAGCCTTCTAGAGAATTAGTCCACCAACCGCGACCACGATCCGAATAGGGAGGATGATAGTTCTATATTCGGTGTTTAGACTCTAGGGTTTAGTTTATAATTTGGAGAAGGAGAATTTGTGCATTAACCCTCATGGGGTTCGAACCCTATGTATTAATAGGCAAGGGGTTCGAACCCCAAGCCTTGATTAGCAAGACTTTCCAAAACCCTTTTGGAAAGGGATTACTTGCTTGAAGAGTAAGTCTCTTACTTTGACCAAAAGTCTTCTTTTGACCAACTTGTCAAGCAAGAATTAAATATCCAACTCTCTTAGATATTTTAATTTACTTTATTTATTTATAATAAATAACTTAAAACTAATAATTAATTAATTAATTCATAATTAATTATTTATTAGACTTTATTTCTCCAAATTAGAACTTTAATATTAATTCATAATTAAATTAAAGTTCATTAAATAATTAATCAAGATTAATTATTTAATTAACACATACACACGCCCCACCAATCTCCTATTGGTCCGATCAATTCGTCTAATCGATTTCAAGCCTTAACCTACGTGACCGGGTTGTTATGTGTGACCCTCTAGGTTCTTAATTCGATTAGTAGTGACTCTAATTAATTAATTCCTAATTAATTAATCAGTCCACATATCATACGACTACAGTCTAGCAACAGGTGTATGACCCCTAGCTGAATAAGAATGTCTCAATTCGAAAGAACCTTTAAGTCATTGACATATGTGAGATACAATCCTCCTACATCCCATCTCTCAATTAAGATCTTCTTGATCTTAAAATTAAGTGCATTTCATATCCATTTGATCTCAATCCAAGAAACTCATTTCTTGATATCTTGATCCATTGCATTGGCCAAGAACTCCTAGATGACATATGAATAACTTACACAATAAGAGATCAACTTGCTAATGCAAGTGTAAGTCCTTTATTGATTTTCATATACTTTCATGTGCCACTTGTGCAGCCCCAACATAAGCTTTAAATCAGTTGTCTGAGGCGACACCCTCTAAAGCTTATACCTAAGACCACAGAGTTAGCTCATAAAGTATCAATGGAACCTCAAGTCTAAGGATCACTTAATCACATCAATGACTCGTGAGATATTTCCTAATCTGGAAGTCTCTATTTCCAGAAATAGAAACTTCCTTTCCCATTTAAGAAATCTTCTCACACGGGACACCTCACTATACCTACTTAGTATAAGTAAGCACCCCCATGTATCACGCACGTATCAATAATACACTTTGCACCCCACGAAACAAGGTGGTCCTTCTTAAGGGCGTGATCACACGAGCAAGCCTCAAATGAGTCAAGTCGACACTCCCACTGTCTTTAGGAGTCATCGACTTGGAGTGATTTCTAATCATGACTTATGTGGTATAGGGCTCGTTCCATGAACCATTTCACCTAAATGGTTGAGTCCTATAAGTCATATTGATTAGGGGAGTTCTTATACATGCGCAGTTAAATTAATCAAACAATCAAACAAGAGCATATAAAGAAGTGTTGCCAAAGTTCGTTTATTATTCAAAGATTGTCTGTGATTTACAAAAAGAAAGTACTAAAGCGGATATACAATCGGCTTTAAGGGTACTATTCCTAACAATATCCACTTGCCCGCCAAAGCCATTCAGAAGCTAAATCTAAGTCCTATCTTCGCAAGATGACCTTCGAAAGCTTCTCGACTGAGGGGCTTAGTAAGCGGGTCTGCCACGTTCTCTGCTGATGTGACCCTCTCAATTTGCATATCAACTCGTTTGATGATATCACGGATTAGGTGACAATTCTTCATAATATGCTTGGTCCGTTGGTGAAATCTTGGTTCTCTTGCTTGTGCAACCACCCCGGTGTTGTAACAAAACACAGTAATGGGGTCTTTCATGTTACGAACGACATTCAATTCTTGAATGAAGTTTCTAATCCAAACACCTTCCTTAGCTGCATCATTTGCAGCCAAGTATTCGGCCTCAGTGGTCGAATCTCAGTGGTTGTGTGCTTGGAACTTTTCCAACTCACTGCTCCGCCGTTAAGGTAGAAAATGTATCCTGACATTGACTTAAAATCATCTAAGTCAGATGCAAAGCTTGCATCGCAGTATCTTCCAATTACTAGATCTTTCTTTCCTTCGTATACTAAGAATAAATCCTTAGTGGTTCGTAAGTAATTTAGGATATTCTTCACGGTAGTCCAGTGACCTTCTCTAGGGTCTGATTGGAACCGGCTCGTTACACTAAATACATATGCCATATCCGGTCGAGTACACAACATTGCATACATTATGCTACCTATTGCTGAGGCATAAGGCACATGCGTCATTCTTTCCTTCTCAAGGTTTGTCTTAGGACACATCTTCTTAGAAAGACATGTTCCTACACTCATGGGAAGAACTTTGTTCTTCGCATTCTCTATACTGAATCGTTTCAGTACTTTGTCTATGTACATCAACTGTGATAGTCCTATCAATTTCTTAGCTCTATCCCTATAGATCTTTATTCCGAGAATGTAGGACGCATCACCGAGATCTTTCATCTCGAATTAGTTCGATAACCAAGACTTGGTAACTTTCATGTCATCCTTTGAATTACCAATCAGAAGGATGCCATCAACATAAAGCACCAAGAATTACACTGAAGTCTCTAATTCCCTTCTATACACCCAGGACTCATTCGAATTTTGAACGAAGCCAAACGCTTTGACCGCTTCATCAAAACGAATGTTCCAACTCCTAGAAGCTTGTTTCAATCCATAGATCGATCTTTGGAGCTTGCAAACCTTTTGCTCACTCCCACTGAATGTGAAGCCTATAGGTTGATCCATATAAATGTCTCCATTGAGAAAAGCAGTCTTCAAATCCATTTGCCATATCTTATAGTCGTAATATGCAGTTATGGGAAGCATGATCCAAATGGACTTTTGCATTGCAACCAGTGAAAAGGTTTCATCAAAGTCCACGTCGGGACTTTGAGTGAAGCCTTTGGCAACGAGCCTTGCGTTATAAGCTGCAACGTTTCCATCTACTCCGAGCTTTCTCTTAAAGATCCATTTGAAACCTATAGGTTCTACCCCATCAGGCAAATCAACTAAGGTCTAAACTTGGTTGGAGTAAATGGAATCCATTTCGGATTTCATGGCTTGTTTCCACTGTTCAGAATCCAAGTCTGACAGTGCCTCCTCATATGTTTAAGGATCATTATCCTCTTGAAAGATTTCATGGAAAAACCATACCATCTCTAAGGCTGTCTAGGATTGTTAGAAATAGTGCCCTTAAAGCAGATGTTTGCTTTACTATTTCCTTGAAAAATCATAAACAGTCTTTGAATAATAAATGAAATAATTTTGTTCATAGGCAATCACTTCTTTATGTGCTTATTTATGTCTGTTTGGGTTGACTGTGTTCTGCATGCATTGAACTCCCCTAATCCGATGAGGCCGTTAAGAACTTTGTCATTATGGGAATGGCACATGAAATAAGTTCTTAACTCCATAGGCAAGGATTAGAAACTTTTCCAAGTCAATGAGTCCGATAGATAGTGGGAGTATCGGCCTTGACTCTGCTGAGACTTGCTTATGTGATTATATCCTTTTGAAGGATCACTCAGTTTCATGGAGTGATAAGTGCATACATTGATGCGTTCATAATACATAAGGGTGATTGTTACAAGAACTTCATCACTGAGACGTCCCGCGTGAGAACATTCCTAAATAGGAAAGGAAGTTTCTTAAAACTTTCAGATTAGGAAATATCTCACAGGTCAATGACTTGATTTATTAATCCTTAGACTTGAGATTCTGTAATGTCTCATATGAGTTAATTCTGTAATCTTTGATATAGGCTCAAAAGGGTGTCGCCATATAGACACCTGAACCACGACCTATGTTGGGATTATACAAGTAGCATATGAAGAATTAGTAAAATCGATAAAGGACCTACACTTGTTAAGAACAAGAATGATCTCTTACTGATTGAGTTGTTCGTAGTCCATTAAACATTGAACCCTTGGCAAGATCAAGACTTCTACAAAATGGGGTTTTCTAGGATTGAGGTCGAAATGGATATGAAACGAACTTAACTTTAAAGATCAAGAATATTTGGGCTCTGAGAATATTCCCATGCCTTAGTTCTTCGTTGAGAGAGGGAGTTGTAGGTGGATCGTATTTCACTGATTGCCATTGATTGAAGGTTCTTCAATTCATTTTGTTATTCGGGTAGGGGTCACACACCCATTGCTAGATTACGGTAGTGTGATCTATGAAATGATTAATTAATTAGGGAGTTAATTAATTACTATCACTGCTAATCGAATAATGAACCTCAAGGGTCACACACAAATGCCAGAACACGAGGGTTATGGTAGGATGTTAATATGATTAACGAATGATCAAAATAGTTGATCAAAATGGACATAAGACGAGGCTGATGCCACGTGTCACGCGGCCAACGTAGCTGCCACGTGTCACGTATACGTGGCTTCACGCGTGTCCCATTTCGTGTGATTTATTTCACACGAGAATTCTTTTCTAGAATTAATTAATTAAATTGTAATTAATTAATTTTGGTCTTTTAATTAATTTTTAAATTAATGGTTAAGACTATTCTCGAATAAACTTAACCCAATAAATAATTAATTGAGAATTAATTGATTTATTTGACTTTTAACATTAGGAAAGTTGAAAAGTCCAACTTCCTATTGTAGGAGAGAGAAGTCTTCTCTTGCTAAACTTGGAGAATAAGTTAAGAACTTATTATTCCAATTAAGTTAAATAATTAAATGAGTTAATTAGTGAGCAAGAAAAGAAGCCCAATAGGGTTAAGAGAACCCTAGGGAATTTCGAACCAACCTAGTATATATACTAGGGGTGTTGCTTCACTTATTATTTAGACCAACACTCACGAAGTGTGAAGTTTTGAGAAAAATCCAAGAGAAAAGTTTTCAAAGCTAAAATCCAAGCCTTAACACAAGCCATAGAATTAGCATTCTCATTCGCTTGATCGTGTTCTAGGTCTGGTGTGGATACACTTTGGAGGATTTCTACTTTGGGATCTAATCGAAGGCTGTTTGAGGGACTTTCCGCTTGAAGGGTGTTTGTTAGGCAGTAACATCATCACAAGAAAGCTTCAATTAAAGTCAGTTTCTTGATACACCCAATGTTGCAGTACAAAAATTACAAGACAACGATTAAACTTTTGGAAAAATTTTAAACTTCCGTTATTTTACTCTTTCGTGTTTTCTAACACAAAGTTCAAAAGAAACAAGGGAAACCGATCATGTTGGAGGTGTGGTTTGGTTTGTTTTGTGCTAAGGAGTCCCTGTCCGAGAAAGCAAATTCTAGATCTGAGTCCACTGGAACTTCCATTGTTGTCAATATGGTTTTGAGTGAAGCTATGGAAGCTAAAATTCATGATACTAGTAACGAGCTTATATCTCTGGAACCTTAAACAATGAACCATTCGATTAACTTATAGACACTGGAACAAATGTGCACGTATGTGCTGATAAACATTTGTTGTGTTCTGCTAACCAATTGATGGAAAGTCCGTGAGCATGAAAAATTTTAGTGCTGCACAAGTTAATGGGATAGGACATGTGGACCGAAAACTTCCTTTGACTCATACTATCACTGGTACGAGTGCATCACGTCTCAATGATTTGGAAAAATATTATTATTGGTTCAATGGTAGTTAAAGGTGGTTGTGAGTTTTCTTTTAAACTGAGTAAAGTTATAAATCACGTTATGAAACTTTATGGGCAAGTGCTATTCTGTTATGATTTGTTTAAATAAGAGTTGAGTATGTGAATTCTGGTATTTGGTATGAAGTTGAGGTTGTGACTTCATTGGTAATAATGTTGAAAGTTCCAGTTCATGGAAGAAGGATTTGGATGATTTAAATTGTGTTTCTATAAAAAGGACTATGCATTTAAATTTGATTCCAAAGCACTTGAGATTGTAAAAGTTTAGTTTTGATTCTCACATCTAGTTCCATTCCTGATAATTTGGAAAGGATGACAAGTGTGGGGGTGCCTAACTGGATGACTAATGTGGGCGTTATTTCCTACATCGAGTTCCAATTTTGATTACTTGGAAAGAATGAGAAATGTGGGGGTTTATCCAAGTAATACCAGTTCAACTTTTGTTGATGAAACTGGACCTAGACGGAGTGAATAAACATGAATTGCCAAGAATTTTGGAAGTGATTTGTCACTTAAATCAAGGACGATTCTGGTACTTTCTAAAAAGCTATGTCTTCTAGTAAAGTAAAATGCTGAAAACTCCGGGGTCTATTACAATTGGATGTAAACAAATAAAATTGGCATACCTGTAACTCAATTGAGATACTATCAATAGTTGGAAGCCTGAAATATCCTACTAATGGTATGGGGCTTGATATTTTGTCTGAAGTCTCCTAGTTAGTTCGATGTACCAGTTGCCCAAATCTTACACGTTGAGAGTCTCTGGAACGAGTGATGAAGTACTATAAATGTACTAATTCACTTGGGTAGCATTGTGATAAATTTCCCAACGTGCTTGAGGAATTTTGTGATGTAAGCTAGGTTGTCAAATGCTCTGGTTGTACAGGGTATGTGTTTATCCTGGGTGGAGGCATTATCTCCTGAAAGTCTTATAAATAGACTATTATAACTCTTGGTACTTTTGAGGCAGAGTTATGTACAATGGAAACAACTGGAACTGAGGTTGAATGGATCCATGGGCTAATAGTTGAATTGCCTATGATTGACAAGCCGGTACTAACCATTGTTGTAAATTGTGATAGTACTTTTACGAAGATCAAAAGAGCAAAGTGCACTTAAAATGACTTAAAAGACGAAGAGACATGTACAGTGTCTAGAAAGATAAATGGCCACTAATTTGGCTGGAACCACAAGAAAGTACCATTGTTCCTTTAATAAAGAACTTAATGTTTTCTTGGTTCGAAAATCCAGGTTGAGATTAGACTGTAACCCATATCGTAATACATCTTCAGTGGGAACCCAACCTACCAAGTGGAGATCCCATGCGGAGGTTCAATGTGGTATAAACAAGCTGTCGGATGTATTGGTTGCACTTAATTTACTAAACTGGTACTTAGTACTTGTGTCTATCCTCTGGTACTTACCTGGTAGGTGCTGAAGCTGCAAATAAAAGTAAGAGCTATACTCTGATTGGGGTCAAAATCTATTTTATGATAAAATGTTAGCAGTGCGTCTTTGGAGATCCCAACTAATTGAATATTATCATGTGGCGACGATTAGAGGAAATGGGTTATTCCTTGAAAATATTCATGAACAGGACATGACACATGGCCGTAACGTGTCAACCCTAAATATTACTAAAGCTCTTTGTAACATGTTGTTCCCGATGGCTCTGTCATACCCAAGGTGTCAAATTCAAGGTAAAACATTCCATTTGTCCCTGTGACAGAAAAGTCAGATAACTAAGGTAGCGGTTCGAACCGGAAGGTACCGATCTACTGAAAGCATGTTGTTGTAATTCTAATGGCCTTTATACTATGGATTTGTGGGGGATTTTTGGAATTTGACATTATATTATATGGATGAATTATTCTTGGAGGGATACCAAATTCCTTGGTAGGAATCCATCCATAGAATATCAAATAAATTGGAAGCAATTTATTGTTGGATTTTCATTTGAATTTGAAATGAGGCTGGTTCCAGACAGTTACAAAGTGTAAATTGTGTGACATTAATGGACTGGTATCAGGTCAAAAACCTTCCAGACGTTTTGTAACCTTATTTCAGCATTAGGGCTGTCTTAATTGTAAGATTTATGGTTTGTCATAAACAAGGCAATTAGTGGCTATTGGTGTCATGGTTTCTCCCCTATAGATACAAAGTTCCAGACACAGAAATGAGAGATATTGAGGAAACAAGTGGTGATTCAGGAAAGAAATAGAGAGCTAGATAGTCTTCTGGATTGGTGCTGATAAACACTCTTTTATCAAATTACATGCTCTGGAATTTGTGAGTATTGTGAGGAAACATCTTTTCAGCACAAAAACACGTTTTCTGAAGTACCAGCCAGACACCACTTTCTCTCATAAGAGCCCTGGTTAGCAGTCGAAGTGAGATTCTCCTGAGATCGTGCGTATCTGTGATTCGGAAATATTTGGTCTGTCTTGTCCTGGAAGGAGCTTCGTGCAACCCAACGCACCGGTAGTGGGGCGAATACTTCTTTAAGGCAAGCCGGCTTTTACCGTCGATTCAGTCGTAACAAAACGATAAGTTTCCTCATTCAACTGTTTTGGCACATTTCTGGAATTTATCTTGATATGGTTCTGGACTCTACTGGAACTTATGTTATGCTTAATATCTCAGATCTGCATACTAGTACTTCCATTGATATCTTAGCCATGTATGTTGCTGGTATTTACACCTTAATATATATGTTTCAGCATGCCTCTGGTACTTATGTTTGGAATCAAATGTCTAGTTGTACATCACATGTATATTGCAAAATCTAATTATCTATGTTATATTTGATAATCTGATACTACCACTAAGCTGATTTCCAGCATATAATTTGCAAAATAACCTTGGCAGCCACCTCCACCCAAACATGCAAGAAGCCTCGGTCCAGACACAATTGCAAC
Source organism: Lantana camara (assembly GCA_037501455.1). Classification (NCBI taxonomy): domain Eukaryota; kingdom Viridiplantae; phylum Streptophyta; class Magnoliopsida; order Lamiales; family Verbenaceae; genus Lantana; species Lantana camara. The sequence goes on from CM074863.1 coordinate 28,199,394, forward strand.
CCAAAAAACACATCAAAAACCTCTGCAAAAATATTCGACTTGTTCCCAAAAAATTGATAAAATCCAACAACTACGCGCATGATCACGCAACAACCCACCAGCACCCACAAGCCCGGATTCCCTTTCGAAGCTCCATCAGTATTTAATTTAATCCAGGGCCACTGCGGCACCTTCCACTGTACTATAGTAATGAAAACTTGCTCACACCCTCATTGCTATGAATCCAAAAGTTCAACATGTGCAAAACATTACAGGTAGCAGGCAAATTCAGCTGAAATGTAGAAGCAAAATATTTCCAAATTCCCTGTGCTTTATCACTACAAAGAAAGAGATGACTAACCGTCTCTTCCGCCCGACAACAATAACACTTTGAAGCAAAAGCTATACCTTTAGTTTTCATACGAGCATCAACCGGGATCCAGTCCCTGAGCAAGTGCAACAAAAAGACACAGATAGTTGGGCGAATTGTCTTATACCAGACGTGTTCATAAATCGGTTGAGCACCCCTCTTCTTCCGTGCCTCTTGCCACATTGATTTTAGTGAAAACTGCCCATGAGGCGAAAGCTTCCAAAGACCAGAGTCTTTGCCATCACAAGAAATTGGAACTTCTTCCGTGCCTCTTGCCACATTGATTTTAGTGAAAACTGCCCATGAGGCGAAAGCTTCCAAAGACCAGAGTCTTTGCCATCACAAGAAATTGGAACTGCTGCCACAAGCTGCACAATATCGGGGGACAGAGCCATAGCCAACTTGTGTAAATTCCGTTCACCCCTCATCCAATGATCCCTCACTCTTTCAGCTGGAAAAAATGCACGCTGCACATATTCAGCCAAAGCCTTCTCCCCCAACCAATTGTCCTCTCAGAAAAAAACGTCCGCAGCTCCCAATTTCCAGAATAAGTGAGCCTCAACCTCACCACTAACCTGCATAATTCTCTTCCAAATAGGCGAATGATGCACTTTAACCTCCGTTTTGCTTGGAAATCGCCCATCAACATAATTAGACTGCATAAACTTCGCCCACAGAGAATCTTGCTTTCGAAAGACCCACCAAAGCTTACAGGAAAAACAAATTTTAAAAAATGTTCGTGACTAGAAAGGTTTAAATGAAAATAATGGTATACATAATACTACTTTTTCCACCTAATGATTCTAAAATGACATATTGGTGAAAAAATCCTTCAATCACATAATATGTTATTATATAAGGATCTTTTGTATAGATATAATATGAATTAATTTATTTTCTTTAATTTGTTAAACATCTCCTAAATATTTCAAAGTGTAAGCCTTAAAATTGGAAAATCGGAAACTTATATTATCAAATTAAATACAATTAATTAATTAAAAAGTTGGGGATTAAAAAAAGTATGAATATAACGTGCATGCTATGCTATTCTTTATGATAAATTGTTTTTTTTCCCAATTCATATTGTTAAACAAAATTTAATCATAAAATGTATTATTATATAACTCATAACTTTTATATAAAAATTGGGAGATACAAACTTGTTGGCAATATATAAGTGAAAATATCTCATTACCAAATATTTCTACAATGTAAATTGATTTGTTGTCTTTTAATTCGTTATTTATCTCTCATTATAATAAACATTTTTATTTGTAGACTTTAAATTGGAAAGATCTGCAATTTATATTATCAATTTTAAATATAATTAATTATTATAGTAATATTAAAAGAATCTTTGTTGAACTATTTATAGATTTTTTATAAATAGCAGGAGTTTTAATTGTACTTTACTAAGAGTACTATTTTTAAATAAACACTTTTTTTTAATATTTTTTAAATTAATAATTTAGAATATGCATTAACATAATTATTCTTAATTGAAAATTATTAACATAATTATTATCAGAGTATTTCAGACAATCAATAAATTTAAAAAAAATCAAAAACTCAACTTTTATATATATATATATATATATAATATTATAATATTATATAGATTAATAATACTGAAATCTCTAATATTTAATTATTGAAGAAAAAACACCCTGAACAAAGTCCGATATAATCCAACACCACCTGCGGGACTACTTCACTTCTTCTCACAAGCCGGACTATATATCAAAGTAAATAAATTTATATGGTATTTTAATTAACTCATTCATTCCTATAAAATAAACACTCCTTAAGGGAGAGGGGGACTGGGGTGGTTCCCATACTCCCATGTATAAACTGGAAACATTCACTTTGTCAAACCCATGCTAAAATCCCACAGTTTTCTTGCCAAATCTTTATCTTGAGCCATATCACTTGGTTTGGCCAAATTGTTGTCTGAAAAATATTCACCACTTATCCCCTTCACTTGTGGATGCAGCGCCACATAACAGGTGGTTGAGGCCCCCTTCACATAATTGCACCAAATACAAAATTAATAAAGACAAAAGATGAGAAAGAAAGTTAGAACAGTCTATATCATACGGCATGAATATGTAACAATGGTTTAGTGTAAAAAGTTGTGCTTTTTATGAGAATTTTGAGTATCTTAAGGTAGTTAAAGTAGGCAAATAGGCATATACATATATACATATATATTTGTAGGAGTAACCAGAAATACCGTGTTTGGATCTTTAGGTATGTATATATCTTTGGTAAGAAAAATTTTACAGCTAAGTGGTTTATATTTGTAGGCAAATAGGCATATATATATATATATATATATAATGTAGAACATACTTGTTGAATACTTTTACACTCCAATCCATTTTTTGCCATGATAAGCTCAAAACCTGCATCAAAGGAAGAATCAACTAAGTGATATATGGGGTTGATGGTATATTTGTTTCAAACCTTCGGTGTATTATGATAAATTCTATGGTAAAATAAAAACAGAAGAAAATTCATACACATTCTATAAATTTTAAAACATGCAAGGAAAATCCTTGAATGTCTCATGCGTGTTGACCATAAAAACGCATGCAATTTAAAAGGTAAAAAATGCTTTTTGGCCAAATTTTCTACTTCATGAGATTTTTAATGAGTTTTTATCTAATATGCACGACCACAGACACAATAATGCATACATAATTATATTCAGATTTACAATGTAATAAGAGACAACATGCAACACAAGTTCTTACATAATTATCGCATGATAGGCATCCGAAACAACATAATACTACATATGTCCATATGTTTACAAGTTCATGTATCTACAATTCTGCATAAGTTTATTAATCAAATGAATTTGTATGCACATCAATTGGGCATTAGGTGTGTCTAATGATTCCAATCATTAGCCTAAATTTAATTTCTAGCTCCTGTCTCTAGATACGGGGTATATCACTAGCTGAGCATGTTGAATTACCTTCAGGGCCACCAAGATAACGGGAAATATTGGTCAGGATTACTCCAGGATGAAGAGAATTTGCAGTTATATCTTCACCATCTTCCTGTTCAAAAGAATTTAAAAGGGACAAAGTATATTATAGTTTGTTCTCCAGCCCCTTGTACCTCAATTCTAAGATGTACGGTTGCAGGCATAGTGATAAGTACATGAAACATGAGACACAATCATACATTTTTAAAAAAAAAAAAAAATTCAATACCAGAAGTGTCCAGCACGATATTCAACGAGTATCCGACAAATACGATAAAATAATATTTTTATAATTAAATGTCATGCACGTTTGGAAATCCTGTCTATACAATTAAATCATGTAATGAATTAACAACCTTTAAGCGTCTTGCTAGTTCATTAGCGTGCAATATATTACAAAGTTTGGATTGACCGTAGGTCTTAGACAATCCGTCGTACCTGCAAACAAAGAGGTGAAATTACATATTTAGAACCCTTCATCCTCCATAAGTGTAAACATCTAGAAATGAAAACGAATTAGTTTCATCATATACCCCATGTCATAACTACCCACTATGCATGAACACGATCTACTTGTTCACCTGTGTCGGTTTGGGGTACGGTCAGTTCACCGGAATATAGATAAGTCATATGAGACGACATGAACACGTAGACATATATATTTTCTTCTTAGAGGTCGTGATTAGTTGAGTTCCTACAAAGTTCAATAGTGAAATAAAGAAATCTGGGGTATCTTGAACTTGGAATTTGCCCACAACCCCAGATATTGACTTATACAAAATTAAAAAATAAATAAATAAATACAAATTTACCATTATTTAATGAAGGAAATACAATTACTATAAAATTTGAGGGGAAATTTTAAGATTTTTTCATAATATTAATACATGAAATTATGAGTGCAAAGTACTGTATTTAAAAGGATCAAAGGTACCCCTTTGCATCATTGAGTTTGTCAAAGCGGATTCCTTCTTCATATAGCGCAGTATGCCCCTTTGATGAAACATTGACAATTCGACACTCCCTTTTCGTAGAATACCTAATTAAAATTTTTTTCTTTGTGGGGTCAATTGATCCCATTTCTCTCCACGTAGAGCCGCCCTCGGATACCAAGCATAATACATTTATCATTACAATTAGTTGAGTTCGATCAAGTCAAATCTAAACTAAAATTTCCCCAAATGGTGCATGAAATTAGGTGCAAATTACTCTATGTAAAACCATCAAAGTTTTTAGAAAGGGGAAGGATGCATGAGTACCCTCGTTCATCATTGAGTCTGTCAAAGCGGATTCCTTCTTCGTATAGCCCCATGTGGGCAATTGATGAAACATTGACAATCCTACCCTCCCTTTTTGTCGAACGAGCTGTTTCCTTCATCATGTCCAATAACAAATTTGTCAAAAGAAAGTGACCTGCAATGGGACGGAGTCGGAATTTTAATCGAAAAATAAAGAGGAGCAGCTCGATAATTACATAACATTAAAATTTTACGGTACATACACATATATACATAAAATTATTAAAATCGTCCCTAAAAATGTGTCACTTTTAGTTTTGGTCCCAACAGTTGTCAATGTCTCACTTTTGGTCCCATAAAGTGATATTTTTCTTAAATTAGGTTCCATTGACCAATTTTCATCCAAAATAAACGTTTGACCTTTAAAATAAACAGTTGACCATTTAAAAATTGCTTTTAAGCCCTTTTTATTTGTTTATATTTCCAAACGTATCCCAAACTATTCAAATTCTATATTTTCGCCCCAAACTATTATATAATACTTTATATATTATATATTATATATATATACACACACACAATGTGACCTATATATACGTGTATATATTATATATTATATATATATTATTATAATATTATACAACATATACACACATATATTATATATAGGTATTATATATTTTATACACACGTGTGTGTATATATATATATATATATATATATATATATATAATGTTATTTATATTTACGTGTATATAATATAATATTATATATATATATATATATATATATATATATAAATTTATATATATATATATATATATAGTACATATAATATATAAATACATATAAATATAATTTTTGATAGAAATATATATAATATATATATACTTATTATAATATATATATGTAATACGTATATAATATATTATTATAATAAGTATATATAATATATATGTATTATACACAATAGAAAGTGTGTATATATATATATATATGCTAATTAAATATATAATTTAAATAATTTAGGGTTAAAATATAGAATTTAAATAGTTTGGAGTATGTTTGGAAACATAAATAAACAATAAGGGCTGCAAAGCAATTTTTTGGATGGTCAAACGTTTATTTTAATGGTCAGACGTTTGTTTTTTATGGAAAGTGGTCAGTGGGACCTAATTTAAGAAAAATGTCACTTTATGGGACAAAAAATGAGACATTGGCAACTGTTGGGACCAAAACTAAAAATGGTTCATTTTACGGGACGATTTTAATAATTTTCTCTTTTTATATATGTGTGTGCGCGTGTATATATATATATGTATATGTATATATAATGTTGTTAAAAATTAAAATACCTAAGTGGTTGGTAGCAAACTGTAACTCTATGTTGTCTTTCGACAGCATGAATGGAGCTCCGTATATCCCAGCATTATTACTGAAAGGGGACAAGGCAAATTTCTACTCTTAGTCACATAGATTAAATATTAGCATGCATGACTTTTCCTCTAAATGGTCGATTACACTGCTTTCCCTATAACTATGCATATGATAAGATAGATGCTCAAAATTCAATTAAAAGTGGAATTCTCGGGATGTAGCTTAGCACCGTTTCGACGTTATTTGAGTATTCGAGTTCTGGGCTAAGCAACTGCGTATGCTCTATTGAGGATGTTCATTTAATATTATATAGTTATAGGTGAGTAATTATTTCTAAACTTATATAACTTTACGTTTCTGCATTACGTACATCAAGATGTTGAGGGAACGATGCGAAGAGATGAAGTCTGATGCAAATTTTCTGATGGATGCCATCGCACTTAGATCCAACTCCATAACATCAAGTTTAGCTGAAGGGATCTCTTTAGTTATGGTTTCTTTAACTTCATCGCCAGAATTCACGTTCCTTACTGCCATTACAACATGGACTCCACGAAGAGCAAGAACACGAGTGGTTTCTATACCAATCCCACTTGATGCACCTGTAAAATTTTTTACCGGAAAATAATAGAAGATTAAAAATTATGGTATGTATTACTAAATCGGAACCGTCAGATTTTATCAAAATTAGTGAAGCAACTACCCCCAAAAAACTTACGCTAAATCTAGAATTATGCAAAATTCACGGTGCGAGTGGTTTGATGATCCTAATTACGTCAAAATCTTAATAGAAAATATCTAATTGCAAAAAATGTTCACTAGAAAGATGAAAAAGATCATAAAAAGAAAAAAAAAAAAATCAACCAAAAGCTAACCATCTAATGAGCTTGATGAAGAACAAGCTCTAACAAAACTTATCCGTATGTACACACTACACATTTTTTAATTTGGACCTGTAACAATGGCAGTGAGCCCGGAGCCATCAATTCCAGCAGTAACTTCCTCAGCAGTAGACGACGAAGAAAACCCTGAAGCCATCGTTGCTTGCCCTTCCCCTTTCTCTCTGATATCTCTCTCTCTCAAAATACCTTTCTGTAATTTTGTGTTTCTGTACCACAGATATAAAACGATGGCCAAAAAAGAGTGGGACACTTTTTAGTAACCATTTTTTTTTTTTTTTTTTTTTGGTTTCTTTTAGTAACCAATTTTGAGTGGTCTAAAAAGAATGATCATTCGTGAAATTGTCTCTGGGTGACTTCATGAGAACTTTGTGGCACATAATCATTATGTTTCACTACACCGGACAAAGTTCTTGTCGACAATTTCCTATTATTTGTCTCCTCCTCCCCCCCCCCCCCCCCCCCCCCCGGACTATATATAATTGTACATTTTTGACTAAGCTAAAAACGTGATCACAGATGGCTCCCCCCCACGGACTATATATAATTGTACATTTTTGACTAAGCTAAAAACGTGATCACAGATGGCTGTAGATTATTACGTACACAACGTGCTTAAAATCAAAACAATAGTTCAGACGAAAAAATGGAAAAAACAGCCAAAACAATAGATACTATAAAAGTAATTAAGACTTCACTCGTAGTATTTTGAAATTAAATTTCCTTTTTCTTCCCCTCAATATCCTTCTAGGTTCTTCAATTTTCACACGCCCACCAGCACTTTTCTTGTTAGGGATGGAACCAAATTTAATATAAGAGAAACAAAAATTGAAATATTAAAAATAGAGGGAGAAGAATTTTTTAATTGAGGGACAACATTATAGATATTTTGAAATATATGTATAAATATAAATTTTTTTCAAAATTTGGAGAGGGGCGGATCAACAAAATAAATAAATAAAATTAGTGCAACCCAAACATGCATGGACAAACAACTAGTCAGATTTGACGACTTGTTACATCTTCAGAGAATATCGACAAACGACTAACAACGAGTACGATCCAAAATTTCGTATCTCATGCCTAACTTGGAAAACTCATCCCAACTCCCAAACTCAAAGTTTCAATGATACGGCTTGTTTTTTACTAATCAATTTAAGGCGCTTTTAAGTTTTATATTATACTAATCAATTTGAGGAGCATTTTATAGTTCCGGTGCTTACATGTTGATCAGTTTAATAAATTTTGGTACTAAATTTCAGAAGTTTAACAGAAAGCGTGTAACTTCCTAACCAGGCTTTATAGACGGGCATTTGTCACCATCTTTTTTTTTTTTTAAGAAATTAAAAATAAAAGGAATTTTATTGAGGATCCGTCTAAAAAAAAAAAAAAAAAAAAAAAAAAAACACAAAGATAACACAACTACAGGTCTAAAAAAAATACTAGTTGCCATAAAATAAGCCCTCTAGACCAAAGAAATCTTTATCAAAATTTTATTGATCAAAAACCTCGTTATCTCCATCTTTATTAGTTAACTTTCAGTTCAAGCGAGCTCCCCCAAACCAAGATCTTGCCAAAACTTTAGGGTTCTCACTATGGTCTTGCAAAACGATATTATGTCCATGTTTTTAGTAACCAATTTTGAGTTGTCTAAAAAGTGTGATCATTTGTGAAATTGTCTCTGGGTCATCTTCTGTGACTTCATGAGAACTTTGTGGCACATAATCATTATGTTTCACTACCCCACCGGACAAATATCTTGTCAACAATTTCCTGTTATTTGTATTAATAGTTTTTTTTTTTTTAAAGGGAACCGGCAGCCCGTTGTGGAATTTTTAACGAGGCACCCTCATATATAAAACAACCATAGCCGAAAGGGTACAATGTTGCGTGATACAGGGATCAGCTAAACTATTCATGCTAGGGTGTCTACGAAAGTTATAAATAGCATCGGAGTATGGTGTTTGAAAACGAATCAGAAACGCAGCGGAAATTTAAAAATTTTTCCAAAAGATAGAATCGAATCTTGCAATTCCTATTCCCAAATTCGTAGAGATCAAGAAACTCACTTAGATAGTAGCTTTCTTGACACGTTCTAGCCGCCCAAGAACGCTCTTCACGCGGCTTGATCCCCAAAAGCTCCTTCGAATCTTTTAAGACTTCACGATAGTAGCCTTCTAGAGAATTAGTCCATCAACCGCGACCACGATCCGAATAGGGAGGATGATAGTTCTATATTCGGTGTTTAGACTCTAGGGTTTAGTTTATAATTTGGAGAAGGAGAATTTGTGCATTAACCCTCATGGGGTTCGAACCCTATGTATTAATAGGCAAGGGGTTCGAACCCCAAGCCTTGATTAGCAAGACTTTCCAAAACCCTTTTGGAAAGGGATTACTTGCTTGAAGAGTAAGTCTCTTACTTTGACCAAAAGTCTTCTTTTGACCAACTTGTCAAGCAAGAATTAAATATCCAACTCTCTTAGATATTTTAATTTACTTTATTTATTTATAATAAATAACTTAAAACTAATAATTAATTAATTAATTCATAATTAATTATTTATTAGACTTTATTTCTCCAAATTAGAACTTTAATATTAATTCATAATTAAATTAAAGTTCATTAAATAATTAATCAAGATTAATTATTTAATTAACACATACACACGCCCCACCAATCTCCTATTGGTCCGATCAATTCGTCTAATCGATTTCAAGCCTTAACCTACGTGACCGGGTTGTTATGTGTGACCCTCTAGGTTCTTAATTCAATTAGTAGTGACCCTAATTAATTAATTCCTAATTAATTAATCAGTCCACATATCATACGACTACAGTCTAGCAACAGGTGTATGACCCCTAGCTGAATAAGAATGTCTCAATTCGAAAGAACCTTTAAGTCATTGACATATGTGAGATACAATCCTCCTACATCCCATCTCTCAATTAAGATCTTCTTGATCTTAAAATTAAGTGCATTTCATATCCATTTGATCTCAATCCAAGAAACTCATTTCTTGATATCTTGATCCATTGCATTGGCCAAGAACTCCTAGATGACATATGAATAACTTACACAATAAGAGATCAACTTGCTAATGCAAGTGTAAGTCCTTTATTGATTTTCATATACTTTCATGTGCCACTTGTGCAGCCCCAACATAAGCTTTAAATCAGTTGTCTGAGGCGACACCCTCTAAAGCTTATACCTAAGACCACAGAGTTAGCTCATAAAGTATCAATGGAACCTCAAGTCTAAGGATCACTTAATCACATCAATGACTCGTGAGATATTTCCTAATCTGGAAGTCTCTATTTCCAGAAATAGAAACTTCCTTTCCCATTTAGGAATCTTCTCACACGGGACACCTCACTGTACCTACTTAGTATAAGTAAGCACCCCCATGTATCACGCACGTATCAATAATACACTTTGCACCCCACGAAACAAGGTGGTCCTTCTTAAGGGCGTGATCACACGAGCAAGCCTCAAATGAGTCAAGTCGACACTCCCACTGTCTTTAGGAGTCATCGACTTGGAGTGATTTCTAATCATGACTTATGTGGTATAGGGCTCGTTCCATGAACCATTTCACCTAAATGGTTGAGTCCTATAAGTCATATTGATTAGGGGAGTTCTTATACATGCGCAGTTAAATTAATCAAACAATCAAACAAGAGCATATAAAGAAGTGTTGCCAAAGTTCGTTTATTATTCAAAGATTGTCTGTGATTTACAAAAAGAAAGTACTAAAGCGGATATACAATCGGCTTTAAGGGTACTATTCCTAACAATATCCACTTGCCCGCCAAAGCCATTCAGAAGCTAAATCTAAGTCCTATCTTCGCAAGATGACCTTCGAAAGCTTCTCGACTGAGGGGCTTAGTAAGCGGGTCTGCCACGTTCTCTGCTGATGTGACCCTCTCAATTTGCATATCAACTCGTTTGATGATATCACGGATTAGGTGACAATTCTTCATAATATGCTTGGTCCGTTGGTGAAATCTTGGTTCTCTTGCTTGTGCAACCACCCCGGTGTTGTAACAAAACACAGTAATGGGGTCTTTCATGTTACGAACGACATTCAATTCTTGAATGAAGTTTCTAATCCAAACACCTTCCTTAGCTGCATCATTTGCAGCCAAGTATTCGGCCTCAGTGGTCGAATCTCAGTGGTTGTGTGCTTGGAACTTTTCCAACTCACTGCTCCGCCGTTAAGGTAGAAAATGTATCCTGACATTGACTTAAAATCATCTAAGTCAGATGCAAAGCTTGCATCGCAGTATCTTCCAATTACTAGATCTTTCTTTCCTTCGTATACTAAGAATAAATCCTTAGTGGTTCGTAAGTAATTTAGGATATTCTTCACGGTAGTCCAGTGACCTTCTCTAGGGTCTGATTGGAACCGGCTCGTTACACTAAATACATATGCCATATCCGGTGGAGTACACAACATTGCATACATTATGCTACCTATTGCTGAGGCATAAGGCACATGCGTCATTCTTTCCTTCTCAAGGTTTGTCTTAGGACACATCTTCTTAGAAAGACATGTTCCTACACTCATGGGAAGAACTTTGTTCTTCGCATTCTCTATACTGAATCGTTTCAGTACTTTGTCTATGTACATCAACTGTGATAGTCCTATCAATTTCTTAGCTCTATCCCTATAGATCTTTATTCCGAGAATGTAGGACGCATCACCGAGATCTTTCATCTCGAATTAGTTCGATAACCAAGACTTGGTAACTTTCATGTCATCCTTTGAATTACCAATCAGAAGGATGCCATCAACATAAAGCACCAAGAATTACACTGAAGTCTCTAATTCCCTTCTATACACCCAGGACTCATTCGAATTTTGAACGAAGCCAAACGCTTTGACCGCTTCATCAAAACGAATGTTCCAACTCCTAGAAGCTTGTTTCAATCCATAGATCGATCTTTGGAGCTTGCAAACCTTTTGCTCACTCCCACTGAATGTGAAGCCTATAGGTTGATCCATATAAATGTCTCCATTGAGAAAAGCAGTCTTCAAATCCATTTGCCATATCTTATAGTCGTAATATGCAGTTATGGGAAGCATGATCCAAATGGACTTTTGCATTGCAACCAGTGAAAAGGTTTCATCAAAGTCCACGTCGGGACTTTGAGTGAAGCCTTTGGCAACGAGCCTTGCGTTATAAGCTGCAACGTTTCCATCTACTCCGAGCTTTCTCTTAAAGATCCATTTGAAACCTATAGGTTCTACCCCATCAGGCAAATCAACTAAGGTCTAAACTTGGTTGGAGTAAATGGAATCCATTTCGGATTTCATGGCTTGTTTCCACTGTTCAGAATCCGAGTCTGACAGTGCCTCCTCATATGTTTAAGGATCATTATCCTCTTGAAAGATTTCATGGAAAAACCATACCATCTCTAAGGCTGTCTAGGATTGTTAGAAATAGTGCCCTTAAAGCAGATGTTTGCTTTACTATTTCCTTGAAAAATCATAAACAGTCTTTGAATAATAAATGAAATGATTTTGTTCATAGGCAATCACTTCTTTATGTGCTTATTTATGTCTGTTTGGGTTGACTGTGTTCTGCATGCATTGAACTCCCCTAATCCGATGAGGCCGTTAAGAACTTTGTCATTATGGGAACGACACATGAAATAAGTTCTTAACTCCATAGGCAAGGATTAGAAACTTCTCCAAGTCAATGAGTCCGATAGATAGTGGGAGTGTCGGCCTTGACTCTGCTGAGACTTGCTTATGTGATTATATCCTTTTGAAGGATCACTCAGTTTCATGGAGTGATAAGTGCATACATTGATGCGTTCATAATACATAAGGGTGATTGTTACAAGAACTTCATCACTGAGACGTCCCGCGTGAGAACATTCCTAAATAGGAAAGGAAGTTTCTTAAAACTTTCAGATTAGGAAATATCTCACAGGTCAATGACTTGATTTATTAATCCTTAGACTTGAGATTCTGTAATGTCTCATATGAGTTAATTCTGTAATCTTTGATATAGGCTCAAAAGGGTGTCGCCATATAGACACCTGAACCACGACCTATGTTGGGATTATACAAGTAGCATATGAAGAATTAGTAAAATCGATAAAGGACCTACACTTGTTAAGAACAAGAATGATCTCTTACTGATTGAGTTGTTCGTAGTCCATTAAACATTGAACCCTTGGCTAAGGTGGATAAAGACCAAGATATCTAGAAAATGGGGTTTTCTAGGATTGAGATCGAAATGGATATAAAACGAACTTAACTTTAAAGATCAAGAATATTTGGGCTGTGAGAATATTCTCATGCCTTAGTTCTTGATTGAGAGATGGAGTTGTAGGAGGATCGTATTTCGCTGATTGTCATTGACTGAAAGGTTCTTCGATTCATTTCGTTATTCGGCTAGGGGTCATACTCCCATTGCTAGATTACGGTAGTGTGATATGTGAAGTGATTAATTAATTGGGGAATTAATTAATTACTGTCACTGCTAATCGAATAATAAACCCAAAGGGTCACACACAAATGCCAGAACACGAGGGTTATGGTAGGATGTTAATATGATTAATAAAGGATCAAAATAGTTAATCAAAATGGACATAAAATGAGGCTGATGCCATGTGTCAAGTACACGTGGCAGCCACGTGTCACGCGGCCAACGTGGTTGCCACGTATCACGTACACGTGGATTCACGCATGTCCCATTTCGTGTAATTTATTTCACACGCCAATTCTTTTCTATAATTAATTAATTAAATTGTAATTAATTAATTTTGGTTTTTTAATTAATTATTGAATTAATTGTTAAGACTATTCTCAAATAAACTTAACCCAATAAATAATTAATTGAGAATTAATTGATTTATTGAATATTGACTTTTAACTTTAGGAAAATTAAAAAGTCCAACTTCCTATTGTAAAGAGAGAAGTCTTCTCTTACTATACTTGGAGAATAAGTTAATAACTTATTATTCCAATTAAATTAAATAATTAAATGAGTTAATTAGTGAGCAAGAAAAGAAGCCCACTAGGGTTAGGAGAACCATAGGGAATTTCGAACCAACCTAGTATATATACTAGGGGTGGTGCTTCTCTTATTCTTTAGACCAACACTCACAAAGTGTTAAGTTTTGAGAAAAATCCAAAAGAAAAGTTTTCAAAGATAAAATCCAAGCCTTAACACAAGCCATAGAACTAGCATTCTCACTCGTTTGATCATGTTCTAGGTCTGGTATGGATATGCTTTGGAGGATTTCTACTTTGGGATCTAATCGAAGGCCGTTCGAGGGACTTTCCGCTTGAAGGGTGTTTGTTAGGCGGTAACAACATCACAAGAAAGCTTCAATTAAAGTGAGTTTCTTGATACACCCAACATTACAGTACGAAAATTGCAAGACAATGATTAAACTTTTGGAAAAATTTTAAACTTCCGCTGGGAGGCCACCTTGCAAGGCCTATCTTTGATTTGTCTCAACTATTTTCTTATGGGAGTTACTGGGCGGTGATGTGCGAGGCTAGGCGTACTACGCCTTAGCACACCTAGGTTCGTGTTTATTTTTCGTATTACAGGTTTCTCCAAAACCCAATTCAATCCAAAATTAAAACACGATTTAACAGTTCAAAAACAAGATTTTCAGAAAACAGTTTTCAGGAACTTTCAGAAAAAATACAGATTCAATTTCTAAGATTTTCTAAAAGAACCCATGAATACTCAATTCGCATCTAAGCCTAAAAATTTCTATCAAATTCAGAATAATTGAGATGAATCAGAAATAGGCCTTGCAAGGTGGCTCTGATACCACTTGTAATTCAGAATAATTGACAGAAACGCACCAAAAATTTAAAATTTTTCCCAAAAGATAGAATTGAATCTCGCAATTCGTATTTCCAAATTCGTAGAGATCAAGAAACTCACTTAGATAGTAGCTTTCTTGACACGTTCTAGCCGCCCAAGAACGCTCTTCACGCGGCTTGATCCCCAAAAGTTCCTTCGAATCTTTTAAGACTTCACGATAGTAGCCCTCTAGAGAATTAGTCCACCAACTGTTTGTTGGAAAACACGACAGAGTAAAGCAGCGGAAGTTTAAAATTTTTCCAAAAGTTTAATCGTTGTCTTGCAATTTTAGTACTGTAACGTTGGGTGTAACAAGAGACTCACTTTAACTGAAGCTTTCTTGTGATGTTGTTACCGCCTAACAAACACCCTTCAAGCGAAAAGTCCCTCGAACGGCCTTTGATTTAGATTCCAAAGTAAAAGCCCTCCAAAGCGTATCCACACTAGACCTAGAACACGATCAAGCGAGTGAGAATGCTAGCTCTATGGCTTATGTTAAGGGTAGGATAATATTGCTTTGAAAACTTTTCTTTTGGATTTTCTAAAAAACTTAACACTTCGTGAGTGTTGGTCTAAAGAATAAGAAAAGCACCCACCCTTATATTTATACAAGGGGTTCGAAACTACTAGGGTTCTCTTAACCCTAGTGGGCTTCTTTTCTTGCTCACTAATTAACTCATTTAATTATTTAATTTAATTGGAATAACAAGGTGTTAACTTATTCTCCAAGTCTAGCAAGATAAGACTTCTCTCTCCTACAATAGGAAGTTCGACTTTCCAACTTTCCTAAAGTTAAAATTCAATATTCAATAAATCAATTAATTCCCAATTAATTATTTATTGGGTTAAGTTTATTTGAGAATAGTCCTAACAATTAATTCATAATTAATTAAATGACCAAAATTAATTAATTATAATTTAATTAATTAATTCTAGAAAAGAATTCGTGTGTGGAAAATTCCACATGCATGAAGCCACGTATGAGCCACGTGTGCGTGACACGTGGTAGCCATGTGTGCTCGACACGTGGTAGCTACCCACGCAATCCATGCTCCATTTGGATCAACAATTTGATCCTTCGTTAATCATATTAACATCCTACTATAACCCTCGTGTTCTGGCATTTGTGTTTAACCCTTTAGGTTCATTATTCGATTAGCAATGACAACAATTATTAATTCCCTAATTAATTAATCACTTCACAGATCACACTACTGTAATCTAGCAATGGGTGTGTGTCCCCTAGCCGAATAACGAAATGAATAGAAGAACCTTTCAGTCATTGACAATTAGTGAAATACCATCCTTCTACAACTCCATCTCTCAGTTAAAAACTAAGGCATGGGAATATTCTCAGAGCCAAATATTCTTGATCTTTAAAGTTAAGTTCGTTTCATATCCATTTCGATCTCAATCCTAGAAAACTCCATTTTCTAGATGCCTTGATCTTTTATTCACCTTGGCCAAGGGTTTAATGTTTAATGGACTATGAACAACTCAATCAGTAGATCATTCTTGTTCTTAACAAGTGTAGGTCCTTTATCGATTCTACTAATTCTACATATGCCACTTGTGTAATCCCAACATAGGCCGTGGTTCAGGTGTCTATATGGCGATACCCTTTGAGCCTAATCAAATATTATAGAGTTAGCTCATACGAGATATTACAGACACTACTAGAAAAACAGGTTTTTGTGACGCCGAAAAGCGTCATGAAAAGTGGCTTTTTGTGACGCTTACTAAAAGCGTCATGTAAGTAAGCGTGACAATAGGTTATTGTGATGCTGTTATTATGACGGTTTAAAGTGTCACTACAGTCGTGATATTATGACGCTTTCCAGCATCATATTTGATGATATTGTGACGCTTTTCAGCTTCATATCTAATGTTTAACTACTTTAACTAACTATTAATAGGACGCTTAAAAGCGTCACAATAAACTTTAATATGACGCAATAAAACGTCATTAAAAAGTATGATATGCCGGTGTAAAACGTCATAATCAAGTGTATTATGACAAAGAAAAGCATCACAATAAATGATATTATAACACAATAAAGCGTCATAACAAAGTTTGTTATGATGGAAATTAGCGTCACAATAAGTGATTATGACGGAGTAAAGCGTCACATTAAGTGATATTATGACGAAAAAAAGCATCACAATAAAATATATTATGATGGAATAAAACGTCATGATAACATATATGTACATAATATTATGCAATTAATATTAATATTAAAATTATATTGTCCCTAATAATTGTAATTCTATTCTAGAAATTTACTCTCAAAAAACAATTGTAAATAATAACATAATTTAAAAAACCAAATGAAATAACATAATAATACTATCTGTACAATATTTCCTATCCAAAATAATATTAATTACAATTTGTACCTAATATATGATATTGGCCACATAAAAAAAAAATGACAAAAGGTTAAGTATGAAAGCCGGCCACTTACAATACTTAGAGTAGTTGAGTATTAAACTAAAACAAACCAAGTCCCACAAATGATGTCAATCTTGAGCCATAGCAACCTATATAAAAAATCCATTACTGTAGTCAATATGAAATAGGTACGAAATAAATTTCTTAGAGCTAATGATTGACCCTTACCAAATGTTTTGGCCATGCAACCACCTCCCTAATTGCCTCACCAATAGTTTTGAAATGTGATGTGAATCGAATTAAGTCTTCTTCAACTTCTACAACATTGATGACCACCTCAAACCAATTATTTCCCAACAATACTTGCCCAACTCTTTTTAATGGATCTAAACTTTGAAGACAACTAATCGCCACTGCTTTAGCTGAATCAAACATACTTTAATAACACATTTGATCCAACCTACATAATTTAGACAAACCAAAGAAGAAAATTAATATAAAAAACTGTCTTGACAAACAATCAGAAAAAAAATATTTTGATTTAAAAAAAATGCAACAGAAATATACTAACCATACAAGGGACTGCTGATGTTTAGAAATTTTCTTGGGTATCAAATGGACTCGGATTAACATAAAATTTAACAGGATTAAACCTTAATATACTAGTTATACCCAGTTAAAACAGTTTTTAAAACCGAGATCGTATGAGTTCGAAATGTACGTCTGGAGTTTCTGCATGCATGATGTCATAGTTATGTTTATGCATTCAGCACTATTGATCATGCAATACTTATGCAAAAACATCAAAACTCATGACCCAACTTTGCCTACAATATGCCTAAACATATTTAACACATAAACATTCATGTTCCCATGCTTCAATACCGTCAAATAAGCGAGTCAATCAAAATTTCTTCATATGCAGTTTTAAAACAAATTCAAGGTTATAAACTCAATGAAATTGTATCACTACCATGCTTCTAATCCTATTCAGAATATGTAACTCCATTCTAAGAATTTAGAATACAATATCATCTCTTATTACATGTTTAAGCTAAGAACTCAAGGTAAAACAAGCATACATTAATCCTTTTTTTTTTTTTTTGGTACAGTGCATACATCACTCCGGATAAAATGTGCAAAATATTATACTTCAAGCTTACCTCCATTGTCGGTCAAGTCTGCATCCACAGCATTTAAATGAAGATCAAATAAATTAGTTTCTGTAGCAAGTCTACCGCGTTTAGTGCACCTAGCAGCATCCAACACTATATAATATGTAAAATGTAGAAGTTAGTTTCTTGTAAATCCAACTGGCATCACACATAAATATATGTGTGTGTGTGTGATGACTGATCAAGATCACATGGCATGCAAAGTGGTTTAATTAAAAGAGAAATATTTCTGTACAACACAAGATATATAGCTAGCCACAAGAACATCTTCATCATCATCACATTCACAAAATGAACTGCCCTATAATTTGTAGAAAACTTATATTTACAGCCCCCGGAGTAAGACATAATTACAACTTAGCCCATTTTATTTTGAAAATCACAAAAAAACCCATTGATGGTGCAGAAACTTGTAAAGGATTTAAACACCAATCACTTTAGAATTTGTTTGTGGAAGGGAAGACCATCACAGGCGCTGAGCCTCAGGAACTGGGTTTCCAATGAGCGTGGGTTCTTCCAGTTAGGATAACACCAGAAAATCGTGCAGCAAAGGTGCAGGAAATGGTGAAATATATGAAGCTTTGGAGAAGATGAAGATGCAGAGGAAAATGATGCCCAGTTCAGTGGCGTGGTGTATCGTGAAGAAGAAGACTTAGGGGAGAAGGCAAGAGTTTTCCTTCTTATACGTTAGGGGTGAGGGTATTTGGGGTAATTTGACCGTGTGGTCCCAAACCTGTGTTGCCCTAAAACGTGGCAGCCTGTGGAGGCGTGAGAATCACACTTCTGAAGGGGAGGCGGCGTGTTAGGCGCCCAGTGCGCACTACCTTTGTGTCAGGAGTTGTTGGCGAGGGTCGCACGCGGGGAAGGCCCAAGGTCCTTTCGTTAGAGGGTCAGGTCCGTCTCAGAGAGGGGGGATCCCAACCGAGCGTTGATGACGCTCGAAAAGGACACGAAGGGGGTTCCCCACGACGGATGACCTTTGAGCGTCAGCCCACCGAGCATCATGAGTGGGCCCTCGTGCGGGTACTTCCCTGAAGAGGGTAACTCCGAGGGATGGGATGCGAGCGGTAAGCCAGTTAGCTTGAGTCTTTAGCCTGAATAGTGGTCCGAGGCTCAAGGGCCTGTAGCAATGAGCAAGTGAGTGGGTTGGATTGATTCGCGAGCCCATCACTGCGAGCGTCCTATTTTCTAGTCAGCTGATGGCGGCACGTGGACGACTCTGATACGAGTGTGGTTTTATGCCTCATCACCCATGAAATCTCATTATTCTCGTGAAATATGGGATGAAATTTTTGAAAATCATAGTACAAAAATGTTTCAATCAACCTCTTGATAGTTAAAATTTAGAAGAGCTTGAACTCGAGCTTTACGCGAGCACCCAAGCCTAGTTCGGATTAAAACATGTTACAGTTCAGACTTTACAGTTTCAAGCTTTAGACAAAATAATTTCATAATATAAAAGTTACTAATTTAATTACAGTCAGGGCTTGGGAAATGACATCGACTTAAATTTAATATTTCGATAGCTAAAAACCAAAAAATAGGATCACATGAAATATGGGCAATTAGAAGAGTCATTCTATCATATTTCTAACAGACTAGAGGGACTTTGGGATTGAATTGTCAATCTTCTGTAAATTACCTCTTCCATAGCTAGTGTTCTTGGAAGGATATTTTGTAGTCATTAAAGCATTATCAGTTGTGTCAAAAAATGCAATATATACATCCCTCTATGATTCAATTCTTGTGAGGGTTGAATATGCTTTGTTTACAAAAGGAAAAAGGGCCATAACTAAAATCTGGCTTCTCAGAGTCATATAATCCCATTAAAAATTGAATTAGTATGTCAGATGGTTGAGTTGAATTCCTGTGTTTCGAGATTCAACAATTTAATAATTAAACATCCCTAGCCCGTCTTTTAAAAGAATCACACCATTTTCTGGATAGAAGTTAATATGTAAAAACCTACCTATATCCTCGTCTTGTTCATGGAGCACTCTTGTTGCTTGCGATTGGCATTCTCGGATACTATCACAGCCAACTCCACCACGTTTAGATTGTCTCATATCTACAAACATAAAAACAGCCATGAAAATGTAGAAAAACAGAAAAAATAGTATCATAAATTTCTAGATTTTGTACGAGGAGATATTATCAAATATATACGTATGACTAATCAATGCATTGATCAGACAAGGCCAAGAGAACCAAAAAACAAGAGGTAATTTGAGGCATGTCAAAGCAGTCATTGGTTACACACACCAGAATGAATAAGAAAACTTTAGGAAGGAAGCAAAGATAGTGACTAACCAAGAGGAAATTACTGCAGGAACCCACAACTTGAGGGAAGGGACAGGGTCATGAAAAGAGGAAAAATCAATTGAATGTTATATTGTTGCATCTACCATTCTGAAATTTGAAGATTATACAAGTTCACTTAAGCTATTTATGTACTTTCGTACTCTCATTTAAGGTACAGAATTACCTGGTTAACAAGTACAACACGCTGATCACGAAGCTGTTCTATAATCATATCACAAACTGTAGTCTTTCCAGATGCTGCCCCACCAGCAACTCCTGATATGCAGTGCAAAATGACCATGATGATCAAAATGAAGCATTTGTAGATAATTAAAAGAGAATGATTAAATAGGTTATAGGTATCAAGAAGTTTTAGTAGAAAAGCATTGTAGAAGAAATGAATCGGGCCACAGGTACTATTGCATTTCAACTCTAGCAGAATGTGAAAAACCATTTTCCATGGAATTTCCAAGAGATGAGAGCATTAACAGTTATCCATTTGGCATTCTGTCATGAAAACAAGAAGCAAATGGAAACCTAAAATACCTTGAACCTATACCTCGTACTGGCTCCTATAACCCTAATTAATATAATAGAATGCACTTTATTTTTGTAAAATCTGAACTTACTGTTGGACGACTAAATATATATTTCTGAAACGCTCAAAACAAACCAAAATATATAGCATATTATTGAAGCAACTACGAAATATTACTACAAACCCCCACAAATCAAAACAACTACACATACATTCCCCAAAATTCTGATTAAAACAGGACAGAAAACAAAGACAACCACCCAGATACATATGAACCTCGAAATAAAAAAGCTGTTCAAATGAGAAAACACATACGTGTATAGATCCACAAGATATCATTATCATCAATAGGGATCATAAACTCCAAAAAGAAAAATAACATCAAAGGATCCAACTTATGAAATCCACAACACCATCGAATACTACGATTTCAGCATAATCACACCAAAAATGTGTGGGATATAGAGATACAGAACCAAAAGAGATTGAGGAAGTTACTTGAGAACCATAGCTGCGAATTGGTCTAGTCAGGTCTGTTGCTGCAACTCACCAAGAGCTATTCCAGCCTACAACGCAACCACAGAGTTATTTCGATAGGTATTCCTAATCCCATAATATCCAAATTCATCTCGTAAAGAACAAAAAAATGGAGATATGGACCACATGAAACTAAATCTACCAAATTAATTAAGAGAAAATGAGAGATTTATTTTCAATTAGATAGCTCCATTCAAATTTCAAACCATGGCTTAGGCAGTAATGACGTGAGAACATCAGATGAAGATTCCTTACATGACGATAAGGATTCCCAACTTACTAAACATGACACCAATTTTCTTATAAACACATCAACTGATAGAGGTATAGAGTCATAAAAAGTACTTATTAAACAAGAAATTTCAAGAATTGGATACAAAACTGGGCTGCCAAAAGTGATTCCTTTGTGATTACCTTCAAAAACAGTAAACACATTCGTCATATAATTTTCCAGATTATTGTGAGAAAGACATTAAAATCTGTTACGTGAACTGAGAAATTAATCCAAAACAAGAAACTCCTGGACTTTCAACAGAGCAACTTACTTACATTACATAATGTCATGCTTAAAACATCCTCATCATACAAGAAAACCCCACAAATATTTCTCAAATGATACAACAAAAATATTAATTTCGAGCATAATATATACTAATTCTTGCCACATTCCTTCAGAAAATATCCACAATCCACTAAATCATACAACAATCCTCTTTGGCGGGCCGAAAAACAGAGAGTATCAGAGAAATAAATAAATTGAAATAGCACACCACGCAACTTCACAGATAAAACTAAAAATAAAAATAAATCGAACCCATTTCTTAATCCTTTAAAATTTTCTTTCTGGGAGAGAGAGAGAGACCTTGCAATCTTCATCGTTATACTTCAAAAATAATGTTCAGGAACTCATTGAATCGGAGCTTGCGGGATTTCTCCTCGTCTTCCTCCAGGAACCGCACAATTTTCCTTCAAAAATCGGATTGACAGGGAAGGGCGAGGCCGCCCGTGGTCTAGAAATCAAACCCTAGCGCCGCGGCGCAACGGCGGAGCTCTGAAGCGGTTGAATTTTGTCGGATTTCTTTGCGAGGAACCTCCGATTTCTTTGAATAGGGTTTCTTCAATTTTGGAGTTTGGTGTTTCAATTTTGGTGTTTGGTGCTTCCCGAGGCTTCCATTTGATGTTTTAACAAAATTCCTGCCCAAAAATTTCGTTGAAATGTTTCCCTCATTTTTTCCGTCCAAACCCGCCGAAAATCCAAGAGCAAAAGCCAGATTCTTCTAACAAAATTAAATAAAGAATAATATTTTATAAATATATACTATATTAAGATGCTTTTTAATAAAGCATCACCATAAATTTATTATATCGTGACGCCTTCTATAAAAATGTCTCATTATAATTAAAATTATTTAATAAATAATTTAATAATAAAATAAATTAGATCTAATTTAAAGGATTTGCAAAAAGCGTCACAATAGGTGGTCTATTATGATGCCTTTCAAAAAGCGTCATAATAGAGCGTCATAACAGGTTATTTTTTTAGTAGTGAGAATCTCAAGTCTAAAGATTAATGAATCACGTCATTGACCTATGAGATATTTCCTAATCTGGAAGTTTCAGGAAACTTTCTTTCCCATTTAGGAATGTTCTCACGCGGGACATCTCAGTGATGAAGTTCTTGTAACAATCACCCTTATGTATTATGAATGCATCAACGTATGTACTCATCACTCCATGAAACTGAGCGATCCTTCAGAAGGATATAATCACATAAGCAAGTCTCAGCAAAGTCAAGGTCGACACTCCCACTGTCTATCGGACTCATTGACTTGGAGAAGTTTCTAATCCTCGTATATGGAGTTAAGAACTTATTTCATGTGTCGTTCCCATAACGAAAAAGTTCCTAACGGTCCTCATCGGATTAGGGGAGTTCAATACATGCAGAACACAATCAACCCAAACAGACATAAATAAACACATAGAGAAGTGATTGCCTATGAACAAAATCATTTCGTTTATTATTCAAAGCCACTCAGGTGCTAATCTAATACCCATCTTCTGAAAATGTCCTTTGAAAGCCTGTTGACTAAGGGCTTTTGTAAGTGGATCTGCATGTCCTCTGTCGATGTGACCCTTTCAATTTGCACATCTCCTCTCTTGATGATATCACGGATTAAGTGATACTTCCTCAAAATTTGCTTGGTCCTTTGGTGAGATCTTGGTTCTCTTGCTTGAGCAACTGTCCCAATGTTGTCACAAAACACTATAACGGGGTATTTAATGCTAGGAACTACACCCAGCTCGTGGATGAAGTTTCTTACCCAAACAACTTTCGCTGCGTTATTTGCAGCTAAGTATTCGGCCTCAGTGGTCGAATCTGCAGTGGTCTCTTGCTTGGAACTTTTCCAACTTGCTGCTCCGCCGTTCAGGCAGAATATGTATCCTGACTAGGGGTGCAAACAAGCCGAGCCAGCTCACGAGTTTCGTGAGTCAAGCTCGAGTTGGCTGGACTTGAGATTGAATTGGGACGATCTCGATCCAAGCTCCAATGAGCCCGAGTCATGCATCGAGTCGATCTCGAGTCCCATAACTCTAGGCTCGTGGCTCGCGAGCCGGCTTGCGAGCCTGTACATATATTTATTTTTTATAAATTATATATATGTATATTGTGTTTTCTATTATATATAAATATATATTCTATATTATATATATATATATATATATATATATATATATATATATATATATATTATTATATATTATAGCATATAAACATTATATATTTAATTTATAATATATGTATTAAAAATTATATACAATTATTTATTTTATTATATTTATATATATTTAATTTATAATATATGTATTAAAAATTTTGTATAATCATATATTTTATTATATTTATATATATTTATATGACTTCAATTTTAAATAATATAGTAAATACAAATCATATATATAATTTCATAATTTATATATGGTCCAATATTATATTATGTAAATATACATTTATATATCACATGTAATATTACATATATCTTAAAATGTTAAAAATATAAGGGTCGAGTTGGATTTGGCAAGCTAAATCAAGCCCAAGCGAGCCGAGCCCAAGTTTACCACGAGCCGAGTTCAAGCCGAAGAAATTTCGGCTTGACGATCTCGATCTCGATCTCGATCCTGCATATCAATTTTTGAGCTCGAGCTCGAGGCTGGTTTTTTTAGTCAAAAGTCGGTTCGGCTCGGCTCGGCTCGTTTGCACACCTAATCCTGACATGGATTTAAAGGCATCTATGTCTGATGCAAAGCTTGCATCACAGTATCCTCTAATGACAAGATGTTACTGGCCTCCCTAAACCAAGAACAAATCCTTAGTTCTTCGCAAGTACCTAAGGATGTTCTTTACAACAGTCCAGTGATATTCACCAGGGTCAGATTGGAATCAGCTAGTCACGCTTAGTGCATAAGCCACATCCGGTCGAGTACATAACATCGCATATATTATTCTTCCTATAGCTGATGTAAAAGGAATACTGGACATCCTGGACTTTTCAAGTTCAGTCTTGAGATACAGCTTCTTCGAAAGAACTGTTCCCGAGCCCATTAGAAGTTTTTCAAGTTTGGATTCTTCCATACTAAACATCTTTAGTATTTTGTCTATGTGAACCGACTGTGATAATCCTAACAATCTCCTAGATCTATCCCGATAGATCTTTATACCGAGAATGTAGGATGCATCACCAAGATCCTTCATCTCAAATTGGTTCCATAACCAAGACTTTGTTACTTTTATGTCATCCTTCGTATTCTCAATGAGAAGGATGTCATCTACATAAAGCATCAGAAATTGAATCGAGGTTTCCAATTCTTTCTTGTACACACAGGACTTATTCGGATTTTGAATAAAGCCAAATGATTTGACCGCTTCATTAAATCGAATGTTCTAATTCCTAGAAGCTTGTTTCAATCCGTAGATTGATCTTTGGAGCTTGCAAATCTTTTGTTCGCTCCCACTGAATGTGAAACCCATGGGTTGCTCCATATAAATATTTTTGCCAATGTCTCCATTGAGAAAGACAGTTTTCACATCCATTTGTCATATCTCATAGTCATAATATGCAACAATGGCAAGCAAGATCCAAATAGACTTTTGCATTGCAACCGGGGAGAAGGTTTCATCAAAGTCTACACCTGGTCTTTGAGTGAAACCTTTAGCAACTAATCTTGCTTTAAAGACTGCCACGCTTTGATCTACTCCAAGCTTGCGCTTATATATCCATTGAGACCCTATGGGCTTGATCCCATCAGGTGGATCAACTAAGGTCCAAACTTGGTTAGAGTACATGGAATCTATTTTGGATTTCATTGCTTCTTTCCACTGTTCAGAGTTCGAAACTAACAGTGCCTCCTCATAAGTTAATGGATCATTATCCATTTGGGATGTTTGGTAGAGAAAGCCATAGAATCTCTCTAGTTGTCTAGGAATGTGTTTAGAACGTCTTACTAGAGGAGAATTTTTGCGTGCATCACTCTCTGCAATTGGCTGAGGGACGTTAGTCTCCGAACTTAGCATGGGACCTTGGTCTCGAACCGTTTCGAGTTCTATGATCTCGCCTTTCTTTTCTTTAAGGAATGAGTCCTCTAGAAAAGTAGCATTTCTTGACACAAAGACCTTTTGCTCAAGAGGATCGTAGAAATAATATTCTATTAACTCTTTAGGATATCATACGAAGTTACATAAGCTTGATCTTGCTTCAAGATTATCTCCCACTGTCCTCTTCACATAAGCAGGACAACCCCAAATTCTCAAGTAAGAATAGTTAGGGATTTTGCCAAATCACCTCTCAAATGGGGTTTTGGGCACAGATTTGGAGGGAACAAGATTCAGTATCTTAACTGCTGATTCTAGGGTATAACCCCAGAACGAAGGTGGCAATTCAGTGAAGCTCATCATGGAATGAACTATATCAAGTAGGGTTCTGTTCATTCTCTCCGAAAGTCCATTTAATTGGGGAGTTCCCGGAGGAGTCTACTGAGAGATAATTCCATTATCTCTGAGATGACTAAGGAATTTGTCACTTAGATGCTCGCTATCTCGATCAGATCGAAGTGTCTTAATCTTATGACCAGTTTGGTTCTCAACCTCCTTTTGAAATTCCAAGAATTTCTCAAAGGCTTCGGATTTATACTTCATTAAGTACATATAACCAAAATGACTAAAGTCGTCTATGAAGGTTATGAAATACTGATGGTTGTTTCTCGTACTTACACTAAGTGGTCCACAAACATCAGTATGGATTAAATCCAACACTTTAGTGGCACATTCCACTTTACCATTAAAGGGAGTTTTGGCCATATTTCCTTTAAGACATGATTCACAATGAGTTAACTCTTTAAGTTCATTATCATAGAATGATCCTAAATTAGTTAACTTAGCAATCCTATCTTTAGAAATATGCCCTAAACGTGCATGCTATAAAGAAGCCGAGATTTTGTCATCTCTTTTGCGTTTGTTTAATTGTTGTATATTCAAGATATTAGTGTCTTTAGTTGTATAAAGTCCGTTAGATAATATACCAAGCAAAACCGAAGTTTTATTCTTCTTAAGATAAAAGTTTCCATTTCTAGAGAAAGTCCCATATCATTCACAATCTAATATTGGAATGAAAATTATATTACAAATAATAGAAGGTACATAAAGGACTTTGTTCAAAACTAAAGTAAAGACACCTAAATCTAAATTACACATCCCAATGGCTTGGGCTTGAACGCTTGATCCATTCCCAACCTTCAAGACGCATTCTCCTTCTTCAAGCTGCCGAACCTCATTTAGCATCTGTACATCATTAGAGATATGAGCTCCAAAGCCGGCATCAAGTACCCAAGAATTAGAATCAATAGATAGATTTACTTCAACAATAAACACACATTTCTTTAAAGTATCCTTGTATTCTTGGCAGTTCCTCTTCCAATGCCCTTTCTTGCCGCAATGGGGGCAAACATCCTTTGTCTGATCCTTTCTCTTCCTGGACTTTCTCTTTTTAACCTCTCCATCGGGTTTAAGAGGTCCCTTCTTTTTGGAAACTTTCTTCCCTTTTCCTTTAGAAGTCCTAGAAGAGGAAGTGACCATCATTACTTCGCGATCCTTCTTTATCATGTCTTCAGCAGTCACAAGTTAACTAATTAACTCAGCTACAGTAGCATGAGGATGATTCATGTTGAAGTTTAACATGAAAGGATTGAATGATGGTGGAAGCGATGTGAGCAAAAAGTCCACAGTGAGTTCTTCACTCAGTGGCATTTCCATGGAGGTCAATTTATCGTTCAAAGCAAGAAACTTGAGACCGTGCTCATGGACACTTTTTCCTTCCTCTACTCTGTGATGAAAGAGCTCCTTAGAGGTGTTGTACCTAAGAACACGCTCTTTGGGACGGTACAATTGCTCCAGATGGTCATAAATCACCCAAGTGTTTTCCATTGACTCGTGTTACCTTTGCATATCCGGAGACATGTTGGCCAACATGAGGCAACGAGCTTGAAGATTGTCTTCAGACCATTTTGCGATGTTCTTAGGGAGTATGATAAAGAGCCAAATATTGTTGTGATTCCCAATTCAATTATTTCTCAATATAAGTTTTTCTTGAAGGATGTTCAACTGTTCGCGTGAGTGGCTTTTATCTAACGATGCTGATGTTCATCCAGTTATTAAAGACATCTACTAAGAAAAGTAAGGAAATTTCCATGGCCAAAGAGGTGTAGAAAATGAAGATAAAGAGAACATGGAAGGTTATACATTTAAAACTATATCTTCATATACTTTAGATTGATTGTTATTGGTCTTCCGAAGGCTTAAAAGATGTTGCAAGACAAAGATTCATTAGACCAAGTGATTTTGCAGGAAAAATCAGGAAACAAACTCGAGAAACTGACTTCAACTCTTTGTTATAATAATTTATATTAAATTTAAGAAAGAGAAATTTAGGAAAAACACATTTAAAATACTAACAAATAATCTTGGGGGCGGTGTGCATTATAACACAGAGTTGTTTTATCAACTAATTATTGTAACATAGGGTTTTTCATAATATTTATATCTAATACAACACTACTAGAAAAATGTTATATAGCAACGGAAATTTAGCAATGGAAATTATTCATTGCTATTTAGCAACGAAAATAGCAACGGAAAATAAATTCGTGGCAAAATGCTTTAGCAACGGAATTTTCATTGCTATATATGAAAAAATAGCAATGAATTTTTCGTTGCTAAAATTAAATAATACAAAAAATAAATAAATTGGTATATATAGCGATGGAAATTCCGTTGCTATTAAAATAAAAACCTAATAAAAAATAATATAATATTTATAAATATTTGCAACAAAAAATCAGCAACAGATTTTCCATTGCTATATGGAAGAAAAAATAAAATAAAAATAAATAAATATAAAATATGTTAGCAACGAAAAATCCGTTGCTAGAAATATATGATTAAAAAAATTAATATAATATTTATAATTTAGCAACGGGCTTTTCGTTGCTATATGGAATAAAAAAGTAATAAAAATAAAAGAATAATAAAAAATATTAGCAATGAAATATTCGTTGCTATAAACAATTGATTAAAATATTTATATAATTTAGCAACGGAAAGTCCGTTGCTATAAATATTTAATTAAAAAATAATAGAATAGTTATAATTTAGCAACGAAAAATTCGTTGCTATAAATAGTTGATTAAAAATTTAATCGAATATTTAAAATTTAGCAACCAAAAATCCGTTGCTATTTAGATTGTAGTTTCTTTATTTTGACCAGAAAATATATTAAAATATCTTGTTTATATGGTTTAATATACATATACATATAATTATTTAAACTGTCATCCTTATTCTTTCACGCTCTCTCTCTCTCTCACACACACACCCACATCCATACATATGTTAGGAATAGTGCCCTAAAAGCCGATTGTTTATCCGCTTTGTGCTTTTCCTTATTGTAATCACAGACAATCTTTGAATGAAATAACGAATTGAGGCAACACTTCTTTATATGCTCTTGTTTGGTATGCGTTTACTTTAGCTGTGCATGTATGAGAACTCCCCTAATCCTGATGACTTTAGGACTCTACCATTTAGGTGAAATGGTTCATGAAACGAGCCCTATATCACATAAGTCATGATTAGTAAAATACTCCAAGCCGATGAGTCCTACAGACTGTGGGAGTGTCAACCTGACTCCTCTAAGGCTTGCTTGTGGGATCACGCCCTTAAGAAGGACTACCTTGTTTCATGGAGGTGGAAAGTGTATAGTTGATACGTGCGTGATACATGAGGGTGCTTGCTTTAATAAGTAAGTTCACTGAGGTGCCCCGTGTGAGAACATTCCTAAATGGGAAAGTAAGTTTCTATTTCAGGAAATGGAAACTTCCAGATTAGGAAATATCTCACGAGTCATTGATGTGATTAATTGATCCTTAGACTTGAGGTTCCTTGTCACTTTATGAGTTAACTCTGTAGTCTTAGGTATAAGCTTTAAAGGGTGTCGCCTTAGACAACTGATTCAAGGCTTATGCTGGGGCTGCACAAGTGATTTATGAAAGTGAATGAGAATCAAGAAAGGACCTACACTTGCATTTGCAAGGTGATCTCTTATTGTGTAAGTCATTCATATGCCATATGGAGTCCTTGGCCAAGGCAGTAGATCAAGACATCAAGAAAAGGGTTTCTTGGATTGAGATCAAATGGATATGAAATGCACTTAGCTTTAAGACCGGATTATTAGGGTTCTGATTATTCCCTTGCCCTAGATCTTGGTTGAGAGATAGTAAGTAGGAGGATTGTATCTCGCATGAATCAATGACTTAAAGGTTCTGTCGAATCCGAACATTCCAATTCAGCTAGGGGTTAAACATCTGTTGCTAGACTATGATCGTTTAATCTGTGGACTGATTAATTAATTAGTGAATTAATTAATTAGGGTCACTGCTAATTGAATTGAGAACCTAGAGGGTCACACACAACAACTTGGTTACATGAGTTGAGGCTTGAAAATGATTAAACGAGTTAATCGAGCTAAGAGGGTTCCACACGTGTGAAGTCACACGTGTGGCTCACGTGAGTGACACGTGTCACTGTGACACGTGTCACACACATGCGTATATATATATATATATATATTAAATAATTAATTAGTTAATTATTTAATAGACTTTGGTTTAATTTTGAATTAAAAAGAAAGTCTAATTTTGGAGAAAATAATCTAGTTAATTAATTATGAATTAATTAATTAGATAAAAATAAGTTATTTATTTTATAATAAATAAAGTATAAAATTATCCAAAAATAGTTTGGATATTTTTAGCTCTCTTAAAAGTTGACTAGAATTAGAATTCAAAGTCAAAGTTGGAAAATACTTGATGATCAAGTAATAGGAGAGAGAGGAACCAAATCCTTGTCCAATAAGGACTAGGTTCGGCCGCCCCTCCCCTTTCCTATATATAGGGGAGCTCATGCTCCCCTTTAGAGCTAATTGGCAATTCTTTTTGGTTCATGTGTTGAACACCTTCCTTTCTCCAAGATTAAATTAAACCCTAGGTTAAGCCTAAACACTAACTAGAGAACTAGCATCCTTACTAGTTAGATTGTGATCAAGTTGGTGGACTTTCTCTAGAGACTTCAAGTTAGAAGTTTGAAGATTCGAGCTTTACCAAGGAGAGGGGATCAAGCCGTGAGAAGAGCGTTCTTGGGTGGCTTGAAACGCTTCAAGAAAGAATAAAAGAAAAGTAAGTTTTCTATCTTTACGAATTTGGTTACACGATTGCGAGTTCAAGGTCCTTTTGTTGGGAAAATTTTTTAAATTCCGCTGCTTTCTGATTCGTGTTTTCCAACAAGTGGTATCAGAGCCACCTCGTTAATCGTGTTTCTGATTCGTCTCAATTATTTTGAATTTGGTAGAAATTCTTAGGCTTAGATGCGAATTAGGTATTCATGAGTTCTTTTAGAAAGCCTGAAATACGAAACTGTAATTTTTCCTGAATTTCTGAAACTGTTTTCTTAAATTGTGATTTTGAAAACCGTTTTGATTGAAATATGTTTAAATCAAATTTTTTAATTTTGGATTGAACCGGGTTTTGGAGAAACCCAAAGTATGAAACGGAACACGAAAAAAGACGAGTCTAGGCGTGCTAGCACGTCGCACGCCCAGGCCTGTCGCCGCCGCCCAGCCCTCCCGCAACCGCGCGGGAGGCCCTCCCGCCCGCGCCTAGGCGCGACCGCTCGCCTGTCCCGCAACCGCGCGGGACAGCCGCCCGCACCGTCCCGCAACAGAGCGGGACGCCCAGGCCGATATCGCCCGCCATCGGGTGGGCACTGCTGCGCGCGACAAGCGCACGAGCCGCGCGCCCAGCGCGCGCGCGCGCGCCATCGGTGCCCTCCTTTGGGCGGGTGCTTTCGGGCCTAATTTCGTGTTTTCGTGTTTCGTGTATTCGGTCCGAAAAATCCCGATTTAATTTTATTTTAATTTTATCTTTTAAAATCAGTTTTGTTAAAATAAAATTATTTTAAAATTTTGATTAAATTGGGATTTTTGAGAAATTAAAGCGATTTGGATTTTGGGAAAATTATGAATTTTATTTTCTGAAAATAATGAAAGAATAAAATTATTAATTTTGGAAATTAATTGGAATTTTATTGGTTTATTGTTTTTCGGGTTTTTATTGAAAAGGCTCTTGAACAAGAATTGCATCTAAGTCGTGTTTTAAGTCATTAGGACTTGAAACTAGAATTTTAATTTATTGGCTAAATTTAAATTCTCGCAAAAGCATGTTAGGTGATCATGGGTTTAGATCTATGTATGGTTTTAATTTATGCACATGGATGGTTTAAATTGGGGTTGGAGCCCTATAGTTGCGTTTTTTCAATTGAGGTTGGAGCCTCACTTATGTGCGTACTGTTATGTGATTTATTATGTGGCTTTCCATATTACTGTTTTTGAGACCGGGGTATGCCCCGTGTAATTGTCTAAGGCCAATATGAAGATTGAGCCTTATTACTTTATGTCTTTTTCTTTTTATTGTAATTTGAGAGTAGAGATAGGTGGTGAGGTTTTATTTTCATTTTGGAGACAATGCACCCATGGAGTAAGATGGACCACATTCAAGTAACAAAGAGGCCATAAGTGAAGACCCCTCAAAATGTTAGGGAGGGGAATCTCAATTGTTAAATGTAATAGAGATAGGGCTCGTATTTTGTTACCGCTTTCCCTTAAGTGATTTAAACTGTTTATGTGGCATGTATGTTAGAACTTGTGATTGTGGAGTGGCTCCCACATATCACGCATAAGATAGGTAGAACCCATGATCATTACATGTTAGTATCGTGCTAGGACATGTTATCTGTTTATGTGCTTGTTTGATATGCATTTAAGTGTACTTGCATTAATCAAGACTAATAAAATTGGATAACATATATGTTGGTGAGGTTGAACCGGACAACTCTCCGGTTGATTCGAAAATTCCCATTAAATATTAAGCTAATTTCGAACAAATAGGTGTTTAAATCGAGATGCAAATTTTGAATTAAATTCCTAGCATTCCATCAATAGGTTTTAAGTTTAGTAAGTGAAGCTAGTTATTGTCCGCGAGTCGTGGGATACCTAGTGGAGCTTATTAGTTCTTAGTTACCTAATTGATCATTTTAAATGGTCAATATTTCGTGGTCAATTTTAGCAAGGGCGATGTCCGCGAGTCGTGGGTCGTTCGAACTAAGTTTTGGTCATGATCTTATGATTGATGGGTCAAGCTTAACGCCTAAGTAAATATGGATGTCGCACGAGTCGTGGGTCCATATTGAAAGATAGGTGATGCAAAAACAATTACTAAGAATTCTAAAGGTGTTAGAATTGGTAAGTTGTACCTACCTAGGGTTCTTACTTAGAATGTCCGCGAGTCGTGGGTTCGAGGTAAAATGCCTAGGATCTTAGTACCCATTGGGAAACGTGTTCCTCTTAGATCTTTGGGAATTCTAGATCTTTGAAAAACAGTGGGAGCTACATTAGATTAAAGACCTTATCTTTTGTATATCGTTATAATTCAGCATGCTCACTAGTTCTCTGTTTTACCATTTAGGTCGTAGATTCTGTGATTCTCTACGTGTTTTGAAATGGCAACCAAAAACCCTCCTGTATCGATCCTCGAGTCAAACAAGTTGACTGGTCCCAACTATTCTGATTGGCTGAGGAATCTAAAAATCATTTTAGATTCTGAGAAGAGAACTTATGTTCTCTTCGAAGGGGAGCCTAGTCCCGAAGGGGAGGCTCCCACTCGGGCCGAGCGGGATGCGATTCAGAAGTGGAAGGATGATAATCTCCAAGCCCGTTGCCTTATGTTGGCTAACATGTCTCCGGACTTGCAAAGACAACATGAGGCCATGAAATTTGCTTGGGAGATTTACGACCACTTAGAGCAACTTTACCGCCCTCATGAACGTGTTACATGGTATAACACTTCAAAGGAATTGTTCCACTTAAGAATGAGGGAAGGTTCAAGTGTCCATGAATATGGACTCAAGTTTCTTGCCCTTAATGAGAAACTTGCTTCCATGGACATGCCACTAAAAGATGAGCTTTCAGTGGATTTGTTGCTAGCTTCGCTCCCACCATCATTCAACCCATTTGTCCTTAACTTCAACATGAATCATGCTGGTGCTACTGTAGCTGAGCTGATTAGTCAGCTTGTGAAGGACAATAAGGTTTTGATGGTGAATGCTCCATCTTCCTCTTCTGGGCCTTCTAAAGGTAAGGGCAAGAAAGCCCAAAAGAAGAAGAAGAAACCCCTTAGGCCCACTGGTGGCATTTCGAAGGGGAAGGCCCAAAAGAAGAAGCGTGATCAAAAAGAGGATGTTTGCTTCCATTGTGGCAAAGCGGGACATTGGAGGAGAAACTGCCCAGAGTACAAGGCTACTCTAAAGAAAGGTATCTTTCTCGTTGAAGTAAATCTTTCTATTAATTCTAGTTCTTGGGTACTTGATACCGATTATGGAACTCACATCTGTAATGATGTACAGATGCTAAGTGAAGTCCAACAACTCAAAGAAGGAGAATGTGCCTTGAAGATCGGCGATGGCTCAAACGTTGAAGCTCGAGCTTTAGGCACAATTAGATTAGATTTAGGTAGTTTTGAGTTAGTATTAAATAAAGTCCTTTATGTACCGAGCATTATTCGTAATATAATTTCAGTTCCAATATTGGATTGTGAAGGTTATGAAACTTATATTAAGAATGGTAAATACTTTATCAAACGGAACAACTCTTCCGTTCATATCGGTACTCTAAGTAATGGACTTTACCTAACTAAAAATATCAATATTATGAATATACAACGAGAAACAAAGCGTAAGAGAGATGACAAAGTTTCAGCTCCCTTATGGCACGATAGATTAGGACACATTTCCAAGAACAGAATTAGCAAGATAAACACTTTAGGATCATTCTCTGAAAATGACCTCAAAGAGTTGACTTCTTGCGAATCCTGTCTCAAAGGAAAGATGTCCAAAGTTCCTTTTAAAGGAACTGTGGAACGTGCCACTGAGGTTTTGGATTTGATCCATACTGATGTTTGTGGACTGCTTAGTGTAAGCACTAGAAACAATCATCAGTACTTCATAACTTTTACTGATGACTTTAGTCGGTATGGTTATGTATACTTAATGAAGTATAAATCTGAAGCTTTTGAGAAATTCTTAGAATTTCAAAAGGAGGTTGAGAACCAAACTGGTCACAAGATCAAAGCACTTCGATCTGATCGAGGAGGCGAATATCTTAGTGAAGAATTCCTTAATCATCTCAAGGATAATGGGATTATCTCTCAGTGGACTCCTCCGGGAACTCCTCAGCTTAATGGAGTTTCTGAGAGAAGGAATAGAACCCTACTTGATATGGTTCGTTCCATGATGAGTTTCACTGACTTACCACCTTCTTTCTGGGGTTATGCCCTAGAAAGTGCAGCAAAGATTCTGAATCTAGTTCCCTCTAAGTCAGTCCCCAAGACGCCCTATGAAATGTGGCATGGTAAAATCCCTAGTTATTCTTACTTAAGAATTTGGGGTTGTCCTGCTTACGTGAAGAGGACAGTGGGAGATAAGTTAGAATCTCGTTCTAACTTATGCTACTTTGTAGGTTATCCTAAGGAATCCATAGGATACTACTTCTATGATCAATCTGAGCAAAAGGTGTTTGTTTCCAGAAATGCCACTTTTCTTGAGGAACCGTTCCTTAAAGAAAAGAAAGGAAAGATCATAGAATTAGAAGAAGTACAAAGTAACCCCACGCCACCTACTGAAGAAACGTCCCCTACTGATCAACCACAACCAATCACGAATTTCGATACACATGTAAATCCTCCTCTAAGGCGTTCTGAACGCACTCCTAGACAGCCGGAGAGATGGTATGGATTCTTCCATGAAATCTCTCAAAAGGATAATGATCCTTCAACATATGAGGAGGCACTTTCAGATTCTTACTCTGAACAGTGGATAGAAGCCATGAAATCCGAAATGGACTCCATGAACTCCAACCAAGTTTGGACCTTGGTAGATTTGCCTGATGGGGTCAAACCCATAGGTTGCAAATGGATCTTTAAGAGAAAGCTTGGAGTTGATGGAAGCATTGCAGCCTACAAAGCAAGACTGGTTGCAAAAGGATTCACTCAAAGACCCGGCGTGGACTTTGATGAAACCTTTTCACCAGTTGCAATGCAAAAGTCCATTCGAATCATGCTTGCCATTGCTGCATATTATGACTATGAGATATGGCAAATGGATGTGAAAACTGCCTTTCTCAATGGTGACATTGACAAAGACATTTATATGGAGCAACCCATAGGTTTCACATTCAGTGGGAGTGAGCAAAAGGTTTGCAAACTCCAAAGATCAATCTATGGATTGAAACAGGCTTCTAGGAATTGGAACATTCGATTTGATGAATCAGTCAAAGCGTTTGGCTTCATGCAAATTTCGAATGAATCATGTGTGTATAGAAAGGAATTGGAGACCTCAGTGCAATTCTTAGTACTTTATGTTGATGACATCCTTCTTATTGGGAATTCGAAGGATGACATGAAAGTGACTAAGTTATGGTTATCGAACCAATTTGAGATGAAAGATCTTGGTGATGCGTCCTATATCCTTGGAATTAAAATCTATAGAGATAGATCTAGAAGGTTAATAGGACTATCACAGTCGATGTACATTGACAAAGTATTGAAGAGATTCAATATGGAGTCAGCAAAGGTTAAGAACCTTCCTATGAGTGTAGGAACATGTCTTTCAAAGAAGATGTGTCCTAAGACTAACCTTGAGAAGGAGAGAATGACTCATACACCTTATGCGTCAGCAATAGGTAGCATAATGTATGCAATGTTATGTACTCGACCGGATGTGGCTTATGCACTTAGTGTGACAAGTCGTTTCCAATCTGACCCTGGAGATGGTCACTGGGCTGCCGTGAAGAATATTCTTAAGTACTTAAAAAGTACTAAAGATTTATTCTTAGTTTACGGAGGTCAGAAAGATCTTACTGTCAAAGGATACTACGATGCAAGCTTTGCATCAGACTTAGATGATTTTAAGTCAATGTCAGGATACATTTTCTGCCTAAACGGCGGAGCAGTGAGTTGGAAGAGTTCCAAGCAAACAACCACTGCAGATTCGACCACTGAGGCCGAATACTTAGCTGCAAATGATGCAGCTAAGGAAGGTGTTTGGATTAGAAACTTCATTCAAGAGTTGAATGTTGTTCCTAGCATGAAAGACCCCATTACTGTGTTTTGTGACAACACTGGGGCGGTTGCTCAAGCAAGAGAACCAAGATCTCACCAACGGACCAAGCACATTATGAGGAAGTATCACCTAATCCGTGATATTATCAAAAGAGGAGATGTGCAAATTGAGAGGGTCACATCAGCAGAGAACGTGGCAGATCCACTTACTAAACCCCTTAGTCGAGAAGCTTTCCAAAGTCATCTTCAGAAGATGGGACTTAGAGTAGCTTTAGAATGGCTTTGATGGGCAAGTGGGAGATTGTTAGGAATAGTGCCCTAAAAGCCGATTGTATATCCGCTTTGTGCTTTCCTTATTGTAATCACATACAATCTTTGAATGAAATAACGAATTGAGGCAACACTTCTTTATATGCTCTTGTTTGGTATGCGTTTACTTTAGCTGTGCATGTATGAGAACTCCCCTAATCCTGATGACTTTAGGACTCTACCATTTAGGTGAAATGGTTTATGAAACGAGCCCTATATCACATAAGTCATGATTAGTAAAATACTCCAAGCCGATGAGTCCTACAGACAGTGGGAGTGTCAACCTGACTCCTCTAAGGCTTGCTTGTGGGATCACGCCCTTAAGAAGGACTACCTTGTTTCATGGAGGTGGAAAGTGTATAGTTGATACGTGCGTGATACATGAGGGTGCTTGCTTTAATAAGTAAGTTCACTGAGGTGCCCCGTGTGAGAACATTCCTAAATGGGAAAGGAAGTTTCTATTTCAGGAAATGGAAACTTCCAGATTAGGAAATATCTCACGAGTCATTGATGTGATTAATTGATCCTTAGACTTGAGGTTCCTTGTCACTTTATGAGTTAACTCTGTAGTCTTAGGTATAAGCTTTAAAGGGTGTCGCCTTAGACAACTGATTCAAGGCTTATGCTGGGGCTGCACAAGTGATTCATGAAAGTGAATGAGAATCAAGAAAGGACCTACACTTGCATTTGCAAGGTGATCTCTTATTGTGTAAGTCATTCATATGCCATATGGAGTCCTTGGCCAAGGCAGTAGATCAAGACATCAAGAAAAGGGTTTCTTGGATTGAGATCAAATGGATATGAAATGCACTTAGCTTTAAGACCGGATTATTAGGGTTCTGATTATTCCCTTGCCCTAGATCTTGGTTGAGAGATAGTAAGTAGGAGGATTGTATCTCGCATGAATCAATGACTTAAAGGTTCTGTCGAATCCGAACATTCCAATTCAGCTAGGGGTTAAACATCTGTTGCTAGACTATGATCGTTTAATCTGTGGACTGATTAATTAATTAGTGAATTAATTAATTAGGGTCACTGCTAATTGAATTGAGAACCTAGAGGGTCACACACAACAACTTGGTTACATGAGTTGAGGCTTGAAAATGATTAAACGAGTTAATCGAGCCAAGAGGGTTCCACACGTGTGAAGTCACACGTGTGGCTCACGTGAGTGACACGTGTCATTGTGACACGTGTCACACACGTGCGTATATATATATATATATTAAATAATTAATTAGTTAATTATTTAATTGACTGTGGTTTAATTTTGAATTAAAAAGAAAGTCTAATTTTGGAGAAAATAATCTAGTTAATTAATTATGAATTAATTAATTAGATAAAAATAAGTTATTTATTTTATAATAAATAAAGTATAAAATTATCCAAAAATAGTTTGGATATTTTTAGCTCTCTTAAAAGTTGACTAGAATTAGAATTCAAAGTCAAAGTTGGAAAATACTTGATGATCAAGTAATAGGAGAGAGAGGAACCAAATCCTTATCCAATAAGGACTAGGTTCGGCCGCCCCTCCCCTTTCCTATATATAGGGGAGCTCATGCTCCCCTTTAGAGCTAATTGGCAATTCTTTTTGGTTCATGTGTTGAACACCTTCCTTTCTCCAAGATTAAATTAAACCCTAGGTTAAGCCTAAACACTAACTAGAGAACTAGCATCCTTACTAGTTAGATTGTGATCAAGTTGGTGGACTTTCTCTAGAGACTTCAAGTTAGAAGTTTGAAGATTCGAGCTTTACCAAGGAGAGGGGATCAAGCCGCGAGAAGAGCGTTCTTGGGTGGCTTGAAACGCTTCAAGAAAGAATAAAAGAAAAGTAAGTTTTCTATCTTTACGAATTTGGTTACACGATTGCGAGTTCATGGTCCTTTTGTTGGGAAAATTTTTTAAATTCCGCTGCTTTCTGATTCGTGTTTTCCAACAACATATATATATATATATATATATATATATATATATATATATATATATATATATATATATGAATGTTAGATCATTATATTGATAGCCACCGTTGACTTGTATAATACATGATCATATGTTTGGGGATTATGTAGAATAAATATTTGTATAGTATAACCTTTCATATATAAATGCCTTTAATATATATATTTTTTTTGATAGAAAATTTATATTGTTGATATATTATAAGGTATAATATAAATTATAAATCATTAAAATATGTGCATCATAATTAAAACACAAAAGTGTATAAAAGCTAACAATGCTTACTACAAATTTTTTTTTTTTTGGTGAACTCTTAATGCAATAACTCTATATATATGATTATATATATTTAATACAAATAATCATATATTTAACTGATAGTTAGATATATAGTTCCACAATTACGTAATGTTATTCAAAGAAAAGTTTTTTATTTAATAACTAACAGTTGCGTAGCACAATAATTCCTTAAAATTCATATATAATGCTCGAAATTCAATGTAAGTACTTCATGTTAAGAGAAAAGTTTTTCATTTAACATCTAACAGTTGCATAACACAATAATTCCTTAATATTTAGATATAGTTCTACAAAGTTAAATATAAGTACTTTATATTAAAAGAAAAATTCTTCATGTAACATCTAACGGCTGCATAACACAATAATTCTTCAATATTTAGATATAATTCTACAAATTCAAATATAAATGTTTCATATTAATAAAATAATTCTTCATTACGTTATTCAACTACGATTGCTAAATAATATAATAGTTCCTCAAAATGCAGATATTGTTCTACAAATGTATAAGTGAATACTTCATATAACATAAAAGTTCTTTATTCAACAACCAACTAAATCTAATTATTTAGTTATGTAAAATTTTTATCATTTTCTTTGTATGTCATAAAAAGTTATACTTTAAATTGATATATATTAGATTTTTATGTCATAACTAAAAATTGGAATATGTAGTTTGTAACGCCCCGTCTTTCGAAAAAAGGTAAAACGTGTGTGGATGTTCGAGAGTTATGTTTTATTCGTTCGTTGTGTTAATTGCCAACTACTTGTCCTTAAATGCCAAATTTGCAAACTATGAATACCTAAATGAATTTTAATTGTGTTTGTGTATTATTAATGTAAAAGCATGATCACTTAATTGCATAAACCTTATAACCTGAGGGATTAAATTTAAATTTTCTTTCTAAAGTCAAGAGACACCTTTATGACTCATACGTATTAATTAATGTTTGTATAATTTTTATAAAACATCCTTGTCTTCCATTTCATTCCATAAATTTCAAAAGACAAAGCTCATCTTCTTCCTCTCCAAATCTCAATTCACGTACACCACACCATCATCTCAAGTTCATTTCTTCCAAATTCAAGGTAGAATTCATGATTTCCTTCATGCATAAACATATTTCCGTGGTTTAATTCTTGCATAAACATGAGTTTCATACATGGTATTAAGTGATATGGAAGCTAGGTTATGGAGAAGTATATGGCAAAGCATGTCAGGAGGAAGTGGTAGAAGTAATTATGCTAGAAATCATGAGTTAGGAAGAATTTAAGAAGCTATCATGCATGATTCTTAAGTTAGGAAAGCTTAGAGGTTCATTAATGGAGTTCATGGGTTTTGAGGTTGATGAAGATGAATATTAGACATGAGTTCTTGGTATATATTTGCTCCTTTAATATTTCTAAATGTGCTTTTGTGTGTGATGAAATGGTATTACTTGATTCTAAGTATAACTTTGCAAAATTGGATGGTTGGGTTAACCATTTGCTCCCTTCATTTTCCTCCCCTGTTTCCCCCTGTCTCTTCTCATTTTTTCAGCTGAAAATGCTCTACCCGGGCGGGTAAATTCATGAAGAAAATGTACTCGGGCGGGTACTCTTGTCCAGGAGATTTTCTAGACAGTTTTCCCCGGTCGGGGAACTTTTTCCTTAGAGTTTACCCGGCCAGGTACCCCCTTAAATGAACTCCGATTGAGTTGATTTTTAGACCACTTAAACCTCTTTGAGTCTAGAGCATTCTCCAATTGAAATCACCTTAAAATGATTTCTGAAGAGGGAGATATGATCAATCTAAAATTGTATCACCAATCTGTCGAAAATATGCAATTGCTCAATTTTGCACCTATGTCATTTTTGATACACTTTGAACTAAAATTTGAGCCATATATGGTTGGAACTCCCTGTTTGTCTAATTTCATTTCCAACAAGAAAAACTTAATTCCGACTTCTCAATCTTAAGATATGTCAAATTCTTTACAGCTTGCGCGTCTGGGAA
This sequence comes from Lantana camara, assembly GCA_037501455.1. Taxonomy (NCBI): domain Eukaryota; kingdom Viridiplantae; phylum Streptophyta; class Magnoliopsida; order Lamiales; family Verbenaceae; genus Lantana; species Lantana camara. The sequence goes on from CM074863.1 coordinate 28,241,375, forward strand.
AAACTATCAGCTTTTGCTAAATTATGCCCAAATGCCCGTTTCTTGTCTTTTTCATCGTTTCTTTCCATTTATTGAACCTCATATGTGCTATATATTCCTTATTTAAAGTTTAAATGCCCTTATATAAGTATTTTATTTTACTAAAGTTGAATGAAAGATGCCGAAACTTGCCGTACATGACCTTCAATGTGAAAGTTGTTTCTTAAAGTTTTATGATTGCTCATTTTTGTCATTTCTTGCATAATTATAACCTTATTGCATATGAATCTATACTCATATCATTTCATGACATTGTTTTGCATCGCCGAGCGTCTTTAGTTGGTCCTTTTAGGTCTAATGTCAACCGTAATAGTGTCTTTTGTTCAGGTGATCCTTCCAAGGACCCGGTGGTTTAGATTACATCTTGTTTTGTCCTCTTTTGTCGAGGTTGTCAAGTTGAGATTATTCTCTTGCTGTAATCAATACTATACCGATACTATGGCCTGCACGATTTTATTGTTCCTCACCCGAACTATTATACATATATGTATTATGTATTAGATAAGCCATTGCCTACTAATTTCCCGATTTTACCAGAAATGGTTTTCTAATAGCAAATGAGTTATATATATATGTTCTCAAGCATGTGTTCATGAATCTCAATTGAAAATAAAAAGGTATCTTGCATGCATTGCATAACGAGTGCTTGTCTTGTGATTGTTGGCCCCGAGGCAATGTGGCTTAGAAGATCCGGGAAAGCATAGGTCTGACGGTGATCCTACTCTGCGAGGTGTACGTGCTATCTTCGAAGGTAGTGGATATCACGTATTATCTATGACCGGCTTTGGCCGAAGGAGCATAGTACCGAACGGGCCATGACTTGAGTGTTCTTGGATGGTTAGGGTTCGCTACCTCTTCCGTCACCCGGAGGCAGAAGAATGGTTTCTTGTTATTGTTCTTGTTCTTAATTGATTGTAGAGTAAAGGTTGGAGAAGGGGTATAACTCGGTACCTATTGATTACATGAAAAACCTTAACCCGATATACGCCCTATCATTGTAATACAAATAATTGTATTGTAAAACGAGCTATATCCGGTCGAGGCGAAGTGTTATTGCGCATTGCATCTCTTATTATTACATTGATTATAACTTATCCCTCGCCAATCACTCGACTGATCCTATTTCTCTTTTCTTCTTGTCCCTTCGTATTGATTTCAGGTTTTGGCAATCGACTAGGCGGCGGGTTGTCTAACTTTCTTTTGAGCCGAGTCCTAGTTTTGATGCTTCCATGTATGATATTAGTTGGAAATGATATTGGCACGTAATCTAGTTACTGTCTTATACACTGTACTACCTTTGATGTGTTAGTTGCGAACCTTCTTGATGTAAATTAGTTAATGTTGAGGTTTTGAATTATTGGTTACCTGATGAGTTGCTTCCCCTATGCGTTTAATTGTTGTTAACCTTCTGTATAGTATCGCCTAGCTAGAAGTGGTCTTGAGTGTCTCCCGTTCGCTAGCTCTTAGCACGTATATGGATTCTCCATTTCATATACGTGTTGGGTTCTAGTGTGGGAGGCCCAGGCTCAATTCCTGGATATCGCAAATTATGCAATATATATCATGAACCACTTTGGGCTTGGTTTGGCTGGGTTCGGGTGGTGCGGTTCGAACTTAGTAGGGCTGGTGAGGTTTGGGGGTGGTTCTGGGGCTCGTAAATAAAATTTTAATTTATTAATTTGAATTATTACCTTTTGCGACAGATTTTGCAATGAAAATTTCGTTGCAAAAAGGTAACAAAATTAATTAATTATTGGTTGGTTTGCAACGGAAAATCCGTTGCTAAATTTATTGCTAAAAAATTTGTTGCTAAAACCGTTGCTAATGTTTGTGGGTAGTAATCCATTGCTATAGATTAGCCACGAGGGTTATACCAGCAGAAAATTTCGTTGCTAAACCGAATTCGTTGCTAATTTGGCTAAAATTTGTTGCTAAATCAGTTGCTGTAAGGCGTTTTTCTAGTAGTGCAAGGGTGTGTGTAGAGTTAAGAAAAAATGCACTTTCCATCAATTATTTGATGGATGAGACCAAAATTCTAATTTTTTGAAAAGAATGAGACTAAATATGTCAGTAAAACATCTAATCCTATGAAACTAAAAATATAATTTACTAATAATTATGAATTAGGTGGTGAAATTTAGATCGCAATACGTCTCACGAGTGCTGTCAATTTTATCGACTCTCAACATTTCGATGACAAAAACCACCAAACTAATTTGCAAATAACTCTGGATCTTCTTTAAGAATCTTCCTTTTTTGTTTGAAACGCGAACCCCAGAATGGAAATTTACTAAATCAATCGGAATTAAAACTTACAAAGGAACAATAAAAAAAGTAATGCAAGCTCAAGACCGTAATTCTAACAAATTTGTGGGCAATCATACTTGCTCCACGTCTAATATAATAGAAGTTATCATTCTCAAAATTAGACCTAATACTTATAAAGACCCTGAGAATATAACCAATAAAGGAGATCACCACCACGCTTGCAGATTTCAGATTTTCGACGCTTGCAGGTCCAGTCATACAGATCGACTCGTGATCAGGTGTGTCTCTGTTTGATTTAATCTTGAAGTAAAGGTAGTTATCCATAAGTCACAGAAGAGGACCACCCTGCAATAAAAAGAAGAAGAAAGTAAAAACATCTCTCATTCGAGAGAATAACAACTCTCATATGAGAGAAAAAACTATTCTTGTACGAGTGGAACAACTTAAAAAAAGAGAAATGTAGCACCCGGAACGCTAGGTAGCCACATCCCCTGCACTATAGTTCAATCCACATATGGAATGAACACCCATACATGAATCAAGCCTACAATGAATGGGAGACAATAAAAAAAACAATTACTAGCTAGGCGAGACTAACCCTCAATTGAATACCAACATGCATAAGAATAAACAGAAGCATAGCAACATACATTCACTTCATTATTCTTCTTCCATTCTTTACCATCATTTCCATAATTACATCCCCAAACTTGTCATGTATAAGTCATAATGTACATATATATCAAAACAATTCATAAGTCATAAATATGCATCAATAAAGTACATGAAATGAAACTGAAAAGTGCTAGACCCAAAAGTAATGACCAACTCGATCCCGCCCAGCACGAACCCTGCAAACCTGAAAATGTGAAGTGTCAGTCTATGAAAGACTGAGTAAGGGGTTTATAATTTAAAAGCGCAATTACCATGCAAGCTATAATCTCGGGTAAGATTTTACAAAATCCAGCAATATAAGTTCAAGAATAATATAGAACTCGCCCGAGATTACAACTAATCAATTTATCATTTCAATAATTATCAATTCAATCCGTGGCCCGACGAGTAAGGGTAATTCTCCAACCTTTACACCAACAGTGAACAATCAATATTTAGGTTTCAATGCAATGGTTATCATGCAAGTTGTTATAGTGCACAAATAGCAGTTTTATGAACCCTTTTTCCTCCGGTTGATGGTGGGATTGCAAGGCCCCACCACCTAATCTCATTGGGCATAGGGTTCATGAGTCCTTATGCCGGGAACTTCTTCCTCCACTAATCTCCTAGCGGATTCAGAGGTCATCCCAAAATCAGTGAGGATAGTGCAACCCGTCAGCCCTTGCTTTCCCGGTTGGCTCAATATACTACCCTCGGGCCCAAAGTGAACATGCTTTACTCGCCAAAACACGATCAGTCAATCAACCAACCAATCAATCAATCAATCCATTTATGAAATCCTTTGAAAATTATAAAGCTTGAAAGTTGTAGATATATAGATACATTTTGGCCGAAAACATCAAGTAGGGCTATAGGGTTCTATATATCTAGAAATTAAACCTCACCTGTGTCGATAATTAATAAGGATACAACTATGAAGCTTGCTCCTCGTCAACGGGAAGAAGATCTGTGTAACAAGGACAAGTGTTCGTGAGACACGAAGCGTATGAGCCATTTACGATGCACGATAAAGTCATGATCAATATGTCATGCAATAACAATTAAAGAATGTCAAATAAGAACATAATTATCAATAAACCAAGTATATAACTCATATAAGTCACATACGGGAGCCAACGAAGTGAAAGAAATGCAATATGAGGGGTTTTGGTGAAGTTTTGTAAAAATGGAGTTGGAATTGGGTAAAACAAGAGGTTAGCTGAAAACAAGAATATCTTAATCTAAAGAAGTTAGAATTGGGTTTTGTTTATTGGATATGAAACTAGACACATAGACCTTTCCAAGGATATATGCCTCGTAGTCTAGTTTAAAATGAGGAGAAAATGGCTTACGCTCGAAGTGAGGTGATTGCAGATTTCTGGTAAAGTGGTGACACCAAAAATAATTGTTTATATCTTATAGATTAGAAAGGATAATGAGGTTATTCTAATTGTAGAGTATTATAGACTTCAAAAGGTTTCCGATGGTTTAAAAATCAGGTCAATTGGAGTTCGTTTGATAGGGAAAACAGTCGTTTGAAAATTGAACTGAAAGCAGAAACTGCATTTGAAAAGGCTCGGGGGAGGCAGTAGGTTCCTAAACGGGTGTTTGGTGTTATAACTAGGGTTCCACACGGGAGTTTGGAAGTAATCTGGGCGAAAAACAGGGGAAAAACAGGGCATGTGCAAGGAAATGGCTCCCAAGCCTTCCCAACACCAAACCAAGGCAAGAATCAACTCAAAACTAACATATAACATATATATGGTTCAAATAAATCATTTAGAAAACATCTCATCCATGGAAGTATGCTTAAATTATCAAGAAATCATCACCCAAATCCCATATATTATCATGCCATCTAACTCTCATAATATTCACGAATTCATGCAAGCTTTCAAGTATGATGATCCTAAGCATGCTTCTAGTCACTTACACACAAGAAATCATAATAAAATCATCAAACCCTACTCCATAATAGCCCAAGAGATTTATACAAATAATCCATCTATACCTTAAATAAAAGAAAGTATAAAAGGATGGTGTGATGATGCTTCAAACTTATGCAATTTTCTTCCTTGAAATCAAGCTTGAAATATGATGAAATATCCTCCTTTCTCTTGGTGTTTTGATCGTGTTTTAGTGTGTGTAAATGTGAGTGAATATTGGATGAAATATGATGAATGAAATAATAGAGATGAATGATATTTACCAAAGTCTTCCACTAATATGTATGAGTCACCATATTTTGCACTTTAGTCCTTGGAATATTTAAAGTCATGCAATCAAGTTTCATCTCATGGAAAATGATCAATTAACTCCATTCATATTGATGCAATTAAATCCTCACAGTTAAAAAATGATCAAGTAAGGTCACATATAAACAATTAGGCACGTTAGCAATTAATTCACATAAATTAATTATCACTTTAATAATAATTTTGTATAAGGTCATGTAAATAGAATGCATCTAATGTTATAAAATTCATATAATATCACATAATGCATAGATTGAAAAACCGGGCGTTACAATTCTTCTCCCCTTAAGAGGACCTGGTCCCAAGGTCCATTGTCGAGGTTTAAAATTATAGACAAGCAACAAGAGAGCCCCATCTCTTAAACAAGAAATGAAATAACCCCGTCTTTCAACAAGAAATGAGAGAACCCCGTCTCTCAACAAGCAATGAGAGAACCCCGTCTCTCATACACACACATGAAAGTAATTCAAGGAAACAGATTATAGTAACACTCACATAAATGTCACATAGGCAAGTAGAATCATATTAATCACATAAGTACCACTCATAAACAACCAATTTGCAACTAACAAGAAATTAAATACAACAACAATAACATCCGTGATGCACGTGATATGCATGGTTAGGTGTACCGTTCACCGTTGATTGTCCCATGCATATAATTGATACCTTCTTCTACCATGACCGGATCCACATTTGCATTTTGCACCCCTTTCTCAAGAGCATATGCCTGAGCCCGAACAAATGGTCTCTCACCCCCGGTAGACTTCCCTCGTCGCTTTGGGCATGCGTCTACTTGATGCTCATCGCTCCCACAATACAGACATAAACCCAACCGCCTTCTACAACCATCATAAGTATGTTTTTCATTCCCACAATAAGTGCAAAGAAGCTTCCCCGAAGATGTTGTTGAAGTCGGGGTACGGGAAGCTCCCGAACCCGATTCAAATGACCGATTCTTTTTCTTTTGAGATCTTTCTTGAGCCGCTGGGTTATGATGAGAAATAGGTCGCTTTCCTTTGTTGGAATTCTGTCCTAATTTTGAACTAAAGCCTCTCCGCGTTGAGGATTAGGCCTCCTTGCATTCAAAGGAGGCATCGAACCTTCTCTTGGGAGTCATACGGAATCAGTTCCCACACTCTTTTAACTTTCTTGAGACGTGACTCGGCTTGAATATCATTTCCTTCAAAGAAATTTGGGGTTTGTTGGTTCTGAAACTCCTTAAATGCTATAGAAATTTGGGCCGATTGTGGTGATGAAGTTAGTGGTGCTAAAGAAACATATCTCTTATCTTCTGATCAACAAAATAAACCAAGGAATCCAAAAACTCCTGCAGTTGAACCGGATGGGGTGGATGTGGGAAGACCCTAGGCAAACGTTCACGATGAGGGCGACCTCGAGGCATCCTGTAATCAAGACACTAGATATGTATGTTGGATTAATATGTCAATGTACGTAACACACTTATAAATAACAAATTATAACACATTGGAAATTAAGAAGGCACATATAAATAAAGAAGTTTAAACAATTTAAAGTAGCATATATATAAAGTATGTGCTTATGGATGCATTGAACCTGTCACCGTAGTTACATCCTTTAGCTTGGCACTCATTCCATGTTTGTTGAATTACAAGCTTTCCTTGCATTTATTAGTCATTTCTTGTTACCCACGGTCTTCTAAATCTTTAGAATTCTCTAACATCAACTTGTACCTCTCCATGGTTCGGAATTGAAAGTTCTTGAACCCAATTCTTTCCCTAATACCGATCTCTGAGTATTGCCCGAACCTTTACCATAGTTACCTTCTTGATCAAAATTTTCTTGTATTAATTTGTGTAACTGTATGGTCTAAGATAATAATTCTTGAATTCAAATTCTTCTCCACTCATGGAGTTAGTTTCCTAACTTCCCTCAAAGAACTAATCTCCAATTATTGTCCCGATTCATCTAGTTGCCACCTTGATTGAAATCCTTTAAATCTACTCTTTATGAATTTGAATTGTTATATAACTTGTCTTCTTACTTGCCTACACCTTGAGCATATAATTTCCCTCTAAAAGTTCTTTATCGTTCTTTACCGTTTTCCTTTGTTGTTCCATATCTCCCACTTCGCGCTCTCAACACGGCAATTCAACTTGGATCTGGAAAATGAAATCCAACCCATCCCAAGATAAAACATTCGGCATCTAGACCTTCCATAAGCTTGAAACTATCGATGATCTCATCTTCCTCTAAATCATCTACTTTCATCTCGAGTATAGATGCATGTCGTTAATGCATGCTTATGTCACATAATTATCTTTAAAAACACAAATTTGATGCAAAATACGGTAAATAACTCAACAAAATTTAAAGTAAAACACATTAAACATATAAAATTCAAGAAATATGATGTCAATCAATCAACAATTAGTAGCAAGAATCAATGCACAAATTATCAAATAGTTCCTAAGTCGTACGACCTAGACTTGACACGACACGACACTAGAACCGAGGTTTTGCAACCGGGCTCGGATACCACCTTAGGATATAGCACCCAGAATGCTAGGTAGCCACATCCCCCGCACAATAGTTCAATCCACATATGGAACGAACACCCATACATGAATCAAGCCTATATCGAATGGGAGACGATAAAAAAAATAATTACTAGCTAGGCGAGACTAACCCTCAATTGAATACCAACATGTATAAGAATAAACGGAAACATAGCAATATACATTCACTTCATTATTCTTCTTCCACTCTTTACCATCATTTCCATAATTACATCCCAAAACTTGTCATGCATAAGTCATAATGTACATCTATATCACAACAATTCATAAGTCATAAATATGAATCAATAAAGTACATGAAATGAAACTGAAAAGTGCTAGACCCAAAAGTAAAAGACCGACTTGATCCCACCTAGCACGAGCCCTACAAACCTGAAAATGTGTAGTGTTAGTCTATGAAAGATTGAGTGAGGGGTTTATAATTTAAAAGCGCAATTACCATGCAAGCTATAATCTCGGGTAAGATTTTACAAAATGTAGCAGTATAAGTTCAAGAATAATATAGAACTCGCCCGAGATTACAACTAATCAATTTAACATTTCAATCATTATCAATTCAATCCGTGGCCCGGCGAGTGAGGGCAATTCTCCAACCTTTACACCAACATGAACAATCAATATTTAGGTTTCAATGAAATGGTTATCATGCCAGTTGTTATAGTGCACAATTCGCAGTTTCATGAACCCTTTTTCCACCGGTTGATGGTGGGATTCCAAAGCCCCACCACCCAATCTCATTGGGCATAGGGTTCATGAGTCCCTATGCCCGGAACTCCTTCCTCCACTAATCTCCTAGTGGATTCAGGGGTTATCCCAAAATCAGTAAGGATAGTGCAACCCGTCACCCCCTGCTTTCCCGGTTGGCTCAATACACTACCCTTGGACCCAAAGTGAACATGCTTTACTCGCTAAAACACGATCAGTCAATCAATCAATCAATCCATTCATGAAATCCTCTGAAAATTATAAATCTTGAAGGCTATAGATATATAGATACATTTTGGCCGAAAACATCAAGTAGGGCTATAGGGTTCTATATATCTAGAAATTAAACCTCACCTAAACCTATGCCGATAATTAATAAGGATATAACTATGAAGCTTGCTTCTCGTCAACGGGAAGAAGATCTATGTAACAAGGACAAGTGTTCGTGAGACACGACGCGTATGAACCATTTACGACGCACGATAAAGTCATTATCAATATGTCATGCAATAACAATTAAAGAATGTCAAATAAGAACATAATTATCAATAAACCAAGTATATAACTCATATAAGTCACATGCGGGAGCCAACGAAGTGAAAGAAATGCAATATGAGGGGTTTTGATGAAGTTTGGCAAAAATGGAGTTGGAATTGGGTAAAATAAGAGGTTAGGCGAAAATAAGAATATCTTAATCTAAAGAAGTTGGAATTGGGTTTTTTTTATTGGATGTGAAACTAGACACATAGACCTTTCCAAGGATATATGGCTCGTATTCTAGTTCAAAATGAGGAGAAAATGGCTTACGCTCGAAGTTAGGTGATTGCAGATTTCTGGTAAAGTGGTGACACCAAAAATAATTGTTTATATCTCACAGATTAGAAAGGATAATGAGGTTATTCTAATTGTAGAGTATTATAGACTTCAAGAGGTTTTCGATGGTTCAAAAATCAGGTCAATCGGAGTTCGTTTGATAGGGCAAACAGTCGTTTGAAAATTGAACTGAAAGCAGAAACGGGCATTTGAAAAGGGTCGGGGGAGGCAGTAGGTTCCTAAACGGGTGTTTGGTGTTATAACTAGGGTTCCACACGGGAGTTTGGAAGTAAACTGGGCGAAAAATGGAGGAAAAACAGGGGATGTGCATGGGAAATGGCTCCCAAGCTTTCCCAACACCAAACCAAGGCAAGAATCAACTCAAAACTAACATATAACAATATATATGGTTCAAATAAATCATTTAGAAAACATCTCATCCATGGAAGCATGCTTAAATTATCAAGAAATCAACACCCAAATCCTATATATTATCATGTCATCTAACTCTCATAATATTCACGAATTCATGCAAGCTTTCAAGTATGATGATCCTAAGAATGCTTCTAGTCACTTACACGCAAGAAATCATAATAAAATCATCAAACCCTACTCCATAATAGCCCAAGAGATTAATACAAATAATTCTTCTATACCTTAAATAAAAGAAAGTATGAAAGGATGGTGTGATGATGCTTCAAACTTATGCAATTTTCTTCCTTGATATATGATGAAATCTCCTCCTTCCTCTTAGTGTTTTGATCGTGATTTAGTGTGTGTAAATGTGTGTGAATATTGGATGAAATATGATGAATGAAATGAGAGAGATGAATGATATTTACCAAAGTCTTCCACTAATATGCATGAGTCACCATATTTTGCACTTTAGTCCTTGGAATATTTAAAGTCATGTAATCAAGTTTCATCTCATGGAACATGATCAATTAACTCCATTCATATTGATGCAATTAAATCCTCACATTTAAGAAATGATCAAGTAAGGTCACATATAAACAATTAGGCACGTTAGCAATTAATTCACATAAATTCTCAAGTTAACAATAATTTCATATAAGTTCATGTAAATAGAATGCATCTAATGTTATAAAATTCATATAATATCACATAATGCATAGATTGAAAAACCCGGCGTTACAAGAAATAAACGAAAAAACACAAAACTAATCTCATACGAGAGGAACAACTTAAAAAAAAAAAAAAGAAATAAACGAAAAAACATAAATCAAGTGGTCCAGATCTCTTTTGAGATCTGAATCTAGTTGGAATTCTTTAAGAATCTTCTTAAGTGCTTAACACCTCACAATTGATGTATTTCATTTTGTTTATGTGCGATATGGTTTCTAAATAAACGCAATTCCATCTGACATGTCTTCGGATTAAAGAATCATAATCCAATGATTAATGGCTAGAATTGTGGAATCATGAACTTATAGATAGATTGTAAATATAAAGAACTTATCCATTAGTTAGTGAGATTTTTCTTTAGAACTAGTGAAATGAACGTGCGTTGCACGTTTATTATTTAATTTTGTTTAAATAAGTTTAGCTATTATGTTTATTGAATAAATTAAAATATTAAAAATATCTAATTTGATTAAATAAATATAATAATATTTTTGATGAACTATTTTGATCTTAAAAAATTACATATACAAAAATATTTGTATGAAATCTCTATTTCAAATTATGTACAATAAATAGAAATTCAAATTAGAGAAACATTCAAATAAATAAAAAATAAAAATATTTAAAATTATATTATTATATAAAAAAAAGATTTAAAGTGTATAATCATTTGTTCAAATAATTCTAGCTTTTACGCATAAGTACTAGTTTATAACTTCTAAATATATTTAATAAATAAAAAGACATATATAAAAAAAAGGTTAATCCTGGTCGGCCCCCTGTCCTTTGGGGGGTTTTGCACTTCCCCCTATACTTTGATTTTTAGTATTTTCCCCATAACCTTTGAAAAATATTACACTTAACCCCTTTAAAACAATTTGACCGTCGATTTCTCCTTTGTCACGGTGACCCAAGCTTCAAGATGATTGCCATCGTGTTCATCTCTCCAAGGAGAACAAAGACCATACCCCAACCGACCCTATTAGCCACCAAAAGCTTCATTCATCTTGCGTCGTCTTTAACCGATTATTTCTACTTAGTTGGTTGTCGGATTTTGATTTCGAGACCATTGTTGAGTTTCTAGCGTCGAGAGCTTCAATTTGATATATAATATCAACACATTTGAGATCAGCTTTGTATAAATTTGCTTTGTTAAAGTTTGTTACAAGAGATTAAGTGTGATATTCTTCAAAGGTTAGGAGGATAAATGCTAAAAATCAAAGCATAAGGGGGAAAGTGCAAAACCCCCAAAGGAAAGGGGGGTGACCAGGATTAGCCCTATAAAAAATATGGACAAAAACCTAAATGATCATATAAAATGCTATATTAACTATATATACTTTATTCTTTCTATTGTTTGATTTTCTTTATTATAATTTGTGATTTATTTTTAAATCTTTATAAAGTTTTGGAGAATCTTTTCGTTGTCAGTCAAAATGTAAAAGTTATATTCACTTTCAAAACTATGACTTTTGCATCTTATCTTTCTCTATAATTTCGATCTCGATTATATAATTTAAAATGGAAATATTGTTAATTTTTTTTAATTTTATAATTTTTAGAAATTGTAGTATTGGTACATCATTATCACTCATGGGTTCCTTCCTAATCACTATTTTCTCTCTTTTTATCTCCTATTCTTTCTTATGCCTTTAATGATTCCTCTTCCCTCATTTATAGATATCAAACTCCTCTTAGTCACAATTACTCGTTCTCTTCTTAACCTAGATTTGTTCTTATTTTCAAGCTTAGTTGTGAGATATTTCATAGAATCTCAGATGTGCTAACCTCTCTTGGTTTTACTCTCATCGGTTTGCCTCACGCCGTTTCCTAAGTTTGCCACCTGATAGAGAACTGACCAGCCTAGTACTCCTCATGCAATTTGATCTTAGGTTTGGTTCCATTATAGGCCTAATGAGTATGTCCACAACAATCACTAATTTTAGTATAATTACCTTAAACTAAATATCCATCTCTCAAAACTATGGGTTTAGCATATCATCATTTTCAATATTACCTCCTTTCCTAAAAATCTCCATCTTCTTCTCCATAATTGTAGTTTGATTTAATGAGTATTTATATTTTTCTTTCTCCATGATCTTCCCATCTTCTTTCTTTTTTCTATTTGATTTCACAATCGAAAAATGCTCATTGTAGTTTCAACTAAAGTTCTAACTTCTGCACCCCCAATTAGTTCCTTAAGATGTTTATAGTTTCCATGCCCAAAATTCTACTAACCTACTGCTTTGAATCATTTGACACGTAAGGTGCGAACAACACATGTAATTTATTGAAATTTAATTTGAGACCCAACGCCTCAACCACACTTTGAATGCACTTTGCTCCATCCACTGTTGTTTTGGCTCCTAATATTAAGTTGTCCAGAAAAAGCAAGTTTGAGATGTGAGGCCTTTTTTGACATACCGTAATTGGCTTCCAGTTCAGGCTGAAATGGTCTACTCAATTATATCGTAAGTTGTTCCATGTAGAGTACACACAAATAAGGTGAGAGTGACTGCCTTATTTAATGCCACACATCCGTACAGTCTTCGTCGGTTCACCATTCTATAGAATTTCTGATTGTATCCTCGACATTCTGCTCATAATGATATTGATGATTTTCTTGGAGAATTTGAAGAAAGTTAAAGTTTTTCTAAAAAAATTCTATCGAATTATGTCGTACGCCTTTTCAAGATTCAATTTCAGCACCGTGCCCTTTTTTAACGTTGGAGTGATGTAGCATTTAGAACACTTCTTTAGTCATCAAGATATTGTAATGGTTGTCGCTGCCGGGAATAAAGCTATTCTGGTTTGATCCCATAATTTCTTTGATATACGGCTTAAACGGAGTATAATCATCTTGGTAACCATTTTTTAGCATTACATTAACATAATGACCCAAAACTCGTTTATTTTTCTAGAGCATTAATTTTTTAAATTAGGCAAATAAACAATCGATAATCCTTCTTTGGAATTGATTCTCTCTCTATGCAATCATTGATGAAGTTCACTATCGAGTCTCCATCTATATCCTAATAGGTTTTAAAAAACTAAGTTTGAAAACCATCTACTCCAGCGCTTTGTAAAGGTGCATGCTCTTCACTTTCGTCAAGATTTTCTCATTTGAGGTCATTCTTGCCAAGTTATTTTTCCACTAATACCTCAGGGTTCGTTGGTGCAAGCTAATACCAAAACTCATCACCTTTTTAATGGTATCTCCATTGAATAGTTTGGTGTAGTACTCCCAACTGTGTAGCTTCAGTTGATCATTATTGGTTGCCCATTCATTACTCATTTTGAAAGCATTCATCTGGTTCCTCATTCTTCTTTTTATGGTTGAGAAATGAAAGAAACGTGCATGTTTATCCCTTGAATTCGAGCCAATAAATTCTTCACTCTTAAAACCAAATCATCTCTTCTTGTTGTACTAATTTGTTATATCCTACCATCAATTATTTCTCCATATCTTTTGAATATTTACCTTGCTTGGCTCATGTATAATGCTCTAAAAATTCTTTGTATTCTTTTTTTTATTTTTTCGCTTTTCGAGCACATTGAAACTGTTCAAGGACCATTATTTTAGAGTAATGATCCCAAGTCAAAATGTCCTTTAAGTTTTGATTCGGCCAATAAGTTGTGTATTGATACTTTGGAAAATATAGACCTAAATTGATAATTGTTGTATCAATCTCATTCAAATTAAATTCAAAAAATTTTCATATCATTTCTTGAGCTGACACTCAATCTATCATCTTGAAATTTTTAATCTAATCTTCAATTTTATTTTATTTTTTTGCCATTGTACGCAACATTAATTCTCACTTTATTATATCCTTTATAAATATATATGTAAAGATATATTACAGTTGTCCACAATTTTGGTATGTGTGGGTATATGTTAGCTACTAACTCTGCACTCTAACACACAATCAATTCTGGCTTGTGAGGCCTCCAATCTTCGTTAAACCTCATCCGGGCAGAACAAGGCCTGAGAAGGTATCAAATTGGAAAGGAACCTCAAGATATGTCGGATGGTTGAATTAGCCAAAAGCTTTAATAAATAACCCAAGTACAAGCTATGTGATTGTAGTACACTAGGGGTCGATCCACGAGGAAGGGGAAATCAAAGACAATTGTATTGTGTTTTCATTAATCTATAGACCGAAAAAAATTAAGAAAGTAAGTTAACTAATTAAGATAATGAAATTAAACTAGAGACCACTAATGAGTAAAAGCAACAAGTAGCAATTAAGAGTCAACTATGCAGCAAATAACAAGAGTAAAGAAGTGGCAAGGGGGAGTAATGATCATGCAAAGTTCAAGTTCGATTAGTGCTTCGGTGGGACAAAGAACTCACAATTCTAATCACAAGTGTATACCCGAGTTCCTCTCGAAGTCAAGTGCGTGTACCTAAACAAGTCTAACGTCGCTCTTATGATCATGAGCTTGGTGATTAGGTCAATCAAACAAGATTTGTGCAAGAAACTAACTAGCGGCTTGGCCTTGTTAATCAATTGCTTAATTGCTCAAGTCTAAGTTAAATAACTTTATACTTAACCCTTAAGTGTTGTGAAATCTCTTTCAATTTACATACAATCTCTCAGTTAGCATGCAAATCTAAGTTCATAACTAAGGTTATCAATCTTAATCATACAAACAATTCAATTTCACAAGCATAAGATCAATTAGTCTCACCTAGGCATTTCATCAAACACTTACCCTAGACTAATCATCACCCCCCTTTTCCCTAGGAAATTAGCTACTTATATTCCCCAAATCAACTAAAGAGTAAGAAGGATCATACTTAGAATAGTTCATATTCATTAAATCAGATCCAAATCAATCATCCAAGGTTAAAAGGTATATACAAGTATCAAAATCCACTAAAACTAAAATAAAAAGGGAATCTACACTGAAATAACTAAAAAGCATTAAAGAAAGATAAACGCTCAATGGATCTTCATCACTTCAAGGAAAAAGAAAAGTGGTCTCCAAAAGCCCTCATCAGCAGCTTCCACATCTAAATTAGGTTAGAAATGAAGATGCCCTCGAAAATCCCAGAAAAATAGGTTAAATACTAGGAAAGTCGCATTTCTGGAGGCAATCCACGATCGTAGATTTACAAGTGTAAAAATATCCACGGGCGTGGATTCTAAAAACGCACTAACGACTTCACTAAATCTACGACCATGGATTATTTGTGCATAGGAAATCAACGGTCGTAGATTCCAGGCAGACGAAGTAGATAGCTCCTGCCTTATTTCCACGGGTGTGGATAAATTGAAATGTAAAATCCACGCCCGTAGATTCTATATAGCTACAATTCTATTCTTCAATTATCGTAAATCAATCTTATAACACTTGAAAATGATGAATATGCTCCGTTTTCATCCCGTTGTCTACTCTTATGGTCAAAATACCTACAAAAGAGTATTAAATCTAAATAATCTTCAAATTCGGGCAAAACATACATAAAGTGAGTCTCAACGGAGCAAGAATTTACAACCTAAAAACTCCCCCACACTAAAACATTGCTCGTCCTCGAGTAATGATATAAAAACTTAAAAAGTCAATCCAACTCAATCAACCTCGCAATAATCAACCGACACACTATCACTTATTCGTATCTAGCCTATCAAACATGTTACTCATGCATATGGAATTCATCAAAATAGTGTAGTTAGCATACTCCAAATAATGTGCAATAATAAATGAGATAAAGCACGATGAATTCCCGGATTGGTTTATATTTCCCTTGTAGAAACTAATTTACGGATTCGAGATCACCCTTCATGCCTATCTCCACTAATGGATTCAAGTCAAGATATCGGGATCAAAAGGTCTTCCGAGCTTGTAATGTAGGCTTAGGGTCATGGTTATGGAAATTTTGGCCAAAAAGTGACTAGACACCAATGCTTACATCATTTTACAATCAAATCTACCCTTCTATGCCTTTCAAAAGGAAATTCCCCCACACTAGAATTTTTGTATACTCAATTATCCTTCAATTCGTTTACACTTTGCACACTTTTCATTTTATTTTCTCTTTTGCTTTTGCACAATTTTTCTTTCTTGTTCTTTCAACTTTTCTCGACTTTTCTTTTTGTTTATCAAGTTTCTTAGAATCATCAACAAAATGTTGAAAAGCTATTACAAAATATAATTCTTACAACGAGCAAGCATGATGTAAAATTTTAGAAGGTAAGGAGTAATTACTTCGTGTTTCTTCTTGCAATGTGGCTAAGAAAAATTATACATGATAATTAGGCTCAACGAGGTTAACAAGATTACGATATAGTGCAAAAAGGTTAAAATTTAAGAAGTCCAAATGCCTAAGTCATTTCCCTAATCTTTTGTTAATTCAAAATTTCGTCTCGAAAGACAATAAGGCTCACTCTAACCATATTTTTGCTCTTATTGGGAAATATAAACTTCCTCCAAGAATTTGAAGTATAATGAATCGTTTAAAATTGCACAAAATTTATAGCATGTTAACACACTATTCTTTCTGAATTCTCATACACATTTTCATACATTCAATTAGCCTAACTCAAACCAGTAATTATGTGTCACAAGATCAAAGCAAAGTTAAGAATCGAAGTCAATTCTCATTTCATATCACTCTATATTGACAAACATGTATAATAACCGAGCTACTCAAGATAAATAAATCCCCCACACTAGCATAGAGGCATGGTCCCCATGCAAGAATAAAGAAATATGAGGTGAAGAAAAATCCCTCATATAGTTGAAAAACCAGTAATGGGGCATGAACAAAAAGAGCCTATTCATGTAAAAAATTGACTCATAACAAGGATCAAGAGCCTTGGTGGCAAATGAAAATCAACATGCATATTACAAATACGGACGAGTCATAAGAAACAAACAACACATCAAACATGAATAGGTCTTAATCTTCAAAACACAAGCAACATCACACAACATCCTAGAGTTAAGAGTTTAGTAGAACCACACACAACCCCACATACGGGGCATCAAATGTCTTAATATTAATACTACCACACAATTCCCACACTTGGGATACGAATAGGGTTCAAGTAGCAAAATCAATAGACAATAACAAAAACAATAACAAGATATGAAAATGGAGGCTTGAGTTAAAGGGTACCCCTTCTCATCACATCAATTGCATCACCAAGGAAGGGATAAAGGACTAGCAATCACTCCTGAGGGTTGTTGGGCCATCCACGGAAGTATGTAGTTATGTTCTCATTCCAAGTCATGAAATGATCATTGAGAACCTTGAAATTAGCCTCATTTGCTTCATTTGCTCAATCTTACACAGCACGGATAGCAACTACATCATCCCTAACACTTGTCAAACCAAGCTCCAAACCACTCATCCTCTCCATAAGTCTAGCCATAGTTGGGTTATCCTCAGTTGGAGGCGCATCTTCTTCGGACTCCGGTTGTTAGTGCTCAACCGGTATAGGCAAGTTGTTCAAAAATTCCACTTGATCCGGCCTTAGATCATTCTCTCGCTCCACTCCCCAAGCACACATAACATCATACTTGTAACGGTTTACCTTGGGCCAATAGTTTACCCATTTGTTGAGAGGTGCCCCCACTTTGTGATCAATTCCATATAAGAGAGATGGACCTCATCCAAGAACAGATTTAATGTCAACGGTTGCAAATCTTACGAAAGCTTCCAACCGACACTCATGGCAATCATAGTAACAAATCCACCAAATGCAAATTTTCCTTGCTTCCTCTTCGCCGCAGTGTACATTTTATCCATGAGCATATATGTACCATCAACACTTACATCCTCAGCCATGTGATCCATGAGAGTAAGTTCGGTGACATTAATATATGTTTTGGCATTTGAACGAGCACAGAAACCAGCAGATAATATACGATGGATAACTCTCCAAGTGAGTGATTCAAGGTTAGAAGCTTTGGTGTTGTTCTCATTGCACCGTTTAGCATTTGGAGCTAAAGGAAAGCTCCTCCAAACATCTTCCCTATGCTCTGGAGTCCACCTAGGAGACTTAGTGATGGGTCCACCCTAGAGTTCCGGTTAGAGTCTGGAAATCCAAAAACTTGACATAGATCCGCAGCAGTGAGGGTATATTCATGGTTGTCAATGCAAAAAGTCAGCTTAGCATTCTTCCACCGCATCGTTAAGAGGAGCTCTCTAGTTAAATCGGGGTAAGTAAATGCTGATTTGCTAAAGAATTCTTTCCATTCTCAGCAAGCTTTTGTATACGCTTAAAAATTCTCAACTCTTGCAACAACGGTGCATGCATAAAGAAATTCGGATAGAGCTCTTGATCAACCACTAGGTCAAAAGGATTGTAGGGTGATGCAAGCCTAGAAGAAGACCCTTTGGATTTCTTTGAGGAAGAAGCTCCATCAACATTCGTCCGTTTCTTAGTTGCTATCTCTGTATAAAAGATCATCTTAACAAGAATTAACAACCTCAAGAGATAAAAATTCATTCAGGAATTTCATCGTACACCTTGTGTGCACCAAAGAATGCATTTGGATTTCAACAAAAACTCTAGTGTATGGTCAATTCAACATGCTCAAAAGCAAGAATTTAACAAGAATAACTCAACAATTTTCAATTAACTCCAAGAATTCAAGAACATTCGCATAAAATTTCAACCTAGGTTTCAAAGAACTACCATGCTTTTGTTTCAACAAAATTTCAGCAAATGGAGGTTTCAAACAACAAATCCACACTCATATTAAGCAAACAAGCAAGAAAAGCTCAAAATTTCAAAGCAACTTCAGACTAGCATGCTTCTAGGGTTACAAGATAAAAAATCTTCACAAAAATGTCAAGAAAATCGAAAATCTACTCAACCCTAAGCAAATATAGCACGAATGCAACAAGTTCTTCAAGATCTATCAAGTAATAAACAAGAATTCTAAGATGTAAACCTAGGTTTCGGATTTTAGAGAAAAAAAGGTGAAAAAGCTCCAATCTTTTACCAAAATTTCAGAGAAAAGAAGAAAATATGAAGCTTACCAAGTGAGAGGAGAAGAAATGGGAGAAGATTTGCTGCAAAAATAGATCACCGACCGGTTGTTTCACATCCTTGGGATTTGTGCGAGGGAGAGAATAGTAGGGTTGTGAGTTTGAATAATGTGAGTGTGAAAGTATACGTTATCTCGTGTGGTTTAAAAGGAAAGTAGAACCGGGTAGTTGGAAACCTTAAATGAAGAACGCGTTTCAAAAGAAGGCAAAAGCGGGGTTCTGAAATTTAGGAATCCATAGTCTTGGATTCTGCGTTTGAGAAAAATCCACAACCGTGGATTTGAGGTAGTCGAAACTTGGTGCTCATGGGGCGAATCCATGGGTGTGGATTTTCCTTAAGGAAAAATCCACGGTCGTGGATTAGAGTCGGTCAAAAAAGGGTTGGTTACGGAGGGAGGTAAGTGTAATTATCAAAGCTTAACATCTGGAATTCACAAAAATAAGCCACAAAATGACTCAAACATAAAGAAGACAAACCGGAGACAACAAAACATCAACCAAACCACTTAAATAACCAACTACGACCTCAAAAACCATAAATTCAGTACTCAAGCACACCATACCAATTAATTCATGCGCAAATAAGCATCACAAACCATAGTATACCGAATTGTACCCCTACATCTTGAAACACAACGTAAACAAGCAAACTGTGCTTAAACATGCTAGGGCCTAAAATTCCCAACATCAAATTCAACATGACAATCCATAGTACACCGATGCAACTAACCACTACTTCATACTTTACACGAAACAAATCATTCATACTCCCATCATGTACAAGTTCAATTCACTTCATGCTACCATGATAATTAGGATCATCAAATAAGAAAATCAGACCTCATACCCATATAAGGGGTGTCGACACGGTAAAAGCGTGCAACCAAGGTACCACTTCTTAAATCAACAATCTGCACACAAGAAAACAACAAAAACAAGAGCAATATTAGAAACCACTACACGAGAAAGGAAAGGAAAGAAAGAAAAGGTAAAGAGAAGTAGTTCTAGGTTTATAGTCGCTAGATCAACTTTGTCATCCAATTTTGTTAGATGACGGAAGTGTTCAACATACTCGTGGTGTGTCTCTCAATCGGCTCTCCAACAAAATATGGCTTCAATCTTTGGCTGTTTACTACAAAGGTGCTTGTGTTTTCATTTTTGATCTCCACAGCTCCATTAGTAAGCACTCATACCACTCTAAAGGGACCCGACCACCTTGATTTGAGCTTGCCTGGAAATAGCTTCAATTTTGAATTGAACAGTAGGACTAATTGACCCACCTCAAACTATTTGGTCCGAACGTGTTTATCATGCAATCTCTTTGTCTCCTCCTTATACAATTTGGCATTCTCATACGAATTTAGGCTCATTTCTTCTAGCTCATGCAATTGAAAGAGTCTCTTTCTCACCGGCCGCCTTAGAGTCAATGTTTAAAGTCCTAATCGCCCAATACGCCTTGTGATCTAGCTCAACGGGTAAGTGGCAAGCTTTTCCATAGACTAACTTAAATGGGGAATCCCAATTGGAGTTTTGAAAGCTGTCCTATATGCCCAAAGCGCATCATCCAACTTTAGAGCCCAATCTTTCCTTGAAGAGTTCACCTTTTTCTCTAGGATTTGCTTAATCTCACGATTTGAGATTTCAACTTGCCTACTCATTTATCTACGAAGTGGCAATTTTATGGTGAACGTCATATTTCTTCAATAATGCCTCGAGTGGCCGGTTGCAAGAGTGGGTTCCTCCATCACTAATTAAGGTACGTGGGACTCCAAACCGACTAAAGATGTGTCTCTTCAAGAACTTGATCACCACTTTTGCATCGTTCTTAGGACTTGCAATCGCCTCCACCCATTTTGACACATAATCCACAGCTACAAGAATGTAAAGATTTCCATGAGAAGATGGAAAGGGGCCCATGAAATTAGTACCCCATACATCAAATAACTCCACTTCTAGAATTGGCTTTACAGGCATTTCATCCATTCGGCCAATTGTTCCAACACGTTGACATCGATTACAATGAAGCCCAAACTCTCGGGAATCTTGAAAAAGTGATGACCAAAAAGAAGCCGGCTTGTAAGACCTTTGTCGCCGTCTTACTTGCACTCGCGTGTCCACCATAAGCACTAGAATGACAACTTTCCAAAATATCTTTGATTTCTTCCTTTGGAATACAATGGCGAATCAACCCATCGGAGCAATTCTTATACAACAAAGGTTTCTCCCAACAGTAATGCTTGATGTCCGAAAGGAATTTCTTCTTTTGATACGAACTAAGAAGTTAACATAGTTGGCATACCATGGAAACGAAGCATCTACCTGGAACAATTGCTCATCGGGAAAATTCTTCTCTATGTGCTCATCATCCTTCTTGATTTCTTCATTCATCTCAAGCCTAGAAAGATGGTCCGCAACAACATTCTCCGCTCCCTTCTTGTCACAAATCTCCAAGTTAAATTCTTGAAGAAGGAGAATCCACCATATTAATCTCGGCATGGAGTCTTTCTTGGACAAAAGATACTTGATTGTGGCGTGGTTGGTGTACACCACCGTCTTCGAACCTATCAAGTAAGAGTGAAACTTATCAAACGTATAAACAATGGCTAATAACTATTTTTCGATAGTAGTATAATTCAATTGTGTATCATTTAGATTTTTGCTAGCATATGTAATAACATGTAAGAGTTTCTTCCTTTTTTGGCCTAAAACGAGACCACTGGTGAGATCGCTCGCATCACAAATGAGCTCGAATGGGAGACTCCAATCCGGTGCTATCACGATAGGTATCGAAGTCAAATCTTTCTTAACCTATCAAAATCCATTAAACAAGCATCATTAAAATTGAATTCGGCATCTTTTTAAAATAAGGCACATAAGGGAAGAGTAATTTTGGAAAAATTTTTAATGAACCTCCGATAAAACCCGGCATGACCCAAGAAAGTTCTAACACCCTTCACATTTGTAGGTGGCGGAAGTTTGGCAATGACTTCAATTTTAGCTCAATTTGCTTCAATTCTTTTGGCCGAAATGTAGTGGACTAGCACAATTCCTTCACGCACCATGAAGTGGCATTTCTCCTAATTTAGCACCAAATTAGTATCTTCACAAAGTTTCAACACATTGTAAGATTAACAGGGCATGCATCAAAAGAAGAACCAAATACCAAAAAGTTATCCATAAAGATTTCCATTATTCGCTCAATAAAATCTGAGAAAATTGCCATCATACAATGTTGGAAAGTAGTCGGTGCATTGCGAAGACCAAAAGGCATTCTCCTAAAGACAAAGGTGCCATAAGGGCAAGTGCAAGTATATTTCTCTTAGTCCTCGGGTAATATGGCTATTTGGTTGTATCCCGAATACCCATCTAAAAAGCAATAATAATCGTGGCCCGCCAACTTTTTCAATAGTTGATCTATGAAGTGTAAAGAAAAATGATCTTTCCTAGTGGCACTATTAAGCTTCTTATAGTCAATGCAAACCCTCCAACCCGTGACCATGCGTGTAGAAATAAGTTTATTCTTCTCATTGTGAATAACCTTCATCCCCTCCCCCCATTTTTGGGTACAAATTGTGCCGGGCTAACCCAAGAGCTATCCGAAATCGGGTAAATTATATCCGCATCTAGCAATTTTAGCACCTCGGCTCTAACAACTTCTTTTATATTTGGGTTTAACCTACGTTGATGCTCAATAGATGGTCTATGATTATCTTCCATCAAAATTCGATGCATGTATATAGAGGGACTAATTCCTTTGGTATCCGAAATTGACCATCCTAAAGCCTTTACATGAATTCTCAAAACACGCAATAAAGCATCTAATTACACATCATTTAGATCCGAAGAAATAATAACCGACAATGCTTCATTTCCACCAAGATAAGCATACTTTAGATGTGAAGGGATGGGTTTCAATTCAAGAATAAGGGCTTTAAGATAAGAAGGAGGAGGAAGGGGTTTACCACTCCCCAAAATCCTCAAAATGGTACCTCCTTTGAAAGGGAGCGAAAGGTGTGGCCTCCAAGGCCTTCACATACGAATCAAGCTTTCCAAGAATCTCCTCTTCTACCTCAATCTTTTCCACACCTCCTAAGCAAAGCTCTAACGGATCCTTGTTGTGAAACTCAAACATATGGTGCTCTTGCATCACTTCAACTCGAAATTTTCCTCCATGGTTGGGTTCTTCATTACCTTGTACAAATTAAATTCCACCTTTTCTTCACCCACTTGTAAAGTAAGGTAGCCATTTTTGACATAGATCAAGGCCTCGATTGTAGCTAGGAATGGCCTTCCCAATATGAGAGATATGCTCTCGTTATCATATATATCAAGGATAACTAAATCCACCGGAATGTAGCATTTTCCTACTTTAACTAGCACATCCTCAAGTACTCCCATTGGATATTTCACCAATCTATTCACAAGTTGTAGATTTATATTGGTTGGTCTTAGCTCCTTTAGTCCCAATTTCTTACAAGTAGACACGGAAATCTAACTCACATGCGCAGCCAAATCACATAAAGCATTATTAAAATGTAAAGTACCAATGGTAAAAGAGATAGAAAAACTCTCGGGATCCTTGAGTTTCGGTGGAAGCTTTATTTGTATGATGGCACTACACTCCTCGGTGAGTGCAATGGTGGCAAAATCCTCAAGTTTTCTCTTGTTAAAAACTAGCTCCTTCAAAAACTTCAAGTATGATGGCATTTGAGCTAAAGCTTCGGCAAACAGAATGTTTATATGGAGTTGCTTGAGCATGTTTAGGAACTTCTCAAATTGCTTCTCTTTTTCTTGTTTTTGAAGCTTTTGTGGGAATAAAAATGGTGGGACATAGGTTTAGGTGGAATGTAGACATTTGGCTTCAAAGGGGGCTCTTCTTTCTTGCCTTGTTTCTCACCCAAGTTTGACTTTTCAATTTCAATCTTGTTCTTCCCGCTCTTTTTCATTCTTTTCCTCCAATTCATTCATCTTCTCTTTTCCTTTATCACCACTAACATTTTCCAACTTCTCTTGTTGATTCACTTCACTCGAACCGGACTCATACCATGTAGGCAAAGGTGGCTCATCATAAGCTTTCCCACTTCTAAGCTTTATAACCTTGCAATGCTCTCTTAGGTTAGTCTCCGTTTTACTTGGAAGTGTACCATGTGGTCTTTGATTTAGGGCGTTGGTAATTTACCCTATTTGGATCTTCGTGTTTCTATTTGGAGTGGCCACTTGATCCACTTGTGTTTTCAATTTGTGCATATGGTCTGATGAGGCCGTGATAAACCTTTCTAAAGTAACTTCCCAACCTTGTTTCTTGGATTGTTGTTGAGAATGTTGGGGTTGTGGAGGTGGTGTTTGATATTAAGGTTGTTGAGTTTGGTATTAGACTTGTTTTGGAGAGAAGGGAAGAGGTTGTTGAAAATTTCCGGGAGGTCTAGGTTGGGGTGGTGGTCTTGGGGCATTTTGTGCATTCTTGTTGTTATACCAAGAGAAATAGGGATGATTCTTTCACCCGGGGTTGTAGGTGTTAGCATATGGGTTATTTTGAGGCCTTTGTTGGTTTAAGGAATTCACTTGCTCGAGACTTGGAGATGCATTAGATGAAATCCCATGGGAAGCATAAGGACATGAGCCATAATTGTGTGGCCCGCTACAAATCTCACAAGTCAATGGTTGCATTGGGGAAGATTGATTTGAAACTTCATTAACTTTGAATTGCTCCACTTGTTTTTCCAATGCTTTAATCTTACCTTGTATAGCTGTGTACTCTCACACTGGCATCATTCCGGGAGTAGAACTAGAAGGCCTTGGGGTTAGAGTGTTACCCCTTTCATTTGCCCAAGAATTATTTACCGCTATCCTTTCTAACAATTCAATCGCGTCGGCTTCATACATATTCATAAGGGTGTTAGGAATAGTGCCCTAGAAAGCTGATTGTATATCCGCTTTGTGCTTTTCCTTATTGTAATCACAGACAATCTTTGAATGATATAACGAATAAAGGCAACACTTCTTTATATGCTCTTGTTTTGTATGCGATTACTTTATCTGTGCATGTATAAGAACTCCCCTAATCCTGATGACTTTAGGACTCTACCATTTAGGTGAAATGGTTTATGAAACGAGCCCTATATCACATAAGTCATGATTAGTAAAATACTCCAAGCCGATGAGTCCTACAGACAGTGGGAGTGTCAACCTGACTCCTCTAAGGCTTGCTTGTGGGATCACGCCCTTAAGAAGGACTACCTTGTTTCATGGAGGTGGAAAGTGTATAGTTGATACGTGCGTGATACATGAGGGTGCTTGCTTTAATAAGTAAGTTCACTGAGGTGCCCCGTGTGAGAACATTCCTAAATGGGAAAGGAAGTTTCTATTTCAGGAAATGGAAACTTCCAGATTAGGAAATATCTCACGAGTCATTGATGTGATTAATTGATCCTTAGACTTGAGGTTCCTTGTCACTTTATGAGTTAACTCTGTAGTCTTAGGTATAAGCTTTAAAGGGTGTCGCCTTAGACAACTGATTCAAGGCTTATGCTGGGGCTGCACAAGTGATTCATGAAAGTGAATGAAAATCAAGAAAGGACCTACACTTGCATTTGCAAGGTGATCTCTTATTGTGTAAGTCATTCATATGCCATATGGAGTCCTTGGCCAAGGCAGTAGATCAAGACATCAAGAAAAGGGTTTCTTGGATTGAGATCAAATGGATATGAAATGCACTTAGCTTTAAGACCGGATTATTAGGGTTCTGATTATTCCCTTGCCCTAGATCTTGGTTGAGAGATAGTAAGTAGGAGGATTGTATCTCGCATGAATCAATGACTTAAAGGTTCTGTCGAATCCGAACATTCCAATTCAGCTAGGGGTTAAACACCTGTTGCTAGACTATGATCGTTTAATCTGTGGACTGATTAATTAATTAGTGAATTAATTAATTAGGGTCACTGCTAATTGAATTGAGAACCTAGAGGGTCACACACAACAACTTGGTTACATGAGTTGAGGCTTTAAAATGATTAAACGAGTTAATCGGGCCAAGAGGGTTCCACACGTGTGAAATCACACGTGTGGGTCACGTGAGTGACACGTGTCATTGTGACACGTGTCCCACACGTGTAAGTATATATATATATATATATTAAATAATTAAATGTGTTAATTATTTAATAGACTTTGGTTTAATTTTGAATTAAAAGAAAGTCTAATTTTGGAGAAAAATAATCTAGTTAATTAATTATGAATTAATTAATTAGATAAAATAAGTTATTTATTTTAAATAAATAAAGTATAAAATTATCCAAAAATAGTGTGGATATTTTTAGCTCTATTGAAAGTTGATTTGAATTTGAATTCAAAGTCAAAGTCAAATTACTTGATGATCAAGTAATAGGAGAGAGAGAGACCAAAACCCTAGCCCATAAGGACTAGGATTTTCGGTCCTCCCTTATTATAAATAGGGGAGCTCAAGCTCCCCTTTAGAGCTAATTGGCAATTCTTTTGGTTCATGTGTTGAACACCTTCCTTTCTCCAAGATTAAATAAACCCTAGGTTAAGCCTAAACACTAACTAGAGAACTAGCATCCTTAGTAGTTAGATTGTGATCAAGTTGGTGGACTATCTCTAGAAAGCTTCAAGTTAGAAGTTTGAAGATTCGAGCTTTACCAAGGAGAGGGGATCAAGCCGCGAGAAGAGCGTTCTTGGGTGGCTTGAAACGTTTCAAGAAAGAATAAAAGAAAAGTAAGTTTCTTATCTCTACGAATTTGGATACACGATTGCGAGTCCAAAGTCCTTTTGTTGGAAAATTTTTAAATTTCCGCTGCTTTCTGATTCCGTTTTCCAACAAGTGGTATCAGAGCCACCTCATTAATCGTGTTTCTGATTCGTCTCAATTATTATGAATTTGGTAGAAATTCTTAGGCTTAGATGCGAATTAGGTATTCATGAGTTCTTTTAGAAAGCCTGAATTACGAAACTGTAATTTTTCTTGAATTTCTGAAACTGTTTTCTTAAATTGTGTTTTTGAAAACCGTTTTGTTTGAAATATGTTTAAATCGAATTTTTCTGATTATGGATTGAACGGGGATTTGGAGAAACCCAAAATACGAAACGGAACACGAAAAGGACGAGCCTAGGCGTGCTAGCACGTCGCACGCCCAGGCCTATCGCCACCGCCCAGCCCTTCCGCAACCGCGCGGGAGGCCCTCCCGCCCGCGCCTAGGCGCGACCGCTCGCTTGTCCAGCAACAAAGCGGGATGCCCAGGCCGAGACCAATCTTGGTGTTTTCGTGTTTCGTGTTTTCGGTCCTTGAAAATCCCGATTTAATTTTATTTTAATTTTATCTTTTAAAATCAGTTTTGCTAAAATAAAATTATTTTAAAATTTTGATTAAATTGGGATTTTTGAGAAATTGACCAATTTAAATTTTGGGAAAAATTACAATTTTCATTTTATGAAAATATTGAAAGAATAAAATTATTAATTTTCAGAAATTAATTGAAATTTTATTAGTTTATTGTTTTTCGGGTTCTATTTAAAAGGCTCTTGAACAAGAATTGCATCTAAGTCGTGTTTTAAGCTATTAGAGCTTAAAGCGAGAATTTTAATTTATTGGTTAAATTTAAATTCTTGCAATTTAAGCATGTTAGGTGATCATGGGTTTAGATCTATGTATGGTTTTAATTTATGCACATGGATGGTTTAAATTGGGGTTGGAGCCCTATAGTTGCGTTTTTCAATTGAGGTTGGAGCCTCACTTATGTGTGTACTGTTATGTGATTTATTATATGGCTTTCCATATTACTATTTTTTTAGGCCGGGGTATGCCCCGTGTAATTGTCTAAGGCCAATATGAAGATTGAGCCTTATTACTTTATGTCTTTTTCTTTTAATTTGAGAGTAGAGATAGGTGGTGAGGTTTTATTTTCATTTTGGAGACAATCACCCAAGGAGTAAGATGGACCACATTCAAGTAACAAGGAGGCTATAAGTGAAGACCCCTAAAAATGTTAGGGAGGGGAATCTCAATTGTTAAATGTAATAGAGATAGGGCTCGTATTTTGTTACCGCTTTCCCTTATGTGATTTAAACTGTTTCTATGGCATGTATGTTAGAACTTGTGATTGTGGAGTGGCTCCCACATATCACGCATAAGGTAGGTAGAACCCATGATCATCTCATGTTAGTATCATGCTAGGACATGTTATCTGTTTATGTGCTTGTTTGAAATGCATTTAAGTGTACTTGCATTAATCAAGACTAATAAAACTGGATAACATATATGTTGGTGAGGTCGAACCGGACAACTCTCCGGTTAATTCGAAAATTCCCATTAAATATTAAGCTAATTTCGAATAAATAGGTGTTTAATTCGAGATGCAAATTTTGAATTAAATTCCTAGCATTCCATCAATAGGTTTTAAGTTTAGTAAGTGAAACTAGTTATTGGTCGCGAGTCGTGGGATAGCTAGTGGAGCTTATTAGTTCTTAGTTATCTAACTGATCATTTTAAATGATCAATATTTCGTGGTCAATTTTGGCAAGGGCGATGGCCGCGAGTCATGGGTCGTTCGAGCTATGTTTTGATCATGATCTTATGATTGATGGGTCTAGCTTAATGCCTAAGTAAATATGGATGTCGCACGAGTCGTGGGTCCATATTGAAAGATAGGTGATGCAAAAACAATTACTAAGAGTTCTAAAGTTGTAACTACCTGGGGTTCTTACTTAGAATGTCCACGAGTCGTGGGTTCGAGGTAAAATGCCTAGGATCTTAGTACCCATTTGGAAACGTGTTCCTCTTAGATCTTTGGGAATTCTAGATCTTTGAAAAACAGTGGGAGCTACATTAGATTAAAGACCTTATCTTTTGTATATCGTTATAATTCAGCATGCTCACTAGTTCTCTGTTTTTACCATTTAGGTCATAGATTCTATGATTCTCTACGTGTTTTGAAATAGCAACCAAAAACCCTCTTGTATCGATCCTCGAGTCAAACAAGTTGACTGGTCCCAACTATTCTGATTGGCTGAGGAATCTAAAGATCATTTTAGATTCTGAGAAGAGAACTTATGTTCTCTTTGAAGGGGAGCCTTGTCCCGAAGGGGAGGCTCCCACTCGGGCCGAGCGAGAAGCGATCCAGAAGTGGAAGGATGATAATCTCCAAGCCCGTTGCCTTATGTTGGCAAACATGTCTCCGGACTTGCAAAGGCAACATGAGGCCATGGAATTCGCTTGGGAGATTTACGACCACTTAGAGCAACTTTACCGCTCTCGTGAACGTGTTACAAGGTATAACACTTCAAAGGAATTGTTCCATTTGAGAATGAGGGAAGGTTCAAGTGTCCATGAATATGGACTCAAGTATCTCGCCCTTACTGAGAAACTTGCTTCCATGGACATCCACTGAAAGAAGAGCTTTCAGTGGACTTTTTGCTAGCTTCCCTCCCACCATAATTCAACCCATTTGTCCTAAACTTCAATATGAATCATGCTGGTGCTATTGTAGCTGAGCTGATTAGTCAGCTTGTGATTGCTGAAAGCACGATCAAGAAGGGCAATAAGGTTTTGATGGTGAATGCTCCATCTTCCTCTTCTGGACCTTCTAAAGGTAAGGGCAAGAAAGCCCAAAAGAAGAAGAAGAAACCCCTTAGGCCCAATGGTGGTGTTTCGAAGGGGAAGACCCAAAAGAAGAAGCGTGATCAGAAAGAGGATGTTTGCTTCCATTGTGGCAAAACGGGACATTGGAGGAGAAACTACCCAGAGTACAAGGCTACTCTAAAGAAAGGTATGTTTCTCGTTATAATAAATCTTTCTATTAATTCTAGTTCTTGGGTACTTGATACCGGTTGTGGAACTCACATCTGTAATGATGTACAGATGCTAAGTGAAGTCCGACAACTCAAAGAAGGAGAATGTGTCTTGAAGATCGGCGATGGCTCAATTGTTGAAGCTCGAGCTTTAGGCACAATTAGATTAGATTTAGGTAGTTTTGAGTTAGTCTTAAATAAAGTCCTTTATGTACCGAGCATTATTCGTAATATAATTTTTGTTCCAATATTAGATTGTGAAGGTTATGAAACTTATATTAAGAATGGTAAATATTTTATCAAACGGAACAACTCTTCCGTTTACATCGGTACTCTAAGTAATGGACTTTATCTAACTCAAAATATCAATGTTATGAACATACAACGAGAAACTAAACGTAAGAGAGATGTCAAGGTTTCAGCTCCCTTATGGCATGCTAGATTAGGACACGTTTCCGAGAACAGAATTAGCAAGATAAACACTTTAGGATCATTCTCTGAAAATGATCTCAAAGAGTTAACTTCTTGCGAATCCTGTCTCAAAGGAAAGATGTCCAAAGTTCCTTTTAAAGGGACTGTGGAACGTGCCACTAAGGTTTTGGATTTGATCCATTCTGATGTTTGTGAACCGCTTAGTGTAAGCACTAGAAACAATCATCAGTATTTCATAACCTTTACCGATGACTTTAGTCGATATGGTTATGTATACTTAATGAAGTATAAATCTGAAGCTTTTGAGAAATTCTTAGAATTTCAAAAGGAGGTTGAGAACCAAACTGGTCACAAGATCAAAGCACTTCGATCTGATCAAGGAGGCGAATATCTTAGTGAAGAATTCCTTAATCATCTCAAAGATAATGGGATTATCTCTCAGTGGACTCCTCCGGGAACTCCTCAGCTTAATGGAGTTTCTGAGAGAAGGAATCGAAGCCTACTCGATATGGTTCGTTCCATGATGAGTTTCACTAACTTACCACCTTCTTTCTGGGATTATGCCCTAGAAAATACAGCAAAGATTTTGAATCTAGTTCCCTCCAAGTCAGTCCCTAAAACGCCCTATGAAATGTGGCATGGTAAAATCCCTAGTTATTCTTACTTAAGAATTTAGGGTTGTCCTGCTTACGTGAAGAGGACAGTGGGAGATAAGTTAGAATCTTGTTCTAACTTATGCTACTTTGTAGGTTATCCTAAGGAATCCATAGGATATTACTTCTATGATCAATCTGAGCAAAAGGTGTTTGTTTTCAAGAAATGCCATTTTTCTTGAGGAATCGTTCCTTAAAGAAAAGAAAGGCAAGATCATAGAATTAGAAGAAGTACAAAGTGACCCCACGCCACCCACTGAAGAAATGCCCCCTACTGATCAACCACAACCAATCACGAATTTCGATACACACGAAATCCTCCTCTTAGGCGTTCTGAACGCACTCCTAGATAGCCGGAGAGATGGTATGGATTTTTTCATGAAATCTCTCAAAAGGATAATGATCCTTTAACATATGAGGAGGCACTTTCAGATTCGGACTCTGAACAGTGGATAGAAGCCATGAAATCCGAAATAGATTCCATAAACTCCAACCAAGTTTGGACCTTGGTAGATTTGCCTGATGGGGTCAAACCCATAGGTTGCAAATGGATCTTTAAGAGAAAGCTGGGAGTTGATGGAAGCATTGCAGCCTACAAAGCAAGACTGGTTGCAAAAGGATTCACTCAAAGACCCGGCGTGGACTTTGATGAAACTTTTTCGCCAGTTGTAATGTAAAAGTCCATTCGGATCATGCTTGCCATTGCTACGTATTATGACGATGAGATATGGAAAATGGATGTGAAAACTGTCTTTCTCAATGGTGACATTGATAAAGACATTTATATGGAGCAACCCATAGGTTTCACATTCAGTGGGAGTGAGCAAAAGGTTTGCAAACTCCAAAGATCAATCTATGGATTGAAACAGGCTTCTAGGAATTGGAACATTCGATTTGATGAATCGGTCAAAGCGTTCGGCTTTATTCAAATTTTGAATGAATCTTGTGTGTATAGAAAAGAATTGAAGACCTCAGTGCAATTCTTAGTACTTTATGTTGATGATATCCTTCTTATTGGGAATTCGAAGGATGACATGAAAGTGACTAAGTTATGGTTATCGAACCAATTCGAGATGAAAGATCTTGGTGATGCATCCTATATCCTTGGAATCAAAATCTATCGAGATAGATCTAGAAGGTTAATAGGACTATCACAGTCGATGTACATTGACAAAGTGTTGAAGAGATTCAATATGGAGTTAGCAAAGGTTAAGAACCTTCCTATGAGTGTAGGAACATGTCTTTCTAAGAAGATGTGTCCGAAGACTAACCTTGAGAAGGAAAGAATGACTCATACACCTTATGCATCAGCAATAGGTAGCATAATGTATGCAATGTTATGTACTCGATCGGATGTGCCTTATGCACTTAGTGTAACAAGTCGATTCCAATCTAACCCTGGAGATGGTCACTGGGCTGCCGTGAAGAATATTCTTAAGTACTTGAAAAGTACTAAAGATTTATTCTTAGTTTACGGAGGCCAGAAAGATCTTACTGTAGAAGGATACTGCGATGCAAGCTTTGCATCTGACTTAGATGATTTTAAGTCAATGTCAGGATACATATTCTGCCTAAACGGCAGAGCAGTGAGTTGGAAGAGTTCCAAGCAAACTACCACTGCAGATTCGACCACTGAGGCTGAATACTTGGCTGTAAATGATGCAGCTAAGGAAGGTGTTTGGATTAGAAACTTCATTCAAGAGTTGAATGTTGTTCCTAGCATGAAAGACCCCATTACTGTGTTTTGTGACAACACTGGGGCGGTTGCTCAAGCAAGAGAACCAAGATCTCACCAACGGACCAAGCACATTATGAGAAAGTATCACCTAATTCGTGATATTATCAAAAGATGAGATGTGCTAATTGAGAGGGTCACATCAGCAGAGAAAGTGGCAGATCCACTTACTAAACCCCTTAGTCGAGAAGCTTTCCAAGGTCATCTTGAGAAGATGGGACTTAGAGTAGCTTTAGAATGGCTTTGACGGGCAAGTGGGAGATTGTTAGGAACAGTGCCCTAGAAAGCCTATTGTATATCCGCTTTGTGCTTTTCCTTATTGTAATCACAGACAATCTTTGAATGATATAACGAATAAAGGCAACACTTCTTTATATGCTCTTGTTTGGTATGCGATTACTTTATCTGTGCATGTATAAGAACTCCCCTAATCCTGATGACTTTAGGACTCTACCATTTAGGTGAAATGGTTCATGAAACGAGCCCAATATCACATAAGTCATGATTAGTATAATACTCCAAGCCGATGAGTCCTACCGACAGTGGGAGTGTCAACCTGACTCCTCTAAGGCTTGCTTGTGGGATCACGCCCTTAAGAAGGACCACCTTGTTTCATGTAGGTGCAAAGTGTATAGTTGATACGTGCGTGATACATGAGGATGCTTACTTTAATAAGTAAGTTCACTAAGGTGCCCCTTTTGAGAACATTCCTAAATGGGAAAGGAAGTTTCTATTTCAGGAAATAGAAACTTCCAGATTAGGAAATATCTCATGAGTCATTGATGTGATTAATTGATCCTTAGACTTAAGGTTCCTTGTCACTTTATGAATTAACTCTGTAGTCTTAGGTATAAGCTTTAAAGGATGTCGCCTTAGACAACTGATTCAAGGTTTATGCTGGGGCTGCACAAGTGACTCATGAAAGTGAATGAGAATCAAGATAGGACCTACACTTGCATTTGCAAGGTGATCTCTTATTGTGTAAGTCATTCATATGCCATATGCAGTCCTTGGCCAAGGCAGTAGATCAAGACATCAAGAAAAGGGTTTCTTGGATTGAGATCAAATGGATATGAAATGCACTTAGCTTTAAGACCGGATTATTAGGGTTCTGATTATTCCCTTACCCTAGATCTTGGTTGGGAGATAGTAAGTAGGAGGATTGTATCTCACATGAATCAATGACTTAAAGGTTCTGTCGAATCCGAACATTCCAATTCAGCTAGGGGTTAAACACCTGTTGCTAGACTATGGTCGTTTAATCTGTGGACTGGTTAATTAATTAGTGAATTAATTAATTAGGGTCACTGCTAATTGAATTGAGAACCTAGAGGGTTACACATAACAACTTGGTTACATGAGTTGAGGCTTTAAAATGATTAAATGAGTTAATCGGGCCAAGAGGGTTCCACACGTGTGAAGTCACACGTGTGGGTCACGTGTCATTGTGACACGTGTCCCACACGTGTAAGTATGTATATATATATATTGTATATATATATATATATATTAAATAATTAAATGTGTTAATTATTTAATAGACTTTGGTTTAATTTTGAATTAAAAGAAAGTCTAATTTTGGAGAAAAATAATCTAGTTAATTAATTATGAATTAATTAATTAGATAAAATAAGTTATTTATTTTAAATAAATAAAGTATAAAATTATCCAAAAATAGTTTGGATATTTTTAGCTCTCTTAAAAGTTGATTTGAATTTGAATTCAAAGTCAAAGTCAAATTACTTGATGATCAAGTAATAGGAGAGAGAGAGACCAAAACCCTAGCCCATAAGGACTAGGATTTTCGGTCCTCCCTTATTATAAATAGGGGAGCTCGAGCTTCCCTTTAGAGCTAAGTGGCAATTCTTTTGGTTCATGTGTTGAACACCTTCCTTTCTCTAAGATTAAATAAACCCTAGGTTAGCCTAAACACTAACTAGAGAACCAGCATCCTTACTAGTTAGATTGTGATCAAGTTGGTGGACTATCTCTAGAGAGCTTCAAGTTAGAAGTTTGAAGATTCGAGCTTTACCAAGGAGAGGGGATCAAGCCGCGAGAAGAGCGTTCTTGGGTGGTTTGAAACGCTTCAAGAAAGAATAAAAGAAAAGTAAGTTTCTTATCTCTACGAATTTGGATACACGATTGCGAGTCCAAGGTCCTTTTGTTGGAAAATTTTTAAATTTCCGCTGCTTTTCTGATTCCGTTTTCCAACAAATGGCACCTCCCGCGGCGGAATCGATCTTCACTTTTAAAGCTCGAGAAATACCTCCATGGAATGATTGGACTAGGTTCCTATTGAGTGTAAAATTCACGTGGATTTAAGCATTAATTTGAGTATATTTTTGTGTGATTTGATGCGTTTATGTGTTTATTTTGCCCCATTTAGGTGTTTAGGAAGTTGGAGTTACGAATGGCAAAACGAGGCGAATTCACCTGTTACTAGAGGCAGTAGGAGAAGGACTTTTGGCGTAGGAGGGGAAACACCCGTTACCCCTGGGCAGAGGAAAAGTCGTAACGCCCGTTACCACTAATAAAAGCACAATCGCGATTTCATCTTGTAACGAGCGTTAATGTAATTTGTTCATGGAAAGGTAACGTCCGTTACCTAGGGCGGTGAGACAGATTAGGGAGCAGCTATTTATATGCGTTTAGGAGTATTTTTTTAGGAGGATTTTTTTCGGAGTTTTTGACCTAGCTTGGAGAGAGAAGTACGGAGCTTTGGGAAGAGATAGTCAGAGAATTTCGAGAAGACGAAAGGATCGAATTCTTCAAAATTTTTCCAGTTTTTTTGTTTTATTTATTTCTTTAATCATTCAACTAATTCCTCTAAGTTTTGTTTTACTTCGCTTTACATGTTTAGATTCGTTTTCCATAATTTATGAATGTTTAGGGGTTCTGTTTTTTAGACATTGTTTGACTTGATGAACATGAATTTCATTATTGCAATTTATTTTAGTTTTATGAGTTTTGAGTTAAGTATGAGTAGCTAAAACGCTCGGGCTAGGGGAGTGATGATGAATGTATGTTAAGTGTTTGATATATTGCTTGAATGACTCGTGTTAATTCTTAGTTTGAAACTTGCTTGAATTGAATTGTGACGGCCTGATCACCCTTAGCATAATCAAGGATTACCTAAGAATTGAGAAATTAATGGTAATTGAGAGAGTTTTCATAACTAGTAGGTTTAGGAATTCAAAGAGATTTGCTTCTTAACTTATACAACTAGTAAATCTTATTCCATGCCAAGCCACTAGAACTTGATTTACACTAGTCTTTATCTTATTGGCTTAATTAATTGTTAATGATTGTGAGAACAACGTTGAAATTAGTTGAATACTTGATTATACCTTGAAAAAGGATAATACAAATCTAGGTGACTAGGATGTAGAATTACACTTGTCAAACAAATATTATATCGAATCGTGAATGCATAGTCATTACTCCCCTGCCTAATTAGTTTATTGAGTTTAATCCATGTGCGTTAATCATTTATTTATGTTTTATTCTAGTAAATTGTTTTATTCCTATTTTTGTAGATTAATAGTCAACCCAAATTCGTTTGGTCTCTAGATTAGAAAGAGATATTGAGTAGTGATTGATTTCCCTTCCTTGTGGGTACGATCCTGTTATGCTACGCGTATATTTCAGTGTACACATGCATGATTGGTTTAACTTAAAATCATAATAAAGTTTTTGATGCCGTTACCGGGGAAGGAGTTTTAAATCAATATTGCTTAAATATTTTAATCTAGTGCTTCAGACCATTACTTTACGTTGTGTTCCGATCTTTGTCATTGTGGAATTGAACTAAGGATTTTCTTGCTCTTGTGTAGGTTCATGATGCATGCGACGATCTCAAAATTCGAAACTAGTACCCTACGATCCGGAAATTGAGAGAACACTTAGCACCATTAGGAAGAAGAAAAAGCAAGGCAAGAAGTCCACTACCGAACCAATGGCTGAAAATCCGAACTATGCAAGAGGCGGAGGGGTTGAAAATCCACCACCCCCCCCCCCCCACCTCTTCCTGCAATTAGAGATTACAACCTACCAGATGATGGAGTAATTCAGAGTGCAGTCCGTCCCCCGATTGTAGTAAATAATTTTGAGATCAAACCAGCTATAATCAATCTTCTATAGAATAATTCGTTCTCAGGATTACCACTGGAGGATCCAATGTATGTTTAGCACTTTGGATTTATGACTTTACCGCTCTTATATATCTTGTATATATTTGATCTACTTGACTTTTGATGTTAATACATGTTTAATGCTTCCGTTATTTTGATGATGTAATTCTATTTTGAGTCCGGTCTTAGCTCCGCCTAGCATAGTGGGTGTGTATGTCTCCTGTTCGCTATGATTTGTACTTGGATAAGGATTTTCCATTTTGTATTCGAGTTCGGGTCTTAGTGCAGGGGATGTGGTATCCTACACGCGGGGTGCTACAAATGAGCCAAAGTGGTTGAGTACTATACCACATGAATCCTTTTAGAGTTGGGATGCAATTTCTCAGGCTTTCCTAGCCATGTTTTTCCCACTGAGCAAAACCACAAAGTACAGGAATGATATTCAAGGCTTTAGACAATTGGATGGGGAGACTTTCTATGAGGCTTGGGAGAGATACAAGGACTTGTAGAAGAAGTGCCCACATCATGGCATTTCGAGTTGGCTATTAATACAGGCATTCTACAATGGGATGTCTTCGACTTACAGATGGCCGATGTATGCCGCAGCTGGTGGAGCATTCTTGTCAAAATCTGAAACGATCTTCAAAGAACTGTTAGACAACATGTCATAAAATGATGTTTTTGTGCATGAAAGGAGTCATTCCCAACCAACCAAGGTGGCAGCAGGAGTCTTAGAGCTTGATGGCCTAACAGCCATCAATGCCAAATTTGAGGCCCTTAACAAGAAATTGGACCAACTTTCTGTGAATGCAGTTGGGACACCAGCCCAACCTGTTCAGGTAACTTGTGAAATTTGTAGTGGCCCACATGCATTTGGCTTGTGTCCTTATACCAATGTAGGTGAACAGGTACAAGAGCAAGTGAGCTATGCAAATAATTCCAAACCGATGAATGATCCTTACTCTAACACCTACAACCCAGGGTGGAAGGACTATCCTCATTTTTCTTAGTCTAACAATCAGAATGTCCAACAACCAATACCTTAACCTAGATCACAATTTCAACCGAGGCCTCAATTTCAACCGAGACCAACGGCTCCATACCACACCCCTACCACCTCAACAGGAACAAAAGCAGGGTTGGAAAACAGCTCTTGAGAAATTTATAAGTGTCTCTACTGATAGATATCAGAAATTGGAAACTCAACTAGAACAGGTGGTAAATCAGAACTGGAATTTAGAGACTCAAATCGGTCAGATTGCCCAGTCTTTGAATATGAGGGGCCTAGGAATGTTGCTGAGTCAAACTGAAGATAATCCTAAGGAGCATTGCAAGGCCATCACCTTAAGAACTGGTAAGGAATACGAAGGACCAAAGTTGCCTACAGACTCTAAGGTTGACAACACAGTTGGTGAGAAGGCTGAAGAGGTAGTTGAGGTTGAGAAGGTGAACATAGAAGAGAAAAAGGAAGAGCTCCCTTCAAAGCTAGAAGTGAATATGACACCCAAGGACGGTGTGCCACAGGTTTTTTCCCCTCGACGATTACAGGAGCAGAACATGGAAAAGCAATTCGAAAAATTTCTCAACGTATTCGTTCTCAACCAGAGAGTGTAGTGCCATCATTCAAGAGAGGCTTCCTCCAAAACTTAAGGATCCCGGGAGTTTTTCTATCCCTCTAACTACTGGTTCTTTACAGTTTCAAAATGTTTTATGTGATTTGGGAGCTACTGAGTCTAATCCCTTTATCTACTTACAGGAAATTGGGAGTGAAGGTGCTAATCCCGACTAATATGACACTCCAACTAGCTGATAGATCGGTGAAATACCCAGTAGGTATCCTTGAAAATGTGTTGGTAAAAGTGGGTAAATTCCACATCCCCTAATGACATGGTAGTTCTTGATGTTGAGGAGGATGAGAGTGTGCCATTGATTCTTGGGAGGCGATTTCTAGCCACGGCCGGAGCAAATATTGATGTTCAAAATGGAGTTATCACATTCAACATAGGGGAAGAAAAAATGGAGTTTAGGATTTTTAGTCCAATGAAACCACCTTCGATTCCGGATGAGTGTTGCAAGATCGAGGCTATCATTGAGTGTAAGTGTAGCACCCCGGACACGTGGAGGTACCACACCCCCGCACTATAGGCCGATCCACATACGAAATGGGCAATCCGTACATGAACTAACCTATAGCGAACGGGTGACAAAGAACAGAAAAGACGAGCTAGGCGGGACTAAACCCCAAGACAATACAAAATCACGACATAACAATTAAAAGCAGAAGCATTAACTCATAAATACATATAGGTACCATATTTATCAGATAAATACGTATAGATACCAACCTAACTATCAATACATTATCATCTCTTATACATGATCAAGTATTCAAAATGTGATAACAATAGACATGGCATGAGAAGTAGTAAAATATATACATGATGGTACACTGATAGACTCGTGACAATGCAAGACTGGACCAGACTCCCGCCTAGCACGACCGGCTCTCAAGTACCTGAAAGGTGAAGTATCAGTCTACCGAAGACTGAGTGAGGGGCATAAATATATTAGCGCAATCACATGCAAGTTATAACCTCGGGTAAGGTTTTATAATTAAAACATTATACGTTCACAATAATAGAGACTCGCCCGAGATTACAACTACCAATATTAATTACTGGATCGTTTCATGCAATCAATCAATACATGGCCCCGGCGAGTGAGGGCGATCTCCAACCTTACTCCAAATGTACATGAACATGCTTGCTTGTTTAATATTCAATAGGTGATCATGCAATTCACTTATTGTGCGATCGTGCGATAGTGTATTCATATAACACATTCATGAAATGACAATCATGCAATAACCCGAGGCGCATCCGTGGTGCCGGACTCGTCCCCAGTCTCCTTTTCCCTCCGGTTTGATGAAGGGATTGCAAGGCCCCAACATCCAATCTCATTGAGCAGAGGGTACATGAATCCCTAAGCCCGGAGCTCATTCCTCCACTAATCTCCTAGTGGATTCAGGGGTGACCCCTAGTGTGGTGAGGATAGCGCCAGAGTTACCCGTCAGCCCTTGCTTTCCCGGTTGGCTCTAGTCACTACCCTCGGGCCCAAACGTAACCGTCATGCTACTCGCCTAAACATGCATGAAACAATACCTGACTTGCTTGCTTACTTGAACCTGGCTTGAAATGATCAATGATTTATAGAAAATATAACCGTAAATACTATTTTGGCCAAAGTATCACATAAGGGGGTATACGGGTTCTATGTAACTAACAATTAAACCTCACCTATACCGACGAAGACAAGTAGGCACGGCCTACGGGGCTTGCTCCTCGTCCCTACCCTCGTGACCTGTGCAAACACGACACTTATACATGAGACATGACCTAAAATGCCCAAAAAGTGACGAACGGCGGAAATGTATCGAGATGACCACGAAAATGCAATGTGGTATGATAACATGTTGTTTCACATCATATTAGCACATATTACAGCAATTCGGGGTCAAAGAAGTCGTTGGATCGAGGGGCTAAAAATGTAATTTTATGCAGAATATTTTGTTCTGCATTTCAGGTGGGAACGGCCGTTCCGGGTTCCCTTTGTAAATGGGAACGGTCGTTCCCATTACCCCCAAAAGCGCGCCAACGATTTCCCCTTTTAAAATGCGCGGAAGCTGGGAACGGCCCTTCCGGCACAAGGCCAAAATGGGAACGGCCGTTCCCATGCTCGGCCGCCTAAATCATTTGAAAAGGTGGGAACGCCCGTTCCCACAATGCCTTGAGGCTGGGAACGGCCGTTCCCTGTTTCTGGAAATATGAAGAACAGAGAAAAACAGGGGAGGGCTACGGGAATGCAAACAAAGCAACCAAAAATCCATTCTCAATCAACCAATTCATGCTTTTATGGAAATATGATGCATATAGGTTCAAGAAATAATATCATAACACTTAAACACTCAAAACACACAAGATCATCAAGAATTCATGATTTCACACTCATGATCATACTTGATCATTCAAGCTAAATATTCAAGAATTCAAGCTATACTTCATGCCATAATTCATGAAATGATCACACAATCATGCTTCCATCTACCAATCATCCATCTAGCATATAAATCCCAAACCCTAGCTCATACAAAGATGCTCAAGAGACCATATGTATCCACTTACATGCTTTTGAAGGTAAAGAAATGAATGGAGAAGATGATGATGGATGC
Source organism: Lantana camara (assembly GCA_037501455.1). Classification (NCBI taxonomy): domain Eukaryota; kingdom Viridiplantae; phylum Streptophyta; class Magnoliopsida; order Lamiales; family Verbenaceae; genus Lantana; species Lantana camara. Next base: position 28,282,804 of record CM074863.1, read on the forward strand.
TTGAGCTCAAAAGCTTGGACTTCCTTGAATAACTTGGATGATTTGATGAAATCTCTTCTCCCCCCTTTTCCACGTGAAGAACCGAGAGCAAGAAGGTGGATATGTTGGTGAATTTGGAAGCAAAAGATCATGAGAAGCTTGGAGATGCAATATACCGTGATATTTGGGAAATAAGTAATATTTGCAATTAAACCCTCCAAGTTATTTAAGTTATGCAATTAAGGATCTCAAGTTTGGAAAGTGATTACTTTAGTCCTCAAAGGTTTTCATGCAATTGGGTCCCTAAATTTAAAAGAATGCACATATAGGGCCAAGTTGACAATTAAATCATTTTCGGTAATTAATTCACGAAATGAACATTTCCAAGTTTTGAGATAAATTATAAGTTTAATATGAATTTCATGAAAATATTATAAATTATAGTTTATAAAATTATTTGAGGCATAAGATATTAATAAATAAAAACCGGGGCGTTACAGTAAGGCTTAAAGTGTTTGTCCCACATCGGAAGAAGAGGAGAATGTAGCCTTCCTTATAAGGGGATGGATACCTCTTCCTTGTTGAGGCATTGTCCTGGCTGGGCACCTTCGGGTTTAAATTCCAGTGGGAGAAACAAAACCGTGAGGGTGGTGTCACTTAGCCCACCAAAGCAGACAATATCGACAGGCGGGTTTTCGACCTGTCACAAATGGTATCAGAGCTGGGACCCGGTCAGGTGTGCCAGTGAGGACGCTGGGCCCTTATGGGGGGTGGATTGTAAGGCTTAAAGTGCTTGTCCCACATCGGAAGAAGAGGAGAACAAAGCCTTCCTTATAAGGCGGTGGATACTTCTTCCTTGTTGAGGCCTTTTCCTGGCTGGGCACCTTCGACTTTAAATTCTAGCGGGAGAAACAAAACCGTGAGGGTGGTGTCGCTTAGCCCACCAAAGCGGACAATATCGACAGGCGGGTTTTCGGGTTGTTACATTGAGCCTCCGACAAGTATGGTATAAGCTTAAGAGAAATTAGATCCGGCTAATAGGGGAAAGGAACCGAAGTGTCAACAACTAAGTAATAAGGATGTATTGGAATTAGATACGTGGAAATCAAGATCTGGTGTTGTGGGTAGTAAAAACGAGGTCACGCCATGTGACTCGTCACATCTGGAATTTTGATCCCTAACCCCGATTTCAAAGTCAAGCTAACGACTATAACATAGAACTATTTTCCTTTCCCTTTTCTTGTTTCTTTGTTTTCCTTTCTGTCATTCTTGTTTTCTCGTGTTAATTTTAGCTATTTCTCTCTCGTTTTATAGGTTAGTTGAGGCATTGTGAGGAAGGTGAAGTTTAGAATGGATGCAAGGACCGTGATTTGAGCTTTAACGGCGACATTGAGGTCCATTTAATTTGTTCATGTGCGTGTGCATGAGATTGATTTGCTTATGTAGAGAATGCTTTGATGCGATTTACTGCATATGTGTTATGAGATGTTTGTGTGATTTCGAGATTGGTGCACTATGGTTTAATTGAATTCTATGATTTAATTTGGGATTAATTAACGTAATGAAGCACCGTCCGAATTATGTTTGTGTCAAAATTGTGATTTTGGGGCGAAATCAGTTAGTAATGGGCGTTACCCCCTTTCAGGTTGTTTTAAGTAACGTCCCGTTAATAGGTACAAGCGTTTAGGACATGGAGGAGTAACGGGCGTTACTCCTAGCACGTGTGAATCAAGTAACGCCCGTTACTCACGTAAATCGCGGATAGAGTTGGAAAACACGTTTTACGCTTTAAATTACCAAATCCTTTCCACATTCGGATCTTTCTCCCCCGAACATAAAACACTCACACACCTTCTTAGAAGAGCAGCAGTTTTCCCTTGGCCAAACAACACCACCCGCCATCCCTACAGCACCACCACCTGCAGTTTTCCGACGAGCCCACCACCATAAGCACACACACTCTTATCTCTTGATACTTGGTAAGTTAATATCTCTCCCCTAGTATGACTTTTGAATTAATTCTTCCAATCTAAGAATTGAACCTTGGGATTTAAAGTGCAACATTTGGATGAATTTGGGGCTGAAATTGATGAATTTGTGGAGGTTAGGCATGCTAGAGTTAGGGTGGATGAATTGGAGTGGAATTAACTTGAATCTTGTTGAGTTTCTAGGTCACCCTAATCTCTAATTGTTCCATGTCAGTTGTACCCAAATTTTAGGGCTGGATGTCTTGAATTTTGAGCTTGATGCATGACTATGTAGGGTATTGTTAATTTGAGTTGGTTAGGTTGAAGAATTTTAGTTAAAATTCAAGTCTTAAGACTTTGCACATAAGGTGTTTGATAAATTATCTGAGTGAATTGCGATTGATATTTGTGTGCTTGGGTATAATTGTTTATTTCAGGTAAAATGGGGCGTTCTAAGTGTGCTCGACCCAATGTGGTCTTCACTTTCTCAGACCCCGTGGGTTGTCAACCACGGGGGTCGGTCAATATAACTGTGAATGATGTGGGTAATCCATATGAAAGGACTTTGACAAGGAATATCATGGCCACTCAGTTCTTTAGAGAAACGATGTTAGAGTAACTCGGGGTTTGGGAGGAGGTGAAGAGGCTTTTTAACAACATTGGTTGGTTACCTTTTCTCACTAAGACGGATATCACATATGCCGAGTTGACTGCCGCCTTCTTCACAACTATGGCCTTTGATCCGGTGGATAACAAGCTAACCTTTTCTTTCGATGGCCGGGTGACTCATATTTTAGAAACGGATAAGATAAGGGAAATCTTACACTTTCCAGGTCATGCTACTTCGTCTTTGCCTAAGTGGGATAGCGCTCAGAGAGAGACGGTGTGGAGGTCTTTCCCGTTTTGTGAAGGTGCCCCAAATTACTCCACCCACAACATGAAAGATAGCTACTTAGATTCTTTCGCTTAGAGGATTGTGCATAGGATTTTGGCTACAGGATTTTGTGCCCGGCACAAAAGTGACAGCCACATCAATGAGATGGAGCTGGGAATCATGTCTATAATGCAGAATAGCATCGAATTTGACGGCACGATTGAGTTCCTCTGGACGCTGAGAGAGATTTCGGGGAGAGCCACAGGGACGATCACCCGTGGAGCTTATGTGACTATGTTTGCCCGTCTGGTGGGATAGAGGCCCAAGGATCAGTTACTCATTGAGTTCGGTGTGTATCTTGATGCGCAGCCCTTGTTGGATTTGTGTATGGCCATCAAATGGGATTCGGGAAGACTCAGGGAGCAAGTCTTGCCTTGGTGGCTAATCAAGGATAGGGATAGGTTCTTGCAGATGTATAAATGGGGCATCGTAAGATTTGAGGATCTTTATGATGTATAGAAGCCACTTGTGGCTCAGATTCCCAACTGGCCAGATATTGAGTTTCAGGTCCACCGCCGTGCTGTGCTGGTTGTTGATGATGATGATGAGGCGAATGCCCCAGCAAGTTTGAGGGGTCTTAGCATGGAATTGGCTGGGTTAAGAGCGGATGTGACCGCCATACACACGAGATTGGAAGGGTTAGAGCAGTATATGGATGAGAGATTCGAGGAATGGCAAACTCATATTGAAGCACAGTTTGAGGAGCTCTACACCTGTCTTCATTGGCATTTTCGTTGCTCCCAGCACTCCCTTGCACCTTGATTCTATCTCCTTATTCTTCTTGCTTTATCTGACTCGTTATTTAGGATTATCCTTATTGACATGGTTGGATACCCGTGCGACTTATTACTTTGCTTATGTTCTAAATCCCATGAATTTTTATGCAATGTGCCCTTTCTTTCCTTGGATCTGTGACTTGTGTGTTATTTATTGGATTCATGTTGATTATCAATTGCCTTTGCACTTGATCCGTGTTTTCTAGTCACTTGTTCAGGTTCAGGAAGCTTTGCTAGCATGTTTCTGGTTCTTCACTTGATAAAGGAGTTTTCTTGAACTTTAACTCATTAATTTGCATGAGGACATTGCAAAGAATAAGTGTGGGGGGAGTGCGGTTAACCTTGTGAGAATTTTAAAAATTTTCCCCCGTTTTGAACTTTTTCTTCAAAGTTTGATTGTTGAGCTTTTGCTAGAATGAGTTAGCCTATTTGAATTGAGGAAAATTTGCATTAGATTTGATAAATTAGTGTGTTAGTATGCCCTTACATTCTGAGCACTTTTGAACGTGATAATGTACTTTGTTCAGAAAGGTGAATTGATGATTTTCAAATAAGTCTAAGAATTGAGTAGGATGCATTTTAGTCCTATCGAGGTGAAATTTTGAGTTGATGAAAGAGTAGGGAAGTGAAGTAGGCATTCGTTGTTGAAGGATAATAAGAGTTTCTTTTAGCTGTTTTTCACTAAATAGCGTGATCTTATTGACCCCGTTGAGCCTAATTGTTGTGCAAAGATTTTTGTAGCCACATTATAAGCCTAATGCACAACAAAAGTATAACCCACCTTGTTAATTTTACACCAAGGCTTACTCGTTTGATTTGTAGTTGTTAGGAATAGTGCCCTAGAAAGCCGATTGTATATCCGCTTTGTGCTTTTCCTTATTGTAATCACAGACAATCTTTGAATGATATAACGAATAAAGGCAATATTTCTTTATATGCTCTTGTTTGGTATGCGATTACTTTATCTGTGCATGTATGAGAACTCCCCTAATCCTGATGACTTTAGGACTCTACCATTTAGGTAAAATGGTTCATGAAACGAGCCCTATATCACATAAGTCATGATTAGTAAAATACTCCAAGCTGATGAGTCCTACCGACAGTGGGAGTGTCAACCTGACTCCTCTAAGGCTTGCTTGTGGGATCACGCCCTTAAGAAGGACTACCTTGTTTTATGTAGGTGCAAAGTGTATAGTAGATACGTACGTGATGAGGGTGCTTACTTTAATAAGTAAGTTCACTGAGGTGCCCCGTGTGAGAACATTCCTAAATGGGAAAGGAAGTTTCTGTTTTAGGAAATAGAAACTTCCAGATTAGGAAATATCTCACGAGTCATTGATGTGATTAATTGATCCTTAGACTTGAGGTTCCTTGTCACTTTATGAATTAACTCTGTAGTCTTAGGTATAAGCTTTAAAGGGTGTCGCCATAGACAACTGATTCATGACTTATACGGGGCCTGCACAAGTGATTCATGAAAGTGAATGAGAATCAAGAAAGGACCTACACTTGCATTTGCAAGGTGATCTCTTATTGTGTAAGTCATTCATATGCCATATGGAGTCCTTGGCCAAGGCAGTAGATCAAGACATCAAGAAAAGGGTTTCTTGGATTGAGATCAAATGGATATGAAATGCACTTAGCTTTAAGACCGGATTATTAGGGTTCTGATTATTCCCTTACCCTAGATCTTGGTTTAGAGTTAGTAAGTAGGAGGATTGTATCTCACATGAATCAATGACTTAAAGGTTCTGTCGAATCCGAACATTCCAATTCAGTTAGGGGTTAAACACCTGTTGCTAGACTATGGTCGTTTAATCTGTGGACTGATTAATTAATTAGTGAATTAATTAATTAGGGTCACTGCTAATTGAATTGAGAACGTAGAGGGTCACACACAACAACTTGGTTACATGAGTTGAGGCTTTAAAATGATTAAACGAGTTAATCGGGCCTAGAGGGTTCCACACGTGTGGATCACGTGAGTGACACGTGTCCTACACGTGTAAATATATATATTGTATATATATGTATTAAATAATTAAATGTGTTAATTATTTAATAGACTTTGGTTTAATTTTGAATTAAAAAGAAAGTCTAATTTTGGAAAAAATAATCTAGTTAATTAATTATGAATTAATTAATTAGATAAAAATAAGTTATTTATTTTAAATAAATAAAGTATAAAATTATCCAAAAATAGTTTGGATATTTTAGCTCTCTTGAAAGTTGATTTGAATTAGAATTCAAAGTCAAAGTCAAAATTACTTGATGATCAAGTAATAGGAGAGAGGGACCAAAATCCTTAGCCCATAAGGACTAGGATTTTCGGTCCTCCCCTTATTATAAATAGGAGAGCTCGAGCTCCCCTTAGAGTGAATTGACAATTCTTTTGGTTCATGCGTTGAGCACCATCCTTTCTCCAAGATCAAATAAACCCTAGGTTAAGCCTAAACACTAACTAGAGAACTAGCATCCTTACTAGTTAGATTGTGATCAAGTTGGTGGACTATCTCTAGAGAGCTTCAAGTTAGAAGTTTGAAGATTCGAGCTTTACCAAGGAGAGGGGATCAAGCCGCGAGAAGAGCGTTCTTGGGTGGCTTGAAACGCTTCAAGAAAGACAATTAAGAAAGTAAGTTTCTAATCCCTACGAATTTGGTTACACGATTGCGAGTCCTAGATCCTTTTGTTGGAAAAATTTTAAATTTCCACTGCTTTCTGATTCGTGTTTTCCAATAGTAGTGAATATCGATCTTGGATCCCTTTTGATTGTTCTTATGAAGGAAATTTAGAGATGTATGTAAAGAAAGAAAAAGAATGAGAAAAAGCTGGGAAAAAAGAAAAGATATGGAAAAAAAAAAAAGAGGAAAGAGCAAAAGAAAAAGAAAAAGAGAAAATTATGCGAAGTGTGAAATTGAAAGAATGGGATGTAAATGTCTAAGTGTGGGGGAAGTGTTTAGGGGTAATTGAAAGTGCTGCGTGTGTAAAGATTGAATGATGTAAGCTTGGTAAGTAGTCACTTAATCCAAAAATTCCATAACCTTACCCAAAGCTTACATTACAAGCCCGAAAGACCTACCGATCCTGATAGGTGCCAAGAGTGTATTCCGAAGTTGATGATTGGAAATTAGGCGAAAGTTATGAATTTGGCATTCTGGTCTTTGTATATTGTTTCGTTAGAAATCACACACTGCACAAGGGTATACTTTTCATACTATTTTTGTTGATCTTGTGTTTACGAGTACTTGATTTGATGAGCTAGACTTGTTTCAGCGAAGGGTTGATGATTGCTTTAAAGCCGAGGTTCGATAGGAATGTGTTTTCTTTATTTTCCTATTTCTCGAGGACGAGCAATAGGCAAGTGTGGGGGAATTTGTTGAGTGTAAAATTCGCGTGGATTTAAGGGCTAATTAGAGTATATTTTTGTGACGTTTGATGCGTTTATGTGTTTATTTTGCTCCATTTAGGTGTTTAGGAAGTTGGAATTAAGAAACGACGAAATAAGGCGAATTCACGCGCTTTTGAAGAAAATAGGAGTAACCCCCATTACTCCTTGGAAGAACAATTTGGTTAACCCCTGTTAACGAACCCAGGAGCATCACTTTTAACGAACTGGGGGAGTAACACCGGTTACTCCCTGGAAGAAGAACTCTGGTAACGCCCGTTACCAGAGGCAGTAGAAAAAGGACTTTTGGCACAGGAGGGGTAACGCCCGTTACTACTAATAAAAGTACAATCGCGATTTCAGCTTGTAACGGGCGTTAATGTAATTTGTTCATGGAAAGGTAACGCCCGTTACCTAGGGCAGCGAGACAGATTAGGGAGCACCTATTTATATGTGTTTAGGAGTATTTTTTAGGATGATCTTTTTTCGGAGTTTGTGACCTAGCTTGGAGAGAGAAGTATGGAGCTTTGGGAAGAGATAGTCAGAGAATTTCGAGAAGATGAAAGGATCGAATTCTTCAAACAATTTCAGTTTTTCCAGTTTTTTAGGTTTTATTTATTGCTTTAATCATTAAACTAATTCCTCTAAGTTTTGTTTTAATTCGTTTTACATGTTTAGATTCGTTTTCCATAATTTATGAATGTTTAGGGGTTTTGTTTTTGAGACTTTATTTGACTTGATGAACATGAATTTCATTAATGCAATTTATGTTAGTTTTATGAGTTTTGAGTTAAGAATGAGTAGCTAAAACGCTCGGGCTAGGGGAATGATGATGAATGTATTCTAAGTGTTTGATATGATGCTTGAAGGACTCGTGTTAATTCTTAGTTTGAAGCTTGCTTGATTTGAATTGCGACGGCCTGATCACCCTTAGCATAATTGAGGATTACCTAAGAATTGAGAAATTAATGGTAATTGAGATAGTTTTCATAACTAGTAGGTTTAGGAATTCAAAGAGATTTGCTGCTTAACCTATACAACTAGTAAATCTTATTCCATGCCAAGCCGTTAGAACTTGATTTGCATTAGTCTTGATCTTATTGGTTTAATTAATTGTTAATGATTGAGAGAACAACGTTGAAATTAGTTGAATACTTGATTATACCTTGAAAATGGATAATACAAATCTAAGTGACTAGGTTGTAGAATTACACTTGTCAAACAAATATTATATCAAATCGTGAATGCATAGTCATTACTCCCCAGCCTAATTAGTTTATTGAGTTTAATCCATGTGCGTTAATCAGTTAATTGTGTTTTATTCTAGTAAATTGTTTTATTCCCATTTTAGTAGATTAATAATTAACTCGAACTCGTTCGGTCTTTAGATTAGAAAGAGATATTGAGTAGTGATTGATTTATCTCCCCTATGGGTACGATCCTGTTGTGCTAAGTATATATTTCAGTGTACACTTGCACGATTGGTTTAACTTAAAATCACAACACTTCCAATCTTCACAACCATGGTTAGGGTATTGTCTTTGCAATTCCTTAAATCTCTCTCATGCTTCATATAAACTTTCGCCTTCGTATTGGCGGAATGATGTGATATCATTCCGGAATTTGACCATCTTTGAATGTGGGAAAAATTTATCCAAGAACGCTTGTGATAAAAGAGGCCCCGATCCCTTTGTCTCGTATGGAAGAGCGCTAAACCATGCCTTGGCCTTGTCCCTTAGTGAGACTGGGAAGAGTCGATTCCTAATTGTATCTTCGGGCACATTGTTCAACTTGAAGGAATCACAAACTTCAACAAACCAATTTACATGAGAAAGTGGATCCTCCATGGCAAGTCCAGTGAATTGGTTTTGTTGCAAAAGGCTAATTGTTTAAGCCTTTGTTTCGAAGTGGCTCTCCACAACCACCGGTCGGTTAAGATTGTTTTAAATGCTCTCCATGCTTGGAATGGCATAGTCCCTAATTTGTCTTCACTGTGGAACTTGTGGATTCGGTTGTGGCTGTTGACCATATCCTTGATTTGCCCCATTGTTACCATTGTTTCCATTTAATTCTTCCATTGGAATCGGGGTTGACAACTCCTCTTGTCTCTTTTCTCTTCTAAGGGTACGGAGCTTCTTTTCGATTTTGGGGATAGTGTTTGAGATTATCCCAACTCCGGGCTCTTTTCATAAACACCTACACAAGAGACAAGCAAAAATATCAAGTACAATTAAATAAATATCTAATTCACCAACTACTAACACAAAAACAAGAGTGATTTCAAATGCTTTTACCGGCAACGGCGCCAAAAACTTGTTAACTACTAACTCTACACCCTAACACACAATCAATTCCGGCTTGTGAGGCCTCCAATCTTCGTTAAACCTCATCCGGGCAAAACAAAGCCTAGGAAGGTGTCAAATTGGAAAGGAATCCCAAGATATGTCGGATGGTTGAATTAGCCAAAAGATTTAATAAATAACCCAAGTGCAAGCTATGTGATTGTAGTACACTAGGGGTCGATCCATGAGGAAGGGGAAATCAAAGGCAATTGTATTGTGTTTTTGTTAATCTATAGACCGGAAAAGATTAAGAAAGTAAGTTAACTAATTAAGACAAAGAAATTAAACTAGAGACCACTAATGAGTAAAAGCAACAAGTAGCAATTAAGAGTTAAATATGCAGCAAATAACAAGAGTAAACAAGTGGCAAGGGGGAGTAATGATCATGTAAAGTTCATGTTCGATTAGTGCTTCGGTGGGACAAAGAACTCACAATTCTAATCCTAAGTGTATACCCGAGCTCCTCTCGAAGTCAAGTGTGTGTACCTAAACAAGTCTAACATCGCTCTCGTGATCATTAGCTCAGTGATTAGGTCAATCAAACAAGATTAGTGCAAGAAACTAACAAGTGGCTTGGCCCGGTTAATCAATTGCTTAATTGCTCAAGTCTAAGTTAAATCCCTTTTATACTTAGCCCTTAAGTGTTGTGAAATCTCTTCCATTTTACATACAATATCTCAATTATCATGCAAATCTAAGTTCATAACTAAGGTGATCAATCTTAATCATGCAAACAATTCAATTTCACAAGCATAAGATCAATTAGTCCCACTTAGGTATTTCATCAAACACTTACACTAATCATCACACCCCCCCCCCTTTGCCTAGGAAATTAGCTACTTATATTCCCCAAATCAACCAAAGAGTAAGAGAATAGTTTATATTCATTAAATCAGATTAAATGGGTCATACAAGTATCAAACTCCACTAAAACTGAAATAGAAAGGGAATCTACACTGAAATAACTAAGAAAGTAGTGAAGAAAGATAAATGCAAACTAAAACATCAATGGATCTTCATTACTTCAAGGAAAATGAAAGGTAGTCTCCAAAAGCCCTCCTCAGCAGCTTCCACATTCAAATTAGGCTAGAAATGAAGATGCCCTTGAAAATCCTAGAAAAATAGGTTAAATACTAGGAAAGTCTGTTTCTGGGGGCAATCCACGACCATGGATTTACAAGAGTAAAAATATCCATGGGCGTGGATTCTAAAAACGCACTAATGACTCTTCACTACATCCATGACCGTGGATTATTTGTGCATAGAAAATCCATGGTCGTGGATTCCAGGCAGACGAAGTAGATAGCTCCTGCCTCATTTCCACGGGCGTGGATAAATTGAACTGTAAAAATCCACGCCCTTGGATTCCATACAGCTGCAATTCCATTCTTCAATTATCGTAAATCGATCTTATGACTCTTGAAAATGATGAATATGCTCCATTTTCTTCCCGTCTACTCTTGTGGTTAAAACACCTGCAAAAGAGTATTAAATCTAAATAAGCTTCAAATTCGGGCAAAACATATATAAAGTGAGTCTCAACGGAACAAGAATTTACAACCTAATACTATATACATTAAAATTAAGTATTTCTTCTTTTACTAATTATTCTTTATCTCTTTTTTATATTATCTTTGCCATTTGATCTTGCATTCTATTTTCTTATTTGTATTTTTCAAATGAGTATTATTTCAAATTTATGTTAATTTTTTTTATAATTAATTTTATGTATTTAGGAGAAATAATTAAAAGAGTATATTTATATAAAATTTTAAGACATGTTTAATCGAATAGACAACTTATATCATAAAATTTGAATACAATTAATTGACATCTCAAAAAAAAAAATACAATTAATTGATATATTAATATTAAAACAATTCTTGTTGAACTATATATCTTGGAGAAATTTTAATTATACCAAGAGTCCTATTTTAAGTTGATAAGTACTTTTTAAATATAGTTACATTAACAATTTATAACATGTATTTACATTATTATGCTTGGCTAATAGTTATTGACATAATTATTGTGAGGATATTTTAGGAGATCCGTATTTTGTAAGAAACCAAAAACCCAACTCGTGCTCGTGCTTTTATAAGATATATATATATATATATATATATATATATATATATATATATATATATATTATAAATTTTAACGCGACTAAAAGATCATTAATTTTATTCTTTAAGCAGTTAAGAGCTCTAGAGCAAGCCAATCCGGATTCGTTTAAGTGGTTTTCTCCAGAACTAGATCCCGTTTGGTGTGGCCTAACTAATTATAATACTAAGTAAATTAATTAGGTTGTTATTTCATTTATCACTGTACCTAAATTTTGTTATTTCATTTATTACTCTTCCCAAGTCTTTCGTCAATCAAACAATAAATATATTGGCAAGTGAATAACACTTACTATTTCATAATCACGGTTGACACGATTTATTTTATAAAAACATTTATATTTAATAAAATAACATCAAATATATAATGTTCCGAAATGAAGATTAAAATTTGATGTTATTTTATTAATTTGATATTTTTAAGAAATAATCTCGTCAGATGTCTAGTTGGATTATAACTTTGTTTGTTGAGGATATATTTCGACCAATCAAATTAGTCTTCAACCTAAGAACGTCAAGACAAATCAAGTGGTGACATATGACATATAGCATCATAACAATCAAATTCAAGTTTTATTTATTATTGTCTCTTTAAAAAAAATACAACAAATAATTATTAAATAAGTTTGAGTTGAACTCTAATTCTCAAATTTTAAACATATAAAAACTGTAGTTCATTTTACACATCAAGTCAATAGGGAGATTAGAGGGCAAGATATAGACATCAAATTAATAATGAGAAGAAAACCAAAGTTCTCTCTACACAATTAAAATAAAATTCTATGGTGTTCAAATGTGTTCTTTCCCAAAGGTGTTGATGGGCCCAAATCACGTTCGAAACATCACCGAACACATGTCGAGATCTTGACGGCTCAGCCAGATCAATTTGGAACGCTTAGGCTTGGACGCTCGAGAAGATGGGCTCGCGATAACGGATCCAAACCTTCTGCCTACAACCTTATTGCCTAAGGCCCACCTGCTGGAGTGCATCTTTCGAGCATGGGAATCCCTTTCCCAGTCTCGCTTGACGCTCACAATATCGCCTCACATGGATAATTATAACCCAACTCGCTTAGCATGCACGGGACACTCCCTTGCTTGTTCCACGCTCGGGACTATCCTGATGCTCACGCCCTCGCAGCGCTCACGTGATCCTCAAAGCATAACTCATCCGCCAAGGTCCACCCCAGTAGGCCTCAGAGCCCTCTTGAGGGTACAAGCGACCATATGGCTGGAACTTCACCCGAACGTCCCCACGCTCGGACAAGCCAATCTGGGGAATCCTCTTCCTCAAGCATTCCGACGCTCGGGTCAGCTCATCTTTGAGATATACCATCAAGCGTCACTATGCACATGTTACCCTCTCTGGGTAACCTAGCGCTCATAAAGTTGTTGCACAACTGCCTCTGACATGCACAGGTAGTGCGCACACCAACCCCTGACATCCACTACCACCCGTACATGGGCATATTCTAGGGATGTCACTTTTACGCCATCACATGCTACCACATGTCTAGGGCAACACAGGTTTGGGACTACATGGTCACTTTTACCAAAATGCCCTTACCCCTAATATATAAATATGGGAATGTTACACTTATATTCCCTAAGTCATCTTCCTCACAATACATTGTATATTGAAATTGATATTTTTCCTATGCATCTTTATCTTCCCCAAGCTCATTACATTTCATCATCTCTGGTGTTATCCTAGCTGGAAGAACCCACGCATTATTGGAAACCTAATTCTTGAGGCTCAAACGCCTGTGATGGTCTTCCTTTCCTCGAATAAATTCTAAATTGATTGGTGTCTAAATCCCTTCCAAGTTTCTACACCATCTTTTTTGGCACCGTCTGTGGGAAACCATCATCTGCTTCTTCATCTTCATTATATTTTTCCCCTTGAGCTAGTAGAAAAGTAACGCCAGCTGTTTAAATCATGGTTACTGTGATAAGATCCGGAGTTATTGATAACAGGGGAATTCTTTCCCCGATGAATGAGGAGAATCAGGGAGACGAAGCCAGCATCGTCGACATCACCGCCGTCTAGACCGGGAACACTGCGGCGGGTGTGAATACTCTTCTTACTGCCAGTACGGGAGACAAAGGCAAGGAAACAATGGCGGGGTCTCTCCCAACTGAGGGAGTAGGCATGGGGGGATCCAATTCTGTTGTTCCCCCCGCGGCGCACCATTACTAACGTCTCCGCGTATTCCATGGTGATGCCTCCGCCAGGGTACACGTACGTGCAGCCCAACGCGATGCCCGGCGTGATGCTAGGTATGATCCAGGGGATGATGCCCATGATACAGCCCTACCAAGTGGGCACCCTACAGCTTCCGGTCTCCATTCCCAAAGAAATACAAGGAGTGGAGATTCTATAGGTAATATCACAGCAACTCCAGGTGCTCTACGCCTAATGCGAGGTGTAGGCTGCCCAAAATGCCTGGAAACACTTTACCTCTGCTTACTTCCCCCCGGGCATGGGCGCTCAGATGGCATCCCCAATGGGAGGGCTGCAGGTGCACCCCCTGACGGTAGCCCAGAACGTACTGAGAACTCAGCCACCACCACCGCCACCAGCATAGGGGAAAAAAACCCTCCTCTCCCCTCCCCGAGAGAGAAGGAAAAAGCCCCTCAGACGAGGGGAGATGCAGAAGAAAAGGTCTAATCCAGGGCCACCGGAAGAGCAAGTAGGAGGGAAGGAAACGACCCTCGTTTGGCTGTTGTCCAGAACCAACTCGAAGGTTTGCAGCAGATGGTGGAGTAGCTCTCTCGAGCACGGTCTCAAGTCCCCCATACTGGAGACGAGAGATCCAAGGCCAGAGACGCTCACAATCCACACAACCAAATCCCTCGCCATCGGAGGGAAAAAGACTATGAAGAGCATGACAACGAAGGCGGGAGCCATAGGCCTTTGACAGGCGGTTCACCCCTCATTGACGAAGTTTTGATGGCCCGCGCCAGGATGGGCAAAATCTCCATGTTTGTCAACTGGTACGATGGAACCACTGATCCAGCTGAGTATCTGGATCACTTTGTGCACTTGATGCACCTATATGAGCATTCTAGTCATTACTGGATGAAAATTTTTGTCACTTCCCTCGTGGGAATGGCACAAGACTGGTACAAGAAGCTGCCCCCTCGCTCCATTCGAAGGTATGAAGACTTAACTAACGTCTTCTTAAACCATTTCAATTCCGTAAAGGCACCAGCACCCGCGGCTACGGCCCTTTACAGCCTGGTACAAGGACCCAACGAGACCCTCAGGTCCTTTATGGGTATGTTCAACAAGGAAATCCTACTGGTGGAGAGGCCCTCGATGGATTTCCTGAGATATGTGCTATTTTGGGCCATCAACATGAAAAACTATGTCAGCAAGGAGTTCGTTGAGGAGGTGTCAAAAAAGAAACCTCGCTCCTTGATGGAAATAAGGGACATAGCGGATTCCTTTTTCACCCTCGAAGACATGTATATCGAGAGGGCAAAAAAGCTTGCTAATGCCCCTCGCATAAACAAAGGCTTGGAAGACAAGGGAGAATCCAATAGGAATCGCCGCCACAGCCCTGCTCCCACTCGGAGAAGCTCCCCACCCCCTCGAAGGTTTGAGTACATTCCCCTCAACAGACATGTTGCAGAGGTCTATTCCATGGCGGACAAGAAGTTATTTAAGAGGCCTCCAAAGAAGAGAGAAACTGAGGCTCAAAAGAGCTCGGGGAAATACTGTGCCTTCCACAAGCAGAAAGGGCACGACACCAACGAATGCCGTCAGCTTGAAAGCAAAATTCGAAGGCTCATTGTCGGGGGGCACCTAAAAGAGTTTATGAGGGTGCTCGAGAGGTATGATGAGCACTGTGCCGAGCGTACCAGGGCTAGAGAGAGAAGCTGATCGAGCTCAA
This sequence comes from Lantana camara, assembly GCA_037501455.1. NCBI lineage: Eukaryota > Viridiplantae > Streptophyta > Magnoliopsida > Lamiales > Verbenaceae > Lantana > Lantana camara. Next base: position 28,298,212 of record CM074863.1, read on the forward strand.
TGAGCCCACGTAACCATCACCTCGAGACAAGCGACCGTGCAAGTAGAAAGCTGCCGAAATGGAGAACTAACCCTTCGCCGTCATCAACATGATCCCCGGTGGACCCTCGGGATGAGACTCCAATGCTTCCTGGCGCCGCCACGTCCGTAGTTATGATCAGAGATCCTCAAAGCCCAAGCAGGTGTATTCCCTGGAGGAATCCTCGCGCTCGAAAGAGAGTGAGACTGTAGGATTCACTGAAAAAGACCTAGAGCACATTGTAACACCCCATGTGGTCGATGAAACCTCTGATTGCCCCATAGTGGTTAGCTTAGATGTTCATAATCATGTTGTGAAGAGGGTCTTAATTGATAGTGGAAGCTCTTTGAATGTTCTCCCCGTATACAATGTTTCAAAAGATAAACATAACCAACATTCCCCTCGAACCCCTCAGAACAGCCCTCGTTGGCTTCAGGGGTTCCGAGATCGTCCCTCGCAGATAAATTCGCTTGGCTATCTTTTTCGGTCGCATCCCACAGCGAAAAACTTTGAGCATCCTTTATGTAGTGGTCTAGGTGGATCTCCCATACAACATCATCATCAGACACCCAGCCCTCGTGGACTTCAAAGCAGTGATCTAAACTTACCATCAGAAGGTCAAATTCCCCACTCCCGAGGGTACTGGCGAAGTTCTTTGCAATGTCAAGGAGACTTGGGAATGCTATATTTTATCTCTTCACAGTCAGAAGCCTAAGCAGACGGTATAGGCGGGATCCACCAAGAAATCTGTGGATTTTCCCAAGTTAAATGAGGATGGCCCCGAGTGCAAGCGGTCCAAACTTTACAAGAAAAAGAACAAGAAGAGAGGTGCGAGTGCCACCCCGGACACAGGAGATGGTCCTCCGGGGCTATGGAAGGGTCCTTCTCAGACAACGATGGTGATGGACCTTCGGAAGTAGCAGGCGATGAAACGAGTGCTCGAAACCCCGAGACCAGAGGTACGGATTGAGCCCACCGAGAATTTTTTGACCATCGAGTTGGAACCTAAGAACCCAGATAAAACCACCCAGATAGGCTCCAACCTCGATAGCCCCTCTCAAATTATGATGATCAATTTCCTACGTGAAAACCTAGATGTCTTTGCTTGGAAAGCTTCAGACCTAACCGGCATAGATCCGAGCATCATAGTCCACAGGCTAAACGTTGATCTGGCATTCAAGCCTATCAAGCAGAAGAAGAGGAACGTTTATGGGTTCAGGAGGCAAGTAATTTAGGAGAAAATCAACAAACTCCTCGAGGCCCAGTATATTGAGGAGATATTGTATCCTGAATGGCTCTAAAATGTGGTCCTCGTGCCCAAGAGCACTAACAAATGGCGCATGTGCAATGACTTCACAGATCTTAACAAGGCATGCCCCAAAGATCCTTACTCTCTGCCTAGTGGATTCAACGGCTGGTTGCGAACTTATGAGCATGATGGACGCATTTCAGGGGTATTACCAGATTTTCATGGCGCCAGAGGATCGCCCAAAAACATCTTTTGTAGTCCATATAGGCGTTTAATGTTTCCTGGTTATGACGTTCGCGCTCAAGAACGCTGGAGCCATGTATCAATGCATTGTCAACAAGATGTTCGAGCGTAAGATTGGAAAATTCATGGACGTATATGTGGATGACATGATCGTCAAGAGCGACCGCCAGCATTCATACCTGGATGACCTCACGAGAGCCTTTGATATTTTATGCCACTATAGTATGAAATTGAACCTCTCGAAATATACATTCGGCGTTCGAGACGGAAAATTCTTGGGCTATGTGGTCAGTTAGAGAGGCATCAAGGCCAATCCGGAGAAGACCAAGGCAATCATAGACATTCTCTCTCCTCGAAATGTTAGGGAGGTCCAAGTGTTGGTGGGCAAAATCATCTACTTGAACAGGTTTATTTCCCGCTCAGCGGACAGAAACTTGCCCTTTTTCAAGATTCTACGCAACGCTCGCAATTTTGCTTGGACCGGAGAATGTGAGAAAGCATTACAGGATATAAAACAGTATCTCTCATGCGTACCGTTGTTGATAAAGCTGGTCCCAGGGGAGAACCTGTTCATTTACCTATCCATTTCCTTAGAGGCCACAAGCGCAGTCCTCATCGCAGTACACGAGCGTAAACACCTCCCGCTGTACTACCTAAGGAAAACTCTGCAGGATGCTGAAAAGCGGTACATGGAGATTGAAAAATTAACCTTCGCCCTCGTTAATGCTTCCAGAAGAATGAGGCCATATTTCCAGGCTCAGTCCTTTAATGTGCTCATGGATCAACCTCTCAAGCAGATATTCTTGAAACCAAATGTGTCCGGGAGGTTAATAAAATGGTCAATTGAGCTTAGTCAATTTGACATCAGCTTCGATCCTTGTACCGCTATACAAGCTCAAGCAGTGGTGGATCTCTTGGTTGAACCTTTTGACCTAGAATCCATGCCCCTGGGGAATGAAGGTCTTTAGCTCTTGCATACAGATGGTTCCTCGACCTCACAAGGAGGAGGAGCGGGGGTAACCCTGAGAGCCCCCCAAGGGGTTGAGATTGATTACAAAATCAAGCTAGCCTTTCAAGTCACCAACAACGAGGCTGAATATGAGGCCCTCATCCAAAGAATCAAAATTGCCCTTTAGAATGGAGCCTCCCGGATCACCGCCTACGTTGACTCCTTGTTAATTGAAAGTCAGGTTGATGGTGTTAGGAATAGTACCCTAGAAAGCCGATTAGTCATAATCTGTTTTGAGACTTTCCTAGTATCACAGACAATCTTTGAATAATATACGATTGATTAATATCATAGGCAAACACTTCTTTATATGTTCTTGTTTGGTATGCGTTTACTTTAGCTGTGCATGTATGAGAACTCCCCTAATCCTGATGACTTTAGGACTCTACCATTTAGGTGAAATGGTTCATGAAACGAGCCCTGTATCACATAAGTCATGATTAGTAAAATACTCCAAGCCGATGAGTTCTACCGACAGTGGGAGTGTCAACCTGACTCCTCTAAGGCTTGCTTGTGGGATCACGCCCTTAAGAAGGACCACCTTGTTTCATGTATGTACAAAGTGTATAGTTGATACGTGCGTGACACATGAGGGTGCTTACTTTAATAAGTAAGTTCACTGAGGTGCCCCGTGTGAGAACATTCCTAAATGGGAAAGGAAGTTTCTATTTCAGGAAATGGAAACTTCCAGATTAGGAAATATCTCACGAGTCATTGATGTGATTAATTGTTCCTTAGACTTGAGGTTCCATGTCACTTTATGTGTTAACTCTGTAGTCTTAGGTATAAGCTTTAAAGGGTGTCGTCTTAGACAATTGATTCAAGGCTTATGCTGGGGCTGCACAAGTGACTCATGAAAGTGAATGAGAATCAAGAAAGGACCTACACTTGCGTTTGCAAGGTGATCTCTTATTGTGTAAGTCATTCATATGCCATTTGGAGTCCTTGGACAAGGCAGTAGATCAAGACATCAAGAAAAGGGTTTCTTGGATTGAGATCAAATGGATATGAAATGCACTTAGCTTTAAGACCGGATTATTAAGGTTCTGATTATTCCCTTACCCTAGATCTTGGTTGAGAGATAGTAAGTTGGAGGATTGTATCTCACAATGAATCAATGACTTAAAGGTTCTGTCGAATCCGAACATTCCAATTCAGCTAGGGGTTAAACACCTGTTGCTAGACTATGGTCGTTTAATCTGTGGACTGATTAATTAATTAGTGAATTAATTAATTAGGGTCACTGCTAATTGAATTGAGAACCTAGAGGGTCACACACAACAACTTGGTTACATGAGTTGAGGCTTTAAAATGGTTAAATGAGTTAATCGGGCCAAGAGGGTTCCACACATGTGAACCACACGTGTGGCTCACGTAAGTGGCACTTTCCCTTGTGACGCGTGTCTCACACGTGTGTAAATATATGTGTATATTTATTTATGTGTTAAATAATTAATGTGATTAATTATTTAATAGACTTTGGGTTAATTTTGAATTAAAAATAAAGTCTTATTTTGGAGAAAAATAATCTAGTTAATTAATTGTGAATTAATTAATTAGATAAAATAAGTTATTTATTTTAAATAAATAAAGTATAAAATTATCCAAAAATAGTTTGGATATTTTTAGCTCTCTTGAAAGTTGATTTGAATTTGAATTCAAAGTCAAAGTCAAAATTACTTGATGATCAAGCAATATGAGAGAGGGACCAAATCCTTAGTCTATAAGGACTAGGAATTTCGGCCACTCTCATCCTATATATAGGGGAGCTCGAGCTCCCCTTAGAGCTAATTGGCAATTCTTTTGGTTCATGTGTTGAACACCATCCTTTCTCCAAGATAAACGAAACCCTAGGTTAAGCCTAAACACTAACTAGAGAACTAGCATCCTTACTAGTTAGATTGTAGCCAAGTTGGTGGACTATCTCTAGAGAGCTTCAAGTTAGAAGTTTTGAAGATTCAAGCTTTACCAAGGAGTGGGGATCAAGCAAAACTACCAGAAGGGATGATGAAACGATTCTGAACCCAACAAAAAACGAGTGAAAAAATCGAACCAAAGAAGATGGCGAAAACCGTTCGTCCATATCCTGAAGGATGAACCTTTTCACCAGGGTTTTATGGCTGGCAGATTTCTACTTTCGCAAAACTGGTTTTCGAAGGGAGTTTCAATCATCCCTTTCTCGTTTCATGTTTCTTTCTTTATGTTATATTGTTAAGAACTTCCCTAACATGATTTGAATCTAGGTTGTGGATTGTTATCCCTACAATGGATTCTGAAGTAGAAAGAGACTTTCGAGGGATGGGTTGCTATTACCGCATGAAGCGCGTTTGAGGGCGGCTCAAAACGTGTCAAGAAAGCTACTACCCAAGTGAGTTTCTTGACCTCTACGAATTTGGATTCACGATTGCGAGTCTAAGATCCTTTTGTTGAAAAAATTTTAAATTTCCGCTGTTTTCTGATTCCTGTTTTCCAACAAGTGGTATCAGAGTCACCTCGTTAATCGGGTTTCTGATTCATCTCAATTATTCTGAATTTGGTAGAAATTCTTAGGCTTAGATGCGAATTAGGTATTCATGAGTTGTTTTAGAAAGCCTGAATTACGAAACTGTAATTTTTCTTGAATTTCTGAAACTATTTTCATAAATTGTGTTTTTGAAAACCGTTTTCATTAAAGTCTATTTAAATCGTATTTTTCTAATTTTGGATTGAACTGGGTTTTGGAGAAACCCAAAATACGAAACGGAACACGAAAAAGGACGAGCCTAGGAGTGCTAGCATGTCGGGCGCCCAGCCCTTCCGCAACCGCGCGGGAGGCCCTCCCTCCAGTGCCTAGGTGCGCCTAGGCGCGCCCGCTCGCCTGTCCCGTAACCACGCGGGATAGCCCCCCGCATCGTCCCGCAACTGAGCGGGACGCCCAGGCCGAGACCGCCCGCCACCGGGCGGGCACTGCTGCGCGCGACTAGGGCACGGGCCGCGCGACCAGCGCGCGCACGCGGGCGGCAATTGCCGCACGATATGTGCGTTGCTAGCGCGGGCGGTGCCCCCCTTTGGGCGGGTGGTTTCGGGCCAATCTTCGTGTTTTCGTGTTTCGTGTTTTCGGTCCTTAAAAATCCCGATTTAATTTAATTTTAATTTTATCTTTTAAAATCGGTGCCCCCCTTTGGGCAGGTGGTTTCGGGTCAATCTTCGTGTTTTCGTGTTTCGTGTTTTCGGTCCTTAAAAATCCCGATTTAATTTAATTTTAATTTTATCTTTTAAAATCAATTTTGCAAAAATAAAATTATTTTAAAATTTTGATTAAATTGGGATTTTTGAGAAATTGATGATTTAAATTTTGAAAAAAATTGCAAACTTTATTTTCTGAAAATATTGAAAGAATAAAATTATTAATTTTCAGAAATTAATTGGAATTTTATCAGTTTATTATTTTTCGGGTTTTATTGAAAAGGCTCTTGAACAAGAATTGCATCTAAGTCGTGTTTTAAGCTATTAGAGCTTAAAGCGAGAATTTTAATTTATTGGTTAAATTTAAATTCTTGCAAAAGCATGTTAGGTGATCATGGGTTTAGACTTATGTATGGTTTTAATTTATGCACATGGATGGTTTAAATTGGGGTTGGAGCCCTATAGTTGCGTTTTTTAATTGAGGTTGGAGCCTCACTTTTGTGCGTACTGTTATGTGATTTATTATGTGGCTTTCCATATTACTGTTTTTTAGGCCGGGGTATGCCCCGTGTAATTATCTAAGGCCAATATGAAGATTGAGGCTTATTACTTTATGTCTTTTTCTTTTAATTTGAGAGTAGAGATAAGTAGTGAGGTTTTATTTTCATTTTGGAGACAATGCACCCAAGGAGTAAGATGGACCACATTCAAGTAACAAGGAGGCCATAAGTGAAGACCCCTCAAAATGTTAGGGAGGGGAATCTCAATTGTAAAATGTAATAGAGATAGGGCTCGTATTTTGTTACCGCTTTCTCTTATGTGATTTAAACTGTTTATGTGGCATGTATGTTAGAACTTGTGATTGTGTAGTGTCTCCCACATATCACGCATAAGATAGGTGGATCCCATGATCATCTCATGTTAGTATCATGCTAGGACATGTTATCTGTTTATGTGCTTGTTTGAAATGCATTTAAGTTGTACTTGCATTAATCAAGACTAATAAAATTGGATAACATATATGTTGGTGAGGTCGAACCGAACAACTCTTCGGTTGATTCGAAAATTCCCATTAAATATTAAGCTCATTTTGAATAATAGGTATTTAATTTGAGATGCAAATTTTGAATTAAATTCCTAGCATTCCATCAATAGGTTTTAAGTTTAGTAAGTGAAGCTAGTTATTGTCCGCGAGCCGTGGGATAGCTAGTAGAGCTTATTAGTTCTTAGTTACCTAATTGATCATTTTAAATGATCAATATTTCATGGTCAATTTTGGCAAGGATGATGTCCGCGAGTCGTGGGTCGTTCGAACTAAGTTTTGATCATGATCTTATGATTGATGGGTCTAGCTTAACGCCTAAGTAAATATGGATGTCGCACGAGTCATGGGTCCATATTGAAAGATAGGTGATGCAAAAACAATTACTAAGAGTTCTAAAGGTTTTAGAATTGGTAAGTTGTACCTACCTAGGGTTTTACTTAGAATGTCCGCGAGTCGTGGGTTCGAGGTAAAATGCTTAGGATCTTAGTACCCATTGGGAAACGCGTTCCTCTTAGATCTTTGGGAATTATAGATCTCTGAAAGACAGTGGGAGCTACATTAGATTAAAGACCTTATCTTTTGTATATCGTTATAATTCAGCATGCTCACATTTTCTCTGTTTAGCATTTAGGTTGTAGTTCTGTGATTCTCTACAATATGAAATGCAAACCCATTCGTATCCATCCTTAAGTCAAAAGAGTTGACTAAGTCCTAACTAACTCTGATTGGCTTCGGACCCTAAAATTCGTTTTAGATTCTGAATAGAGAAAGGCGTTCTCTAAAGGGCGAAGTTTTCAATTGTGAAAATTCGATCCGGGCCAAAAGAGAAGCAATTTGAGGTGAATGGATTTCTCCAAACCACTTAAGAGCAATTGAACCACCTCATAAAAATGTTACAAGGTATAACATTATGGAATTATTCAATATTCCAAATGAGGAAACAAGTGCACGAGAACAAGGTCTAAAGATCTTATTTGAAGATCTTGTGGCCTCATTAACCGAGAAAAGAGTTCTCAATGCATGATTGCTTACATTGCTTCCACCATCATTCAAACCCTTTATGCTCAACTAGAATGATGCTAATGTATTATAGTTAATCATTTAGTTGATAATGGTTGAGAGCATCCTTAAGAAGGAACAAAAGGTTGTGATGGTCAATTCTCCTTCTAGGCTCACTAAGTTAAAGGTTTGAAGGCCTAAAGAAGAAGAAACCCTTAAGAGCCCAATGGAGGGGCATGTAAGGGATACGCCAAAAAGACACTAGAGATCAAATAGGACGTTTGCTTCTATGGTAGCAAATAAGGACTTTGGAAGGGAACTGCAAAGAGTATGAGTACTCTGAAATGTTACCTCGTTTAGTAATTCTACTAGGAATAGAATTCACAAGTCTTGAGTTGATTCTGCATAATCTGTTGTGCAAAAGACTCAAAGCACTAATGTTCTGAACATACAACGAGATAACAAAATTAAGTGAGATGACAAAGCTTCGAATTACTTTGGAACATTGAGACATAAAAGGATTTGCAAGTTAGATATCTTAGGATCATTTTACGAAAATAAACCTAGAGAGTTAACTTCCTATGAATCATGTCTTGAAGGAAACATTCCCGAAACATAGTTTAGGTGAAACGTGGAACGTGCCAAAATTCTAGTGGATTTCGATCCATGCTGATGAGTGTAAGATGCTTAATGTAAGCACTAGATACAATCGTCAATTTAATCATTATGAATAAATGTACTTGTTGAAGTACAAACTCGAAACTTATATGAAATTCTTAGAATTTCAAAAGGAGGTTAGGAACCGAAATAGTCATAAGTTATAGGTAAATCGATATGATCGAGATAGCCAATATCTTAGCAACTAATTCCTTAGTCATCTTAGAGATAAAAGGATTATCTCTCAGTAAACTAATTCGGGAACACCTTAGTGTTTTCGAATGAGGGAATGAAACCTAATAGGATATGGTCCATTCCATAGGAAGCTTTACTGACTTATAATCATTCTAGGAATAAACTCCTAGAATATGCAGTTAGAGATTTTGAATTTAGTACCTTCCAAAATCAGTCCCGTAGTTGCACTATGCAATGTGGCATACTAAATTCCCTAATTATTCTTATCCAAAAAGGTTAATGGAATCCTCTTAAGTGAAGAGGATAGTGGGAGATAAGCTTGAAATGAGTTCAAGCTTATACAATGATATTGGATATCGTTTCTGTGATTCCCTTGAACAAAGGTTGTTTTTCTCAAGGAATGTACCTTTATTAAGGAATCGTTCCTATAGAAGAAGAAGAAAGGTAAGCAAGCAGACCTCAAAGAAATTTGAGGATAAATATCCACGCCACATATAGAAGAAACGAACCCATCTGATAAAACTTAGCCAAATTTTAGATTATGTACACGTGTGAAACCCTTCTCTTAAGACGTGTTTAGAACGCGTTCCTGGATGGCCAAGGAATTACTTGAAGAGGAGACACTATCAGATTTGGAATCTGAGTAGTGTAAGCAAGCCTTGAAATCCAATATGGATTCCATACACTCAAACCGAGTTTTGACCTTGGTTGATCCACCTGATAGGATCAAGCTCGTGGAGCTTCGAGTAAATGGAAAGCATTACAACCTTCTTGATGATTGAAATGCAAAAGTCCATTTGGATTGTGTTTACCACATCCTCATATTCTGACTATGAGATATGATAAATGAATATGAGAACTGTCTTGTTGAGATTGAAAGAGACTGAAATAAGGTATTTCTATGAATCTCATATTCAGTGGGAGTATGCATTAGGTATGCAAATCCCTAAGTTAATCTGTGGATTGATAAAGGCTTCTAGGAGTTAGACAATTTGATTCCATAGGATAGTCAAATCGTTTGACACAGATGGAAGTCGAATAAGTCTCAAAAGTGTATATATGATAGTTAGTGATGTAAGAGTCAATTTTGGTTCTTTAGAAGACGACATCCTTCTCATTAGGAATGTCAAGGATGATGTGTAAGTTGTCAATTCTTGTTTAAGAAACAATTTGGCATGAAAGATCTTAGTGATTATCCTAAATTCTCAACATTGAGATCTATAGAAGATAGATCTAAGAACATAAATGGATTATCACAAAACGAGTATATAACCACAGCACTAAAAGGAGTTTAGTATGGACAATGGACCATCTCTTTTGAAGAGTGTGTGTCCTAAGATAACTTTCAGAAAGTTAGAACGTCCAAAACCCCCTTTAAGTGAAAGGGTGCATAATGTATGAAATGTTATGTACTAGACTTGATTTGGCGCAACACTAAGCGTAGTGGGTCAAATCTAATATGACCTCAGAGAAGGTCATTAGATTTCTGTAAAGGATGTCCTCAGAGTACTTAAGAAGAAATGAGGACATGTATTAGTTTGCAGAAGCCAAAAGATCTTGTTGTTAAAAGGATATTTTGATGTAATTGTTGCATCAAACATAGATGATTGTAAATCATTGAAAGGATGCAATTTTTGCCTCAATGGCAAAGCAATGTGTTGGAAACATTCCAACCACGAACGTGGCAAAATCTCGACTATTGTAGTTGGGTACTTAGTTGTATTAAATACTGCTAGGGTAAGTATTTGGGTAAGAAACTCCATCTAACTAGTTAGATGAAGTTCCTAGCATGAAACAACACCATTATCATATCGTATGATTAAATGGATGGTTGCTCAAGTAAGAAAACCAAGACCTCACCAAGAGACTGAACACGTGATTACGAATCACTTTATAAGGAAAAGGTGTTTCCTAAGAGATGTGTAAACAAGAGGGTCACATCAACAGAGAATATAGCAGATCCACTTTGGAAACGCCCAAAGTCAATAGGCTCTCAAAGTGCACCTTGAGAAGATGGGACTTAGAGTACCTAAATGGCTTTTACGGGCAAGTGGGAAATTGTTAGGAATAGTGCCCTAGAAAGCCGATTAGTCATAATCCGTTTTGGGACTTTCCTAGTATCACAGACGATCTTTGAATAATATACGATTGATTAATATCAAAGGCAAACACTTCTTCATATGCTCTTGTTTGGTATGCGTTTACTTTAGCTGTGCATGTATGAGAACTCCCCTAATCCTGATGACTTTAGGACTCTACCATTTAGGTGAAATGGTTCATGAAACGAGACCTCTATCACATAAGTCATGATTAGTAAAATACTCCAAGCCGATGAGTCCTACCGACAGTGGGAGTGTCAACCTGACTCCTCTAAGGCTTGCTTGTGGGATCACGCCCTTAAGAAGGACCACCTTGTTTCATGTAGGTGCAAAGTGTATAGTTGATACGTGCGTGATACATGAGGGTGCTTACTTTAATAAGTAAGTTCACTGAGGTACCCCATGTAAGAAGATTCCTAAATGGGAAAGGAAGTTTCTATTTCAGGAAATGAAAATTTCCAGATTAGGAAATATCTCACTAGTCATTGATGTGATTAATTGATCCTTAGACTTGAGGTTCCATGTCACTTTATGAGTTAACTCTGTAGTCTTAGGTATAAGCTTTAAAGGGTGTCGTCTTAGACAACAGATTCAAGGCTTATGCTGGGTCTGCACAGGTGACTCATGAAAGTGAATGAGAATCAAGAAAGGACCTACACTTGCGTTTGCAAGGTGATCTCTTATTGTGTAAGTCATTCATATGCCATTTGGAGTCCTTGGCCAAGGCAGTAGATCAAGACATCAAGAAAAGGGTTTCTTGGATTGAGATCAAATGGATATAAAATGCACTTAGCTTTAAGACCGGATTATTAGGGTTCTGATTATTCCCTTACCCTAGATCTTGGTTGAGAGATAGTAAGTAGGAGGATTGTATCTCACAATGAATTAATGACTTAAAGGTTCTGTCGAATCCGAACATTCCAATTCAGCTAGGGGTTAAACACCTGTTGCTAGACTATGGTCGTTTAATATGTGGACTGATTAATTAATTAGTGAATTAATTAATTAGGGTCACTGCTAATTGAATTAAGAACCTAGAGGGTCACACACAACAACTTGGTTACATGAGTTGAGGCTTTAAAATGGTTAAACGAGTTAATCGGGCCAAGAGGGTTCCACACGTGTGAACCACACGTTTGGCTCATGTAAGTGGCACGTGCCCTTGTGACACGTGTCTCACACGTGTGTAAATATATGTGTATATTTATTTATGTGTTAAATAATTAATGTGATTAATTATTTAATAGACTTTGGTTTAATTTTGAATTAAAAATAAAGTCTTATTTTGGAGAAAAATAATCTAGTTAATTAATTGTGAATTAATTAATTAGATAAAATAAGTTATTTATTTTAAATAAATAAAGTATAAAATTATCCAAAAATAGTTTGGATATTTTTAGCTCTCTTGAAAGTTGATTTGAATTTGAATTCAAAGTCAAAGTCAAAATTACTTGATGATCAAGCAATACGAGAGAGGGACCAAATCCTTAGTCCATAAGGACTAGGAATTTCGGCCACTCTCATCCTATATATAGGGGAGCTCGAGCTCCCCTTAGAGCTAATTGGCAATTCTTTTGGTTCATGTGTTGAACACCATCCTTTCTCCAAGATAAACGAAACCCTAGGTTAAGCCTAAACACTAACTAGAGAACTAGCATCCTTACTAGTTAGATTGTATCCAAGTTGGTGGACTATCTCTAGAGAGCTTCAAGTTAGAAGTTTTGAAGATTCGAGCTTTACCAAGGAGTGGGGATCAAGCAAAACGACCAGAAGGGATGATGAAACTATTCTGAACCCAACAAAAAACGAGTGAAAAAATCGAACCAAAGAAGATGGCGAAAACCATTCGTCCATATCCTGAATGATGAATCTTTTCACGAGGGTTTTAGGGCTGGCAGATTTCTACTTTGGCAAAACTGGTTTTCGAAGGGAGTTTCAATCATCCCTTTCTCGTTTCATGTTTCTTTCTTTATGTTATATTGTTAAGAACTTCCCTAACATGATTTGAATCTAGTTTGGTGTGGATTGTTATCCCTACAATGGATTCTGAAGTAGAAAGAGACTTTCGAGGGATGGGTTACCATTACCGCGTGAAGCGCGTTTGAGGGCAGCTCAAAACGTGTCAAGAAAGCTACTACCCAAGTGAGTTTCTTGACCTCTACGAATTTGGATTCACGATTGCGAGTCTAAGATCCTTTTGTTGAAAAAATATTAAATTTCCGCTGTTTTCTGATTCCTGTTTTCCAACAGATGGCACCTATGAGGCTCGAGAAACCACCATAGTGCAATATCTAGCAAAAGCTAAGGGAATAAGTTCAGGGAGTTCCACCTACTACAGGTTCCACGAGCGAAGAACGAACGTGCTGATGCCCTCTCTAAATTTGTATCTGCTCTGGAAGGCTCCTGTGAGCGTTCAGTCACGTTTCTTAGGACGGAGGAACCGTAGATAAGCGAGGGAAAACCCTCCGGCGAAGTGAGCCTGATTGATCCATCTAAGCCCTGTTGGCTTGATGACATCATCAGATTCCTCAGGGATGGTATCTGTCCGAGCGACAAAGTGGAAGCACAAAAAGTTAGGAATCAAGCCCCTCATTTTTCACTTGCTAATGAGGGCAGGCTCTTCAAGCGGTCATTTCAAGGTCCACCATTAAGGTGCCTGAGACCCTCACAAGTCAAGGAGTACTGGAACACGTGCACAGCGGGCGTTGTGGGAATCATTCTGGCTAGTATTCTGGCCAAAAAGCTATTGAGGAGCGGATTCTATTAGCCCTCGGTGTTGCGGGATGCCATCAATTACCCAAAAAAATGCTCTAAGTGTCAATTCCACTCCAACACCCCTCAACTGACAACAGCCCAAATGATCCCCATCGACATTTCTTGGCCCTTTGACCAGTGGGGTATTAACATAGTGGGACCCTAACCCATGGTGGTCGAGCAAAAGAAATTTGTTATCCTCGTTGTGGATTACTTCACTAAGTGTGGGCAGAGGCCGAGGTAGTCGCCAAAATAATGTTCAAGGTCGTAAGAGACTTTATGTGAAAGAACATCATCTGCAGGTATGGCATTTCGAGGGTGCTAATCTCAGACAATGGTTCACAATTCATCATCGTTGACACTCGAGAGTAGTGCTCAGAGCTCGGTATTGAGCAATGCTTCACTTTCGTGGGCCACCCTCAGGCCAATGGACAAGCTGAAGTCACAAACAGGACCATACTCTAGCAACTAAAAACGAGGCTCGAGAGTAAAAAGGGTGAATGGGCTGAAGAGCTCCAAGGTGCCCTGTGGGTATATCGCACTACCCCGTGAGCGATGACCGGTGAGACCCCTTACTCCCTCGTTTACGGCTTCGAAGCTATGATACCTGCGAAAATCGCTCAAGAGTCCATACTGGTTGCCTATTTCGAGCCTGCAGCCAACGAAAGTAATCGGGCGCTCGAACTGGACTTGCTAGACAAAAGAAGGAACGTTGGTTGGACCCGGATCCATAAATACAAGGCATCAGTTGCTCAGAAGTACAACAAACGTGTCAAGGAAAGGACCTTCCAACTGCGGGACCTAGTCCTCAAAAAGGTTGAAGTGTCCAAGTGTAAGCCCCTTCAAAAGTCCCTTGCCCTAAATGCTAGAAAATGGAGAGAAAAAGGCAAGGGATGCGTGCTTGCTTGGTGGAGCATAAGGGTTGGAATCGTGTTATCCCGATGAACTTGGCTTGGATGCAAGGAATATCGGATGATGGTGCTTGATGGTCGGGCGTCAAGCAAGGCCATGCGCACGCATGGTACACGCAAGACTTGGTGGCTTGTGCGCATTTAAGCAGGTTTTCGCAAAGATAGTGTTGATGGGATGATTTTCCCCGCAAGGCAAGCGACAAGTACGCACGCTGAACAAGCAACGTGTGCGGATTACTAGAATAAGTGCAAGCTGGTGTGGAGAAGGCAAGCACTTGGTGCGGCTGTGTACGGGATGGGCGCGCGCGTGCGCGCAAGGCTGCGAGCATGGCCTGGGCATGCGCGCACAAGTCCACCAGCTCCAAAAGTTGGCAGGAAAGGGTATTCTTGAGCGGGAACAGTTATGCGATGGTGTTTGTGTGAATTTCAGCACACTTGGGCACCAAAATAATCAGCAACAAAGAAGGCTTTGACTTGGGCGGTTATTGAGTATAACCACCAAGTGGGCAAAGTGGGCTGAAATTAGTGTCGGTTATGGGTTGTTTTAGTGGGAAAATGTCCAGAAGTTAGTGTAGCTTTGAAATTCGAAAATACCTAGCTAATTGGGTTGTAATCAGCATTATAAATAGCTTGGCCTTTGACTTGCACGATTTAGTTGATGAATTGTGTGTAAGCAAGCCGTTCCTTATATTATTGTTTAGAAAATTAATATAAGGTTGGGAAGTGTTGGGTCTTTCCCGTATATCATTGTGCACTTGGAATACAACAATTGTGTGTGGGTTTTTACTTGTTGTATGCTTAGGAAAAACGTTCAAAAGGGTTGGGCTTGAGCAATTCACTTAAACTCAAAATTTAGCAAACACGAGTGTGGGAAAACCTAAGGGAAACACGAGAGTTTGCGAGGTTGGGAAAGGCTGACTAATTTGTGGGGGCAAATCAGGCCGGATTCGGTTGATCCTTAGGCGAAAATTTCTATCAAAGTTCAACCCCGTCACAAGTGGTATCAGAGCCAATTTCGGGTTCAGATCGGATACTTTGAAGCATGGATGATCAAGTTTCGCTACGTGAAGTGATGCTTAACCTTGAGGTGAGGGTTAAGACGATGGAAGAATATCTTGGGCAGCCTCACGAGTCTCCTGTGATGGCAATTTTCCAACAAATACGTGCAATCCAAGAGCAATTTGCTGCTCATAAGGCAAAGATCAAGAAGCTTGTGGAGGAATTGCCCGAATTTGTTAAAGAAAGGGTCGTTTCGGTGTCAGAAGATAGCAGTGTTCTTACTGATACCGTAGATCTTAAGCTTGATGGCCTAAACATGGAGTTGGGCATCTTGAAGAAAGTTGTGTAAGCTGCTGGAGCAGGTGATAGTGCTGCTCCGTCCAAGGTCCGAGTTCCAGATCCTACACCCTTTGGTGGTATTCGGAATGCCAAAGAGCTTGAAAACTTTTTGTGGGATATGGAGATGTATTTCAAGGCTGCGCAGGTGCCTGATTTCGAGAAAGTCTCCATACCTTCGATGTATTTAACTGGTGATGCAAAGCTGTGGTGGCGGTCCCATTTGACGAAAGATGCTAGTGCAAATCGAGAGCGGATCGATACGTGGGATACACTGAAAAAGGAGTTGAAGGACCAATTCCTACCTTGCAATTCTTCGTGGATTGTAAGGGAGTCCGTTCGTAATCTAAAACATGTTGGGACGATTCGAGACTATGTCAAAGAATTCAGTTCATTACTGCTAGACATCAAAGGGATGGCGGAAGATGATAAGTTCTTCAACTTCATGGAGGGTTTGCTACCTTGGGCACAAGCTGAACTCCGAAAGGTTTGGTGTCAAGGATTTCCCAACCGCCATAGTCGATGCTGATAGGTTGGTTGATTTCAGGAGTGTCGGTGGCCCTGATATTCGAAATGAAAGAAGAAACATGAGAAAAGACAAAGGCAAGTCCAAATTCAAACAAAAGAAAACCAAAGAGGTGACGGTTAGGCCTGATGTTGTTGTGGTAAAAGCAAAAACGGGTTGTTACCTTTGCAGTGGCGACCATAGAATGCGGGATTATCCGAGGCGAACTAAGTTGAATGCTTTAGTGGCTGAAACGAACGAGAAAGATGATGACGTTGCTGGACGAATGGGTTTCTTATATTTGTTGAATGCAATTCAAGTGACGTCTCAAAAGAATAAGGATCTATTGATGGTTAAGGTCTTCGTGAATGGGCAAGAAATGCAAGCATTGGTGGACACGGGGGCCACGAATAGCTTCATTTCCGAAAATGTGGTCCAAGAGCTGGGCTTGGATCTTGATGGATGTTGCAGCGAGATGAAGGTTGTAAATGCACAACCAAAGTCAGTCAAGGGCGTGGCCAAAATTGATCTAAGAGTTGGTCCGTGGCAAAGGCGGTTCGAGGTGGTGGCCGTCCCGCTTGACGACTTTTCCCTTATCCTAGGGAACGATTTTTTGAAGATGGCTAAGGTCAAGGTACTACCTTTCTTAGGCAGCTTGTTCTTTACCGAAAGTTGTCCCGGATTTGTAAGATGCGAGTACTCGGTGGGGAACCTATAGTTTTTGTAAAGAAGAATGAAAAATTGGAGCAGGCCAAGGGTGAATTAAAGAGGAGTGTCTCGGGCCTGGGTTTTCTAATTTAGACGGCAAAATTAAACTTGAGGGCGGACATGGCTATGAAGAGACCCTCAACATTTTCCGAGGATGCCAAAAATAAAGGGAAGCAAACTTGGGAAGAGTTTTCAGCATGCTTCAAAGAGGAACTGGATGCTATACGAGGCGATGTGGACCGTCTAAGGGATTATGGGAATGTTCCGAATGTGAATGACACAAGTAGCATCCAAACTTCGAGGTATTCCCACGAACCTCGGGTTTATGAAAGGAAAGAGCTGAAAGTGTACCATTGAAGGCGGGAAGTTGTTCAATTACAAAAGAATGAAAAATCGGTGGAGAAATGGTTACCGCTGGATTTGGGGCCAAAATCATTCAAGGATGCCCTTCTATCGAGTCCAATGAGGGATGGTGGCAAAGATGGGAAGAAGATGGATGATAGCTGAAAAAAGATGAAGAGAGCAAAACTTAACCTGACGAGGGCGTCGGTTCCTTTTGGTGGGGGAAGTTTGTAAGCCCCTTCAAAAGTCCCTTGCCCTAAACGCTAGAAAATGGGGGAAAAAGGCAAGGGATGTGTGCTTGCTTGGTAAAGTACAAGGGTTGGAATCGTGTTATCCCGGTGAACTTGGCTTGGATACGAGGAATATCGGATGATGGTGCTTGATGGCCGAGCCTCAAGCAAAGCCATGCATATGAGTTGCGTATGGTACGCGCAAGACTTGGTAACTTGTGCGCATTTGGGCAGGTTTTCGCAAAGATAGTGTTGATGGGCTGATTTTCCCCTCAAGACAAGCGGCAAGTACGCACGCTGAGCAGGCAGCGTGTGCGGATTGCTGGAACAGGTGCGGGCTGGTGCGTACAAGGCAAGCACTTGGCGCGGCTGTGTTCGGGATGGGCGCGTGCGTGCGCGCAAGGCTGGGCGCATGGCCTGGACGTGCTCGCACAAGTTCAGCAGCTCCAAAAGTTGGCGGGAACGGTTATTCTTGAACGGGAAAGGTTACGCGACGGTTTTTGTACGAATTTCAGCACACTTGGGCGGCAAAATAATCAGCAACAAAGAAGGCTTTGACTTGGGCGGTTATTGAGCATAACCGCCAAGTTAGTGGGCAAAGTGGGCTGAAATTAGTGGCGGTTATGGGCTGTTTTGGTGGAAAAACGTCCAGAAGTTAGTGTAGCTTTGAAATTCGAAAATACCTAGCTGATTGGGTTATAATCAGCATTATAAATAGCTTAGCCTTTGACTTGAACAATTTGGTTGATGAATTGTGTGCAAGCAAGCCATTCCTTGTATTATTATTCGAAAAATTAATATAAGTTGGGAAGTGTTGGGGCTTTCCCATATATCATTGTGCACTTTGAATACACTAAGTGTGTGTGGGTTTTTACTTGTTGTATACTTGGGAAAAACGTTCAAAAGGGCTGGGGTTGAGCAATTCACTTAAACTCGAAATTTAGCAAACACGAGTGTGGGAAAACCTAAGGGAAACATGAGAGTTTGCGAGTTTGGGAAAGGCAGACTGATTTGTGGGGGCAAATCAGGTCGGATTGGGTTGATCCTTAGGCGAAAATTTCTATCAAAGTTCATCCCCGTCACACCAAGCATGTGGGTAAGTTAGACCCCAATTGGGAAAGGCCCCTTCAAAGTCACTTAGGTACGAGCGAACAATACCTACCTGCTGGAGACTTTGCAAGGCGAGCGTCTCCCTCAACCATGGCATGCGTGCAACCTCAGAAGGTTCTATGTGTAATTGCAAACATTGTAAAACCCTCGCTCGAGGCACTGTGTATTTTCTTTCGATAAAAATACAAATTACGTACATCAGTATGCATTTCTCATACAAACTTTGTTTAACTACTATCTTGTGATGATCTGCTTTGCCAACTCCGTATCGCGGGTGCTCCACGTCGAACAGCTTAGTGTTTCCCTCATGTGGATCCCTCTTAAAATGAGTGGATCCCATCGAGACACTGTTATTACTGTTAAGGCCATCTAGACCCTTCGCTCAAGTTCGCGCTCGCGGTCCCTGAGCGGATCCCATCTTTGACATACGCACGTAGTAAATAAACACTTAGCAAATCCCTTTGCTGATTTCTAAGCCCAAGTTCAGATTACTAGCTACGCTCAAACATCTCCTAAATATGGATCCATTCCCTGACGTGCGTTCGTAGTAATTAAACACTTATCAAATTCGTTTGTTGATTTCTGAGTTCAATTTATACTACCGCTACGCTCTAAGCAAAGAAATATGTCAAATACTTACAGAAGAAACACTTAGCAAATCCCACTGCTGATTTCTAAGTTCCAGTTTTCACTATATCTACGCTCGTTATTACTCAACACTTAGTGCAGCTTTTATCAAAGTTATTTCCTCTGGGTTCAAACCCTATGTTAAATATGGCTAGGGTGCCCCTCGTGTGGAACACCCTCACGCCTGTACATTCACATAATCATACAACTTCCAACAATCGAAGAGAAATCAACAAGCGACCTCCAAATCATCACACCACAAAGAGAAAGAAACAAGTTTCACTATCGATAAAGAAGGAAATTACACTACTGAAGGTAGAAAAAGTATGTTTCAAAAACAGAGAAATTATTACAAGGGTTCAAGACATAGATCCTAGTAGAAAAAAAAAACAGGAACAAAAATTCATATTGGAAGGCAAGAACGGGAAGAAGCCTCATGAGGGCTGGTTTTCAGGTTCAGGAGGAGCAGTTGATATGGGAACAAGCACCAACACGTGGGGATCCACAGCCTGAGCGACACTTTGATCCGCTTCAGATTGACCGCCTTCTTGGACACCCTCATCTGTCACCATGGGTTCTGGATCAGGTGGGTTGGCAGCTATGAACTCGTCATGGAGCAGGATGACCAAGTCATTGTATTCAGGCTCCGTCAAATCGTCAGAAGGTCCCCAGTTGGAACTATAGGCTCCAAGTTCTCATCTAGATCCATGAGCAAGTGAGCGTCATCACGAGTGCTGGGAGGCACCACACCCAACTTGATCAGCTGGCCCACAGATTTCCTAAAGAACCATTTGGCGTTGGTGAAGCAGTGAAGATTGGCAACAAAGGCAAAGGTCTTTGAGTGCACAAACTTAAGAACCACATCCCAAGCGACCCTCGTCTCCAGATCCGCAATCTGCCCTTGGAGGTCAGCAAGCTCCTTCTTCACTGACTCCAGCAGACGGTCGCGCTCGGTTAGCTACTGGGTGAGGTCCTTCTTGTCATTCTTCAGCTGATTCCTATCTTCCTTCAACTTCTTATACTGCTCATCCAAGGTCTGCCAGGCCTCTTCTTGATCCTCGAGTGCCTTCTTCACCTTATCATGCTCCATCTTAAGAGATGAGAGCTCAGCGGAGACCATGTTATAATCCTCCTGCAACCGGCCAGGGTTAGAGATACATATTAGAGATACATAGCAACTTCTTATATTTGGCCTTACGCTCAGAGTAGGTCTCCGAGCGTTGCTGTAGGTTCTTTAACCTAGGAATCACCTCCTGAAACAACAAATAAATTATATTAAGTACAAACTTAACTCAGGAAAACCTAAAGCTATTTAAGGGGACTTAAACGCTTACCCTCAGGAGGACATGGCAAGCATCGTCCGCAACTTGAGCGGCACCCTGCTCATTCAATTTTTGATGATCCCCTGAGAATTGAAGCTTATGAACGAGCCCCGTAACCAAATTGTGGGAGAAAGAGCTTCTTCTCAAAAGCACATGACCATCCCCCACTGAGTGCTTGTAATGCACATCTCCGCTGCGCTAAAATTTCTAGAAACTTTCATCATCCGAGGATGAAGTGTCGTCGTCTTCCCCTCGCTCGCCCACTACTACATCCTTTCCCTTGCCAGAGATGGGGATAGAATCCGCCATCATCTTCCTCTTTCGCGAGCGTTGGGCCCTCTCCTCATCAAGCTCCCTGAGTATCACTCCCGAGCTGTTGCTACGTGAGACGTCAGGTCCCAACTGCACTGACTCCCCGATGGGCGTAAAGGTGAGGGCAGCCAGGGGAGTAACGTTGCAAACGTCCCCGCCCATCAGATCCACCGTCGGACCATCAACGCGGCCATCCCCTGGGCTGCCTTCACTTCTCCTCGACCCTCATCCGGTACCCAGGAACCCCTTGTGGGGCCACATGTTGCTGTGGTTGTTGTTGTTGTTGTGGTTAGTTGTCGAGCGCCCTATGAGTGTGCATCATGGTGGCGATAGCTTCATCGCTACTTCCTCCCATCAGTATATGTCTATGCCTACGAGCAAGGAAGTAAGTGAGCGTTAGGATAGCTCTTACAGTGCATCAAAGTTTAAGAGTTAGTGCTCTACTCTAAAGGTTAGCAAAGTTAGTTCCTAGAATCTAACCATCTCTGTTCATCGTTCGAACGGGAGGATGGGCGATCATTTCTGGAGGACACACGAGCCTGTAACAGAATAAAATCTCCTCATCACGCATCAAGGGCTTAGCTTTGATCAACCACTTATTGTTTTTCATAACGAGGGCCAAACTCTTGGCCCACTGCTCAAAAGGAATAGAGCCAGACCTGGATCTCACTATAGGACCTTTCCCGTGTACTACCCACGCTCGGGGAACCCTAAATACACCCTCAGGTGGCCCCATGAAAAAGAACTTCTCTTTTCAGTTCTCTCCGTACAAAGTCGAGGGAGAATTAACCATCTTCAAACTTGACTTGGCCTAGACGTAGTAAAAGCCATCCCTCGAAGATGAGCGTGGAGAGCGCGCTACCTGGAACAGGCTCTTGAAATTGTCGTTCGTGGGCTCATGGCATGTGACCCCCATGAGTATCACAAAGGTGTTTAGTAAGGTGATACCGTTGGGCAAAATCTGTGACGGACTCAAATTCAAGAATGCCGGATATTGACAATCGGAGTTGGGATAGGAAACCTCAAACCCCCTGCCAGTACGGTGTCTCTGCAAACGGTCATCATTCTCAGAGGCGGATGATTGGCTCATTCACGATCGACAGGGAGACGGGTAGTATAGACATTGTTCCAGTAAACCAGAGTCTTCAAGAAGGTCAATTCCGTGAGAGTCATGGTACTCTCAATTTCATCTGGAGTTTGATCTGTTTGGTGGGGGTTGGACTTCCTCACTTGAGTCATCGGTTCGTTACCCCTTCGATGGCATTTTCGGAAAGGCTCTCTCCCTGCTTAGCGCTCAAAAACCCCCGTTTTCTCTTGAGGGGCAGCGATAGCCACCGTAACTTGGTGGTCTTGGGGCCTAACGGCACTATACAATACCAAAAAAACCCTCTCTCCCTGTTTTTGCATTCGCAGTGACAGATCTATCTCCTCGAAAAGTTCAGCTACTCCCTTGAACGGCAGCGTCTAGTTCTTCATCCTTAGTCTCTTCTGGGATCTCCCCTATCGAAATGACGTACGGTATATTACTGGGGAGAGAAGGACTTGCAGGAGACATCTCCTCTATCTCTCTCGCTGTCTGGTTCACAATCTCATCCGCCATGGATCTTATTGCTCTTGGAAGATGAAGGTCTTTATAGAGAAATTTAGCAGAAAATAAGTTTCTGCATAGAAACAAACGCTCAAAAGGCTTCCTCACACAAGGCCGGTGATCGACACAACCTAAATCTAGGGTTAGCACAAGCAAAATCAGAAATTGTAAGGATTTACCCAAGTCTGATGAAGAAGTTCGTAGGAAAATTCATCGGAAATCGCAAGGAATTACAGAGGAATGTGGTGCTGTTTTTGCTTTGAAGGATGCTGAAGGCGTGAAAGTTTGAAAAGGATTTGCAAATCCCTATTTATAGGTGGGAGTTAACAGGCATGATTGGGATAATTAATTCAAAATGCAATCATTCCCGCCTAGAAAACTCCCCACTTTTGGTAATCGTCACACGTTTCCCAATATACACACGCCGTTTCATGGAAACACACAAGCACGTCTTCACTCAGTATTTATTGCGGATTTACTCGAGCGCCAAAGGATAAGATGGCATTTAATGAACTGTTAGAAGTTATGCCCTGTGGAATACGATCCATCTCACCTCTTTCCAGGAGGTTGACTCTCGCATATTTAGAGTTAGGGCTCGGATTTCAAAATTCTACAGTACACTCGTGTAACTACAGAATTTGGGGGGCAAAATGATGGGCCCAAATCACGCTCGGAACATCACCAAACACATGTCGAGATCTAGATGGCTTAGCCAGATAAATCTAGAACGCTTGGGCTTGGATGCTCGAGAAGATGGACTCGCGATAACGGATCCAACCCATCTGCTTGCAACCTTACTGCCTAAGGCCCACCTGCCGGAGTGCATCCTTCGAGCGTGGGAATCCCTCTCCCAATCTCGCTTGACGCTCACAATATCGCCTCACAGGGATAATCACAACCCAACTCGCGTCGCTGGTACGGGACACTCCCTTGCTTGTTCCATGCTCGGGACCATCCTGACGCTCACGCCTTCGCGACGCTCACGCCTTCGTAGCGCTCACGTGGTCCTCAAAGCATAACTCATCCGCCAGGGTCCACCCCAGTAGGCCTCAAAGCCCTCTCGA
The DNA here is from genome assembly GCA_037501455.1 of Lantana camara. Lineage (NCBI taxonomy): Eukaryota > Viridiplantae > Streptophyta > Magnoliopsida > Lamiales > Verbenaceae > Lantana > Lantana camara. Next base: position 28,321,699 of record CM074863.1, read on the forward strand.
GGGTACAAGCGACCTCATGGCTGGAACTTCACCCTAGGGTCCCCACGCTCGGACAAGCCAATCTGGGGAGTCCTCTCCCTCGAGCGTTTCGATGCTCAGGTCAGGTCATCTTTGAGATATACCCTCAAGCGTCCCTATACCTATGTTACCCTCTCTGGGTAACCTAGCGCTCATACAGTTGTTACACAACTGCGTCTGGCACACACAGGTAGTGTGCACACCAACCCCTGACATCCACTACCACCTGTACATGGGCATATTCCAAGGATGTCACTCTCACGCCATCACATGCTGCCACGTGTCTAGGGAAACACAGGTTTGGGACCACATGGTCACTTTTACCAAAACGCCCTTGCCCCTAACATATAAATATGGGAATTTTACACTTATATTCCCTAAGTCATCTTCCTTACAATACACTGCATATTGAACTGGACTATTTTCCTTTGCATCTTCATCTTCCCCAAGCTCATTACATTTCATCATTTATGGTGTTATCCTAGTTGGAAGAACCCACGCATCATTGGAAACCCAGTTCCTAAGGCTCAAACGCCTGTGATGGTCTTCCTTTCGTCGAATAAATTCTAAAGTGATTGGTGTCTAAATCCCTTCCAAGTTTCTACACCATCAGGTGTAATGCCCCAGTTTTTCGGCCGTTCAGGTACGCGCACCATGCATGTGAGTTTTCGAGAGATAGGATTTAGTTAATTCGTTTATTTCCTAAGTTGTGCATTTCATGATATTATATAAATTATATTCTTTAATGTTAAATAATAATATGTGAATTTATTATTAACTTGAGAATTTTATATGAATCGTATCCAATTGACACCTGAATTAATTGCCGAACATGAATTATTTGTTACATGGCCTTAATTGATCATTCTTATAATTAGAGGACCTAATTGCATGAAATTGAAATTGGACTAAATTGATCATTTTTCGTAAGTTAGAAGCTAATTGCATTACTTTAATAGCTTGAGGACTTAATTGCAATTTATGGGCTCTCATCTCTTTTAAGAGATGAATCACGTTCATACACAACACATACACTTTGCTCGCTACCTCTCTCTCTCTATCAAGCTCCAAGGAAGAAGAAGGTGAATTCATCAACTCCAAGTTATATTCCGGCAAATCACAAGCTTTGAAGCTCCAATCCTTCTCCTAACCTTACTTTCTTCCTTCTTCTTTTCTTTTGAGGTAGAGATGAGTTGTTGATTGAATTCTTGAATTATTGATTGAAGTTAGGATTATGATTTAAATTGGATTACTTGTTTAATTGTTGATGGGAGCATGATTATGAGTTTTAAACTTGAATTTATGCATGAATTCTTGAAGTTTATGGTGTTAGATGATATGAGCATATATGGGTTTGATATTGGGAATTCTTGATGATCAAAGCATGATGTTGTTGGTGTAGCGGGCCCGAATCACAGTGACGGTATAACGTAATATTCAAAAAAAAAATCGCTATAACCTCGTTATCAAAATATTTCCAAAATATTTTAATATGCAGCAAAACAAATCGGGCAGCATAACTCTAATATATACATGCATCGATAACATAATTTTAATCACATAGCATATAATTACAATATGCAAATATAATTTGGGTAGCACAACGGTATTACCGTATTGCAAAATTGGCTATCAACAGCACTTTTCCAGCGCCTCGATATTTTCTCGTGAAACCGGTAGAGCTTTCCCGTAATATCCCCAATTAAGATTTTGGAGTGTGGGCTCCGACAGTATTTCGCTAAATACTTTGAGAAAATATTTTTCTAGAAAAATTCTTTTTTGTAAAACTACAAAATCCCTATTTTCTAATAATTAAGTAGATTATATACTAATTATATAACCACCTAATTAAATATTAATTAATCCTTAGTTAAGGATTAATTAATTAGAGAGAGAGAGAGAGTTATTTTGGACTTTGAAAAACTGAGAAAAAAGGCTACTGAATTGGTATATAAAATTAAAACATTGGCAGCCTATTTATAGGACCAATTTAAGGGCATTTTCGTCTAAAATCCATCAAATTATCGTGTACTCCAAGATCGAACAGCCAATCAGAGGGTACCGACGTGTAGCCCATGCTACCACGAGCACGACAGCACCGAGCACGCGCTAAACGCCCGCCACACGGGCCCGCACGCGCCGCCTATGTGGCTGCTGTGTGCCTGGCACATGTGAACCTCACGTAGGCACAAGCAGGTGCCACGTGTCCGGTTCAGCCGGTCCGATCGGCGGTCCAACTGCTCAGACCGGTTCAGTAGTGAACCGATCGGCTAAGGTGGTCTAGTCGTACGACACATGGTTAACCCTCATTAGTCCACGTGTTCGGGTCGGTCGAGGCGACCCTGTCCGAATAGGTTGACCCGTCAACTGATTTGACCCGACCCGTTCCAGATCAAATATGGGGCGTTGACTTGTGCTCACGTGGTGTGATCCTGGCTATCCACGCGGCGTGCCACTTAGCTCCCTGTCAGCGCCACATCTCCTCTGACTTGCTGACTTGGCTTGACATGTCAGCTGCCACATCAGCACTTCTGCCACGTCATCAATAAAAAAAAACTTTTTTTTTTTTTCGAAAAATTTTATTTTCTCCAAAATAAAATTTCGGGCATTTCCAACTCTTTGGAATTTAATTTATTTTCTCAAAATAAATTCTTTGGCTATTTTCGAACACTTTGAAAATTCATTTATCTCTCTCCTTTTAATATTTTCTCTTTGGTCTTCGTTGGGGCTTGAGGGGGGAACTGCAGGACTATTTAATTTTAGCTCCAAACGGGTCAATCTATTATCATCCCATGACAATAATTGATTACCGTCTAACAATATTTAATTCCACTAAATAAATATTGTTGAACTCTAAACTTAATTAAATTATTCACGAATTTCTCGATCTAGAATAACTTTGCATTTTACTCCTCTGTATAGATATCCATGAAAAATAAATCAATTCTATTATCATTTATTTTTCACTTCCAATCTGAAATTTCTTGATTTGCCTTAAAAGTTTGAATTTCAGGGATATCTCTTAACCTTCCAGCAAGGCTACAGATTCCTCGATCAGTATTTCTCTTTAGCATTTCATGCAACCACCTAGCGTACAAAGTATTTTGGCCACATAAAATGAACATTCTCAGTGGTCCAGTTCGATGTTCCTAATCTCATTGAAAATCATCAATGTGTTATAATCGGAAACTCCATTTCCCTATGACGAAAGACTAATCATCTTATATAACACATTATAGTCTCGATAAGAATATTTTCTTATCATACCGACTAGAACTTTAATGGCGCGTGATTTCTAATATTTAAAGTCTTTTCCTATGGAACACATTTCATATAAAAATACCATCACACGTCATTAATTATCAAAATTCGTAAAATACTCATAACTTGCGATGATTTCAGTTTTATTAATCCAAAATATTTACAATATAATTGGATTTTTCAGGGCATTAATCCCAACAAATATGAGTGTTTATGTTGGTTTTGATGGTATTTTAAGTACCTAAGTATGTTTATTTCATGTTTTATTGCATTTAGAAGTTGAATTGATAGTGTTTTGGTGTTGGAGTTTTTGGTCCAAGACCACCCCTGTTCTACTCTGTTTTTAAATTTCCTGTAGAATGGGAACGACCCTTCCCGTTCCAATTATTTTCCCGGAACGGCCGTTACCATAGTCCTGAATGTCCTGGCACGAAGCTGGGAATGGCCCTTCCCAGTTTTGGTCTACGGCTAGAACGATCGTTCCCATGGCATGAACAAAATGAGATTTCTTTACAGACGCGCAGGATTTTTCGGGGAGCTGGGAACGACCGTTTCCATTTTGCTCTTTGGCTCGGAACGGCAGTTCCCATTGTCCAGATTGTTCTATGATTTTGTGCTCAACATTATGTGATTTAATTCCGTTCCTAAGCCTTTATATGATCAACTCGACCGTTTATATGATCAAAACCCCATAGCTCCAAAAATTTTGCAAAATCATGCAAAATTTTCAACTCCGGCGAAATTTTGCATGATTTTGCAAAATTTTTGGAGATGTGGGGTTTTGATATCGCCGGAAAACATTTTATACCAAAATTGCAAAATGGCCCGAGTTGGTATACCATTTTTGTAATTTTCCCTTCCCATAAAATAAGCCCTCTAGACCAAAGAAATCTTCATCAAAATTTTCTTGATCAAAAACCTCGTTTTCTCCATCTTTATTAGTTAACTGGCAATTCAAGCGAGCTCCCCCAAACCAAGATCTTGCCAAAACTTTAGGGTTCTCACTTAGGTCTTGCAAAACGATACTCCTGTAGAATTTACTTGATAGAAATTTTTTGATTTCACGCATTAGGCTTATATCGTTGCTTGCTAGTAAAATATCATCTACGTACAACACCAGGATAATAAATTCACTCCCACTGACCTTGAGATATATGCATTGGTCAACAGCGTTTTCCTTAAAGCCAAAAGAGGAAATCACCTTACCAAATTTTCGGTACCACTGACGGGACGCCTGCTTTAGACCATAAATGGACTTTTTGAGTTTACATACTAGGTGCTTTGAATCTTTGGACTCAAAGTTCTCCGGTTGCACCATGAATATAGTTTCTTCAATGTCTCCATTGAGAAACGCTGTCTTTATGTCCTTTTGATAGAGCTCTAAATCATAATGAGCTACAAATGTCATAATGATTCTAAAAGAGTCTTTCGTTGAAACTGGAGAGAAAGTCTCTTTAAAATCAATTCCTTCCCTTTGAGTGAAAACCTTGGCAACAAGGCGTGCTTTATATCTTTCGATGTTACCATTTGAGTCCCGTTTGGTTTTAAAAATCCATTTACAACCAATTGGTTTTACTCCTTGTGGTAACTCGACAAGATCCCAAACGTCATTTTCCATCATGGATTTCATCTATTCATTCATGGCTTTGATCCATTCATTAGAGTTTGAACATAATTTTACTTGATTGAAAGACTTAGGATCATCTTGCAATCCCATATCAAATTCATGTTCATGGAGGTAAACGACATAGTCATCTGAAATCACTGTCCTCTTTTCTCTAGTAGATCTCCTTATAGGCACTTCATTTTGAGGTTGTTGTGGTGCATCATCTTGAATAGATGATGGTTCTGGATCTGATTCATTGGGTCCTAACTCATTATTTTGAACAAATGATGGACCAAGAACTAATTCAGTAGGAATCCCAAATGTGATTGTGTTTTCCAAATTGTCTTGATTCACAGGCTGAAGAGTGATAGGAATATTTATCCAATTACATTCAGTTGCAACTGTAGTGGGAATGTTCACACATTCCTCGTCAAACACAATATTTCCAATTTGATCCTTCCCACTGTAATCAACATCCTAAATAAATTTGGCATTTCCCATTTCCAAAAAGGACTTGTTTGAAGGGTCATAAAACTTAAAGCCCCTAGACCTTTCCGAGTAATCCACAAAGTAGAAGCTAATTGTTCTTGAATCCAATTTCCTTTCGTTAGGCTTATAGGGCCTAGCTTCAGCTGGACATCCCCAGACATGCAAGTGCCTAATACTAGGCTTCTTGTCTGCCCACAACTTGCACCGGGTTTTATCTAATGATTTACTTGGAACTCGATTTAAAATATAAACTGCAGTCTTTAGTGCTTCACCCTAAAGTGATTCTAGTAATGAAGAATGATTAATCATACTCCTTACCATATCTTTAAGAGTTCGGTTTCGTCTCTCAGATACACCATTTTGGTTTGGACTCCCCGACATGGTGTACTGAGGTACAATTCGGCACTCGCCTAAGTATTTGGCTAAGGGTCCTAGACGTTGTTCACCGGATCTGTCATATCTGTCATAGTATTCTCCACCATGGTCAAATCTAACAGCTTTAATTTTCTTGCCTAGTTGGTTCTCAACTTCGGCTTTGAAAGTCTTAAATACGTCCAAAGACTGTGACTTTTCATGAATTAGGTACAAATATCCATAACGAGAGTAATCATCAATAAAGCTGATAAAGTATCGTTGTCCATTTTAAGATGTTGTAGGGAATGAACCACATATATCTGTATGTATCAGCTCTAAAGGTTTTTTACCCTTATTGGCACCCAATTTCTTCGTATTTGTTTGTTTTCCCTTTATGCATTCTATACAGATTATAAAGTCTGTAAAATCAAGGGAATCAAGAATTCCTTGTGATATATGCCTCTGTATTCTCTTTTCAGAGATATGTCCTAAACACTTATGCCACAACATTGATGAATTCTCATTTGTTAACTTACGTTTAGTACCAAAGTTACTTGAATACAAATTTTCAATATCAGTTAAAGTTTTAGTGTTTAATTTATACAAATTATCAATTAGATTACCATTACCACCAACACTTGAATTTAAATAAAAAACACAACTTCCATTTCCAAATGAACAATAATATCCAGATTTGTCCAAACAAGAAATAGAAATCAGGTTCCGTCTAAATGACGGTACAACAAAAGTTTTTTCTAAATTCAAATAAAAATCATAAATGAATCCTAAAAGTAATAGCTTCCACTAGAGCTCTCTTTCCATTCCCACATAGATGTATCTTTCAGCATCAGTTGGCACTCGACACCTTAGGCAATCCTGCATTGTGACACTTATGCCAGTAGTTGCACACGTATCTATCCACCAAGTGTCACTAGATACTAAAGCTAAATTAACTTCTGAACAAAAAAAGTTGAGAAGTCTACCTTTCTATTCGAGCCAGGAGGCGTATTTGGGACAATCCTTCTTTACGTGATCAGGTTTCTTGCAAAAGTAACATGAAATAACCGAATTCTGTTTATTTTGCACCTTAGGTTGGCTTGTCCCAGATTCAACAGTTTCCTTATCCTTATTCCTTTTTCTCTTATTGGTGGTAGCCTTAGCCTTAGAAATCATACCCAAATGAGCACTTTCAGTCCTATCTTATTTCAATCTCTCTTCTTCTTGCACACATTGAGCTATTATAAGCTCATTTAGAGTCCATTTCTCCTTTTGAGTATTATAGGAGATTTTAAACGGATTAAATTGTGCAGGAAGTGTAAATTGGAAAAAAAAAATGTGCAGGAAGTGAGATCAAGACCAAGTGCACAAGTCTGTCATCCGACACCTCAAGCTTTAAGCCCTTAAGTCTTGTCACAAGATTGGACATCTACATAATGTACTCCCTTATGTTTCCCTTACCTTTATACCGCATAGAAACCAGCTTACTAAGAGTAGTGTTGGTCTCAACCTTTTCATTAGTTTTGAATTGGTTTGCTATTTGGTCCAGAAAACTTTTGGCATTTTCTTCATCAGGAATACCACCCTTTATGGCTTCCGGAATTGAGCGACTCTTGATCATCAAACTCATGCGATTTGATCGCTCCCACTTCTCTTATGCGGATCTCTTTACCACAGTGCTAGTATCAGTGAGATCCGCAGGGCGATCAACCTTAATGCACGATCGAGATCCGCATAAGCAAGCATAATCATAACATGCTCTTTCCATTACTTAAGTTAGAACCGTTAAGCTCAGGGATGTTGTTCAAGTTGGCAGATATAGAAGACACTATAAAGAAAAAAAAATATGCTCACAATTAATTAAACATCAAAGCATATATAAAGATAAAACCAAGTGTCAAAATATATGCAATGGTAGACCCATCTCAAGATACCTAGCACATCATTATTATTTAGTCTTTGGACAGAAATAACAATTTGTAAGTCGTACTCTTATACATAGTCAGAATAGTGATAACTAAAACGGCCTCACAATATGTCTTTCTTTGGATCGACACATTGTAAGCATGTTAACACCAAATATATCACATATTTATAACTATAATTATCTAGCCAAAACAATCTTCCCTTGGGCCGATTATTTCGTATAGATAATAAAAAATAACTTAATTAACGAAAATCAATTAAATCTTACCAATAGAGGTTACTTTGGTAACATATTAGTTCAATCTAATTAATTTTGGCAATTTACCCAACTACAATTGCAAATTATCTGAATAAACCCGAATCTGTAATCATGACCCACTGATCGATTGGCTGATCGACGGGCTGCTGGTTTGCCGGAGTATGGCCGCCAGAGATTATGCTCGTTGAAGCTTGACGAGCAGCCACAACAACACCATTGTTGGACAAATTGTTCTCACATAAAGTGGGCCAATTATGAGAATTTAAGTGGGTCTGATTCCCTTTAATTTATTTGCACTCTTCAATTGGGTCCAATTTTTTGGGTTGGGAGAGTAATTAAATTGTGAAGCAAACTTCTTGTAATCCTTATCGACTTTCAAGATATCGATATTGGGTTGTTTAATTGTGCTGCCTCGGTTTGCGTGCATAGCTGCGCGTTTCTCTTCCAATTTTGACGTAAATCCGAACGTCCCTCTTCATTTAAATTTTCTTTTTCCTCCATGTTTTTAATTCTATCAAAGCTCTGTGGTTCCTCCATGTTCACATAGCAGTCCTTCTCTCTGTGGCCGATGTGGGCACACTTCCGGCAGTAGGGCGAGACGTGCTCATAAATTATTTCCTGCATCCATGTCGCCCCATGGTAGGACAAAGTGATCCGTTCTTTTAGAGGTTTCATGAGATCTATTTCTACACATACATGGACAACCGATGGCCTTTTCACATCCAAAGTTCCATCATCAAAACATAAAGGCTCTCCCACATATTTAACAATATCTCGAAAGGATTTCAGATTAAAAAACTGAGACGATAATCCAGGTAATTTAATCCAAATCGATCCCACCAAAGATTCAATTCTCATATCAAAGGTCGGTGTCCATTTGAAGATTCGCATCGGGAACCCATGAAACAAAATAAACTTTTGCATCCACAATTTCATAAAGTCCTCAACACGACTTAAACGGATCAAGACGTGCTTAATATTTAATAAACCGGTTTTAAACTCACCCTTTAAATCCAGCTCCAAAAGCAACTCATGAAGCTAGACTTTATTGTGTATATATATATATATATATATATATATATATATATATATATATATATTGTTGGAATTCGACATTATGGATGAGTTTATTCTTGGAGGGATACCAAATTCCTTGGTAGGAATCCATAGAATAAAGTCCATAAACTTATAATAAATAAATTGAAAGCAATAAAGACTGGAACTTTGTGGTATGTTATAGTCCACATGATATATCAAGATGTTTGTACTTTATATGCAATTAAGTGTTGTATATTATGCTATACACTAAGGATTGCATATTGGTAAGTATAAATATAAGTTCTATTGCTGGACATTTATTTTGAGTTTGAAATAAAGTTGGTACCAGGCAGTTACAATGTTAATTGTATAGCATTAAAGGCTCATGTGCTAGTATCTGTTACAAAACGTTCCATATGTTTTTGTAAGTTCATTTCTGCATTATGGTTGTATTAATTGTGAAGTTATGGCCTGCTATAAACAAGACAATTAATAGCCATGTATGTCATAGTTTGTGCCCTATAAATCTGTAGTTCCAGACCACAGAATATGGGAGAGGAATAGAGAGACAAGTATGAAAAATGTGGTGAATTAGGAAGAGTTAGAAGTCTAGTTAGATTTCTGGTTTGTTGATGAAAAATACACTCTGGTACGAAACACACATGCACTGGTACTTGTGAGTTCAGTCAAGAAAACATACTTTCACACACATAGCACAATTTCTGAAGTACCAACCAGACACCACACTCTTTCATAAGAGCCTTGGTTAGTAGCCGAAGTGAGATTCTCCTCAGATCGTGCGTATCCGTGATTCGGAAATCTCTGGATTGTCTTATCCTGGAAGGAGCTTCGCAACAACCCAACGCACCTGTAGTGCGGCGAATACTTCTTTAAGGAAAGTCGGCATTTGCCATGATTCAGTCATTTCGAACGATAAATCTCTCAGTTTACCTTATAATATAATTCTGATCTTTGTAATCTTGTGAATATGTTTCTGGTACATTGCTGGAATTTATCTTTATATGGTTTTACACTCTGCTGGAACTAACATCATGACAAGTATGCAAGATCTAGTTTTTCCACTGGTATATTGGGCATGTATTTTGCTTGTATTACATCTCAATAGGTACGTTTTGGCATGATTGTGGTACTTACGTTTTGAATCACTTATCCAAGTTGTATATCTTATGTATATTGCAAAATCTGATTATCTATCATATTTGATAATCTGGTACTACCACAAAGCTGACTTTCCAACAATCTTAAAGAAGTATTCTTATCCTTATACATATCATGTTAACTGAGTTTATGATTCTTTCTTTAGTACGACAATAAGATCCAAAGTATTGATACGCCTAAAAGGTCTATGGGTCACGTTTTTCAAATGTTGGCAACAACGAATGAAAATGTGAATGACTGTAAAATGGTTCTTATCGTTGATCTAAAGGAAAAATCTGTACCAATTGAATCTAGTCCAAAAACCAGTGAGTTTCATGTGGTAAATGAATTTGTTTTGACTATTGAACAGAAAGACCAGAGGGTGGATTTTGTTAATTCAAACTCTAAACCTATGAATAATGGAAAGGCCAAAGTTCAAAAGAAACAAGGGAAACAGACTATGTTGGAGGTGTGGTTTGATTGGTTATGTGTTAAGGAGTTTCACTCTGAGAAAGCAAATTCCAGATCTGAATCCACTGGAACTTCCTGTTGTCAGTATGGTTTTGAGTGAAGCTATGGAAGCTGAAACTCATGATATTAGTGACTAGTTTATACCTCTGGAACTTGAAATCTTAACCATTTATGAACCATCAATTGACTTATAGACATTGGAACAAATATGCATGTTCGTGTTGATAAACATTTGTTTGTTCTCTATTAAAGAATTGATGAGAATGAGAAATTCCAGTGTTGTTCAAGTTTGTTTGATAGGATGCGTAGACTTGAAGTTACCTTCGGGTTACATATCGTCACCGGTATGAATGTATCATATCCCAACAATTCGGAGGAACATCACTATTGGTTCAAGGGTACTTAACGATGCTTGTAAGTTTTTTTAAATTGAGTTATAATTTCATGTTATGAAACTTTATAAAGTGCTATTACGTTATGGTTTGCTTAAATAAGAGCTGAGTATGCAAATTCTGGTATTTGGAATGAAGTTGGGGTTGTGACTTCATTGGTATTAATGTTGAAAGTTCCATTATATGGAAGAAGTAGTTGGATGATTTAAATTTTGATTCTGTAAAAAGGACTATGCATTTAAATCTGATTCCGAAGCACTTGGCATTGTAAAAGTTTAGTTTTGATTCTCACATCTAGTTCCATTCCTGATAATTTGGAAAGGATGAAAAATGTGGGGGTGCTTAACATTTAATTTCTTTGTGGATCATGTCGATTGGATGACTAATGTGGGGGGTTAGTTCGCACATCGAGTTCCAATTTTGGTCACTTGAAAAGAATGAGAAATGTGGGGGGTTTATCCAAGTAATACCAGTTCAACTTATGTTGATGAAACTGGACATAAATAGAGTAAATATATAAGGTTTGTCAAGGATTTTGGAAATGATTTGTCATTTACAAAAATCAAGGACGATTCCGGTACTTTCCAAAAAGCTATACCTTCAAGTAAAGTAAAATATATTGAAAACTCAGGGTGTATTACAATTGGATGTAAACAAATAAAATTGGCATTCCTGTGACTCAATTGAGATATTCTCAGTAATTGGAAGCCTGCAATATCCTGCTAATGGTACAAGACTTACATCTCATCTGAGTCTCCAAGTTAGCTCGATGTACCAGTTGCCCAAATGATACACATTAGGAGGTTTTGGATCGAGTGATGAAGTACCATAAAGGTACTAGTTCACTTGGGTTCCATTGTGGAAAAATTCCCTGAGGCACGCTTGAGGAATATAGTGATGCAATCCGGATTGTCAAAAACACTGGTACTGATGGGTGTATAAGATATTTGTGTACCCTGAATGGAGGTATTATCCCCAAAAAGTCTTGTAAACAGACTATGATAACTCTTGATTCTCTTAAGGTAAAGTTATGTGCTATGGATACATCTGGAACTAAGGTTGAATGGGAACATAAGTTAATGGTTACCAAGCCAGTACCAGCCATTGTTGTGCGTGGTGATAGTTAATCCGCTATTACAAAGGTTAAAAGTACATATATGATCGTAAGACAAAAGAATACGTATTTGGAATGATAAATAGCCATTGATTCGGTTGGAACCAAAAGAAAATATCATTGTTTTTTAAATTAAGGACTTGAGTCATCCTTTGGTTCGAAAATCCAGGTTGAGGATTAGACTGTAACCCATGTCGTAATACATCTTCAGTAGGAACCCAACTTACCAAGTGGAGATCCCATGCAGAGGTTCAATGTGGTATAAACAAGCTGACGGATGTATTGGTTGCACCTAATTTAAAACTGGTACTTAGTACCTGTGTCTATCCTCTGGTACTTATCTGGTAGGTGCTGAAACTGCAAATACAAGTAAGAGTTATACTCTGAATGGGTTAAAATTTGTTTTATGATGAGACGTTAGCAGTGCGTCTTTGGAGATCCCAACTAATTAAATATTATCGTGTGGTCGCGATTAGAGGAAATGGGTTATTCCTTGAAAGTATTCATTAACAGGACATGACACATGGCCGTAATGTGTCAACCCGACAAGTTGCTAAAGCTCTTTGTAATATGTTGTTACCGATGGCTCTGTCACATCCAAGGTGCCAAATTCAAGGTGAAACATTCCATTTGTCCTTGTGATAGGAAAGTTGGATAACTCAGGTAGTGGTTCAAACCGGAAGGTACCGTTCTACTGAAAGCATATTACTGTAATTCTGATGGCCTTTAAACTATGGATTTGTGGGGGATTTTTGGAATTCGACGTTATGAATGAGTTTATTCTTGGAGGGATACCAAATTCCTTGGTAGGAATCCATAGAATAAAGTCCATAAACTTATAATAAATAAATTGAAAGCAATAAAGACTGGAACTTTGTGGTATGTTATAGTCCACATGATATATCAAGATGTTTGTACTTTATATGTAATTAAGTGTTGTATATTATGTTATACACTAAGGATTGCATATTGGTAAGTATAAATATGAATTCTATTGCTGGACATTTATTTTGAGTTTGAAATAAAGTTGGTACCAGGTAGTTACAATGTTAATTGTATAGCATTAAAGGCCTTATTCATGTGTTGGTATCTATTACAAAACGTTCTAGATGTTTTTGTAAGTTTATTTCTGCATTATGGATGTATTAATTGTGAGGTTATGGCCTGCTATAAACAAGACAATTAATAGTCATGTATGTCATAGTTTGTGCCCTATAAATCTGTAGTTCCAGACCATAGAATATGGGAGAGGAATAGAGAGACAAGTATGAAAAATGTGATGAATTAGGAAGAGTTAGAAGTCTAGTTAGATTTCTGGTTTGGTGTTGAAAAATACACTCTGGTATGAAACACATATGCACTGGTACTTGTGAGTTCAGTTAAGAAAACTTACTTTCACACACATAGCACGTTTTCTGAAGTACCAACTAGACACCACACTCTCTCATAAGAGCCCTGGTTAGTAGCCGAAGTGAGATTCTCCTCAGATCGTGCGTATCTGTGATTCGGAAATCTCTGGACTATCTTATCTTGGAAGGAGCTTTGTAACAACCCAACACACCGGTAGTGGGACGAATACTTCTTTAAGGAAAGTCGGCATTTGCCACGATTCAGTCATATCGAACGATAAATCTCTCAGTTTACCTTATAGTATAGTTCTGATCTTTGTAATCTTGTGAATATGTTTTTGGTACATTGCTAGAATTTATCTTCATATGGTTTTATATGATAATTTGAACACAGAAACATGATTGATAATATGGAATTCATTCTTGTTATTGATTATTCTGAATAACCAAAGAGGTACAGAGATGTAGTATTAATAAGCCAAGGAATCCTATACATACGGATTAGATTAGCATGTCAAAACTAATCCCCCTGATTTTATGGGATTCTAATATTTCCCATAGTTAGTTATCCTAACACTCCCCCTCAAGTTAGGCCGGGGAGACATCCCACGCCTAACTTGCGTAAAATTTCATGAAACACCCGTCCGGAGGTAGCTTTCGTGAGGATGTCTGCAAGCTGATATTCGGATCGCACAAACGGTAGAGAGGTAATCTCACCATCTAGTTTCTCTTTGATGAAATGCCTGTCAACTTCCACGTGCTTCGTTCGGTCATGCTGAATAGGGTTCTCGGATATCTGAATTGCAGCCTTGTTATCGCACCTTAAGAGACACGTTCCAATTGGTGGAAACCCAAGTTCTGTCATCAACTTTCTCAGCCATATTACTTTTGTCAGCCCCTTTGCAATTCCTCTAAACTCCGCTTCAGCACTTGAGAGTGCTATAACTTTTTGCTTCTTGCTTTTCCAAGTAACCAAATTACCCCCAACAAATGTAAAATACCCCAAGGTTGATCTTCGGTCAAAAGAGTTCCCTGCCCAATTTGCATCTGTGTATGCATCGATTCTTTATTCTTTTTGTAAAGAACCCCTGTATCCGGTGATCATTTCAAGTATCTCAGGATCCTAACAGCTGCTTCCATATGGCCCTTTTGTGGCTTGTGCATGAAGTGACTGACCACTCCCACTGCATACCCAATATCAAGTCGGGTATGTGACAAATAAATGAGCATTCCCACTAAGTGTTGGTATCTTCTCTGGTCCGCTCCCTCGGCTCCTTCCACCAACTTTAACCCATGGTTGGTGATCATGGGTGTATCAACTGGTTTACAATCTAGCATACCTGTCTCTGTCAAAAGTTCCAGAATATACTTTCTTTGTGAGATGTAAATCCCTTGGTTTGACCTCATGATTTTAATCCCGAGAAAATATTTCAAATATCCCAAATCTTTCATTTTAAATTCTTCGAATAGGTTCTTTCGAAGCTCCTTAATTTCCTCAACATCATCTCCAGTGATAACCATATCATCCACGTATATAATGAGACATGTGATCTTTCCATCTCTTCTATTCAAAAACAGAGTATGATCTGAGTTACTCTGTCTATATCCATATCGTTTCATAGCAACCGTGAACCTCCCAAACCACGCTCTCGGAGATTGTTTCAGCCCATATAAGGCTTTCTTCAACCTGCACACCTCATTATTTTCGAACTCATAAGAGAATCTCAGTGGACACTTCATATATACTTCTTCTGTCAGGTCACCATGGAGAAATGCATTCTTGACATCAAATTGATGAAGAGGCTAATCCAGATTTGCTGCAACAGAGAACAAGACTCGTGTTGTGTCAATCTTCGCAACTGGTGAAAAAGTCTCTGCATAGTCCACTCCATAGGTTTGAGTGTACCCTTTTGCCACCAAACGAGCCTTATATCGTTCAATTGATCCATCGGCCTTTCTCTTGACCATGTATACCCATTACAACCAACAAGTTTCCTGTCAGGTGGAAGTAGACAGTTTTCCCAAGTCCCATTCTTTTTAGGGCATTCATCTCATTGTCCATTGCTTCTTTCCATTCTGGTATTCTCAGTGCTTCTTCCATATTTAGAGGCAGGTTATCTGTATAGATAGCTGCTGCAAAAGCTTTAGCGGAGTTAGTCAGACTCCCCCTGAACAGATTAGCCACTAGATATTTTTGTGATTTAGGTTCCCTTTCCGGACTATATCACCTTGGAGGGACTCCGCGAGTGCTTCGCAGTGGGAGTACATATCTCTGCTCTTGAGTTTCACCTGTGCTCTCAATATCTCCTGTACTTTCATTGTTAACAGTAGTGGGACTTAATACAGGAGAATCAGTTACAAAATCATTAGAACTAACCTCGGGGATACCTGTCGAGGGAGATATAATAGGGGCATGCACTACGGGATGGATCGGTGAGGACGAAGGGGGCGGACCCTTTGGGTCGGTCAATGGTGGTGCACATAACCATTCTAGTGGATCCTGTTGTGTTTCTCTCTCCCCCTGAATGCTAGAACTGGTAGGTGCAAGGAAATAGTATTCTGTTTCAACAAAGTCACAATCAATCGTGATAAACAGGCGTTTGGTTCGAGGGTTATAGCAGCGGTACCCTTTCTGGTGAACCCCATACCCCACAAAGACACAATTTCATCACAAGGTTCTAGTTTATTGCGGTGTATTTTGGGAATGTGAACAAACACCGAACACACAAAGATAAGAGGGGCGAGAGCTAAGGCGGGCGGTACTTGAGTGTAATCACTCAGGGATTGGATAGGAGTGCGAAAGCCAAGGATTTTAGTAGGTAGGCGGTTGGTTAGTATGTGGTAGTGGTAACAGCTTTCGGCCAAAAAGAGGTTGGGACATGAGATTCTAGCATCAGTGCTCGGGTGATTTCTAAGAGAGTCCGATTTTTTCTTTCAGCTACCCCATTTTGTTGAGGTGTATAAGGACAAGTGGTTTGATGAATAAGCCCATTTTCATAAACAAAGGTTTGCAATTTTTGAGAAATAAATTCGCCCCCATTATCGGACCTAAGTATCTTAATTTGGGCTGCAAACTGGGTTTTAATCATGTGATAAAAGTGGACAAATTTATCGAACACATCTGACTTGTGTTTCAAAAGATATATCCAACTCATACGAGTGCAGTCATCAATAAAGATCATAAAATACTGAAAACCCCCACCTCCAATAACCGGGGCAGGTCCCCAAACATCCGAATAGATTAATGAAAAAGGAGTGTTAACACGAGTATTATTCAAAGAAAGAGATTTTCTGTGGCTCTTAGCTAAAACACAAGTATCACAAGATAAATGATTGCTAGAAAAATGAGGAAAGAGTTTTTTAAGATAACCCTCAGAAGTGTGCCCCAAACGACGATGCCACAACCAACTTTATCTGTCATCCGACCCTTTTGCCAAAAAAGTCCGCCCCTCAGAGTTCACTTCATCAACATAGTACAGACCATTTTTTTCAGTGCCACGCCTAATTATCTCCCTCGAACGGATATCCTGCAATACACAGAAAGTGGGATACATTACAACCGTACAATTGAGTTCCTTTATCGCATGACTAATAGACAACAATTTATTTGACAAAGATGGAACAACAAGACAATTGGATAATTTAAGATTTGGGTTAATTGTAATAACTCCCTCTCCTATCACATCAACTTCTTGACCATTCGCCGTTTGTAAGCTTTGTTTTTTAGGACTTTGAGCAGAAATTATATCATTTGGACCATAAGTGACCGTGTCCGTTGCACCGCAATCAAATATCCATCGGGAATTTTTCGAATTTTCAGCACAAATCTCCATAATACTTAATAAGGAATTACACTGTACAGTATTAAAGTATGAGGGAGGAGCATGACTTAAGGGGCAAGGGAGTAATTTTACTCATTCTTACCCTATACTTGGACTCCAGGGCTGATTTTATAGCGGAGTAGGGTCATTTGCTTACCTATCCGGGTTGTTGGACCGAGTTATCTCCTTTCCAGATCCTCCACCTCTCGCTATGCTCACAGCCGCCATTGCCATCCGCCTCTCTTCTTCTCCGGTGGAGCTGGCGATGGCGGTGACTCCCCTTGAGGTCCCACCAATCCGGGTACCCTACAATTTCGAAGCAGTCCTTTTGGAGATGACCCTTCTTGCCGCAATAGTCACACTCGGTGTCGGATTTGTCTAATTTCTTACGATAGGAAGGTTCTGAAGGAATCTTGGCCGGATCTGTTCTTCGCGAGGGTTTTCGATTGGGTCCCTGAAATTTTATCCCATGCACCGCCAATCCAGCCCCTATGCCCGATGATGGGTCCGATCCGTTGAAGGTTGTCATTGGCCCAAGAATGGCTTTCCGGGCAGCTTTCCGGCGGACGGTGTCATAAGTCGTATTGACTGAGGGTACGAGAGTTTCTCGGAGTATTTCTCTTACAATCTGGTTAAAATTGGAGTTCAATCCTGAGAGGAATTTAAAGAGGTGGTGTTCTTCTTGGATTTGGTTGAATTTGAGGATGTCTTCCGGGGATGTCATCGGATTCAGCCTCCGACGATCGATTTCGGCCCAAATACTTTTACTGGTACTATAATATTCTTCCAAGGTATGTGATTCTTGGTTTATTCTGTCGGCCCGAGTCATTAGATCGAAGATCTGCAAACTATCCTCTCCGGACTGATATGTGATTGATAAACCTGTCCAAAGATCTTTTGTAGTTGGGTAGTGCATGAATTGTGTGATAAGAGAGGGTTCAATTGCTAGTGTGATCCAAGCAAAGACCTGGAGATCTCGCTGTTTCCAAGACTGATATCCTTCGTCTGTTTTCGCCGGTAGCGCTGGATGTCCGGTTAGATGACTGAGACGTCCTCGTGCCCCTATGGCGATTTCTAGCATTCGTGCCCATAGATCATAATTGTTGTTGTTTAATTTCAGATCGATAGTCACTTGACTATTGAAATTTGATTGGGGTTGTGGTTTGTGTTGTTGCAGGATTTTGGCAATCTGCTAGGATAGAACCGTTGCCGCCTCGGACAGTGCCGGTGATGAAACTTCTTCATTGCTCATGATGTCCGGTTAATTGTACGGTAGATGATGATGCCAATCACGGATCCTCAAGACCGTGTGGCTCTGATACCATGATAATTTGAACACAGAAACATGATTGATAGTATGGAATTCATTCTTGTTATTGATTATTCTGAATAACCAAAGAGGTACAGAGATGTAGTATTAATAAGCCAAGGAATCCTATACATACGGACTAGATTGGCATGTCAAAACTAATCCCCCTGATTTTATGGGATTCTAATATTTCCCATATTTAGTTATCCTAACATTACACTCTGTTGGAACTAACATCATGACAAGTATGCAAGATCTAGTTTTTCCACTGGTATATTGGACATGTATTTTGCATGTATTACATCTCAATAGGTATGTTTTGGCATGATTATAGTACTTATGTTTTGAATCACTTATCCAAGTTGTACATCTTATGTATATTATAAAATCTGATTATCTATCATATTTGATAATCTGGTACTACCACAAAGCTGATTTTCCAACATATATATATATATATATATATATATATATATATATATATATATTTGATACGAAAGATTATAACGAACTAATCCAAGTCGCTTCCAGTTGAATCAAAAATCATGATAACCCTAACTGTATGCCTTCGATGGGCCATGACCATCATATCAGTACAAGCATTACCGGTCCTTTTAATGGTGAGGGTTTACTAATGTCTTGGTAGAGGAGATACCCAAGGTTGGAGGTTGAGTGTGATTCCTTAATGATAATCAACTTAATCAAGGAAGTTGATACAGCGGTGCACCCGCTGGGCCTCATCATTGATGAATGTCGAACCTTGATCCACAAGCCTTGGGACTACAGATTACGTAACATTAGCAGGGAGAGGAATGGACTCGCAGACACGTTAGCGAAAATGGGGCTAGACATGGAGGAAAATAGGATGACATGGGATCATCAGCCGGTGATCTAAGCTAGGGTTGTTTTGGAAATGTTTCGTCGTTTATGTTGCTACCAAAAAAAAAATACCAGTCCTTTTAATGTATACAACCTCGCACACCGACGACTAGTTAATAAACGACTAGTTAATAAACTTTTGACAATTTCCGATATTACGTTTCCTAGAGGATTCTCCTCAACATTCGAAAATATTAGAAGAGTAACAATGATTATAAAATCTGATTCCACGATATATTCTTTCAGATCCCCGATTCCAAGCCAATCGAAGACATTCGGCAACCATTCATTGTACAATAGTTGGTATTGCAATCTGTCTATCTTTGCAAACCTAGTGATGTTTACAAAATGATATTTTTATGTTAATTAACATTTGAACTAACTGCAAGCAAAAATGAACATATTTATCATATAGTAATATCCTTATATATTTATTAAACTTGTGATAAATTAAAAGCATTTCATACTTAAAAATAATTTGACAGTTATTGAATTGATAAATAAGAGTATAGTAGCGCGAGAGAGATGGGGAAGATGAGAGAGATAAAAAAAAAAAAAAATTAACGAAAATATTTCATTCAGACAAAAACATAATTACTCAAAGTGTATATCATTATTATATGCGTCTCACGCTTTATTATGAAATAGTTATAATATGGATACTGAAGAAACAAAGTACAGCCAAATCTTCACTTGGTCAAATTCATGCTAAACTTCCAGAGTTTTCTTGCCAAATCTTTGTCTGTAGCTATTGCTCTCGGTTTGGCCAAATTGTTGTCTGAGAAATATTCACCACTAATCCCCTTCACTTGTGGATGCAGTGCCACATAACAGGTAGTTGAAGCCCCCTTTACAATAATTCACCACAATCATTTTTTCCGTTTCCTTAGCATCATGCACTCGAATCAGTCGGAACACTTAAGGTGTAAACCTCATTTTAAGATTAATTGTTTACTTAAATATTTTAATACGAAATATTTGATCAAACTAGCATAGTATCTGATGGGTCCAAATCACGCTCGGATCATCACCGTCCACGTGTCGAGATCTGGACGGCTCAGCCAGATCAATTTGGAATGCTTGGGCTTGGTCGCTCAAGAAGATGGGCTCGCGATAACGGATCCAGCCCATCTTCCTGCAGCCTTACTGCATAAGCCCCACCTGCCGGAGTGCATCCTTCGAGTGGGGGAATCCCTCTCCCAGTCTCGATTGACGCTCGCAATATCGCCTCACAGGGACAACCACAACCCAAGACTCGCGCCGCAAGCACGGGACACTCCCTTGTTTGTTCCACGCTAGAGACCATCCTGATGCTCGTGCCTTCGCAGTGCTCCCGCGACCCTCAAAGCATAACTCACCCACCAGGGTCCACCCCAACAGGCCTCAGAGCCCTCTCGAGGGTACGAGCGGCCTCTTGGCTGGAGCTTCACCCAAGCACCCCCACGCTCGGGCAAGCCAATCTGAGGAGCCCTCTCCCTCGAACGTCCCGACGCTCGAGCCAAGTCACCTCTTGGACGCACCTTCAAGCTTCCCTACACCCATGTGACCCTCTCCGGGTAACCTAGCGCTCATACGGTTGTTGCACAACTGGCTCTGACACACCCAGGTAATGCGCACACCAACCCCTGACATCCACCACCACCCGTACAAGGGCATATTCCATGGATGTCACTCTCACACCATCACATGCTGCCAGTTCTAGGGCAACACGGGTTTGGGACCACACGGTCAATTTTACCAAAACACCCTTGCCCCTAACATATAAATATGGGAATTTTACACTCATATTCCCTAAGTCATCTTTCCCACCATACACTGCACATCGAACTGGACATTTTTTCTCTGCATCTTCATCTTCCCCAAGCTCATTACATTTTATCATCTCTGGTGTTATCCTAGCTAGAAGAACCCACGCATCATCGGAAACCCAGTTCCTGAGGCTCAAACGCCTGTGATGGTCTTCCCTCCCTCAAACAAATTCTAAAGTGTTTGTGTTTAAACCCCTTCCAAGTTTCTGCACCATCAGTATCAAAGCGCTAAACTCTGGCACATGGTGATCTACCAATATATAAAAATAAAAATAAAAAGTAACTTTACACCCTAATAAATTGATCCGATTCGAATCCATAATAAAATATATAACAATTATATTATAATGATGAATGTAGAACGTACTTGTTGAATACTTTTACATCCAAATCCAAATTTTGCAATGGTACGGGGACCTGCATCTGAGGAAGCATCAAGTAAGTAATATATATATATATATATATATATATATATGTAGAACGTACTTGTTGAATACTTTTACATCCAAATCCAAATTTTGCAATGGTACGGGGACCTGCATCTGAGGAAGCATCAAGTAATATATATATATATATATATATATATATATATTTGGATTTTGCAATGGTACGGGGACCTGCATCTGAGGAAGCATCAAGTAAGTATATATATATATATATATATATATATATATATATATATATATATATATTCTATTAAAATAATAATAAACGTACACATCCTAACTGAATCAGGTTGAGGATAAATCCTCCCAAGACACGTGTAGCGAGGCTATTGGCTACACAGCTGTATAAATACATCAGCTTGTACAGACTTACAATCACAAATTCTAATTACAGATTTTACTCTCAATTTGTTCCCAAATCTCCTAATTTCTCTCGTTGCTCTGTGAGTTATCATGGTATCAAGAGAATTTTCCACTGCACCTTCCGCTTGATTTCACTTGTTTCATCTTTGTTTCACTGGTTTCTTCCATTCTTTGTGTGATTTTTTTTTTCCGATCATGGAAACGGCTGACGCCATTGCTGCTGCTGAGTCTCGATTGACTGCTTCCGGTCCTCTGTTTCTTCATCCCAACGAGAGTCCTGGACTCGTTCTTGTCAAACCCCCTTTGGATGGCGCCAACTATCACACCTGGGCACGAGCGATGAAGATGGCGTTGCTTTCCAAGAACAAATTCGCCTTTGTTTCAGGTGAATTTCAGGCAGCCATGATCACTGATCCCCTATTCCCTGTTTGGGTGCGCTGTAATACTATGGTTTTATCATGGATTTCACGTGTGGTTTCACCTTCAATTTGGCAATCAATCACTACCAGAAAAACGCCCTATAGCAACGGATTTAGCAACGGATTTTGGCCGTATTAGCAACGGATTTCGTCTTAGCAACGAAAATTTTCCGTTGCTATAACCCTCGTGGCTAATCTGTAACAACGGATTTAGCAACGAATTATTAACAACGGATATTAGCAACGGAATCAGCAATGAACTTATAGCAACGAATTTAGCAACGAAATACTACCCACGAAAATTAGCAACGGTTTTAGCAACGATTTTTTTAGCAACGGATTTTCCGTTGCAAACCAACCAAGAATTAATTAATTTGTGCCTTCTTGCAACGGAATTTCCGTCGCAAAATCCGTCGCAAAAACTAATAATTCAAATTAATAATTCCACATATTCGCGTGGAGTAGGAATCGAACCCTGGACCTCAAGTGAAGAAGGTTGAACCCCAAACTAGTTGGGCTAACTCCATTGTTGTTATTATTATGACATTTTTTATATTTAACCACTATCAAATATTCATATACTAATTTAAATAATTAAATACTTGTTATCATATAGTTTAAATAAAAATATTTTTAAATATATAATTATTTATATTATAATACGTATTCCGTTAAAAATTTAAATATGTATTAATTAATTGCATTTCTCAAGTTTTATTTATGAGATAAAAATATAATGTATATCAACTTAAGTATAACTTTTTATGACATACAAAAAAAAGGATGAAAGTTTTACATAACTAAATAATTAGATTTAATTGGTTGTTGAATAAAGAACTTTTATGTTATATGAAGTATTCACTTATACATTTGTATTATTTAGCAATCGTAGTTGAATAACTTGATGAAGAATTATTTTATTCATATGAAACATTTATATTTGAATTTGTAGAATTATATCTAAATATTGAGGAATTATTGTGTTAAATTCTATATAAACCCCAAGCATGTATATATATATATATATATCAATTTAAGTATAAATTTTTATGACATATAAAACAAAGATGAAAGTTTACATAATTAAATCATTAGATTTAGTTGGTATATTTAAATAAAGAACTAATTTTATGTCAATATGAAGTATTCACTTATACATCTGTAGAACAATATCTGCAATTTGAGGAACTAATGTATTATTTAGCAATCGTAGCTGAATAACTTAATATAAAAAATTATTTTCTTAATATGAAACATTTATATTTGAATTTATAGAATTATATCTATACACTGAGAAATTATTGTGTTTTGCAACCGTACATTAGATGTTAAATTAAGAAGTTTTCTTTTAATATAATGAATTTATATTAAAATTTGTAGAATTAAATCTAAATATTAAGAAATTATTGTGTTATGCAACCGTTACATGTTAAATGAAAAACTTTTCTCTTAATATTAATGATTTATAATGTATATTATACACACATATTATATATATGTACATATATTATATATGAACATATAATATTAATTATTTAATATTTAAGATATAAGATATATATGTCTATATATTATATATATAGATATATAATATTATATATATATATATATACGTTATTATAATATTATATAATATATATATATATATATATACATATATATAAATAACATTGTGTGTGAGTGTATATGTAGACGTGTATATATATATATATATATTATAAATATTTTATATTTAATTATACATAATATACGTTTGTATATAATGTTATATGTATTATAAATATTATATATTTCTATATAATATACATATGTATATAATATTATTTGTATTATAGATTATATAATATTATATAATATATATACGATATATATAATATCAATATATTAAATATTATGTATTTTATACATGTATATATTATAAAATAAATATATATATACATATAATATTATTATATAATATAATAATAATAATAATAATATGTATTTTATGCATGTATATATTATATAATAAATATATATATACATATATAAAAAAGAGAGAACCTAGGATTGAACCCATGACCTCATGAAAAAAAAATGAGCATCCAACCAACTTGGATACAATCTATTAGTGTTTTGTTTCAACGAAATTTTATTTGACTTTTAAATGCACTTAACGGTTCCGTCCAAAATTTAACGGTTGGGACAAAAAATGTAACAAAATGAAACCAATGGGACTATTTTTCTCTAATTCTAAAAGAATGGGACCAAAATTGAAAACGGCACAATCCCATGGGACCAAAAATATAATTTGCTCTATTTTTTATTATTCATTTATTTTTATTCCATATAGCAATGAAAAATCCGTCACTAAATTATAAATATTTTATTAATTTTTTTAATCATATGTTTATAGCAACAGATTTGCCGTTGCTAATCTTTTTTATATTTATTTATTTTTATTTCTTTTTTTTTTTCTTCCTTATAGCAACGAAAAATCCATTGCTAAATAGCAACAGATTTTCCGTTGCTAATATTTTAAATATTTGTTTATTTTTATTTCTTTTATCCCTTCCATATAGCAACGAAAAATCCGTTGCTAAATAAAAATCCGTTGCTAATTTAGCAACGGATTTTTCGTTGCTAATATTTTTATATATATTTTTTTTTTCTTTCATATAGCAACGGATTTTTCGTTGCAAATATTTATAAATGTTATATTATTTTCTGTTAGGTTTTTATTTTAATAGCAACGGAATTTCCGTCGCTATATATACCAATTTATTTATTTTTTATATTATTTAATTTTAGCAACGAAAAATCCGTTGCTATTTTTTTTCATACATAGCAACGGATTTAGTAACGAAAATCCCGTTTGATGAAGCATAAAACCACACCCGTATCAGAGCCGTCCACGTGTCGCCATCAGCTGGCTGGAAGATAGGACGCTCGCATTGATGGGCTCGCAGGTTAACCCAGCCCACTCACTTGCTCATTGCTATAGGCCCTTGGGCCTCGGACAACTATTCAGGTTAAGGACTCAAGTTAACAGGTTTACCGCTCGCATCCCGGCCCTCTGGGTTACCCTCCTCAGGGAAGCACCCATACGAGGGCCCGTTCATGATGCTCGGTGGGTTGACGCTCAAGGGTCATCCGCCATGGGGAACCCATTCGTGCCCTCTTCAAGCGTCACCAGCACTCGGCTTTGACCCTCCTTCTCCGCGACGGGACTGAGCCTTAGGGGGGTAAACCTTAGTCCTTTCCCACGCGCGACCCTCGCCAACAACTCCTGACACAAAGGTAGTGCGCACTGGGCGCCTGACACGCCGCCTCCATCTCAGGACTATCATTTTCACGCCACCACAGGCCGCCACGTGTTAGGGCAACACAGGTTTGGGACCACACGGTCAAATTACCACATATACCCTCACCCCTAACACATAAATAGGGGAGAACACTTGCCTTCTCCCCCCAAGTCGGATTCTGCATACACAATGCATACACAGTTCTGGGCATTTTCCTCCCTTTTTCCTCACCTTCCCAAGCTCCAGATTACATCACCACAGTTGCATCCCCCTTGCACTTTGCACTCTTGGTGTTATCCTAGCTGGAAGAACCCACGCTCAAAAGGAAACCCAGATCCTGAGGCTTTTACGCCTGTGATGGTCTTCCCCTCTTCATACAAATTTTAAAGTGTTGGTTGCATCTTGAGAATCTAATTCCTGTACCTTCACCGTTGCTAAAGCATTTTGCCACGATTTTTTTTTTCCGTTGCTATCGGGCGTTTTTCTAGTAGTGAATCCTTTGGATGGATAAAGCATTAGACGTGTGGTCGGATCTACGAGATCGGTTTTCTCAGGGCAATGCATTTCGCATTGCAGAGCTTCAAGAAGAAATTCATGCCGTTAAGCAAGGCGATGAATCGGTATCCGATTATTTCACTAAACTCAAGATACTTTGGGATGAATTCTTTAATTTTCGTCCTCTTTCGGCTTGTACTTGTGATTTTCGTTGTTCTTGTGGTTCAATTGAGAAGTTCAAAGTTTGTCAACACTAAGATTGCGTAATTCATTTTTTGAATGGTCTCAATGCTAAGTTTCCTGGTGTTAGGTCTCAGATCATGCTGCTTGATCCGTTTTCTCCACTAACCAAAGTGCTTTCCATGGTGCTACAGCAAGAACGTCAGTTTTCATCTGATTTTGATCATAAATCTTTCGCAGCTCAGACTTTCAAGACTCCTTTGTCTAAACCTCCGTTTTCTCAGCACAGTGGTGGTTCCTTTAAGTCTGGTTTTGGCCGTGGATTTCACAAGTTTCAGGGTTCTAAAGCCCCAATCATTTCAGGAAAGGCTTGTCGCCACGGTGGAGGACCTAATTACACTGAAGCCACCTGTTATAGGAAACATGGATTTTCTCCTAACTTCAAATTCAAGAATCCCTTTGTGGATGCTCTTTACTCCTCATCTTCCACTGATGCTCAGCAGGAAATTCTTCAAGAGGATCAAACTATAGAGGAGAATCACTTGCATTATGCTCTTTCTTCATCATCTCAAGTTTCCCATCTGCATCTTCATCTTCCGTTTCACTTACTGGTGAACAGTTCCAGAGACTTGTTAGCCTACTTCAGGCATCCTCTTCAGGACAGCAGGGTAATCATCATGTTAACAACATTTCCACTGCTTCAACATCCTCACAGGTTCTGAAACCGACTTTTGAGTCAGGTAGTTTTTGCATGTCTATTAATACTCTTTTTCATGATTCTTGGATACTTGACACAGGTGCTACAGATCACATATGCCATTCTTTAGATATGTTTGATAACGTTACTTGTATTGATCCATTTTCTGTCAAATTGCCTAACGGTAATATAATTACTGTTGAAAAACAGAAATCAGAAAGCAGCTAAAATTTAAAAAATTTCCAACAAAAGGATCTAGGACTCGCAATCGTGTATCCAAATTCGTAGAGATTAGAAACTTACTTTCTTAATTAACTTTCTTGAAGCGTTTCAAGCCACCCAAGAATGCTCTTTTCGCGGCTTGATCCCCTCTCCTTGGTAAAGCTCGAATCTTCAAACTTCTAACTTGAAGCTCTCTAGAGATAGTCCACCAACTTGACTATAGTCTAACTAGTAAGGATGCTAGTTCTCTAGTTAGTGTTTAGGCTTAACCTAGGGTTTATTTTATCTTGGAGAAAGGATGGTGTTCAACACATGAACCAAAAGAAATCTCGATTAGCTCCAAGAGGAGCTCGAGCTCCCCTATTTATAGAAGATGAGTGGCCGAAAATCCCTAGTCCTTATGGGCTAAGGATTTTGGTCCCTCTCTACTATTACTTGATCATCAAGTAATTTTGACTTTGACTTTGAATTCAAATTCAAATCAACTTTTAAGAAAGCTAAAACTTTTGGATATTATTATACTTTATTCATTTAAAATAAATAACTTATTTTATCTAATTAATTAATTCACAATTAATTAACTAGATTATTTTTTTTCTCTCCAAAATTAGACTTTCTTTTTAATTCAAAATTAAACCAAAGTCTATTAAATAATTAATAAATTAATTATTTAATATATATATATATATATACAATAAATATATATATATACACGTGTGGTTTCACACGGGTGGAACCCTCTAGGCCCGATTAACTCGTTTAATCATTTTAAAGCCTCAACTCATGTAACCAAGTTGTTGTGTGTGACCCTCTAGGTTCTCAATTCAATTAGCAGTGACCCTAATTAATTAATCAGTTCACAGATTAAACGACCATAGTCTAACAACAGGTGTTTAACCCCTAGCTGAATTGGAATGTTCAGATTCGATAGAACCTTTAAGTCATTGATTCATGTGAGATACAATCCTCCTACTTACTATCTCTCAACCACTTGTTGGAAAACACGAATCAGAAAGCAGCGGAATTTAAAAAATTTTCCCAACAAAAGGACCTTGAACTCGGAATCGTGTAACCAAATTCGTAAAGATAGAAAACTTACTTTTCTTTTATTCTTTCTTGAAGCGTTTCAAGCCACCCAAGAACGCTCTTCTCGCGGCTTGATCCCCTCTCCTTGGTAAAGCTCGAATCTTCAAACTTCTAACTTGAAGTCTCTAGAGAAAGTCCACCAACTTGATCACAATCTAACTAGTAAGGATGCTAGTTCTCTAGTTAGTGTTTAGGCTTAACCTAGGGATTAATTTAATCTTGGAGAAAGGAAGGTGTTCAACACATGAACCAAGAATTGTCAATTCGCTCTAAAGGGGAGCATGAGCTCCCCTATATATAGGAAAGGGGAGGGGCGGCCGAACCTAGTCCTAATGGACAAAGGATTTGGTCCCTCTCTCTCCTATTACTTGATCATCAAGTATTTTCCAACTTTGACTTTGAATTCTAATTCAAGTCAACTTTTAAGAGAGCTAAAAAAATATCCAAACTATTTTTGGATAATTTTATACTTTATTTATTATAAAATAAATAACTTATTTTTATCTAATTAATTAATTCGTAATTAATTAACTAGATTATTTTCTCCAAAATTAGACTTTCTTTTTAATTCAAAATTAAACCAAAGTCTATTAAATAATTAACACATTAATTATTTAACATCACATAATCACGTGTGGCACACGTGTCTTAATGACACGTGTCCAATCACGTGAGCCACACGTGTGATTTCACACGTGTGGAACCCCTTAGGCTCGATTAACTCGTTTAATCATTTTTAAGCCTCAACTCATGTAACCAAGTTGTTGTGTGTGACCCTCTAGGTTCTCAATTCAATTAGCAGTGACCCCAATTAATTAATTCACTAATTAATTAATCAGTCCACAGATTAAACGACCATAGTCTAGCAACAGGTGTTTAACCCCTAGCTGAATTGGAATGTTCGGATTCGACAGAACCTTTAAGTCATTGATTCATGTGAGATACAATCCTCCTACTTACTATCTCTCAACCAAGATCTAGGGCAAGGGAATAATCAGAACCCTAATAATCCGGTCTTAAAGCTAAGTGCATTTCATATCCATTTGATCTCAATCCAAGAAACCCTTTTCTTGATGTCTTGATCTACTGCCTTGGCCAAGGACTCCATATGGCACATGAATGACTTACACAATAAGAGATCACCTTGCAAATGCAAGTGTAGGTCCTATCTTGATTCTCATTCACTTTCATGAGTCACTTGTGCAGCCCCAGCATAAGCCTTGAATCAGTTGTCTAAGGCGACACCCTTTAAAGCTTATACCTAAGACTACAGAGTTAACTCATAAAGTGACAAGGAACCTCAAGTCTAAGGATCAATTAATCACATCAATGACTCGTGAGATATTTCCTAATCTGGAAGTTTCCATTTCCTGAAATAGAAACTTCCTTTCCCATTTAGGAATGTTCTCACACGGGGCACCTCAGTGAACTTACTTATTAAAGTAAGCACCCTTATGTATCACGCACGTATCAACTATACACTTTGCACCTCCATGAAACAAGGTGGTCCTTCTTAAGGGCGTGATCCCACAAGCAAGCCTTAGAGGAGTCAGGTTGACACTCCCACTGTCTGTAGGACTCATCGGCTTGGAGTATTTTACTAATCATGACTTATGTGATATAGGGCTCGTTTCATGAACCATTTCACCTAAATCGTAGAGTCCTAAAGTCATCAGGATTAAGGGAGTTCTCATACATGCACAGCTAAAGTAAACGCATACCAAACAAGAGCATATAAAGAAGTGTTGCCTCAATTCGTTATTTCATTCAAAGATTGTCTGTGATTACAATAAGGAAAAGCACAAAGCGGATATACAATCGGCTTTCTAGGGCACTATTCCTAACAATCTCCCACTTGCCCGTCAAAGCCATTCTAAAGCTACTCTAAGTCCCATCTTCTGAAGATGACCTTGGAAAGCTTCTCGACTAAGGGGTTTAGTAAGTGGATCTGCCACGTTCTCTGCTGATGTGACCCTCTCAATTCGCACATCTCCTCTTTTGATAATATCACGGATTAGGTGATACTTCCTCATAATGTGTTTGGTCCGTTGGTGAGATCTTGGTTCTCTTGCTTGAGCAACCGCCCCAGTGTTGTCACAAAACACAGTAATGGGGTCTTTCATGCTAGGAACAACATTCAATTCTTGAATGAAGTTTCTAATCCAAACACCTTCCCTAGCTGCATCATTTGCAGCTAAGTATTCGGCCTCAGTGGTCGAATCTGCAGTGGTAGTCTGCTTGGAACTCTTCCAACTCACTGCTCCGCCGTTTAGGCAGAAAATGTATCCTGACATTGACTTAAAATCATCTAAGTCAGATGCAAAGCTTGCATCGCAGTATCCTTCGACAGTAAGATCTTTCTGACCTCCGTAAACTAAGAATAAATCTTTAGTACTTTTCAAGTACTTAAGAATATTCTTCACGGCAGCCCAGTGACCATCTCCAGGGTCAGATTGGAAACGACTCGTTACACTAAGTGCATAAGCCACATCCGGTCGAGTACATAACATTGCATACATTATGGTACCTATTGCTGATGCATAAGGTGTATGAGTCATTCTTTCCTTTTCAAGGTTAGTCTTAGGACACATCTTCTTTGAAAGACATGTTCCTACACTCATAGGAAGGTTCTTAACCTTTGCTGACTCCATATTGAATCTCTTCAATACTTTGTCAATGTACATCGACTGTGATAGTCCTATTAACCTTCTAGATCTATCTCTATAGATTTTAATTCCAAGGATATAGGACGCATCACCAAGATCTTTCATCTCGAATTGGTTCGATAACCATAACTTAGTCACTTTCATGTCATCCTTCGAATTCCCAATAAGAAGGATGTCATCAACATAAAGTACTAAGAATTGCACTGAGGTCTCCAATTCCTTTCTATACACACATGATTCATTCGAAATTTGGGTGAAGCCAAACGCTTTGACCGATTCATCAAATCGAATGTTCCAATTCCTAGAAGCCTGTTTCAATCCATAGATTGATCTTTGGAGTTTGCAAACCTTTTGCTCACTCCCACTGAATGTGAAACCTATGGGTTGCTCCATATAAATGTCTTTGTCAATGTCACCATTGAGAAAGGCAGTTTTCACATCCATTTGCCATATCTCATAGTCATAATATGCAGCAATGGCAAGCATGATTCGAATGGACTTTTGCATTGCAACTGGTGAAAAGGTTTCGTCAAAGTCCACGCCGGGTCTTTGAGTGAATCCTTTTGCTACCAGTCTTGCTTTGTAGGCTGCAATGCTTCCATCAACTCCAAGCTTTCTCTTAAAGATCCATTTGCAACCTATAGGTTTGACCCCATCAGGCAAATCTACCAAGGTCCAAACTTGGTTGGAGTTCATGGAATCCATTTCGGATTTCATGGCTTTTATCCACTGTTCAGAGTCAGAATCTGAAAGTGCCTCCTCATATGTTGAAGGATCATTATCCTTTTGAGAGATTTCATGGAAGAATCCATACCATCTCTCCGGCTGTCTAGGAGTGCGTTCAGAACGCCTTAGAGGAGGGTTTTCGTGTGTATCGAAATTCGTGATTGGTTGTAGTTGATCAGTAGGGGACGTCTCTTCAGTGGGTGGCGTGGGGTTACTTTGTACTTCTTCTAATTCTATGATCTTTCCTTTCTTTTCTTTAAGGAACGGTTCCTCAAGAAAAGTGGCATTTCTGGAAACAAACACCTTTTGCTCAGATTGATCATAGAAGTAGTATCCTATGGATTCCTTAGGATAACCTACAAAGTAGCATAAGTTAGAACGAGATTCTAACTTATCTCCCACTGTCCTCTTCACGTAAGCAGGACAACCCCAAATTCTTAAGTAAGAATAACTAGGGATTTTACCATGCCACATTTCATAGGGCGTTTTAGGGACTGACTTAGAGGGAACTAGATTCAAAATCTTTGCTGCACTTTCTAGGGCAAAACCCCAGAAAAAAGGTGGTAAGTCAGTGAAGCTCATCATGGAACGAACCATATCAAGTAGGGTTCGATTCCTTCTCTCAGAAACTCCATTAAGCTGAGGAGTTCCCGGAGGGGTCCACTGAGAGATAATCCCATTATCTTTGAGATGATTAAGGAATTCCTCACTAAGATATTCGCCTCCTCGATCAGATCGAAGTGCTTTGATCTTGTGACCAGTTTGGTTCTCAACCTCCTTTTGAAATTCTAAGAATTTCTCAAAAGCTTCAGATTTATACTTCATTAAGTATACATAACCATACCGACTAAAGTCATCAGTAAAGGTTATGAAGTACTGATGATTGTTTCTAGTGCTTACACTAAGCGGTCCACAAACATCAGTATGGATCAAATCCAAAACCTTAGTGGCACGTTCCACAGTTCCTTTAAAAGGGACTTTGGACATTTTTCCTTTGAGACAGGATTCGCAAGAAGTTAACTCTTTGAGATCATTTTCAGAGAATGATCCTAAAGTGTTTATCTTGCTAATTCTGTTCTTGGAAATGTGTCCTAATCTAGCGTGCCATAAGGGAGCTGAAACTTTGTCATCTCTCTTACGCTTCGTTTCTCGTTGTATATTCATAATATTGATATTTTGAGTTAGGTAAAGTCCATTACTTAGAGTACCGATGTGAACGGAAGAGTTGTTCCGTTTGATAAAATATTTACCATTCTTAATATAAGTTTCATAACCTTCACAATCTAATATTGGAACTGAAATTATATTACGAATAATGCTCGGTACATAAAGGACTTTATTTAATACTAACTCAAAACTACCTAAATCTAATCTAATTGTGCCTAAAGCTCGAGCTTCAACGTTTGAGCCATCGCCGATCTTCAAGACACATTCTCCTTCTTTGAGTTGTTGGACTTCACTTAGCATCTGTACATCATTACAGATATGAGTTCCACAACCGGTATCAAGTACCTAAGAACTAGAATTAATAGAAAGATTTACTTCAACGAGAAAGATACCTTTCTTTAGAGTAGCCTTGTACTCTGGGCAGTTTCTCCTCCAATGTCCCGCTTTGCCACAATGGAAGCAAACATCCTCTTTCTGATCACGCTTCTTCTTTTGGGCCTTCCCCTTCGAAATGCCACCAGTGGGCCTAAGGGGTTTCTTCTTCTTCTTATGGGCTTTCTTGCCCTTACCTTTAGAAGGCCCAGAAGAGGAAGATGGAGCATTCACCATCAAAACCTTATTGTCCTTCTTGATCGTGCTTTCAGCAGTCACAAGCTGACTAATCAGCTCAGCTACAGTAGCACCAGCATGTTTCATGTTGAAGTTAAGGACAAATGGGTTGAATGATGGTGGGAGCGAAGCCAGCAACAAATCCACTGAAAGCTCATCTTTCAGCGGCATGTCCATGGAATCAAGTTTCTCAGTAAGGGCAAGAAACTTGAGTCCATATTCATGGACACTTGAACCTTCCCTCATTCTCAAGTGGAATAATTCCTTTGAAGTGTTATACCTTGTAACACGTTCATGAGGGCGGTAAAGTTGCTCTAAGTGGTCGTAAATCTCCCAAGCAAATTCCATGGCCTCATGTTGCCTTTGCAAGTCTGGAGACATGTTAGCCAACATAAGGCAACGGGCTTGGAGATTATCATCCTTCCACTTCTGAATCGCATCCCGCTCGGCCCGAGTGGGAGCCTCCCCTTCGGGACTAGGCTCCCCTTCGAAGAGAACATAAGTTCTCTTCTCAGAATCTAAAATGATTTTTAGATTCCTCAGCCAATCAGAATAGTTGGGACCAGTCAACTTGTTTGACTCGAGGATCGATACAAGAGGGTTTTTGGTTGCCATTTCAAAACACGTAGAGAATCACAGAATCTACGACCTAAATGGTAAAACAGAGAACTAGTGAGCATGCTGAATTATAACGATATACAAAAGATAAGGTCTTTAATCTATTGTAGCTCCCACTGTTTTTCAGAGATCTAGAATTCCCAAAGATCTAAGAGGAACACGTTTCCCAATGGGTACTAAGATCCTAGGCATTTTACCTCGAACCCACGACTCGCGGACATTCTAAGTAAGAACCCTAGGTAGGTACAACTTACCAATTCTAACACCTTTAGAACTCTTAGTAATTGTTTTTGCATCACCTATCTTTCAATATGGACCCACGACTCGTGCGACATCCATATTTACTTAGGCGTTAAGCTAGACCCATCAATCATAAGATCATGACCAAAACTTAGTTCGAACGACCCACGACTCGCGGACATCGCCCTTGCTAAAATTGACCACGAAATATTGATCATTTGAAATGATTAATTAGGTAACTAAGAACTAATAAGCCCCACTAGCTATCCCACGACTCGCGGACAATAACTAGCTTTACTTACTAAACTTAAAACCTATTGATGGAATGCTAGGAATTTAATTCAAAATTTGCATCTCGAATTAAACACCTATTTGTTCGAAATTAGCTTAATATTTAATGGGAATTTTCGAATCAACCGGAGAGTTGTCCGGTTCGACCTCACCAACATATATGTTATCCAATT
Source organism: Lantana camara (assembly GCA_037501455.1). NCBI lineage: Eukaryota > Viridiplantae > Streptophyta > Magnoliopsida > Lamiales > Verbenaceae > Lantana > Lantana camara. The sequence continues at coordinate 28,356,630 of CM074863.1, forward strand.
TTATTAGTCTTGATTAATGCAAGTACACTTAAATGCATTTCAAACAAGCACATAAACAGATAACATGTCCTAGCATGATACTAACATGTAATGATCATGGGTTCTACCTATCTTATGCGTGATATGTGGGAGCCACTCACAATCACAAGTTCTAACATACATGCCACATAAACAGTTCAAATCACATAAGGGAAAGCGGTAACAAAATACGAGCCCTATCTCTATTACATTTAACAATTGAGATTTCCCTCCCTAACATTTTGAGGGGTCTTCACTTATGGCCTCCTTGTTACTTGAATGTGGTCCATCTTACTCCATGGGTGCATTGTCTCCAAAATGAAAATAAAACCTCACCACCTATCTCTACTCTCAAATTACAATAAAAAGAAAAAGACATAAAGTAATAAGGCTCAATCTTCATATTGGCCTTAGACAATTACACGGGGCATACCCCGGCCTCAAAAACAGTAATATGGAAAGCCACATAATAAATCACATAACAGTACGCACATAAGTGAGGCTCCAACCTCAATTGAAAAACGCAACTATAGGGCTCCAACCCCAATTTAAACCATCCATGTGCATAAATTAAAACCATGCATAGATCTAAACCCATGATCACCTAACATGCTTTTGCAAGAATTTAAATTTAACCAATAAATTAAAATTCTCGCTTTAAGCTCTAATAGCTTAAAACACGACTTGATGCGAGTCTTATTTATAAAAGTTTTCAATAAATCCCAAATTACCAAAACAAATAAAATTCCAATTAATTTCTGAAAATTAATAATTTTATCAAGATGTATTTTCCCAAAATATAAACCGTTTCAATTTCTCAAAAAATCCCAATTTTAAGTTTTATTCAAAAATAAAATTTTAAAATTCAAATAAAATTGGGACTGGATTGCACGAAACACGAAAAGGCCGGATCGCGAAAATGGGACCCGTACGCGGAGAAGACCGCACGCACGCGCGCGCGCGCGCGCGCGCGCGACAGGCGCGCACAGCGAGCGGCCAAGGCCGCGCGAGTGCGCGCGCTGCTGGGCGCGGCTTTCCCGCAAGCATGCGGGCGGGGTGGGCGGCCAGTCTCGGCCGCCCTGGGCGGGCGCGCCGGAAGGCTCCCGCACAGGCGTGGGGGAGGTGCTGGGCGACTGGCCGGTCTGTCCCGGCCAGGCCTGGGCGGCGACGGGCGGCACGCCCGGGAGGGCCTCCCGCGCGGTTGCGGGAGGGTGGCGCGCGAAGCCTGCGCGCGCGACGCCTTCGTGCGCGGGGTTTCGCTTGTTCGTCGTGATCCGGGTTTTCGTTTCGTGTTTTCGTTCAAAAGCAAAACCAATCCAAGAAATCCAAAAACAGTTTATACAGTTTCAAATCTAAAATTGTTTTCAAAAATTAATTTTTTGCAAAAACCAATTTTCAGAAACTTTCAGGAAAAAATACAGTTTCGTAATTCAGGCTTTCTAAAACAATTACAAATACTCAATCGCATCAAGCCTAAGAATTTCTACCAAATTCAGTATAATTGAGACGAATCAGAAACACGATTAACGAGGTGGCTCTGATACCACTTGTTGGAAAACACGAATCAGAAAGCAGCGGAATTTAAAAAATTTTCCCAACAAAAGGACCTTGAACTCGGAATCGTGTAACCAAATTCGTAAAGATAGAAAACTTACTTTTCTTTTATTCTTTCTTGAAGCGTTTCAAGCCACCCAAGAACGCTCTTCTCGCGGCTTGATCCCCTCTCCTTGGTAAAGCTCGAATCTTCAAACTTCTAACTTGAAGTCTCTAGAGAAAGTCCACCAACTTGATCACAATCTAACTAGTAAGGATGCTAGTTCTCTAGTTAGTGTTTAGGCTTAACCTAGGGATTAATTTAATCTTGGAGAAAGGAAGGTGTTCAACACATGAACCAAGAATTGTCAATTCGCTCTAAAGGGGAGCATGAGCTCCCCTATATATAGGAAAGGGGAGGGGCGGCCGAACCTAGTCCTAATGGACAAAGGATTTGGTCCCTCTCTCTCCTATTACTTGATCATCAAGTATTTTCCAACTTTGACTTTGAATTCTAATTCAAGTCAACTTTTAAGAGAGCTAAAAAAATATCCAAACTATTTTTGGATAATTTTATACTTTATTTATTATAAAATAAATAACTTATTTTTATCTAATTAATTAATTCGTAATTAATTAACTAGATTATTTTCTCCAAAATTAGACTTTCTTTTTAATTCAAAATTAAACCAAAGTCTATTAAATAATTAACACATTAATTATTTAACATCACATAATCACGTGTGGCACACGTGTCTTAATGACACGTGTCCAATCACGTGAGCCACACGTGTGATTTCACACGTGTGGAACCCCTTAGGCTCGATTAACTCGTTTAATCATTTTTAAGCCTCAACTCATGTAACCAAGTTGTTGTGTGTGACCCTCTAGGTTCTCAATTCAATTAGCAGTGACCCCAATTAATTAATTCACTAATTAATTAATCAGTCCACAGATTAAACGACCATAGTCTAGCAACAGGTGTTTAACCCCTAGCTGAATTGGAATGTTCGGATTCGACAGAACCTTTAAGTCATTGATTCATGTGAGATACAATCCTCCTACTTACTATCTCTCAACCAAGATCTAGGGCAAGGGAATAATCAGAACCCTAATAATCCGGTCTTAAAGCTAAGTGCATTTCATATCCATTTGATCTCAATCCAAGAAACCCTTTTCTTGATGTCTTGATCTACTGCCTTGGCCAAGGACTCCATATGGCACATGAATGACTTACACAATAAGAGATCACCTTGCAAATGCAAGTGTAGGTCCTATCTTGATTCTCATTCACTTTCATGAGTCACTTGTGCAGCCCCAGCATAAGCCTTGAATCAGTTGTCTAAGGCGACACCCTTTAAAGCTTATACCTAAGACTACAGAGTTAACTCATAAAGTGACAAGGAACCTCAAGTCTAAGGATCAATTAATCACATCAATGACTCGTGAGATATTTCCTAATCTGGAAGTTTCCATTTCCTGAAATAGAAACTTCCTTTCCCATTTAGGAATGTTCTCACACGGGGCACCTCAGTGAACTTACTTATTAAAGTAAGCACCCTTATGTATCACGCACGTATCAACTATACACTTTGCACCTCCATGAAACAAGGTGGTCCTTCTTAAAGGCGTGATCCCACAAGCAAGCCTTAGAGGAGTCAGGTTGACACTCCCACTGTCTGTAGGACTCATCGGCTTGGAGTATTTTACTAATCATGACTTATGTGATATAGGGCTCGTTTCATGAACCATTTCACCTAAATGGTAGAGTCCTAAAGTCATCAGGATTAGGGGAGTTCTCATACATGCACAGCTAAAGTAAACGCATACCAAACAAGAGCATATAAAGAAGTGTTGCCTCAATTCGTTATTTCATTCAAAGATTGTCTGTGATTACAATAAGGAAAAGCACAAAGCGGATATACAATCGGCTTTCTAGGGCACTATTCCTAACAGTACAGCCCCAGCATTAGCCTTGAATCAGTTGTCTAAGGTGACACCCTTTAAAGCTTATGCCTAAGACTACAGAGTTAACTCATAAAGTGATATGGAACCTCAAGTCTAAGGATCAATTAATCACATCAATGACTCGTGAGATATTTCCTAATCTGGAAGTTTCTATTTCTTGAAATAGAAACCTCCTTTCCCATTTAGGAATGTTCTCACACGGGGCACCTCAGTGAACTCACTTATTGAAGTAAGCACCCTTATGTATCATGCACGTATCAACTATACACTTTGCACCTCCATGAAACAAGGTGGTCCTTCTTAAGGGTGTGATCCCACAAGCAAGTCTTAAAGGAGTCAGGTTGACACTCCCACTGTCGGTAGGACTCATCGGCTTGGAGTATTTTACTAATCATGACTTATGTGATATAGGGCTCATTTCATGAACCATATCACCTAAATGGTATAGTCCTAAAGTCATCAGGATTAGGGGAGTTCTCATACACGCACAGCTAAAGTAAACGCATACCAAACAAGAGCATATAAAGAAGTGTTGCCTTAATTCGTTATTTTATTCAAAGATTGTCTGTGATTACAATAAGGAAAAGCATAAAGCGGATATATAATCGGCTTTCTAGGGCACTATTCCTAACAATTACAGCAACAAAAACTAGTACAGTACGAGTCTCTGCCAATCTCACTTTGAACAATATACTTTATATTCCCAACTTCAAGTTCAATTTGCTCTATGTTCCTCAATTTACCAAATGTATTGGTTGTTACCTTCTTTTTCACAAAGACTTCTGTGCTATTATACAGGATACCAAGAATTTGAAGATGATTAGTTCAGCTAGACTGCATGTTGGGCTCTATGTTTTACTTGGATCTAGTTTTTTTCATGCTAGGAATTCTAGTGCAAATGTTGTTTATTCTTGTTCTGTTACAGATGCAAATGTATGGCACTTTAGGCTAGGGTATGTTTCTGATTCTGTGTTGAAAGCCTTATCTTCTGTTGATTCTTCAATTGTTTGTAAAGACAATGTATCTCATTGTGACATTTGTCACCTTTCAAAGCAAAAGAAGTTATCATTTTCTCTAAGTAACACTGTGTCTAATGTTATTTTCAATTTATTGCACGTTGATATACGGGGACCATATTCTATTACATCTGTTCATGGACACAGATTCTTTGTTACTATAGTCGATGACTTCTCAAGATTTACTTGGGTTACACTTGTCAAGCAGAAGTCAGAGGTAAGACAACAAATTCAAAACTTTATTGCATTAGTGGAAAATCAGTTTGACACTAAGGTAAAGATCATAAGGACTGATAATGGTCCTGAATTCCTCATGAATGATTTTTTTAACTCTAAATGAATCATACATCAGACTTTCTGTGTTGAGATACCTCAACAGAATGACATTGTCGTACTAAAACATCAACACATATTGAACATTGCACGAGCACTGTTATTTCAATCTAAAGTTCCCAAAACTATGTGGTCTTACTGCATAATTCATGTTATGCATTTGATAAATAGATTGCCATCTCCTCTCCTTCATAATAAAACACCTTTTGAATTGCTTTATGGTTATATCCCTACCTACTCTGATCTTAAATATTTGGATGTCTTGCATTTGCTTCCACACTTACTGCACACAGATCTAAGTTTGATCCCAGGTCTAGAAAATGCATCTTCCTTAGTTATAAATCGGCACAAAAGGCTTTGTGTTGCAAGATATTGATTCTCATGAAATATTTATCTCCAGGAATGTTAAGTTCATTGAAACTAATTTTCCATATCACACATCCCCTGCAAAGTCTTCTAATTCTTTGGTTCCTTTGCCTAACTCATCTGAAATTCACTATACTACAGATCCCATTTCAAATTATCAAATTCCACAGGTTCCCACATCTCATCCAGATATTTCTAATCAGCTTAGTATTGATATCTCTATTCCACATATCAATGCTCCACAGATTCCATATCCCGCTTTAGCTGAAAATGCAGATGCTACTCATGTTCCTCCACTAATTCCTCCTTGACCAGCAAGGATAAGGACAACACCACAATACTTAAAAGAATTCCATTGCAACCTTACAGGAGTTCCAATAGACATCAAATCATCAGTGTATCATCTCCTTATCCCATTTCATCTGTTCTTAATTATGATAAGTTAGCTCCTTCACACAAACACTATCTCATGACTATATCTACTCAAACCGAACCTAAGACTTATAAACAAGCTGTCAAACATAAAGAATGGCAAGATGCTATGGATAAAGAGATTGAGGCTCTACAACTCACTAAAACATGGGAAATTGTTGATCTCCCACCTGGTAAAAATCCAATTGGTTGCAAATGGGTCTATAAAATCAAACATAAGGCTGATGGTAGCATAGAACGTTATAAAGCTAGGCTTGTAGCCAAAGGCTACACTCAAACCGAATGCCTTGATTATTTTGACACCTTTAGCCCTGTTGTTAAGATCACAACAATTCGTTTACTCCTTGCTTTAGCTGCCCAAAATGGTTGGATTTTACAACAATTAGACGTTAATAATACTTTTCTTCATGGAGAACTTGATGAAGAACTTTATATGACTTTACCTCAAGGATTTACAGCTGAAGGACCCAATAAAGTCTGTAAATTAACAAAGTCTCTGTATGACCTTAAACAGGCTTCCAGACAATGATTTTCCAAACTCTCTACTTCATTGATATCACTAGGTTATACTCAATCTCTATCCGATTATAGCCTTTTCATTAAACAAGTAAATGAATCATTCACTGCTCTACTTGTGTATGTAGATGACATCATTCTTGCAGGCAACAATCAAGATGTAATTAACAATGTCAAGGAATTTTTGGATCAATCCTTCAAGATCAAAGATCTAGGGTCTCTTAAATTCTTCTTAGGTCTGGAAATTGCAAGAACAAAGGAGGGCATTTCCATGAACCAAAAAAAGTATGCTTTGGATTTACTTGCTGAAATAGGACTCTTAGCTGCAAAACCAGCTTCTACTCCCATGGAATCCAACATTCAAATCACATCACAAGGACCAAAGTTTGAAGATATTGGTTCTTACAGAAAAATCATTGGCAAATTACTATACTTATGTACTACTAGACCTGATATTTCATTTGATGTACAACAACTGAGTCAATTTCTTTCTTGTCCAACTAACCAGCATCACTCAGGATTCTAAGATACATCAAGACTACTCCAGACAAGGCCTCTTCTTCCCTGCAACAAAGAATTCAACACTCAAGGCCTTTAGTGACTCTGACTGGGCAGGTTGCAAAGACTCAAGATGAAGCATAACTGGATTTTGCATCTTCCTTGGTGATTCACTCATAAGTTGGAAATCGAAGAAACAAACAACAGTCTCAAGATCATCTTTAGAGGCTGAGTACAGGGCTTTGGCTGCTACAACATGTGAACTACAATGGATCAAATATCTCTTGAAAGATCTCTGCATCCCACATCCAAAACCTGCACTCATATATTGTGACAACAAATCTGCTCTTCACATTGCCGCCAATCCAATCTTCCATGAAAGGACCAAACACATTGAAATCGATTGTCACCTCGTTAGAGAGAAGTTCCAAAACGGCATCATCCATCTGCTACCAATTCATACCTCTGCACAGACAGCTGATATATTCACCAAACCGCTAGCCAACATTCCTTTTGACAATCATCTACGCAAACTTGGCCTACTCAACATCCTGGCCTGCGTTTGAGGGGGGGGGGGGGGGGGGTTGTTAGCTACAAGAAATAGATACAAATATTACGTATATTATATTAGTTATACACATCCTAACTGAATCGGGTTGAGGATAAATCCTCCCAAGACACGTGTAGGGAGGCTATTGGCTACACAGTTATATAAATACATCAGCTTGTACAGACTTACAATCACAAATTCTAATTACAGATTTTACTCTCAATTTGTTCCAAAATCTGCTAATTTCTCTCGTTGCTCTGTGAGTTATTACGTGCAAAGAATATCATTGTATGTCGCATTTTAAAATGTAAAAGTACTTTTTTTGCCAAATCTTTTATTTTTCATCTCTTTCCCTAGTCTTTAATTTCTTAACGGAAAAATTGACGGTTTATAATTTTTTCCGTACTGTTGACAGTTATAAATTTCATGAGATTTGTAATGAGTTTTTCGGTAATGAGTTATATATATATATATACATACGATCCAGATTATGAAAGAGAAATAATTATGATTTGAAAATTTTTAAATTTTTTTTTCTTACTTTGAACCGCATATTTATATACGTAACATATATATGTGAGTAAAATAAAAAAATAAAACACAAATATAAAACAGGATAGATCCCAACCCTTTTAAATTTATAATATAACAGGTGACCGACAGAAGGTATGGACATCTGATATAGATTTTTTAATAATTATCAAGTGACACATATATGATACAACGCGCCACAATATATTATTCTTTAGAAATATGTGTGTATTATTAATTAGATAATTTTGTATGCACACCCGTTGCAACAATCCTCATTAGTTAAATTTCTAGTTCCATTGCAGTATATGTGTGAATTACCTTCAAAAACACCAAAATAACGGAAAACATTGGTCGGGATTATTCCAGGATGAAGAGAATTTGCAGTTATATCTTCCCCATCTTCTTGTTCAAGGTAATTAAATTTAAAACAATGAAATTGAATTTGTTAATTATAAACATCCGATTAATCTATACAATTAAATCTGTGTACTAAATTAAAAACCTTCAAAAGTCTTGCCAGTTCATTCGCGTGCAGTACATTACAAAGTTTGGATTGACCATAAGCACCAAGAATCCCATGTACGTACAAAACGAGCATTTAAAAGTTAAAACGAATTAATTGCATCTACCCCCAATGTTATGCCTCGAAAATTGTGGACCATACTGGTTTCAGTCAAACTCAACTAGTAAGACATTCACACAATAAATATAAAATATTTATTCTCCCATTATATGAATATGATTGAATCAAATTCAAGTTAAAATCGCCGATTTATGACTAGTTGGGATCATAACGAGTACTATTATAATTTATAAGATAAAGAACCTACATTTTGAATTAAACCAAAAATTAATAATCAAATGTAAAATTACCAATTTACCCTTATTCAATGGAAAAAAGAAAAATAGCTAACAGGGATTGGTGTAAGTAGTTATGGGTTCATTCTTCAAGGCAATGACTCGAATTCGAATCCCACTTGGGTGTGTATATTAAAATAAAATTTAAAAAAAAAAAAAGAAGAAAGAAAAATAAAATAAAATTTGAGGAAAAAAGTTACGAATTTTACCTTAAAAAATGCATATTATATTTTATGGGATTTTTTGTAAGAAATTTTTTTGTAAGCTTTAAGCATAATAATACGAGTAATTCTAACCGAACCTAACTCGATCAAACCGATGTAATGAGAGAGTCAGTGTTTTATATTAGACATGTGAATGGTGAAAATTTTAAGGAGGGTGATAAATCAGATACCAAGCATAATATATTTATCATTATAATTAGTTGAGTTCGGCCAAGTGAAATCTAAATTAAAATTTCTCCAAATGGTGCATGAAATTAGGTGCAAATTACTCTATTTAAAACCATCAAAGTTTTTAGAAAGGGGAAGGATGTATGAGTACCCTCGTTCATAATTGAGTCTGTCAAAGCGGATTCCTTCTTTCATATCGCCCCATATGGGCAATTGATGAAACATTGACAATCCTACCCTCCCTTTTTGTCGAACGAGCTGTTTCCTTCATCATGTCCAATAATAAATTTTTCAATAGAAAGTGGCCTGTAATCGGGACAGAGCTAGAATTTTAATACGGGTGGCGAGGAGGACGAACTTGAAAATTACATAAAATATAAAAAACATACGAAAAAAAACGGCATGTAAAGGATGGTTGAAGTCCAAAACACTCAATGTCATTTGAATTTTAATTCAATTATGGGAAATGGCTAAAATATATACCTAAGTGGTTCGTGGCGAAATGTAACTCTATGTTGTCTTCAGATAGTGTGAATGGAGCTCCACATATTCCTGCACTATTACTGAAGCTTTGACCATTAAAATCGATCCAATCAAACAGTTTGGGCAGCCCGAAGCTACACTAGTTAATTTATTGTTATGATCGGGAGAATTTGATATTTAAGTGGTTCAGTTCGAACTAGACTCGAAATAAACTCATAGAAGAAGGCAAAATCGAAAAAAATATTTTGCGTGTGTAATATTAATACGAAAAGTAATATTGATACGTATTCATATCCCAAGAGACTTTAGAGCAGTCTCGAGCTCGTAAGAATAAGGGGAAGAGAGAGAAATAATCCGATAAGACCGATCGGCCGGTGAAATTTAGGAGAGAAGAGATCGTAGATGAAAGGGAGAAAGATAATCCGGTAAGACCCATCTACCGATGAAACTTAGGGAAGAAGGAGATTTGAGAGAGAAGAGTTGTAGAGAAAAAAAAATTAGGAAATTGATATTATTGTTATGGGATAATTACCAACGCCCCCTGAGGTTTGGTGTTATTACAGAATACCCCCTGAGATTTCGAAAATTACGAACTCCCCCCGGGCCGTTATCTCCTCCGTTAAATTTAACGGATTGTATGAAATTTACTATTTTACCCCTACTATAATGAAACTCGGGGGGGTATATGTAATAAAGAGACAAAGGTAAGGGGGCTAATGAAAGGACTGAAATTGTTAAGGGAGTTTGATGTAAGTACTTGAGTTTTTTGTCTAACTAGAATTTTTTTTTTATAAAATGCTACTTAATGTTATTTTAATATTTTTATGATAGACTAATTTCATACCTACAGTTTATGGATGTTTAATATTTTCTGTAGATATTGACCATACATGTTCAATGTTTGAAACAATTGTTTAAACGACTGGCGGATATTTTTGTGAATTTACTAATGTATTTGTTGATATTAGTGTATTTGTTATGATTTTCAATTTTGAGGAAAAAAATTGATAATGCACTAGTTGATCTTTGTGTGGGTTTTTTTATATGAATTTTTATTTTGAGGGAAAATTTGTTATAATTGCAAATAAATTATTTTAAATTAACTTTAAATGGACTTGTACAAAATATATTTAAAACTAAGAAATAAATATGAACGAAAATTTATAACTTATCATATTTTATAGAAATAAATATGCATGGAATATCTAATTCAATTTATATTTATAGATAAAATATAAAATATTAAATATTAAATTAAATAACAACTTTTTAAATACAAAAAATCCAAAATTAACAAATATTACAATTATATCATTAAACTCTAAGTAAAATTAGAATATACTCCCTAAGGGTGTTTTTGGAATTTAAACTTGAATTTAACGGTGTAATTAACGACCGGTGCTATTTGTAAGCGAGAGTGTACTATTCAGGGGGGAGTTCGTAATTTCCAAAACCTCAGGGGGTATTTTGTAATAACGCCAAACCTCAGGGGGGCGTTGGTAATTATCCCTATTGTTATTGATATTCTCATACCTAGACAATGGACTCTAACAAAGGAATATTATAACGTAATTAAGTAAAGACTCCAATACTAACATTAATTACAGAATCTTAGAATCCTATCCCAATTAGTACATATCTTAAATATAGAATCATATTAATTATCCAATTCCTAATCTTCTCACTTAATATCGTGGATCTTAGTCCATACCAAATATAGTTATAGGGTAGAATGGTGTAACTATTATTGAACTTATAACTTTACGTTTCTGCACTACATCAAAATGTTGAGGGAACTATGGGATGAGATGAATTCTGATGCAAATTTTCTGACGGATGCCATTGAACTGAGATCCAACTCCATAACATCAACTTTAGCTGAAGGAATTTCTCCAGTTATGGCTTCTTTAACTTCGTTGCCAAAATCCACATTTCTTACTGCCATTGTAACATGGACTCCGCGAAGAGCAAGAACACGAGTGGTTTCTGTACCAATCCCACTTGATGCACCTGTTAAAATTTTATACATGAAAATAATAAAATAAAGATTAAAAATTGTCCTTTTTCTTTTCTTTTTTCTTTTGTTTTTTTTGGAGGGCGCTGGAATTTTATTTATTTATTTTTATAATAAAACCGGTCAAGAAGACCGTAGGAAATTTAACGAGGACCCTCCCTCATATATATCAACCAAATCCAGCAGTACAAAGCCGCAAGCCAAGCGTCAACAATAGTGAAAATACAAAAATACCCGCGAAAATAATGAGACAAGAACAATCTCGGACTCTTGGCTAACTTACTCACTCCCTGTAATTAAGCATATTTACACGTCTACTCTTCTTCGTTCTAAAATTATAATACTTGATTATTTTTAACTCCCCTAGAACTATATATGGAATTACAACTGAATTTCTATTAGTCAATTATTTTATATTTACACCCTCATATGGGTGTAATTAGTTATTCACTAATTTTATAGGAAGTGTAACGGTTGTATGTTGGCTAATAGGGATCTGTTTGTAATTTTATATACTCGCAAAGGATCCAAATATAAATAGTCCGAAATTATAATTTTATCTGTTAAGGTTTGCTAATGAAATTACAAATACTGTCTTACTTAAACTCTCTTGGTAGTGGTGCCGGTGACCTGGATGGTGGTTGTGCCGGTTGCGGTGTAAGTCGTGGTGGTTGTGACGGTAACTTGGACAGTGGTTGTGACGGTGCTGGTGCCATTAACGTTATATATATACATACAGTCTGTTATATATATATATGGGAGAATTATATCTGACTATCCTGCATTTAGGTCTAATTACAACGCAGTTCATCATTATCGGAAAATTACATTTTAGTACTTATAAATCTTGTTTAGTCTGAGATCCCTTAATGGAATTTGTAAAAGTACACTTGCCCCTGACTGTTTTATGAGTGTTACATTGAATATATGATCAAAAAATCAAAATCATCCTAAAGTTTACAAAAATAACAATACGATCCCTACAAAATATGACTTTAACAACAAATCAAGGGTATTTTTGGAATAACATAACGGAACCCTAGGGATCACAAACGGTTCTCAAAGTTAGGGACTAAAATATAATTTCTCTATAATGATGGACTGCGTTGTAATTAAGCCTAAATGCAGGGTTAGTCCATCATTATCGAGAAATTATATTTTAGTCCCTAACTTTGAGAACCGTTTGTGATCCCTAGGGTTCCGTTATGTTGTTCCAAAAATACCCTTGATTTGTTGTTAAAGTCATATTTTGTAGGGATCGTATTGTTATTTTTGTAAACTTTAGGGATGATTTTGATTTTTTGATCATATATTCATAAACCGTCATAAAACAGTCAGGGGCAAGTGTACTTTTACAAATTCCGTTAAGGGACCTCAGACCAAATAAGATTTATAGGGACTAAAATATAATTTCCCGATAATGATGGATTGCGTTGTAATTAGGCCTAAATGCAAGGTAATCAGATGTAATTCTCCCTACATTTATATATACAGATAATCTGCAATATATATGTATATATAAAATTATAAATAATTATATATAGTTTGTTATAAGATACGCATACATATTTACATATAAAAGTATGAGTTGGGTTTTTGGTTTCTTACAAAATACAAATCACCTAAAATATCCTCACAATAATTACGTCAATAACTATTAGTCAAGGATAATAATATAAATACATGTTATAAATTATTAATTTAACTATATTTAAAAAGTACTTATCAACTCAAAATAGGACAATTGGTATTAAAATTTCTCCAACTTACGCCAAAAAAAAAAAAAAAGATATGTTGTTCAACAAGGATTGTTTTAATATTAATATATCAATTAATTGTATTCAAATTTTATGATATAAGTTGTCTATTTTTTAATTTTAAGGTCTATAATTTAAAATTTTATAATAAGATATATCTAAAAACGAATCAAAAAATAATAAATTGATTCACTTTATAAATTTTAATAAATTTTTATAATATATTAGATGCTTTAACTCTCAATATCAAAACGCATGGTTATAATTATGCTCCTGGATCTGAAGTTATATGCTTTTGTTATAGAATTTATTACAAACCCCTTCAAACTTTGAATCCCAGATGTAAGATGGTTGATAAACCTGCTGATGAGACTATCCTCATAGAAAGTAATTTTAGTAGATCTGAGATTACTACCCGAAGATCTATTAAATGGGATGAAATAACTTTCCCAGAAAATTGGATTATTGAGCAAGCTGTTCCTGCTCAAACTAATACTAGTTATAATCCAACTAGTATTATTCAAACTTCTGAAGGGAATGTTCAAATAAGTTTTGAACCCTCCAGAAAATCTCTAGGAGGAAGTACTAGGTCTTATAATAGATCTACATCACATCATCATATTTCCCCTATTTATTTCACTAAATCTCCTTCAAGAGCTTCTACTTCTCAAATAAGGGAAACAGAATATGTTGAAGAATCTGATTTCGAAAAGGTTGAAGAATTAAAAATTCAGCCTGACAATATTGTGAAAGGCATTTATAATGTCAAAGATGCAGATATAACTGCTTCAGAAATGAAATTTTCTTTATGATGATTAATAAATCTAGAATTGATTTTAGCCCGGGTTCTCCGGCAAGAAAACAAATTCAAAATGATTTTAATCTTCCTAAGTGGGAACCATTTAAAAAATGGCTTTATGAAAATTTTTCTAAAGAAGACAGAAAAATATTTCAAGAAGAATTTTATACAGATCTTTCAGAAAAAAATCTAAAGATATCTTTTGTTCCTTGGTTTATAACCAAGTATGTGGAAAATCATCTCTCTGTCATTGAAAAAGAATACAGACTTACCCATAGTGGAGAAGTTTTGAAAACAAATTTTCCTCCTCCTTATTCTTTTTCAATAGAAAAAGGAAATGAGATCAGATTTTATAATGCATTTCAAAAATTATTTGAAAATAATACTCTGCTTGTTACTTTGCAGCATATGAATAATATGGTTCAACAGCATAATTTTACTAATATGTATCTGATTGTGCTAGAAGAAAATATTTCTTCTTTAAACAAAAGGGTTGAGAAACTCATTTCTGATATTCATAATTTAAAAATTCAGCATAAAGATGAGAAACCCCAGGGAGAAACTAGTGGAATTATCCCTAGTGTGCAACCACCTCCTGAAGTTAAAGATTTTAAATTAAAATCTATGTCTGATCTAGAGAAAATTCTAGATGAAAAATTCAAAGGTCTTAAAATTAGTACTATTAATAAAGAGTTTGTTGACAGTATGTCTGATAATGAAGGATTTCATAATACTGTGAAAGATGAAATAAATAAATTATCTAAGTATGCTGATAAGCCTACTCAAAGGATGTATTATTATCCTAGACCGACTCCTCAAGATATTATTCTTGAAGAGAATGAGTACATGTTTAATAATTCCTATAATGGAAAAAATATCTATGAATGGAATATAGATGGTTTTGCTGAAAGGCAAATTTATAATACTGTTCATAGGATGCTCATGTATAGCACCATTTGCAAGAATAATGGCAATAGAGATAAGGATATTGCTAAAATGATAATTGCGGGATTCACTGGTCAATTAAAAGGCTGGTGGGACCATTATCTTACTGATGATAACAAGCTTGATGTTTTGAATACCATTAAAATAGAAAATGGGATTAATATCCAAGATGTTGTTTATACTTTGATTGTTAATATTATTGAACATTTTACGGGTAGATTTTCTGAAAATAGTGATAATATCAAGACTCTACTCCAAAATTTTAGATGCAAAACTCTTACATCTTTTAGATGGTATAAGGATACTTTCCTTAGTAGAGTTCTGGAACTTCCTGAGTCTAATAGCACTCACTGGAAATCTAAATTTATTGATGGTTTACCCTCTCTTTTTGCAGAAAGGGTTCGGAAAACCCTTAGACAGGGAAATGTTAATATCAATTATGATACTTATAACTACGGACAACTTATAAGTGTCTGTAAAACAGAAGGTCTAGCTTTATGCAATGAAATAAAACTAAGCCAACAAATTAAAAAGCATAATATTAATGAAAGAAAACAATTAGGTCAATTTTGTGATCAATTTGGTATTTCTAATCCGTCTTTAAATAATGGAGGAAATCACAAAAGAAAAAAATTTCATAATAAATCCCCTGAGTTTTCTAAAAGAAAACACAAAAAACGTAGGGAGAAGAGAGATTTGAGGAAAGAAAAAAGAAAGGCTAATAGCCCTCCTATTATTTGCCGAAAATGTGGAAAGATTGGCCATTATGCTAATCAATGTTGGACTAAAAAGAAAATTCGAAGCTTAGAGGTTGATGATAATATCAAAGACACTCTTTGCAAAATATTTTTGAATTCAGAGTCTGAAACTGAAAAATCATCACACTCAGATGATTTAGAGGTTTTAGAAAATGAAAACTATTCTTCTGAATCAGAAGAGTGTGAACCATGTAAAAATGGTTTAACCTGTGATAATCAGGAAGATTCTTCGGATGCTGAAGAAGGTACCATTTATCAAATTCTTTCTCAATTTCAGGAAATAAATGTTATTACTAATGATAACATTCTTGAGATTTTAAAAACAATTCAAGATCCTGATGTTAGATCAAAAATTATTGATCAATTACATAATAAAAATGATTTGGAACAAAATCAAAGTTTTCAAAAAAATTATGAACCATACACTATGGCAGAAGTTCATAAAATTTTGAAACAAAGACAATCGTCCAATCATCCTTCTACTAAAATTGATTTATCTCTTGAGATTCAAAATCTTAAACAAGAAATAAAGGATTTGAAAATTGATAATAAACATCTTGAAGAAAGAGTTTTCAAATTGGAAATAAGCCGTGGAAAGCAAGTTTATATTCCTGAAGAAGAAGAAAATCAAATTACCTTTTCAGAAGAGGATAATTTTCTATCCACCTTAGAAATGGTTATATCCCAAAAATGGTTTATAAAAATTTCTCTTTTGATTGATGGAAATTATAGACAAGACCTTATTGCTCTTGTTGACAGTGGTGCAGATTTAAATTGTATCCAGGAAGGAATTATTCCTACCAGGAATTTTCATAAAACCACTCATTCTATCAGTGCTGCCAATGGGCAGAAAATGAAAATAAATTATAAACTTCCTAAAGCTTATATTTGCAAAAATAAAGTTTGCATTCCTAATAGTTTCCTTTTGGTAAAAAATATTACCAACCAAGTTATACTTGGAACACCTTTTTTAAAGAAAATATTTCCGATCTAGAATATTGATGAAAAAGGTTTTATTGGAACCTTTGACGGAAAAGAGATATCTTTCCAATTTATTATTGAACCATTTACTAGAGTTTTAAATCAAATAAAGGATTCTTTAATTGACAGGAAGGAAAAACAGATTAATTTTCTTAAACAAGAAATTGATTTCAATAATATTGATAATGTTTTAAAAAAACGTTAAATTACAAGAAAAAATTAAATTTCTTCATAATCAATTTTCTTTACAAATCTGTAATGATCACCCCAATGCCTTTTGGGATAGAAAGAAACATATTATCTCTCTTCCTTATGAGGAAGACTTTAATGAAAAGAAAATTCCTACAAAGGCAAGACCTTGCCAAATGAACAGAGAGTATTTAAACCTCTGTAAAAAAGAAATTGAATTTCTTCAAGCCAAAGGATTAATAAGACCCTCTAAATCTCCTTGGTCATGTACCGCTTTTTATGTCAATAAAAAAGCTGAACAAGAAAGAGGAGTTCCCAGGTTAGCTATTAATTATAAACCTCTTAATACTACTCTTAAATGGATAAGATATCCAATCCCTAATAAAAAGGATTTATTGGATAGACTTTATGATGCTTTAATATTTTCTAAATTCGATTTAAAATCAGGATATTGGCAAATTCAAATTCATAATAAAGATATTTATAAAACTGCTTTTAATGTTCCTTTCGGACAGTATGAATGGAAAGTTATGCCGTTTGGATTAAAAAATGCTCCTTCGGAATTCCAGAATATTATGAATGATATTTTTAATCCTTTTTATGATTTCATAATTGTCTATATTGATGATATCTTAGTATTCTCAAAAACTATTGAGAGTCATTTTAAACATTTGGATATATTCAAGAAAATTGTTATACAAAATGGTTTAGTAATATCTAAGCCAAAAATGCTTCTTTTCCAAACTAAAATAAGATTTTTAGGCCATAATATTGAAAAAGGGAAAATAATCCCAATCAATAGAAGTATAGAATTTGCTTCGAAATTTCCCAATCAAATTACTGATAAAACCCAACTACAAAGATTTCTTGGGAGCCTAAATTATATTTCTCCTTATTATAAGAACCTTGCTGAAGATACAGCCATTCTTTATGATAGATTAAAGAAAAATTCAAAACCTTGGACTGAGAATCATACTCAGGCTATCAAGAAAATCAAGAATAGAGTTATAAATTTACCTTGCTTAATGCTTGCTAATCCCAATTGGGATAAAATTATCGAAACCGATGCCTCTAATATAGGTTATGGAGGAATTCTTAAACAGATATCCCCTCATAACCAACAAGAATATCTTGTTAGATTCTACTCTGGAAAGTGGAAAGATAGTCAGAAAAACTATGCTACTATAGCTAAAGAAATTTTAGCTATTCTTAAATGTGTTCTAAAATTTCAAGATGATTTATATAATCAAAAATTCATGATTAAAACAGATTGCCAAGCTGCTAAATACATGTTTAATAAAAACTTTGACCATGAAGTTTCTAAGCAAATGTTTGCTAGATGGCAGGCTCAATTAGCCCCTTTTGATTTTGAAATAATTTATAAAAAAGGGATTGATAATAGTCTTCCTGACTTCGTAACCCGTGAATATTTACAGGATGAATAGTCCCAGACGAATGCCGGATTTACCTTCCCACATATTTTATAGAACTATCAACTGGGAAAGATCCAAGAAATTTCACAATTACGTGAAATATTTAGTGTTCCTCTCTAGGGAACATGAAAAGAATGTCATCTATTGGGAGGATAAGATTAATAATGAAATCCTTAATCCAAGAAATAATCTCGATTATATCACAAGGAAAAGCAATTATGCTAATGCTTGCATGCACATTAATAGTAGCATTGAGAATCACGAAAGACTTCTTGATGAAATTAATAGATTTATTATCTGATTTTGCAGGTATGGACTCTTCTAATAAGAAGATGAATTTATTTACGTGGAAAGATTTCCAAAATGATTTCGATCCCCCTTTAATTGGTCCCTTTGATATTAGGACTAATATTAAACCACCCGGACTTGATACTGTCTGGCGTCATAAATTGATGATTCCTAAGCTTATAACTTTACAAAGATATTTAGAAGCTCAAATTGAGCAAACTACATCTTTATGTATTTATCTTAATATGGATCATGGTCTTGATTATTATATCAAGGAAGATGATAAACAGCTTATAGCTGTGAAAAATAAATTAAAAAAGCTAATAGCTTAATCCTATTGACATTTCAGGATGCGACCTCAAGGAGGCAGAAATTCCTCTAATCGAGGAAAAGGTGGAAAAACCATTGCCCAATTTGGCAACCAAAAGCTTATAGCTGAAAATATTGCAAATATTTCATCATCCTCAAGTAATACACCAAAGGAGGATCCTTTATACAAGGAATTTTTAGCTTATAAAGCTAAGCAGGAGAATAATACTCAATCTGCTCCATCCTATGCTAATATTGTAGGGGATCAAGAAATTGATTCATCTGAACTTCCATATGAGCAGAATACTCATAAAGAGGTAATATTCCTCTTAGAAGATAAAGATTTGAGATAGAAAGATAATATCTGGCATCTCATGTAAAGATACTTGGATACTGCATCCTTTACTGCTGGATCATATAAACAGCGAACCCATTTTGAGAATATACTCAAAGTAACAGGATCCTGCGAATTCAATCATTTTTATGCAAGAAAACAAACTAAAGTTTATACTTTAGTAAAGTCATCATCAAGCAGATAATATCTGCCGAAGAATGGGGAATAAGCACTCTCAGAGAAAGAGAATATAGTCTCCAAAATTCCCAAGTTAAAATTAAATTCAATTATTGGGATTATGTTGAAGCATTTAATAAAGCTTTCCTTTACCAGAATGAACTTCATAAACATTCATGGTTTTTTAAAATCTGTCCAAATGTTTATAACAAGGACATTCCAAATTGGTTATACCAATGGTGGATTAGTTTTGGCTCCACAGCAAAAATTTTGCCAAATAATTTTCAGGAATTATATTCCCAGTGGGTTGAAATCTCTCCAAAAATTTTGGATGCTCAGAACAAAGGGAGATGGATCGAAGGAATGCCTTCTCTTCATTTCTTTACTGAATTTGGTATCCCTTGGATTTGGAAATGGGAACCAGAATTGGGAGAAACCCAACAGAAGATACCCTGCATCTTCAGGAATTTTTATACCAAGTTCTGGAAGAAAATGCTAGCTCTTAATAAAGAAGGGAGCATGGAAGGATAAGAAACCATTGATAATATCAAGATGAAGATTCATGAATATATTCTTCAGGAAGAAAAAAAATAAAACTCCTAGTCCATTTGAATATATTTCAAAGAAATTATATTTTCAAAAAGGACAAGTTTCTAATGAAGAAAAAGTAGCTTCCTACCTCAAGGAAGTAAAGAAAGATCTAATGAAAAATCTAAACTTTGATTCACAATCAAGTGCTTCTATGGATACATTATCCAATGATGAATATTGTCCAGCTGGCGAAGCTCAGAATCCTTATGAAGATATGTTCGAAGACCTTGATCAGGTTATTCAAAAATATTTGAATAAAGAAGGAAAAGGGAAAGACGAGATGGGACCCTGAAAGGATGATATGCCAACCACCTCACAAATACCAGGATGATATGCCAACTACCCCTCAATACCATTTGCAGAAAGAATATCTGCCCACGGTTTTCTATACCGTAGTTTTAATAAAGCTTTCCCTGCTTGATAAAGCAAATAGTTTAGTTTAGGTTTGAGTTCCGAATTTCAAATCCGAATTTTTTGTCTATTTATAGGAAGGTTCAGCTTTGCATTAGGCAGAGCGAAAATTACAGAGTTTTGAGAGTCCTTTCAGTTTGTAAATTTTCTTATATATTGAGAGCGATATTTTGCAATCCTACAAGTTTGGTGTGCATCAATTAAGTAAGTTAATTTATATTCCAGTTATTAAATTTTAAATTTCATGTTATATTCCGCCGCCTAATATGGCCGGCTAAATTATTGTGTGTTGAATAGTATCATGTTATTAGAATCAATGCTCATGGTGGATTGAAAAAAAAAAAAAAAGAGTACCAGATATTTGAAAATTTTATTTCTGGGATGGTTCAAGTTAAAAGCTGTCATGATTAGGTTTAATACAGAAATCTGGATTCGCCCACTTTGTTGCCAAGTTTTACGCGTTTTTAGGGCTTGCCTCCATGACTGGTTAAGAACTAAATTTTAGGAGCTTTTAAATATGGTAAAATTACCATGTACAGTATAAAATTCATTTATTAAGTCTCTCCAAATGTTTTATTCTATGTCTTTAAATTTTCCGCCTTAATAAAAGATCCCCTGATAACTTTCAATAAATCAATCCTAATGTAAGTCTAATTATATAAGTCCATAGTTTTAATTATCTAAATTCATAAACTTCCTTAAATTAATATCATATTATAATTCTATAAACTTATCTAATTAACAAAATAATATAGTTGAATAATTTACATAAAATATTTTTCAATAAATTAATTAATTCTAATATAATTTTTTTAATTAACTAATACTAATATAGTAATATAATTGTAATTATCTAAACCTAACTAACCATATAATCTTCCTTTAGTTTATATAATAAAATATAAATTAAATACGTAAAAGTACAATAGCATTTTTGGTTTCTTACGACTTAATATACCACAATTTAGAATGTCATGTTGTTAGACCAAAAGTACTTTAAATTAATAATCCTAAAGAGACTCAATGTGTGTGCATATAAAAATAAAATATAATCTAATTTTATAAATAATTTTTTATAGTATTCGATTAAACATTCCTTAAATTTTTATATAAATATACTCTTTTAATGATTTCTACTACATATATAAAATTAATTATAAAAAAAATTAACATAAATTTTAAATAATACTCATTAGAGAAATACAAATAAGAAAATGGAATGCAAGATCAAATGGCAAAGATAATATAAAAAGAGATAAAAAATAGTTTGTAAAAGAAGAAATACTTAATTTTAATGTATATACCCACAAATATCAAAATTATGGACAACTGTAAAATATCTTTACAAATATATTTATAAAAGACATGGCAAAGTGAGAATTAATATTGCGTACAATGGTAAACAAAATTTCGAAGATTAGATTAAAAATTTCAAGATGTTAGATTGAGTGTTAGCTCAAGAAACGATATGGAGAATTTTCGAATTTAATTGAATGAGATTGATACAACAGTTATCAATTTAGTTCTACATTTACCAAAGTAGCAATACACGATATTAAACGAATCAAAACTTGAAGAACATTTTGACTTGGGATCATTACTCCAAAATAATGGTCCTTGAACAGTTTTCAATTTGTTCGAAAAGCGAAAAAAATACAAAGAATTTTCAGAGCATTATGCATGAGACAAGCAAGGTAAATATTCAAAAATTTGAGAAAGAATTGATGGCAGGATATAACAAATATTACAACAGTTAGAGATTATTTGGTTTTAAGAGTCGAGAATTAATTGGCTCCAATTCAAGGGATAAACATGCACATTTCTTTCATCTCTCAACCATAACCAGAAGAATGAGGAACCAGATGAATGCTCTCAAAATAAGCAATGAATGGGCAACCAATAATGACCAACTGAAGTCACACACTTGGGAGTACTACACCAAACTATTCAATGGAGATACCATTAAAGAGGTGATGAGTCTTGGTATTAGCTTGCACCAATGAACCCTAAGGTGTTAGCGGAAAAATAACTTGGCAAGAATGACCTCAAATGAGAAAATCTTGGGGATAGTGAAGAATATGCACCTTTACAAAGCGCTGGGAGTAGGTGGTTTTCAAACTTACTTTTTTAAAACCTATTAGGATATAGTTGGAGACTCGATAGTGAACTTCATCAATGATTGCATGGAGAGAGAATCCATTCCCAAGAAGGATTATCGATTGTTTATTTGCATAATTTTAAAAAATTAATACTTTAGAAAAATAAACGAGTTTGAGGCCATTATGTTAATATATTGATAAAAAATGATTACCAAGATGATTATACTCCGTTTAACCCGCATATCAAAGAAATTATGGGATCGAACCAGAATAGCTTCATTCGCGGCCGAGACACCCATTATAATATCTTGATGCCTAAACAAGTGTTATGAATTCTACATCACTCCAACGATAAAAAAGGACATGGTGCTGAAATTGAATCTTGAAAAGGCGTATGACAAAATTCAGTAGAATTTTTTGAGAAAAACTTTAACTTTCTTCAAATTCTTGAAGAAAATCATCAATATCATTATATAAAGAATGTAGAAGATACAATCGGAAATTCTATAGAATGGTGAACCGACGGAGGCTGTACGGAAGTGTGGCATTAGATAAGACAATCACTCTCACCTTATTTGTTTGTACTCTACATGGAACAACTTACATATATAATTGAGGAGACCATTTCAGCCAGACCTAGAAGCGAATTACGATATGTCAGCAAAGGCCTCACATCTCAAACTTGCTTTTTGTGGACAACTTAATATTGGGAGCCAAAGCAACCATGGATGGAGCAAAGTGCATTCAAAGTGTGGTTGAGGCGTTTCGCAAGGCGTTGGGTCTCAAATTAAATTTCAACAAATTACATCTGTTGTTTACACCTTATGTGTCAAATGATTTAAAGCAGTAGGTTAGTAGAATTCTGGGCATGGAAAGTATAAAAAACTTAAGGAACTAATTGGGGGTGCAGAAGCTAGAACTTTAGCTGAAACTACAATGAGCATTTTCGATTGTACAATCAAATAGAAAAATAGAAAGAAGATAGAGAAAGAAAAATAGAAGTACTCATTAAATCAAACTACAATTATGGAGAAGATGGAGATTTTTAAGAAAGGAGATATTGAAAATGATGATATGCCAAACCCACAGTTTTGAGAGATGGATATTTAGTTTAAGGTAATTATACTAAAATTAGTGATTGTTGGGGACATGCTCATTGGGCCTATAATGGAACCAAACCTAAGATCAACTCACCTGAGAAGTAGGCTGGTCAATTCTCTATCAGGTGGCAAACTGAGGAAACGGTGTGAGACGAACTGGTGAGAGTAAAACCAAGAGAGGTTAGCACATATGAGATTCTATGAAATATCTCATAACTAAGCTTGAAGATAAAAACAAATCTAGGTTAAGAAGAGAACGAGTAATTGTGATTAAGAGGAGTCTGATATCCATAAATAAGGAAAGAGGAATCATTAAGGGCATAAGAAAGACTAGGAGAAAAAATGATAAAAAAAGAGTGATTAGGAAGGAACCCAAGAATGATAATGATATACCAAAACTACAATTTCTCAAGATTATATATATAAATATATTTTTTTTTTGGTCCATAATTTCTCAAGATTATGAAATTAAAAAAAAATTAAATAACAATATTTCTATTTGAAATGATGGAATCGAGATCGAAATTATAGAGAAAGATAAGGTGCAAAAGTCATAGTTTTGAAAGTGAATATAACTTTTATATTTTGAATGACAACGAAAAGATTTTTCAAAACTTTATAAAGAAAATTAAAAATAAATCACAAATTATATTAAAGAAAATCAAACAATAGAAAAAAATAAAGTATATATAATTAATAAAGCATTTTTATGATCTTTTAGGTTTTTATCTATATTTTTTATAGGGCTAATCCCGGTCACCCCCTGTCCTTTGGGGGGTTTTGCACTTTCCCCCTTATGCTTTGATTTTTAGCATTTACCCTCCTAACCTTTAAAAAATATCACACTTAGCCATTTGTAATAAATTTTAACAATGCAAATCTATACGAAGTTGATCTCAAATGTGTTGATATTATACATCAAATTAAATCTCTCTTCGCAACGAACACAACAATGGTCTCGAAATCAAAATTCGACAACCGATGAAGCAGAACTCATCAGTTAAAGATAACACACGATAAACGAAGCTTTGTTCTCCTTGTAGACATGAACATGATGGCAGTGGTCTTCAAGCTTGGGTCGTCGTGATGAAGGAGAAATTGACGGTCAAAATTTTTTAAAGGGGTTAAGTGTAATATTTTTTCAAAGGTTAGGGGGTTAAATAATATAATCAAAGCATAGGGGGGAAAGTGCAACACCCCCTCCAACCCCACCTCCCCCCCCCCCCCCCCTCCAACCAAGAGCACACACACACACACATACACACAGGACAGGGGGGCCGATAAGGATTAACCCTTTTTTATATGTCTTTTTATTTATTAAATATATTTGAAAGTTATAAACTATTACTTATGCTTAAAAGTTAGAATTATTTGGACAAATTATTATACACTTTAAAAAAAAATTTATATAATAATATAATTTTAAATATTTTGATTTTTTATTTATTTGAATGTTTCTCTACTTTGAATTTCTACTTTGTAGCACCCGAAAGGCTAGGTAGCCACATCCCCCGCACTATAGTTCAATCCACATATGGAAAGATTACCCATACATGAATCAAGCTCATAGCGAACGGGGAGACAATAAAAAATACACAACACTAGCTAGCGGGCTAACCCTCAAGTAATACAATAATACATAAAGAAAAGAGGAAGCCTAATCAATTACATACATTCCATTAGCAATCTTGTTCATTGTTTCCATAACATGCATTCAAGTCCTGAACATCAAACCATACTAAACATAAGCTTTCACATGTTTCCAAAATATACAAACACAAAAATATGAATGAGATGCTAGACTTGACCAAAAAGACTCGAAACCCGCCTAGCACTTCACCTGCAAAACCTGAAATGTGAGGTGTCAGTCTACCACAAACTGAGTGAGCGCACGTATCATGCAAGCTATACTCTCGGGTAAGATTTTATAAAAACACACTATAAGTTCAAGAATAGAAGAGATTCTTGCCCGAGATTATAACTAAAGCAATTTAGCAACTCAATTAATTATCAATTCAATCCGTGGCCCGGCTAGTGAGGGCAATCTCCAACCTTTCTCCAAAAGTGTACAATCATGAACATTTCCATTTATCAAGTGAACATGCAAGTTATTCATGTGCAATCAAGTAGAAGTTTCGTGAACCCTTCTTCCTCCGGGTGATGGTGGGCTTGCAAGACCCAACCATCCAATCATGGTGTACGTCGGGAACATGACACCCACGCACGGGATTTCTTCCTCCACCAAACCTCCTGGTGGATTCTGAGGTGATCCCAAATGGTGAGGATAGTGCAAGAGTTACCCGTCAGCCCGTGCTTTCCCGGTTGGCTCAATACACTACCCTCGGGCCCAAAGTGAACATGTTTTACTCGCCCAATCAATCAATCAATCCATTCAAACATTTCATGAAATTATTTAAAATCCATAAGGTTTGAAAACTATAGATATATAGATACTTTTGGGTCGAAAACATCACATAGGGTTATACGGGGTTCTATATATCTAGAATTAAACCTCACCTTACTTTACCAACCAAAAGAAGCAAGGAAACACCCTAAAGAGCATGCTCCATATTACCGGGAATGTGATCTGTATAACAAGGACAACTGTACTTGAGACTCGACTCGTATGAACAATTTAAGACGAACGGCAAAGTCTCGCATCAATATGTTATGCAATCACAATTTAGGAATGCCAAATAAGAGCATAATTATCAATAGATGCAATCACAATTTAGGAATGTCAAATAAGAGCATAATTATCAATAGACCAAGTATATAACTCATATAATTCACATAAGTGAGCCAAGGAGGTGAAGGAACGCAATAACAAGGGTTTTGGTGAAGTTTGGCAAAAATCGACAATTTTTGAAAACGCGTATGCTGTGGGAAAATGGAAATATCTCAAGTTATAGAAATTGGAATTTGGTTTTGTTTATTGGAAATGAAAATAGACAAGTATACCTTTAAAATGATATATGACTCATTTTCTAGTTCAAAACGAGGTAAAAATGACGTAAGCTCGAAGCTGAACGAATGCGAATTGTCGAAGAACTGGCGACATCAAAAATAATTGATTATATCTTAAAAATGACAAAAGATAATGATGTGATTCTAGAGTTTGTTCTAGACTTCAAGAGGTTTCCGTGGGTTTAAAAATCAGGTCAATCGGAGTTCGTATGATGGAGAAACGCCCGTTTGAAAATTGGTCTGAAAGCAGAAACGGGCGTGTGAAAACCTACTGTAATAGTGCCAAACGGGCGTTTGGAAAAACAACTAGGAGACCAAACGGGCATTTGGGAAGCCTCGGGTCAAAATTCTGGGTAGTGAAACGGGCGTTTAGGATTTGAACTAAGGGGCCAAAGGGGCATTTGGGAAGTCACTGGATGAAAAATAACAGGGGAAAACAGGGGATTTCGGCCAAACACCCCAAAACCAACCAAAAAACCCAAATTCAATCAATAACAAATGATCAAACACAACATAAACACATTATACTACACCTATACAATAATTAAACCATGAAATATACATCAAAGCATCAACATTCATCAAGAAAACCCCATATATATACATATGCTTCCAACTTTCATATGCAGCAAGATATTCATGCAAACTTTCACTCTAAACATCCTAATCATACTTCTAACTCAAATAATGCAAGAATCCATCATCTAATTCATGAACCCTACTTCTTCACCAATCAAGAGATTCATACAAATTCATGTTATACCTTGAGATGAGCTAGAAATGGTATGAAATGGCAATATGATGAAGATGATGATGCTAGCTCCTCAATTCCTTCAAAATATAACTTGGATTATAGTGAAATCTCCCTTCCTTCTTGAGGTGTAAATATCGATTTGTAGTGTGTGAAAGTGTGTGGAAATTTTGATGAAATGTGATGAACAAAGTGTGAGAGAAGAGATACATACATACAATGTAATATATCTTCCACTAACTATGATGAATCACCACATTTTGCAACCAAGTCCCTCTATAATTTAAATGTATGCAAATGAGTTCTATCTCTACACAATTTTCATATAACCTCCCAAGTCATGAAATGCAATTAAGTCCATGAATTTACACAAAAGAGCAATTAAGGCCATTTAATACAATTAGATCATATATATCACTTAATTCATATAACTCACATTAATAACAATTCATATAAATGCATAGAGATGTAATGTATATAATATGATGAAGGTTGTAAATAATTGAATGAAATGATTAAATTAAATTCCCCCAACTCCTGAAGACCCGCTCATGGCGTGCTTACCTGAACTTCCGGAAATTGGGGCATTACAACTCTCCCCCCCTTAGACGAATCTGGTCCCCAGATTCACTGATCGGAATTAAATAACTCTGGGTGGAACCTTTTCATTTTCTCTTCCGGCTCCCAAGTTATTTCTTCAGTTTTATCACTCCGCCATAATACCTTGACCATAGGAATCCGCCGATTTCTCAATTCTTGGTACTTTTTATCCAAAACCCTAACCGACTGCTGAACAAATGATAAATTCGGTTCCAACTCAACTTCTTCAACGGGGAGAATTTCTGTTTCATCTGGATAATACTTCCGTAGTTGAGATACGTGAAAAACATTGTGAGTTTCGGTAAGATTAGGTGGTAGATCCAATCTATAAGCTACTTCCCCAATTCTCTGAAGAATCTCGAACAGACCCAAATATCGAGGGTTAAGCTTTCCTCCCTTTCCAATACGAGAAAACCCCTTTCTTGGAGATACTTTCAAGAAAACCCTATCTCCAACTTCAAACTGAAGATCTCTCCGGCGAATATTAGCATAACTTTTCTGCCTATCTTGTGCAGCCTTCATCCGTTGTTGTATAAGCTGAACTTTCTCAATCATGGCTCCCACAGCCTTAGAAGATTTCTCAAGTTTCTCTCATTTCTTTATCCCTTCTTGTTTCGTCCATTTCCACTCCTCTAGATCAAAGAATAACGGGGACCGACACTTCCGACCGTAGAGTAACTCATAAGGAGCCATGCCGATAGAGGCTATTGTTATATACAAACTCAATTAATGGAAGTTGATCACACCACGAGTTTTGAAAATCCAAAGCACAAGACCGGAGCAAATCTTCCAAATATCGTATCACCCTTTCAGATTGGCCATCGGTTTGAGGATGAAAAGCCGTGCTAAACTGAAGCTTCGTTCCCAGAATACCTTGTAATTCTTGCCATAATTTAGAAGTAAAGCGAGGATCTCTATCAAAAACAATACTCACTAGAATCCAATGAAGGCGAACAATCTCTCTATTATAAATTTCAGCCAACTTTTGAATCTTAAAAGACATTCGAACCGGTAAGAAATGAGCGGACTTCGTTAATCGATCCACAATCACCCAAATACCATCATACTCGCCTTTCACCTTTGGTAACCCAGATATAAAATCCATTGTCACCTGTTCCCACTTCCACTCGGGGATAGGCAACGGCTGTAAAAGACCACCGGGCTTTTGATGTTCACTTTAACTTGCTGACATGTTAAACAACATTTTACAAACTCGGCCACATCCTTCTTTAATCCACGCCACCAATAAAATTGCTTCAAGTCCTTATACATTTTGTTTCCTCCCGGATGTACCGAATATGCCGATTTATGTGCTTCCTCAAGTAATGCCCTTTTTCAAATCATCGGGTACCACTAATCGGTTCTTGAAGCGAAGAAAACCAGCTTCATCAAACCCAAATAGACTTTCTGGATCCTCTCTTGCTTTAGTAATCAGCTTTTGCACTTCCGGATCTTTACCTTCAGCCTCGAACAATCTCTGTTTCAATTCTGGTTGAATCGAGATATTAAATACCTGGGCTTTTATCACAATAAGCTCGATCCTACTACCTTCTCCAACCTCTAAATTCGAACCACCAATTTTCTGACTTAAAGTATCGGCAACTACATTAGCTTTCCTGGGATGATACTTGATCACACAATCATAATCTTCTGATCGTTCCATCCATCTCCGTTGCCTCAAAATATGATCTTTCTGTGTAAATAAATATTGGAGACTCTTATGATCCGTGAAAATCTCAAATGTAACTCCATACAAATAATGTCTCCATTTTCCAAGTGCAAATATAATGGCAGCGAGCTCAAGGTCGTGCGTAGGGTAGTTTTTTTCATAATCTTTCAACTTACGGGAAGCATAAGCAATTACTTTGCCATTTTGAGTTAAAACACACCCCAAACCTTCTCTAAATGCATCCTATAGACTGCATATCCTTCTAAACCCTTTGGAAGACTTAAAACCGGGCCGAAATCAATTTCTCTTTCAAAACACTAAAGCTCTTCTCACAACTTTCATTCCACTCGTACTTAGCATCTTTCTTTGTTAACCGAGTTAAAGAGGCGACAATCTTAGAAAAATCTTGCACAAACCTTGTAACAGCCCGGATTTTTGAGATCAGGATAGTACGGGTAAGTAAAGGGTTAAGAGGAAAGCGTTTATAGCCTTAGTCCATTACACATTTCATTTTATGTGAATTATGTGTATTATGTTCTGATTTATGATTTGTGCCTTCTTGAGAGAACCATATCACTATTCATTCACTGAACCCTAGACCTTTACCTAAGCCTTAAGAAACCTTAGAAATTTGATTTCCACATTTTCCAAATTTATATCATAGCTTTCATCATCCCGAAATACATTTTGAAAATTGTTTGTCAAAAATTCCATTTAGGTCCCTAGTTACTATTCATCCTTAATTGTAGGAAATCTTCGAGACACTTTTACCAATCCAATATTGGGTTCGATAGAATCCTGTAAAATTTTATGAATTATGGTATGATTCCCAAACCCTAATTCCCAACTTAGCTTCCGTAGAAATCAAAACCAGCCGAAAAACCCTAATTTTACGCTAAATTAGAAATCTTCGAATTGCAATGTTTTTCCTATACAATATTATAACCATTACGACCCTTGGATTATTTTACGAATTTTAAGATCTTTTCCAAACTCTAGTTCAAACCCTAGCTCGATTTATAAATTTTTCTTTATTTTTCCGAAAGTACTATTTCCACTGTAAAAACTAATTTTCGAACCGTACAACGTTTGGTATCCAATATTACAGTCAAAATGATCCTTAAATTATTTCAAGAATCATGAACACTTTCTCGAAAATCAATTCACATTCTAGCTTCATTTATGAATTTTATCGTATTTTTCAAAATTCCCGAACGACTACTACTTTAAATGTAGACGTTCAAACGTTAAATGTTTATAACCATTAGAAAGCTCTTTCGATCCTCTTTCTTCTACAACTTCTCTCATTTCAAACTAAACCCTAGACATTCATCTACGAATTTATTATCATTTTCATCCTATTTTAGAATTATTTTTATTTTGTCATCATTACTAGATAAATTAATTATATCTTAATTATACACCTTAATCCCCCAAATAAATAAACCTAGCTTACTCACTACATGATTCATCTAATTAAGTCTTCAAAATTGCAACATAAGCCCCCAAGACATACCTATAAATACCCTAGGAAGCATAACATAAAATTCACACCAAAAATCTCTCAAAAACTCTCTCTCTCTCTCGTGACCCCCTCTCTCTCTCTCTCATAAGGTGCAATTTTCTTTTATTATTTCATGCTTTATGTTATGTTTTTAATATAATCATATTAGTAGCATGCTTAGGTGTAATTAAATTATGTTTTAGGAATTTATTTTTATAAAATATATGCATAATTGCTAGCTTTATGTGCAATGTGTCTACATTATGGAAATTTATTTAATTAGATGCATGATTTATGATATGATATAATATGACTATGTAATTAAATAATAATGTCCTTGTTTGATTAAATTTATGCTTAGAATAATTTATTTAGATTTAATTTTATGATTAAAGTGTTACATTTGAATTTAATTATATGTTATGAATTCAAAATTTATTAAATGTGATCATGAACTAGTATGAACATCTTCATAAGCTTAAGAACACATTCATAATGTTCTTGAATATGAATCATGTGCACGTGTGATAGTGTGTGTGTGTGTGTTTAATTTTATGTTATAAAGTGTTTAATTCATAAGAAATTGAATAGTAAATGTTTTCAATAGTAATTTTGAATTTTTGGTCAACATTTAATTAAATAATTTCAAAATTAATTTAAAATTAATTATAAAATAGGATTTTGGAATTTTAAATAAAGATTTTTCTAAATTAATTCAAAAATTAATAACATTATAAAATAATTTCAAAATCAACCTACATTGTTGAATTAAATCCTAAATTTAATTCCTAATACTCTAATTAAGGTCACAACATTATTAATAAATATTTAAATGGTTAAAGAATTCATGAAACCTAATTAATTAATTAAATTTTCTTAAACAATTAAAATTAAATTTTACCGGGAAAATCTTTAAATGTTATAGGAATTTCCTAATATGTTATATTTCCTAAACCTTGTGTGATTATTTGATTAGAATAATAGGAACCTAGTTCTAAGTCAGTAGTAATTACTTTCAGGAGACAATTGCACTGAACAGTGGGATTCGTTCCAATATGTCTGAATTTCGATACTAGGTGAGGATTAAAACATTTTCAACTGGAATCATGTATATACCTATATCTAATTATAAAATGATTTCCAAACCTATCTATTATTTGATTTCCTATCTATACATATTAATATAATACAATATTCCTCTTTATGAGGAAAATATCATTAAGTCGGAATCAGGATCTTATCCGGACATTATATACTTCAGTCCTATTAACAGTAAGAACTGATTCCCGACTAAGCAAGTAAATCATTATTATTTATCAAAATGGGCCCGGCGCGCAGCTGTGTCGAGCAATACCTGGAAGGCATCGGGCCGAAGGTATTGTTGGTGCCACAGACCGCCACCAACTCTTGGTAGTGGTTTAACTGGAGGTTAGTTACTCCAAGCCAAGAGACTTACAAGGGAGACAACCTCCCTGGGAGAGATAGCTTCCTCCCACATATTACATATCGTCGGTAGGGTTTGCTCCCCTACTGACACTACGGTGTTACGGAGTTATTATCATACTTAGTTTTATTGAAGTACCGGTGCCTTGATCAGCCCGGTACTGTTTTACAAACATTTTAAGGAGTTCGGAGGGAGACACCTTACTTGCAGGCTTACTTGCAGGCAGTATAAATCTTTTATAAAGCGGTTCATAACTTATAAATAAACTTCAAAAACCCCTATCCCTATTTCAAACTTATGAACCGTATCTTATTTGTTATATCTTATTGCTATTATTTTAGACCAAAGAATTTCTTGGTCCTATATAAATATATAACTACATAAATCTATATCTAATCTTCCTTCACTTAGTCACTTTGACTAATTCCTAGCCTGTTTCAAACACATGATTTCAGGGAGCGAGGACAACGACACCTAGAGGTATCTTGAAGCTATAGGTGTCATACTTATTAGATCAGGTTTAGACTAAGAGCATTTAATCCTGATCATGTATATACAACTAATAAATTGCTCTCATACATTAACTCCGTACACTAAACTAACATATTACCCCCTTACAATATTATGCACTACTCTATGTGTTATCGTGTTGCTTGTTGCAAGTTTTAAATTCTTTTATCTTCTGCTGCATTTTATCCTACGCTCTACTTAAGTATCGTCTATACCGTTCGCCGTAGTATTTCTCGAGTGCTAGGTCACACATCCACTCGAGGGTAATACGGTGCTGGAGTTGTAGTGTTAGGGGGCGCTACAAACCTCCTATAATAACCCACCAATCCCAAGAAGCTTTTAATCTCGGAGGCATTCTTTGGTCTCTCCCACTTCAAAACTGCCTCAATTTTGGAAGGATCAACTTCTAACCCATTCCCCGAAATAATATGGCCCAAGAAAGAAACTCGATCGATCCAAAACTCGCATTTACTAAATTTTGCAAACAATTGGTGTTCCTTCAATGTTTTCAACACAAGCTCGAGATGTCTTGCATGTTCCTCAACCGACTTGGAGAAAACCAGAATATCGTCAATAAAGATCACAACAAACTTATCAAGAAAGGGCCAAAAAATTCTATGCATCATATCCATGAAAGCGGCGGGAGCATTTGTCAAACCAAAAGGCATAACCACGAATTCATAATGCCCATATCTCGTATTGAAACCCGTCTTCGGAATATCCTTGGCTCGGATCCGTAATTGATAATACCCTTGTCTTAAGTCAAGCTTCGAATAAACTTTGGATCCTTGAAGTATATCAAATAATTCTTCAATGTGTGGAAGAGGGTATTTATTCTTGATTGTCATCCGATTTAGCTCCCGATAATCAATACACATCCTCAAAGTACTATCCTTCTTCTTTACAAACAATACCGGCGCTCCCCACGGCGACGAACTCGGTCTAATATAGCCGATTTTCAAAAGACCCTCAAGTTGCACCTTTAATTCTTTCAACTCTGCCAGAGCCATCCGATAGGGAGTTTTAGAATACGGCTCGGCGTTCGGATACAAGTCAATCACAAATTCTATCTCCCTTTCCGGTGGCAATGAATCTAAATTTTTCGAAAACACTTCGGGAAACCCCTTAACCACTTTTGTCTCTTCTAACTTCATCTGATCCTTGGGTTGATTAAGAATATAAGCTATGAATCCCGTAGCCCCATCACAAACCAATTTTCAAGCTTCCGAAAAAGACAATAAAGGCACTATTTTAGAGCTTCGACCCGTTATAATTTTTGAACCCAACTGAACTCTCTTAGTCCGAAAATCAACAGTAACACAGTGCTTGTAAAGCCAATCTATTCCCAAGATATATCTATACCGAGACATAGATAACTCAATGAAATCCGTAGAGAAAACCCGACCCTCAATACTCACCGGTACCTCTCTAAAAACCCGGTTAGTTTTTATACTACCACCAAAAGGAGTACTCACAACATAATATACAGAAGAAAGAGTAACACATAGAGGTAATTTCATAGAAATATCGCAAGAAATGAAAGAGTGGGTAGCCCCCAGATCAAGCAAGGTATGTATGTTCATGCCATGAATGCAAATGGTACCTTCAACAACGGCGGCGGGATCTACGTCTTCATCCATTTCCTTACCTTCCAAGGCATATGCACGAGCTCTAATAAGCGGCCTCTGACCCCCAGGCGGTGGATCCCGTCTATCTGGACATGTATCCACTTTATGATCGGTATTCCCACAAATCAGACAAAGATTCAGACGACGCCGGCAACTCTCATAGGTATGGGTAGGCAACCCATAATAAGAACACCCCGGCTTCCCGGTAGAGGAGGGTGCAGCAGGAGTAACCCGGGGAGCTTTCTGAACCAGCACTTGTGGCATTTGTAGCTTAAATTTCTTCATCGGGCCCTTAAACTATGGAGAAGTGGCATCATAATTGATTGGCCCTTTTTCGGGATTATAATTCGGCCTCGATCCTGAATCGGAACCCTAACTTGATCGATATGTGGATCTCCGAGCATTAACTGAATCTTCAACCTTGAGGGCTTTGGTAGTAGCCTTCTTTCACGTACTCGTATTAACAGCCTCTATTGCAGCTTGAATGTCCGGCCTCAAACCTTGCACGAATTGCATAGCCTTATGAAAATCATCACCCGCAATGTTGGGTGCATATTTGGATAATCTCTCAAACTTGCCTATATACTTGGTAACTGATCTATTCCCTTGCTTGAGCTCTGAAAATTTCCTGAGTCTTCTAGTGCGAGATGAAGGAGGAATATACTTGTTCTTGAATTTCCTTATGAAAACCTCCCATGTAACTTCTTCTTCAGCGGCATCTAAAACAATCTTGGTGCTTTCCCACCAAGAATAAGCTTCTCCTTGTATCAAGGTGAGGGTACACCTAGCCTTCTCTCGAGTCTCGCAAGGAATAAGCTCCCAAATTCGCTCAACCTCTTTGAGCCACTGTTCAGCTTGCATATCGTTCCTTTTAAAGAATCTGGGTGGATGTTGATTTTGGAATTCCCTCTAAATAGCCGAAATTGTGGCTAGTGGTGCTGGTGGAGGAGCTGGTGGTGCAGGAGGCACATAATCTCTTAATCTTTGATCTATAAGTTGCACCATGGAGTTCAAGAAATCTTGGAGTTTTGCTTGAGGGGGTGGAGGTGGAGTTTGATCACGATGGTGATGCCGATGACCGGGAGAATGCTCTCGACGAGGCCTTCCACGAGGCATCCTGAAATACAAACACTGTACATGCATGTTTGATTAACAACTATGAATGAATATAATTAAGTTCATAGAACACATAAATCACATAATTTAATGAAGATCAAATAGTTTCAAATAAAATGCAAGACTCTCAAATAATCAACTAATCCTATGCCATACGACTTAGACTCACAAGATACGACACTAGAACCACGGTTTTGCAACCGGGCTCTGATACCACCTTGGGATGTAGCACCCGAAACGCTAGGTAGCCACATCCCCCGCAGTATAGTTCAATCCACATATGGAAAGATTACCCATACGTGAATCAAGCCTATAGCGAATGGGGAGACAATAAAAAATACACAACACTAGCTAGCGGGCTAACCCTCAAGTAATACAACAATACATAAAGAAAAGAGGAAGCCTAATCAATTACATACATTCCATTAGCAATCTTGTTCATTGTTTCCATAACATGCATTCAAGTCCTGAACATCAAACCATACTAAACATAAGCTTTCACATGTTTCCAAAATATACAAACACCAAAATATGAATGAGATGCTAGACTTGACCAAAAAGACTCGAAACCCGCCTAGCACTTCACCTGCAAAACCTGAAAATGTGAGGTGTCAGTCTACCACAGACTGAGTGAGCGCACGTATCATGCAAGCTATAATCTCTGGTAAGATTTTATAAAAACGCACTATAAGTTCAAGAATAGAAGGGATTCTCGTTCGAGATTACAACTAAACCAATTTACCAATTCAATTAATTATCAATTCAATCCGTGGCCCGGCGAATGAGGGAAATCTCCAACCTTTCTCCAAAAGTGTACAATCATGAACATTTCCATTTATCAAGTGAGCATGCAAGTTATTCATGTGCAATCAAGTAGCAGTTTCATAAACCCTTCTTCCTCCGGGTGATGGTGGGCTTGCAAGACCCAACCATCCAATCATGGTGTACGTCGGGAACATGACTCCCACGCAAGGGATTTCTTCCTCCACCAAACCTCCTGGGGGATTCAGAGGTGATCCCAAATGGTGAGGATAGTGCAAGAGTTACCCCTCAGCCCGTGCTTTCCCGGTTGGCTCAATACACTACCTTCGGCCCCAAAGTGAACATGCTTTACTCGCCCAATCAATCAATCAATCCATTCAAACATTTCATGAAATCATTTAAAATCCATAAGGTTTGAAAACTATAGATATATAGCTACTTTTGGGTCGAAAACGTCACATAGGGTTATACGGGGTTCTATATATCTAGAATTAAACCTCACCTTACTTTACCAACCAAAAGAAGCAAGGAAACACCCTAAAGAACATGCTCCACATCACCGGGAATGTGATTTGTATAACAAGGACAACTTTACGTGAGACTCGAATCGTATGAACCATTTAAGACGAACGGCAAAGTCACGCATCAATATGTTATGCAATCACAATTTATGAATGTCAAATAAGAGCATAATTATCAATAAACCAAGTATATAACTCATATAATTCACATAAGGGAGCCAAGGATGTGAAAGGAATGCAATAACAAGGGTTTTGGTGAAGTTTGGCAAAAATTGACAATTTTTGAAAACACGTATGCTGTGGGAAAATGGAAATATCTCAAGTTATATAAATTGGAATTGGGCTTTGTTTCTTGGAAATGAAAATAGATAATTATACCTTTAAAATGATATATGGCTCGTTTTTCTAGTTCAAAGCGAGGTGAAAATGGCGTACGCTCGAAGTTGAACGAATGCGAATTGTCGAAGAACTGGAGACACCAAAAATAATTGATTATATCTTAAAAATGACAAAATATAATGATGTGATTCTAATTGGAGTTTGTTCTAGACTTCAAGAGGTTTCTGTGGATTCAAAAATTAGGTCAATCGAAGTTCGTATGATGGAGAAACGCCCGTTTGAAAATTGGTCTGAAAGCAGAAACGGGCATGTGAAAACCTACTGTAATAGTGCCAAACTGGCGTTTGGAAAAACAAGGGATAATTACAGTTTTCGTCATCCAACTTTACACCTTATTCTCTTTTAGTCCCCCACTTTCCAATTTTACAAGGATGGTCACTGAACTACCACTTTTTTTACATATTTGGTCCCGCCGTCAATCTTGGCGTTAAATGAAACGGAAACCTAATTCCTGGACACATTTTGGCGCCATTTTTTGCATCTTCTCCCATTTCTTCCCTCATTTCTTCCCCTTGCTGCGGCTGTGAAGATCTCCAAGCTAAGAAGGTCAAGTGGATCCACCTCATGGAGCCAAAATGTCAAGTTCCGCCGCGCCACAACGCCAAAGGCCGCCACTGGTCTTGTTTTCCCGCATCTCAATCCTTTCTTTTAAAACCCTATCCCCCCCCCCATCCCAACTCCCAATCTCTCTAGGGTTTCAAGCTCTCTCAGTTTCTCTCTCTCTAAACAGCACTCCCCTCGTCTCGCACTCAGCATGAAATCCAGATTACTAAGCAGCGTCTCCAGATCCCCTATAAACATGCCGTTGTTCTACACGTATCTGAAGCCAGGAGCACTCGCGAAGATAAGGTACTCGAAAATCACGGCTAGATCCAGGGAAATTGGTGCGCAGACTCTTCTTGCTCTGGCCGAACTCAATCCGAGTTCGGATTCAGTGATTTCATAGCCGCATTCCGCGGATTTGGCTACGGATCGGATTCCCTGTTTTGATTTGAGGAGTGCAAAGTACCCACTGTGCATTCAGCGCAAGAAATTAATGGCTGTTTAGATTTGTTAGCATTGATGGATGCTCATTGTGTCTTCTTCATGTTCATCAAATAGATTCTTGATGAATCTGAAAGATTTGTTTTGCATTGGTAGATCATTATTGGGAACTAATTCCTTCTGGGTATGATTAGATATATCACAATCTCATATTCAATCCTCGAATAAATTCATTACTTGTTTAGTGCACAGTATCAAGTCAATATTGGATGATGGAATTGTGGACATGTTTCATCCGTATTGTTGCCATTTTGGGTCCTTAAAGTCCTAAAAAATTTAGTTGGATTATATGGTTCTGCTCTACATACATGTGATGCCTGCTTCATTGAATGAAACAATTAGAGCATAAACAATGACTATCAGGTATGAGTTAGCTGCATGCAGTAATAATGATCTCAATTCATATTTTCATTTTGTACACAGCTGAGCCCATCAAATGTACAGGGAAGCATTCTTGTCGTAGTACATGGTGCACTGATCCTACATGAACCTCCCCGATGGTTTGAGTTATCAGCTGAAACAGTTGGTTTGAGAAAAGAAATGAGGTAAGATTTTAGTTCCCTCATTGGTTTTGGGTCGCTCGACGGGGAAATTTTTGCCTTTGTGTACTTCATGCAGTGGATCCACTTGACATTCTTAGTTTGGAGATCTTCACAACCGCAGCAAGGGGAAGAAATGAGGGAAGAAATAAGGGAAGACGCAAAAAACGGCGCCAAAATGTGTCCAATAATTAGGTTTCCGTTTCATTTAACGTCAAGACTGACGGCGGGACCAAATGTGTAACAAAAGTGGTAGTTCAGTGACCATCCTTGTGAAATTGGAAAGTGAGGGACTAAAAGAGAATAAGTTGTAAGGTTGGATGACGAAAACTGTAATTATCCCGAAAAACAACTAGGAGACCAAACGGGAATTTGGGAAGCCTGGGTCAAAATTCTGGGTAGTGAAACGGGTGTTTAGGATTTGAACTAAGGGGCCAAACGAGCATTTGGGAAGCCGCTGGATGAAAAATAACAGGGGAAAACATGGGATTTCGGCCAAACACCCCAAACCAACCAAAAAACCCAAATTCAATCCATAACAAATGATCAAACACAACATAAACACCTTATACTACACCTATACAACAATTAAACCATGAAATATACATCAAAGCATCAAAATTCATCAAGAAAACCCCATATATATACACATGCTTCCAACTTTCATATGCATCAAGATACTCATGCAAACTTTCACTCTAAACATCCTAATCATACTTGTAACTCAAATAATGTAAGAATCCATCATCTAATTCATGAACCCTACTTCTACACCAATCAAGAGATTCATACAAGTTCATGTTATACCTTGAGATGAGCTAGAAATGGTATGAAATGGCAA
This sequence comes from Lantana camara, assembly GCA_037501455.1. NCBI lineage: Eukaryota > Viridiplantae > Streptophyta > Magnoliopsida > Lamiales > Verbenaceae > Lantana > Lantana camara. Next base: position 28,396,607 of record CM074863.1, read on the forward strand.
TATGATGAAGATGATGATGCTAGCTTCTCAATTCCTTCAAACTATGACTTGGATTATGGTGAAATCTCCCTTCCTTCTCGAGTTGTAAATACCGATTTGTAGTGTGTGAAAGTGTGTGGAAATTTTGATGAAATGTGATGAACAAAGTGTGAGAGAAGAGATGCATACATACAATGTAATATATCTTCCACTAACTATGATGAATCACCACATTTTGCAACCAAGTCCCTCTATAATTTAAATGTATGCAAATGAGTTCTATCTCTACAGAATTTTCATATAACCTCCCAAGTCATGAAATGCAATTAAGTCCATGAATTTACACAAAAGAGCAATTAAGGCCATTTAATACAATTAGAACATATATATCACTTAATTCATATAACTCACATTAATAACAATTCATATAAATGATTAGGGATGTAATGTATATAATATGATGAAGGTTGTAAATAATTGAACGAAATGATTAAATTAAATTCCCCCAACTCCCGAAGACCCGCTCGTGGCGTGCTTAACTGAACTTCCGGAAATTGGGGCATTACATACTTATTGTACATAATTTGAAATAGAGATTTATATATATGTGTAGTTTTTTAAGATCAAAATCAAAAATATTATTATATTTATTTAATCAAATTAGATATTTTTAATATTTTAATTTATTCAATAAACATAATAGCTAAACTTATTTAAATAAAACTAAATGATAAACGTGCAACACACGCATTTCACTCATGGGCGACGCCACATGAGGCCAAGTGGGGTCACTTGACCCCACTCAACTTTTTTTTTTCCAATTATATATTTATATATTTGATTTATAATATTTTGTTAATACACCAAATTATAACTATTTGACCCCATAATAAAATAATTAAATTGAAATCGACCCTTAAGATGAATAAATAAATTTTAATGGTGTTTGTAAATTCTAAAAATAAATACTTATTAATTTTGAGGGTGTTTGTAAACTCTAAAAATAAATATTTATAATAAACGCTAGATTGTACTATTTTCTATAATTAAATGAAATTTAATTTAGATAATATTATCCACACTAAAATATTAATATTCTTGAATTACTTTTTACATTTAAATATAACTCTAGCCTATAATTATTTCTTCTCCTTTCAATTAAAAATCTACAAAAAAAATCTCTAATTATTTGGTAAATTTATTTATTTTTTATTAATTCTTATGGATTTATTTATTTTTAATTCCTTCTATTTTATTTTTCATTATCTATGTTTCACATGATTTCATTCATTATACATAATTGTTATAAATAATTTTAAACTACTTTTTATATTAATATATTATTAAAATCATATTAAATTGTCCAAAAATGATCTAAAAAACAAATTAGTGATATATATGTAACTTCATGAAGATTAAAAGTAATTCTCGACTTTTTCTTGCAAAAAATTTTTTGCTTTTCACTTTTTTCTCCCCATATCCACTGATTTTACTATTGCAAAAATTTTACAACTTTAACATATATTTTAACTTCTAAGTGGAAGTGGAGTATAATTTGCAAACACCCATTTCATATATATATATATATATATATATATATATATATATATATATATATATATATTCTACCTCATCCTATATTATGAAAAAGTAGCCCATTTATTTGAATATTTTAAAAAATATTCTTAATTTATATAAAAATTTAACACAAAATTATAAACGTTTATTTAGTAATGTCCTAAAAATAATCTTTTTCGACCCCAATGATCAATAATCCTGGAGTCGCCACTAATTTCACTAGTATATATAAAAATATATATACACACAAAAACATAATATATCTACATATATAATATAATAAATATAATATAAAGGGTATAATAATCATTTAATACTCTTCTTTCAAGGTTTTATGTGCGATTATTTTAAAAACATAAAAAAAATTATCTAATTGATCCGTACAAAACATCAACACCAAAGAAAATCCGCAAATTGATCTTCACAGAATAAAAAATTTGGCCGAAACTTCTAGAAAACTACTCTTATTAAATAATCGCATGGATTTATTTTTGGGCATCTCCAAAAAGACATCATACTAATGGAGTTAGGTGAACACTTATATATTGAACAATGGCTACCCAACAAGATGTAGTAGGAAAAAATAGTAGAAATCTAATGGGTTATTACTATATGTTGATATTATTACTATAGGTCAAAATCTTAAAAGAAAATGATTAAAATTTTTTTAGAAATAAGTTTCATTATAAAGATGAAAAAGATCATCAAATGAAACATCAATCAAAAGCTAACAATCTATAGAACTTGATGAATAACAAGCTCCGGTAAAACTTATGAATATTTACACAGTACACATATTTTGAACATATATTTTAGTAGTTCGATCCGAGTTAAACCATATAAACCAGCTTTAGGAAAAACTAAAAACATATTTTGAACCTGTAACAATGGCAGTGAGCCCGGAGCCATCAATTCCAGCAGTAACTTCCTCAGCAGTAGACGACGAAGAAAACCCTGAAGCTCCATTTCTTTTGAACAGCCACATCATTGGCTCTCTCTCTCTCTACTCTTTGTGTAATTCTGTGCTTTTGTACCAAAGGTATAAAAAGATGGCCAAGAAATTAAAAGGTGGCGCAACAGTATATTAGCAGTCAAATGGTCTCTCTCTCTCTCTAAATAATCTTTTTTCTTAAGAAAGGAATGGAGATTTTATAGAGTACACAATCTCAACGGAAAAAAAAGAAACCAACAAAAAGAATAAAAACACTTTAAAATATATATATATATATATATATATATATATATATATATATATATATATATTACTTTTCGTACAATAAATTAATTACTTAAAATCGAAAATATTTTCATCCTAATTATCTTTCTTTAATTTTGTGTTTCTGCACCAAAGGTATATATATATATGAAAAAGATGGCAAAAAGGGGCTGTGTGCAATATTAGTCAAAAAAAAACTATAAATATACGCAATCCTTAAAAATATCATTTTATGTATCACGTGACGCATTTGTATTTTCTATTCTTTTAACAGTACTTTATAAATGATCAAACACACTATTTGGCAATCCTTAGATCACATAAAGCTAGTGCAGGTGTTAATGCATGCGGATGCCTAAGTGCATAAAAATTAAAAAAGAAATTTAGTTCAAAAGCGCCCTTAAAACATTTAATTAAAAGTAATTTTATTTATAATATATCTATTATAATTCAATAAAACTATTTTGATGATTTCTTTATTATGTTAATTTAAGTTAATTATTAAAATAAAATAAAGAATAATTTGATAACAAATTTGAATGATTTAGTGTGTATTTTATTACCTTATGAAATATTAGTTTCTCTGTTTATCCATAAAAGAGTCCCATGAAACAGCATTACCCTTCAATTAATTCACCCACTATAAAAGATTTAGTTATAATCCAACAAAAACGCATTAACTTTCAATTAATTCTCACTAAAAAATATTTAATTCTTCTCAAAATGCCGTATCCGCACTCAATTCGTGAATTCGCGAATATCAGTGCAGGGTCGCCCAGACAAAGTGACGAACTATGTAATCTAGAGTACTACCTAAATCACATATTTGAGTGCTGGTGCCAGTACGTAAATGCATAAAAATTAAAAAAATTTGAGTGAGAAAGCGTTTTAAAGCATTTAATTAAAAATAATTTTATTTATAATATATTTATTTATTTCTATTCAATAAAACTATTTTGATGATTCCTTTATCGGGGAATTAGGGAAAACTCTCCAAATGTGAACTCAATTTTTAGTTATCTCCCTAGTTTCAAATTTATTTTTGCTAACTCCCTAGTTGAGATTCATAATTTAGTTAGCTCCCTATTCTGTGCGATTTTACCAAGTTGTCCCTGGAGGTATTTAAATGTATAATGTATAAAATTCACATAATGTAGTATAAAAACTCAAGAATACAGTACTTATATTGTAGTATGTAGTATAAATTCCGTATTATGTAGTATAAATTAATGGATTTGACAAATCAGTATGATGTATGAAATTCACATAATGTAATATAAAAACTCAAGAATGCAGTACTTATATCGTATTATGTAGAATAAATTCCTGGATTTGACAAATCAGCACCTGTATGAGTTTAAATATGTTGTATAAAATTCACATAATGTAGTATAAAAACTCAAGAATGCAGTACTTATATCTTATTATGTAGTATAAATTTTGTATTATGTAGTATAAATTTATGGATTAATTGTTTTGAGGGTAAAATAGTCAATGGAGTGCTAACTAAAATTATGAATCTCATCTGGGGAGTGAACAAAAATAAATTTGAAAATGGGGAGCTAACTAAAAATTTTTCAACCCATGGGGAGTTTTTTGAAATTGTCTCCTTTCTTTATTATCTCAATTTAAGCTAATTATTAAAATAAAATCTATATTAATATTTTTGGCAAGTTTGACTGAATGATATTTTGTATATATTTTTTTTTAATTTCCAATTAAATAGAAAAAATATGATTGACTTAATTTTATTTTGTATATTATTTTATTATGAAAAGAAATAGTAATTAAGAAAAGTAATTATCTTTGACAAGATTCATAACATACTTTTTATGTGTATTTTCTTCTTTTTAATGGTGAATTCTTAGAATTTTGAATTATTTTAATATTTAGAAAGATTATTATTGGTAGTTCCAAAACAAGATTTTCCTTATTTGATATAATTTCTTCATTCTTTTATGAGATATAAATTGATTTTTATTTATCCTAATCATCCATTATAAAATAAATTCAAGAAGTTTAATCGGGTGTCAATATAATTAATCCCTTAAATCTTGCCTTAATGATTTAAAAAATGGAAAAGAAAACTATATGCATGGAATGATCCTACACAATGGTAAATAAATTACATGAGTTAATTTTTTTATATATTAAAATATACAAATTGAATTAATTGTTATTTATTATATATTTAAAAATTTACTTTATGTAATTTGAACTTTTAATTAATTTGAAAAACTCTCATTCCCTTATTCATTCAGAATGCATTATATATATATATATATATATATATATATATATATATATATATATATATATATATATATATATATATATATATATATATATTAATTTTTTAATTGTGTATTTTTTATGATGTGAAATTTTGTGGTTTTTATTAGTTTTTAGTTCGACATAAAAAATGTTATTGGCTTATCTTTATTTTGTATATTGTTTTATTATGAAAATGAGTAGTAACTAAATAAAATAATTATTTTTGGTAGGTTTAACCTAATGATATTTTGTGTTTTTTTTTTAAGATTGTCAATTAAATAGAAAACGTATGATTGACTTATTTTTATTTTGTATTATACTTTATTATGAAAATAAATAGTAATTTAGAAAAAGGGTTAATTACAAATAGACTCCATTGTAATATTAGAAACTACAACTTGTGACCCTTTTAGTCAAACAATTATACATACACCCATTGATAAGTTTGAAAATTACACAAGACACCCAAAAATTAAGACTCTTTTAAATTTTTTATGACATAACCAAACTTTTAACTTGATTTTCCTATTTTGCCCCTTCATTTAGTATAACAATTTTTATTAAGAATTACCCTAGTTTTATTTGAATTGATATTGGAAATATGAATTTAATAAATTAAATCATTAACTAATATAAAATGATATGATTTTATCATTTCAAATATTAAATTATATATAATAAATTTGAATTTAATGGATTAAATATAATATTTAGAAAACGCAATATATTATAGAGTTATAATATATAATTAATATATATAATTTATATATAAATATTACTTTATTATATATATTAATTATATATTATAACTCTATAATATATTGCGTTTTCTAAATATTATATTTAATCCATTAAATTCAAATTTATTATATATAATTTAATATTTGAAATGATAAAGTCATATCATTTTATATTAGTTACTGTTATTAAATTCAAATTTTCAATACCAGTTCAAATATAACTAGGGGTAATTCTTGAAATAAAAATTGTTATAGTAAATGAAGGGGCCAAATAGAAAAATCAAGTTAAAAGTTTGATGATGTCATCAAAAATTTAAAAGAATCCTAATTCTAGGGCCTCTTGTGTAATTTTCTAACTTCTCAATATGTAATTATTTGACTAAAAGGGTCCAAGTTGTAGTTTCTAATACTCTCATAGGTCTATATGTAATTAACCCTAAGAAAAATAATTGTCTTTGACAAGATTTATAATATACTTTTTATGCCTATTTTTTTCTTCTAATGGTGAATTCTTAGAATTCTGAATTATTTTTAATATTTAAAAAGATTATTATTGATAGTTCCAAAACAAATTATCTTTCCTTATTTGATACAATTTCATTATTAATTTTTTATGATATATATATATATATATATGGCAAATTTGATTCAATAGTCTTTCTTTCTTTTTCTTTTTTGAAAAGTTTTTATTTTATAAAAATTATTTTATTAATTGATTAATTATCTACAATATTTAATATTTTGAAAACTTTAATTACTTAACAAATACATTAATTAACTTTTTTTATTAATTACATTAATTAACTTATCAATCACATAAATTTAGAAACATTTGAAAATTTAGAATCATATATAGGATCAACATTAAATAAACTCTCGAGGAGAGATGGCGTCCCTTCTTCACGCCAAAACCACCCTCGCCGATATTTTTTTCGCGGCCATTTTCACGCCGCCGCTTGTTACGCCCTCATGGCGGACGGTGGCGCATGATATGTTGCCGCTCCGCCTCCCGACGGTGTGCAGCACCATCGCACGCTTGTCGTTACTATCCCACGCGAGTCCATGCACCACGCCGCCCCATCCTATGTGACGGCCCTTGCGGGAAAGATATCCGATGTGTTCCTCCTCCCTGACGAGAAGGCGTGCATCCAGAGCTTTGATTTATCTACTTTCAAACCACTTGACACTATAATAGAGTTTAAGGGATTACCTGTTGTCGTATTTTCGCATGAGGAGTGTAAGATTCTCAACGCACAATTCAAACTCGAACTGATTGGCAAGTTCTCTCAAGGATATCCAACTTTGGCTCAATTGCATTTCTACTTCTCAAAAATTGATTCTAAAGGTGATGTACGAGTTTCTTTGCTGAATGAAACACACGTTTTAATTCGATTCAACAACTCTGAGGATTATGCGAGACTTTTCATGAAGGATATTTGGTACTTTCGCGACTTTCCAATGCGTGTTATGAAGTGGACACCTAAATTTAATCCGGATTTTGATTCGCCTATTGTCCCAGTTTGGATTTTTTTTCCTAAGATCCCATCTCAATGAGTGCATAAAGAAGGATTATGGAAAATTGCAGCCTTAGTCGGAATCCCTATTAGATGAATTGACTGCGAAAATTGAAAATACGTATGAACCTAGGGTGTGCGTTGAGCTTGATGTCTCGAAATACTTGAATAAATCGGTTTGGGTGAGATACGGGGATTGGACTTTCTCACAGCTGATTCGATATGGAAAAATTCCTAAATTTTGCTCGAATTGTAACCATCTTGGTCATGAAACTAACACATGCCAAGGGACTGATCAGGAGGACGATGACAACGATGATGATAGTGGCGGTAATGGAGGGGACCAAGACACACTACAAAAAAATTGATTTATTGTGATAAAATTATTTGTTGGTAAAAATCAAAATTTTGTCACAATTAGATTTTGTGATAAAAAAAATTAGTCACAGGTTCCTCACAATATCACCCTCACATTAGGTTATTATGACAAAATTTCTATTTTGTCATAATAACCTAATGCGACGAATAGCTTTCCTCACAATATCTAATTATTTATGACAACCTTTTTCTCACATTATCTAAAAATTTTGTCACGAAAAGGGGTATTTTCTCACAAAAGAGTGATTACATAGTTTAAAATTTTGTGTTTTTATGACGAATAATTTTCTCACAATTAATAATTTTTCCTCACAAAAATTTATCAAGTACGACAAAATATTTGTCACATATTTAATTTAGAAATACTAATTAATTTATTGAAGTCTTAATATGTGTAATTATTTCCTCACAATTAAAATATAATTAGGATAATGATTTGTTTATTTAGCAATTTTGTAAATAAATCATGAGATCCACATTCTGCATTTCATCAATAGAGAAATCAATTTCAGCTCTTGAAACTAATAATCCATATATATTAATCAAACAAATCTGTACTCGAATCATAAAAAATAAGTGATTTATATATATAATGTCATCCAATGATTGAGCAATGTTTGCTAACTAACATGTAGTTACAAAAAGGATATCTTGCTGCGTCACTAAACAAGACCAATGCAACATAAATTCTACGTATGTACATATTCTATCAAAAGGCTGCATCTCCAAACAAAACAAAGGCAACATAAGTTCTATCTATGTACATATTTTATCAAAAGGGCAACAAGAAGTTAATCCCAAATAGTACACTTAACTTTAATTAGTAGCGCCGTCATCTTCATCGGTTAAGTCTGTGAATGAACAAGTAAAAAAGAAGAATTTATCACAAAACATGCTCATAGGATGATTAGATAAAATACTAGTAGTGTAAAAAGTAGAAGACGTTCAAATTTCTTTAAACGATAAAAATTTTAAAAAATAAGAAGAAGTCTGGGAAGTTGTATTGCTAGCTACATACAAGAAGGGAAAGTTGTAGGAGCCTGGATATTCAACAAGTATGATCAACAGTGCACTAAATTACAATTTGAGTCAGGTTTTGAGATATTACCAATGGCATCAGCTTAGTGGGATCTAAACTCCAAGACATATGAATCCTACTTTTATCTTTGTTCTTGTAAAAACTCCAAGAGAATGACCAAATGTAAGAATGATAGAAAAACATTCATTCCTACTTCCTAGATGTAAACCTTAGGCACAAAAATGTTTTATATGTATCGAGTATCGACGATCATAGTCAAAACTCAAACGAAACCAAACTAGAATTTCATAATCCAACAACATCAAAATATGCAATGTATTGATGATACCTTCCATATTGTGGATGCAATGCTTCACCTCTTTCGCACAGCCCTCGCAATGCAAGTAAACTTTCAGCACAACCTCAACCACCTTAGGCTACAATCACCATTAAAATCAACATATTACCTTAAAGCAATCAATACTTCATACATAAATTGGCATCTATATCTTGCAGAAACCACTTAAATTTTCATAGGTCGCCACTATTTTATCCACATTATCTGCAAAAATTCAAGAAAATGAATATTAACACCCAAAATTATAGTCCCATTGCCATTGTCTTTATTTTCCTGATTCTGATTTTCTCCTTGTTCCTGCTGCTGTTCTTGTTGTTGTTCTTGGTTCCGTCTGTTCTTGTCCTTCAGTTTCCAGCCATTTATTTCATCAAAGGTTAAAGACCCAGGTTAATAATGTGATAAAAATCGCAAAAAGATCAAGTTTCAGAAGACAAACAAATCAAGAAGAAAGCCCATCAGAAATTTTGCAGCTAGAAACAGATTAATCAAATGTCAAAACCAAAATCTGCATTTTCATTTCATTAAAACTAATAATACATTTCCTTGGTTGCCAAGTAATGGAACGTGTTTTACCTTTCCAATGGCATCAGCTTAGTGGGATCTAAACTCCAAGACATATGAATCCTACTTTTATCTTTTTTCTTGTAAAAACTCCAAGAGAACCACATTATATATTTCATAATATACCTCAACAAAGATGATACAGAGTTTCTCTTCTAATCAGTATGTGTTATGGACTCTCTCAATAACTAAAACCTGAGGGATTAAATGATTTAGAATTATTCACAACAAAGTTCAAAACTTCTTAAAAGACCATGGTCAATCTAGCCATACTTTCTGAAGAAATTTAGTAATACTAAATGTTAATATGCTGATAGTATTATGAAGTTAACCTGAAATGTGCAATCACGAGTTCTGAACAACAGCTTACAAAGAGAACTCATAATCATATATATATATATATATTATACTCTTGAATTTTGGAGTTGAAGATATTAAATATTCAAATTTTCACACTTTTCACATCTGCTGTATATGAAAAATGGAAACATCATCTCTCATTTCTAACAACCACCACAAGATAAAAAAAGTATTTGAAATAAAAACAACAATGATTAAAGCTAGTCTGATTCTTTAACCTTATTTATAGCAGCATTCTCCTCAACATCAAATTGCAAGCAGGTCTTCTTCTCATAAACTCGACCTTGGAATTTTCTGCATTAAAATGAGAACCCACTAAACCAAAATAGAATTTGAAATGGGCTCATCAAAATCTGAAAATACTTACTTTCATGAGCATCGCACTTCTTCCAGAGAGGTATTGGTGCGCCAAAATAAGAAAATAGATCCAATTCATAAACGGACAGAGCAATTACAAAATAGATCATCAATTACCTATGCAAGAATCACAATGTTGCCACGGACTGCATACTCACTCTCCAGTACCTGGAAAGGATATTTACGATTAACAGCTAGTAGGAAGAAATATTGAAGGAATAATCAAAGGCCTTAAAAACAACCATTACAAAGACAACAAGCTATCAATCCAATCCACTCGGCAAAGGAAACATACCATATAATCAAAATATTTATAAAAGATGAACATGGATTTGTTATTAATCCACAAGAAACACAAAATCAATATCTAAAGGTATAAATAAATAGCACTTTCTAAAAGTGGTCTTTTTAATAAGCATCATTACCCAAATCGCAAATCCATTTAGATACTAAAATAGAGAAAAAAAGGTGAGAACAAATTGATTAACCGAACAAGCCTCAACCCAAAAAGGAAGAGAAGGACAGGGGAGAATCAGAATGCAAGATACTAACCAAAAGGGGGGGAAAAAAAGGAAAAGATAGATCTCTCTTCATATTAGCAAGACATGTTGATATTAAATTGTATCTAAATTGATTAGCACCAAATTACTCTTCTAAATTATCAGTTACTGATTTGGCTAACTTCACAATGGAGACAATTATAGTTAAATTCCAATAATGTTGAACTTAGTATAGCAACTCAGTTGGAATTTACAGATGTTCTCATTGACAATCGGAAAAAAAAAAGGATTTTGCTCTATAGAGTTGTTGTTACAACCATACATGTTCTGTATTATATTTGAGGTAGTTATTTATGTTTCCTCCTACATTCAACAGCTCCCTCTTTCTCGAACAACTTAATCTCCAGCTTCACGATATGAAAAGTTTCGAATTTCCATTCAAACAAATTATGCCCTAATAAATTTATCGGTACAAGTTGTATCGATAGCAACACAAGCAGAATCTATCCCATCAAGAGGCTTTCAGAGTCCAAATAAAACCCAACAAATTCCCAAAATTTGATTTCTTTTTTCGCATCGTGGATTGAAGGTGAAAACAATAAGCACACAAGCAGAAAGTCCACAACCGACGCCATCAACACAAGAAATTGTTGAGCATTAATTTACGTATTATGTTTTCGAAAGATTTTACCTGGGCAGAGCAGGCGACGGTGGAGCTGGGGCTCGCGGAGTCGAGGCGGAACAAGGCTGGCGGCGGAGGGGAAAGCAGGCGACGGCCGCGGAGGCGAGAGCAGGCGGCGAGAGAGAAGGGTGAAAGAGTGAAATGGGAGGAAGGGGGTTTTCACGCGTCTTTTTAACTCAGTTCATTAATTCAAATGAAAAATTAAAATGTTTTTCAAAATTTTTATTTCATATATCCAAAAAGTGAAAATGTGGGATTCTGTGAGAAATTATTTTTGTCATGTTATGTTGTTTAGTTATTATGAGGAAAAATCATTCTTTTTGTGAGAATTATGAGGAAAAATCATTCTTTTTGTGAGAAAAATCACATTTTCTCACAATAGTTTGCTTCAATTGTGATAAAATCAAAGTTTGCCACAAAAAATGTCATTTAATATGACAATAATATAATTCCTCATAATATAGTACTTACACGTGACAAAATTGAATTTTCTCAAAATTATTTTGTCACAATAAATAAATTTTTTTGTAGTGACAACCAAGTTCATTATATGGCCACACTACTAACACTACTAATGTAGATTTGAGGGTTAACCGGGAGTTGAGAGAAAACATTAATAAGAAGCGTGAGAATTTAGGGAAATTGCAATTTTAGTCCCATTAGATTCAAACCATTGCAATAAAGGTCCCATTGGTTTGAAATATCCAAAACACATCCCATTGGATTCTAAAAGGTTGCAATAAAGGTCCCATTGGTTTAAAAATCCAAAATACAGCCCATTTGATATTAAAACATTGCAAGATTAGTCTCATATTTGATCAACTAACAAAATAATTAGATGTTTCGTTAGTGTAAAAGATTTTTTTTCTTTTTTTTTGGGGAAATCACCATTTTTTTTCTAAAATATTTTATTTTCACCCATATTTATTCGAATTTTTAATATTTTATTTTCCCCCATATTTCTCCTAATTTCCACCTCATTTATGTCATTTTATTAAAGATTTAAAAAAAATAATAATTATTTCCTTCACTATATCTTTTGATTTCCACCAAAATTTTCTATTTTTTTATTCGGAGTATTTTTTTTTTTTTTAAATTTTTATAATGCACTATGGATTACAATGAAATAAATAACTCCTATTTTAAGTAATTCAAAAGGAGATTTTCATTTCTCACATCAAAAGTATCATATATATATAAATGTGCCAAACAATGTTTTCATTCATAGGGATAAAAAGGTAATTTTTTTAAAAAATAACTCTTTAATAAAATGATAGAAAAATACTCTTAATAAAAATTAAAAATACTCATAACAATAAATAAATAAATAAATAAGTCCTCTAATGAGTAATCAAAAAGGAGATTTTCATTTCTTACTTAAAAAAAATCATATAAATGTGCCAAACAATATTTTTTATTTCCTCCCCTATAAATAAAGACATTGAAAATTTTGAAGTTCTTTTTAATTTTTATTAAGAGTAATGTAGAGAATTTGAAAAAAAAGAAAATACTCTTAATAAAAAGATAGAAACTTTTGATGGAAATCAAGAGATATGGGGGTGGAAATAATTAATTTTTTAAAAAAGAACTCCTTAATGAGACCGTAGAAATGGGGTGAAAAATAGGAGAAATATGAAAGAAAATAAAATATTGAAACTAAGAGAAATATGAGTGAAAATAAAATATTTTATGAAAAAAAGGTGATTTCCCAATAAAATAAGCAAAAAAGATAGACACTAATGAAATAGGTAATTTTTTTGTAAGTTGATCAAATATGAGACTAATCTTGCAATGTTTTAGAATCAAATGGGATGTATTTTGGATTTTTATACCAATGGGACCTTTATTGCAACCTTTTAGAATCCAATAGGATGTGTTTTGGATATTTTAAACCAATGGGACCTTTATTGTAACGGTTTGAATCCAATGAAACTAAAATTGTAATTTTCCCCGAGAATTTACCTAACGAGGTAGTTTGGGTTCAGTCGGAAAGCAAGAAACAAGTGGTGAATAAAGACAAAGTGGTGGAGGTTTATGATGGTATTGATGCAAACACAAAATCGCCACTTGTGCCTTGATAGGTTCAGATCTTTAACAAGGGTGATGATCCGAAGCCTTTTGTTGTGCATGAAAACCCATATGTGAAGTCATGTGTTGATTCCTCAAGAGAAGGTCCTATTGCTGCTAAGGATAGAGAAGAACAACCAGGTGCTGGGGAAAAGAAGGAATTAACTAACCCATAAGACGATGAACATCATAGTGATGCTGAAAAAACTGATAAAGACTTGCCTTCGGGATCTGACGATGAGTATAGTGAGAATCATGATGTGGATGATACGAACGGTGATGATAATTCTAAGCCTGACAATAAGGAGGATACGGAAGACAGTGATTATGTTTCAGAAAGTGAGGATGATACAACATCTCAAATTGAGGTGAGGCAGGAGACGACTCAACCCGTTGATTTGGCTTCCACTGAAAGTGCTATTCAAAAAGCTAGAGAAGCTATTGTCCAAGGTAGTAAGGAGCCTGAATATCAGGTTGTTGGAGACTCTCTTAAGGTTTTTGCTGCTCAAACAGTCAAGAAAACAGTGGACGATACTCTTCGATTCCTTTTTCGATCAAGGAAGGTAATCTTGAGGATTGCGACCAAAAGGAGGATGATAAAGAGGACAATAGTAATGAGAACAATTATAATATTTCACATTCAGATGATGATTCTACAGCGAGAAAGACAAGGGACTCTTCTAGAGAGAATCCAAGTCAATTTTCGCCACGTATTATGAGAAGTTCTACTCGTGGAGGTTATTCTAGAGGAGATCGTTTTAGAGGAGGTCGTGTTAGAGGAGAGCGAGGTGGTTACTACCACTGCCGGGGGGGGGGGGGGGGGGAGGGGTCGATATGCTGGAATATATTAATCTGCGCTTGGGCGTGGGATTGCCTAGGCTGGCGGGTGCTTTGGGCTAGACTTTGGTATTTTCTTCCTTTGTTGTTTTGGTTTTCCAACCATTTTGTTTTTGGACTTGATTGTTCTCTTTTTGGTTTTTGTTTTGATTCCGGCCTAACATGTTAGCGGGCTCGATTTCGTTGTTTACTTAGGGTCTAAAAACTCCTTTGCAAACTGTGTCGTTTCGTTTATAATATCTTAGGGGTTGCGCCCTGAAAAAGGGGCTTTGGCCCGTTTATAAAGAAAATAATAATAATAAATAAATTTAGAAACATTTAACTAATAATTATTTATTGGAAAAATTGCAAATTTGGGATAGTAACATACCCTCATTTGCATTTTTGGACTTTAATTTGGAATTTCTCATTTCAGGGATACTAACTCCTAAAAATTTGCATTTTTAGTCAAATACCCATCGCAACCCTAATTTTTTATCGGAAAACCGCACATGAAGTCACGTACCCACCGGAAATCTAATTTTTTATCGCAAAACCGCACATGAAGTCACGTGCAAGCCTGAAACAGTTTTAATTCATATGTGGCAAATCAGTCGTTCCACATAAGCAAAATAATGTCAACTCAAATAAAAACGATTTCAGCTAGCACGTGACCTGACTTGTAGTTTTGCGATAAAAAATTAGGATTCCGGTGGGTATTTGGCCAAAAATGCAAATTTTTAAGAGTTAGTGTCCCTAAAATGAGAAATTCCAAATTAAAGTCCGAAAATGCAAATGAGGGTATGTTACTATCCCAAATTTGCAATTTTCTCATTATTTATTCGTCAATTAAATATACGATTTTTAAACTTTTTAAAACTTCAATTATTTAATAAATCAAACCAATTAAATTTTTTTTTGGCCAATAATCAAACCGATTAACTTATTAATCTCATAAATTTAGGTAATGTTCAATTAATAATATTTTATTTATATTACACGGTTAATTAATCTAAAAAGAAACATTCAAGTATATTTCTCTTAATTAATTATTAATTCCAATAAATTATAAATAAATTTTTGACATCAATCAAATGGATTAATTTTGCAAATAAGGAATATAACATATTAAAAGTAGATGTATTGATTTTTCTAAATATTATAAAGATTTTGTAAACTTACTTAAATCATGGACACAATTTACATAAGATATCACTATAGTCTTAAAAAACTTGAATTTAAACCTTCCAAAGTAAATGAGATTAATTAGGTTGCTTAAATTATTCTCTAAAAGAGAATTTATTATCAATATAAGTATTTACTTCTTTACTCTAAAACATAAAACTAATCTTTCTTCTCTGTTTTCTTTTCGGTATTTCTCCTTTACTTTATTTTTTCTTTAATGTTTTGATTAAATTATTTATGTTCTTGAAATATTTATTCACATTCAAATAATTATCTCTTTTAATCTATTTTTTGATGTGCAGGTTATTAATCGATTTTCTATTCCGTTTTTGGTATCACATCAACCATCATAGACAAGCCGCGTTAATCTTTTGGAGAAAAGTTTAATTTATTTTATAAGAAAGGTTAGAAGATTCGTTTATTTATTTTTTTAAATAAAAATACTCATTATTCATGTATCATTCTAATCATACTTTAAAATTAATAGTTATTAATTATTTTGATTTTTTCAGATTTGTTATTAAAGTATTTTTAGATTAATGAGAAATTGAAAATAAATGGATCATGCTTTTGATGAAATCTAATTTTTTGTGTAAAACTAAAATTCAAGCATATATCCATAGTTATTTATTGTAAATTTTATTCTCTATTTTTATGATTTTATTTCCTATACATCTGCTTCTTCTCTTTTTATATTTCTATATTTTTTTTTTTTCGAAGTTGTATTATTTTTTTTATTTTCTTTATTTTGATTCTCTTTAATTTTTATTTGTCATCTTTATTTTAGTTTTTAAGTTCAATTCATTCAATTTACACTTGTATAGAAAGTTCGTCGAACCACTTTAAAATACAAATAATTTATGAGATTGTTCATTTGTTATAAATATAAAATTTTAAATACTTAATTTACATTTTCAATAAATATTTATAAGTATAATTTTAAGTACTATATAAAATAATATGTTTATATTTTTGCACTAATTATACTTATTAAATTGATATAGTGTTAGAATTTTTTTTTAAACACATTATGATAGCAAACTAACAAAATGTCCACTGGTAACCTTATGAAAATTAAAAATATTTTAATTATTCCATTTTTCTTCTTGAACATAATCACTGATTTAAACCATTACAGTTATATAGTTTGTTTAATCTCTGCAATATTTTCTATTAAAATAATTCAATTAATTGTTCGTTATTCTTCACATATTAATTGGCTTATTTATTATTATTTTTATTTATTTCATTTCACATCATCTTTTAATCTAGTATATATATTTTTATTATCAACTAATTTTCTAATTTTCAATTTAATGGAAATATCTTTTCACAATGTTTAAATGTTAACGAAATTTTAGTATTGACTATATATTTATTTTCGTCTTTATTTTGTTTCTTAAAATTATTTTTTGTGCCGTATAAATTTGGTCACCAATAATTAATTTGTATATTTGACCTCTGCTATTTGTTAATCTATTTATCTCAAAATATTTATCATCAATATCTATAATGTTGTTCTAGCATTGCATTTACATTTTCAGAGTTCTACTATTTAATTTATTGATTTAAGGACTTAGTGTATGTTTATATTTGTTATTACATGTTCGCTAACGAGGTTATTTTAGTTTGAAACTTTTAGAATATCAAACTGCAATTCGATTTTTTAACGAGGTTATTGAAGTTTGAAATCCTTAACGAGACTGGGAAAGTTTAAACTTTTTTCGAGATTTTTGACTCAATTTCTTAAGGTATGAGTTATTTTTATTTTTATAAATTATCATATTTGAGATTTTAATTTGATTTCTTAATGAGACAGACAAAGTTTAAAATCCCTAAAGAGGTTAACGAAGTTTGAAAGAGTTTCGAGAATTTTGGCTCAATCTCATAAGGTATGATTTTTTTTTTAGAAAATTAATTCAAAATTTAATTATATTAAATTAATCTAGTTTTTTGAATTAATTAATTTTAGAATATCAAATTGCAATTTGATTCGTTGACAAGATCAACAAAGTTTGAAATCCTTGTCAGGGCTAAAAAGATTTCTGCGATTCTGGACTTAATCTCTTAAGTTACGAGTTGTTTTTTTTTTTTTGTACATTATCATATTTTATATTAAAAAAGGATATGATATTTATATAATTTCAACACTTCATTATTATTATTATTATTATTATTATTATTATTATTATTATTATTATTATTATTATTATTATTATTATTATTTAGAATTGAATGATAATTATATATTCTTTCTGAAATTATTTTTCTTTTACGATGTTTCTATTTAATACTTAAATAAAATTATAATAAAGAAATACTTCAGTGGTAATTTATTTATTATTTATAAAAAATATGTATTATATAAAATATTTTTCATTGTATATAATTGATGATACCCAAAAAAACTCTCGAATTAGAGCCGTCCACGTGTCAGCATGTCGCTGACTAAATCTCAGACGCTCGCCTTAAAGGGCTCGTGGGCCTTCCCAACCCACTCATTTGTAAGCAAGGATGGACCGTCAAGCATCGGATGACTACTTCGGTAAAAGTCCAGATCTGACGAGTCTGACGCTCGCATCTTGGCCCTCAGGGTTACCCTTCACAGGGAGGCACCCACATGGGGGGTCCCATGATTGACGCTCGGTATATCGTCGCTCAAAGGTCATCTACCGTGGGGAGCCATCTGTGGATTTCTCGAGCGTCATCAACGCTCGGGGATGAGTCTGTCCCTCATGCGACGGATTCACACCTTCAGAAGGAGATATTAGTCCCTCATCCTACACAACCCTCGTCAACAACCTCTGACACAAAGGTACTGTGCACAGTGCACCTGACACGCCGTCTCCTTTTCGGGAATGTCATTCTCACCTCACCAAAGGCTGACGCGTGTTAGGGCAACACAGGTTTGGGACCACATGGTCAGTTTACCCATTTACCCCTGTCCCTAACATATAAATAAGAGAGAACACCTGCATTATCTCCCAAGTCATCTTCTTCACTGAAAATACCACGTATTGAACTGGGCACCATTTTTCCTCTGCAACTTCTCCAAAAGCCTCCTGAATCTCACCCTTTTCTGCATTCTCACTGCACGATTTCCTGGTGTTATCCTAGCGGGAAGAACCCACACTCATTGGAAACCCAGTTCCTGAGGCTCTTGTGCCTGTGATGGCCTTCCTTCCTATCAACAAATTCTAAAGTGTTTGGTGTTTAAGTCCTTCACAAGTTTCTGCACCATCATTTTTGGCGCCGTCTGTGGGAAACCATCACCACCATCTGTGGTATAACCAGTTTCCTCCTTCCAAAGCTAGCTGAAAAGTAACACCAGAATCCTTAATCATGGTAACTGCGACGAGATCTGGAGTAGTCAGAGAGAGAGGCTCTCTTCCCCCCGTCAACGAGGAGAACGCGGAAGGCAACATCCCCGCCGGAGAAGCAAACCCCCCAGCGGCCGGAAACGGGGGCGAGAACACAGAGCCAATAAGGGCAACTCTCCCACTAGGTGTGAACACTGAAGGAGGGCCCAGTGCCGTTGCTCCACCAGCGGCTCCCACTGCCCACGCTTCCTACCCTTACTCAGGGATGTATCCCATGGCCATGCCCCCTCCGGGGTACCCATTCTTGCAGCCTGGGATGATGCCCGGGATGATGCCGGCGATCCAGCCTTATCAGGTGGGGACTCTGAATCTCCCCACGTCGTTACCAAGAGAGATACAAGGGGTGGAGATGCCCCAAGTTACAACCCAACAACTTCAGGCGCTATATGCGCAGTGTGAGAGCCAGGCCGTCCAGAATGCCTGGGAGCATTTCATGGCCGCGTATTTCCCCTCGCAGGCCGGCGCTCGTCTGGCCCCGCCACTTGGAGGGCTCCCGGCGCATCCTTTGACGATGGCCCAAAATGCGCTAAGGGCACAGCAACCTCCCCCACCACCGAATCAAGGAAATGAAGCCCCACCGAGAGTCCAGCAAGAACAGCCAGTCGTAGGAGAAGAAAGGGCCCCTCGAAATGAGGCGGCCGGAGATAATGAAGAGGTCCAGTCAAGGGCCTCAGGGAGGGCAAACCGCAGAAATGTCGGTGACCCTCAGCTGGCTGCCGTCCAAGACCAAATCCGAGGGCTCCAGAATGTGGTGGAGCAGCTCTCTCGAGCAAGGTCTCAAGTCCCCCGCGACGGGGATGAGAGGTCCAGGGCCAGAGACGCTCGCCGACCACGCAGCCCAATTTCCCGCCGAAGGAGAGAGGCCAGCCATGAAGATCCCGAGGACAGAGATTACCGAATCATGACGGGCGATTCACCCCTCATTGAGGAGGTGCTGATGACTCGCGCAGGGAAGGGCAAGATCCCCTCGTCTGTCAATAGGTACGATGGAACCACTGATCCAGCCGAGCATTTGGATCATTTCGTACATTTGATGCATTTATATGATCACCCCAACAACTATTGGGCCAAGGTGTTCGTCACCTCCCTTACTGGAATGGCCCAAGATTGGTACAAAAAGCTCCCCCCGCGCTCGATTCGGGGATATTATGACTTAACAGACGCCTTCATCAGCCACTTCAACTCCCTAAAAGCACCGGCTCCAGCCGCAACAGCCCTGTACAGCTTGGTCCAGGGCCCGAATGAGACCCTTCGGTCTTTCATGGGAAGGTTTAACAAGGAGATCTTGTTAGTGGAGAAGCCCTCGATGGATTTCTTGAGGCATGTTCTTTTCGGAGCTATAAACATGAAACACTACGTCAGCAAAGAATTTGTGGAAGAAGTGGCCAAGAAAAAGCCCCGCTCGCTGATGGAGATAAGGGACATCGCTGACTCGTATTTCACCCTCGAGGATATGTATCTTGCGAGGGATCAGAAGATGGCGAACGCCCACCGCCCCAATAAAGCCAATGAAGACAGGGGAGATTCAAGCCGGGGCCGTCGCCGCAGCCCCATTGCTGCTCGGAGGAACGCCTCTCCCCCTCGAAAATTCGAGCGAGTCCCTCTCAACCGCCCTATGGCTGAGGTGTATGCTATGGCGGACAAAAAGCTGTTCAAGAGGCCGTCGAAACTAAGGGAAACCGAGGCCCAGAAGCGCTCGGGAAAATATTGCGCTTTCCACAAACAGAAAGGGCACGATACCAACGAGTGCCGGCAGCTTGAGAGTGAAATTCAGAGGCTGATCGCAGGGGGGCATCTCAAAGAGTTCGTTAGAGTGTTGGAACGTTACGATGAGCATTGTGCAGAGCGAGCACGCGCCAGGGGAAGGAGTCGTTCGCGCTCGCGAAGTCCCCGACCCCATCACTCAGAGCCCAGTGACCGTGGAAAAGGGAAGTCATCTGACATGGAGAACCAGCCTTTCGCGGTTATTCACATGATTGCTGGCGGACCCTAGGGAGGTGACTCTAACGCCTCCCGGCGCCGTTACATCCGGAGTTATGACCAGAAATCCTCTCGGTCCAAGCCAGTACTCTCTGTTGATAAAGCATCGCGCTCGGGTGAGGATGAAAGCGTAGGTTTCACAGAGAAGGACTTAGAGCACATTGTAACGCCCCATGGGGTCGGTGAAACCTCTGACTGCCCCATGGTGGTTAGCTTAGATGTTCATAACCATGTTGTAAAGAGGGTCCTAATTGATAGTGGAAGCTCCGTGAATGTTTTGCCTTATTCCACGTTTCAAAAAATGAACATAACAAACATCCCCCTCGAACCTCTCAGAACTGCCCTCGTAGGGTTTGGAGGTTCCGAGATCGTCCCTCGCGGACAGATTCGCTTGGCCACCTCCTTCGGTCGCGCCCCACAGCGAAAGACTTTGAATGTTCTTTACGTGGTGGTCGAAGTGGACCTACCATACAACATCATCATTGGGCGACCAGCCCTCGTCGACTTCAAAGCGATAATTTCCACCTATCATCAAAAGGTCAAATTTCCCACTCCCGAGGGAACCGGTGAGGTACTGTGCAATGTAAAAGAAGCTTGGGAATGTTACGTACTTTCCCTTCGAAGCCACAAGCCAAAACAACCCACCCAGGCGGGCTCCACCAAAAAGTCTGTTGACTTCCCCAAGCTGGATGAAGATGGCCCCGAGCGCAAGAGGGCCAAACTCTATAAGAAGAAGAATAAGAAGAAGGCCACGGATAAATTCGAGGGTGCTGGAAACTCACCCCTCGGTGAGGTTGGGGTGTCTTCCGAGGAAGACGAGGGTCAGGTACCCTCGGGAGATACCAACGAAAGGGTCACAGGAAAGAAAAGGACGCTCGAATTGCCGAGGCCTGAAATAAGAGTGGAGCCCACAGAGAACTTCCGGACCATCGAATTAGAACCCGGGAATCCCGACAAGATCACGCAGATAGGTTCCAGCCTCGACGGCCCTTCCCAGATTATGATGATTGATTTCTTGCGAGATAATATTGATGTCTTTGCTTGGAGGGCTTCTGACCTCACTGGCATTGACCCTAGCGTCATTGTTCACCGGTTGAACGTGGACCCGGCCTTCAAACCGGTAAAGCAAAAGAAGAGGGATGCTCATGGGTTCCGGAAGCAAGTTATTGAAGAAGAAGTCAATAAGTTGCTTGACGCTCAGTATATAGAAGAAATCCAATACCCCGAGTGGCTCTGTAATGTGGTGCTCGTTCCGAAAAGCGCCAACAAGTGGCGCATGTGTAATGACTTCACAGACCTCAATAAGGCATGTCCCAAAGATCCATACCCATTACCCAGAATTGATCAGTTAGTGGATTCGACCGCTGGGTGCGGACTTATGAGCATGATGGACGCTTTCCAGGGATATTATCAAATATTTATGGCCCTTGAGGATCGTCCTAAAACCGCATTCGTGGTTCATATGGGGGTTTATTGCTTTAAGGTTATGCCCTTCGGACTGAAAAACGCGGGAGCGACTTATCAGCGCCTCGTCAATAGAATGTTCGAGCGTGAAATTGGAAAATCTATGGAGGTGTATGTCGACGATATGATAGTCAAGAGTGAGCACCAACGCTCCCATCTGGAGGATCTCAAGCAGACTTTCGACATCCTTCGTCGCTACGGAATGAAGTTGAACCCATCAAAATGCACCTTTGGCGTTCGAGGCGGTAAATTCCTTGGATACATGGTCAGTCAACGTGGCATAGAGGCAAACCCCGAGAAGATTAGAGCGATCCTGGATATACCCTCCCCTCGCAATCTGAGAGAGGTCCAGGTGCTCGTGGGAAAGATCATTTCACTAAATAGGTTCATCTCCCGCTCAGCGGACCGGAATCTACCCTTCTTTAAAATTTTGCGCAACGCTCGTAACTTTACCTGGAACGAGGATTGCGAAAAGGCCTTGCAAAGCATGAAACAGTACCTGTCGAGCGCGCCTTTGTTGACCAAGCCAATCCCAGGGGAAAACTTGTTTATCTATCTATCAGTTTCTTTGGAAGCCACGAGCGCTGTCCTCGTAGCAATCCGCGAGCGTAAGCATATGCCGGTGTATTACCTGAGCAAGACTCTACAGGGAGCCGAGAAAAGGTACATGGAAATTGAGAAATTTGCCTTTGCGCTCGTTAACGCATCCCGAAGGCTGAGGCCATATTTTCAGGCTCACTCCATCACAGTGCTCACAGATCAACCACTCAAACAGGTGTTATCTAAGCCGGATGTTTCGGGAAGATTAATTAAATGGGCGATTGAGCTTAGTCAGTTTGATATCTCCTTCGAGCCCCGTACAGCCATACAGGCTCAGACAGTAGCCGATTTGTTGGTCGAACGTTTCAATTTGGAGACTATGCCATCGGCGGATGAGGGTTTATGGCTTTTGCATACGGATGGCTCCTCGACCTCTCATGGGGGAGGAGCCGGGGTGACCCTCAGGGATCCCCTCGGGGCAGAAGTTGACTACGCAATCAAGCTGGCGTTTCCAGTCACCAACAACGAAGCCGAGTATGAGGCCCTCATCCAAGGGCTCAGGATTGCGCTCCAAAATGGGGCCACTCGTGTCACAGCGTACGTTGATTCGCAGTTGATCGCAAGTCAAATTGATGGTAGTTATGAGGCTCGAGAAGCCACCATGGCACAGTACCTATCGAGCGCCAGGGAAGAGATAGCCAAGTTTAAGGAATTCCATCTTTTGCAAATTCCGAGGGCAGAAAACGAACATGCTGACGCTCTTTCGAAGTTTGCGTCCGCCTTGGATGGCCATAGTGAGCGCACTGTTACATTTCTGAGAACGGAGGAGCCACTGATAAGTAAAGGCGAACCTTCGAAAGAAGTGCACATGATTGACCCCTCCGAGCCTTGTTGGCTTGACGAAATTGTCAGATTCCTCCAGGACGGAGCCTGCCCGAGCGACAAAGTTGAGGCTCAGAAGATTAGAAGCAAAGCCCCTCGCTTTTCATTGGATGCCGAGGGTCGATTATTCAAGCGATCCTTCTTGGGACCACCGTTGAGATGCTTGAGACCCTCGCAGGCTAAAGAAGTTTTAGAGCATGTACACAGTGGAAGTTGTGGGAACCACTCAGGCGGATGAATCTTGGCAAAGAAAATCTTAAGGAGTGGGTTCTATTGGCCCTCGGTATTGCAAGATGCCATTAAATATTCCAAGAAATGTCCCAAGTGCCAGTTCCACTCCAACACTCCTCAGTTGCCGGCAGCTCAGATGGTTCCTATTGATGTTTCCTGGCCTTTTGATCAATGGGGCATTGATATAGTGGGACCTCTCCCCATGGCGGTCGGGCAAAAGAAGTTTGTAATACTTGCTGTGGATTACTTCACCAAGTGGGCTGAGGCAGAAGCGGTCGCTAAGATAACGTTCAAAGTTGTGAGGGATTTCATTTGGAAAAATATCATCTGCAGGTATGGCATCCCGAGGGTGCTCATCTCGGATAACGGCTCCCAGTTTATCGCTGCGGACACGCGGGATTGGTGCTATGAACTAGGGATCGAACAACGATTCACTTCCGTAGGTCATCCCCAAGCTAATGGTCAAGCTGAAGTGACCAACCGAACCATACTCCAGCATCTGAAAACGATGCTCGAGAGTAAGAAGGGAGAATGGGCTGAAGAACTTCAGGGAGCTCTGTGGGCGTACCGTACTACGCCGCGAGCGGCAACGGGGGAAACCCCTTATTCCCTCGTGTACGGCTCTGAGGCCATGATACCTGCGGAAATTGCGCAAGAATCCTCACGCGTTGCTTATTTCGAGCCTGCCGCCAACGAGGCCCATCGGGCGCTCGAATTAGATTTGCTGGATGAGAAGAGGAATGCTGCTTGGGCACGTATTCACAAATACAAAGCAACCGTTGCTCGCCAGTACAATAAACGTGTTAAAGAAAGGACTTTCCAGCTAGGGGACTTGGTCCTCAAAAAAGTTGAAGTCTCCAAACACGTGGGTAAGTTGGACCCTAATTGGGAAGGCCCCTTCAAAGTCATCCAGGTACGAGCAAACAACACCTACTTATTGGAAACTTTGCAAGGCGAGCGACTCCCTAGGCCATGGAATGCATGTAACCTCAGAAGGTTCTACGTGTAGACATCAATTTCTTTGTAATGGCCCGTTTGTGGCGTGAAGGGCTTCCCTTTGACGGAAAGCGTGTTGTAATCATTTCCAAAAATGCATTTATGTAACAGTAAGTATTTAACTCTTTGTTTTTATTATTTGCTTGCTTTGATTATTTTGATTTAATAATTCGAGCGACAAGGGGCCTACTCCGTGTCGAGCATCCTCCACGTCGAAAAGCCTAAGCGAAAGTTCAATCATTCCAAAACCACGCTGTCCAGGTGTTGACGATCATCCACCTATAACAGTTTGAACAGTTTGTGATATAAAGTCCTAAATTTGAGCGTGTCAGACAACGGGGAGCGTAATGCCCATTTGTAGCCAGCTGAGTGCTAACCACTCCAGCTCGCGCTCGCAAGAACCCGAATGACCCTCACCCTATTGAGTAAAAATACACTCATAAAATAACGGATTTCAAATCAGTCCCTTCAAAGGCTCCTCGAAATAACGCTAACCCTATGGTTACGCTCTATTCTTTCTTGCACTCAGCAAATCCTACTGATGATTTCTAGAGTGCGTATGACTCATTGGGGCATCCGGAACGAGGGTGCGCATTATTGGGCCAATACTTAGGCAAATCCCTAAGGATCTCCTAAGTTCAAATTCTAGCCTAGTTGCGAATGCGGCTCGGGGACATCCATGGGAAATACCCTCGCGCCCGTATTTACGGCCCTCGGATCGACGGACGCTGCCAATTCTTGAACTAATGGCGCATTGTGATGAATGCCAGGGCACCCTCGCAAGAAGCGCCCTCGTGCAAAAACACGCTCATCGCAAACTTCCAAATGAGAGAGACAATGTAAAAATGGCAAAGCTCAGCAAATTAACATCATTCACCATCCAAGCGTAAAGGAAAAAGCCTTCAGACATCACAACAGTAGAGAAAGAGTGCTAAAGTATGCAAAGAAACTCAAAATGTCAAGGGAATAACTGGAAAATTAAGTACAACCATAAATTGTTCATAATAGTGACACGGAAGTTAAACCAACAACGAAAGGGATCAGCATAGAGTTTCATTGGGCCGGAGCGTTGGGCTCGGGAGGAGCAGTTGCAAGGGGAACCGGGGCCAACACATTAGCGTCAGAGGTTTGGGCCTCACCAGGCTCATCAGCATCCGCGACGTCCATGACAGTGCCCTCATCTTCTATCAGGAGAGGCTCGGGATCTACCCTGTTGGCAGCTATAAACTCCCTTTGGAGTGTTTCCACCAACTCCTGATATTCAGGCTCCGCTAGATTGTCCGTGGGATCCTCCTCCTGGACCATTGGCTCGCAATTCTCATCAAGATCCATGCGCAGGCGAGCGTCTGATCGAGCGCTTTCCGGGGCCAGTCCCAACCTCACCATTTGCCCAATCGCTTTATGGAAGAAGCGTCGAGCATTGTCAAAGCACTGGATGTTGGCCGCGAACACAAAGGCTTTGGAGCGCACGAACTTCTTCACCGCCTCCCAGGATACCTTTGCTTCCAAGCCCTGTACTTTGCCTTGCAAGTCCGCAAAGGCTTTGTTGGCTGCCTCGTTCTGGCGAGTGCTCTCCGCCAGTTGCTCACCCAGCTCCGCATTTTGAGTCCTCATCTGATCCCGCTCATCCTTCAGTTTCTTGTGACGCTCATTTAGGGCCAGAAAGGCGTCATCAGCTTTCTTCAGATTTTCCTTCAGCTGAGCGTTTTCAACAGTGGCGGAATTCAGCTGAGCGCTGATGTTGTTGTAATCCTCCTGCAGTTGGACAGGGTCTGAGATGCGCAGTAACTTTTTGTACTTGGCTTTATGCTCAGAATATGCTTGTGCTCGCCCTTGCAAGTTTTTCAGCCTCGGGATTACCTCCTGGAAGCCGTAAACGAGGGTCATAATCTGAACGTGGAAGGAAGAAAGGAGAATTTGATAGAAAGGAGTACAGACTTACCGTCAGAAGGACATGGCAGGCGTCATCAGCAACTCGAGCGGTGTCATGCTCGTTCAGCTTGTCATGATCGCCGGAAAACTGGAGTTTTCCAACGATGTCAGAGACAAGGTTGACGGAGTAAGCGCTCTTTTTTAGGAGCACCGGGCCTTCAGTTCGCTGCCGCTTATAACGGGAGTCACCCTTGCAACCTATTTTCCAAAATTCTTCATCCTCGGAAGATGAAGTGTCGCTGCCCTCGCCACGGTGGCCCACGACCACCTCTTTTCCCTTACCTGAAATAGGGAGGGAGTCCGGCATCCTTTTCCTTTTCCCCTGGCGATCGGCCCGGAGAATTTCGTGAATGCGGACAGGCTCCCCCGAGCGGTTCCGTGACCCGCTTGAACTGAGTGAAATTGGGCCCACGGGGGCCGCCGGTGGAGGAGTGGCCTCGTGGGCACCTTCCAATGTTAGATCCTCAATGGGGCCCGTGGGAGGAGCCACATTCCCCGCGCCCCCTCGAGCATTGCCTTGTCCTCGGCCCGATCCTCGGCGGTTTACCCTCCCCCTTGGAGCATTGGGAGGGCGGTTCGACTGCGGTTGCGGCTGTTGAGGATTGACCGCGGGTCCTTGGGCACCCAACATACGGGAGAGGGCCTCAGCATTCATACCTTGGGATAGAACTTGGATGCCTGCAAGTAAAGGGGAACGAGCGTCAGAAAACTGGTTATTTGAATCGTATAAACAAGAAAACAACGATAACTGTAAGTCAGAAAACTATTCTAAAGGTTAGAGATGTTAGTTCCTAGAATCTAACCGTCGAGGGCCATGATGTCAGTTGGAGGGTTGAGTATCATGTCAGGGGGGCAAGATAATCCGTAGCGGAACAACACCCCTTCATTCTTCATCAATGTTTCCGCCTTAATCCACTTCTTTTCAGCCCTCATCTCGAAGGCTAACCCCATCGCCCACTCCTCAAACTCCTTGTTCCTCATCCTTTCCCTAATCAATGGACCCTCGCCATGAATCATCCATTGCCGGTGAACTCCGAAAATTCCCCCGGGAGCCCCCACGAAAAAATATTTTTCCTTCCAGTGCTCGCCATAGGAGGAAGAGGGAGAATCTATCATCTTAAAACCTGATTTGGTCTGGGCGTAGTAAAATCCGTCTGTAGGCGACGAGCGTGGCGAACGGGCTACTTGTATCAAGCTGTCAAAGTTGATTATCGAGGGTGATTTTCCCAGGGCCCTCATTGTTATTACGAACGTGTTGATTAGGGCTATGCCGTTGGGCAGAATTTGTGAAGGGCAAAGCCCTAGATGATGGTAAATGATGACGGCGTCATGAGCAATTGAAAACCTCAGTCCCCCAGCAAGAACTGCGTCCCAATAGACCGTCATCATCCCCGGCGGTGGTCGATTGGCCCTCTCCCCTTCCTCAGGAAGTCTCATGGGAAACACAACTTCATCCCAATACGCTTTCGCCCTCAACTCCTCCAAATCACCGAGGGTCAGAATACTCTCAATTTCGTCTGGAGATCTGTCAGTCTGATGGCGGTTGTCTTGCCTTACTCGAGTGGCAGGCTCCTTGCCTCTCCTCTGACGCCTTCTGGAAGGTTCAGCCTCGAACGGACGCCCGGATGGCCCCGCTTCACCCTCGGGAGCCGCCATAGCCACTGTGATCCTATGATCTTGGGGTCTCACAGCGCTGTTCAGAACTGGGAATACTCTCTCCCCTTGTCTTTGCATCTCCATCACATTGTTCATCTCTTCAAAGAGATCGTCCGTCCCACCGGAAGTCCGCCCGTTCATCCCTTGAACGGCAGCGTCTACCTCCTCCTCCTCGGCGTTAACTGGAGCCTGGGCCACCGATATCGCCATGGGAATACCTTCACCTGGGTGCGCCCTATTTAGGGGAACGGCTACGGGGACATCGCCATGAGGGGAGGAGCTCCCCACTGACATCTCCTCAATCTCTCGCACATAATCATCAGCTTGGTTTCCGGCCATGTTCAAATTTTCGAATTCTTGGTGACGGGTTTTCTAACAGAAAGCTCAAGGGAGGATGAGATTTTTGAAACAGATTCAACAGTAGATAGTGGCTCTTCCCTCAAGGTTTTCACTCACACAACCTAAAACTAATGTTAGTACGGGGAAAATAAGAAGAAGGGTAAGGAATTTTTACCTAAGATGTGAAGAGAAGAAATTCGTCGGAGCTTGTAGAACCTACAAAGGTTTCTTGCTTTGAATATGCTTGAGAAAGTTTGGATGCGTGAAAGAGGTACCAAAACCCTGCAAACCCCTATTTATAGGGAGGATGGTACATGGATTAGGGTTGAAAATTCAAAAATGCAATCATTTCCCGCCTGGGAAACCCCCCACTTTGGGTAACCGCCACACGCCTCCCGGAGTGCACGCGCCCACGTTCCCACTCAGCATTAAATGCGGATTTGACAGCATTTAATGCGGTGTCAGTTTGTGTACGTTACGGAAGGCCAGCAGTCTCCTCGCTGGTAATGGCCTAGCCCTCGGTGGTTCAGAACTCATAGTTCCTTCTTTATGAATTCTACAGTACGCTCGAAGCGATACTACAGAATTCGGGGGGCAAAATGATGATACCCAAAAAAACTCTCGAATTAGAGCCGTCCACGTGTCAGCATGTCGCTGACTAAATCTCAGACGCTCGCCTTAAAGGGCTCGTGGGCCTTCCCAACCCACTCATTTGTAAGCAAGGATGGACCGTCAAGCATCGGATGACTACTTCGGTAAAAGTCCAGATCTGACGAGTCTGACGCTCGCATCTTGGCCCTCAGGGTTACCCTTCACAGGGAGGCACCCACTGGGGGGTCCAATGATTGACGCTCGGTATATCGTCGCTCAAAGGTCATCTACCGTGGGGAGCCATCTGTGGATTTCTCGAGCGTCATCAACGCTCGGGGATGAGTCTGTCCCTCATGCGACGGATTCACACCTTCAGAAGGAGATATTAGTCCCTCATCCTACACAACCCTCGTCAACAACCTCTGACACAAAGGTACTGTGCACAGTGCACCTGACACGCCGTCTCCTTTTCGGGAATGTCATTCTCACCTCACCAAAGGCTGACGCGTGTTAGGGCAACACAGGTTTGGGACCACATGGTCAGTTTACCCATTTACCCCTGTCCCTAACATATAAATAAGAGAGAACACCTACATTATCTCCCAAGTCATCTTCTTCACTGAAAATACCACGTATTGAACTGGGCACCATTTTTCCTCTGCAACTTCTCCAAAAGCCTCCTGAATCTCACCCTTTTCTGCATTCTCACTGCACGATTTCCTGGTGTTATCCTAGCTGGAAGAACCCACACTCATTGGAAACCCAGTTCCTGAGGCTCTTGTGCCTGTGATGGCCTTCCTTCCTATCAACAAATTCTAAAGTGTTTGGTGTTTAAGTCCTTCACAAGTTTCTGCACCATCAATAATTTAGTTATTTATTTTAAATTATTTTAGTTTATAAGATTCATGCATAATATTATAAGTTATATTTTATTAATACCGTACATCGAAAGGGGGTGTACGCTAGTAAAGAATAATTTGATAACAAATTTGAATAGTTTAGTGTGTATTTTATTACATTATGAAATCTTAGTTTGTCTGTTTAATAGTTTATGCATAAAGGATTCCCATGAAACAGCATTGCCCTTCAATTAATTCACCCAATATAAAAGATTTAGTCACAATCCTACAAAAACACATTGACTACTTTCAATTAATTCGCGCCATAAAAAAATTTAATTCTCCTTAAAGCGACATCCGCGGGCACCAAATCTTTTACTCTATTTTATTAGTTTATCTTATACTCCACATAATCAAAGAGTGACACGTATAAAATTTGGGAAATCTTTTACTTTATTTATTACTTCATCTTATACTCCATATAATGAATGAATGACACGTATAAAATTTTTCCCAAATTTTCTAACAGCTAGAATTATAATGTTAAAGATAAAAATAGTGCTAACAGAATTCTATCAACCAAATGAAAAAAAAAAAAAAAAAACCATTTATATATGTGATATTAAAAAAAAAGCAAAATTTATATATTTGATGTATAAAAAAAAAATGACTTTAACAAAGAGTTCTACTTTTCATTTAAATTATTTAATACTATTCAAAGTAAAAATATTGAATAGATAATTAATTTTTATGTTAAAATAAAAATATGTAAAAATTAAAATATATTTTTATTTTGAATAGATTAATATAAAAATTAATTAAGAGATAGTCATTAATATTTATGCTTTGAATGGTATAAGATAATTTCAACGAAAAGTAGGACTCTTTGTTAAAGTTATTTTTTCTTATATATTGAATATATAAATTTTGCTTTTTCTCTAATATCATATATATATATATATTTTTTTTTTGATAGATAGAATTCTGTTAATACTATAATTCGTAAAAATTTATACATGCCACTCATTCACCATGTTGTAATGCAATTTCACTGAATAATTCAATAATTAACAGCGAAAAATGATCATAAATGAATTTTATTGATTTTTTATAAGAAGTTGATACAATCTCTAATTTCGTTCCTCTGATTCTTGCTACAATATTTATTAAAGTTTTGGAAGGTTTGAAACGTAGTCATTGATTTTGGGGTTTCTGATGGGGTCTGATCTGAGGTCTCGCACTCCAACACTTTAGAATTTGTATAATTGGGGAAATCGAGATGAGGTACTCCGATAAGGATTACCGGAAGGTATAAGATCTACCTGCTAGGAACAAACACAAGCAGAGCATACTTAGTTTGTATGGTCTTTGGGTTCATGGGTCTGAGGGTGGCCACTTAAGCCTAAAGAAAGGGAGTGGAGAGGGTATCGTCACTTTTACAGCCATGGGGCGATCTCGAGGGTGAATCTGGGGATGATTTCGAGGGCCGCAACTGTACCGCTAGCCTTGTCCGCTCGAGGGAAGGTTAGGATTCCCTTTAATGGAGAAGTGAGAACTCTCTAGAGGGGAGCGGTCAATCCCGAGGGGGAGCCTAAAATGTGGGCCTCGAAATACCGAGGAGGCATGTTTTGGTTGGGCCATGTGTCGTGACTTGGCCTGGCCGTATTTTAGCCTCATCATTTGCCCCCCAATTCTGTAGTCGCAGTGATATGGCCTATAGAATTCAGAATACCAAACCATCGAGGGCAACTTTAGGCGGGGAAATGGCGCCCTCAAAAGATTTGCCCTACGAATGCATTTAATGCGGTCTTTTTCCTTGACCGCATTAAATTGACAAGTATTAAATGCGACTAAACGAGTGGGTGCGCCTTTTCAGGAAATGGCGTTCGTGTATGGGAACGTGTGTGATGGTTCGCAAAAAAGGGGCAGTTACCTAGGCGGGATGTTTACATTTTTTGAATTTATTGTCCAAATCCCACCAACTCTCCCTTATAAATAGGGAAGTATCCATTCACTTGTCCCTTTACAAGCAAAGACTTCCCCTAAAGCATCAAAAACTCAGATCTTCCTTCACATTCTTCAGCGAATTCCGGCGACTTCAAGACTTCAAAACTTAGGTATTGTTTTACATTCTTTGCTAACTTTCTAACCTTAGTATGGTAGGCACTTCTTACTCTTTCACATCTCTCCCGATATTCTTTTTCCCAATTTTCCACCATGTCCGACGAATATACTGATGAAGTGGTTAGGGAGATAGAGGATATGGCCAACTCTAGTTCCCAATCCAATGCCCCTAGGGATGATGAATTAGATGCGGCCGTACTTGCTATGGGTGAGCGCAACCCAGGAGGTGTGGACTACCTTCTCGAGGAAATAGATTTGCTTATAGAGGCGATCACCAAGGGGTTACTCTTCCCCTGACGGAAGGGTCATCCAGGCCTCAACGCTCAACAGTAACTGTAGTGGTTAGAGGTTCACCGCAAAGAGAGAAAATGGGCCCTGGCCCTTCGGAGGAGCCCTCTGCCAAACGCCATAAAACAAAGACGAGCAAGAAGACCAAGACTACGGTGGAAGGGGAAAGTTCTGGAATACAGGCCATAAACAGGACTCCTGACGAGATCCAAAGTACATTGACAATCGAGGATCTCGTCTCACTGAGGGCTCTATGATACTTAGATGAGAGATTCTCCTTCAGGCTTCCAGAGGAACACGAGAGAGCCAATAATCCTCTCCTGGGGGAGATGACTGTATACAAGGATACTATCGCAGTCGGGGGGTTAAGGTTGCCCATCTCAGTTCCAGTGGCTAGTATCCTCAATTTCCTCAATTTGAGCCATTCATAGATTCTTCCCAATAGGATCGCCCTCATACATGCTTTTATTGTCTTGATGAAATGCACCAGGTAGGAACCCTCGATCCCTAACTTCATAAACTTGTTCCAGGTAGTACGCTTCCCACGCTCGTCTTCGAGGGTAGGGTTCTACTATGTGCAAGCCAAAGCCAACTTTAAGCTTATTGATTCCCCTCGAGTTTATACGTCATTGAATGGAAGGAGCAATTTTTCATACGACGAGGACTTTGGGGTTCCTCGAGCGTGGGTGGTTCATGGAGATGGGCCTCTCATGAATTCCCTCTTGGGACAATCTCTCTCTATGAACTGGGCTCAGAGTTTAGCCCTACTATTGAGGAACGAAGGTTGGACTCATGGGTCTTCAATTCGACAAGGATCTAAACTTGCAGGTGAGGACTAGAGGAACCCTGAGGATGATTTGGCCGAGCCAAAATATGCAGATCTGATTTCCCTTATCCAAGGGGAATTCATGAAGGTGCATGAGCCTGTTGAGAAGCCAATCAACGAGGGGGCCAATGATGTTGTATTTGTCCCCGAGGGCCTATCTACTGTTCCAACCCAAGTGCCCACAAATGAGGTGACTCCCACTCCCATGATCGAGACCCTCGAGCCTCCAGTTCCCCAAACTTCTACCAACGCTCCCGACACGGTTGTGGTGGACCTAGAAGGAGGGCAAGGCCAAGGCGCATGAAGACTCCAGCTCTGAATCAACCTCCCATAGCTCTACTCAAACTAATCTGCTGCTGATGACCACCTTTGTCTCTGCTATTTCCCTTTTGAAACTTGTCCGTAATTTTTCCGTTATCATGGGCCTAGTGGCCTTTATTCTGTAATTGGATATTTAACTCTTTTCTTTCTCTTTTTGATTTAAATGAATGACTTTTACCCTGGATGAATGTTTATGTTCCTTGCAATTACTTTACTTTGTTTGTCTTTTCAATCCGACTCTTGGTATAAGAGGTTTTAGGATGAAGCGAAGTAAAGAAGGTACAAAGAGTTAGCATTTCTTAAGAAAAGTAAGGAAACGCGAGGAGCTTGTTTTTTAGGGCATCCTGGTTTTGCCAGGAGGTTACTTAGAAAATTCCTCAAGAAGTTTTTCATGAGAAGTTTAGCTAAGTGTTTCGACATTACGAGCATGAACTAGAAGTGAGATCTAGTTGCTCTATTTCTATTTTATTATCCCAGAACTAACTTTAACTTAGTCAGTTGGGGATATGTATATACGTATTACCAAGGTTTTCAACGCAGAGTGCTCTCGATGTGGAGTTGGCATTGATTAGTATAAAGTGACCCTCGTGCGAGGAATCTTCATCTTGGATCTAAGGGGCTTTGACTTAGAGTGCCAAAGGGGGATTGGATAGCATGTTCTAAGTACGCCTTGCACATAACCTTTTGTTTCGAAAAAATAAGTCCTTTCGCCTTTCTTCTAAAAGGGGTTACATTGAGCCCGAAGTTAGGGTTTTACAATTTTTGTTCTTATGAAACTTAAACATAAAATCTTCTGAGGTTGTAAGCATTCCATGGTCGAGGGAGACGCTCACCTTGAAGTGTTTCAAGCATTTAAGTGTTGTTAGCCCTCATCTGGGTGATTTTTTAAATGGTCCTTCCCAATTTGGGTCTAACTTGCCCACTTGTTTTGATACTTCAACTTTCTTCAAAACCAAATCTCCTAACTGCAAGGTTCTTTCCTTAACATGCTTGTTGTAATGGCGAGCTGCCGAGGGTTTGTATTTGTGTATACGCGCCCAAGCATTATCTCTCCTTTCTTCCAACAAATCCAGCTCGAGCGTGCGATTCCCCTCATTGGTTCCAGGCTCGAAGTAGGCAATGCGTGCAGATTCTTGTGCAATTTCCACAGGTATCATCGCTTCTGAATCATACAAGAGGGAATACGGGGTCTCTCCTATGGCGGCTCGAGGGGTTGTGCGATATGTCCATAAGGCTCCTTGCAGCTCTTCAGCCCACTCTCCTTTCTTACTTTCGAGCATTGTTTTCAAATATTGTAGGATAGTCCTATTAGTGACCTCCGCTTAACCGTTGGCTTATGGGTGCCACACGGATGTGAAGTGTTGCTCTATCCTCAGTTCAGCACATCACTCTCGAGTGTCTTCGGCAATAAATTATGACCCATTATCTGAAACCAGTACCTGGGGTATACCATATCTGCAAATGATATTTTTTCAGATGAAGTTTCGAACAACGTGAAAGGTCATCTTAGCAACCGCTTCTGTTTCGGCCTATTTTATGAAATAATCCACTAGTAGGATGATGAATTTCTTCTGGCCCACTGCTATTGGCAATGGCCCCACGTTATCAATGCCCCATTGATCAAAAGCCCATGCAACATCCATAGGAGTCATCTGAGTCACGGGCAGGTGTGGAATGTTAAAATGGGACTGGCACTTAGGACGTTTTTTGGAGAAAACAATTGAATCTTGTAGGATCCTGGGCCAATAGAAGCCACTCCTTAACACCTTTTTCGCGAGGACATACCCTCCAGAATGATTTCCACAACTTCCACTGTGGATATGCTCGAGAACCTCTTTAGCCTGTGAGGGCCTTAAACATTTTAATGGGGGGCCTTGATTAGCGCTCTTGAAGACTCTTCCCTCAAGGTCGAGGGAAAATTGAGGGGCTTTGCACCTGATCCTTTTAGATTCTACTTTGCCAGTAGGGCAAACACCTTCTTTAAGGAGTCTTATAAGGTCATCGAGCCAACAGGGTGACAGGTGCCGAATCCGTCAAAATAAAATATTAATCCGGTGCAACAACTACGAGTATAGTGCAACTGGTCGATCCACAAAGATTGGTCGGATTAATTCAATTAATCACAAGAAATTTGTGCAACTAACTAGCCAACTAAAAATAGGGGGGTTTGGATTTTGATTAATTACTAACTAACTATGCTACTAAAATAACTAAACTAAGAAGAAAGCAATTAAATCATGTTTGACAATTGGTTTTGATAAATCAAATGGAAGACAATACCTAGCTAGGAATTATAATTCAGTTAAGACATCAATCGTAGAAGCAAGGATAAATTTAAATTGTTCAAGTAGATTAGCTATAGCAGATACTAGATAGAGACACTCGACTCCGCCTCATTTTCTCTTAATCGTAGAAAATCTAGAGACACTCAACAGCATTAAGAATCAAGAAAACACTAATCCGAATCAACCTAGTCACGACACGTGCAAGATTTAAACCGGATTATTAATTCCCTTAACAAGTTGAGAACTGCAACCGATCCTTCTCGTTAATGTACCATTAATTATCTATCAAGCACTACATAAACTTCATGCAATCAAGATTGGCGATATGCAATTAACCTACTTAGATGATCCGGCCGTAGTCACTTAGGCAAATAAATCACAATAACACGACACTCGGAGAATTAATAAATACTTGAAATTAAATTGAATTATAAAAGTAAATTAGGTCTCATGATGTCAAAACCAAATTATAAAATCCTAGCTAAGTACTAAGGAATTTAGCTACTCATAGTTCTAAAATACGAAAATATAAAATAAACGAAAAGCATAAAAAATTGTAGATGAATGACCTTCTCGGATGTCTCCAAGCCGCTGCCTCCAAACTCCAACTGCTGCTGCGAAAATAATTGTATGGGAAAAAATGTTGTGAATCTGCTCCCCAAACCGTGATTAAATAGCCTCCTAGTTCGGTCTCAATCCAATCCTAGTCCAAAAAGGACTTTTCTTCTACGCCCAAACTTGCTGACCAAGTTCCAATCTCAACACAAAGTGGACTTCTCAATTAATTCGAATACTACTACAAAAACTGCCTGATTAGACTGCCTATTATGACGCCTGTTAAAAAGCGTCATAATATACTGACTATTGAGACGCTTTTCATAGATTTAATTTACTTTTTCTATCAAATTATTTATTAACTAAATTAATAATAATAAGACATTTTTACATTAGGCGTCACAATGTAATAAATTTATTGTGACGCATTTATTAAAGGGTCTTAATATGATATATTTATTATGACATTTTTAAAACAAATGTCACCATATATTATCATTATTATTTCTTTAACATATATGTTATAATACAATGAAAATGAAATTTTTGACAAAAATAAAAATAAAAATAAAAATAAAAAATAAAAACGAAAGTGAAATTTGGGCGGTTTCCATAAAAAAAAAACTGAGGGAACTCCTGCTCGCCATTCTTGAACCAAAATTGAACGAAGAAAAAGGGAACTCTTCTGCTCCCCATTCTTGAGTAAAGTAGAAAGCCTGCTCCTCTCCTATTCTGAAAACAACGATGTGAAGCTCCCCTCCTATTTCCATAGTCAGAGGGAGGAATCGAACTTTTCAGGCAACGAATCTCAGCTGGGAAGAAGAAGCTAGAAAGACCACAATCTGGGTCTCTACTATTTCGGGCTGTTGAGAAAGATCTTGCGCCGATGGCGGGTTTCAGGTAACCTAACTTTTCTCTAAGCTTTTGTGTATATGGGAACTCAATTTTCAGCTCAAATTCTTAGTGTTTCAATTTAGGGTTTTAATATATTTGCTTTTCACTATGCTTTTGATTCAGCAGATTATCAAAACTTTTCAAAACTTTGCTAAACCCCTCATGAGAGAAGCAGAGAAGGTTTGTGTTATTAAATCTTGTTATTGTTTTATGAAAATATTTGTTGTTTCTCCCTTTTAGAAGACTATGAACGTTCGTTTTCCGCTTCTCTAGAGCAAACGATTTTTGGAGAATGCTAGTTTGCTTAGTTTTAGTTTCTCTAAAACAGAGTTGAAAATTTGTGAATTATTTGGGTATGTGTTTGTTTCTGATTTCATGCATTCTTGTAATGGTATTAATCTCGCCGTGCTCTTCTGCCATTATGATGAATGTGGAAAGTCTTACCTGAAAAAAATTGTGGAAAGATGTATTCTCGATGTTTTAATACATTTTATCTGTGTGAATTCATTTAGTTGTTGGATAGTTTAGATGGAATGGCATGGCATGACTTTGTTCAACTGTCTTTTAAATTGTATGAATTAGCTACAATTGTGTAATTTGTATGGAGATTTGGTGTTATCAAAGTTTGATTTATTGGGTAATTTCCTGAATGTTCTGCTTTTGATTTTGTGTTCTCTTCCGAAGCTCGTTGCAATTAGCAACTGCTGTCTATGTCACTGGCTATACTCTTGTTAAGTGCTACTTAGAATTGTTTGATCTAGTAAACTAATGAGAAGTTTATATACAAATATATTTGTCTAGAAGAACATCAAGCATACATAAATGGCCCTAGCTTCTTCTAATGACAAATCAGCTCAGAGAAAGCCTAGTCCCTTAAGGAATCAAGTTCAACTGGTTAAAAGAAAGTACTTGGATCGATACAAGATTGCCCCATTTTGTGATACTTTGTCTTCTCAAAAGGGTTTCTTTGTTGTAATCCTTGCATGCTGTTGGCACAGAAGAATGATGGACTTATATTAATAGGGTCAGCGGATCGTTCAGAGAGCTGGGAAGGTTGTATTTACTGAGAAGATACTCAACTTTACGCCCAGTACTGCTGTAATTTCAATGGACGACTACAACGATGCTACTCGAATAATTGATGAAACCATGATGGATCTGTACTAAATGCATGTGCATCAGTTTCACATATTATTCTGCATATCCAATGACGTTGAAACTATGCCATTGCTTTGCTGAACACTGCCATTTTATTATTTAGAGAAAACCTTTAATTTCGATAACTTACGGGACTAAATTGACATGTTAAAGTTATGCTGGAGCGTAACGTGGTTGTCATCTTTGTTAGAAGTCATACCTAGAGGATTACCGCTTCTTCGTCTTTTGTCAGATCGGTTATATATCTACTATTTAGAATCAAATTACATTGATTTTATTTGTTCAGTATCTTATTTGTGACTTGTTTCGGCTAATGATTTTTCCATTGTGATTCTTGCACTTGATTTTCTTTCCATTTTTAGGTATTCATCGAACGTTTGCATAAGGCTGTTCCTCGGAGCCCTACTGTCAGTAATCATTATAAATTGACGTATACTGAGACACTCCTCATGGACTTTTCTCAACCATTTTTGACAAATGTCTATATCTGGAATCAGGCAAAGGCTGTTATACCCTTGCTATGGAGTCAAGTCCAGGTTGGTGACTTGAGATTATCTAGCCATATGTACCAAATCTTCTTGTTAATTTCTGCAAGATAATTTGTCAGTCTGTAACTGTACAGATACATATGTTGCATATGCTATGACCACTGCAACAAATGAAATTTGGATCTACAATTTCACCTCTAAAAGTCGTATACCTTTGCATTTATTAGGTGCCACTGTTTCTTGAACAAAATACCTAACACAGCCTTGTTCATGTTGCTAGTTTCAAGGACTAATCAGCCTCTTGTGTGAGAGACTGCAGCATTGTGTGTTACTATTTTTCCTCGATACCTTATCTCAAGGCTCTTTGTATCTGATACGAGTCTAATCTAAAAAGTAAAGTATATATATAAACCTTCTCCCTACTAATTTCTGTCTCAATGTCTATGCATGCAAATATGACATATTTTCTCATTTCAGGAGCTTTATAAAGATGAACTGCTGTCATCTTACAGAAATATGGTATGCATGCTTAATTGTTTGCTATGATCTATGCGCGGAGATCAATAAAATGGAGATGTAGATACTCTAATTTCATGGTTACTTTCATGGTTAGCCTCCAATTTCTTTCAGTTTCGCATTTCTTCTCATAACTTGAGTTAGTTTGCTTACTTTCTTTGGAGATGTATATTTGTTGGGCTTACTGAAATTTTTGAAGGGTTTTGTGAATCTTGCTGAAACTCATGAACTAGTTTCAACTGTAGTGCTGATATTATGTTCCATCATGTATGTTTAATTGCACATATTGATTTTTAAGTTTTAACTTTTCTACAAAGCTTATTTTAAGTTAGTTTCATTGGTCTTATGGGTGATTAGTGATGGTTAAGATCTTTCGAATTAAACAAATATCTAAGTTTATAACGCCCCAATTTTCGGTTATTCAGGTACGCACGACACGTGTGAGTTTCCAGGAGTTAGGATTTATTTTAATTCTTTCTTTTATTAATTCTTACCTTTCATGAAAATTATATGAATTATATTTCAATGTGTTCACGTGTAAATATATGAAATTCATGACAATGTGAGAATTATTGCGTGACTTGAAAATACTTGTTACGTGAAATAATTGCCGAAAGTGATTTAATTGCCAAATTGTCCCTATGTTGTCGTTCTTTTAAATTTAAGGACCAAATTGCATACTTATTCTTGGACTTAATTGATTAATTTCTAAGACATTGCATCCTTGATTGCATAATTTATATAAACGAGGGAGTAAATTGCAAATTATACATTTAATCAAAATCAAGGATGGTGATTCAAGTAAGAATGCTTCTTCATGCTTCCAACTTCATTTTTATCTCAATCTTCATCCAACTTTGCTTCCATAAGCTCTCGGTTCATCTAGCAAGAAAGGAAGAAGAGATTTCACCAATTTCAATCAAGTTTTTCCAAGAAATTTAGGAAATTCAAGCTCAAGCATCCATTAGCATCATCTTCTTCCATTTCCTTCCATCCAAGATGCATGTAAGCTTGATTATGTGATCTCTTGCCAATTCTATTTGATGCTAGGGTTTTGACTTTATGGAATAAATGGATTAATTGTTGTTAGATGCATGAATATGTGTTTATAACTTGATTTGAGGTATGAATTCTTGAAGAAAATGAGTTTATGTGATGATTGGGTGCATGAACATGAAAGTGGAAATTCTTAATGATCAAGCATGATTTAAGTGTTTTAATTGTATTTTATTGTATATTGAACATATATACATGTTAATCTCCAGAAATCTTGCAATTATATGATTGAAACTTGAAGTTTTGTTGTTGTTGAATTTGTCCCGAAGCTCTCCCCTGTTCTGCTCTGTTTTATTTCTGGTGTGATTGTAGGTCGCGACCGCGACCTAAACACACACCAATCTGGTCGCGCCCGCGATCCACTCACAGCTTTGGCATGGACGCGACCAAAAATGCATATAAAACTAGCCTCGCCTGCGACCCAATTTTGGCCAAGTTTCGACTTTTGGAAAATTGCATGAAAATTCATGAAAAAATAGGTCTCGTCCGCGACCATTTTGTGTGCAAAATGGGTCGCGGCGGCGACCCCTGCATAATCTACATAAAAATGAGATTTTCAATTCATTTTTTTTACCCTTAATTGACCCCAACATGTTATTATATGATCAATTACATGTCATAACATGATATTTATATGTTACATTGATCAATGCATGCCATCTTGTTATATGATTAAGCCGTGTGTCATATTTGTTACCAGTATTGAGTTGTCTCACAAGTACACAATGTCCCGTTTCTTGTCCAGTTCTTCTCCAGGGCGGAGATATTGATCATAAGCACGTTCACGCATCCACGAGTCATTGTGTCACCTGTCAAGTGAGGTTTAATTCTAGTTATTTAGAACCTATACAACCCTTACGTGAGATTTCGACCAAAAAGGTATTTATATATATAATTTCCATGAAAACGCTCATGATTTCAAGCAAGTCATTTTATTTCAAGCAAGCCATGTTTGTTCATGATTCAAGCATGTTTTGGCGACTACCATGATTGCACTTGGGCCCGAGGGTAGTGGCTTGAGCCAACCGGGAAAGCATGGGCTGACGGGTAACTCTAGCGCTATCCTCATCACATTGGGATGACCTCTGAATCCGCTAGGAGATTAGTGGAGGAAGGAGTTTCGGGCTTAGGGATTCATGTACCCTCTGCTCAACAAGTCGTGGATGGTGAATGCTAGCTGTCTTTCCATCATTAGAGGGAGAAGGAGATTGGGGACGGGTCCGGCACAACGGATTGTCCTCGAGTTATTGTATGATTTCACTTATTGACTGTATTGCTTGAATACACTATCGCACAACTGCACGCTAATTGAATTGCATGATCACCTGTTGACTAATAAAGCAAGCAAGCATGTTTCACACTCGGAGTAAGGTTGGAGAAGGCCCTCACTCGCCGGGCCACGTATTGCATGAATTGAAATGAATAAATTATTAAATTGGATGGTTGTATTCTCGGGCGAAGAATATTT
The DNA here is from genome assembly GCA_037501455.1 of Lantana camara. Taxonomy (NCBI): domain Eukaryota; kingdom Viridiplantae; phylum Streptophyta; class Magnoliopsida; order Lamiales; family Verbenaceae; genus Lantana; species Lantana camara. Next base: position 28,438,999 of record CM074863.1, read on the forward strand.
CATTATTGAACTTATATTCCTATCTTTTCTAAAGCTTTACCCGAGAGTATAATTTGCATGTTTCCTGTGCTAATATTATTTATACCCCTCACTCGGTCTTCACAGACTGACGCCTCCACCTTTCAGGTTCTTGTAGGTGCACGCTAGGCGGGAATTGAGTCAAGTCCAGTCTTGCAGTCAAGTTAAGCACGATCCATTTTATTGGGTTATTCATTGTTGCATCCGAAGCTATGATTAATGTTATTGTTATATATTATGGAGATGATAATGTATTGATATGTGAAAATTGATAACTGTTGGTAAGTATTGACGATATAATGCTTCTGCTTTCAATTTTATGTCTTGGTTTATGTTATTTGAGGGTAGTCCCGCCTAGCTTGTCGTTTTATTTTTGTGGTCACCCGTTCGTTGCAGGTTGATTCATGTATGAACTATCCATTTCGTGGGTGGATTGACCTGTAGTGCGGGGATGTGGCATCTCTACGTGTAGGGGTGCTAAATCTTAAGTGGTATCAGAGCCAAGTCTAGTGTCGTACGACATAAGAAATTAATTGTCAAGTCTAGGTCGTACGACATAAGAAATTAATTGTCAATTTGAGAGTCTTGCATTTTATTTGAACTTCTTGATCTATTTGAATCTTTGAATTAATTGAACTACTTGATAACTTTTGCATTGCATTGATTTATGCTATTAATTGTCAATTAATTGATCTTGAATTGTTTGAAATTTATGTGATCAACGTGTTTTATTTTAAATATTGATGAATTTCTTGTTGCATTTTGTATTAAATTCTTGTCGTTGGCATCAATTGTGTGACATGAGCATGACTTACCCACATACATTTATTTTTAAAAGAAAGATGTGAGCTACAGGTTACGAAAATGATATCAAACCACGACCAATCGTTCAACAACTTTAGTCTACTACAAGATTCTTCTTTAACTTGGAAAGGTTAAGGAAGTGTGCCGAAAATATTCATTCGAGGATTCGAGAGCCATTATTTTTCCTACCGGGGGAAAATTCAAGCAACGATATCCGAAAAAGAAGAATCAAGCATGAAAATCATTTACAAGAGGTGGAAAAAAAAAGAGGAAAAATTTCGAGGGGGTTTAGACTTGGGATTTCTAGCAATAAGGAAGAGTTGATTCTCGGGGAAGTAGTGATAAAGTGATTCGAGGTGGATAAGTCATCAAGGTGATCCAATTCAAGAAAGAAGCAAAAGACGGTGGGAAGAAAATTTGCATTTAAGGATTGCTAACTTTGGTATGGTTGAGTTGGAAAATATGGAGCAGCAAATGGAAACCATAAAGAGGAGTAAAAGGACAGCCAGGGGAATACCGAGATATCAACGGCATGAGTGTAGAAGTGATTAAATTCAAGAAATATAATCTCGGGGCGTAAAGCTACATAAAGTACTATCAAGAAAATTTTGGACCGAGGAATTAATTACGGAAAAGGTTCGGGGACCACTTACACATTGATAATCGGTAAGGAATTGGGGTCAAGGAAATTCAAAATCAAGTCACGGAAATATGTGAGTCGAGGTCGGAGAAATTTGAAGATTTCAAAAACCGTGGGTAAACCCGAAACAATCAACAATTCTAGACAAGCTTATGATACAACAATCAAGAAAAGTGTCGGGATAAAATTACCCTACTACGGTGACAGGTTCAATGCATTCATAAACATGTGCATCATATATTGCATTCATTTAACTTGCTTCTTATTTATATGTATTACCATAATTGTTGTTGAGATTGTATGAGTAACTTGTTAAGTATTTTGTTTAAATTAGTCAAGTTTCTTTATTATACGCACATGTTTAAACTAACATAATTATTCCGATGTGATGCATTTTAAATTGGTTGTAAGTGTAATATGTGAATTAACATTTTAACCGGTATGCATTATCTAGTGGTTATTGTAATAGGTTCCCTCTCTCCAACTCTACTCCAGCTACTGCCTCAACTAAGGTTACCTTGAATCAAGATATTGGAAGAAGTTACATTTGGGTGACATTGGGATAGCAGGCATTTGAGGAACTCAAGTTCAAGTGGGTTAAGAAAAAGGATGTCCAACTTTACGAATCGTTTACAAATGAAGGGCTGGATTACTCATTACATGATTAGGTATACCTGATGGAGAAAAGTAAACCTCATCTCTATATTGGGGAAATTATTGGGGTCTGAAAAATGCTGATAAGTTTTAAGCAGATAAATGTTTAGTGGTTCCTTCGACCTTCAGAATTTAGTCAGCATCTTGGAGATGCAGTGGTGTAGGAGAATGAAATTTATCTTGCTTCAGGACATGGTGTCGGTTTTGTAAATATCAACCCTCTGGAAGCAACAGGTGGCAATTGCAATGTTGTTTGCACTTTTACGGACAACAGAAGTTCACAACCTTCACTTAAGGAACTTTGATGGTTAATTATGTTTTATCGGATTGTGGGATGTCGGGAAATTACCGGTATCAGATTAGATGGGCGATATAGTTGGGAAAATTAAGAAGTGGTAAACAAGCTCAAGGAATTAGACAATTTCTATTTTCATAAGGGGGAGAGTTAGCTGGGGAAATAAATTAAAGCCAAAAGTTGAGATATCACTTGGGGAAGTTGGAATTTTAAGGAAAACAACTACTTTCTGGAACCCTCTATCAAAACCATGTGAAAGAAGTCTTCGACAATTTAAACCTTTCCTCCCTCTTACCCGAGAAAAGTCTTATCATCGACAGTACCTTGGCGTTATTACCATTCTCAGAATGTGGGTTCTTTTATTTTGGGATCCTCGTGTAATTTAAGGATATCAGTTGGCTCAGTAAATAGAAAAAGAATCAACTTGGTTAATGTTTGGGGTCCATCTCAGGTTAAAGATTGTCTTGGCTACAAATAGGGCAGCCGTGATGATCTAAAACTCTATCTGAACCACCCCTCCATGCATGTTGCTCCCGCCACGTCTTGCGGGGGAAATTTACGTTTTCTTCCATGCCAACGCATCTTAGAAGATTGAAGTCCTGAGAGTTACCAATCGAAGATTAATCCTCTCATTCAAGATATCTCACCGAGTAATTGGATATGTCATCAAATTTCAGGGATCAAATGGAAGGCATTTTATTAGGACCTGATTCCTGCGGTTTCTACGGTAAACAAGTTAACAAAAATGGTTATGAAACTAAGGAGGGTATTGATGGTTCCACAGTGCTATTTTGAATAGATTAAAAGCTCAACTTTCAGATATCCGAAGGGAAAGTTAAAATCCTTGCTTCAAGGGAATGTTTTACTTTGGTAAGGGAAGTTGAAATCAACCAAGAAAATGTGACAATGATTATCTACGGATTTTGTTAGAAAGGTAATACCAGGGCTGAGGAAACTGTCGAGAATTGAAGTTTTGAACCGGGATAACATCCTGTGGAATAATTTGAGAAATAAAGTTAGAAAGGTAAGTGCTTTGGGAAATTACGGAAGTGGGTGTTTAAAGGACGAGAAGGAACTGAACAGTGATGGAAACTTCAGTTACAAATGCAAGAACTTTAATCCCCGGTGAACGGTACACTTGAACATGCATACCACGTTCATCACTTATGTTAGCATTGCCATATATGATTTCTTGGTTATTGTTATTGTGTTTCTTATAAATAATAAATTACGTATTGATACCTTCTACCTGCCCCTTATGTGATAATTGTGTAAATATTTATCTACTTTCTCGCTTGAATTTTATTTCGTGTGCGTGAGAGACGGGGATTCTTTCAGGGTTGCTCAAGAGACGGGGTTCGCTCGTTGCTTGTCAAGAGACGGGGTGCTCTTGTTGTTGTTTGAGAGACGGGGCACTCTCATTACTACTTGCTACTTGTTTAAACTTGTTCTAGTGGCAGATTAGATTTTCTTTCGAGAGTGTAGATTTCGGTAAGTGAGGGTCGTGACTTGACAACATTGGGAGGACCCTTGTTGATTGAAGATCTTATGAACTAATCCCTGACGAGGAGTTGCTAACCCACGTGGGATGAACACGGGAGAGTTACAAAAATTCCAGGGATTCGAGACAGCGGATCTGGGGACCAGATCCTCTTAAAGGGGAGAGAATTGTAACGCCGTAATTTTCGATTATTCAGGTACGCACGACACGTGTGAGTTTCCTAGAGTTAGGATTTATTTTAATTCTTTCTTTTATTAATTTCTTACCTTTCATGAAAATTATATGGATTATATTTTAATGTGTTCACGTGAAAATATATGAAATTCATGACAATGTGAGAATTATTGCATGACTTGAAAACACTTGTTACGTGAAATAATTGCCGAAAGTGATTTAATTGCCAAATTGTCCCTATGTGATCGTTCTTTTAAATTTAAGGACCAAATTGCATACTTATTCTTGGACTTAATTGATTAATTTCTAAGACATTGCATCCTTGATTGCATAATTTATATAAATGAGGGAGTAAATTGCAAATTATACATTTCATCAAAATCAAGGATGGTGATTCACGTAAGAATGCTTCTTCATGCTTCCAACTTCATTTTTATCTCAATCTTCATCCAATTTTGCTTCCATAAGCTCTCGGTTCATCTAGCAAGAAAGGAAGAAGAGATTTCACCAATTTCAATCAAGTTTTTCCAAAAAATTTAGGAAATTCAAGCTCAAGCATCCATTAGCATCATCTTCTTCCATTTCCTTCCATCCAAGATGCATGTAGGCTTGATTATGTAATCTCTTGCCAATTCTATTTGATGCTAGGGTTTTGACTTTATGGAATAAATGGATTAATTGTTGTTAGATGCATGAATATGTGTTTATAACTTGATTTGAGGTATGAATTCTTGAAGAAAATGAGTTTATGTGATGATTGGGTGCATGAACATGAAAGTGGAAATTCTTAATGATCAAGCATGATTTAAGTGTTCTAATTGTATTTTATTATATATTGAACATGTATACATGTTAATCTCCAGAAATCTTGCAATTATATGATTGAAACTTGAAGTTTTGTTGTTGTTGAATTTGTCCTGAAGCTCTCCCCTGTTCTCCTCTGTTTTATTTCTGGCGTGACTGTAGGTCGCGACCGCGACGTAAACACACACCAATCTGGTCGCGCCCGCGATCCACTCACAGCTTTGGCATAAATGCATGTCGCGACCGCGACTAAAAATACACATAAAACTGGTCGCGCCTGCGACCCAATTTTGGCAAAGTTTCGACTTTTGGAAAATTGCATGAAAATTCTTGAAAAAATAGGTCTCGCCCGTGACCATTTTGTGAGCAAAATGGGTCGCAACCGCGACCCCTGCATAATCTACATAAAAATGAGATTTTCAATTCCCTTTCTTTACCCTTAATTGACCCCAACATGTTAATATATGATCAATTACATGTCATAACATGATATTTATATGTTACATTGATCAATGCATGCCATCTCGTTATATGATTAAGCCGTGCGTCATATTTGTTATCATTATTGAGTTGTTGTCTCACAAGTACACAATGTCCCGTTTCTTGTCCAGTTCTTCTCCAGGGCTGAGATATTGATCATAAGCACGTTTACGCATCCACGAGTCATTGTATCGCCTGTCAGGTGAGGTTTAATTCCAGTTATTTGGAACCTATACAACCCTTACGTGAGATTTCGGCTAAAAAGGTATTTATATATATAATTTCCATGAAAACGCTCATGATTTCAAACAAGTCACGTTATTTCTAGCAAGCCATGATTGTTCATGATTCAAGCATGTTTTGGCGACTACCATGATTGCACTTGGGCCTGAGGGTAGTGGCTTGAGTCAACCGGGAAAGCATGGGCTGACGGGTAACTCTAGCGCTATCCTCACCACATTGGGATGACCCCTGAATCCGCTAGGAGATTAGTGGAGGAAGGAGTTCCGAGCTTAGGGATTCATATACCCTCTGCTCAACGAGTCATGGATGGTGAAGGCTAGCTACCTTCCCATCATTGGAGGGAGAAGGAGACTGGGGACGGGTCCGGCACAACGGATTGTCCTTGGGTTATTGCATGATTTCACTTATTGACTGTATTGCTTGAATACATCACCGCATAACTGCACGCTAATTGAATTGCATGATCACCTATTGACTAATAACGCAAGCAAGCATGATTCACACTCGGAGTAAGGTTGGAGAATGCCCTCACTCGCCGGGCCACGTATTGCTTGAATTGAAATGAATAAATTATTAAATTGGATGGTTGTATTCTTGGGTGAATAATATTTCATTATTGAACTTATATTCCTATCTTTTCTAAAGCTTTACCCAAGAGTATAACTTGCATGTTGCCTGCGCTAATATTATTTATACCCCTCACTTGGTCTTCACAGACTGACGCCTCCACCTTTTAGGTTCTTGCAGGTGCACACTAGGCGGGAATTGAGTCAAGTCCAGTCTTGTAGTCAAGTTAAGCGCTGTCCATTTTATTGGGTTATTCATTTTTGCATCCGAAGCTATGATTAATGTTTTTGTTATATATTATGGAGATGATAATGTATTGATATGTGAAAATTGATAATTGTTGGTACCTATAAGTATTGACGATATAATGCTTCCGCTTTCAATTTTATGTCTTGGTTTATGTTATTTGAGGGTAGTCCCGCCTAGCTTGTCGTTTTATTTTTATGGTCACCCGTTCGCTGCAGATTGATTCATGTACGAACTATCCATTTCGTGGGTGGATTGACCTGTAGTGTGGGGGTGTGGCATCTCTACGTGTAGGGGTGCTACAGAGTTGCTTCCTAAAAAAAAAACTGTTTCTTAGTTTACTTTGCGAAAAGTAGATGAACTATAGTGACTAATGTGGGTGGTGCAAATGTTGTTTATGTTGAAACTCAATTGTCTAGAGAAAATGGTGTGCTTCTTAAACATGTATTCAAATTTTCATAATTAACAGAAATGAATTACAGTTTTAAATGAATTAGGTTAGTGTAGCAAGATTTACGGCTCCTCTTCCCCTCTATTCAAGAGATAGATTAGAAGTTATTATTATTCATTTATGCTGAATTAATCTCTATAGTGATGGTATAAATTATTTTATCTAATTAAGACCCACACAGAACCAATAGTAATAATATCTAACTGATTTTAGATTAAGAAATAAGGTTAAAGAATACATAAATGTTCAGTTGACTAGATCAATGAGGACTGATGAGGATCTTAAGTTCCTACAATAAATTTACGGGATTATTCAGATAGATTCATGTTGTAGTGAATTTAAATTCTTGAATCCCATCTGAGCTATATTTATTTTTTAATTTGGATCCTCTTTTATCCAGAATAATTCCTTAATTTAGTGGCCATTTTCTCATTTACAAATTCAACATAAATACACATCAGATGTTGATATGTTTTAAACCATTTGCCAATTGCATTATGTATTGTATACTTATATTATACAATCAGAATCTTAGTATGGGTAAAATAAATGGATATATACAAGTTGCATCTGCTGTAAATATGGATTATGTCATATACTCTTTGTTTGCCACATTTAAACCCCAATCTCTGCTGTAGAAATTGAAAAAGGTTACTTTGCCACATTTATTGATGTTATTTTTCCAGAATTGGTAGTGCTTTTTATAAATTCACCAACTTACCCAAAATATGAAAGTGATGGTACATAAATATCAGTATTTGCATAGTAATTGTATGTTCTTCTTCTATCAGGTTTAACTATTTATTGTATGTTCTTGAGTTTAGGTTAGTGCACAAGTCTTGTTGAAGAGTGTGTTTGATTCAAAGAAAACTGTAGCAATTGGTCATCTTTAAAGCATAGATCCATAGAAGCGCATTGGACAAGTACACTTGGGAAACAATTGGTATGAAGTTGTTGTAAGTGTCGATGTCGAGACTGACGAGGATTTGGTTCAACCTATGTCCAATATGAAAACTATTGGCGATTCCATTGGCGAGATCGTTGCATATCCTAAAAACTTGGTAATTTTGACTTTAAATTCTTCATAAGAGTAATCTTAATTATTTTTATGTGCTAAATATTGATATATATTTTTTTTTAATACAGATGGTTAGGGATGGAGAGTTATAAAGAAGTTTCACATCAATGATCGGATCTATAATTAGTAGTTAAATTTCGGTTCACCCGTTATGACTTATCTATTAAGGTTAGTATATATTTTGGTTAGAATTCAACACTATGACATTGGTGTCCTTATTTTTGGATAACAATCACAAGACATTGAATATTGTCATTTTAATTTTTGTGACTTGTTGTGGAATGCATGAATTTTGTTGTGTTTCCTTTCTTGTGTTTCGGTTTTTAATTTCATGGATGTTTGAATGATTACTTTCATGTCATAATTATCATTATAAAGTAGAAATTTAATTATAATTTTAAAAGTATTGACGCATCATGAGCGTCACCATATCCCAACTTATTATGAGGCTTAAAAGCGTCATAATAGTTGGCTTTCGAGATGCTTTAACATGTCATATATTTATTAATTTTCAGTATTTTGGGTTAAAAATGAGACACGGAAAAGCGTCACAATATCCCCACTTAATATGTTGGTTTTAAGCGTCATAATAATTACATGTTGAGACGCTTTAACGTGCCTCAAAAACAGTTAGTTTTGGTTGTTAGAATTCAAAATGAGACACGAAAAAGCGTCACAACAACAGCCATTTAGTGACGCCTTCTATCGTCACAACAGAGCAAATTTTGAGATGCCAAAAAGCGTCATTAAAATCTATTGCAACGCCGGAATAGCTGACGCTTTTGGTCGGCGTCGCAACATCGAAAGCGTCACAATAGCTACTACTTGTGACGCATTTAAGCGTCACAAAAAGCAATTTTTCCTGTAGTATAACTTGACTCCTCCTCGCGGGCCCAAAAGCACAAGGCCTAAGCTCCACTTTAAAATAATTCAGCCACTCCAATGTCCAATCCTTCCTCATGCATGAACACGTGACCCAGAGATACCCCAGAATTAATGCTTCACAATTTGGACTTACAACTTTTGGCTTAAAACATCTTGTACGCCATAATAAAGCCCAAAACTGCACTCACGAACGAAAATTGATCAAAACACCATATTATATCCAATTTAGCACAAAAAGGCAGCCACAAATATACGAAAAATACGAGGATTAAGCACGCTATCAAATTCCCTCACACTTATGCATTCACTTGTCCTCGAGGAAAATAAAAACCAATTGAAACATCGCTCCAATCAAACATATTCACCAAAGCGAACCTCAAATTTTCGCCTAAACGAATATAGCAAATTAAACACATTACTCAATCACATGAAATTCAATCAATTAGTATAAAAATCATACCCTCGTGTGTAGTGTGATTCGAACAAGAAAATGTACAAAGACTAGACAAACAAGTCAGTATTTTTTGCATAAGAACCGATCATCAATTTCGAATACACCCTTCACTCCAATCTCCACTCATTTGGTTAACTAATAACTCAGGATCGATAGGTCTTTCGAGCTTGTAATGTAGGCTTGGTTCGAGGTAAGAAAAAGTAAATTAAAGGCTAACACCAAGCTTACATATTATAAATAAATCTCAAGTGTTTCCCTTAGTTCTTCCCCAAAAGACTCCCTTTTTACAATGAATTCCTAACCCTTTATTGAATTTTCAACAAGACTCAAACTCTCCTTCTTTTTTTTTTCACTCTTTGCTTTTGTTTTTCCTATTTTTTTTTCTATTTTCAGATCAATCCTTTTTTTTTTTTTTTTTCTGCTCATTCTTCTTTTCTTTCTTTCTGACTTCTCTTTTTTTTTTTCTCCTACTCTCACAATTTTTCTATTCCATACATAATGAAACTTTTCTCTTCAAATCAATTTCAAAAAGGAAGTCTAGACATCATTAATGCAATCCCAAAAAGAAAATGAGTAAGCAAGGCGTAAATAAAAATAAGGGTAGGAAATTTTATTGTGCACTCAGCTTGTAACATGGCTAAGAAAGAAAATTTTCACAATAATAAGGCTCAGCGGGGTCAATCGGGCGATGTTATTTAGTGAAAATTATATAAAAGGCCAAAAGCACCGACAACAAATGCCTAAGTCATTTCCCGTATTACTAGTCAATCAATCTATTTCGCCTCGAAGGGAGTTAAAGTGTATTCTTATCCACTCTCGGACCTTAATTGAAAAACATAACTAACCTATCTAAGCAAAGTACATAAACTGTTCAATTAGTGCGCATAAGATAAGGGCATAACAAAGTACTAATTAATCGAACTTCACACAATCTTTCATGTATTCAATTGCCTAATAAGTTCTAGCAAAATTCAAAGCTCAAGCTTAGGCAAACACGTTCAAAACAGAAGCAAATTATTCAAGATTTCTAACATCCTCGAATTCAAGTAAACAATATCATGCAAACGTCACCCAAAAGCAGCCACAACATGCAAATATTTACCAAAAATATGTTAATTCTAGCGCTAATGGACCCCCTTCCCCCCAACACACACACACACACACACACTTAAATCATGTATTGTCCTCAAGGCATAAGAAAATAGAAAGAGTAAAGAGAACTTCCCTGAAGTGCGGAACTGGAGATTGTTTTTTTTTTCTTCTCAAAAATAGTATGGAGTCAAGTTATGGTCAGACCTTATTGTCAAACCTGCACAGATGCACCAATAGGTTAACAGCAGCAAGTCGACAAAATTTGGGCAATCAATGTGCACCCGAAAGACAACAAAAAGCAGCAAACAACTTAATTGGAGGTACAACCTCCAAACAAATCCCCTCGACTATGTGGTGCTAAATCTTCTAATCCATTATGCCATCTAGATTGGGGATGATGACTCATAGAGGTTCTCAACACAATTCGACACTTTCTCAGCACAGACTTCGTCAACCACTTATAAAAATTTTTTCCATGATCCTTCACAATGGCTCTTGGGTTCCTGAACTCAAAAAATATATGATATCTGAAGAAAATAGTGGTTAAATAGTAAAGAATATCTGCATACCAGTGTATGATCATTAGGTATGACCAAACCTTAAGGCCATACCCCTCGAAAAACTGCTCATTCCAGAAATCATCTTGTACAGACCTTGAATCTGAAAGTTTTCCTCCTCTCTTGAAGGTTCACTTTAGATTGTCCAAAAAGTTCTTGGGTTTCAAAATAGGTGCCTGAAACATGAAGGGATTTAGTTCAGTTATAGCATTAGACGCATCAAGAATCAGAACATCTCTATTCATAGATTTAAAGGCCTCTAATGGTAAAACCATCCCACAAGGATCATCAGATAACCTAATATATTTCGGTTTACTCTCAAAATTTTCAACAAGACTTAGTTCCTCTACATTGTTCAGTCATAATTCTCATTAGTCAGGTTTTCTATCACATCAATGCTAAAAGCACTAGAGAATTTATTAGGACCTTTACTTGACTCATAAATTTCTCAAAAGTCATTGGTCAGTACTCTCATAATGAAGTTCACATCACTAAGGCTCACTGGTGTGAAAGGTGTTCAAGATCACATTAATAAGTTACGTGATTTATCGAGATGACTCAAGGCACTTGAGGTTAAGATGTCCGAATTCTTTGTTAGGAATAGTCCCCTAGAAAGCCGATTGTATATCCGCTTTGTGCTTTTCCTTGTTGTAATCACAGACAATCTTTGAATGATATAACGAATAAAGGCAATACTTCTTTATATGCTCTTGTTTGGTATGCGATTACTTTATCTGTGCATGTACGAGAACTCCCCTAATCCTGATGACTTTAGGACTCTACCATTTAGGTGAAATGGTTCATGAAACGAGCCCTATATCACATAAGTCATGATTAGTAAAATACTCCAAGCCGATGAGTCCTACCGACAGTGGGAGTGTCAACCTGACTCCTCTAAGGCTTGCTTGTAGGATCACGCCCTTAAGAAGGACCACCTTGTTTCATGTAGGTGCAAAGTGTATAGTTGATACGTGCGTGATACATGAGGGTGCTTACTTTAATAAGTAAGTTCACTGAGGTGCCCCGTGTGAGAACATTCCTAAATGGGAAAGGAAGTTTCTATTTCAGGAAATAGAAACTTCCAGATTAGGAAATATCTCACGAGTCATTGATGTGATTAATTGATCCTTAGACTTGAGGTTCCTTGTCACTTTATGGATTAACTCTGTAGTCTTAGGTATAAGCTTTAAAGGGTGTCGCCATAGACAACTGATTCAAGGCTTATGCTGGGGCTGCACAAGTGATTCATGAAAGTGAATAAGAATCAAGAAAGGACCTACACTTGTATTTGCAAGGTGATCTCTTATTGTGTAAGTCATTCATATGCCTTATGGAGTCCTTGGCCAAGGCAGTAGATCAAGACATCAAGAAAAGGGTTTCTTGGATTGAGATCAAATGGATATGAAATGCACTTAGCTTTAAGACCGGATTATTAGGGTTCTGATTATTCCTTTACCCTAGATCTTGGTTGAGGGATAGTAAGTAGGAGGATTGTATCTCACATGAATCAATGACTTAAAGGTTCTGTCGAATCCGAACATTCCAATTCAGCTAGGGGTTAAACACCTGTTGCTAGACTATGGTCGTTTAATCTGTGGACTGATTAATTAATTAGTGAATTAATTAATTAGGGTCACTGCTAATTGAATTGAGAACCTAGAGGGTCACACACAACAATTTGGTTACATGAGTTGAGGCTTTAAAATGATTAAACGAGTTAATCGGGCCTAGAGGGTTCCACACGTGTGAAACCACACGTGTGGATCAAGTGAGTGACACGTGTCCTTGTGACACGTGTCCCACACGTGTAAATATATATGTATTAAATAATTAAATGTGTTAATTATTTAATAGACTTTGGTTTAATTTTGAATTAAAAAGAAAGTCTAATTTTGGAGAAAATAATCTAGTTAATTAATTATGAATTAATTAATTAGATAAAAATAAGTTATTTATTTTAAATAAATAAAGTATAAAATTATCCAAAAATAGTTTGGATATTTTAGCTCTCTTGAAAGTTGATTTGAATTAGAATTCAAAGTCAAAGTCAAAATTACTTGATGATCAAGTAATAGGAGAGAGGGACCAAAATCCTTAGCCCATAAGGACTAGGATTTTCGGTCCTCCCCTTATTATAAATAGGGGAGCTCGAGCTCCCCTTAGAGCTAATTGACAATTCTTTTGGTTCATGTGTTGAACACCATCCTTTCTCCAAGATAAAATAAACCCTAGGTTAAGCCTAAACACTAACTAGAGAACTAGCATCCTTACTAGTTAGATTGTGATCAAGTTGGTGGGCTATCTCTAGAGAGCTTCAAGTTAGAAGTTTGAAGATTCGAGCTTTACCAAGGAGAGGGGATCAAGCCGCGAGAAGAGCGTTCTTGGGTGGCTTGAAACGCTTCAAGAAAGATAATTAAGAAAGTATGTTTCTAATCCCTACGAATTTGGTTACACGATTGCGAGTCCTAGATCCTTTTATTGGAAATTTTTTTAAATTTTCGCTGCTTTCTGATTCGTGTTTTCCAACATTCTTTCTAGTGCACTACATACTGAACACTCTCCCAAGTCAGTATGGGCCATTCAAGATTTCCTATAACACACATAAGGACAACTGGACAGTAGATGATCTATTAACCATGTGTGATCAGGAAGAGGCCCGTTTGGTACTTGAAATGGGAGAAAATGTACTATTGGCTCATGGAAAGGGATTGGCTCAAGTCAAGAAAAGGGGACATGAGAAGTTACGCCCCCAAGCTGACATCAAGAAAGAATCCAAGTGTTTCTTCTGTAAAAGAAGGGACATATGGAGAAGGATTGTGTCAAATACAAAAAAATGGCTTGAGAAGAAAGGTAACTCAATTTGTCTTGTTTGTTATGAATCTAATATGGTTAATGTTGCTTATAACACATGGTGAATTGATTCGGGTTCTACAATTCATATTTCGAATTCCTTACAGGGATTACGAATCCTACAGGACCCAGAGCTAAACAATGCATCTATTCAGGAAATAAGTTGCAATCAAGAGTTGAGGCTGTAGGGACCTGCGATTTAGTACTAGAGAGTGGCTTTATTTTAACATTGGAAAGAACCTTTTACATTTCCAGTTTTTCTAGAAATTTGATTTCTGTATCAAGACTTGCTCCTTTGGGATATAATTTCAGTTTTTTGAACAATAATTTTAATTTATATTATAAGTCTAAACTTGTTGGGAATGGTTTATTAACTGATGGTCTTTATTCCATTAAATTACAAAATGATGCCACTCTGCTATGCATGTTGAAGTTGGTACTAAACGATGTGCTATAAATGAGGATTCCTCTACTCTATGGCATCGGAGATTGGGACATATCTCCATTGAGCGAATTAAAAGATTAGCAAAGGACGAAATTCTTAGTATTTCAGATTTTACTGATTTTGATACTTGTATATACTGCATAAAGGGAAAGCAGACTAACAAGTTTAAAACGGGCACCAAGAGAAGTTCTACCATATTAGAAATCATCCATTCTGATATTTGTTGCTCAGACATGGATGCTTATGGTCAGAGATATTTCATCACATTTATAGACGATTACTCACGTTATATGTATCTCTACATGCTTCATCACAAAAATGAAGCTTTGGAAGCCTTTAAAGCATTCAAGGCTGAAGTAGAGAAACAATGTGGTAAGCAAATTAAGATTGTGAGAACAGATCAAGGTGGTGAGTATTATGATAGCTATACAGAAAATAGACAAGTACCAGACCCATTTGCGGAACGAAGAAATCGAACCTTAATGGATATGGTGCACAGTATGCTTAGTAGTTCAAAACTGCCTAAGTCCTTATGGGTTGAAGCTCTTAAAACATCAACTTACATATTGAATCGAGTTCCAACCAAGGCTATCTCTAAGACACCGTTTGAGTTATTTAAGGGTTGGAAACCGAGTTTACAACATGTACGCGTATGGAGATGCCTCTGTGAAGTAAGAGTTTACGATCCACAAGAAAAGAAGATAGATCCTTGGACCATAAGTTGTTACTTTATCGGTTATGCCGAAAGGTCTAAGCACTACTAGAAATCTGTCATATAGCAACGGAAATTATTCGTTGCTATTTAGCAACGGATATAGCAACGAAAAAAAATTCGTGGCAAAATGCTTTAGCAACGAAATTTTTGTTGCTAAATCCGTTGATATACATGAAAAAAAATAGCAAAGAATTTTTCGTTGCTAAAATTAAATAATACAAAAAATAAATAAATTGGTATATATAGAGACGGAAATTCCGTTGCTATTAAAATAAAAACCTAATAAAAAATAATATAATATTTATAAATATTTACAACAAAAAAATCCGTTGCTATTTAGCAATGGATTTTTCGTTGCTATATGAAAGAAAAAAAAAGAAATAAGAATAAATAAATATAAAAAATATTAGCAACGAAAAATCCAAAAAAAAGAAATAAAAATAAATAAATATAAAAAATATTAGCAACGAAAAATCCGTTGCTAAATTAGCAACGAATTTTTCGTTGCTATATGGAAGGAAAAAAAAATAAAAATAAACAAATATTTAAAATATTAGCAACGGAAAATCCGTTGCTATTTAGCAACGGATTTTTAGTTGCTATATGAAAGAAATAAAAATAAATAAATATAAAAAATATTAGCAACGAAAAATCCGTTGCTAAATTAGCAACGGATTTTTCATTGCTATATGGAAGAAAAAAATAAAAATAAACAAATATTTAAATTATTAGCAACGGAAAATCCGTTGCTATTTAGCAACGGATTTTTCGTTGCTATAAGGAAAGAAAAAAAAAGAAATAAAAATAAATAAGATTAGCAACGGAAAATCCGTTGCTATAAACATATGATTAAAAAAATTAATAAAATATTTATAATTTAGTAACGGATTTTTCGTTGCTATATGGAATAAAAATAAATGAATAATAAAAAATAGAGCAAATTAAATTTTTGGTCCCATAGGATTGCGCCGTTTTCAATTTTGGTCCCATTCTTTTAGAAATTAGACAAAAATAGTCCCGTTGGTTTCATTTTGTTACATTTTTGGTCCCAACCGTTAAATTTTGGACGGAACCGTTAAGTATATTTAAAAGTCAAATAAAATTTCGTTCAAACAAAACATCAATGGATTGTATCCAAGTTGGTTGGATGCTCATTTTCTTTTCATGAGTTCCTGGGTTCAATCCCAGGCTCTTCCTTTTTTATATATGTATATATATATTTATTATATAATATATACATGTATAAAATACATATTATATATTATACATTATTATTATTATAATATTATATAATATTTAATATATAGATATTATATATATCGTATATATATTATATTATATAATCTATAATACATATAATATTATATACATATGTATATTATATATAAATATATAATATTTATAATACATATAATATTATATACATACGTATATTATTTATAAATATAAAATATTTATAATATATATATATATATATATATATATATATATATATATATATGTATTAAATATTATATATCTATATATATAATATATAAACATATATATCTTATATCTTAATTATTAAATAATAATTAATACAATAACACAATAATTCCTTAAAATTCACATATATAACGCTCGAAATTCACATATAAACACTTCAATATTAAGAGAAAAGTTTTTCATTTAACATGTAACGGTTGCATAATACAATAATTTCTTGATATTTAGATTTAATTCTACAAATTTTAATATAAATTCATTATATTAAAAGAAAATTTCTTAATTTAACATCTAACGGTTGCGAAACACAATAATTCCTCAATGTATAGATATAATTCTATAAATTCAAATATAAATGTTTCATATTAAGAAAATAATTCTTTATATTAAGTTATTCAACTACGATTGCTAAATAATACAATAGTTCCTCAAAATGCAGATATTGTTCTGCAGATGTATAAGTGAATACTTCATATTGACATAAAATTAGTTTTTTATTCAACTACCAACTAAATCTAATTATTTAATTATGTAAACTTTCATCTTTTTTTTTATATGTCATAAAAACTTATACTTAAGTTGATATACATTACTATTATATATATACATATATATATATATATATGCTTAGGGTTTATATAGAATTTAACACAATAATTTTTCAATATTTAGATATAATTCTACAAATTCAAATATAAATGTTTCATATTAATAAAATAATTCTTCATTAGGTTATTCAACTACGATTGCTAAATAATACAATAGTTTCTCAAAATGCAGATATTATTCTACTGATGCATAAGTGAATACTTCATATTGACATAAAATTAGTTCTTTATTCAACTATCAACTAAATCCAATTATTTAATTATGTAAACTTTCATTTTTTATTTATATGTCATAAAAACTTATACTTAAGTTGATATACAATATTATTATTATTATTATTATTATTATTATTATTATTATTATTATTATTATTATTATTATTATTATTATTATTATTATTATTATATACATGCTTGGGGTTTATATAGAATTTAACACAATAATTCTTCAATATTTAGATATAATTCTATAAATTCAAATATAAATGTTTCATATTAACAAAATAATTCTTCATTAAGTTATTCAACTACGATTGCTAAATAATAAAAATGTATAAGTGAATACTTCATATAATATAAAAGTTCTTTATTCAATAACCAATTAAATCTAATTATTTAGTTATGTAAAACTTTTATCCTTTTTTTTTGTATGTCATAAAAAGTTATACTTAAGTTGATATACGTTATGTTTTTATCTCATAACTAAAACTTGAGATATGTGGTTAATTAATAAATATTTAAATTTCTAACGGAATATGTATTATAATATAAATAATTATATATTTAAAAATATTTTTATTTAAAATATATGATAACAAGTATTTAATTATTTAAATTAGTATATGAATATTTGATAGTGGTTAAATAAAAAAAATTACATAATAATAACAATAATGGAGTTAGCCTAACTGGTTTGGGGTTCAACCTTCTTCACATGAGGTCCAGGGTTCAATTCCTACCCAACGTGAATATGTGGAATTAATGTGTTAGCTCGCGTGGGGCTCGGTTGGGGATCGTCTCTCACTCGCTCGGTTGGGGCTCGGCTCGTGTGGGCTCGGTTGGGGCTTGGCTCGGTTAGGTGGGGTGATCCGGGCCCCGTAAATGAATTTTTAATTTATTAATTTGAATTATTAGTTTTTGCGACGGATTTTGCAACGGAAATTCCGTTGCAAAAGGGCAAAAAATTAATTAATTATTGGTTGGTTTGCAACGGAAAATCCGTTGCTAAAAAAATCGTTGCTAAAACCATTGCTAATTTTCGTGGGTAGTAATTCGTTGCTAAATCCGTTGCTATAAGTTCGTTGCTAATTCCGTTGCTAATATCCGTTGCTAATAATTCGTTGCTAAATCCGTTGCTACAGATTAGCCACGAGGGTTACAGCAATGGAAAATTTTCGTTGCTAAATCCGTTGCTAAGCCGAAATCCGTTGCTAATAGGGCCAAAATCCGTTGCTAAATCCGTTGCTATAGTGCGTTTTTCTGGTAGTGGAGGGATACAGATTCTATTGTCAGATTCCAAAATTTCTTGAAAATGACTCAATTAGTGGGAGTGACTTTATTCAGGATAACCCTGTGACAAGTCAACATCCTTCTTCAAGTGAGAGATTGGTTATTGTTCACAACCACCCTGAGGCGCAACCGGTTGTTGAACAACCAATCAATGAGATTCCACAGGCTGTTGAGAATGACCTAGTAGATCAAGTTGTTTAAGATAATTCACAAACTATTGAACAAGTTGAGCAACATATCCCTCAGGAAAATGTTGCCCCAACATTAAAAAAATCTACTAGGGAAAAGCGATCAATAATCCCTAATGACTATGTCGTAAATCTTTAATAATCTCACTATAATGTTGAGAATGATCCCGAATCCTTTTCGCAAGCCATGAGTTACGAAAATTCAGAGTTATGGTACAATGCTATGAAGAAAGAAATGAATTCCATAAAGTGTAATGGTGTCTGGGATCTCGTTCAGTTGCCTAATGGTCTAAAGGCCATTGGATGCAAATGGGTCTTCAAAACTAAAAGGGACTCATTTGGCAACATAGAGAGACATAAAGCCAGACTAGTTGCAAAGGGGTTCACACAGCGACAAGGAATTGATTACACTGAGACTTTTAGTCCCGTGTCTAAAAAGGATTCCTTGCGAATAATATTAGTATTGGTAGCTCATTTTGATCTTGAACTGCAACAAATGGATGTGAAAACAGCCTTCCTTAATAGTGATCTAGAGTAACAAGTATATATGGAACAAACTGAAGGATTTTCCTCTATTGAAGGTGAACACTTAGTATGCAAGTTAAAGAAATCTATATATGGACTGAAACAAGCCTCCCGTCAGTGGTATTTAAAATTTCATAATGTTATCTCTTCATTTGGATTTGTTGAGAACATTTTGAATCAATGTATATACAAGAAGGTTAGTGGGAGCAAAATTTGTTTTCTTGTTCTATATGTAGATGATATTCTCCTTACAACTAATGACGGAGATATGCTACATGAGGTGAAACAGTTTCTTTCCAAAAATTTTGATATGAAGGATATGGGTGATGCATCTTATATCATTGGCATCAAGATTCATCGAGATAGACATCAAGGTGCTTTAGGTCTATCTCAAGAAGCTTATATCAACAAAATTTTGGAGAGATTTCGGATGAAAGACTGTTCACCTAGCGTTGATCCAATTGTGAAGGGTGATAGGTTCAGTTTGAGCCAATGCCCGAAGAACAACTTTGAGATGGAGCAAATAAAGGACATTCCATATGCTTCTATTGTTGGAAGCTTAATGTATGCTCATGTTTGCACCAGACCTGACATAGCTTTTGTAATTGGAGTGTTGGGAAGGTATCAGTCCAATCCAGGTCTTGACCACTGGAGAGTTGCAAAGAAAGTGTTGAGATACCTACAAGGAACAAAAGACTACATGCTTATGTACAGATGATCAGATAGCTTAGAGGTGGTTGGTTACTCCGATTCTGATTATGCCGGTTGTGTTGATTCTCATAAATCAACATCAGGATACATTTTCATGTTAGCCGGTGGAGCTATCTCCTGGAGAAGCGCCAAGCAAAGTTTAACTGCCACTTCTACTATGGAGGCTGAGCTTGTCTCTTGTTTTGAGGCTACCTCACATGGAGTATGATTGAAGAGTTTTATTGCTGGGCTTAGAATACTGGACTCGATATCTAAGCCAATAAGGATATATTGTGACAATTCAGCTACTGTGTTTATGGCTAAAAACAACAAAAGTGGAAGTCGAAGCAAGCATATCGACATTAAGTATTTAGCCATACGAGAGCGTGTTAAGGATGAGAAAGTGGTCATTGAGCACATCAACACGCAACTCATGTTAGTTGATCCTTTGACTAAGGGCATGCCACCACAGAAATTTAAGGATCATGTAGTCATAATGGGACTTGGTCCTACTATTAAACTCTATTTAAGTTGATATTTCTCGTATTTAAGTTTTATGGGCACATTTATTGATTGTTCGAGAAATATCTTTAAAGTAAGGACCTAGAATGAACATATGGTTTATTCATAAAGAAACTTGGGAATGGTTTAGAAACATAATGCATAGTGATATATGGAAGATACTACTCACAATCTAAGGAGAAAATATCGCCGTGATTCATGCATTGTATTTCTAGTCAAGCACAAATGGATCATTCGGACCAAGTGGGAGAATGTAAGAATCATATTAATTGATTGAGTAAATCAATCACATGATTCTTGGACTAAATCGGTCCTTTCATCTGTAACAACCCAAAAACTTACCTGTCGATATTGTCCGCTTTGGGCAATCCGGTATAACCCGGCCTTCCCTCACGGTTTTGTTTCTCCCAGTGGAATTTAAACCCGAAGGTGCCCACCCAGGAAAAGGCCTCAACTGTAGGAGGCTTTCCCATGATTCATTGCCTTATTGATTGCCCAAGAATCACGTAATTTGTCTATTAAGTCAAACTTACCTTCCAAACACATAGTTTTTGATGGGAAGACTTGTGTATAAATAAGGGGGTATGGAGGAGGTCCCTAAGCACAAAAATCTCAAGTCTTTTCTCCACTCCATCAATTGTGAGGTTTTGAGTGCTTAGAAGATCACTCCGAGTGGCACATCGAGATCGGAAATTCTCAAGGCTTTTCCGACACAATTCGGTAACTCCACAGATAAGAAATTAACAATGGTTGGAGGTTAGTGTACGATTCAATTCCACTGCATATTTCATAATCCGATTTTGTCTAAGAAATTAAAGTATATCTAACATAATTCTCTTCCAAGTAGGCGAATGATGCACTTTAACCTCCGTTTTTCTTGGAAATCGCCCATCAACATACTTAGACTGCATAAAATTCGCCCACAGAGAATCTTGCTTTCGAAAGACCCACCAAAGCTTACACGAAAAACAAATTTAAAAATGTTAGTGACTGTTCGCGTAAATAATAGACAACAACACGCAAGTGCACCTGTGACGATTGTAGACTATGCAAGCAAGTGTCGTATCCACAGAGACTACTAAATTATCATGCTAAATACCAACATAATTTCTCTAATTGAATTCTAACCAATAATTAATTGAGTGGCGATAACTGAGCTAAATTAAATAATGCAATAACAACCAAAATACAACAACAATGAGCTGACTGGATCACAACTTCACTCGACTCACACCTAACTCTCATTCACCCTATTCAATCCTCGTGTTGGGTTTGAAAGACTAGAGAACAATAATATCTATAAGCTTCTGTCGAAGTCATATAAACCTATAATTAGCTAATGATTCCTATATGTCTATGGTAATCAATTAACCAATTATGCATTTAATTCCTGCTCCTACGTCAATACATGGCTAGTAAGTATATATCTATCTTCCTAGCAAATCAATTAAGCTATCCCTAGTTAATTGAACATGTATCGTTTAATTCTCATCCGACATTAACCTTTCTTCGTCAATACTCATTTAATCATCTCTCAAAATAATTGATGGCCAGTCAATTACAACAACAAACCCAAATTAAACGACCAAAACAACATGATTCATAAATACGGGAATTGAAATTCAATTTACGAGTCAAGATCCATTGCAATCCAAAAGAAAACTTAACTAAACATACTAAACATGCTAAAATCCACCAACATGACTGAATTCATTGTTAAAAACAAATAAGAAAGGGAAGAGAGAAGAAAAACTCTTGACGATGGAAGCCTTAAATCGATCTTCCTTCTTCCTCCAGAATTTGTTCTCCAATGATTCCTTCGAGATTGAGAACTTTCAGACTAAAGAACTACCCTAGGCTAAGCGTAAAAAGTGATGATTCCATGTTCAGATCTGAGTCCTTTCTTAAAAACGTGTAATCCCCCTCTTAAAACCGCACACGTAACTTCTCTTTTTAATTGAAACCGTCAGTTGAGTAGGTACTCGAAATTATTTGTACAGGTACTCAAAAGTACAGAGAATTTGGGGAAGTTTGTGCACGCTCCTTTCTTCTGAGTAGGTACTTCAATTTCCTTGAGCAGATACTCAACTGTACATGGGATTCTTCAATTTCGCCTCTTGAGTAACTTCCAAAAATTCTTCATTAAAGATCGAATTGTGCACTTCTTTGAGTCTTTAGGAGCATTTCCTCCTCTTTCCTACAATTGAACCAATTGATATATTAAGCTACCATTTTCAGCACTAAAGAGGGAGAAAATATAATACAAGTCTTATTAATATCACCAATAAAACTATGAAAATCCGGACTTATCAACTCCCCCAAACTTGATATTTGCTCGCTCTCGAGCAAGAATTAATCAACACCACAAAAGAAAAACCAAGGGGAGCAACTACTACCCAACACATATGCCTTGAAATAGAATATACTTAAGTTCAATCCTTTTCCGATTCTCAGCTTGCAATTCATGAAGTCACAAATTGGTTCAATGCACATACAATCACATCTCGTGCACAATTCAAAACATATATTACCATTACCGTATTTTCGTGTTGTGTGTGAATGAAGTATGAATAACAATTGATGATAATTCAGATCAACTTAGCAACATACACAAGATGCATTCAAGAATTATATCAGTTAGTTTTTCTCCCCTATCTCCACTATTATAAACAACGTTAACTCGGAGTCGGTAGGACTTTTCTAGGCTTGTAATGTACGGCTTAGGTGAGGGTAGGATATTTTTGGTAAAGAGTAGCTCAAACACCCAAGATTTACTTGCGTTAGACCAAGTTGGAGAATTCAAACATATAGATAACTTGACACAACTCCCCCAAACTTATTCAACCCAATTCTTCTCATTTTCTTTTCCTTTTTTTTTCCTGAGCCTTGTACGTTCCTTTTCTTCTTTTGTTCTTTTCTTTTCTTGCCTTTTCTTTTTTTTTTTCATCATACCGCTCCAAATTTGTCATGAATGTCCCATCTCCACTAATTTGATAATGTGAATCATAACACAAGCTCTAGGGTGCATAATTGGTGGGATTTCAAAACATTGTGCCTTGGGCTTGTTTATGTGGCTAATGAAAAGAACAAGCACAATGTGGCTAAAAAGGGGCCAATGGTTATGATTTACAACAAAAAGGCAAATAAGGCTAAAAAAAAAAAAAAACTACAAAAGATGGCCTACGTCATTCTCCTAATTTCACATTATCTATAGTTCACTTCAATAAGGGATCAAACCACTTCTAGTATTCCGAATGAACCTATGCATGCACCAAGTCTTTCCAAATCATCAACAATTATTACTCATACTTTGTGCTCAAATTTTTGAGAATACAAATAACAACAACAATGTCTCAAAAGCATACTTAATGATCATGCATGAACAAATTCCCAATTAATTTCATCACTCTAAGCATAATATCATCATAGAATCAGGATTTAGCTCAAGCATACTTATTCCTCAAAGGCATATTCTGTCAATTTGGGCACTACACATAATTTCATAGCATATTCACCTAACTCAACTTCACTTCACATAAAGATCAGAAATTCAGAAATTCCCCCCCAAACTTAATTTCTATTTTGTCCTCAAAATATCAGCATCCTAACAGCGCAAAACACCATGAAATAAAATAAAGTAACAGTCCTACAGTAACTACAGACATGAAAGTAAAGCAGGAAATAAAAGTTAAGGAAAGAAAGCACCCTTAGTTTTGATCATCATCGTCCACCTCCTGCTCTACTTCCAGCGGACGGACTGGAGCTATTGACGAGTTGCCCATAGCATAAAACTCCAGTGGGAGTGGAACGTACTCTGTAGTTGGAATATTCAAGCTCGCAGCAAATTTTTCATTCCATTGCCTATTGTAATTCCATTGGGCCTGCAGGTTTTGCTCCAATCTATCAATTCGCCGTGCTGTGGATGTGTAGGATGGTTTCGGTGCCAGGGGCCTCGCTGTGGCTGCAGTGGCTCGTAGGGATTCCGGTGTAATGAAGGAATCAGGTGGAATCTTGATTTCATTCCCGTTAGGTCTCACGCCCGCGTCATAAGCCAGACTAGTTATTAATTGCGGAAAAACTAGTCCATCTCTCATGCCACCGAGTGAACATTGTCTGATTTCGGAGTGCAATAAGTAACCAATATTCACCCGGCTTCCCGCATAAATCCCATACATCAAAACAGCTCTGTCGCGGTGTACATCACTAACATGACTGCTCGTCATCAATCGCGCTGACACGAATTTAAACAAACAACGTGCCTAATCTGTGAGCTCACGGGGAGGAAAGCTCTTCACACGAGTATACGGTCCACTACAAAACTCTACTGGGCGACCACACAAGCGAGTAGTGACCTGATCCATTGTTATCTGTCTGTCATGAATATATCGTACATCTCTCCATTGGTAAGTTTCGGGGTCATTTATCACTGCCTCTTCTTTCGGAATAGCATAAAAGTTGTTGATAGTGTCGGGGTCAAACGGGACTTGCTTTTCTCGCACGAATACGGTGTCGTCTGATGTAAATTTCAAATTCGCATAAAATTCTCTCACAATTTCTTGTACCCCCGGTCGTGGAGTTTCCAAAAAGAAGGGCCAATACCTTGATTCTGCATCAAACCCAATCGGTTGCATTCCTCTTTCCTTGATGAAGGGCCTCTTAATCACATTTTCATTGTCGAACTCTTCGGCCTCGTAGCAAATAAACTGATTGATGTCAAATGGCATCCCATTATATTCTTCTGATGGTTCGCTGACAACCGGCACTTTCTTGGCTCTACCCATTATACACAGCAACCCAGAAGTATAGCCCCAAAAATTCTATACCCTAACTTCAATCGACCCCCAAAAAATTTTGCACAATAATTTCAGAGATTAGGGCCAAACTCAGATGAATTCCTCATAAGTTCGTAGCTTTAACTGTAAATTACATGTAAACCTAAACAATTTCTGACTTAAGAACACATACCCGCCTTTCACGAGATAACTTCAAACTCTTGAGGTCTAAACAGTAGTGAACGGTGATAGTTTTGTTGCTCACGGCGGAATTTTGTAGAGAACGACGGTCGTCGATCGTCGGAGGGGCAGAACACGGCCTTGAGTAGCAGCGACAAGCCTGGAAGCTAATAACCGACAGCGGTGGTTTAGGCGGTTACCGAGAGAAGATGGCGTACGGGGGTTGTTGGTGTTTGTTGGTGGAGGAGACGGCGGTAGATCTGCTTGTATGTTGGTGGTGCGGTGGGTAACGGCGGTGGAAGGTGGTTTGTGGTGGTTGTTGTCGAAGGGTGAGAGAATGGGAAGAGAGTGGCTGCGTGGGTTATGTCGTGCTTTTGGAGGAATAAAATTTGGGGCTAAGGTTTGGCTTTTAATTAAAAGCCAATTTTTCTTTCTTTTTTTTTTTTTAAAAAAAAAATGAAAGTTTGGGTAGGTACTCTAAATACTCAAAATCTAATACTTAACAGTACAGGCCCTTTTTTCTTTCAGCTTCTCGTCAAGAGTTTGAGTAGAAGCCCAAAATACTTGAATGCTCATACGTAAAAGTACAGGGAATTTCTCAAGAATTTCCTCCCTCAGCCTCTTCCTTTAGGTAAATACTCAATTCATTTCTGTCTGATACCTGAACTCTCAGACCCTTATATCCTCCAACCAAGCCTGATCTCCATCTGCACAAACAACCAAACAACAAATAAGGCCAATTACTCAAGAACTTCACAAATCATCACTTAACACAACAAAACACAAACAACGAAAGAAAATAAGCTTTGGGTTGCCTCCCAAAAAGCGCTTCATTTATAGTCATCAGCCGGACTATGGAAAATGGATCAAGGGTTGCTCAATGGAATTGAGGTGTGCTCTCGATCAATGTCACCACCCCAATAATGCTTCAATCGCTGCCCGTTAACCATAAACGATCCATTTGTCTTGTTATCAATCAGCTCAACAGCTCCATGGGAAAGAACTTTTCCCACAATGAAAGGTCCGGACCAACGAGACTTAAGTTTTCCCGGAAATAACTTTAATCTCGAATTTAACAAAAGAACTTATTGGCCTGGCTCAAATTGTCTTTCCACAATTCTCTTATCATGCCATTGTTTCGTCTTTTCCTTGTAAAGCTTTGCATTCTCATAAGCATGTAGGCGAAACTCATCAATCTCATTTAGTTTCAAGCATCTTTTCTCCACTGCCACTTGTGCATCCATGTTGAGTTGCTTGAGAGCCCAATATGCCTTGTGTTCTAACTCCAATGGAAGATGGCATGGATTTCCAAAAACTAGACGATACGGTGACATCCCAATAGGAGTTTTGTAGGCGGTACGGTAAGCCCACAAAGCATCATCCAATTTCTTTGACCAATCCTTGCGAGAAGCATTCACTGTTTTCTCCAGAACTTGCTTCACTTCTCGATTGGAGATTTCCACTTGTCCACTTGTTTGGGGGTGGTACGGAGTAGCCACTTTATGCTTGATTCCGTATTTGCTTAAGAGTGATTCCATCAATCTGTTACAAAAGTGAGTGCCTCCATCACTTATAATTGCCCTCGGGGTACCAAAGCGTGCAAAGATATTCTTCTTTACGAAATTTACAACCACTTTTGCATCGTTTCGGACACAAGCAATTGCTTCCACCCATTTGGACACATAGTCCACCGCAACTAAGATATATGAATTTCCAAAGGACGGAACAAAAGGGCCCATAAAATCAATCCCCCACACATCGAACAACTCCACTTCAAGGATATTAGTAAGTGCCATTTCTTGACGTCTCCCTATATTTCCTGTTCTTTGGCACCTATCACAATGAAAAACAAATAAATGAGCATCCTTGAATAAATTAGGCCAATAAAAACCTGATTGAAGCACTTTCCCAGCTGTTCGATCTCCTGCGAAATGGCCTCCGTAAGGTGAAGAATGACACTTCTCAAGAATTTCTTGCATTTCACCCTCTGGAACACAACGACGTACCACTTGATCTGAACAGGACTTAAAAAGAAATGGATCATCCCATAAATATGATTTAACATCATGAAAGAATTTCTTTTTCTTTTGATAATCAAAGTCATAAGGAACAACTCCACTCACAAGATAATTCACAATATCAGCAAACCAAGGCACTTTCCCATCAAGTAAAAACAATTTTTCGTCCGGGAATTGATCATTTATTAAGGTTGTATTTTGGTTAGAAATAGGATTTTCCAACCTTGATAGATGATCTGCTACTTGATTTTCTGATCCTTTTCTATCCCGAATCACTAGATCAAATTCTTGAAGGAGAAGAACCCAACGAATCAAGCGTGGTTTTGCATCCTTCTTCTCGATCAAGTATTTGATTGCAGAGTGATCGGTATATACTATTACCTTTGTTCCCACAAGATAGCTCCGAAACTTATCAAAGGCAAAGACCACAGCTAGTAGTTCCTTCTCCGTAGTTGTGTAGTTTAATTGTGCTCCATTTAAGGTCTTGCTAGCATAATAGATAGAGTGAAAGACCTTGTTCCTTCTTTGACCCAAAACTGCTCCAATAGCAAAATCACTCGCATCACACATTAATTCAAACGGCACTCCCCAATCTGGTACAACAATAATAGGGGCTGACACCAATCTTGATCTTAATTCCTTGAATGCCTCCAAACATCTTTCATCAAATTGAAACGGGGCATCTTTCTCTAACAAATTGCATAAAGGCTTAGCAATTTTAGAGAAATCTTTAATGAACCTTCGATAGAACCCCGTATGCCCAAGAAAACTTCTCACGCCTTTTACGGAAGAAGGTGAAGGTAGCTTTTCAATGGTTTCAATCTTTGCTTTATCCACTTCTATGCCTTTGCTTGATACTTTGTGTTCGAGAACTATGCCTTCTTGAACCATAAAGTGACACTTCTCCCAATTTAACACTAAGTTTGTCTTTTCGTATCTCTTAAGTACCGCTGCAAGATTTTTTAGGCACTCATCAAATGAATTCCCAAAAACCGAAAAGCCGTCCATGAATACTTCCAAGAAATCTTCCACCATATCCGTGAAAATCGCCATCATACATCTTTGAAACGTTACCGGTGCATTACATAATCCAAATGGCATTCGACGGAATGCAAAAGTGCCAAATGGACAAGTAAAGACCATCTTCTCTTGATCCTCGGGCGTGATATCGATCTGGTTATACCCCGAATAGCCGTCAAGGAAACAATAGTATTCTTTTCCCGCTAGCCTATCAAGCATCTGATCGATAAATGGCAACGGAAAATGATCCTTCCTTGTAGCCTTGTTTAACTTTCTGTAATCTATACAAATACGCCAACCCGTAACTGTTCTTGTTGGAATGAGTTCATTAGCATCATTTGTAACAACTGTCATTCCTCCCTTCTTTGGTACACATTGAACCGGGCTAACAAAACAACTATCGGATATTGGATATATGATTCCGGTATCCAACCACTTGATGATCTCTTTCTTCACCACTTCTTTCATAATCGGATTTAGCCGACGTTGATGCTCAATAGAAGTTGCCTTTTCATCTTCCAAAAGAATCTTGTGCATACAAAATGATGGGCTAATTCCCTTAATATCTGAAATTGTCCATCCTAGAGCTCCTTTGTGTTCACGCAGCACTCTAAGCAATTTCTCAACCTGCAATTCAGAAAGAGAGGTCGAAATTATGACAGGCAATGTAGAATCTCTTCCTAAATATGCATACCTGAGGTGACTAGGAAGTGGTTTCAACTCTAAAGTAGGTGGTTCTTTAATAGATGGTTTAAGTGACCTTACCATTTCCTGAGTTCTATCAATCACCTCAAATTTCTCACTACCCTTCCTAAACACTGCTTGAGCTTCGAAAATACTTGAAATATGTTGACATTCCTCATCTTCATCTTCTAAATTAGATGACATGAGAGCTTTCAAAGGATCATTAGGATACCTTGCTGCATAAAACTCATTAGCACCATTCTCTATAATATTCAATCTAAAACACTCTTCAGATTCATCAGGAAGCTTCATAGCCTTAAAAACATTAAATGTTAACTGTTCATCTTGAACCCTCATTGTCAGCTCTCCTTTTTGCACATCAATCAAAGTTCGACCTGTAGCAAGAAATGGTCTGCCAAGGATGATAGGCATATCCCTATCTTCTTCATAATCCAAAACAATAAAGTCAGCAGGGAATATAAACTTATCAACCTTAACCAAAACATCTTCAGTAACACCTTTAGGATAAGTTAAAGACCTATCAGCTAGTTGCAAAGTAACAGTTGTAGGCCTAGCTTCACCTAGACCAAGTTTCTTAAAAACAGAGTAAGGCATCAAATTTATGCTTGCACCAAAATCACAAAGAGCCTTACCAAATGATTTGTTACCTATAGTACATGGAATGGTGAAGCTTCCAAGATCCTTCAACTTTGGTGGCAGCTTGTTTTGCAAGATGGCACTACACTCTTCGGAGAGTGCGACGGTCTCGAACTCATTCAACCTTCTCTTTTTGGAGAACACTTCCTTTATGAATTTAGCATAATTAGGCATTTGCTCCAAAGCTTCTACCAATGGGATGTTGATGTGAACTTGTCTCAGAATATCAAGGAACTTGGAGAATTGTTTATCATGCTTGAACTTTTGAAGTCCTTGTGGGTAAGGGGGTGGAGGTCGCATTGCAGCTTTGTCCACAACCTCTTCTTGCTTTTCGGCTTCTTTCTCCATTTGAACTTCATTAGTGTTCGTCTTCTTTGCCATCATTTCAGCATCTAGATCTCTTCCATTCCTTAATGACACAGCCTTACAATGCTCTTTTCCATCTCTTCTCGGGTTAGGCTCGGTATCACTTGGTAATGTACCAAGAGGTCTATTGTTCAATGCACTTGCCCATTGCCCCACTTGTGTTTCTAAATTCCTCAATGTGACAGCCTGACTCTGAATAATAGAATCCGTTTTTCCCATAAATTGAGTCAAAACATCCTCCAAAGACGGCTTTTTCTCCGGAGCTTGCACCCTTGGCTGATTCTAGAATCCTTGTTGTTGCTGAAATCCGGGAGGGTGAGTTGGTCTAGGAGCAGAAGTTGACGCTTGCTGATTGCTCCATGAGAAACTGGGATGATTACGCCAACCAGGATTGTACGTGTTCGAATATGGATTATTCAAATTCCGGTTGCTATTTCCCAAATAATTTACTGACTCTGGATTAGAAGGACATTGATTACCCGAATGGCCATTTCCACCACAACTCTCACAAATGATGAGTGCATTATCAATGTTTGCACACGATTGCACTCCCATGGTGTCAACTTTCTTTGTAAGAGCTGCAATTTGTGCTGATAGGGCTGTAATTGCATCCACTTCATGTACCCTGACTACCTTCTTAGTCTTTGCTCTCTCAACGGGCCATTGACAATTGTTGGAAGCCATTTTGTCAAGTAATTCATATCCTTCCTCAACCGACTTCCTCATCAAAGCTCCACCTGCTGCAGCATCAATTGTCATCCGAGTTTGATCAATCAACCCATTTTAGAATGTCTGTAATTCCATCCATTTTGGAAGACCGTGGTGTGGACACCTTCTCAGCAGCTCTTTAAACCGTTCCCAAGCTTCACAAACTGATTCTCCATCTCCTTGTCGGAACGTGAAGATGTTATTCCTTAGCTCAGTGGACTTTGCAGGAGGAAAATACCGAGATAAGAACTTTTGAGCGAGCTCTTGCCGTGTTGTAATTGACTGCGTCGGCAGAGAGTTTAGCCACAACTTTGCTCGATCTCGTAGAGAAAATGGGAACAACCTCAACCGAATAGCATCATTTGTTACTCCGGCTTGCTTAAACGTATCATATATCTCTAGGAAGTTTGAGATATGCAAATTTGGGTCCTCTGTTGGTGATCCGGAAAATTGTCCCATTGATTGCAACATTTGAATCATTGATGGTTTAAGCTCAAAGTTATTAGCTTGTACTCTCGGCCTCCGAATACTTGAATGTAGCTCATCCAAAACCGGCATAGCATAATCTTGTATGGAACGGTATTCTTGCTCTTCACCATGTCCATCCCCATGGACATTAAGTGGTAGATTCTAATTATCCTCCATTCTTCCAACCAATCTATTAATTCGTGCTACTTCACGACGAACACGGAAAGTCCTTTCAATTTCAGGATCAATTGGCACTAGCTTATCTTCCCGTCCTTTTGGCATGCACAAATACCAATTTAACCTACAACAACAACCAAAAACAAAAATTAGATCTACAACTAGATAAAATAGCGTTAATTTTAGCACAAATATAATTTAAAATAGTCCCCGGCAACGGCGCCAAAAACTTGTTCGCGTAAATAATAGACAACAACACGCAAGTGCACGTGTGACGATTGTAGACTAGGCAAGCAAGTGTCGTATCCACAGAGACTACTAAATTATCATGCTAAACACCAACATAATTTCTCTAATTGAATTCTAACCAATAATTAATTGAGTGGCGATAACTGAGCTAAATTAAACAATGCAATAACAATCAAAATACAACAACAATGAGCTGACTAGATCACAACTTCACTCGACTCACACCTAACTCTCATTCACCCTATTCAATCCTCGTGTTGGGTTTGAAAGACTAGAGAACAATAATATCTATAAGCTTCTGTCGAAGTCATATAAACCTATAATTAGCTAATGATTCCTATATGTCTATGGTAATCAATTAACCAATTATGCATTTAATTCCTGCTCCTACGTCAATACATGGCTAGTAAGTATATATCTATCTTCCTAACAAATCAATTAAGCTATTCCTAGTTAATTGAACATGTATCGTTTAATTCTCATCCGACATTAACCTTTCTTCGTCAATACTCAGTTAATCATCTCTCAAAATAATTGATGGCCAGTCAATTACAACAACAAACCCAAATTAAACGATCAAAACAACACGATTCATAAATACGGGAATTGAAATTCAATTTACGAGTCAAGATCCATTGCAATCCAAAAGAAAACTTAACTAAACATACTAAACATGCTAAAATCCATCAACATGACTGAATTCATTGTTAAAAACAAATAAGAAAGGGAAGAGAGAAGAAAAACTCTTGACGATGGAAGCCTTAAATCGATCTTCCTTCTTCCTCCAGAATTTGTTCTCCAATGATTCCTTCGAGATTGAGAACTTTCAGACTAAAGAACTACCCTAGGCTAAGCGTAAAAAGTGATGATTCCATGTTCAGATCTGAGTCCTTTCTTAAAAACGTGTAATCCCCCTCTTAAAACCGTACACGTAACTTCTCTTTTTAATTGAAACCGTCAGTTGAGTAGGTACTCGAAATTATTTGCGCAGGTACTCAAAAGTACAGGGAATTTGGGGAAGTTTGTGCACGCTCCTTTCTTCTGAGTAGGTACTTCAATTTCCTTGAGCAGATACTCAACTGTACAGGGGATTCTTCAATTTCGCCTCTTGAGTAACTTCCAAAAATTCTTCATTAAAGATCGAATTGTGCACTTCTTTGAGTCTTTAGGAGCATTTTCTCCTCTTTCCTACAATTGAACCAATTGATATATTAAGCTACCATTTTCAGCACTAAAGAGGGAGAAAATATAATACAAGTCTTATTAATATCACCAATAAAACTATGAAAATCCGGACTTATCAGTGACTAGAAAGGTTTAAATGAAAATAATGGTATACATAATACTACTTTTTACACCTAATGATTCTAAAATGATATGTTGGTGAAAAAATCCTTCAATCACAGAATATGTTATTATATAAGGATCTTTTGTATAGATATAATATGAATTAATTTATTTTCTTTAATTTGTTAAAAATCTCCTATTATGATAAATATTTCAAAGTGTAAGCCTTAAAATTGGAAAATCGAAAACTTATATTATCGAATTAAATACAATTAATTAATTAAAAAGTTGAGGATTAAAAAAGTATGAATATAGCGTGCATGCTATGCTATTCTTTATGATAAATTGTTTTTCTCCCAATTCATATCGTTAAAGAAAATTTAATCATAAAACATATTATTATATAACTCACATATATAACATTTATATAAAAATTGGGAGATACAAACTTTGGCAATTTATAAGTGAAAATATCTCATTACCAAATTCTATAATGTAAATTAATTTGTTGTCTTTTAATTCATTATTCATCTCTCATTATAATAAACATTTTTATTTGTAGACTTTAAATCGGAAAGATTTGCAATTTATATTATCAATTTTAAATATAATTAATCAATATAATAATATTAAAAGAATCTTTGTTGAACTATGTATAGAGTTTTTATAAATAGCAGGAGTTTTAATTGTACTTTACGAAGAGTACTATTTTATGTCAATAGACACTTTTTTTAATATTTTTAAATTAATAATTTGTAATTGCATTAAAATAATTATTATGAGAGTATTTCAGACAATCAATAAATTTTAAAAAAAATCAAAAACTCAACTTTCATTTTTATAATATATATATATGTATATGTTTATATATAATATTATAATATTATGTAGATTAATAATAGGGAAAATTACATCCACCTACCTTGTCATTAGGCGTAATTACAAGCCAATCCATCATTATCGCAAAATTACAAATAAGTCCCTATAAGTTGTGTTTGGATTGAGGTCCCTGATGAAAATTATAAATTTACACCCTTGCCCCTGACAGAAAGTCAGCCCTTTTTTTATTTTTTAATTAAATGTTAAAAATAGTAAATGACAATGTTGCCCTTTATGTATATTAATTAAAAAATCACTTTATATTTGCATACATATATATCACTTTATATATATAATATAGAATATATATATATATATACATATATGTATGTATATTACCCTCTCCCCCCAACCACGTAGCACCGCCGTCATCATCTTCTCCTCCGCTAGTCCATCACCGCGCGCCACCCTCCCTCCGCCGGTGGTGGTGGAGAAGGTGATGAATAATCCTTTAGTTTGCTCCTCTTCCCACCCAAGCAGCAAAACCACTCCACCACCGAGCCTCACCTTCTCCTCCGCCAGTACATCACCGCGCGCCGCCCCTTCTTCCTCAGCACTCCCTCCACTTACGAACAAAAAGAAGAGATGCAGAGGTCGCCGGCGAGCAAAAATGAGGGATCGTTTTGGTGGTGGTGGCTGGCCGAAAGTAGTGGTGGTTGATGGTGAGTGGAATTGGTGGTGGCGGCGATTGGTGTTGGCTGTGGTGAAGGTGGCGGCTGGTGTTGGTGGAGGTGGTGGTCGCTGGTAGAGCTCGTCGGAGAAGGAGCCCCAGCCTCCGCCATTGCCGCGTCTTTGATTCCTGATGGAGCCACCATCGTTAAAAATCGGGCCACGAAATTGGTATCAATGTGATCCTCGTGTCGTGATGATCGAAAAGCAGTATCCGTACGTCGAATTCGGCGAAGAAACGAGAAATCCCCAATTCTTGGTGTGACCATCCATCTTCTCCGAAGGGTTGGTTGGGTTTTTTCTTTTCTTTTTTTTTTTTATTTTAATTTAATATCATTAATACTACATATTATGTAAAATAAAATAGAATTTGTATTAATAAAATTATTAAAAATATAATAAATTTCCTCAAAACACAAAAAAATGATATTTGTGTTTTTTTTTTTTTGGAATTTTTATTAGAAATGATTATATAAAAAAAATATGCATTTAATGACTAATTAAAAATAAAAATATACACAATAAAAATAAGATTTATTGATTATATATATTGCTTTTTTTGAATTTTTGAAAAAATATGTATTAATATAATTTTAACACAAAGATACTAATAATTTATATTTTTTAACAAAACGATCCTTGAATAATATGATAATAACATTGTAGTCCCTAAGGGTATTTTAGTAAAATTATAAAAATAATAAAATATTCAGGGGTATTTTCGGTATTACAGGACCTAAACCTAACGGAATCCTAACAGTTCGAGGAACCTCAAACGGAACTTGAAATATAGGGATTTATTTGTAATTTCGCGATAATGATGGATTGGATTGTAATTACGTCTAACTACAGGGTAGGTGTATATAATTTTCCCTTAATAATATTGAAATCTCTAATATTTAATTATTGAAGAAAAAACACCCTGAACAAAGTCCGATATAATCCAACACCACCTGCGGGACTACTTCACTTCTTCTCACAAGCCGGACTATATATCAAAGTAAATAAATTTATATGGTATTTTAATTAACTCATTCATTCCTATAAAATAAACACTCCTTAAGGGAGAGGGGGACTGGGGTGGTTCCCATACTCCCATGTATAAACTGGAAACATTCACTTTGTCAAACCCATGCTAAAATCCCACAATTTTCTTGCCAAATCTTTATCTTGAGCCATATCACTTGGTTTGGCCAAATTGTTGTCTGAAAAATATTCACCACTTATCCCCTTCACTTGTGGATGCAGCGCCACATAACAGGTGGTTGAGGCCCCCTTCACATAATTGCACCAAATACAAAATTAATAAAGACAAAAGATGAGAAAGAAAGTTAGAAAAGTCTATATCATACGACATGAATATGTACCAATGGTTTACTGTAAAAAGCTGTGCTTTTTATGAGAATTTTGAGTATCTTAAAGTAGTTAAAGTAGGCAAATAGGCATATACATATATATTTGTAGGAGTAACCAGAAATACCGTGTTCGGATCTTTAGGTATGTATATATCTTTGGTAAGAAAAATTTTACAACTAAGTGGTTTGTCTTGAATCAATAATTGGTTATATATATATATATATGATGAATGTAGAACATACTTGTTGAATACTTTTACACTCCAATCCATTTTTTGCCTTGATACGCTCAACACCTGCATCAAAGGAAGAATCAACTAAGTGATATATGGGGTTGATGGTATATTTGTTTCGAACCTGCGGTATATTATGATAAATTCTATGGTAAAACAAAAACAGAAGAAAATTCATACACATGCTATAAATTTTAAAACATGCAAGGAAAATCCTTGGATGTCTCATGCGTGTTGACCATAAAAACGCATGCAATTTGAAAGGTAAAAAATGCTTTTTGGCCAAATTTTCTACTTCATGAGATTTTTAATGAGTTTTTATCTAATATGCACGCACGACCACAGACACAATAATGCATACACAATTATTTTCAGATGTACAGTGTAATAAACGACAACATGCAACACAAGTTCTTACATAATTACCACATAATAGGCCTCGACACAACATAATACAACATATGTCCATATGTTTACAAGTTCATGTATCTACAATTCTGCATAAGTTTATTAATCAAATGAATTTGTATGCACATCAATTGGGCATTAGGTGTGTCTTAATGATTCCAATCATTAGCCTAAGTTTCTAGCTCCTGTCTCTATATACGGGGTATATCACTAGCCGAGGATGTTGAATTACCTTCAGGGCCACCAAGATAACGGGAAATATTGGTCCGAATTACTCCAGGATGAAGAGAATTTGCAGTTATATCTTCACCATCATCCTGTTCAAAAGAATTTAAAAGGGAAAAAAAAGTATATTATAGTTTGTTCTCCAACCCCTTGTACATCCAATTCTAAGATGTACGGTTGCATGCATATTGATAAGGACACGAAACAGACACAATCATACTTTTTTTTTTAAAAAAAAAATGGTTCAATATGAGAAGTGTTCGGCACGATCTTCAACGAGTATCCGATAAATACGATAAAATAATATTTTTATAATTAAATGTCACGCACGTTTGGAAATCCTGTCTATACAATTAAATTGTGTACTGAATTAATAACCTTTAAAAGTCTTGCCAATTCATTAGCGTGCAGTATATTACAAAGTTTGGATTGATCGTAGGCCGAAGACAACCCCTTGTACCTGCAAACACAGAGGTGAAATAACCTATTTAGAACCCTTCATCCTCCATAACTGTAAACATCTAGAAATGGACAAATTAAGACACCAATATTGAAAACGAATTAGTTTC
Source organism: Lantana camara (assembly GCA_037501455.1). Lineage (NCBI taxonomy): Eukaryota > Viridiplantae > Streptophyta > Magnoliopsida > Lamiales > Verbenaceae > Lantana > Lantana camara. Next base: position 28,476,403 of record CM074863.1, read on the forward strand.
ATCATATCCCCCATGTCATAACTACCCACTATATATGAACACGATCTACTTGTTCAGCTGTGTTGGTTTGGAGTACGGTCAGTTTACTGGGATATAGATATAAGTCATATGAGACGACATGAGCATGTAGACATATAAATTTTCTTGTTAGAGGTTGTGATTAGTTGAGATCCTAAAAAGTTCAATAGTGAGATAAAGAAATCTGGGGGATCCTTGAACTTGGAAATTGCCCAAAACCCCAGATAGTGACTTATACAAAATTAAAAAATAAATAAAAATATAAATTTACCAATTTACCATTATTTAATGAAGGAAATACAATTACTATAAGATTTGAGGGGAAATTTTAAGATTTTGTTATAATAATAAATGAAATTTTGAGTGCAAAGTACTGTATTTAAAATGATCAAAGGTACCCCTTTTCATCATTGAGTTTGTCAAAGCGGATTCCTTCTTCATATAGCGCAGTATGCCCCTTTGATGAAACATTGACAATTCGACCCTCCCTTTTCGTAGAACGAGCAGTGTCCTTCATCAGGTCCAATAACAAATTTGTCAAAAGAAAATGACCTGCAATGGGACGGAGTCGGAATTTTAATCAAAAAATGAAGAGGAGCAGCTCGATAATTACATAACATTAAAATTTTATGGTTACATAAAATTATTAAAATTGTCCCTAAAAATGTGTCACTTTTAGTTTTGATCCCAACAATTGCCAATGTCTCACTTTTGATCCCATAAAGTTATATTTTTCTTAAATTAGGTTCAATTGACCACTTTCCATCCAAAATAAACGTTTGACCGTTAAAATAAACATTTGACCGTTTAAAAATTGCTTTTAAACCCTTTTTATTTGTTTATATTTCCAAACCTACACCAAACTATTCAAATTCTATATTTTCACCCCAAACTATTATATATATGTATTATATATATTATATACACATACTAAATATATATATTTATATTTATTATAATATTACACAATATATACACACATATATTATATATAGGCATTATATATTTTATACACACGTATATATATATATATATATATATATATATATATATATATATACGTGTATATAATATAATATATTATATTATATTATATATATAATTATTATTTAATATATAAGATATATATATACGTGTGTATATTATATATAAATATATAATATTTAATACATATAGTTTATATATGATGGGCCCAAATCACGCTCGAATCAGATCCATACACGTGTCACAATCCAGGCGCTTTATTCAGATGACCCAAGATCTCTTGAGCTTAGACGCTCATGAATATAGGCTCGTAAAGTAAGGCCGGCCCATACAACTCACTGCCTTGCGCCCTGAGGCCTGCTCGCCAGGGCCCATACATCGAGCGTGGGATTCCCCACTAATCCCTCTCACCGCTCACATTGAGGCCTCACAGAGATGATCATTACTCTCATAAGGACCCCCCCTCTTCGCACAGTGGAGTCCTCTTTCGAGGACCTCCCACGGTCGGGTGCCTTGCATGCCTCGAGCATCCCAACGCTTGAATAAAGTCGTCAGCGGAATCCTCCCCTCGAGCGATCTAGCACTCGGGTAATCCTTCCAGGGTATATTTATGTTTGGACCACGTATGACGCCCATGCCGTCGTTATAACAAGGTATCCATGATTTCCAGAGGCCAATCCCTTCCTCAATAAAGGGTTCCCATCGAGGGCACTCCCAATCGCAAGAGTAGCAAACTAAACTGAGTGCCATGACCCTCGTTGATAGCTCCGTAACCACCTCTGACACACAGTGGTAGTGCGTACACATTCCTTTGAGATGCCATTGCCACCTATCCGTAGGTATCTTTTAGAAAAGTCTCTTTCAGACCATCACACGACGCCATATGTCTAGGGCAACGCAGGGTTTTGGGACCACTTGGCCACAATTACCAAGCTACCCTCGCCCTCAACCTATAAATATGGGAATTCCTACACACATTCCCTAAGTGATATCCTACACAAACCTTGCATACATAACTGGGCATATTCTCTGGTTTTCCTTCCCAGACATAAACACTTCATCTTTCTTGCATCCTTACTGCTTTTTCCTGGTGTTATCCTAACTGGAAGAACCCATGCATTTCTAGAAACTCAGTTCCTGAGGCTCTTACGTCTGTGATGGTCTTCCCTTCAAACAAATTCTAAATTGGTGGTTGTTTAGCCAGATTCCCTTTCCTAGCACCATCATTTTTGGTGCCGTCTTTGGGAAACCATCATCATCTTCTTCATCTCCATCTGATTCTTCTTCTTCAGCTAGTTGAAAAGTAACACCAGCAGTTTTCATCATGGTTGCTGCAACGAGATTTGGAGCTTTGGGCAACAGAGGAACTCTTCCTCCAGTGAATGAGGAGAACCCAGTCACCGCTTCTCGCTCGAACAATACAACCATGGACGGCGATGTTCCCCCTACAGCTGCAAGAAACAAAGACAAGGAAACTACGGTGGGCTCTCTCCCAGCTGGAGGAATTGGAGCTGGAGGCTCTGAATCTGCCATTCCGCCAACGGCGCTCGTACCCGCTGTCATTGTCACCAACCCCGCCGCATACTCCATGGCGCTGCCATCCCCAGGGTACGTGTGCATGCAGCCCAGCATGATGCTTGGAGTGGTAACCATGGTACAACCCTATCAAGTGGGCTCCATACAGCTTCCAGACTCCATCCCCGAGGAGATTTAGGGGGTAGAAATGCCCCCCCATGACACAACAACAGCTTCATGCTATATACGCTCAATGTGAAGTTCAGGCCGCTCAAAACGCCTGGAAACACTTCACCACCGCTTATTTTCCCTTGGGAATGGGTGCTCAAATGGCTCCTTGGATGGGAGGATGGCAAACACACCCTGTAATGGCTACCCAAAATGTGTTGAGGGCTTAGCCGCCACTACCACCACCGGCACAAGGGAAAGAAGCCCCCTCGAGGGACGAGCAGGAGCAACACCCTGCTGAGAAAAGGAAAGCCCCTCAAGAAAGGAGGGGGGGATACAGACGAGAAGGTTTAGTCCAGGGCCTCCAGAAGAGTGAGTATGAGGGAAGGAAACGACTTTCGGATGGCTGCAGTCCAGAATCAACTTGAAGACCTGCAGCAAATTGAGGAGCAGCTCTCTCGAGCGCGGTCTCAAGTCCCCCATGCCGGGAACGAGAGGTCCAGGGCCAGAGACGCTCGCAACTCACGAAACCAAGTCCTTTGTCGCCTGAGGGAAGAAGATTATGAAGAGCATGATTACGAGGGCGAAGATTACAGGCTATTGACAGGTGGATCTCCCTTTGTGGAGGAGGTATTAATAGCTCGGGTCGGAATGGGGAAGATCCCAACCTCCATCAAGCGCTACGACCGAACTACTGATCCAGCCGAGCATCTGGATCACTTTGTGCACCTAATGCACATTTATGAGCATTCCAGTCATTACTGGACCAAGGTTTTTGTCACCTCCCTCGTGGTAATGGCGCAGGAATGGTACAAGAAGCTGCCCCCTCGTTCCATTCAAGGGTATAATGACTTAACTGATGCCTTCTTAAACCATTTCAACTCTCTGAACGCACCAGTGCCTGCGGCCACAACTCTCTACATCCTAGTACAAGGACCCAACGAGACCCTCAGATCCTTTCTGGGTAGGTTCAACAAGAAAATTCTGCTGGTGGAAAAGCCCTCGATGGACTTTCTGAGACATGTGTTATTCGGGGCTATCAACATGAAGAATTATGTCAGCAAAGAGTTTGTGGAAGAAGTGGCACAGAAGAAGCCTTGCTCCTTGATGGAGATAAGGGAAATAGATGACTCATTCTTCATGCTCGAAGACATATACATCGCGAGGGCGCAAAAGCTTGCCAACGCCCCTCGGGCTGACAAAGGCCTGGAGGACAAGGGAGAGTCCAACAAAAACCACTGCCGCAGCCCTGCTCCAGCTCGAAGGAACTCCCCTCCTCCTCGCAAATATAAGCACATCCCCCTCAACAGACCTATTGCTGAGGTCTATTCCATGGCGGATAAAAAATTATTTAAGAGGCCGCCAAAAATGAGGGAAACCGAGGCTCAAAAGCGCTCGGGGAAGTATTGTGCCTTTCACAAACAAAAAAATCACGATACCAATAACTGTTGTCAACTGGAGAGTGAGATCCAAAGACTCATCGCTAGGGGATACCTCAAGGAGTTTGTGAGGGTGTTGGAGAGATATGATTAGCGCTGCGCCGAGCGTGACGGGGCAAGAGGAAAAAGTCGTTTGAGCTCTAGGAGCCCTCGCAACAATTGCCCCGAGAATGATCACCGGAGGACCCTCGAGAGGAGATTCCAATGCCTCCCGTCGTCGTCATGTACGCAGCTACGATCAGAGATCCTTATAATCCAAGTCGGTATACTCTATGGAAGGCGCCCCTCACTCGAGGGAGAATGAAGTTTTAGGATTTACTGAGAAAAATCTCGAGCATATTGTAACACCCCATGGGGTTGGGGAAACCTCTGACTGGCCCATGGTGGTTAGTCTAGATGTCCACAATCATATTGTAAAGAGGGTTTTAATTGATAGTGGAAGCTCAGTGAATGTTCTCCCTTACTCAACGTTTTAGAAAATGAATATAACAAACATTCCCCTCAAACCCCTCAGAACAACCCTCGTTGGCTTTGGGGGTTCCGAGATCATCCCTCGTGGACAAATTCGCTTGGCCTCCTCTTTTGGTCGCACCCCACAGCAAAAAATTTTAAGCGTCCTTTATGCAGTGGTCTAGGTGGATCTGCCGTACAACTCCCGTACAACATCATCATTGGACGTCCGGCCCTCGTGGACTTTAAAGCAGTTATATCAACGTACCACCAGAAAGTCAAATTTCCTACCCCCGAAGGGACTGGCGAGGTACTTTGTAACGTCAATAAAGTTTGGGAATGATATATTTTGTCTCTACGAAGCACAAACCCAAGCAAACAATCCAAGCAGGATCCACCAAAAAATCCATTGATTTTCCCAAGCTGGATGAGTATGGCCCCAAGCGCAAGAGGTGCTGGGAGGTGGGCCCAGAATAGTAGCAGTCCGGGACCACATTTTTAAATTTTTTTTATTATAATACAAGTATTAAAATATTTCTAAAATATTTTAATACAATAGCAGAAGACTTAGCCGGATCTACTCAAGTATATACATGCAATTGATAATAAATTTTAAATCACTTAAGCAGATAAATATCTAACATGCAATTAACACTTAATAGCACATAATTTATCGTGCTTAAAATAAAATAACTGAAAACTATTACCGTACTGCAATCATGGCTATCTAACGGCATTTTTCCAGCTCATTTCCCACTCGTGAGACCGGCAGAGCTTCCCTGCAATAACCCCAGGGACACCCTCGGAGTGTGGGCTCTGAAAGTATTTCTCTAAATACTTAGAGAAAATAAACTTTAAACTAGAAAACCCTTTTCAGGGTTTATTCTCCCGAAATTAGGCGTTTTATATAAACACCTAATTAAAATTAATTCCGAAATAAATCAGAATTAACTAGGAGAAAAGGGATATGGTTTCAAAGCTAAGCTCTAGCCAAAACCTCTCCCAAAATGTTATGAAGAAATGAGGTGGGTATCAGCCTATTTATAGGCAAATATATGAGGGCAAAACGGTCATTTTGGATACAAAAGCAAGGGTAAAATAGTCATTTCACAACCCACTTGCATAGGCAACTTGGACACGTAAACCAAGGTGATTACATCGTAGATCTCTCTGCCACGAATCCAAAGCCGCCGAGAACGCGCCGTTTGGAGCCCGCACGCGCCCACACGCGCCGCCTGAAAGCGGCGCGTGTGTTACACCTTCGACCTAGGGTTTCGGGTGACGTGGCCGCTTCCGGATCTGCCACGTGTCCGGGTCGGCCCGACCCGATCCGAGAACCTGGCTCGTTGACCGACCCGTGGCCCTTTTGACCGACCCGGTCCAGACAAATCTGGACCGTTGCTTCTCGCTGACATGGCACGATCTGGGCCGTCCACGTCGCACAAGTGGCGTGCCACGCTGCCGCCCAGTCAACGCCACCTGGTCCATCTTGCTGACGTGGCATGCCACGTCAGCTACCACGTCATCACCGAATTTTATTTTTTTATTTTTTTTTCGATGAAAATTTTATTTTCTCAAAAATAAAATTCCGGGCATTTCCAACTCTTTGGAACTTGATTTATTTTCTTAATATAAATCCCTTGACTTATTTTCAAACACTTTGAAAATTCATTTCTCTTTCTCCTTTTAATATTTTCTCTTCGGGTTTTGAATTGGGGCTTGCAGGGGGACCTGCAGGACTAATTAATTTTAGCTCCAAACGGATTAATATATTATCATCTCATGACAATAATTAATTACAGTTTAACAATATTTAATTCCACTAAATAAATATTGTTGCACTCTAAAATTAATTAAATTATTCGAGAATTTCTTGATCTAGAATAACTTCGCATTTTACTCCTCCGTGTAGATATCCATGAAAAATAAATTGCAACTACCATCATTTATTTTTCATCTCTAATTTGAAATTTATTGATTCGCCTCAAGTTCAAATTCTCTGTATGCGAAACACATTCAACATATAACTTCGGTGACGTATCACGCGAAGTGCTTTGGCCAAAGTCTTAATTCGAACTTTTGCAAATCTATTTCAATGATATCTTGTACCTTCCAGCAAGGCCACAGATTCCTCGATTAATATAACTCTTTAGCACATTTCATGTTGTCACCGAATCATACAAAGTATTTTGGCCACCCGTTACCGAGACCTCACTTCGAGTATGTTACAGTGACTAACAGTACATGCCTAAAGCCGAAATATTATCAGGATTAAGAGTACAATGCTACCTGAGATTTTATTCATTTTAGATAGCAGTATAAAATGAATTATCTCAGTGGTCCAGTTCGATATTTCCAATCCTATTGAAAATCATCAACGTGTTATAATTGGAATCACCATTCCCTATGACGAGAGACTAATCATCTTATATAACCACGTTATAGTCTTGATAAGAACATATTCTTATCTTACCGACTAGAACTTTAATGACACGTGATTTCGGTATTCAAAGTCTTTTCCTATGAAACACATTTCATATGAGAATACCACCACACCTAATTAATTATTAATATGTGAAATACTCACAACTTTCTGTAAATTCAGTTTAATTAATTCAACAAATTGAATTTCCAGGGCACTATTCCCAACAATCTCCCACTTGCCTTAAATTCAATTTGGCCATACATCTAAGTCTTATTCCTTTCACACGAGAGTCAAAACTCGTTTTGTACTCTTTCGCGCTAATACTTTAGTGAAGAAATCTCGTTTCTTTGAGCCAACAACTAGGAAATCATGAATCCAATTCATCTAACTGGCTGCTTCTCAAGCTACCATGTATTTGACTTCCATGGCGATGTAAGCAATACACGTCTGCTTAACATTCTCCAAATAACGATTGCTCTTTCTAGAATGAACACGCATTCTAATGTCAAACATCTAGAATATAAATCAGATTGTAAATCCGAATCTCTATACTCTATTGAAATGAGCTCACCACTGTGGTAGACAAGCATATAATCTCAAGTCCTTCTCAAGTACTCCAATATATGCTTTCACTACTACCCAGTGTCAGATTCTAGGGTTTGACTAATATCTGCTGACTTAGACCTATTTCATAATAGACAGCTGGCCTTGTACATAATATGACATACATAAAGCTTCCGCTGCGGAACTCTAATCATGTCTTCTATCTCTTCAATTGTCTTAGGACACTGATCCCGAGATAGATAAATTCCACATCTAAAAGGTAATGAACCTTTCTTGGAATTCCTCATATTATACCTTGTCAGCATCTTATCTATATATGCTTCTTGTGATAAACCAATCTCCTTCTTCCTATGATCACGATAAAGGTCTGATCCTTGGAATAACATTGGTCTCACATAGGACTTTTCTTGTCAAAATGATTTGACGTTCGAATCTTGACCACTGATAAAATTCTTGCATCATTCCCAATGAGCAGAATATTAGTTACGTACAAAGTGAAAATGTTACAAAGCTATCATGATGTCATTTTGTACACTTCATGGTTCATCAGGCAATTATACAAATCCAAAGAATTTAAATTGCCTTATGAATCTGATGCTCCATAATCTAGACGCTTGCTTAAGATCATAAATCGATCTATTAAGTTTGCATTATATGCACCTGATTTATGGCTGTGAAGCCTTCATGTTATGCCAAGTAGTTCATCTTCTTGAAGGTGCCTGTTCAAGAACATAGTCTCTATATCCATTTGTCTAATCTCATAATCGATAATGAGATAAAATGGAGAGGATAATGGACTTAAGCATTGCTATAGGCGAGAAGACCTCATAAGTGATTTCTTCTTTCTGGGAAAAATCCCTTGCCATAAGTTTGCTCTAAAGTCTCTACTTTCGTCCATTCTTTCCTTTTTATTTCTTGTAGAACCCAATTGCATCTAATGGGTTTAATGCCTTCAGGCGCCTTCACAAGCTCAAGATTTCATTAGAATATAGAGATTCTAACTTAGATTCCATGGCTTTTGACCAAATGGTCAACATCTATATCTTTCACAGCTTCATTACACGTGACAGGATCAGATACGTTAGATTCAACCACTTGGGTTGATCTTAGGTATCTTGTCAGGTGTCCTGACAATCCTCCCACTACAATGATGCTCTCGTGTACACGTCACTACATCACATGTTGTATTTGGTACATCACATGTATCCAATATATTTTCAGTTATCATGGGTTTATGGAAATCAGTATCTAATACTGTTATTTCTTTTATCACTACTTTGCTTCTACCCTTTGTGGTTATCTATGTAATTATCTTTGAAATATTCACAAACATCTTTTGTGATTTATCAAATTACAAAATATACCACCTCTCGTTCTTCTTAGGATAACCTTAGAACAAGTGAACCTTTGTTCTTTATTCTAACTTGTCAGGATCCATCCTTAACTCGTGGACCAGGCTACCTCAAATCCGAAGATAAAAGATATAGGATTTTCACCCTAGCTACAGATCCATCAGTATCTTAGGAACCGACTTAGATAGAACTAGGTTTGTCGTTTTGTGTGCAAGACCCCAAAACGAAATTCATAGGGTAGCATGACTCTTCATGAATCTTACCATAATTATCAGAGTTCTATTTCTCCTTTCTGCAATACATCTTTGCTAAGACGTATCTCATATATATGGTTGGGATCTAATCTCATTTGAGAAATTCTATTTAACTCTGAACTTAGATACTTATCACTACTTCGATCTAATCGAAGTGCCTTGATATGTTTTCTAATTTGACTCTTTGACTTCAGTCTTATATTCTTTGAACTCTTCAAAATTACAGACTTAAGTCTCATCAAATAAACATATCTGTATTCTAGAGTAATCATTCAAATGAATCATGAAGTATGCAAAAACTTTCTCTTGCTTGAACATTCATAGTATCATATGTCCGTATGAACTAACTTAAGCAAGTTCATGGCTTAATACCTTTTGTCTCAAAAGGATTCTTTTTGGTCATTTTAACCTTCTAAATAAGATTCGTAGATTGATACTGTTTTCAAGTCAATAAGACTCAACAATCAGTCTTTGGATCCTATTCAGATTCAATTAACCAATAGATAGATGCCACGTTGAAGTTTTTCCTCTCAGATGGTAAGTCAAGCGTCTTAATGTTAAACTTAAATTACGGTTTTTCTTTGAGGTATAAAAGACCATCTTTTATTATGCCAGAGAAAATAAACCTTATATTTTGCTTAACGGTAACCGTTTGTTCAAAACTTACCGCCAAAAGAGAGTAACAAGTATCCTCTGCCACCTGAGCAGCGCTCTGCTCGAATAATTTCCGATGGTCCCTAGAAAATTACAGAGGTGAATATTCCCATGGACCAGATTACGGGAAGAGGGGGAGTCGCCCAGGAGAATCGGGCCTGAATCCATGGATCATTTATAATGGACGTTCCCTCTGTGCTCGAATTTCCAGAGGCTCTCCTCCTTTGAAGAGGAAGTATCTCCGTCTTCCCCAGGAGTTCCCACCACCACGTCCTTTCCCTTACCAGAAACGGGGATGGAATCTGCTAACCTCTTCCTCTTCTTCGAGGATTGGGCTCTTTTTTCATCCATGTCCCTGATAAGCACTCCCGAGCGGTTGCTGCAGGAACTGTTGGGGCCCAGCTGAAAAGGCCCATCCGAGGGTATAGGAACTAGTGCGTCCGGTGGGGTTGCACCACGAGCTGTCCCGCTCATTTGGCTAGCGGTCTGGCCCCCACCGCGACCATCGCCCCTTCTCGTGCCCCTGCCATCCCCACGGCCTCCACCTCGATCGTCACTACGGTCTTTCCCTCGGCCACCATCTTCTCGCCCGGCTCCTCGGCCACCGCCACGACCCCCTCGTTGGTCTGCTTGCTGTTGTGGTTGTTATGGTCACTGCTGTTGGTTGGCCAGCCTATGACCGCGCATCAGAGCGGCAATGTTTTCAGCACCTCCTCCAGCCATGAGTATATCGATTTCAGCATAATAGGAATTCGAGGGTCAAATCACCCTTTACGATACATCTTTAAGCAAAGGGTTAGCATCCCTATTCTAAGATGTTAGTGGAGTTAGTTCCTAGAATCTAACCATCTCTGTTCATCGTACGAGTGGGAGGGCGAGCAACCATGCCAGGGGGACTCACTAGCCCAAAAAGAAATAGTATCTCCTCATCATCTATCAAATCTTGGGCTTTGATGAGCCAGTTGGCATTCTTCATGGGGAGGGCCAGGCTATTGGCCCAATCTACAAAGGATGATGAAGTAGATCTGGACTTCACTTTGGGCCCCTCATCATGCTCCACCCACTCTCAAGGAACCCCAAAATCACTGTTAGCGGGTGCCCTCATGAAAAAGAACTTCTCCTTCCAATTAATGCTATACGATGTTGAAGGAGAGTCGATCATTCTCAGACCAGAGTTAGCTTGGATATAATAAAAGTCGTCCCTCGGAGACGAGCGGGACGAACGCGACACTTGGAGCAGGCTGTTGATATGAGAAATAGAAGGCTCATGACCTGTGCACTTCATCAGGATCACAAAGGCATTCAGGAGAGCAATACCATTGGGGAGAATTTGCAAGGGGCTCAAGTTGAGATAATTTAAAATCTCGGCTATCGGAGCAGGAATTGGGAATCTCAATCCGCCCGCGGATACAACATCCTTGTATACCGTCATCATGCCAGGTGGAGGATTGTTGGCAAGCTCGTGCTGCTCAGGATGACGGTAAGTGAAAGCCTCATTCCAATATATTGGGGCCCTCATGGAAGCCATTTCCCCGACCGTCAAGCTACTAGAGATTTCATCTGGAGACTTATCCGTCTTATGGGGATCAGAGCCTTCTCCTCGGATTTTAGACTTTTTTCCTTGGGCGACTGGTTCCTTCCCCTTTCAACAACGTTTACGAGGAGGTTCATCATCTGCACGGTGCTCAAAAGTCCCCGTTTCCTCTTGGGAGGCAGCAATCGCCATCGTGACCCTGTAATCTTGGGGCCTAACCGCACTGTCTAGTACAAAAAACACCCTCTCACCCTGGCGCTCCATTACCTCTATCAGTGCCATCTCCTCAAAAATTTGTTCAACCCTCCTCTCCTCCGGGATTACGCTCGTTCGACCCTTGAACCGCAGGGGCAAGATCTTCATCCCTGGTCTCTGCTGGAACTTCCGCCATGGGGATGGCGTGGAATATTATGTTGGGGAGAAGAACTTGCACTGGACATCTCATCGATTTCTCTCATAGTCTGGTTAATGATTTCATCCGTTATTATTTCTTGGTCTTGAAGATGAGAGTTTTTCAGGAGAAATATGGAAAAGTAGGGAGTTTTGGAAAGAGCCTACGGTGAAAGGGAGGCTCTAGAACTTAAATTTGCTAGTTAGAGTGCAAAAGTTAGAAAGAAAATAAAGTTTACCTAGAACGGAGAAGAAAGGAGTTCGCCGGAAGCTCACCGAAATCTGCAAAAATCTCTGAGTTTGGTTAAAGCTTGGAAGTGTTCTAGATGCGTAAAGAGTTAGAATGATTTGCAAATCCCTATTTATAGGGAAGGGATATATACATGATTGGGATGATAAATTAAAAAACACAATCGTTCCCCCCTAGGAAACCACCCACTTTTGGTAGTCGTCACACAGTTACCAACATTCACGTGTCGTTTCCTTGATAACACGACCAAGCTACCATCGTCCTCAACCTATAAATATGGGAATTCCTACACACATTCCCTAAGTGATCTCCTACACAAACCTTGCATACATAACTGGGCTTATTCTCTGGTTTTCCTTCCCATGCATAAACACTTATCTTTCTTGCATCCTACTGCTTTTTCCTGGTGTTATCCTATCTGGAAGAACCCACGCATTTCTGGAAACCCACTTCCTGAGGCTCTTACGCCTGTGATGGTCTTCCCCTCAAACAAATTCTAAATTGGTGGTTGTTTAGTCGGATTCCCTTTCCTAGCATCATCAATATATATTATTTTTGTAAATACGTAATATGTATTTTATGCGTATATATACTATATAATATATATGTAATAAGTATATATATTATAATAAGTATATATAATATATACGTATTATATACAATAGAAAGTGTGTGTATATATATATATATATATATAATTAAATATATAATTTAAATAATTTAGGGTTAAAATATAAAATTTAAATAGTTTGGGGTATGTTTGGAAACATAAATAAACAATAAGGGCTGCAAAGCAATTTTTTGGATGGTCAAACATTTATTTTAATGATCAAACGTTTGTTTTTTATGGGGGATAAGTGCAAAAATGGTATACCATCTCCACCTATTCAGCAAAATTGGTACTCAAACTTTTCCGGTGATAGATTTACCCCGCATTTCTAAAAAAATTACAATTTAATGCATTTTTTCTTTGGAAACCCGACCCGAAGTCCAACGTGGCATGATTTTTTCTTACGTGGCAATACCACTATAGCCACATCAAATACCATTGTGCATATATTAATTTTATCCATTTAATTAAAACACAAAAAGCTAAATAATATTACTAATAAATTTTGATTTAAAATTAATTTGGCAAAGTAAGAAATAATTATATATATATATATATAGGAAAATAATGCATAATATTTATATTTATATTACTCAAAAATATACAAACATTCAATATTTAAAATATTAAAAAAAAAAGAAAAGAAAAAAGAACCCAACAACTGCAGTCTGCAAATCGCCATAGCCGTACCACCACCGGCGGCTCCAACACAAGATCCGCCGCCCCCGCCAACACTAAACCCACTGTCGCCTTCAACAACATCAGAACCGCCATCGCACACCAACACCCAGACCCAATGCCGTCTTCAACAACTCCAGATCCGCCATTGAACATCAAAGCCATTATATGCCTTCAACACCCCATTCCCCAAACTCCATCACTTCATCTTCGTTTTACTCCTTGGCTATGGCGATTTGCAGAAAGGAGGGAGGAGGGGGTGTTGGGCGTGCTGGGGTGGGTTGGGCATCTTCTAGGTGGCGGCTGCCGAGAGAGGATCGGAGAGAGAGAAAAGGTTCCTCATTTTCAGATCCAGAATGAGGGGCTCCGGCGGGCTGGCTGCTACGTTGTTGTTGTCGCCGCCGCCCTCATTCCCAACTAGTCCACTAATCCCCCATCTTTCCCCTTCTCCCGATCGTTTCTTTTCTCCCAAACTTCCAGATCTGTGGCAATTTCTTTGTGCATGTGTGTGTTTGTGCGATTTTGATGTGGTGATTTTGGTAATGGTGATTTATTTTGTTGCCGTCGCTGCCCTATTCTTCGTGCTATGCTGGCGTGATTTTTGTGGTGGTGTGTTGGTGCGATTTTAGCGGCATTGGTGGGATTTGTTGCCAGCTATGGTGTTGATGAGAAGAAGGAGCATGGTGGCAGCGCCCATTTTTTAAGTGGAGAGCATAGGAATCGTGGTGGAGATGGAGGTCGGAACCGTGGATGGCGGCGGAACAACGGTGGCAGAGTGGTGGCATTCGAGGCAGAGTCGACGATGGACGGAAAAGGAACAGATCAGATCCCGCGGTGGTGGTGGTCGGATGTGGGAGTGCGGCGACGGCGGGGGAGGATGAATTTTGGGGTTGTGCAGGTGCAGCGGTGGCTTGAAGCTCTGGAGAAGACAATCCTATTTCTTTTTTTCTTTTTTAATTTCTTAAGTATGTAATTAAGTTAAATTATATATTAATAAATATCAAGTTAAAATATATATTAATGATATAACATATAATTATATTTATATTATAATTACAATAAAAATAATGTATAATATTTTTGAATTTATGTATTTGTTTATTTTATTAACATAATATTTATATTATTATTTCATTTTATTAACATAATTATCAAGTTAGAATTTTATGTTCTCCGATTTTATTTGATTTTATTAACATAATATTTATATTATTGTTATTTTATTTTATGTATTTGCAATTAGTTTTTTTGTGGGTTATATACAAGTCAACCAAGTCAGCATCTACGTGGCAAAAAAAATTAACGTGGCAACCCTGAAACGTCCACGTGTAAATAAGTGTCACATCATTAGCGGTTTCCAGCGGTTTTAAGTGTTCCGGCGAAAAAGTGCATTGATTTGGACGGTTTTGGGAGGTATGGGATAGATCTGTCACCGGAAAAGTTTGAACACCAATTTTGCTGAATGGGTGCAGATGTTATACCATTTTTGTAATTATCCATTTTTTATGGAAAGTGGTCAGTGGGGACCTAATTTAAGAAAAATGTCACTTTATGGGACCAAAAGTGAGACATTGACAACTGTTCGGACCAAAACTAAAAGTGACTCACTTTACGGGATGGTTTTAATAATTTTCTCTTTTTATATATATGCGTGCGCTCGTGTTTATATATATATATATATATATATATATATATATATATATATGTATGTATATGTATATTTATATGTATATATAATGTTGTTAAAAATTAACATACCTAAGTGGTTGGTAGCAAACTGTAACTCTATGTTGTCTTTCGACAGCATGAATGGAGCTCCATATATCCCAGCATTATTACTGAAAGGGGACAAGGCAAATTTCTACTCTTAGTCACATAGATTAAATATTAGCATGCATGAGTTTTCCTCTAAATGGTCGATTACACTGATCTCCCCTATAACTATGCATATGATAAGATAGAGATTTCCCCCTTTTAATCGTCGAAATTCAATTAAAAGTGGAATTCTCGGGATGTAGCTTAGCACCGTTTCCACGTTATTTCAGTATTCGAGTTCTGGGTTAAGCAACTGCGTATACTCTATTGAGGATGTTCATTTAATATTATATAGTTATAGGTGAGGATGGTGTAATTATTTCTAAACTTATATAACTTTATGTTTCTGCATTACGTACATCAAGATGTTGAGGGAACGATGCGAAGTGATGAAGTCTGATGCAAATTTTCTGATGGATGCCATCGAACTTAGATCCAACTCCATAACATCAAGTTTAGCTGAAGGGATCTCTTTAGTTATGGTTTCTTTAACTTCATCGCCAGAATTCACGTTCCTTACTGTCATTACAACATGGACTCCACGAAGAGCAAGAACACGAGTGGTTTCTATACCAATCCCACTTGATGCACCTGCAAAATTTTTTACAGGAAAATAATAGAAGATTAAAAATTATGGTATGTATTACTAAATCGCAGAGCTAACAACACCCACAACCCTGTGTTAATCGAAAGTATCATAAAAAACCCTAACAAAAAAAAAGTGCTCTAGAAAACCCTGTGTTTTTTAAAATATGCTCACCGGCCCCTAGCCCCATCTGGTCAAAGTAAAATCTTGAAATCCCTAAAATGCCCTTATACACTGTTTCAGTCTTTCAAACATATAATATTATTAAATATTATTTTTTAATTCAATATAAATATTATATTAATAAATAAAATAAAATTTAAATTATATTACTATATCTATTAAGAAGTGTTATAAATAAATAAATATATATATATATATATATATATATTATATATATATAATTACTAATATACATATGAAATATTATTTCTATAAATATGTATATATATATATATATATATATATATATATTATACTAATTATAATAACTAATTTAATATATATATAATGAATTTATAAAAAATACATAATATATATATTTAATTATATAAATAATTATATATATTAACATATTTACTAAAAAAATAATAAATTAATAAATATATATATATATATATATATATATATATATATATATATATATATATATATATTTATCATGAAATTTATATATATATACACTATTATAATAATTATTATATATATTTGTAAATTTATTTTATATATATGCAATATAAAGAACCAATATATATATATATATATATATATAGAAATAAAATATATGTAAATATAAACATAATTCATATTAATATATATACATATATATATATGAATATATATATGTATATGTATATATTATACACTATTATAATAATTATCATATATATTTTTAAATGTATTTTATATATGTGCAATATAACGAACCAATATATATATATATATAAACAAATTTATAGAAATAAGATATATGTAAATATAAACATAATTTTTCATATGTATATTAGTAATTATATATATATTATATACTAATTATAATAATTAATTTAATATATTTATAATTTTTTTAATATATATACATATATAAATAATTACATATATATATATAATATCATATTTACTGAAAATATGATATAAATGTATGTAATAATATAATATCAATAAATTTAATATATGTACCAAAAAAATAATAATAATAAATAAATGTAATATATTGATACACATATACATTATTTATATACATATACAGCGTCTTCTTCCTCAAGACAACCCACCAGTTGCCGCCGCCGCCGCCGCCTCTCCTTCTCTCTACCTCCACCCACCGCCCAACAGATCCGCATCACCGCCGCCTCTTTTCTCTCCACCTCCACCGCCCCAGGTCTCCGCCAAACATGGCCCAACGCCGCCGCCGCCTCTCGATCTCCGTCGCTCAAAGCCACCGCCGCCGCCTCTCGATCTCCTCCTCCACCACCTCACACAACCCAGATCTCCGCTGCCCAACGCCGCCGCCTTTCTTCTCTCTTCTCTCCTCCTCCACCGCCTCACACAGCCCAGATCTCCCTCGCTCAAAGCCGCCACCGCCGCCTCTCTTCTTTCCTCCTCCACCGCCTCACACAGCCCCCGATCTCCGCCGAACATGGCCCAACGCCGCCGCCTCTCGATCTCCTCCTCCACCGCCCTAGATCTCCGCCGAACGATCCCCCCCGTAACCAGAAGCCGCCGGCGGTCATGGTGGTATGCCTGGATTTGCAGAGCATTGGGCGGCCATGGTGGTTATTATATACATATATATATATATATATTATATGGTAAAATAGTCTTAAGGGCAAAAACGATATTTCACCAACAAAAGTAGGCCAAAAAGCTTGTTATACTTGCAGTCAACGCGAGTGAGCCTCACTTTCTCGGTCCAGGGTTTTTCGTGCATATTTAAAAAAACACAGGGTTGTTTAGAGTATTTTTTTTTTGTCAAGGTTTTTTATGATACTTTCGATTAACACAGGGTTGTGGATGTTGTTAGCTCCTAAATCGCAACCGTCAGATTTTATCAAAATTAGTGAAGCAACTACCTCCAAAAAACTTACGCTAAATCTAGAATTATGCAAAATTCACGGTGCGAGTGGTTTGATGATCCTAATTACGTCAAAATCTTAATAGAAAATATCTAATTGCAAAAAATGTTCACTAGAAAGATGAAAAAGATCATAAAAAGAAAAGAAAAAAAAATCAACCAAAAGGTAACCATCTAATGAGCTTGATGAAGAACAAGCTCCAATAAAACTTATCCGTATGTATACAGTACACATATTTTAATTTGGACCTGTAACAATGGCAGTGAGCCCGGAGCCATCAATTCCAGCAGTAACTTCCTCAGCAGTAGACGACGAAGAAAACCCTGAAGCCATCGTTGCTTGCCCTTCCCCTTTCTCTCTGATCTCTCTCTCTCAAAATACCTTTCTGTAATTTTGTGTTTCTGTACCACAGATATAAAACGATGGCCAAAAAAGAGTTGGACACTTTTTAGTAACCAATTTTGAGTGGTCTAAAAAGAGTGATCATTTGTGAAATTGTCTATGGGTGATCTTCGTTGACTTCATGAGAACTTTGTAGCACATAATCATTATGTTTCACTATCCCACCGGACAAAGATCTTGTCAACAATTTCCTATTATTTGTATTAATAGGTTTTTTTTTTTTTTTTTAAGGGAACCGGCAACCAGGGGCGACGCTACTTGAGGCTAAATTTTGTTTCAATTATTTATGTATATATTTAATATGAAATATTTTTTAAATTGACCAAATTATAGTCATTTGATCCCATAATAAAATAAATAAATTGTAATTCACCTCTCAGAATAAACAGATTTTGAGGAATTTATAAACTCTAAAAATAAATATTTATTATAAGCACTAGATTATACGGTTTTCCATAAGAGTTATGTTTGTATAATATTATTTTCTTTAAAATATTAATATTTCTAAATTACTTTTTACATTTAAATAGAACTCTAATGTATAGTTATTTCTTCTCTTTTCAATTAAAAGTATACTAAAAATTTTGTAATTACTAAGTAGATTTATCTTTATAAATATATTTTTCTCTTTCTTAGTTTTTATGAACTTATTTATTTTTAAATCATTTTATTTCATTGTTTTTTTGTTATCCAATTTCACATGCATTTCATTTTTATATTAATTACTTATTTAAATAATATTAAATTGCCAAAAATAATTTAAAAGAATTTATGGGTTAATTAGTAACTTGATAAAAATTAAAAAAATGATTCTTAACTTTTATCTTTAAGCACCAGACTGATTATTTTTTTACTTTTAACTTTTTTTTTTCTCCAAACATTTACTATTTTTACTATTGAAAAATTTTATAACTTTAACTCTATTTTAACTTTTAATGGAGTAAGTACCTCGTCCTATATTATAAAAAAGTAATCTATATATTTGAATATTTTATAAATATTTTTAATTGTATAAAAATTTGTTTAGTAATATTTTAAAAAATAATTTTTTTGAAGTCTGGAGTCGCCAGTCTTGACTACCATATATAATTGTACATTTTTGACTAAGCTATAAAACGTGATCACAGATGGCTATAGATTATTACGTACACAACTTGCTTAAAATCAAAACAATAGTTCAGACGAAAAAATGGAAAAAACAGCCAAAACAATAGATACTATAAAGTAATTAAGACTTCACTCGTAGTATTTTGAAATTAAATTTCCTTTTTCTTCCCCTCAATATTCTTCTAGGTTCTTCGATTTTCACACGTCCACCAGCACCTTTTTTGTTAGAGACGGAACCAAATTTAATATAAAAAAAACAAAAACTGAAATATTAAAAATAAAGGGAGCGAAATTTTTAATAAAAACAACATTATAGATATTTTAAAATATATGTATAGATATAAACTTTTTTCAAAATTTGGAGAGAGGAGGATCAACAAAATAAATAAATAAATTAGTGCAACCAAACATGCATGGACAAACAACTAGTCAGATTTGACGACTTGTTACTTATTCAGAGAATATCGACAAACGACTACCGACGAGTGCGATCCAAAATTTCGTATCTCATGCTTAACTTGGAAAACTCATCCCAACTCCCAAACTCAAAGTTTCAATGATACGGCTTGGTTTTTACTAATCGATTTAAGGCGCTTTTAAGTTTTATATTATACTAATCAATTTGAGGAGCTTTTATAATTCCGGTGCTTACATGTTGATCAGTTTAATAAATTTTGGTACTAAATTTCAGAAGTTTAACAGAGAGCGTGTAACTTCCTACAGGCTTTATAGAGGGGCATTTGTCACCATCATTTTTATTTTTTTTAAGGAATTAAAAATAAAGGGGGTTTTATAGAGGACCCTCTCAACAAAAAAAATAACAAAGATTACACAACTACGGGTCTAGAAAAAAATACTAGTTCCCATAAAATAAGCCCTCTAGATCAAAGAAATCTTCATCAAAATTTTCTTGATCAAAAACCTCGTTTTCTCCATCTTTATTAGTTAACTGCCAATTCAAGCGAGCTCCCCCAAACCAAGATCTTGCCAAAACTTTAGGGTTCTCACCAAGGTCATGCAAAACGATACTCCTGTAAAATTTACTTGATAGAAATTTCTTGGTTTCACGCATTAGGTTTATATCGTTGCTTGCTAGTAGAATATCATCTACGTACAACACCAGGATAATAAATTTACTCCCACTGACCTTGAGCTATATGCATTGGTAACAGTGTTTTCCTTAAAGCCAAAAGAGGAAATCACCTTATCAAATTTTCGGTACCACTGACGGGACGCCTGCTTTAGACCATAAATGGACTTTTTGAGTTTACATACTAGGTGCTTTGAAGGACTCAAAGTTCTCCAGTTGCACCATGTATATAGTTTCTTCAATGTCTCCATTGAAAAACGCTGTCTTTATGTCCTTTTGATGGAGCTTTAAATCATAATAAGCTACAAGTGTCATAATGATTCTAAAAGAGTCTTTCGTTGAAACTGGAGAGAAAGTCTCTTTAAAATCAATTCCTTCCCTTTGAGTGAAACCCTTGGCAACAAGGCGTGCTTTATATCTTTCGATGATACCATTTGAGTCCCGTTTGGTTTTAAAAATCCATTTACAACCAATTGGTTTTACGCCTTGTGGTAACTCGACAAGATCCCAAATGTCATTTTCCATCATGGATTTCATCTCTTCATTCATGGATTTGATCCATTCATTAGAGTTTGAACATAATTTTACTTGATTGAAAGACGTAGGATCATCTTGCAATCCCATATCAAATTCATGTTCATGGAGGTAAATGACATAGTCATCTAAAATCGCTGTTCTCTTTTCTCTAGTAGATCTCCTTATAGGCACTTCATTTTGAGGTTCTTATGGTGCATCATCTTGAATAGATGATGGTTCTGGATCTGATTCATTGGGTCCTAACTCATTATTTTGAACAAATGATGGACCAAGAACTAATTCAGTAGGAATCCCAAATGTGATTGTGTTTTCCAAATTGTCTTGATTCATAGGATGAAGAGTGATAGGAATATTTATCCAATTACACTCAGCTGCAACTGTAGTGGGAATGTTCACACATTCCTCGTCAAACACAACATTTCCAATTTGATCCTTCCCACTGTAATCAATATCCTCAATAAATTTGACATTTCCCGTTTCGAAAAAGGACTTGTTTGAAGGGTCATAAAACTTAAAGCCCCTAGACCTTTCCGAGTAATCTACAAAGTAGAAGCTAATTGTTCTTGAATCCAGTTTCCTTTCGTTAGGTTTATAGGGCCTAGCTTCAGCTGGACATCCCCAGACATGCAAGTGCCTAATACTAGGCTTCTTGCCTGCCCATAACTCGCACTGGGTTTTATCTACTACTTTACTTGGAACTCGATTCAAAATATAAACTGCAGTCTTTAGTGCTTCACCCTAAAGTGATTCTAGTAATGAAGAATAATTAATCATACTTCTTAACATATCTTTAAGAGTTCGGTTTCGTCTCTCAGATACACCATTTTGGTTTGGACTCCCCGATATAGTGTACTGAGGTACAATTCCGCGATCGCCTAAGTATTTGGCGAAGGGTCTTGGACATTGTTCACCAGATCTGTCATATCTACCATAGTATTCTACACCACGGTCAAATCTAACAACTTTAATTTTCTTGCCTAGTTGGTTCTCAACTTCGGCTTTGAAAGTCTTAAATATGTCCAAAGACTGTGACTTTTCATGAATTAGGTACAAATATCCATAACAAGAGTAATCATCAAGAAAGATGATAAAGTATCGTTGTCCATTCCAAGATGCTGTAGGGAATGAACCACAGATATCTGTATGTATCAGCTCTAAAGGTTCTTTACCCTTATTGGCACCCAATTTGTTCGTATTTGTTTGTTTTCCCTTTATACATTCTATACAGATTTTAAAATCTGTAAAATCAAGGGAATCAAGAATTCCTTGTGATATAAGCCTCTGTATTCTCTTTTCAGAGATATGTCTTAAACGCTTATGCCACAACATTGATGAATTCTCATTTGTTAACTTAAGTTTAGTACAAAAGTTACTTGAATACAAATTTTCAATATCAGTTAAAGTTTTGGTGTTTAATTTATACAAATTATCAATTAGATTACCATTACCAACAACATTTGAATTTAAATAAAAAACACAACTTCCATTTCCAAATGAACAAGAATATCTAAATTTGTTCAAACACGAAATAGAAATCAGGTTCCGTCTAAATGACGGTACAACAAAAGTTTTTTCTAAATTCAAATAAAAATCATAAATGAATCCTAAAAACACTAATAGCTTCCACTAGAGCTTTCTTGCCATTCCCACATAGATGTATCTTTCAGCATCAGTTGGTACTCGAGACCTTAGGCAATCATGCATTGTGACACTTATGTCAGTAGTTGCACATGTATCTATCCACCAAGTGTCACTAGATACTAAAGCTAAATTAACTTCTGAACAAACAAAGTTAAGAAGTCTACCTTTCTTTTCGAGCCAGGAGGCGTATTTGGGACAATCCTTCTTTACGTGATCATGTTTCTTGCAAAAGTAACATGAAATAACCGAATTCTGTTTATTTTGCACCTTAGGTTGGCTTGTCCCAGATTCAACAGTTTCCTTATCTTTATTCCTTTTTCTCTTATTGGTGGTAGCCCTAGCCTTAGAAATAATAGCCGAATGAGCACTTTCAGTCCTATCTTATTTCAGTCTCTCTTCTTCTTTCACACATTGAGCTATTATAAGCTCATTTAAAGTCCATTTCTCCTTTTGAGTATTATAGGAGATTTTAAATGGATTAAATTGTGCAGGAAGTGTAAATTGGGAAAAAAAAAAGTGCAGGAATGAGATCAAGACCAAGTTCACAAGTATGTCATCCGACACCTCAAGCTTTAAGCCCTTAAGTCTTGTCACAAGATTGGACATCTACATAATGCACTCTCTTATGTTTCCCTTACCTTTATACCGCATAGAAACCAGCTTACTAAGAGTAGTGTTGGTCTCAACCTTTTCATTAGTTTTGAATCGGTTTGCTATTTGGTCCAGAAAACTTTTGGCATTTTCTTCATCAGGAATACCACCCCTTATGGCATCCGGAATTGAGCTATTCATGATCATCAAACTCATGCGATTTGATCGCTCCCACTTCTCTTATGCGGATCTCTGTACCACAGTGCTAGTATCAGTAAGATCCGCAGGGCGATCAACCTTAATGCACGATCGAGATCCGCACAAGCAAGCATAATCATAACATGCTCTTTCCATTACTTAAGTTAGAACCGTTAAGCTCAGGGATGTTGTTCAAGTTAGCAGATATAGAAGACACTATAAAGGAAAAAAATATGCTCACAATTAATTAAACATCGAAGCATATATAAAGATAAAACCAAGTATCAAAATATATGCAATGGTAGACCCATCTCAAGATACCTAGCACAACATTATTATTTAGTCTTTGGACAAAAATAACAATTTGTAAGTGGTACTCTTATACATAGTCAGAATAGTGATAACTAAAACGGTCTCACAGTATGTCTTTCTTTGGATCGATACATTGTAAGCATGTTAACACCAAATATATCACATATTTATGACTGTAATTATCTAGCCAAAACAATCTTCCTTTGGGCCGATTATTTCGTATAGATAATAAAAAATAACTTAATTAACGAAAATCAATTAAATCTTACCCAATAGAGATTACTTTGGTAACATATTAGTTCAATCTAATTAATTTTCACAATTTACCCAACTACAATTGCAAATTATCTGAAT
Organism: Lantana camara; assembly: GCA_037501455.1. Taxonomy (NCBI): domain Eukaryota; kingdom Viridiplantae; phylum Streptophyta; class Magnoliopsida; order Lamiales; family Verbenaceae; genus Lantana; species Lantana camara. Next base: position 28,500,393 of record CM074863.1, read on the forward strand.
AAACCCGAATCTGTAATCATGACCCACCGATCGATCCAAACGCATATATATACAATTGCACTCAAATCTTGAATCTATGTTAAAAGAAACAATTGTAAAACTAATTACCAATGGTTAATGCCAAATATAGAGTTCAAATGGTCGGCCATGAATTGCACATAACTACTGCAAGTGATTAGCAATGTGCTAATATCCACCCAAAGTGCGAGCAAAACGTAATTCTTTTCGCATACAATTATATGTACATACATTAATATAATAATCATGAACAACACTGTAAAGTTTTACATAAGAGTTTCCCACCTCAAGTTCCAATTCTTCCCACTTCTCCAACTCTCGCATGTCACGAAGAATGCTTAAATCCTAAGAAAGGCCAGTCTCCAGTGAGGTGGTGGAAGCCGGCCGCCAACGGCGGCAGGGGATGTTGCTGCATGGAATGGGGTCACGGCGGCGTTTAACTCAAGGGTGGCTGATTGACGGGCGGCTGGTTTGCCGGAGCATGGCCGCCAGAGGTTGTGCTCGTTGAAGCTTGACGAGCAGCCACAACACCACCATTGCTGGACAAATTGTTCTCACATAAAGTGGGCCAATTCTGAGAATTTCAGTGGGTCTGATTCCCTTTAATTTATTTGCACTCTTCAATTGGGTCCAATTTTTTGGGTTGGGAGAGTAATTAAATTGTGAAGCAAACTTCTTGTAATCCTTATCGACTTTCAAGATATCAATATTGGGTTGTTTAATTGTGCTGCCTCGGTTTGCGCGCATAGCTGCGCGTTTTGACGCAAATCCGAACGTCCCTCTTCATTTAAATTTTCTTTTTCCTCCATGTTTTTAATTCTATCAAAGCTATGTGGTTCCTCCATGTTCACATAGCAGTCCTTCTCTCTGTAGCCGATATGGGCACACTTCCGACAGTAGGGCGAGACGTGCTCATAGATTATTTGCTGCATCCATGTCGCCCCATGGTAGGACAAACTGATCCGTTCTTTTAGAGGTTTCATGAGATCTATTTCTACACATGCACGGACAATCGATGGCCTTTTAACATCCAAAGTTCCGTCATCAAAACATAAACGCTCACCCACATATTTAACAATATCTCGCAAGGATTTTAGATTAAAAAACTGAGACGATAACCCAGGTAATTTAATCCAAATCGATGCCACCGAAGAGTCAATTCTCATATCAAAGGTCGGTTTCCATTTGAAGATTCGCATCGGGAACCCATGAAACAAAATAAACGTTTGCATCCACAATTTCATAAAGTCCTCAACACGACTTAAACGGATCAAGACGTGCTTAATATTTAATAAACCGATTTTAAACTCACCCTTTAAATCCAGCTCCAAAAGCAACTCATGAAGCTAGACTTTATTGTATATATATATATATATATATATATATATATATATATATATATATATTGTTGGAATTTGACGTTATGGATGAATTTATTCTTGGAGGTAGGGATGCGAACGAGCCGAGCCTTGGCCTTTTTTTTTTTTGTTTTTTTTTTTTCCTCCTGGCTCGACTTGAGCCAAATGGTTATTATATTATTTTTAATTAAAAATTAGTTTTTTCAAATAATTTAATATATTTTTATATTTAATAATATATATTTATTGAATATATATACATATATATTCTAAATATATTACTTTTTTATTAATTTTATATAAAAATCAATAAATATATATATAATATGATATAATAATAAAATAATTATATATATATAAATTAAAATATTATTTTTTTAATTGTCGCGAGCCACGAGCCTAACTAAAAGGGGCTTGGGTTCGGACTTGGCTTGAGCTTGTTCGCCAGGCTCGCGAGTCGGCTCAGCTCGTTTGCATCCCTACTTGGAGGAATACCAAATTCCTTGATAGGAATCCATAGAATAAAGTCCATAAACTTATAATAAATAAATTGAAAGCAATAAAGACTGGAACTTTGTGGTATGTTATAGTCCACGTGATATATCAAGATGCTTGTACTTTATATGCAATTAAGTGTTGTATATTATGCTATACACTAAGGATTGCATATTGGTAAGTATAAATATGAGTTCTATTGCTGGACATTTATTTTGAGTTTGAAATAAAGTTGGTACCAAGCAGTTACAATATTAATTGTATAGCATTAAAGGCTCATGTGCTGGTATCTGTTACAAAACGTTCCAGATGTTTTTGTAAGTTTATTTCTGCATTATGGCTGTATTAATTGTGAGGTTATGGCATGCTATAAACAAGACAATTAATATCCATGTATATCATAGTTTGTGCCCTATAAATCTGTAGTTCCAGACCACAGAATATGGGAGAGGAATAGAGAGACAAGTATGAAAAATGTGGTGAATTAGGAAGAGTTAGAAGTCTAGTTAGATTTCTGGTTTGGTGCTGAAAAATACACTCTGGTACGAAACACACATGAACTGGTACTTGTGAGTTCAGTCAAGAAAACATACTTTCACACACATAGCACGTTTTCTGAAGTACCAACCAGACACCACACTCTCTCATAAGAGCCCTGGTTAGTAGCCGGAGTGAGATTCTCCTGATATCGTGCGTATCTGTGATTCGAAAATCTCTGGGCTGTCTTATCCTGGAAGGAGCTTCGCAACAACCCAACGCACCGGTAGTGGGGCGAATACTTCTTTAAGGAAAGTCGGCATTTACCACGATTCAGTCATATCGAACGATAAGTCTCTCGGTTTACCTTATAGTATAGTTCTGATCTTTGTAATCTTGTGAATATGTTTCTGGTACATTGCTAGAATTTATCTTCATATGGTTTTACACTCTGCTGGAACTAACATCATGACAAGTATGCAAGATCTAGTTTTTCCACTGGTATATTGGGCATGTATTTTGCTTGTATTACATCTCAATAGGTATGTTTTGGCATGATTATGGTACTTACGTTTTGAAGCACTTATCCAAGTTGTACATCTTATGTATATTGCAAAATCTGATTATCTATCATATTTGATAAGCTGGTACTACCACAAAGCTGATTTTCCAACATATATATATATATATATATATATATATATATATTTTATACGAAAGATTATAATGAACTAATCCAAATCGCTTCGAGGTGAATCAAAAATCATGATAACCCTAACTGTATGCCTTCGATGGGCCATGACCATCATATCAGTACAAGCATTACCGGTCCTTTTAATGGTGAGGGTTTACTAATGGCTTCGTAGAGGAGATACCCAAGGTTAGAGGTTGAGTGTGATTCCTTAATGATAATCAACTTAATCAAGGAAGCTGATACAGCGGTGCACCCGCTGGGCCTCGTCATTGATGAATGTCGGACCTTGATCCACAAGCCCTGGGACTGCAGATTACGCAATATTAGTAGGGAGAGGAATGGACTCGCAGATACGTTAGCGAAAATGGGGCAAGACATGGAGGAAAATAGGATGACATGGGATCATCAGCCGGGGATCTAAGCTAGGGTTGTTTTGGCAATGTTTCGTCGTTCTGTTGCTACCAAAAAAAATTACCAGTCCTTTTAATGTATATAACCTCGCACACCGACGACTAGTTAATAAACGACTAGTTAATAAACTTTCGACTATTTCCGATATAACGTTTCCTAGAGGATTCTCCTCAACATTCGAAAATATTAGAAGAGTAACAACGATTATAGAATCTGATTCCACGATATATTCTTTCAAATCCCCGATTCCAAGCCAATCGAAGACATTTCGGCAACCATTCATCGTACAATAGTTGGTATTGCATTCTGTCTGTCTTGGCAACCCCAGTGATGTTTACAAAATGATATTTTTATGTTAATTAACATTTGAACTAACTGCAAGCAAAAATGAACATTTTTATCATATAGTAATATCCTTATATATTTATCAAACTTGTGATAAATTAAAAGCACTTCATCTATGTATATATATATATTTATTATTTATTTTATTTTATTATTATCATTATTATCATCTTATAAAAGTGCGAATTGTTTCTTACAAAATACGGATCGCCTAAAATATCCTCATAATAATTATATGAATAACTATTAGTTTTGGATAATTATGTAAATACATATTATAAATTATTAATTTAACTAATTTAAAAAGTACTTATTAACTTATAATAGGACTCTTGATAGAATTAAAACTTTTTTAACTTAAAAAAATATATATATATATAGTTTAACAAGAATTGTTTTAATATTAATATATTAATTAATTGTATTCAAAGCTTATAATATAAGTTGTCTATTTTTTAATTTTAAACTCTATAATTTAAAATGTTATAATAAGATATATCTAACGAATTGAAAAATATTAAATTAATTCACTCTATAATTTTAATAAATTTTGATAATTAATTAAAATAAAATATGATCTAAATTGAATGAGTTAAATAAGATAAGTTTCAATAAATCAATCCTAATGTAATTCTAATTATATAACTCCATAATTTTAATCATCTAAGTTCATAAACTTTCTTTAATTATAACCATATTATAATTTTATAAACATATCTAATTATCAAAATAATATAATTGAATAATTTCTATAAAATAATTTTCAATTAACTAATACTAATATAATTATAATTATCTAAATATAATTAACAATATAATATTCCATTAGTTTATATAATAGAATATAAATTAAATGTGTAAATATTATTTAGATAGGATAATTAACATAGTCTATATATATCAAATAGTACAAATAGGGTTTCTGATTTCTTACATTTAATATACCACAATTTAGAATTGCAGATGGTCAGACCAAAGTTACTTTAAATTAAGAATTCTAAAAAAACTTAATACGTATGCATGTAAAAATAAAATATCATTTAATTTTATATATTATTTTTATGGTGTTTAATTAAACATTCCTTGAGTTTTTTATATTAATTTACTCTTTTAATTATTTCTAATATATATATATATATAATAAATAGTAAAGTATTAATATAAATCTTAAATATTGTTTGTTAGAGAAATATAAATAAAAAAATAAAATGCAAGATCAATAGCAAATAAAGAATTAAAAAGAGATAAAAAAAATAGTTAGTTAAAAGAGAGAATAGTTTATTTTGATGTATATAGACACACATACCAAATTAAGGAACAATCCTAATAATATTTGATTTAATAATGATGTCATTCAATGATCAGTTGTTAATTGTATCATTTAGTGATCAGATTTGAAAGACATCACAAATTTTTTGAGAAAAGTTACAAAATTTAAAATATCACTTATTCAGTAAGGTGATTTTTGAAAATGTGGTTGCACATATTCATGCAATCAAGTTTCAAAAGAAATGATTGTCATATGCTCATATTTTGATAGTTTTTGGGTTAAAATATAAAATTACAGCACACGATCAACTTGATCAATTTTTTTGTGTCAAATTTTGTTATTAGGAAAAGAACCCCCAACTTTATGAGTGAGTTATAAAACACATGGTACATAAATCATGTAGATGAAATAACTTAAATAATTTTTGTATGATGGATAGAGAATGTAAATATCGTTACTCATGTTCATATTATGAAAACAGAACGCAAGGTATAGATGGATACCCTATCTGTGGAAGGAGAAGAATCGCACTGATGGTCCAAGATCGCAATAAACAACTTTATAACCAATTTGTAGTACCTTATAACCCATATCTCTTATTAAGTTATAATTCTCACATTAACATCGAGATTTTCTTAGAGTGACCATTGTGAAATTTACAAATATATTTATAAAGGACATGACAAAGTGTTAAATATAGGACTTTGGGTCATTGCTCTAGAACAATGATCATTGAACAGTTTTCAATGTGTGCGAAAAAGCGAAAAAAAATAAATTTATAAAAAATTTCTAGAACATTATGTATGAGAAACTAAAATATTCAAAAGATTTGGAGAAAGAATTGATGACAGAATATAACAAACTATTACAAGAAGAAGAGAATATTTAGTTTTAATACTTGAGAATTAATTGACTCCAATTTAGGGATAAATATAAATGTTTCTTTCATCTCTCAACCATAACGAGAAGAAAGAAGCTTCACTCAACCATAACGAGAAGATGAATGAGTAACCAATAATGACCAACTAAAGCATACATTTGGGAGTACTACACCAAACTATTCAGTGGATATACTATCGAAGAGGTGATGAGTGTTGGTATTAGCTTGCACCGACGAACCCTAAGGTGTCATGCACCTGTACAAAGCGCTATTCATTATAATCCCCACATCACCTATTTTTTCGAGCCTACTTTTTTCAAACCTATTAAGATATAGTAAGAGACCCGGTGGTGAAATTCATCAATCATTGCATAGAGATATATCAATTCCTAAGAAGGCTTATCAGGCGTTTATTTATCTGATTTTGAAAGTTAATTCTCCAAAAATTTAAACGAGATTTGACCCATTATGTTATGTAACGTATTGCTTACAATGATCACGAAGATGATTATACTCCGTTTAAGCTTTATATCAAAGAAATTGTGCCCAAACCAGAATAGTATTTTTCTCGGTCGAGACACCCATTACAATATCTTAATGCTTCAAAAAGTGTTATGAATGATACATCACTCCAAAGAAAGAAAAAAAAGGGGATAGTGCTGAAATTTAATTTTGAAAAGGGATACAACAAAGCTCAGTGAAATGTTCTAAAGAAAATCTAATTTTCTTCAAATCCCATAGAAAAATCATCAATATCAGTAGAGCAAAATGGAGGGGATATAACCGGAGATTTTATGGAATAGTAAACTGACAGAGGATCTATGGATGTGTGGCATTAGATAAGGTAATCACTCTCGCCTTATTAAGGTATGTCAGAGATCACATCTCACACTTGCTTTTTACGAACAATATAATATTGGGAGCTAAAACTACTGTAGATGGAACAAAATGTATTTAAAGTGTGGTTGGAGCATTTCATATATGATTGAGGCTATTTCAATCTGACATTGAAAGTCAATTATGGTATGTCCGAGAGACCCTCACATCTCTCACTTGATTTGCAAATCTACTATGGATAGAGCGATGTGCATCCGTTGTGTGGTTGAGGTGTTTTGCAAGACATCGGGCTTCAAATTGAACTCCAGCAAATCACATGTATTGTTCGCACCTTATGTGTCATTGGACACGAGCCACAACTTATAGCTTCTCAAACATGGAAGGGGATTGAGAGAAGCACTCAGATGATGGAACCATTTATGGAATAGGTGTCTTTATGGAATGATAGATGATTATCACAAGGAAAACTCACCAAAATCCTTGCAGATAACATTAATGAGAAGGATAAAGAACTTAATTATGGTATGTAATTTCATTGGCACGGATAAAAACTAATACCTAAATAAGCTGAAAATAGTACTACCCAAGGAAGAGATGACTAAGATTCTTAGCGTCCCAATTGTGCTGCATGATAATGGAGATTAGAAACTCTGTATTGGGTCGGTTAAAGATAATTTTCCATAAAATGGTCTACAGTCTGTTTATGGTGATGGATGAGGCATATGTGAAAATCGGAGATGGACTTGAAAATCACTTTGGCCCCAAAAGTTCAAAATTTTCTTGTGGTTTTGCCAACATAATAGTTTGCTCATAAATATACTGAAGTATGACTGGAATTTTGGGGGATGTAATGTATGTACATGTTGCACAGGATGTGAAGATCTGCACCACGTGTTGAGAAGTCATCTTTTGGCACTCCTGGTCTGGGAAAAGATTGTTAATGCACATACTGATCTTCGTGGATTGTGATGGTCGAACGAGCTCAAATAGAGCTTTAATAGCAAAATTCAAAGCGGCATATTACCAGAATGTTCAGAGTGAATTGTCTTAATTTTGACGCTTTGAAATTTTTAGAAAGCACGAAACTTGTGGAGCTATCAGAATATTGTGAAATCTAAGGGCGTCATTTTTCGCCACATAAAAGAGTTATCTAATGCCTCAATACTAATCAGTGAGGACAAAAGACACAAGCAAAATAAAATATTCGTTGAGTAGTCGTGGAATAAATTTGATAAGGATTCGGTTAGGGAGGTCATTCGAGATGACAACGAAAGATGAGTGCTAGGATACACTATGAATCTTCGTAATGATTCAATAAATGTGGCAGAGTTATTGAGCTTACATGAGGAATTTGACATTAGCTTGGAAGAGGGCACTTGTCAAAGAATATTGTGGAGATTGATTCGAACATGGTGGTGAAATGGATGACAGAGGATAAGCACCCATGAGAAATTTAATTTTTTGTTACTGAAATATACTCCACGAACCTTGGAAAACTTGGATTAAACACGAATCAGGAGAAAAAAAACATGATGTGAATACTTTTAGTACCTTAATTTATTTAATAAATATAATAATCAACCTTATTAAAATAAACTAAAGGTTAAACGTGCAACGCACCTTCATTTCACTAGTACTTAAAAATAACTTGACAGTTATTGAATTGATAAATAAGAGTATAGTAGCGCGAGAGAGTGGGAAATATGAGAGAGATAAAAAAAAAAAAAAAACAATTAAATTAAACGAAAATATTTCATTCAGACAAAAACATAATTACTCAAAGCGTATATCATTATTATATGTGTCTCACGCTTTATTATGAAATAGTTATAATATGGATACTGAAGAAACAAAGTACAGCCAAATCTTCACTTGGTCAAATTCATGCTAAACTCCCTGAGTTTTCTTGCCAAATCTTTGTCTGTAGCTATTGCTCTCGGTTTGGCCAAATTGTTGTCTAAGAAATATTCACCACTAATCCCCTTCACTTGTGGATGCAGTGCCACATAACAGGGAGTTGAAGCCCCCTTTACAATAATTCACCACAATCATTTTTTCCGTTTCCTTAGCATCATGCACTCGAATCAGTCGGAACACTTAAGGTGCAAACCTCATTTTAAGATTAATTGTTTACTTAAATATTTTAATACGAAATATTTGATCCAACTAGCATAGTATCCGATGGGTCCAAATCACGCTCGGATCATCACCGTCCACGTGTCGAGATTTAGACGGCTCAGCCAGATCAATCTGGAACGCTTGGGCTTGGTCGCTCGAGATCGCTCGAGAAGATGGGCTCGCGATAACAGATTCAGCCCATTTGCCTGCAGCCTTACTGCAAAAGGCCCACCTGTCGGAGTGCATCCTTCGAGCGGGGGAATCCCTCTCCCAGTCTCGGTTGACGCTCGCAATATCGCCTCACAGGGACAACCACAACCCAAGACTCGCGCCGCAAGCACGGGACACTCCCTTGCTTGTACCACGCTCAAGACCATCCTGACGCTCGTGCCCTCGCAGCGCTCCCGTTATCCTCAAAGCATAACTCACCCGCCAGGGTCCACCCCAACAGGCCTCAGAGCCCTCTCGAGGGTACTAACGGCCTCCTGACCGGAGCTTCACCCGAGCGTCCCCACGCTCGGGCAAGCCAATCTGAGGAGTCCTCTCCCTCGAGCACCCGACGATCGAGTCAAGTCACCTCTTGGATGCACTTTCAAGCGTCCCTACGCCCATGTGACCCTCTCCGGATAACCTAGCGCTCATACGGTTGTTGCACAACTGGCTCTGACACACCCAGGTAGTGTGCGCACCAACCCCTGACATCCACCACCACCCGTACAAGGGCATATTCCATGGATGTCACTCTCACACCATCACATGCTGCCACGTGTCTAGGGCAACACGGGTTTCAGACCACACGGTAAATTTTACCAAAACACTCTTGCCCCTAACATATAAATATGGGAATTTTACACTCATATTCCCTAAGTCGTCTTTCCCACCATATACTGCACACCCTAGTGCACGGACACTTCTAAAAATATCATTTTGCAGTGTCGTGTCGTGTAAGACATACGTGTCCGACAGTGTCTGATACTTCTCACGTGGAAAATTCACAAAAAAATCCGTGGTGCCGTATCCGTGTCGTGTTGTGTCCGTGTCCATGCACATAGCTGCACATCGAACTGGGCATTTTTCCTCTGCATCTTCATCTTCCCAAAGCTCATTACATTTCATCATCTCTGGTGTTATCCTAACTGGAAGAACCCACGCATCATTGGAAACTCAATTCCTGAGACTCAAACGCCTGTGATGGTCTTCCCTCCCTCAAACAAATTCTAAAGTGTTTGGTGTTTAAACCCCTTCCAAGTTTCTGCACCATCAGTATTAAATTGCTAAACTCTGGCACATGATGATCTACCAATATATAAAAATAAAAAAAAAAGTAACTTTACACCCTAATAATTTTCTCCGATTCGAATCCATGATGAAATATATAACCATTATATTATAATGATGAATGTAGAACGTACTTGTTGAATACTTTTACATCCAAATCCAAATTTTGCAATGGTACGGGGACCTGCATCTGAGGAAGCATCTAGTAAGTAATATTATATATATATATATATATATATTTTATTAAAATAATAAAAAATCGTAAACATCCTACAAAACTTAATTAAGACATGCTATTAGCTACAAGAAATAGATACAAATATTATGTATATTATATTAGTTATACACATCCTAACTGAATCGGGTTGAGGATAAATCCTCCCAAGACACGTGTAGCGAGGCTATTGGCTACACAGTTGTATAAATACATCAGCTTGTACAGACTTACAATCACAAATTCTAATTATAGATTTTACTCTCAATTTGTTCCCAAATCTCCTAATTTCTCTCGTTGCTCTGTGAGTTATCATGGTATCAAGAGAATTTTCCACTGCATCTTCCGCTTGATTTCACTTGTTTCATCTTCATTTCACTGGTTTCTTCCATTCTTTGTGCGATTTTTTTTTCCGATCATGGCGACGGCTGACGCCATTGCTGCTGCTGAGTCTCGATTGACTGCTTCCAGTCCTCTGTTTCTTCCTGCCAACGAGAGTCCTGGACTTGTTCTTGTCAATCCCCCTTTGGATGGCGCCAACAATCACACCTGAGCACGAGCGATGAAGATGGCATTGCTTTCCAAGAACAAATTCGCCTTTGTTTCAGGCGAATTACAGGTACCCATGGTCACTGATCCCCTATTCCCTGTTTGGGTGCGCTGTAATACTATGGTTTTATCGTGGATTTCGAGTGTGGTTTCACCTTCAATTTGGCAATCAATCCATTGGATGGATAAAGCATCAGACGTATGGTCGGATCTACGAGATCGGTTTTCTTAGGGCAATGAATTTCGCATTGCAGAGCTTCAAGAAGAAATTCATTCCGTTAAGCAAGGCAATGAATCGGTATTCGATTATTTCACTAAACTCAAGATACTTTGGGATGAATTCTTTAATTTTCGTCCTTTTTCGGCTTGTACTTGTGTTTCTCGTTGTTCTTGTGGTTCGATTGAGAAGTTCAAAGTTTATCAACAGCAAGATTGCGTAATTCATTTTTTGAATGGTCTCAATGCTAAGTTTTCTGGTGTTAGGTCTCAGATCATGCTGCTTGATCCGCTTCCTCCACTAACCAAAGTGTTTTCCATGGTGCTACAGCAAGAACGTCAGTTTTCATCTGATTTTGATCATAAATCTTTCGCAGCTCAGACTTTCAAGACTCCTGTGTCTAAACCTCCGTTTGCTCAGTATGGTGGTGGTTCCTTTAAGTCTGGTTTTGGCCGTGGATTTCACAAGTTTCAGAAGCCCCAATCATTTCAAGAAAGGCTTCTCGCCACTGTGGAGGACCTAATCACACTGAAGCCACCTGTTATAGGAAACATGGATTTCCTCCTAACTTCAAATTCAAGAATCCCTTTGTAGCTGCTCTTTACTCCTCATCTTTCGCTGATGCTCAGCAGGAAATTCTTCAAGAGGATCAAACTGTAGAGGAGAATCACTTGCATTCCGCTCCTTCTTCATCATCTCAAGTTTCCCCATCTACATCTTCATCTTTCGTTTCAGTTACTGGTGAACAGTTCCAGAGACTTGTTAGCCTGCTTCAGGCATCCTCTTCAGGACAGCAGGGTAATCATCATGTTAACAACTTTTCCACTGCTTCAACATCCTCACAGGTTCTGAAACCGGCTTTTGAGTCAGGTAGTTTTTGCATGTCTATTAATACTCTTTTGCATGATTCTTGGATACTTGACACAGGTGCTACAAATCACATATGTCATTCTTTAGATATGTTTGATAATGTTACCTGTATTGATCCATTTTCTATCAAATTGCCTAATGGTAATATAATTACAGCAACAAAAACTGGTACAGTACGAGTCTCTGCCAATCTCACTTTGAACAATGTACTTTATATTCCCAACTTCAAGTTCAATTTGCTCTCTGTTCCTCAATTGACCAAATGTATTGGTTGTTACTTTCTTTTTCACAAAGACTTCTGTGCTATTATACAGGATACCAAGAATTTGAAGATGATTGGTTCAGCTAGACAGCATGCTCTATGTTTTAATTGGATCTAGTTCTTTTCATGCTAGGAATTCTAGTGCAAATGTTGTTGATTCTTGTTCTATTACAGATGCAAATGTATGGCACTTTAGGCTAGGGCATGTTTCTAATTCTGTGTTGAAAGCCTTATCTTCTGTTGATTCTTCAATTGTTTGTAAAGACAATGTATCTCATTGTGACATTTGTCACGTTTCAAAGCAAAAGAAGTTATCATTTTCTCCAAGTAACACTGTGTCTAATGCTATTTTCAATTTATTGCACGTTGATATATGGGGACCATATTCTATTACATCTGTTCATGGACACAGATTCTTTGTTACTATAGTCGATGACTTCTCAAGATTTACTTGGGTTGCACTTGTCAAGCAGAAGTCAGAGGTAAGACAACAAATTCAAAATTTTATTGCATTAGTGGAAAATCAATTTGACACTAAGGTAAAGATCATAAGGACTGATAATGGTCCTGAATTCCTCATGAATGATTTTTTTAACTCTAAAGGAATCATACATCAGACTTCCTGTGTTGAGACACCTCAACAGAATGGCATTGTCGAACGAAAACATCAGCACATATTGAACATTCCACGAGCACTGTTATTTTAATCTAAAGTTCCCAAAACTCTGTGGTCTTACTGCATAATTCATGTTGTGCATTTGATAAATATATTGCCATCTCCTCTCCTTCATCATAAAACACCTTTTGAATTGCTTTATAGTTCTATCCCTAACTACTCTGATCTTAAAGTATTTGGATGTCTTGCATTTACTTCCACACTTACTGCACACAGATCTAAGTTTGATCCCAAGTCTAGAAAATGCATCTTTCTTGGTTATAAATCAGGCACAAAAGGCTTTGTGTTGCAAGATATTGATTCTCATGAAATATTTATATCCAGGAATGTTAAGTTCATTGAAACTAATTTTCCATATCACATATCCCCTGCAAAGTCTTCTAATTCTTTGGTTCCTTTGCGTAACTTATCTGAAATTCACTATACTACAGATCCCATTTCAGATTATCAAATTCCACAGGTTCCCACATCTCATCCAGATATTTCTAATCAGCTTAGTATTGATATCTCTATTCCACATATCAATGCTCCACAGATTCCAGATCCTGCTTTTGCTCAAAATGCATATGCTACTCATGTTCCTCCACCAATTCCTCCTAGACCAGCAAGGATAAGGACAACACCATAGTACTTAAAAGAATTCCATTGCAACCTTCCAGGAGTTCCAACAGACGTCAAATCATCAGTGTATCATCTCCTTATCCCATTTCATCTGTTCTTAATTATGATAAGTTAGCTCCTTCACACAAACACTATCGCATGACTATATCTACTCAAACCGAACCTAAGACTTATACACAAGCTGTCAAACATAAAGAATGGCAAGATGCTATGGATAAAGAGATTGAGGCTCTACAACTCACTAAAACATGGGAAATTGTTGATCTCCCACATGGTAAAAACCCAATTGTCTATAACATCAAACATAAGCAGATGGTAGCATAGAACATTATAAAGCTAGGCTTGTAGCCAAAAGGTTACACTCAAACCGAAGGCCTTAATTATTTTGACACCTTTAGCCATGTTGCTAAGATCACAACAATTCGTTTACTCCTTGCTTTAGCTGCCCAAAATGGTTGGATTTTACAACAATTAGATGTTAATAATGCTTTTCTTCATCGAGAACTTGATGAAGAAGTTTATATGACTTTACCTCAGGATTTACAGTTGAAGGACCCAATAAAGTCTGTAAATTAACAAAATCTCTATATGGTCTTAAACAGGCTTCCAGGCAATGGTTTTCCAAACTCTCTACTTTATTGATATCACTGGGTTATACTCAATCTCTATCCGATTATAGCCTTTTCATTAAACAAGTAAATGAATCATTCACTGCTCTACTTTTGTATGTAGATGACATCATTCTTGCAGGCAACAATCAAGATGAAATTAACAATGTCAAGGAATTTCTGGATCAATCCTTCAAGATCAAAGATCTAGGGTCTCTTAAATTCTTCTTAGGTCTGGAAATTGCAAGAACAAAGGAGGGCATTTCCATGAACCAAAGAAAGTATGCTTTGGATTTACTTGCTGAAACAAGACTCTTAGCTGCAAAACCAGCTTCTACTCCCATGGAATCCAACGTTCAAATCGCATCACAAGGACCAAAGTTTGAAGATATTGGTTCTTACAGAAAAATCATTGGCAAATTACTATACTTATGTACTACTAGACCTGATATTTCATTTGCTGTACAACAACTGAGTCAATTTCTTTCTTGTCCAACTAACTAGCATCACTCAGGATTCTAAGATACATCAAGACTGCTCCAGGACAAGGCCTCTTCTTCCCTGCAACAAGGAATTCAACACTCAAGGCCTTTAGTGGCTCTGACTGGGCAGGTTGCAAAGACTCAAGACGAAGCATAACAGGATTTTGCATCTTCCTTGGTGATTCACTCATAAGTTGAAAATCGAAGAAACAAGCAACAGTCTCAAGATCATCTTCAGAGGCTGAGTATAGGGCTTTGGCTGCTACAACATGCGAACTACAATGGATCAAATATCTCTTGAAAGATCTCTGCATCCCACATCCAAACCTGCACTCATATATTGTGACACCAAATCTGCTCTTCACATTGCCGCCAATCCAATCTTCCATGAAGGACCAAACACATTGAAATCGATTGTCACCTGGTTAGAGAGAAGCTCCAAAACGGCATCATCCATCTGCTACCAATTCATACCTCTGCACAGACAGCTGATATCTTCACCAAACTGCTAACCAACATTCCTTTTCACAATCATCTATGCAAACTTGGCCTACTCAACATCCTGGCCTACGTTTGAGGGGGGTGTTAACTACAAGAAATAGAAACAAATATTACGTATATTATATTAGTTATACATATCCTAACTGAATCGGGTTGAGGATAAATCCTCCCAAGACACGTGTAGCGAGGCTATTAGCTACACAGCTGTATAAATACATCAGCTTGTACAGACTTACAATCACAAATTCTAACTACAGATTTTACTCCCAATTTGTTCCCAAATCTGCTAATTTCTCTCGTTGCTCTGTGAGTTATCACATGCAAAGAATATCATTGTATGTCGCATTTAAAAATGTAAAAGTACTTTTTTTCCAAATCATTTATTTTTCATCTCTTTCCCTAGTCTTTAATTTCTTAACAGAAAAATTGATGGTTTATAATTTTTTCGGTACTGTTGACAGTTATAAATTTCATGAGATTTGTAATGAGTTTTTCGATAATGAGTTATATATATATATATATATATATATATGTACACGATCCAGATTATGAAAGAGAAATAATTATGATTTGAAAAAATTAAAAAAAAAATTTCTTATTTTGAACCGCATATTTATACACGTAACATATATATGTGAGTAAAATATGTTAGGAAAGCTAACAATTAGTCCCTAATTACCAGGGATTTGTATATATCTTAGGGATATTGAGTTACCATACTTAGACGGATTCTTGTATTATTTAGTGTATCCCTACATTGTATCTTCTTTGTACAGAATAATCAATCAATACAAAGATTTCTCCCAAAACCTATGGCATCTAGTAATTACAACATGGTATCAGAGCGGGCGACGATCCATTAACGGATCCGAGACTTGCTCATCACATACCCATACCGTGTTCTTACAGTCATGGCAGACGATCGTAGCTCAGCCAGTTCCGGCAAGGAATCACAGCAGCCCGTTGATTCCCTGGCCGCCCAATTATCCAGTTTAATTCAGAACCTGCAGCCAAACCAAAATCCACCAAATCAACAGCATATTCCTCAGTCAGTCTCAATCAACATCAAACTAAACGAATTCAATTACTCGATATGGTCTCGGATGATGCGAATGACAATCGGGGGAAGGGGTCGATTGAGCCATCTTACCGGAATACCACCGCCACCAGCGGCGGAGGAACCAACCTATACTCAGTGGGAGCAAACGGATCTGATCGTATGCTCATGGCTTCTCGATAACATGGAGCAGAACTTGGTGGCCAATTTCATTGAATACCTCAACGCTAAGGCTTTATGGGATGGATTACAAGCAACATACGGACATGGTGGAGATAGCTTTCAGATCTACGATCTCACAGTCCGTGCGCACAGCATGAAACAAGGAAACAACTCAATTAAACAGTTCTATAGCAACCTTCAGAGAGTTTGGAGGGAGATTGAAGTCCGAGACCCAAATCCCATGACCTGTGAAAGGGATATTGCGACCTTCAATCGCCTCAGATCCGAAAGCCGTCTCTTTCAGTTTCTCGCCGGGGTGGATGACCGCTTTGACACTGAACGACGGGACCTCTTAAAAGAAACCCCTTTGCCGACAGTAGAGAAGGCATACGCCACCATCCGGCGAGAATCCACACGGCGAGAAATCATGAGCGCAGACCGGACATCATCATCGGCAGGGATATCTGAAATCGGCACAGGTCTCGTCGCGAGACAACAGTCACAGCGGGGACCTTGGTTGGCTTCATCAACCGACACCCCCAACCTTAAACCCAAGCCACCGTACCAGAACCCTGCTACCACCACCCAATCAGGCCCCTCTGGAGAACGAACCGCCCCCAAATGTGATAAGTGTGGCCGTACCGGACATAAAAGAGAAGGGTGCTTTGAAATAATTGGTTTCCCGGAGGGGTGGCGCAGTCGGCGACGCGACGGAGTCACGTCGGGCTACGGCAGAGCGAAGCTAATGGCCGGTGGAGGAACGAATCACACAGAATCAGAGGTAGCACCGGACACAACACCTCAGATGTCCGGCGCCGCGACAGGGACGGCGGCGCGGATGACCGGCGTTGCGACAGGGATGGCGGCCCGTGTGGCTGGAGTAAGGAGAGAAATCAGTGAAGGAAAAACGGAGGAGGCGGCGGATGGCGTGAATGACCAGAAGAGGACTCAATTAGGTGTTTGTGGAGAAGGGAGGAATTTACAAGATCACCCCTCCACGTGCCCCCCTATGTTTTTTAATTCCAGCAACTTAAATTCCATTGTTACTTTATGCAATAATGGTGTAACACTGTAACGCCCCGACCTTTCGGTCAAACAGGTATGACGTATGTGTTTACTAATTTGAGCGATTTAATTACTTAATTGCTTAAATTTCATTATTTATTTCATTCTTTCCATACTTGAATTTATTTCTTGTTGCATTTGAATTTTATTTGATTTTCCAACGTATTTACTTATATGCGTATGATTATGCCTTGTTTGATTCCGAATTGATTTTCGTTTTTCGCTATAACTTGTTATAATTGAGTTATGTGTATTATGATCCCATCTATGTGTTCGTTGCATGAATTTGTTCTTTGTTGCATGAGTTTTGAATTTACTTGGTTTCTTGGAACCAAAACGGAGGCTAACGGGCAATTAGCGCACCCTTGGTTCCATAGGTGATATCTTGAGCTCGGGAACTCGGATTCGAGTTCCGTCACCTCCATTGAATCCATATCGACGATTCGAAGACAATGGGATAAGTCTCATGCCTTTTTAATATCATTTAGATTCTCAAATTTCAACCGAAACGAGCACCTCGTGCTTAAAAACGACAAACCTTTGACTTTTCTCTAACCTACGGCCCTAATCAACGACCCTAGACCCTAAAACCATGACCTACTCCCACTTGCATCACTCTCCCTTCCTTCCCACTTGCCCCAACCGAGCCATCCCTCACTCACAACCCCCTCATTCAGCCACTAAGTGCAAGAAAGGAGAAAGAAGAAAAAGAGAAAAACCCCATTGCAAAACCTTGGAGAATTTGGGCTCATCTCCCTATCTTTCCTCACTTTTTCTTGAAGGTAAGCTTATTTTTGAGTAGTATAGCTCTTAGTAATCCCTTTATGTTGAATTTTACATGGTTTCATCCATTTATGAGTTATATTGGAAGAAGATGATGAATAGTGGCCCTTTTTGCATTTTGATGATCAACTTTGATTTCCTTGGATTTTCTTTGAGTTTCATGAGTAATATTTGACCCTTTGTCATGGAGTTAGATGGATATGAACTTGTATTGCATGATTGTTGGAGATTCTTGGTCTTGCCATTGATGGAGCTTGGAGTTATAATTTGGATGTTAATTCCTTGATGCTTTACTTGGAGTTCTTGTTGTTTAATGTGGTATAGCTTGAATATATGAGTTAATGACCTGATTTTACATGATTTTGGGTTGAGATTTGTGAGTTAGTTTTGTGCCTTTTAGCTTTCATTTCGGTTTTTGCCTTGTTTTTGTGTTTTTTGGCCGCTGACTTAAATCCACGGGGGTGGATTTTTCCTTTGAAAAAAATCCGCGAGGGTGGATTTAGGTCAGTCAGTTTCTGAAAATCCATGGGGGTGGATTTTTCCCTTTGGAAAAATCCATAGGGGTGGATTTTGTCCTGCATTTTTTTCGTCATTCCGGTTCCGTTTTTTCTTCTTTTTCTCCGCTTGTTTGATCTTCCTCCACCTCTTTTATGACTTCTATGCTATGTTAATATGTATTATTATGTGTTATGATTAATGTATCAAGTTTATAGCTTGTTTTGTTATGATTTATGAACGAATGAGCTTGGAACTCCCACTTATTGAATGCAATGAATGATTTTGAACGTTTATGTGACTTTATTGTGTTAATTGTGCATAAGAATACTTCCATGACTTGAGAACATTTTCTTATACATCTCATATCATCCACATTGCATTGTCGTGCGTCGTATATGGTCATTTTGAGTCTCACACTACCTCTTTTGCACAGATTCGGGTTTAGTTGGAGACGAGGGCATCGTTTGAGGCTCTACTCTTATCCTCTTATTGCTTCAAGGTGGGTTTCTCTTCTACTAGCTAAAATGAACCTATATAAACCTAATGTGCAAAGTTTTAAACCAAATGTATAATATACCTATATAGAGTCTTTTCTCGAGTAAATAATTTCAAACGTAAGCCTTTCTTTTATGAATCCTACCTTATGTTTTGGCGAGACATGATTGTTAATGATGCACGGGCCCGGGACCTAGCACATGTGGCTATCCGGGGAGGCTAGGGCCGACGGTGATCCCATGTGCTAGTCCCAACCATTTAACAGAGACCTGAACTCGCTAGGAGATTAGCGTGGAATGGTAGCTGAGCGTCCTTGGGGGATTCATGTACCCCCCTGGGTCAATGTATGAGGTGGTCGGGCCTTGCAAACCCGTCCACCACCGGAGGAAGAAGGTGTATATGTATGATTATGAATCGTATGAATGTGCACATAAGATTAATATGCATGAAAATAAATGAATTATGAATATGATTACACGAGGTGATGGTTGGAGATAATGCACGCCCACTCGCCGGGCCATGAAAACCTATAATTATTTATGAATGAATATGATAGTCGTAATTCCATTGATGTTTTCTTTGTTTTGCCCGCCTGGGAAATTCTTATCAAACTTCGAATGGAATTAGGGCTTGCATGTATATGTTTAAATTCCGTTGTATTATATATTATGCCTTTTTTTTTACCCACCAGTCTCTTTTAGACTGAACCCGGTTTGTTTTCAGTTGCTTTGTGCAGGTTTGGAGGTGCTAGGCGGGAATACGAGTCGTCTAGGTCTCGCATTAGTGTCTAGCATTTCCTTTTACACTCATATCTACTTATTCTTATTACTCTTGTTTTATGATTATTTATGGAGCGTATATTATGTTATTTTGTGCCGTGATGGCTTTTGTACAGGTTGTAAGTGTTGGTACCTATATGTAAATACGATATGTATTGCTATGTGTTGGTACCTATAAGTACTTATGATGAATTGCTTCCGCTATTGTTATGGTCACTCTGATTTAATTATGTTTTGGTTATGCTTGGTTTAAGGGTTAGCTCCCGCCTAGCTTAGTGTGTGTGTTGTGTCCCCGTTCGCCGTGATTTGGCACGTGTATGGATTTCCCATTTCATATACGGGTCGGGCGCTACATCCTTAAGTGGTATCAGAGCCAAGGGTTGCAAAACCCCGGCTTTTGTGTTGTGTGAGTCAGTCTAAGTCGTACGACTTTCTAGGAATAACTTGTCAACGTGTTGCATATGCATTTCTTATATGATTATGTTCTCTATTCTTTGACTTTTGCTTAAATTAATTGCATGCACATGCATGGACTAAAGAAGGAATGCATTTCAGTGTTATATTGACAGAATGCCTCCAAGAAGAGATAGAGATAGATCTCCAGAGCGACGACATCGCCGAGACCGAATTCCTACACCTGAACAACAACAACCGCCTCCAATGGATATGGGAAACTTTATGGAAGCGGTCTTCAATTATGTTGAGCACCGAAGGGCTCAAGCTCCTCCATCACAACAAGCCGAGCAACAAGCCCCTCCACCGAACAACAATAGGGATTCTCATGGAGTATTTTTAAGCTACAATCCTCCTCAGTTCTCCGGTTCTATTGATGATGCGGTTTCTGAGGGTTGGCTAACAAGATTGGAAAGGATCTATGGGGTTCGACAGTTCACTACCCAAGAGAAGGCTCAATTCGCCATTTTTCAATTAGATGGCGAGGCATATGATTGGTGGGAGAGAACAAGGGAAAAGTTAGAAGTTGATGGAGAAGAGGTTACATGGGAAGTGTTCAAAAGCGAATTCCGGGAGTGTTTCGTGCCTGAGGTTGTAAGAGAACGAAAGGAGCAAGAGTTCATGGATTTGAAGCAGGGCAATCGTTCCGTGGGCCAATATATTGCAACTTTCAACAGACTTGGGAAATATGCTCCTCACATAACTCGGGATGAGAAGAGAAAATCCAAGAAGTTCATCGCCGGACTAAGACAGGATCTGAGGCATGGCCAAGCTGGACACAATTACTTGTCTTTTGCTGATACTGTGCAACGAGCTTTGGAGCAAGAGGAGGAATTCAAGAAGAAAGATCCAGTTTTTAGGGCTCCCGTGGGACAAGGATCGGGTAAGAGACCTATGGTACAGGCGGTTCCACCCAAAGGTCCCTTCAAGAAGCCTCGGTTTGGAGGACAAGCCCCGCAAGCCCCGAAAACTTTACCAGGGGCACCGACATCTATAGCACAGCGTCGAGAAGTACCCCCATGTCTTTATTGTGGAGGTCCGACTCATGCCTACAATAACTGCCGGAAGAGGTTGAACTTATGTCTTATATGTGGGAAAGCTGACCATAGGGCAGATGTGTGTCCCGACAAAACTCCAGGCTTTCAAAGAGGAGCTCAAAGGCCCATGATCCAAGCCCGTGCTTATGCCCTTGAGGGCGAGGAGCATGATGCTGAGATTGATCCTACCGCCGTGGTGGAAGGTACCATACACATTCTTGACATGAGCATTCATGCACTCTTTGATCCGGGTGCCACGCATTCCTATAATTCTTGTGATCTAGCTGCTTCTTTGTGCTTGCCTGTTATCTGTATATCTTCTTGTTATTTGGTGAGTTCTCCTCTAGGAGGGAGTTTGCGGACGGATCAATTGATACGAGACTGCTCAGTGTTGCTGGAAGGGAAAGAGTATTCGGCGGATTTTATTGTCATGCCTATGAGGAGATATGGGGTTATTTTGGGAATGGATTGGCTGTCTCGGCATCGGGCTACGGTTGATTGTTTCGCTAAGAAGATTAAGTTGGGTGAAGAAGAAATTGTTGGTATTGGTGCGAAAGCGGTTCCTCTAGTGTCTTTCATGGAAGCTCATAAATTGATTAGGGATGGAGCTATGGGATTTATAGCTTATCTCCTTAACAAGCCGAAAGATCAAGTAAAGTTCGAGGACACCACCGTTGTTAAAGAATATCCCGATGTTTTTCCGGAAAATTTGGGTTCTTTGCCACCAGATCGGGAGATAGAGTTTGTGATAGATTTACATCCGGGATCCGAACCGTATTCTAAGACTCCTTATAGAATGGCACCGGCCGAGTTGAAGGAATTAAAGATTCAACTTGAGGAGTTACTTAATATTGGATATATTCGGCCAAGTTCTTCACCATGGGGCGCACCGGTTCTTTTTGTCAAGAAAAAGGATGGAACTTTAAGAATGTGCATAGATTACCGGGAATTGAATCGGATGACAATTAAGAACAAGTATCCTTTACCCCACATTGAGGACTTATTTGATATGTTGCAAGGTTCTGGGGTATATTCGAAGTTGGACTTAAGACAAGGGTACTATCAATTGAAAATCCGGGAAGAGGATATTCCAAAGACAGGATTTAACACCCGGTATGGGCATTATGAGTTCGTGGTGATGCCTTTTGGATTGACTAATGCTCCGGCTGCATTTGTGGACATGATGCACCGAATTTTTCGGCCCTACTTGGACAAGTTTGTGGTTATCTTCATTGATGACATACTCGTGTATTCAAGGACACCGGAAGATCATGCTCGACATCTCAAAGTGGTTTTGGATACCTTGAGAGAGCACCGGTTATATGCTAAGTTCAGCAAATGCGAGTTTTGGATTGATCGGGTAGTTTTTCTTGGCCACATTGTCTCGAGGAAAGGTTTGGAAGTAGACCCTTCAAAGATTGAGACGGTTTTACAGTGGCAGAGTCCAAAGAATGCCTCAGAGGTAAGAAGTTTCTTGGGTTTGGCTGGCTATTATCGGAGATTCGTGAAGGATTTTTCAAAGATTGCTGCCCCTTTGACCCGATTAACTAAGAAAGAGGCTAAATTTGAGTGGGGTGAAGCATGCGAGGCGAGCTTTCAACTTTTGAAGGAAAAGTTGACAACTGCACCAATATTAGCACTTCCCGAAGGTATTGAAGGATATACGGTTTATACGGACGCCTCAAAGGAAGGCTTGGGTTGTGTCTTGATGCAAAATGGAAAGGTGATTGCCTACGCCTCAAGGAAATTGAAGGATCACGAACAGAATTACCCCACTCATGATCTCGAGCTAGCGGCTGTGATCTTCGCTTTGGGAAAGTGGAGACACTATCTGTATGGAATATCATTTGAGATCTTTTCCGACCACAAAAGTCTCCAGTATCTATTCTCTCAGAAAGAGTTAAACAAGAGACAAAGGCGTTGGATGGAAATGTTGGCGGATTATGAGTGTACAATCCGATACCATCCCGGAAAAGCCAACGTGGTCGCGGATGCACTTAGTAGGAAGGCTAGTGTATCCAATGTGAAATTGGAAACGGGAGTTGCTGAGGAATCATTCAAGTTAAGAGCTAGTATTCGGAGTATCACGGTTCAACCGGATCTTCAACAGAAATTGTTTGAGGCTCAAAGAATTGATCCTGAAGTTCAGAAATTGGTAGAAAAGGCTCGAGATGATCCAGAATGTCCATTTGGTTTCGATGATACGGGACTTCTAAGATTCAAGAATAGAGTTGTGGTACCGGGAGAATTGAAAAGGATTATTCTTGAGGAAGCTCATCGATCAGGATATTCGATCCATCCCGGAGGAAACAAGATGTATAAGGATTTGAAACAATTCTATTGGTAGAATGGTTTGAAACGGGATGTGGTTAATTTTGTAAGGCATTGTATGACGTGCCAAGTGGTAAAAGCTGAACATCAAAAGCCATCGGGATTACTTCAACCTTTACCTATTCCGGAATGGAAGTGGGAGCAGATAGCTATGGATTTCGTTTCCGGGTTACCCAGAGTGAAAGGTGGGTTTGATGGAGTTTGGGTGATCGTGGATCGATTAACGAAGTCTGCTCATTTTCTTGCCGTCAGAATGTCCGACAAAGTAAGTAAGCTAGCCAAGAGATATTGTGATGAGATTGTACGACTCCATGGAGTACCGGTTAGCATCGTGTCAGATCGGGATCCTAGGTTTACTTCAAGGTTTTGGCAAGAGCTTCAAAAGAATTTGGTAACAAGGCTTCAATTTAGCACAGCTTTCCATCCTCAGACAGACGGACAGTCGGAGAGGTTGATCAAGTATCTAGAGGATATGTTGAGAGCATGTGCATTGGACTTTCAAAGCTCTTGGAACGAGCAGTTGCCATTAATCGAGTTTGCTTACAATAATAGCTTTCAAGCCTCGATAGAGATGGCACCTTATGAAGCTCTCTACGGACGGAAGTGTAGGTCTCCGTTGTTTTTCGATTTAGAAGAGTGGAATTGGACCAAACAAGAGGGTGTGAAGAGGAAGGAAAAGAAGGAAAAACCCTCTAAGGCTGTTCAAGATGCTATTGATAAGGTCCAAATTGTTAGACAACCGATGAAAGCGGCTCAAGACCGATAAAAAAGTTATGCAGATAAACGAAGAAAAGATCTTGAGTTCGAGTTAGGAGATAGAGTCTTTTTGAAAGCTTCTCCAAGGAAAGGATTTTCAAGGATCGGGAAAGGAGGGAAGTTGAATCCTCGATATTTGGGTCCGTTTGAGATCTTGGAAAGAATTGGAGATACGGCGTATCGTTTGGATTTACCTCCTAATTTAACCGGAATTCACAATGTATTTCATGTTTCACAACTCCGGAAGTATTATCAAGATGAATCCGAAATCATATCGGTTGAAGAAGTGGAACTAGAACCGAATCTGACCTTTGTTCAAAAGCCGATTAAGATTGTGGACCGGAAGTTTCAAGAACTTAGAAATCGGCGTATTCCACTAGTCAAGGTTCTTTGGAGAAGTGATAAAACCGAAGAGGCTACGTGGGAAACGGAAGAAAAGATGAAGAAGTTCCACCCTGAATTGTTTCCGGGCGAGCAATGAATCCGAGGACGGATTCTTTTAAGGGGGGAGAGATTGTAACGCCCCGACCTTTCGGTCAAACAGGTATGACGTATGTGTTTACTAATTTGAGCGATTTAATTACTTAATTGCTTAAATTTCATTATTTATTTCATTCTTTCCATACTTGAATTTATTTCTTGTTGCATTTGAATTTTATTTGATTTTCCAACGTATTTACTTATATGCGTATGATTATGCCTTGTTTGATTCCGAATTGATTTTCGTTTTTCGCTATAACTTGTTATAATTGAGTTATGTGTATTATGATCCCATCTATGTGTTCGTTTCATGAATTTGTTCTTTGTTGCATGAGTTTTGAATTTACTTGGTTTCTTGGAACCAAAACGGGGGCTAACGGGCAATTAGCGCACCCTTGGTTCCATAGGTGATATCTTGAGCTCGGGAACTCGGATTCGAGTTCCGTCACCTCCATTGAATCCGTATCGACGATTCGGAGACAATGGGACAAGTCTCATGCCTTTTTAAGATCATTTAGATTCTCAAATTTCAACCGAAACGAGCACCTCGTGCTTAAAAACGACAAACCTTTGACTTTTCTCTAACCTACGGCCCTAATCAACGACCCTAGACCCTAAAACCATGACCTACTCCCACTTGCATCACTCTCTCTTCCTTCCCAATTGCCCCAACCGAGCCATCCCTCACTCACAACCCCCTCATTCAGCCACTAAGTGTAAGAAAGGAGAAAGAAGAAAAAGAGAAAAACCCCATTGCAAAACCTTGGAGAATTTGGGCTCATCTCCCTATCTTTCCTCACTTTTTCTTGAAGGTAAGCTTATTTTTGAGTAGTATAGCTCTTAGTAATCCCTTTATGTTGAATTTTGCATGGTTTCATCCATTTATGAGTTATATTGGAAGAAGATGATGAATAGTGGCCCTTTTTGCATTTTGATGATCAACTTTGATTTCCTTGGATTTTCTTTGAGTTTCATGAGTAATATTTGACCCTTTGTCATGGAGTTAGATGGATATGAACTTGTATTGCATGATTGTTGGAGATTCTTGGTCTTGCCATTGATGGAGCTTGGAGTTATAATTTGGATGTTAATTCCTTGATGCTTTACTTGGAGTTCTTGTTGTTTAATGTGGTATAGCTTGAATATATGAGTTAATGACCTGATTTTACATGATTTTGGGTTGAGATTTGTGAGTTAGTTTTGTGCCTTTTAGCTTTCATTTCGGTTTTTGCCTTGTTTTTGTGTTTTTTGGCCGCTGACTTAAATCCACGGGGGTAGATTTTTCCTTTGAAAAAAATCCGCGAGGGTGGATTTAGGTCAGTCAGTTTCTGAAAATCCATGGGGGTGGATTTTTCCCTTTGGAAAAATCCATGGGGGTGGATTTTGTCCTGCATTTTTTTCGTCATTCCGGTTCCGTTTTTTCTTCTTTTTCTCCGCTTGTTTGATCTTCCTCCACCTCTTTTATGACTTCTATGCTATGTTAATATGTATTATTATGTGTTATGATTAATGTATCAAGTTTATAGCTTGTTTTGTTATGATTTATGAACGAATGAGCTTGGAACTCCCACTTATTGAATGCAATGAATGATTTTGAACGTTTATGTGACTTTATTGTGTTAATTGTGCATAAGAATACTTCCATGACTTGAGAACATTTTCTTATGCATCTCATATCATCCACATTGCATTGTCGTGCGTCGTATATGGTCATTTTGAGTCTCACACTACCTCTTTTGCACAGATTCGGGTTTAGTTGGAGACGAGGGCATCGTTTGAGGCTCTACTCTTATCCTCTTATTGCTTCAAGGTGGGTTTCTCTTCTACTAGCTAAAATGACCCTATATAAACCTAATGTGCAAAGTTTTAAACCAAATGTATAATATACCTATATAGAGTCTTTTC
Organism: Lantana camara; assembly: GCA_037501455.1. Classification (NCBI taxonomy): domain Eukaryota; kingdom Viridiplantae; phylum Streptophyta; class Magnoliopsida; order Lamiales; family Verbenaceae; genus Lantana; species Lantana camara. The sequence continues at coordinate 28,527,375 of CM074863.1, forward strand.
TCGAGTAAATAATTTCAAACGTAAGCCTTTCTTTTATGAATCCTACCTTATGTTTTGGCGAGACATGATTGTTAATGATGCACGGGCCCGGGACCTAGCACATGTGGCTATCCGGGGAGGCTAGGGCCGACGGTGATCCCATGTGCTAGTCCCAACCATTTAACAGAGACCTGAACTCGCTAGGAGATTAGCGTGGAATGGTAGCTGAGCGCCCTTGGGGGATTCATGTACCCCCCTGGGTCAATGTATGAGGTGGTCGGGCCTTGCAAACCCGTCCACCACCGGAGGAAGAAGGTGTATATGTATGATTATAAATCGTATGAATGTGCACATAAGATTAATATGCATGAAAATAAATGAATTATGAATATGATTACACGAGGTGATGGTTGGAGATAATGCACGCCCACTCGCCGGGCCATGAAAACCTATAATTATTTATGAATGAATATGATAGTCGTAATTCCATTGATGTTTTCTTTGTTTTGCCCGCTGGGAAATTCTTATCAAACTTCGAATGGAATTAGGGCTTGCATGTATATGTTTAAATTCCGTTGTATTATATATTATGCCTTTTTTTTTACCCACCAGTCTCTTTTAGACTGAACCCGGTTTGTTTTTAGTTGCTTTGTGCAGGTTTGGAGGTGCTAGGCGGGAATACGAGTCGTCTAGGTCTCGCATTAGTGTCTAGCATTTCCTTTTACACTCATATCTACTTATTCTTATTACTCTTGTTTTATGATTATTTATGGAGCGTATATTATGTTATTTTGTGCCGTGATGGCTTTTGTACAGGTTGTAAGTGTTGGTACCTATATGTAAATACGATATGTATTGCTATGTGTTGGTACCTATAAGTACTTATGATGAATTGCTTCCGCTATTGTTATGGTCACTCTGATTTAATTATGTTTTGGTTATGCTTGGTTTAAGGGTTAGCTCCCGCCTAGCTTAGTGTGTGTGTTGTGTCCCCGTTCGCCGTGATTTGGCACGTGTATGGATTTCCCATTTCATATACGGGTCGGGTCTCGGTGCGGGGGATGTGGTGCCTCACGCTCGGGCGCTACAAACACATAACTTGAATAGTCTGGAATGTCAACAAAAATGTAAAGCTATTAGTACAGGTGATAATTACAGTACAGGAACCGCTCTACTGACCCAAGGTGAACAGGCAAATAAAAGTGCTCGATGGCTCTTTGATTGCGGTGCTTCCGACACCATGACGTACGATCCAACAGATTTCTTGAATAACACATCCCCCAACAGAATAGCAATACAGAATGCTACGGGTGGTGTCGTTCCAGTTCATGGATCGGGGACTATTGCTATCTCCCCGAATTTGAAACTAAATAATTGTCTCTATGTGCCTGATCTGTCTTGTAAATTATTATCTATAAGCCATGTGACCAAAGAACTTAATTGCACGGTTTTGATGTATCCCACATTCTGTTTGCTACAGGATATTCAGTCGGGGAAAGTGATTGGGCGTGGTATTGAGGAAGATGGACTGTATTATGTGGACGAGGTGGCTCAACACGGGACTGCATCGCTTGCTCACGGGACAGTGGAACGTCAACAGTGGTTGTGGCACCAGAGATTGGGGCATCCGTCCTTAGGGTATCTGCAATCTTTATTTCCTAGCATTTTTTCTGCGAATAGTCAGTTGTCATGCGAAACGTGTATACTTTCCAAGAGTCACAGACAATCATTTCCTAGTTCTTTGTCTAAAGCTAAGGACGTTTTTTCCTTGGTTCATTCTGATGTGTGGGGGCCTGCCCCGGATGTTGGTGGTCATGTTTTTCGATATTTTGTGTTGTTTGTTGATGACTGTTCACGAATGGTATGGGTTTATTTTCTGAAAATTAAATCAGATGTCCCACTTAAGTTCATAGAATTCTATAAAATGGTGCAAACACAGTTTAACTCTCAAATCAAGATTCTCAGGTCTGATAATGGGGGGGAATTCGTCAACTCAACTCTGAAACAGTTTTTTCAAGATAATGGGTTGATTCATCAAACCTCTTGCCCAAACACCCCACAGCAAAATGGAGTCGCAGAACGAAAAAACCGGCAACTCTTAGAGATAACTAGAGCCCTCATGCTTGAGTCCCACTGCCCAAAACATCTCTGGCCTGAAGCCATTGCCACTTCAGTCTATCTCATCAATCGCCTACCCACCAAAGCCCTTAATCTTGAAACTCCTTCACGGGTTTTTGGGTGCTCAGTGTTTGTCCATATTCCAAAAGCCGATAGAACTAAGTTAGATCTTTTCTCTCTTAAATGTGTCTCTGTAGGGTACGGGGTAAGTCAGAAGGGATATCGATGTTATCATCCACCTACCCGGCTTCTATACACAACTATGGACTGTGATTTTCTTGAAACCGAGTACTTCTTTACCCAACCTAGTGTTCAGGGGGAGAATCAGCAGCAGCAGCAACAAGATCCACTAGGCTGGGTCACACCCCTTTGGCCGTCCACAGTCCCACAAGAGCAAGTAGGCGGAACCACCGAGCAAACCCGACACACAGTACAGTCTATCACTCCACCCCCGACCGTTATCCCTGAGGTACGTGGTTGTAGTTCTGTTGATACAGTATCCCCTGAACTTTATGAAGCTAACAATACAGGTCAGGAAGATGATACAGACATGGAGAATCAGGCTCAGGGGGAGACACGAACAGAACAGGAGAATAGATATGTGTTACCTCTGAGAGCGAATCGGGGAGTTCCCCCGAAGAGATATGAACCAGAACACGTAAGCAGGCTCCCTAAGTACCCTATAGCTGATCTGGCGAGAGGGAACTTATCTCAGCAGGCACGAGCATATGTCGCATCTGTTTACTCTACACCTGTCCCAACCAGGGTGGAAGAGGCACTTACAAGTGACAGATGGGTTCAGGCAATGGAAACCAAAATGAGTGCCCTGGAATAGAATGGCACATAGGAGAAGTGTGAGCTGCCAAGAGGAAAGAAAGTAGTTGGTTGCCGTTGGGTCTTTACAGTAAAACACCGGGCAGATGGCAGTATTGAGAGATATAAGGCCAGACTAGTGGCAAAGGGATACACCCAGACCTATGGGATCGACTATTCAGAAACTTTTTCCCCGGTTGCCAAAATTGATACAATTAGAGTCCTATTCTCGATAGCAGCCAATCGGGAATGGCCACTGCATCAGTTTGATGTCAAGAATGCCTTCCTTCATGCAGACCTCGAAGAGGAAGTCTACATGGAACCTCCTCCGGGTTTCACTCGAGGTTACAAACATGGGGAAGTATGCAGGTTAAGGAAGGTATTGTATGGTCTCAAGCAGTCGCCTAGAGCATGGTTCGGGAGGTTCACAGTGGCTATGAAGAAGTATGGGTATCGTCAGAGTAATTCCGATCACACCTTATTCCTCAAGAAGAGGAATGGACTGGTTACATGTCTTATAATCTATGTCGATGACATGATTATTACAGGAGATGATTCAGAGGAGATTGCGCGTCTCCGGGAGAACTTGTTCACCGAATTTGAGATGAAGGATTTGGGGGAGTTGGAGTATTTCCTAGGGATTGAGGTGTTGAGGTCGAAACAGGGACTGTTCATCTCACAGCGGAAGTTTGTACTCGACCTTCTGGCGGAAGCTGGGCTACTAGACTGTAAACCAGCAGACACCCCGATGATTGCCAACCATGGGCTGAAAATAGTAGAAGGGGCAGAAGAAGCGGATAAAGGACAGTATCAGCGACTGGTAGGTAAACTGATCTACATAGCACACACCCGGCCTTATGTGGCATACGCAGTAGGAGTTCTGAGTCAGTTTATGCACCACCCTCAAAAGGATCATACGGATGTTGCGATCCGAGTATGCCGGTATCTGAAAGGAAGCCCGGGACGAGGTGTATTGTATCAGAAACATGGACACCTCAACATTGAGGCTTATACTGATGCAGATTGGGCTGGGAACCCAGTGGACAGGCGGTCAACCTCCGGATACTTCACACTAGTGGGAGGAAATCTAGTAACTTGGAAGAGTAAAAAGCAGAAAGTAGTGGCCTTGTCAAGTGCGGAGGCTGAGTTTCGTGGAATTGCACGGGGGTTGACTGAGGTATTGTGGCTAAGAAAGTTGCTAGCAGAGATTGGCTTCTTGACAGACAGAGCGAGCAAGTTGAGATGTGATAATCGGGCAGCTATTAGCATATCAGGGAATCCGGTTGAGAAACTGGAAGAAAGAGTGGTAGATCTTCCGTTTGTATGGTCTGAGGACCAGTTGGCGGATATACTCACGAAAGCTGTGAACGGAAGGATATTCAGTGAAGTCTTGAGCAAGTTGAGCATCGTTGATCCGATACTCGACTTGAGGGGGAGTGTTAGGAAAGCTAACAATTAGTCCCTAATTACCAGGGATTTGTATATATCTTAGGGATATTGAGTTACCATACTTAGACGGATTCTTGTATTATTTAGTGTATCCCTACATTGTATCTTCTTTGTACAGAATAATCAATCAATACAAAGATTTCTCCCAAAACCTATGGCATCTAGTAATTACAACAAAAAAATAAAACACGAATATAAAACAGGATAGATCCCAACCCTTTTAAATTTATAATATAACAGGTGACCGACCGAAGGTATGGGCATCTGATATAGATTTTTTAACAATTATCAAGTGACACATATATGATACAACGTGCCACAATATATTATTCTTTAGAAATATATGTGTATTATTAATTAGATAATTTTGTATGCACACCCGTTGCAACAATCCTCATTAGTTAAATTTCTAGTTCCATTGCAGTATATGTGTGAATTACCATCAAAAACACCAAAATAATGGAAAACATTGGTCGGGATTATTTCAGGATGAATAGAATTTGCAGTTATATCTTCCCCATCTTCCTGTTCAAGGTAATTAAATTTAAAACAATGAAATTGAATTTGTTAATTATAAACATCCGATTAATCTATACAATTAAATCTGTGTACTAAATTAAAAACCTTCAAACGTCTTGCCAGTTCATTCGCGTGCAGTACATTACAAAGTTTGGATTGACCATAAGCACAAGAGAATCCCATGTACCTACAAACGAGCATTTAAAAGTTAAAACGAATTAATTGCATCTACCCCCAATGTTATGCCTCGAAAATTGTGGACCATACTGGTTTCAATCAAACTCAAATACTTGTAAGACATTCACACAATAAATATAAAATATTTATTCTCCCATTATATGAATATGATTGAATCAAATTCAAGTTAAAATCGACGATTTATGACTAGTTGGGATCATAACGAGTACTATTATAATTTATAAGATAAAGAACCTACATTTTGAATTAAACCAAAAATTAATAATCAAATGTAAAATTGCCAATTTACCCTTATTCAATGGAAAAAAGAAAAATAGCTAACAGGGATTGGTGTAAGTGGTTATGGGTTCATTCTTCAAGGCAATTGTTCGAATTCGAATCCCACTTGGGTGTGTATGTTAAAATAAAAAAAAATAAAAAAAAGAAGAAAGAAAAAAAAAAATAAAATTTGAGGAAAAAAGTTACGAATTTTACCTTAAAAAATGCAAATTATATTTTATGGGATTTTTTGTAAGAAATTTTTTTGTAAGCTTTAAGCATAATAATACGAGTAATTCTAACCGAACCTAACTCGGTCAAACCGATATAATGAGAGAGTCAATATTTTATATTGGACGTGTGAATGGTGAAAAATTTAAGGAGGGTGATAAATCAGATACCAAGCATAATATATTTATCATTATAATTAGTTGAATTCGGCCAAGTCAAATCTAAATTAAAATTTCTCCAAATGGTGCATGAAATTAGGTGCAAATTACTCTATTTAAAACCATCAAAGTTTTTAGAAAGGGGGAAGGATGTATGAGTACCCTCGTTCATAATTGAGTCTGTCAAAGCGGATTCCTTCTTTCCATGGTTCACCGTTGCGGTCGCGGGGAACAGAACGGAAGCCACCGTTTCAATTGCGTTGCAATGACGCGGGACGATCGCGGCAAAAACGTGATCAAAAGTTAAAAAAACTTAAAAAATTCTATCAAAATATTTAAACTAGTAATTTATCATGCAATGTTTATGTTAGGTAATATTTCATATATATTTATTTTTTATGTCAATACAATTGAGTTCTAATATTTTTATAATGAGCAACAATAATAAATATAATTTATTAATCTAATTCTCAATTAAATAAATACAATAATATTAAAATATCATTCTACAACATAATAATTGATAAAATAAATTACTCATCCATATATATTCTGATTTAGTTTAAATAAACTTAAATAAGAATTTAAAATTTTGAAATATAAGATATAAAATACAAATTCATAATAATAATATTCATGTGCTCTATAATTTAGTTTAATTTGATTGAATTGGATTTTATTATTATATAAAAGTGATGGGCTCATTTGTTAGCCCAAAGTCTTTGAATGTATTTAAGAATTACAAATTAAAAAGAATCAACAAAGAAAAATATAGCCCATTGATTAGTTTCATATATATTAGCCCATTTTATTTTTGGTCCGCATATATATTAGCCCATTGGTTCTATTAATTTAATAAAAAACCTAGTGTATCCTTCGTCTTCAACCGGTCTGCACATTGCAACGTCAGGAAGCGATCCACGGCATGAAATCGCCGTTCCTCCGATATAACGCCGAGGAACGCCATTAAACGGCATGAAAGCGCCATCCCAGGTCAGCTTCCGCTCCACTCCGGAACAGCGGAACGGCAGCCTCCATTCCGGTTCCATTCCAGCCGTTCCGGCGAACCATGCTTCTTTCATATCGCCCCATATGGGCAATTGATGAAACATTGACAATCCTACCCTCCCTTTTTGTCGAACGAGCTGTTTCCTTCATCATGTCCAATAATAAATTTGTCAATAGAAAGTGACCTGCAATCGGAACAGAGCCAGAATTTTAATACGGGTGGCGAGGAGGACGAACTTGAAAATTACATAAAATAAAAAAACATACGAAAAAAAACGGCATGTAAAGGATGGTTGAAGTCCAACAAACTCAATGTCATTTGAATTTTAATTCAATTATGGGAAATGGCTAAAATATATACCTAAGTGGTTCGTGGCGAAATGTAACTCTATGTTGTCTTCAGTTAGTGTGAATGGAGCTCCACGTATTCCTGCATTATTACTGAAGCTTTGACCATTAAAATCGATCCAATCAAACAGTTTGAGCAGCCCGAAGCTATACTAGTTAATTTATTGTTATGATTGGGAGAATTTGATATTTAAGTGGTTCAGTTCGAACTAGACTCAAAATAAACTCATAGAAGAATGCAAAATCGAAAGAAATATTTTGCGTGTGTACTATTAATGCGAAAAGTAATATTAATATCTATTCGTAACCCAAGAGACTTTAGAGCAGTCTCGAGCTCGTAAGAATAAGGGGAAGAGAGAGAGATAATCCGGTAAGACCGATCGGCCGGTGAAATTTAGGAGAGAAGAGATTGTAGATGAGAGGGAGGAAGTTAATCCGGTAAGACCGATCAGCCGGTGAAACTTAGGGAAGAAGGAGATTTGAGAGAGAAGAGTTGTAGAGAGAAAAGTTTGGGAAATTGATATTATTGTTATTGATATTCTCATACCTAGACGATGGACTCTAACAAAGGAATATTATAACGTAATTAAGTAAAAACTCCAATACTAGCACTAATTTCAGAATCTTAGAATCCTATCCCAATCAGTACATATCCTAAATATAGAATCATATTAATTATCCAATTCCTAATATTCTCTCTTAATATCATGGATCTCCGTCCATACCAAATATACTTATAGGGTGGAATGATGTAACTATTACTGAACTTATAACTTTACGTTTCTGCATTACATCAAAATGTTGAGGGAATGATGGGATGAGATGAATTCTGATGCAAATTTTCTGACGGATGCCATTGAACTGAGATCCAACTCCATAACACCAACTTTAGCTGAAGGAATTTCTCCAGTTATGGCTTCTTTAACTTCGTTGCCAGAATCCACATTTCTTACTGCCATTGTAACATGTACTTCGCGAAGAGCAAGAACACGAGTGGTTTCTGTACCAATCCCACTTGATGCACCTGTTAAAATTTTATACATGAAAATAATAAAATAAAGATTAAAAATTGTCCTTTTTCTTTTCTTTTTTTTTTTTTTTTTGGAGGGCGCCGGAAATTTTTTTTTTTTTTTTTTATAATAAAACCAGTCAAGAAAACCGTAGGAAATTTAACGAGGACCCTCCCTCATATATATCAACCAAATCCAGCAGTACAAAGCCACAAGCCAAGCGTCAACAATAGTGAAAATACAAAAATGTCCGCGAAAATAATGAGACAAGAACAATCTCGGACTCTTGGCTAACTTACACTCACTCCCTGTAATTAAGCATATTTACACGTCTACTCTTCTTCGTTCTAAAATTATAATACTTGATTATTTTTAACTCCCCTATAACTATATATGGAATTACAACTGAATTTCTATTAGTCAATTATTTTATATTTACACCCTCATATGGGTGTAATTAGTTATTCACTAATTTTATAGGAAGTGTAACGGTTGTATGTTGGCTAATAGGGATCTGTTTGTAATTTTATATACTCGCAAAGGATCCAAATATAAATAGTCCGAAATTATAATTTTATCTGTTAAGGTTTGCTAATGAAATTACAAATATGTCTTACTTAAACTCTCTTGGTAGTGGTGCCGGTGACCTGGATGGTGGTTGTGCCGGTTGCGGTGGTGGTGACGGTGGTTGTGCAAGTCGTGGTGGTTGTGATGGTAACTTGGACAGTGGTTGTGCCGTTGCTGGTGCCATTAACGTTATATATATACATACAGTCTGTTATATATATATATGGGAGAATTACATCTGACTATCCTGCATTTAGGCGTAATTACAACGCAATCCATCATTATCGGAAAATTATATTTTAGTCCCTATAAATCTTGTTTAGTCTGAGATCCCTTAATGGAATTTGTAAAACTACACTTATACCCCTGACTGTTTATGAGTGTCACATTGAATATATGACCAAAATTATAAAATCATCCCTAAAGTTTACAAAAATAACAAACCAATCCCTACAAAATATGTCTTTAACAACAAATCAGGAGTATTTTTGGAATGGCATAACGGAACTCTAAGGATCACAAACGGTTCTCAATATTAGGGACTAAAATATAAATTCTCTATAATCATGGATTACATTGTAATTAGACCTAAATGCAGGGTAGTCTGATGTAATTCTCTCATATATAATTACATAATCTGTTCTAATATATTTATAGGGAGAATTACATCTGACTAACCCTACATTTAGGCTTAATTACAACGCAGTCCATCATTATCGAGAAATTATATTTTAGTCCCTAACTTTGAGAACCGTTTGTGATCCCTAGGGTTCCGTTATGTCATTCCAAAAATACCCCTGATTTGTTGTTAAAGTCATATTTTGTAGGGATCGTTTTGTTATTTTTATAAATTTTAGGGATGATTTTGTAATTTTGGTCATATATTCAATGTAACACTCATAAAACCGTCAGGGGCATAAGTGTACTTTTACAAATTCCGTTAAGGGACCTCAGTCCAAATAAGATTTATAGGGACTAAAATGTAATTTTTCGATAATGATGGATTGCTTTGTAATTAGGCCTAAATGCAGGGTAATCAGATGTAATTCTCCCTACATTTATATATACAGATAATCTGCAATATATATGTATATATAAAATTATAAATAATTATATATAGTTTGTTATAAGATACACATACATATTTATATATAAAAGCACGAGTTGGGTTTTTGGTTTCTTACAAAATACAAATCGCCTAAAATATCCTCACAATAATTACGTCAATAACTATTAGTTAAGGATAATAATATAAATACATGTTATAAATTAATAATTTAACTATATTTAAAAAGTACTTATCAACTTAAAATAGGACCCTTGGTATTAAAATTTCTCCAACTTTACCCCAAAAAGAAAAAAAAAAAGATATATAATTCAACAAGGATTGTTTTAATATTAATATATCAATTAATTATATTCAAATTTTATGATATAAGTTGTCTATTTTTTAATTTGAAGGTCTATAATTTAAAATTTTATAATAAGATATATCTAAAAACGAATCAAAAAATAATAAATTGATTCACTTTATAAATTTTAATAAATTTTTATAATTATGTAAAATAAAATATTATTTAAATTGAACAAGTTACATAAGATAACTTTCAATAAATCAATCCTAATGTAAGTCTAATTATATTAGTCCATAGTTTTAATTATCTAAATTCATAAACTTCCTTAAATTAATATCATATTATAATTCTATAAACTTATCTAATTAACAAAATAATATAGTTGAATAATTTACAAAAAAAAAATTTCAATAAATTAATTAATTCTAATATAATATTTTTTAATTAACTAATACTAATATAGTAATATAATTATAATTATCTAAACCTAACTAACCATATAATCTTCCTTTAGTTTATATAATAAAATATAAATTAAATACGTAAAAGTACAATAGCATTTTTGGTTTCTTACGACTTAATATACCACAATTTAGAATGTCATGTTCTTAGACCAAAAGTACTTTAAATTAATAATCCTAAAGAGACTCAATGTGTGTGCATATAAAAATAAAATATAATCTAATTTTATAAATAATTTTTTATAGTATTCGATTAAACATTCCTTAAATTTTTATATAAATATACTCTTTTAATGATTTCTACTACATATATAAAATTAATTATAAAAAGAATTAACATAAATTTTAAATAATACTCATTAGAGAAATACAAATAAGAAAATGGAATGCAAGATCAAATGGCAAAGATAATATAAAAAGAGATAAAAAAATAGTTAGTAAAAAAAGAAATACTTAATTTCAATGTATATACCCACACATATCAAAATTAAGGACAACTGTAAAATATCTTTACAAATATATTTATAAAAGACATGGCAAAGTGAGAATTAATATTGCGTACAATGGTAAACAAAATTTCGAAGATTAGATTAAAAATTTCAAGATGTTAGATTGATTGTCAGCTCAAGAAAAGATATGGAGAATTTTCGAATTTAATTGAATGAGATTGATACAACAGTTATCAATTTAGATCTACATTTTCCAAAGTAGCAATACACGATATTAACCGAATCAAAACTTGAAGAACATTTTGACTTGGGATAATTACTCCAAAATAATGGTCCTTGAACAATTTTCAATTTGCTCAAAAAGCGAAAAAAAATACAAAGAATTTTCAGTGCATTATGCATGAGACAAGTAAGGTAAATATTCAAAAGATTTCGAGAAAGAATTGATGGCAGGATATAACAAATATTACAACAGTTAGAGATTATTTGGTTTTAAGAGTCGAGAATTAATTGGCTCCAATTCAATGGATAAAAATGCACGTTTCTTTCATCTCTCAACCATAACCAGAAGAATGAGGAACCAGATGAATGCTCTCAAAATAAGCAATGAATGGGCAACCAATAATGATCAACTGAAGTCACACACTTGGGAGTACTACACCAAACTATTCAATGGAGATACCATTAAAGAGGTGATGAGTTTTGGTATTAGCTTGCACCAATGAACCCTAAGGTGTTAGCGAAAAAATAACTTGACAAGAATGACCTCAAATGAGAAAATCTTGAGGATAGTGAAGAGTATGCACCTTTACAAAGCGCCGGGAGTAGATGGTTTTCAAACTTACTTTTTTAAAACCTATTAGGATATAGTTGGAGAATCGATAGTGAACTTCATCAATAATTGCATAGAGAGAGAATCCATTCCCAAGAAGGATTATCGATTGTTTATTTGCATAATTTTAAAAAATTAATACTTTAGAAAAATAAACGAGTTTGAGGCCATTATATTAATATATTGATAAAAAATGATTACCAAGATGATTATACTCCGTTTAAGTCGCATATCAAAGAAATTATGGGATCGAACCAGAATAGCTTCATTCGCGACCGAGACACCCATTACAATATCTTGATGCCTAAACAAGTGTTATGAATTCTACATCACTCCAACGATAAAAAAAGGGCATGATGCTGAAATTGAATCTTGAAAAGGCGTATGACAAAATTCAGTAGAATTTTTTGACATCAATATCATTATATGCAGAATGTAGAAGCTACAATCGGAAATTCTATAGAATGGTGAACCGACGGAGGTTGTACGGATGTGCGGCATTAGATAAGACAATCACTCTCACCTTATTTGTTTGTACTGTACATGGAACAACTTATATATATAATTGAGGAGACCATTTCAGCCAGACCTGTAAGCGAATTACGGCATGTCAGAAAAGGCTTCACATCTCAAAATTGCTTTTTGTGGACAACTTAATATTGGGAGCCAAAGCAACCATGGATGGAGCAAAGTGCATTCAAAGTGTGGTTGAGGCGTTTCGCAAGGCGTTGGGTCTCAAATTAAATTTCAACAAATTACATGTATTGTTTACACCTTATGTGTCAAATGATTTAAAGCAGTAGGTTAATAGAATTCTGGGCACGGAAAGTATAAAACACTTAAGGAACTAATTGGGGGTGCAGAAGCTAGAACTTTAGCTGAAACTACAATGAGCATTTTCGATTGTACAATCAAATAGAAAAATAGAAAGAAGATGGAGAAAGAAGAACAGAAATACTCATTAAATCAAACTACAATTATGGAGAAGAAGATGGAGATTTTTAAGAAACACTACAAAAAAACAGACGATTTCAAACGAAATTTTCCGACGAAAAAGTTGGCCTGAAATTTTCCGACGAAACTTCGACTAAATTCCGACGAAACTAATTAAATTGTACTTTTCGCATGTGATGCAAAATTTCAGACGAAATTCCGGGGAAATTCCGTCGAACAATATTTCAGACGAACCATTGCGACGAAATGTCGTCTGAAATATCTAAATAATTTGGTAAATTATGACACAGACGAAAAAAGGTCTGAAATTCGTCTGAGATTTCAAACGACATACCGACGAAACTTTTGGTCTGAAATTATTTTAAAATTGCGGCGAAACTCCGACGAACCTGTTCGTCTGAGAATTTTAATTAATTTGTAAGTTATATTTCAGACGAAATTGGTCTCAATTTCATCTGAGATTTCAGACGAAACTTCGACCAACTTTTTCGTCGGAAAATTGTTTAGTTTTGCGGCCAAATTCCGACGCCAAGGTTCGTCTGAAAATACACTACAAAAAAACAGTCTTTTTCAGACGAACTTTTGCGACCAAAGTTCGTCTGAAAATTTTAAATTAATTTTATAAATTATTAGTTAGACGAAGTGGTCTGAAATTCGTCTGAGATTTCAGACGAAACATCGACAAAAAAGTTGGTCTGAAATTATTCTAAAACTACAATGAACCTCAGACGAAAAAGTTCGTCTGAAATCATCACTACAAAAAAAAAAAAAAAAAAGCTTTTCGGATGAACTTTTTCCGACGAACTTATTTCGTCTGAATAATTTTTAAAATTATTTTTGTGAAACTCATACGAAATTTCGTCTAATAATATCGTGACATATTAATTAATTATTAATATAGTATTGTAATTTTATTTTTTTTTTGTTCAACATACGTACTATTGTAATTACTGAAAGCTATGTAATGAAGTTTAATTAAAGGTTATGTTTCAATAAGATATAATATACATTATAAATCATTATGATCGTATACTTATATAGTGCTTTGATATTATATGATATGTACAATAATTTGAGTTAGTAACATAAGATGTGGTATTATTTAAGATGCGCAAATTTACTTTACAAGTGATCAATATAATACAATAACTATAAGTGATCTATTAAAATGATATAATACTTAGTCATCGGGCGAGATAATTTTTTGTCTGAAATTCGTCGGATTTTCGTCGGAAACTTTGGTCATCGGAATTTTCATCGGAAATTTCGTCTGAAAAAATTTGGGACGAGGGTTTTTCAGACGAACTTGAGTTCGTCGGAATTTCGTCTGAAGTTGGTCGGAAAATGAAATTTTCAGACGAAAATGTCCAATTTTTCGTCTGAAAATTTCGTCTGAAATCGCCTGTTTTTTTGTAGTGAAAGGAGATATTGAAAATGATGATATGCCAAACCCACAGTTTTGAGAGATGGATATTTAATTTAAGGTAATTATAATAAAATTAGTGATTGTTGGGGATATACTCATTGGGCCTATAATGGAACCAAACCTAAGATCAACTCACCTGAGGAGTAGGCTGGTCAATTCTCTATCAGGTGGCAAACTGAGGAAGCGGTGTGAGGCGAACTGGTGAGAGTAAAACCAAGAGGGTTAGTACATATGGGATTCTATGAAATATCTCATAACTAAGCTTGAAGATAAGAATAAATCTAGGTTAAGAAGAGAACGAGTAATTGTGATTAAAAGGAGTCTGATATCCATAAATAAGGAAAGAGGAATCATTAAAGGTATAAGAAAGACTAGGAGAAAAAATGATAAAAAAGAGTGATTAGGAAGGAACCCAAGAAAGATAATGATATACCAAAACTACAATTTCTCAAGATTATATATATATATATATATATATTTTTTTTTTTTTTTTTTTTTTTTTGGGTCCATAATTTCTCAAGATTATGAAATTAAAAAAAAATTAAATAACAATATTTCTATTTTAAATGATGGAATCGAGATCGAAATTATAGAGAAAGATAGGGTGCAAAAGTCGTAGTTTTGAAAGTGAATATAACTTTTATATTTTGAATGACAACGAAAAGATTCTTCAAAACTTTATAAAGAAAATTAAAAATAAATCACAAATTATATTAAAGAAAATCAAACAATAGAAAAAATAAAGTATATATAATTAATATAGCATTTTATATGATTTTTTAGGTTTTTATCTATATTTTTTATAGGGCTAATCCCAGTCACCCCCTGTCCTTTGGGGGGTTTTGCACTTTCCCCCTTATGCTTTGATTTTTAGCATTTACCCTCCTAACCTTTAAAAAATATCACACTTAACCGTTTGTAATAAATTTTAACAAAGCAAATCTATACAAAGTTGATTTCAAATGTGTTGATATTATACATCAAATTGAATCTCTCTTCGCAACGAACACAAAAATGGTCTCGAAATCAAAATTCGACAACCGATGAAGCAGAAATCATCGGTTAAAGACAACACACAACAAACGAAACTTTGTTCTCCTTGTAGACATGAACACGATGACAGTGGTCTTCAAGCTTGGGTCGTCGTGATGAAGGAGAAATTGATGTTCAAAATTTTTTAAAGGGGTTAAGTGTAATATTTTTTCAAAGGTTAGGGGGGTTAAATACTATAATCAAAGCATAGGGGGGAAGGTGCAACACCCCCTCCAACCCAACCTCCACACCCCCACCCAAAGAGCACACACACACACACATAGGACAGGGGAGCCGATCAGGATTAACCCTTTTTTATATGTGTTTTTATTTATTAAATATATTTGAAAGTTATAAACTATTACTTATGCTTAAAAGTTAGGATTATTTGGATAAATTATTATACACTTTAATTTTTTTTTATATAATAATATAATTTTAAATATTTTGATTTTTTATTTATTCGAATGTTTCTTGAATTTCTACTTATTGTACATAATTTGAAATAGAGATTTATATATATGTGTAGTTTTTTAAGATCAAAATAGTTCATCAAAAATATTATTATATTTATTTAATCAAATTAGATATTTTTAATATTTTAATTTATTCAATAAACATAATAGCTAAACTTATTTAAATAAAACTAAATGATAAACGTGCAATGCACGCATTTCACCCATGGGCGGCGCCACATGAGGCCAAGTGGGGTCACTTGACCTCACTCAACTTTTTTTTTTTCCAATTGTATTTTTATATATTTGATTTATAATATTTTGTTAATACACCAAATTATAACTATTTGACCCCATAATAACATAATTAAATTAAGATCGACCCCTAAGATGAATAAATAAATTTTAATAGTGTTTGTAAATTCTAAAAATAAATACTTATTAATTTTGAGCGTGTTTGTAAACTCTAAAAATAAATATTTATAATAAACGCTAGATTGTACTATTTTCTATAATTAAATGAAATTTAATTTAGATAATATTATCCAAACTAAAATATTAATATTCTTGAATTACTTTTTACATTTAAATAGAACTCTAGCCTATAATTATTTCTTCTCCTTTCAATTAAAAATCTACAAAAAAAAATCCCTAATTATTTGGTAAATTTATTTTTTTGTTTTATTAATTCTTATGAATTTATTTATTTTTAATTCGTTCTATTTTATTTTTCATTATCTATGTTTCACATGATTTCATTCATTATACATAATTGTTATAAATAATTTTAAACTACTTTTTATATTAATATATTATTGAAATCATATTAAATTGTCCAAAAATGATCTAAAAGAAAATTTAGTGATATATATGTAACTTGATGAAGATTAAAAGTAATTCTCGACTTCTCCCTGCAAAAAATTTTATGCTTTTCACTTTTTTTTCCCCATATCCACTGATTTTACTATTGCAAAAGTTTTACAATTTTAACATATGTTTTAACTTCTAAGTGGAGTATAATTTGCAAACACCCATTTCATATATATATATTCTACCTCATCCTATATTATGAAAAAGTAGCCCATTTATTTGAACATTTTAAAAAATATTCTTAATTTATATAAAAATTTAACACAAAATTATAAACGTTTATTTAGTAATATCCTAAAAATAATCTTTTCGACCCCAATGATCAACAATCCTGGAGTCGCCACTGATTTTACTAGTATATATAAAAGTATATATACACATAAACATAATAGATCTACATATATATTGGCATTCAATGGCTCTAGGGGGAGAAAACTTTCCGCCTCTCTCTAGTGAGGAATTCGACCACATGAGAAGAAGTACCAAAAAGTTCAAAGCAACTACAAGTAACGCCCGGATCAATGATGCAGGCATGGCCCTGGATGAACAGCCAGCGTCCCCCATTCAGCCGAAGGGATCCTATCTGGAGTCGTTAATGGGACAGGAATCAGATGATGTCAAATTCCGTGAATGCGATTTGGAGAATATGGACAAGATCCGCATTTTGGACCCTACACCGGAACATCCTTACCCCCGAATTCTCTTGGATGACGACTACCGTGAATCGCTGCAATCGGCTTGGAAGGACAGTTTGATACTCAGAATTCTGGGCAGAAGCGTGAATATCCACATCCTCACGGCTCGGATTGAGAAGCTCTGGAAATTGGAAGGGGAGTTCGACCTGGTCGAACTGGGGCACGGCTGCTACGTTTTGAAACTGATGGATAGGGAGAAAGCCTCTTTCATCCTAACCGAGGGGCCTTGGGTTATCTCTGGCCACTACCTGGTCGTTCGGAAATGGTTGCCGAAGTTTAGAGCATCTAAAGACCGTGTCACTACCACAATAGCGTGGATTCGGATCCCGGAAATATCAGTCGAATACTACAAAGAGGAGATGATGTTTTACGTGGCATCTGCAGTGGGAACGCCTATCAAAATTGACAAGAACACACACTGGGGAGTCAAAGGGAAGTACGCAAGGGCATGTGTTCAAATCGATCTAGAGAAGCCTTTAGGCAGCGCCGTAGAAGTGGATGGCATACTTTGTCCAATCGAATATGAAAATCTCCCGGCGATCTGCTTCCACTGTGGTCGGGTAGGCCACCAGATTAATGCCTGCCCGGAGGAGAACCAAGATCATGAATCAGCACCGGCTGCACCACCCACGTCGCCGCCGGAGAATCCCAAAGGCCCGGTTTTTGGAAGTTGGATGATTGCCAAACGGAGAGGCCGCAGCTATGGCGGTGGGGTGCCCAGAGGGCCGACGGCGGCAGCGGCGAGCAACAGGCGTAACAATCGGTACGAGATTTTCACAGGTATGGAGAGTGAGGAAACAAATCAGGAGGATCCCGTAACTGGGGGGAGAGTTAACATGGAAACAAACTATGGGAAGGATATCACAGATTTGGGTGCTGAACCATTACAGAACAAGACTCCTTCTGGAGCGGACCAATACGGTAACAATAATATTGATGGGGCCCGTATGGCCCGACGGCCCCAGATCCACAGAAAACCCACGAAGCAGTCCACTGCAAACAGAAATCCGCTTGGGGATAAGACCAATCTCACAGCCCAAAATCCCATTCGTGCCTACCACAACCCGATTGCTAATATGCAGGCAGTTCCAGAGACTCATACCTCTCCAGTTGCTAGTAATCTGGCGGTGGACAGACGAAAAATCCCCGTGGAACGGTGGAATTCGGTCTCTAACCAAGGAAATGCGCCGTACCATGACCTGAACCGAGCGGGAATTGATCCAACACACAGTTCCCAACCGGACCGACATGGGCCGGAGAACACTTTTGAACTGGAACCCGAACCAGGCGAGGGGAACGGGGCTCGCTTGTTGGGACAGAGTGGAGTGATCTTTCCAGATATGGATGACCAGGAAGCAGCCAGCGTGCATGGGGGGTTAGATAGGATGACCTCCTGAGTTTGGACACCGTACCTCTGATATCCTTTATGATGAAAGTTATATCATGGAATTGTATGGGCGCGGGAAACGAGGAATTTAGGCGCCACCTCGTGGATATGTGTAAGGAATATCGGCCTGATATTGTTTTTTTGTTGGAGACCAAAGTCTCGGAGACACGGGCGGATGATATTTCTAGACGACTTGGATTCCCGAATGTCTATAAAGCCCCAGCTGTTGGTCGTGAAGGGGGGATATGGATGCTTTGGAATGCAGACTCTGTTCAGGTAAATATACTGGGTTCTTCTACACAGGCTATTCACTCCCTTATTACTTCCCCGAAGGACGACAATTGGATCTGCACCGGAGTTTATGCTAGTCCGTCTACGCGACAACGGGAAGAACTCTGGGATAGTCTAGACTCCTTCGGAAGTTCACACAGACTACCTTGGCTTCTAACTGGAGATTTCAATGACATGCTCTATCCGAGTGAAAAAAGTGGAGGCCGGGAAGTAAGCTGGAGCAAGTGTGCCAAGTTCAAGAACAATCTGGAGCGATGTAATCTTATGGATTTGGGATGTTCGGGACCCAAATTCACTTGGTCCGGTACCGTTAGTGGAGGACGGCTTGTTCAGGAGCGTTTGGACCGCGCTATTGCTAATGTTGCTTGGACACTGAAATTTCCAAACCACTCTGTTCGTAACCTCACGAGGCTCCATTCGGACCACAGCCCCGTTTTAACAAACACTATGGCTCTGGCGAATACAGCCATTAACAAGCCGTTTCGGTTTGAAATTGCTTGGGATACGAACCCAAACTGCAAGGCACTCATTGAAAATGAATGGAAACCTGACTGTGGTGTACTCGATAACCTGAAATGGCTTCCATGGCAACTGAGGAAGTGGAACCGTGAGATTTTTGGGAACATCTTCGAACGCAAGAAAAAGTTACGGGCTCTGATCGAGGGGATTCAGAAAATCCCACCGAGGTGCCTTCATGAGCATCTCAAAATCTTGGAAGAGGAGCTTATTGCGGATTACAACTTGACACTTCAGCAGGAGGAAACCCTTTGGTTCCAGAAATCTCGGGTTAATTGGCTCCAAATGGGTGATAAGAACACTAAATTTTTTCATCTTTCTACCGTCTGCCGGCGTAAGCGGAATAAAATTGAGTCTCTTAAAATCAATGGGACTTGGACTACGGACAAGAATGAGATACAAGAGCACATACACTCTTTCTTCACGAATTTGTTCACTACCGTTGATACCTCTAATAGCAGCCTTCTCCCGCGAAGTCACCTCCAAAGAGAAATTCAAGCTAATTGCCTGGATAACCTATCTAGCCAGCCCACCCTCAAAGAGATAACAGGTGTTTTATGGTCAATGAACCCATATAAAGCCCCAGGACCGGACGGTTTCCATGCCTTCTTCTTTCAACGTTACTGGGAAACGGTCAAGGGCTCGGTTTGCAATTTAATGGTGGAATGCTTCAACCGAGGATCAGTGGAAGAAGACATGGGGAAGGCCTTTATTTGCCTTATCCCAAAGATCACAAACCCTCAAAGTGCCAGCGACTTTCGTCCTATCGCCCTTTGCAATGTCCTCCTTAAGTTACTCACCAAGATCTTAGTGTTGCGCCTGAAGCCGTTTATCTCGGACCTCATAAGCCCTCTCCAGAGCAGCTTCATACCTGGCAGATCAACTCATGACAACATCCTTGTTCTCCAGGAACTGCTGCACACCCTACACGGATCCCAGGGTAAAGACAGTGGAATGGTCCTCAAAATTGATCTCGAAAAAGCCTACGACAAGGTGAGTTGGGGCTTCCTCAATGAGACTCTGGTTTTCTTTGGCTTCCCAGAGAAGATAGTGAATCTGATTATGAGTGCAGTCAAGTGTGTGAAACCGAGCATTTTGTGGAATGGAGAACCTATGGAGCCTATCACCCCTTCATGTGGAATACGGCAAGGTGACCCGATTTCACCATATTTATTTGTTTTGTGTATAGAACGGTTAGCTTACCTCATCGAAGAGTCGATGGAGAAAAGGGACTGGATGCCGATTTCTGTTTGTAGGGGCGGGCCAATGATATCGCATCTATTATTCGCCGATGACATAATTCTTGCGGCTAAAGCAAGTGAGAAGAATGCAGCAACTATCAAGGAAGTGATTGAACGGTTTTGTGATGCTTCTGGTTTAAAGGTGAATATTGATAAATCCAAAGTGTGGTTTGGCTCTAAAGTTCCGTCAGCTACGCGCAGACAAGTTGTGGAAATAGTGGGCATCGAGGAAACGAAAGACTTGGGCAAGTATCTTGGGGTAAAGTTGGGAAACGGTCGAAGCAAGCGAGATGTCTTTAATCACATCATCGAGCGTGTTGAGAGCAAGCTCACGGGTTGGAAAGCTAAGACCCTTAGCTTCGCGGGCAGGCTAACGCTGATTCAGTCAGTCACGACATCAATTCCAGTGTATCATATGCATACAAACTGGCTTCCCAGGTATATTTGTGATCGGTTAGACCAATTGAATCGCAATTTCCTTTGGTCTTCGGACGCCTCCAAGCAGAAAACTCACCTCGTGGGTTGGAATAAAGTTACGAACAGTAAACAGTTGGGTGGACTTGGCATTCGCGAGGCACGGAAAGCTAACATTGCCATGTTGGCAAAAGTGGGGTGGAAGGCGGCAACCAGGGCTGATAACTTCTGGTGCACGTTATTTGAGTCTAAATACCTGAAGGGAGATGATATCCGAGACCACTCGCCTAAACCGAACACTTCGAGAACCTGGAAGGGCGTGGTGAGAAGTGTGAAGGCTGTCGAGCCCAACCTCAAGTGGAGGGTGGGGGATGGCAGAAGCATCGTTGTTTGGGATGATGTTTGGTTTGGTACGAAGACACTCCGTAGCAAGATTGAGGGTACAGTGCATGAAGAAGATGAGTATCATAATGTGGCTGCCCTGATTGATGATAATCGTACCTGGAACTTCACCAGCCTAAAAACGAACATTCCGGTCCAGGTTCAGGACGAGATTAGGGCGGTTCCTATCCCCTACATTGATACCCAACCTGACAGACTTATCTGGAAGGGGACGCCTAATGGGGTGTACACTTGTAAATCAGCGTATGAATTCCTACGGGCAAGTAATGGTGCGAGTACAGGCGATTGGAACTGGATTTGGCGACTCCAGATCCCGGCGAAACTTAAGACTTTTATCTGGCTTATACAGCACCAGAGCCTTATGACCAATGCCTTGAGGTTCGACAGAAACATGAGTGATGCGGCGAGCTGTCGCCGATGCAATGCCACTCGGGAGGATGTGCGCCATGTTTTGAGCCACTGCCCTCGTGCTAAAAGTGTTTGGGGAAAGCTTTTACTAACCTCAGACCTGGAAGTGTTTTTGGGGGTACCGGAGGATGACTGGGTACGGACCTGCCTCAATGCTCGGTATAAATTGAAAATGCCCATGGGTTGTAGTTGGACCAGTGTCTTTGTGGCAGCCATGTGGAACATATGGAAAGCCCGCAACAGTTTCGAGTACCAAGCCAAGATGGAACCGCTTGTGGAAACGGTTCGGAAAACAGTGGTGCTTGCGCTTGATATTGAGCATATGAGTGTGAGGAGGACCAGGGTGATGGCTCGTAAGCCAATTATCAAATGGTGTGAACCACCGGTGGGTTGGGTTAAACTTAACACGGATGGGAGTTTCTTTAAACATACCAAGACCGTGGCAGCTGGCGGCCTCGTAAGAGATGCTAAGGGAACATGGGTCTGCGGATTCTCGATGAAGTTAGGAAACGTGTCCATCACTCTCGCGGAATTGCTTGGGCTTCGGGAGGGGTTGAGAATGGCCTGGGAGCGCCGGTTTAACAGGATCATGGTGGAATGTGATTCGGAAATGGTTACGAAGCTTGTGAATGAGGGAGATGTGGCAGCTCATCCTTATGGAACTATCATTCTGGACTGTCGCAGCTACCTCAGACTCCCCTGGGAGATCACCATTGCCCACATTTACAGAAGTAGCAATGAACAGGCAGATACTCTCGCCAAGTTAGGACACTACCTGGATGAACCCTACAAGCTGTGGGAGAAGGAGCCTTGGGAGCTTCAAAAGCTGAGAAATAATGACACTAGCACCTAATCCTGCTGGCCTCGGTTGTTGACCAAAAAAAAAAATAATAGATCTACATATATAATATAATAAATATAATATAAAGGGTATAACAATCATTTTACACTCTTCCTTCAAGGTTTTATGTGCGATTATTTTAAAAACATTAAAAAATTTGTCTAATTGATCCGTACAAAACATCAACACCAAAGAAAATCCGCAAATTGATCTTCATAGAATAAAAAATTTGGCCGAAACTTCTAGAAAACTACTCTTATTAAATAATCGATACAGTAAAAAAATTAATGTAAAGCAACTACCACTACAGAATATAACGAAACTGATCACAATATTGTGAGTGGTTCGATGATCCAATTACTTCGGATCAAATTTCCTATTATTTTTCCAGCTTTATTGATATACGCACTCCATGTGTATTAGTGAATGGTTGAGATAAAAAAAGAGAAATAATTGTGTTATAAAAAAATTAAAAGAACCTTTCTTCTAATTTTATCTGTCCACCAATACACTTGATGAATGGAGAGGCACATAGATGTGTTGGGACCGTGACAATACACTTGATGAATGGATAGGCGCAGAGATGTGTTGGGATAGCGGGCATTAGTATAATATTGTCCGCTTTGGGCCAAGCCTGCACGGATTTATTTTTGGGCATCTCCCAAAAGACCTCATATTAATGGAGTCAAGTAAACACTTATATATTGGACAAACTTTCTCCAATTTTCCGATGTGGGATGGCTACCCAACAAGTTGTAGTAGGAAAAAATAGTAGGAAATCTAATGGGTTATCACTATATGTTGATATTATTACTATAGGTCAAAATCTTAAAAGAAAATGATTAAAATTTTTTTAGAAATAAGTTTCATTATAAAGATGTAAAAGATCATCAAATGTAACATCAATCAAAAGCTAACAATCTAACGAACTTGATGAATAACAAGCTCCGGTAAAACTTGTGAATATTTACACAGTACACATATTTTGAACATATATTTTAGTAGTTCGATCCGAGTTGAACCATATAAACCAGCTTTAGGAAAAACTAAAAACATATCTTGAACCTGTAACAACGGCAATGAGCCCGGAGCCATCAATTCCAGCAATAACTTCCTCAGCAGTAGAAGACGAAGAAAACCCCGAAGCTCCGTTTCTTTTGAACAGCCACATCATTGGCTCTCTCTCTACTTAGGACTGTCAATTCGAGTGGGTCGGGTGGGTTCGGGTCGGGTTGGGGGTACTACACAAGAAGGCCTAACCCGAACCCAACCCGAACCCGAGATACTGAACCCGAACCTAAACCTATCAGGTTAGGGTTGAATTCGGGTTGACCTGATTTTTTTTTTCAGGTCACCCACTAACCCGACCCACCTGATCGACCCGACCCGACCCGACCTGCCTCTTTTTTATTTTTTATTTAATTTTCTGCTCTTTCTTTTTTTTTTTTTTGGAACTTTTTTGCTGAATTGAAGTGCATGAAACCATTACAGAAGTCAGAAGTCCATTCAATCAGATTACAATTTCATAAGCTAAATCTGCATAAAAACTAACACACACATAAACACTGATAAACTAACTTGGTGCATAACATAAAAAACTGACAAACTAAGTTCAATTAACCAAACATCCCAAAAAAAAATTCATAGGCTACCCAAAAATTGACAAACTAAGTTCAATTAAAATAAGCTTCATAGGCTAGTTTTGCATCACATCACCATCAAAAATTCTTCACCCTGTCACCTAAAATTAATAAGCAAGTCAAGTAAAATTAGATTCATAATAAATATTAAGAATTCATATATTAAATATAAAATAGATTACTTACCTATCAATCAACAACATAAGTAGCCGTACTAGATTGATCATCGCTTTGATTCAAACACATAGCCATGATATTCTCGGTCAACTGAAATTTATTCTCTAATATTTGAGTTTGGAGAAAGAGTATTAACTTTTAAAAGAGTATAAACTGAAATTTATTCTCTATATATGCTCCAAGAACTTGTTAGTTTTAACTTTTAAGAGACTCAGAAACATAAAACTGATGCATTCATAAGAATATATGTCACCTTCACAGCTAGTTCCACCACCTTTTGCCTTTGAATGTTTTGAATTTTTCAGTTGAGGACGAGGATTCAAATGCACTGCCTTTTGATCATTCATTTTTTAATCCTGTAAAATGTCATGGTTAGTCAATATTAGAGAAATTGAGCAATTATTATAGGATGAATGAAAGTTTGTCAGTCTAAATTATTTGTCCTATCACCTATCCCAAATCAAAGAATGTTTCTTGTGAGGAAATTTGAAAACCACAAAAAATAAAGTGTTAACATAGACAGTTGCTATTCAATTTTGCCTCAAATCTTGCAATATATATCAATTCCATCTGCATCTCCCACAAAAATAATATAGCAGTCTAAATTATTTGTCAGTCTAAATTATTTGTCCTATCACCTATCCCAAATCAAAGAATGTTTCTTGTGAGGAAATTTGAAAACCACAAAAAATAAAGTGTTAACATAGACAGTTGCTCTTCAATTTTGCCTCAAATCTTGCAATATATATCAATTCCATCTGCATCTCCCACAAAAATAATATAGCAGACATTAGTATCTAATTATTACAATGATTATAATTTAATAATAATAAGAATATATATCAATTCCATCTGCATCTCCCTTAATTTTCTCCTCGTATTAATGCAGACATTTAAAGAGAATCCCACCATTAATATAGACATTTAAACTACTAATAACATGGCTTTAAGTATACTATAGAGCACTAAATCCTTTGGATACAAGACACTGTTAATTAGCCTCCCATAACCAACTCCCATGCAAACCAACAAAAGTAGTGAAAAGTTTGTACTGGTACAGCTGGAGATGCTAATTGGAAACTAACTTACAACATGGACCAGGAATAACCAGCTCTTGAGAAGCAAGTCAAGCAACTAGCTTCTACAAAACCTTCAAATTAATTGCTGAAAGCCTGAAACATATGAATTTTATCAAGATTATCGACTCTAGCATCCTTGTGAGACCAAGCCATCCTCAATTGGATGAAATCTCAGCAGTAAGTATAAGGCAGAGTAGAAATTAGAAAAGTGACAAAGTAATATGTCAATGTGAATAAACAAAAAATGCCTGTATCACAACAATAGCAATGCCAACCCACTCAAAGACGTCGACGTTGTCTTCAATAAAGGTTCGAAAGCTATCAAGTTCTCCAGTGGGATCAACTGGTATATCCTGAAAAAAAAAATAAAAGGTGCGAGGTACAATAAAAGGGATGAATACTAAGCATAAGAATCAATTATTGGCAAAAGCTATACCTTCTCCCAGTGGCACAAGCACAAACACTACATCATTGTTAAAAAGATAAGTAGGAAGTTCTTTGTGTTTATTGACAAACCTTTCACTGTGATATCCCGATAATAATGTCCAAAGTCCAAACCTGATAATGAATTGGCAAAAGAGAAAACAAATCAACTAACAGTTTCAGCAAATTGAAATTTGAATCAATAACCAAAACACGAATATTTTTCCAATATGTCGACCTCCTTTCGCAAATCGTGCTCTACTCCCCGTAGAAGATTCTCCTTCTAAAAAAAATTCAAATGGAAAAAAAAAAAGATCACAGTTAACGTACATAAAACGGAAAGAAATGACCAAATAATTTACATGTAAGCATTAAACAAATTTTTTTCTCCATTTATTCTTAATAAACTAAGGTACCTGAATCTTGGAGGCTACGGTTGCAAAGATTCATTTAATCCATGGTGATTACACTTAAAATTCCAGTATCTCAGACCCTAATCCACAATTAATTCAGAAGAAACTTAAAAAAAATAAAAAAAACAAAGAAAGAAGAGATGAAAGCTTGAACATACCTGTACTCAACAACGGCATGATGAAGGCGGCGGTGAGACGAGAAGGTGGCGGCCGCGAGTGGTGGAGAAAGAGAAGAAGAGAAATTCAGAAGGAATTTCGAAAAAAAAAAAAAAGGTAAGAAGGATGAAAGCTTGAACATACCTGTACTCAACAACGGCACGGTGAAGGCGGCGGCGAGACGAGAAGGTGGCGGGCTCGAGTGGTGGAGAAAGAAGAAGCGCCGCTGCAGCTGTTGAATCGTAGATGAGGATTGAGGAAATGAGTTAGATTTAGGTTTTTCATATTATATAGTATCCTTTTTAAATCGGGTGGGTTCGGGTTCTAGGGTCACCCGACTCATTTTTCAGGTCAACCCGGGTTGACCCTAACCCTAACCCGTTTTTCGCTCTCCTCTCCAGGTTGGTTTTGGGTCCGACCCGAATCGACCCGGACCAGAAAACCCCCAACCCTATCCTGAAAAAAAGGCGGGTGGGTCGTGTCGGGTTGACGGGTCGGGTTCGTTTTTGACACCTTGGCTCTACTCTTTGTGTAATTCTGTGCTTTTGTACCAAAGGTATAAAAAGATGGCCAAGAAATTAAAAGGTGGCGCAACAGTACATTAGCAGTCAAATGGTCTCTCTCTCTCTCTCTCAAAATAATCTTTTTTCTTAAGAAAGGAATGGAGATTTTATAGAGTACACAATCTCAACAGAAAAAAATGAAAACAAAACACTTTAAAATATATATACATATATATATATATATATATTGATAGGGTCAAAATCACGCTCGGATCAACGCTGTACACGTGTCACCATCCGCACGCACAGAGCTTGAATGCTAGCGTTACAGGGCTCGCGGACAAACCCTGCTCATTCACTTGTTGGCTAATCCAGGCCCATGCGCCTCGACCCACTATTCGAGCGAGCGGCTCAGGCAGTCAAAGCCCGACACTCATGCTACGGTCCCTCAAAATCACCTTTCCCGGGGAAACGCTCCACGAGGGCACCTCCTTTCTTACGCTCGATTATTTGACACTCGTGGATCATCTACCAGAGGGAACCCTCTGGTACACCCCATCGAGCGTCACCCACGATCGGGTAAGATCTACCCCAAGAAGCATCTGTACGCCTACATGACAGATCTTGAGTCTCCCAGCGCACGACCCTCGTTAACAACCTCTGACACAGTAGCAGTGTGCACCTCGCACCTGACACGCCGCCCACTTTCCAGAGCCATCGTTTTCATACCGTTACAGGTCGCCACGTGTTAGGCCAACACGTGTTAGGCCAACACAGGTTTGGGACCACTTAGTCAAAATACCCAAAGCACCCTCACCCCTAACATATAAATAGGGAGAAACCCCTGCATTCTCCCCTAAGTCATCTTCTACACAACACACTGCATTACAAAACTGGGCATAATTTCCTCAATTTTCTTCTTCTCAAGCTCCGCATTACATTCACCTCAGCTGCATCTCCGTTACACTTGCACTCTTGGTGTTATCCTAGTTGGAAGAACCCACGCTCAAAAGGAAACCCAGTTCCTGAGGCTCAAAAGCCTATGATGGTCTCCCTTTCCTAAACAAATCTCAAAGTGTTTGGTGTTAAAGTAACCTTCTAAGCTTCAGCACCATCATTTTTGGTGCCGTCTGTGGGAACCATCATCTGCATCTTCATCTTCATCAGATTCTTCCTCTTGAGCTAGTTGAGAAGTAACACCAGTAGTTTACAGTCATGGTGACAGCAATGAGATCTAGAATTGTGGACAACAGAAACGCTCTTCCTTCGGTGAACGAGGAGAATGTGGAGAACAATATCCCTGCCGGAGGTGCTCCTTCACCTGCTGCCGGAAATGGGGCCAAAGACGCGGAGGCAGCAGCTACCACTCTCCCACCCAATGGGAACGGGGCAGGGGGATCTGGTTTTGTTCCTCCTCCTCCGACGCTCATCCCCACGACCCCTGCCTGTAATCCCGCCGCTTACTCCATGGCGATGCTGCCACCCGGGTTCGCGTATGTGCAACCCACCATGATACCGAGGATGATGCTGGGCATGATGCCCATGATCCAACCCTACCAAGTGGGTGCATTATAGCTTCCCATCTCCATGCCTAAAGAGATCCAAGGAGTGGAGATGCCACCAATAACCCAAGAGCAACTACAGGCGCTCTGCGCTCAATGCGAGGCGCAGGCTGTGCAAAACGCCTGGAGTCACTTCACCTCTGCTTACTTCCCCTAGGAGAGAGGTTCGCCGGCGGCCCCTCCGCTTGGTGGTCTCCTGGTTCGTGGGCGGCCCCTCCGCTTGGTGGTCTCCTGGTTTATCCCCTTATGATGGCTCAGAAGGTACTGGGAGCCCAAGCACCTCCACCGCCTCCAGCGCAAGGAAAAGATACCCACCCGATGGCGGATCCGGAATTGCGACCAGGACAGAAGGAGAAAGATCCCCCAGCGAGGGGAGATGTTGAAGAGGAGGTCCAATCCAGGATCACTAGAAGAGCCAATAGGAGGGAAGGACACGACCCTCAGATAGTTGCAGTACTAGACCAGCTGGAAGACCTGCACACATAGTGGGACAGCTCTTTCGAGCGCGGTCTCAAATCTCCCACGAGGGGGATGAGAGGTCCAGGGCCAGAGACGCTCGTCCCAACCAAGTCCCCCGCCGCTGGAGGGAGGAAGACCACGAGGAGTATGACCGCGAGGGCGGGAACCATAGGCCTTTGACAGGCGGTTCGCCCCTCGTTGACGACGTCCTGATGGCCCCTACTGGGAAGGGCAAAATTCCTAAGTCTGTCAACCGGTATGACGGGACCACAGACCCGGCCGAGCACCTGGATCACTTCGTGCACTTGATGCACCTTTATGAGCATTCCAGTCTTTACTGGACCAAGGTATTTGTCACCTCCCTCGTAGGAATGGCCCAGGAGTGGTACAAGAAGCTGCCTCCCCACTCCATTCGAGGGTACAACGACTTGACTGATGCCTTTAAGAGCCATTTTAATTCCTTGAAAGCTCTCGCGCCCGCTACCACGGCTCTCTACAGCCTAGTACAAGGGCCTCACGAGACACTCAGGTCCTTCATGGGAAGATTTAACAAGGAAATTTTGCTGGTGGAAAAGCCCTCAATGGACTTCCTGAGGCACGTGCTCTTTGGGGCCATCAATATGAAGAATTATGTCAGCAAGGAGTTCGTGGGGGAGGTGGCAAAGAAAAAGCCTCGCTCGCTGATAGAGATCCGGGATATAGCTGACTCTTTCTTCACCCTCGAAGACATGTACATTGCGAGGGACCAGAAACTTGCCAATGCCTCTCGAACCAGTCGAGGCACGGAGGACAGGATCGAGCCCAAGAATCGCCGCCGAAGCCCAGTGCCCGCTCGAAAAAATTCTCAGCCTCCTCGGGGATATGAGTGCATCCTCCTCAACCATCTAATTACAGAAGTCTATTCCATGGCGGACAAGAAACTGTTCAAAAGGCCGCTTAAGATGAGGGAAACCGAGGCTCAAAAACTCTCGGGAAAGTACTGTGCCTTCCACAAGCAGAAGGGATACGACACAAATGAGTGTCGCCAACTGGAAAGAGAGATTCAGAGGCTCATCACCGGGGGACACCTCAAGGAATTTGTGAAGGTGCTGGAGAGATATGACGAACATTGCTCCGAGCGTGCGAGAGCCAGAGGAAGGAGCCGCTCGTGCTTAAGAAGCCCGCACCATCACCGCCCTGAGACCAGCGAACACAACAAGCAAAAGGCCTCTGATGTGGAGAACCAACCCTTTGCGGTCATCCACATGATTATCAGGGGATCCTCGGGAGGAGATTCTAATTTTAGGAATAGTGCCCTTAAAGCAGCTTTTGACTTTATTATTTCCTTGTAATATCACAAACAGTCTTTGAATAATAAACGGGATGATTTTGTTCATAGGCATTCACTTCTTTATGTGCTTATTTATGTCTGTTTGGGTTGACTGTGTTTTTGCATATATTGGACTCCTCTAATCCGATGAGGTAGTTAAGAACTTTGTTGTTATGGGAACGACACATGAAATAAGTTCTTAACTCCATAGGCGAGGATTAGAAACTTCTCCAAGAATATTCCCATGCCTTAGTTCTTGATTGAGGTCTGAATGGATATGAAACAAACTTAACTTTAAAGATCAAGAATATTTGGGCTCTGAGAATATTCCCATGCCTTAGTTCTTGATTGAGAGATGGAGTTGTAGGAGGATCGTATTTCACTGTATGTTATTGACTGAAAGGTTCTTCGATTTATTTCGTTATTCGGCTAGGGGTCACACATCCATTTCTAGATTACGATAGTGTGATCTGTGAAGTGATTAATTAATTAGTGAATTAATTAATTACTGTCACTGCTAATCGAATAATAAACCTATAGGGTCACACACAAATGCCAGGACACGAGGGTTATGGTAGGATGTTAATATGAATAACGAAGGATCAAATTGTTGATCGAAACGGAGCAAGGATGGCGTGAGTAGCTGCCACATGTCACACAGTCCACGTGGCTACCACGTGTCACGCACACGTGGCACGTACGAATCTCCGGCGTGTAATTTTATTACACGCGAATTCTTTTCTAGAATTAATTAATTAAATTGTAATTAATTAATTTAAGTCTTTTAATTAATTTTGAATTAATTATTAAGATTTTATTTCTCAAGCTTAACCCAATAAATAATTAATTGAGAATTAATTAATTTATTGAAACTTGACTTTTAGCTTTAGGAAAGTTGAAAAGTCTAACTTTCTATTGTAAGAGAGAGAAGATTATTCTTGCTAGACTTGGAGAATAAGTTAAGAACTTATTTTTTCAATTAAATTAAATAATTAATTAGTTAATTAGTGAGCAAGAAAACTAATCCCATTGGATCTTCGAAACCCTAAGGGGTTCGAACCCCACATGTATAAATAAGGGGTTTGGGGCTTCTCTTATTTTTTAGACCAACACTCACGAAGTGTTAAGTTTTTGAGAAAAATAAAAGAAAAGTTTTCAAAGCAAAACCCTAGCCATTAACACAAGTTATAGAACTAGCATTCTTACTTGCTTGATCGTGTTTTAGGACTGGTGTGGATACGCTTTAGAGGATCGCTGCTTTGGGATCTATCGAGAACCGTTCGAGGGACATTCCGCTTGAAAGGTGTTCAGTAGGCGGTACTGACATCACTAGAAAGCTTCAATCTACGTAAGTTTCTAAACACCCTAAGATACGATATGAGAATTGCAAGTCCATGATCAATCTTTTGGAAAAATTTTAAATTTCTGCTGCGTTTCTGCTCTAGTTTTCCAACATCTAATGCATCCCGGTGCCGCCATATCCGAAGCTATGATCAGAGACCTTCCCAGCCCAAGCCTGTACTTTCTGTCAATAGCTCTTCAAGCTCGAAGGAGAATGACATTGTAGGGTTCATAGAGAAAGACCTAGAGCACATTGTAACACCCCATGGTGTCGGTGAAACCTCTGAATGCCCTATGGTGGTTAGTTTAGACGTTCATAACCACGTTGTAAAGAGGGTCTTAATTGATAGTGGAAGCTCTGTGAATGTTCTCCCGTACTCAACGTTTCAAAAGATGAAAATAACAAACATTCCCCTCAAACCCCTCAGAACAACCCTCGTTGGCTTTGGGGGTTCCGAGATTGTCCCTCGTGGATAAATTCGCTTGGCCACCTCTTTTGGTCGTGCCCCATAGCGGAAGACTTTGAGCGTCCTTTATGCAGTGGTCAAAGTGGATCTCCCCTACAATATCATCATTGGACGACAGGCGCTCGTCGACTTCAAAGTAGTAATTTCAACATATCACCAGAAGGTCAAGTTCCCCACCCCCGAGGGAACAGGCGAAGTCCTATGCAACGTTAAGGAGGCTTGGGAATGCTACATCCTTTTCCTTCGAAGCCACAAGCCCAAACAAACCATCCAAGCAGGTTCTACCAAGAAGTCAGTTGATTTCCCCAAATTAGATGAGGATGGCCCCGAGCACAAAAGGGCCAAGCTGTATAAGAACAAGAACAAAAAAAAAAACAACATGCGAGGGCAAAGGCACGGAGGATGGCCCTCCCGGAGCTGTCGAGGGTTCCTCTTCAGAAGGCGAGGGCCACGACCCTTCGGCTGAGACGGATGGTAAGCTAATGGGTAAGAAACGGGCGCTCGAATCCCCTCGGCCTAAAGTTCGCATGGAACCCACTGAGAAATTCCTGACCATCAAATTGGAGCCAGGAAATCCAGATAAAACCACGCAAATAGGCTCCAATCTCGACGGTCCCTCACAGATCATGACGATCGATTTTCTTCGAGAGAACCTCGATGTATTTGCATGTAAGGCTTCTGACCTCACTGGAATAGATCCAAGGGTCATTGTCCACAGGCTCAACGTGGACCCGGCCTTCAAACCTATCAAGCAAAGGAAAAGGGATGTTCACGGATTCAGGAGGCAGGTCATCAAAGAGGAGGTCAACAAACTTCTCGAGGTTCAATACATAGAGGAGATCTTATATCCTGAATGGCTCTGCAATGTGGTGCTCGTGATAAAGAGCGCCAATAAGTGGGGCATGTGCAATGACTTCACAAATCTCAACAAAGCATGCCCTAAAGATCCATACCTCTTACCGAGGATCGACCAGTTAGTGGATTCGACCGTTGGTTCCGAACTCATGAGTATGATGGATGCCTTCCAGGGGTATTATCAGATCTTTATGGTGCCCGAGGATCGTCCCAAAACCTCGTTCGCGGTCCATGTTAGCGTTTACTGCTTCAAAGTTATGCCTTTCGGACTCAAGAACGCAGGAGCAATCTATTAACGCCTCGTCAACAGAATGTTCGAGTGCGAGATTGGAAAGTCCATGGAAGTATATTTGGATGACATGATTGTCAAGAGCGGTCACCAGCCTTCCCATCTGGAGGATCTCAGGCGAGCATTCGACATCCTACGTCATTGCGGTATCAAATTAAACCCATCCAAGTGTACATTTGGCGTTTGGGGTGGTAAGTTTTTGGGATACATGTCTAGTTAGAGGGCCATAGAGGCCAATTCAGAGAAGATAAAAGTAATCCTTGACATTCCATTCTCTCGAAATGTGAGAGAGGTCCAAGTGCTGGTGGGCAAGATCATTTCTTTGAACAGATTCATTTTCGGCTCGGCTGAAAGAAACTTGCCTTTCTTCAAAATCTTGCGTAATGCTCGTAATTTCACCTAGAGCGAGGAATGTGAGAAAGCCTTGCATGACATGAAGCAGTATCTCTCGAGCACACCACTGCTGACCAAGCCTAGCCTAGGGGAAAACTTGCTCATTTACCTCTCAGCCTCCTTAGAAGCCACGAGCGCTGTCCTCATTGCTGTACGCGAACGGAAGCATTTGCCGGTGTACTACTTAAGCAAGACCCTGCAAGGGGCAGAGAAAAGATATATGGAGATAGAAAAATTCGCCTTTGTGCTCGTTAACTCCTCCCGGTGGTTGAGACCATATTTCCAATCCCCCACCATCACGGTGCTTACAGACCAGCCCCTCAAGTAGGTGCTCTCGAAACCGGACGTCTCGGGAAGGCTAATCAAGTGGTCTATAGAGCTCAGCCAATTCGACATCACCTTTGAGCCTCGTACGGAGATACAGGCTCAGGCAATGGTAGATCTGTTGGTAGAATACTTTAACCTGGATGCCACGCCCTCGGTTGAAGATGGGCTGTGGCTTCTGCACACAAATGGCTCCTCGACCTCACAAGGGGGAGAGGGGGGGAGCTGGGGTGACCCTCAGAGATCCTCATGGAACTGAAGTAGACTACGCTATCAAATTGGCGTTCCAGGTCACCAACAACGAGGCTGAATATGAGGCTCTAATACAAGGGCTCAGGATAGCCCTTTAGAATAGGCCGCTCGGGTCAATGCATATGTTGACTCCCAACTAATTGCGAGTCAAATTGATGGCACTTATGAGGCTCGAGAAGCCACTATGGTGCAGTACCTGGCGAGTGTTAAGGAAGCGATCTCCAAATTCAAAGAGTTCCATCTGTTGCAGATCCCAAGAGCGAAAAACGAGCATGCGGATGCTCTTTCCAAGTTCGCATCCGCTCTGGTAGATTCCTGAGAGCGTTCAGTCACCTTCCTTAGAACGGAGAAACCACTGATTCACGAGACGGGACCCTCGGGTGGAGTAAGCATGATCGATCCCTCCGAACCTTGTTGGCTCGATGACATCATTAGGTTTCTGAGGGATGGAACGTGCCCGAGCGATAAAGTGGAAGCACGGAAGGTTAGGAGTAAAGCCCCTTGCTTCTCTCTTAACAGCGATGGTCGATTATTCATGCAGTCTTTCTAGGGTCCACCATTAAGGTGCCTGAGGCCCTCGCAAGCTAAGGAGGTGTTAGAGCATGTGCACAATGGGAGTTGTGGGAATCACTCTGGCGGTCGAATTTTGGCCAAAAAAGTATTAAGGAGTGGGTTCTATTGGCCCTCGCTACTGCATGATGCCATCAGCTACTCCAAGAAATGTCCTAAGTGCCAGTTTCATTCCAACACCCCTCAACTGCCGGCGATCCAAATGATCCCTATTGATGTTCCATGGCCCTTCGACCAGTGGGGTATCGATATAGTGGGGCCTCTCCCAATGGCGGTCGGACAAAAGAAATTTATAATCCTCTCTGTAGACTATTTCACCAAGTGGGCTGAAGTTGAAGCGGTCGCAAAGATAACGTTCAAAGTGGTGAGGGACTTCATTTGGAAGAACATCATTTGTAGATATGGCATCCCGAGGGTGCTCATCTCAGATAACGATTCCTAATTCATCGCCGCTGACACGCTAGATTGGTGCTACGAACTTGGGATTGAGCAACGTTTCACTTCCGTGGGCCACCCTCAAGCCAACGGTCAAGCTGAGGTGACGAACCGAACCATACTTCAGCATCTGAAAACAATGCTCGAAAGTAAGAAGGGGGAATGGGCGGAAGAACTTGAAGGAGCCCTCTGGGCGTACCGTACTACCCCACGAGCGGCAACAGGAGAGACCCCTTACTCCCTCGTGTACGGCTCCGAGGCTATGATACCTGCAGAGATTGCTCAAGAGTCAGCACGTGTTGCCTACTTCGAGCCTGCAGCCAACGAGGGTAATCGGACGTTCGAATTGGATTTGCTAGACGAGAGAAGAAATACTGCTTGGGCTCGGATCCATAAGTACAAGGTGATCGTAGCCCACCAGTATAACAAGCGTGTTAAAGAGAGGACCTTCCAGCTAGGGGACTTGGTCCTCAAAAAAGTTGAA
This sequence comes from Lantana camara, assembly GCA_037501455.1. Classification (NCBI taxonomy): domain Eukaryota; kingdom Viridiplantae; phylum Streptophyta; class Magnoliopsida; order Lamiales; family Verbenaceae; genus Lantana; species Lantana camara. The sequence goes on from CM074863.1 coordinate 28,563,191, forward strand.
GTCTCCAAACATGTAGGTAAGTTGGACCTCAATTGGGAAGGCCCCTTCAAAGTCATTCAGGTACGAGCGAACAATACCTACCTGCTAGAGACTTTGCAGGGTGAGCGTCTCCCTAGACCGTGGAATGCATGTAACCTTAGACGGTTCTATGTGTAAGCGTCAACTTTTGTAATTGCCCGCTCGTGGCATATTGTACTTTCTTTTGACAGAAAGCATGACGTCGTTATTATTAATTGCAAGCATAACAGTAAGCATTTTACCAATTGTTATTTGTCATTTACTTGCTTTTTCTTTAATTAATGACTTGAGTAACCAATGGCATCAACGCCCACTCCGTGTCGAGCATCCTCCACATCGAGCAGCTTGACGACCATCCAATTTGTCTCTAAATTAATGCTATCTGTGTCGAGAGCCTCCCACACTGGATAGTCTGACGCTCGTTAGCGTGTAAACCCTAAAAATGAATGTGTCGAAAAGGTGGGTTGCTAAATGCTTAATTTACACCAACTGGGTGCCGGTCACCCCAGTTCGCGCTCGTAAACCCCTGATGAACCTCATCCTTTTAGGTATGAATACGCTCGTAAGATAGCTAATGCTGGGCTAATCCTCTTACGGATACCTAAGTACAAAGCTAACATTACAGCCACGCTCACTTTAATCCCATACTTGGCAAATCCTACAGTTGATTTCTAAGTACCTTTAAGCTACTGGAACGCTCAAACTCGAGATGTACATCACACGCTTAAGGCCAATCCTTAGCTAAATCCTTAGGGGATTTCTAAGTTCAAGATTCGAGCCTCATTATGAATATAGCCAGGGTACACACTCAATAGAACACCCTCGTGCCTATACATTCACATTGCAAATGACCAAGCATCAAAAGAAACCAAGATACAACATTTAAAACTTAGCACCAACTTAAAGGAAGATAATCTCTATTGCAATAGATGAAAGGATAATCCTTATAGGAGTTGGAAAGTGTTAGGAATAGTGCCCTAAATGCCTATTGTATATCCGCTTTGTACTTTTCCTTATTGTAATCACAGACAATCTTTGAATGAAATAACGAATTGAGGCAACACTTCTTTATATGCTCTTGTTTGGTATGCGTTTACTTTAGCTGTGCATGTATGAGAACTCCCCTAATCCTGATGACTTTAGGACTCTACCATTTAGGTGAAATGGTTCATGAAACGAGCCCTATATCACATAAGTCATGATTAGTAAAATACTCCAAGCCGATGAGTCCTACAGACAGTGGGAGTGTCGACCTGACTCCTCTAAGGCTTGCTTGTGGGATCACGCCCTTAAGAAGGACTACCTTGTTTCATGGAGGTGCAAAGTGTATAGTTGATACGTGCGTGATACATGAGGGTGCTTACTTTAACAAGTAAGTTCACTGAGGTGCCCCGTGTGAGAACATTCCTAAATGGGAAAGGAAGTTTCTTTTTCAGGAAATGGAAACTTCCAGATTAGGAAATATCTCACGAGTCATTGATGTGATTAATTGATCCTTAGACTTGAGGTTCCTTGTCACTTTATGAGTTAACTCTGTAGTCTTAGGTATAAGCTTTAAAGGGTGTCGCCTTAGACAACTGATTCAAGGCTTATGCTGGGGCTGCACAAGTGATTCATGAAAGTGAATGAGAATCAAGAAAGGACCTACACTTGCATTTGCAAGGTGATCTCTTATTGTGTAAGTCATTCATATGCCATATGGAGTCCTTGGCCAAGGCAGTAGATCAAGATATCAAGAAAAGTGTTTCTTCGATTGAGATCAAATGGATATGAAATGCACTTAGCTTTAAGACCGGATTATTAGGGTTCTGATTATTCCCTTGCCCTAGATCTTGGTTGAGAGATAGTAAGTAGGAGGATTGTATCTCGCATGAATCAATGACTTAAAGGTTCTGTCGAATCCGAACATTCCAATTCAGCTAGGGGTTAAACATCTGTTGCTAGACTATGATCGTTTAATCTGTGGACTGATTAATTAATTAGTGAATTAATTAATTAGGGTCACTGCTAATTGAATTGAGAACCTAGAGGGTCACACACAACAACTTGGTTACATGAGTTGAGGCTTGAAAATGATTAAACGAGTTAATCGAGCCAAGAGGGTTCCACACGTGTGAAGTCACACGTGTGGCTCACGTGAGTGACACGTGTCACTGTGACACGTGTCACACACGTGCGTATATATATATATATATATATTAAATAATTAATTAGTTAATTATTTAATAGACTTTGGTTTAATTTTGAATTAAAAAGAAAGTCTAATTTTGGAGAAAATAATCTAGTTAATTAATTATGAATTAATTAATTAGATAAAAATAAGTTATTTATTTTATAATAAATAAAGTATAAAATTATCCAAAAATAGTTTGGATATTTTTAGCTATCTTAAAAGTTGACTAGAATTAGAATTCAAAGTCAAAGTTGGAAAATACTTGATGATCAAGTAATAGGAGAGAGAGGAACCAAATCCTTGTCCAATAAGGACTAGGTTCGGTCGCCCCTCCCCTTTCCTATATATAGGGGAGCTCATGCTCCCCTTTAGAGCTAATTGGCAATTCTTTTGGTTCATGTGTTGAACACCTTCCTTTCTCCAAGATTAAATTAAACCCTAGGTTAAGCCTAAACACTAACTAGAGAACTAGCATCCTTACTAGTTAGATTGTGATCAAGTTGGTGGACTTTCTATAGAGACTTCAAGTTAGAAGTTTGAAGATTCGAGCTTTACCAAGGAGAGGGGATCAAGCCGCGAGAAGAGCGTTCTTGGGTGGCTTGAAACGCTTCAAGAAAGAATAAAAGAAAAGTAAGTTTTCTATCTTTACGAATTTGGTTACACGATTGCGAGTTCAAGGTCCTTTTGTTAAGAAAATTTTTTTAATTCCGCTGCTTTCTGATTCGTGTTTTCCAACAAGTGGTATCAGAGCCACCTCGTTAATCGTGTTTCTGATTCGTCTCAATTATTTTGAATTTGGTAGAAATTCTTAGGCTTAGATGCGAATTAGGTATTCATGAGTTCTTTTAGAAAGCCTGAAATACGAAACTGTAATTTTTCCTGAATTTCTGAAACTGTTTTCTTAAATTGTGATTTTGAAAACCGTTTTGATTGAAATATGTTTAAATCAAATTTTTTAATTTTGGATTGAACCGGGTTTTGGAGAAACCAAAAGTACGAAACGGAACACGAAAAAGGACGAGCCTAGGCGTGCTAGCACGTCGCACGCCCAGGCCCGTCGCCGCCGCCGCCGCCCAGCCCTCCCGCAACCGCGCGGGAGGCCCTCCCGCCCGCGCCTAGGCGCGACCGCTCGCCTGTCCCGCAACCGCGCGGGACAGCCGCCCGCACCGTCCCGCAACAGAGCGGGACGCCCAGGCCGAGATCGCCCGCCATCGGGCGGGCACTGCTGCGCGCGACAAGCGCACGAGCCGTGCGCACGCGGGCGGCACTTGCCCCACGCTGTGCGCGCAGCCTGCGCGCGCGCGCGCCTGATGCCGCGCGGCGGTGCCCTCCTTTGGGCGGGTGCTTTCGGGCCTAATTTCGTGTTTTCGTGTTTCGTGTTTTCGGTCCGAAAAATCCCGATTTAATTTTATTTTAATTTTATCTTTTAAAATCAGTTTTGTTAAAATAAAATTATTTTAAAATTTTGATTAAATTGGGATTTTTTAGAAATTAAAGCGATTTGGATTTTGGGAAAATTATGAATTTTATTTTCTGAAAATAATGAAAGAATAAAATTATTAATTTTGGAAATTAATTGGAATTTTATTGGTTTATTGTTTTTCGGGTTTTTATTGAAAAGGCTCTTGAACAAGAATTGCATCTAAGTCGTGTTTTAAGTCATTAGGACTTGAAACGAGAATTTTAATTTATTGGCTAAATTTAAATTCTCGCAAAAGCATGTTAGGTGATCATGGGTTTAGATCTATGTATGATTTTAATTTATGCACATGGATGGTTTAAATTGGGGTTGGAGCCCTATAGTTGCGTTTTTTCAATTGAGGTTGGAGCCTCACTTATGTGTGTACTGTTATGTGATTTATTATGTGGCTTTCCATATTACTGTTTTTGAGGCCGGGGTATGCCCCGTGTAATTGTCTAAGGCCAATATGAAGATTGAGCCTTATTACTTTATGTCTTTTTCTTTTTATTGTAATTTGAGAGTAGAGATAGGTGGTGAGGTTTTATTTTCATTTTGGAGACAATGCACCCATGGAGTAAGATGAACCACATTCAAGTAACAAGGAGGCCATAAGTGAAGACCCCTCAAAATGTTAGGGAGGGGAATCTCAATTGTTAAATGTAATAGAGATAGGGCTCGTATTTTGTTACCGCTTTCCCTTATGTGATTTAAACTGTTTATGTGGCATGTATGTTAGAACTTGTGATTGTGGAGTGGCTCCCACATATCACGCATAAGATAGGTAGAACCCATGATCATTACATGTTAGTATCATGCTAGGACATGTTATCTGTTTATGTGCTTGTTTGATATGCATTTAAGTGTACTTGCATTAATCAAGACTAATAAAATTGGATAACATATATGTTGGTGAGGTCGAACCGGACAACTCTCCGGTTGATTCGAAAATTCCCATTAAATATTAAGCTAATTTCGAACAAATAGGTGTTTAATTCGAGATGCAAATTTTGAATTAAATTCCTAGCATTCCATCAATAGGTTTTAAGTTTAGTAAGTGAAGCTAGTTATTGTCCGCGAGTCGTGGGATACCTAGTGGAGCTTATTAGTTCTTAGTTACCTAATTGATCATTTTAAATGGTCAATATTTCGTGGTCAATTTTAGCAAGGGCGATGTCCGCGAGTCGTGGGTCGTTCGAACTAAGTTTTGGTCATGATCTTATGATTGATGGGTCAAGCTTAACGCCTAAGTAAATATGGATGTCGCACAAGTCGTGGGTCCATATTGAAAGATAGGTGATGCAAAAACAATTACTAAGAATTCTAAAGGTGTTAGAATTGGTAAGTTGTACCTACCTAGGGTTCTTACTTAGAATGTCCGCGAGTCGTGGGTTCGAGGTAAAATGCCTAGGATCTTAGTACCCATTGGGAAACGTGTTCCTCTTAGATCTTTGGGAATTCTAGATCTTTGAAAAACAGTGGGAGCTACATTAGATTAAAGACCTTATCTTTTGTATATCGTTATAATTCAGCATGCTCACTAGTTCTCTGTTTTACCATTTAGGTCGTAGATTATGTGATTCTCTACGTGTTTTGAAATGGCAACCAAAAACCCTCTTGTATCGATCCTCGAGTCAAACAAGTTGACTGGTCCCAACTATTCTGAGTGGCTGAGGAATCTAAAAATCATTTTAGATTCTGAGAAGAGAACTTATGTTCTCTTCGAATGGGAGCATAGTCCCGAAGGAGAGGCTCCCACTCGGGCCGAGCGGGACGCGATTCAGAAGTGGAAGGATGACAATCTCCAAGCCCGTTGCCTTATGTTGGCTAACATGTCTCCGGACTTGCAAAGGCAACATGAGGCCATGGAATTTGCTTGGGAGATTTACGACCACTTAGAGCAACTTTACCGCCCTCATGAACGTGTTACAAGGTATAACACTTCAAAGGAATTGTTCCACTTGAGAATGAGGGAAGGTTCAAGTGTCCATGAATATGGACTCAAGTTTCTTGCCCTTACTGAGAAACTTGCTTCCATGGACATGCCACTAAAAGATGAGCTTTCAGTGGATTTGTTGCTAGCTTCGCTCCCACCATCATTCAACCCATTTGTCCTTAACTTCAACATGAATCATGCTGGTGCTACTGTAGCTGAGCTGATTAGTCAGCTTGTGACTGCTGAAAGCACGATCAAGAAGGACAATAAGGTTTTGATGGTGAATGCTCCATCTTCCTCTTCTGGGCCTTCTAAAGGTAAGGGCAAGAAAGCCCAAAAGAAGAAGAAGAAACCCCTTAGGCCCACTGGTGGCATTTCGAAAGGGAAGGCCCAAAAGAAGAAGCGTGATCAGAAAGAGGATGTTTGCTTCCATTGTGGCAAAGCGGGACATTGGAGGAGAAACTGCCCAGAGTACAAGGCTACTCTAAAGAAAGGTATCTTTCTCGTTGAAGTAAATCTTTCTATTAATTCTAGTTCTTGGGTACTTGATACCGGTTGTGGAACTCATATCTGTAATGATGTACAGATGCTAAGTGAAGTCCAACAACTCAAAGAAGGAGAATGTGTCTTGAAGATCGGCGATGGCTCAAACGTTGAAGCTCAAGCTTTAGGCACAATTAGATTAGATTTAGGTAGTTTTGAGTTAGTATTAAATAAAGTCCTTTATGTACCGAGCATTATTCGTAATATAATTTCAGTTCCAATATTAGATTGTGAAGGTTATGAAACTTATATTAAGAATGGTAAATACTTTATCAAACGGAACAACTCTTCCGTTCATATCGGTACTCTAAGTAATGGACTTTACCTAACTCAAAATATCAATATTATGAATATACAACGAGAAACAAAGCGTAAGAGAGATGACAAAGTTTCAGCTCCCTTATGGCATGCTAGATTAGGACACATTTCCAAGAACAGAATTAGCAAGATAAACACTTTAGGATCATTCTCTGAAAATGATCTCAAAGAGTTGACTTCTTGCGAATCCTGTCTCAAAGGAAAGATGTCCAAAGTTCCTTTTAAAGGAACTGTGGAACGTGCCACTGAGGTTTTGGATTTGATCCATACTGATGTTTGTGGACCGCTTAGTGTAAGCACTAGAAATAATCATCAGTACTTCATAACTTTTACTGATGACTTTAGTCGGTATGGTTATGTATACTTAATGAAGTATAAATCTGAAGCTTTTGAGAAATTCTTAGAATTTCAAAAGGAGGTTGAGAACCAAACTGGTCACAAGATCAAAGCACTTCGATCTGATCGAGGAGGCGAATATCTTAGTGAAGAATTCCTTAATCATCTCAAGGATAATGGGATTATCTCTCAGTGGACTCCTCCGGGAACTCCTCAGCTTAATGGAGTTTCTGAGAGAAGGAATAGAACCCTACTTGATATGGTTCGTTCCATGATGAGTTTCACTGACTTACCACCTTCTTTCTGGGGTTATGCCCTAGAAAGTGCAGCAAAGATTCTGAATCTAGTTCCCTCTAAGTCAGTCCCCAAGACGCCCTATGAAATGTGGCATGGTAAAATCCCTAGTTATTCTTACTTAAGAATTTGGGGTTGTCCTGCTTACGTGAAGAGGACAGTGGGAGATAAGTTAGAATCTCATTCTAACTTATGCTACTTTGTAGGTTATCCTAAGGAATCCATAGGATACTATTTCTATGATCAATCTGAGCAAAAGGTGTTTGTTTCCAGAAATGCTACTTTTCTGGAGGAACCGTTCCTTAAAGAAAAGAAAGGCAAGATCATAGAATTAGAAGAAGTACAAAATGACCCCACATCACCCACTGAAGAAACGTCCCACTCTGATCAACAACAACCAATCACGAATTTCGATACACACGAAAATCCTCCTCTAAGGCGTTCTGAACGCACTCCTAGACAGCCGGAGAGATGGTATGGATTCTTCCATGAAATCTCTCAAAAGGATAATGATCCTTCAACATATGAGGAGGCACTTTCAGATTCTGACTCTGAACAGTGGATAGAAGCCATGAAATCCGAAATGTATTCCATGAACTCCAACCAAGTTTGGACCTTGGTAGATTTGCCTGATGGGGTCAAACCCATAGGTTGCAAATGGATCTTTAACAGAAAGCTTGGAGTTGATGGAAGCATTGCAGCCTACAAGGCAAGACTGGTTGCAAAAGGATTCACTCAAAGACCCGGCGTGGACTTTGACGAAACCTTTTCACCAGTTGCAATGCAAAAGTCCATTCGAATCATGCTTGCCATTGCTGCATATTATGACTATGAGATATGGCAAATGGATGTGAAAACTGCCTTTCTCAATGGTGACATTGATAAAGACATTTATATGGAGCAACCCATAGGTTTCACATTCAGTGGGAGTGAGCAAAAGGTTTGCAAACTCCAAAGATCAATCTATGGATTGAAACAGGCTTCTAGGAATTGGAACATTCGATTTGATGAATCAGTCAAAGCGTTTGGCTTCATCCAAATTACGAATGAATCATGTGTGTATAGAAAGGAATTGGAGACCTCAGTGCAATTCTTAGTACTTTATGTTGATGACATCCTTCTTATTGGGAATTCGAAGGATGACATGAAAGTGACTAAGTTATGGTTATCGAACCAATTCGAGATGAAAGATCTTGGTGATGCGTCCTATATCCTTAGAATTAAAATCTATAGAGATAGATCTAGAAGGTTAATAGGACTATCACAATCGATGTACATTGACAAAGTATTGAAGAGATTCAATATGGAGTCAGCAAAGGTTAAGAACCTTCCTATGAGTGTAGGAACATGTCTTTCAAAGAAGATGTGTCCTAAGACTAACCTTGAGAAGGAGAGAATGACTCATACACCTTATGCGTCAGCAATAGGTAGCATAATGTATGCAATGTTATGTACTCGACCGGATGTGGCTTATGCACTTAGTGTGACAAGTCGTTTCCAAAATGACCCTGGAGATGGTCACTGGGCTGCCGTGAAGAATATTCTTAAGTACTTGAAAAGTACTAAAGATTTATTCTTAGTTTACGGAGGTCAGAAAGATCTTACTGTCGAAGGATACTGCGATGCAAGCTTTGCATCTGACTTAGATGATTTTAAGTCAATGTCAGGATACATTTTCTGCCTAAACGGCGGAGCAGTGAGTTGGAAGAGTTCCAAGCAAACTACCACTACAGATTCGACCACTGAGGCCGAATACTTAGCTGCAAATGATGCAGCTAAGGAAGGTGTTTGGATTAGAAACTTCATTCAAGAGTTGAATGTTGTTCCTAGCATGAAAGACCCCATTATTGTGTTTTGTGACAACACTGGGGCGGTTGCTCAAGCAAGAGAACCAAGATCTCACCAACGGACCAAGCACATTATGAGGAAGTATCACCTAATCCGTGATATTATCAAAAGAGGAGATGTGCAAATTGAGAGGGTCACATCAGCAGAGAACGTGGCAGATCCACTTACTAAACCCCTTAGTCGAGAAGCTTTCCAAAGTCATCTTCAGAAAATGGGACTTAGAGTAGCTTTAGAATGGCTTTGACGGGCAAGTGGGAGATTGTTAGGAATAGTACCCTAAAAGCCGATTGTATATCCGCTTTGTGCTTTTCCTTATTGTAATCACAGACAATCTTTGAATGAAATAACGAATTGAGGCAACACTTCTTTATATGCTCTTGTTTGGTATGCGTTTACTTTAGCTGTGCATGTATGAGAACTCCCCTAATCCTGATGACTTTAGGACTCTACCATTTAGGTGAAATGGTTCATGAAACAAGCCCTATATCACATAAGTCATGATTAGTAAAATACTCCAAGCCGATGAGTCCTACAGACAGTGGGAGTGTCAACCTGACTCCTCTAAGGCTTGCTTGTGGGATCACGCCCTTAAGAAGGACTACCTTGTTTCATGGAGGTGCAAAGTGTATAGTTGATACGTGCGTGATACATGAGGGTGCTTACTTTAACAAGTAAGTTCACTGAGGTGCCCCGTGTGAGAACATTCCTAAATGGGAAAGGAAGTTTCTTTTTCAGGAAATGGAAACTTCCAGATTAGGAAATATCTCACGAGTCATTGATGTGATTAATTGATCCTTAGACTTGAGGTTCCTTGTCACTTTATGAGTTAACTCTGTAGTCTTAGGTATAAGCTTTAAAGGGTGTCGCCTTAGACAACTGATTCAAGGCTTATGCTGGGGCTGCACAAGTGATTCATGAAAGTGAATGAGAATCAAGAAAGGACCTACACTTGCATTTGCAAGGTGATCTCTTATTGTGTAAGTCATTCATATGCCATATGGAGTCCTTGGCCAAGGCAGTAGATCAAGATATCAAGAAAAGTGTTTCTTCGATTGAGATCAAATGGATATGAAATGCACTTAGCTTTAAGACCGGATTATTAGGGTTCTGATTATTCCCTTGCCCTAGATCTTGGTTGAGAGATAGTAAGTAGGAGGATTGTATCTCGCATGAATCAATGACTTAAAGGTTCTATCGAATCCGAACATTCCAATTCAGCTAGGGGTTAAACATCTGTTGCTAGACTATGATCGTTTAATTTGTGGACTGATTAATTAATTAGTGAATTAATTAATTAGGGTCACTGCTAATTGAATTGAGAACCTAGAGGGTCACACACAACAACTTGGTTACATGAGTTGAGGCTTGAAAATGATTAAACGAGTTAATCGAGCCAAGAGGGTTCCACACGTGTGAAGTCACACGTGTGGCTCACGTGAGTGACACGTGTCACTGTGACACGTGTCACACACGTGCGTATATATATATATATATATTAAATAATTAATTAGTTAATTATTTAATAGACTTTGGTTTAATTTTGAATTAAAAAGAAAGTCTAATTTTGGAGAAAATAATCTAGTTAATTAATTATGAATTAATTAATTAGATAAAAATAAGTTATTTATTTTATAATAAATAAAGTATAAAATTATCCAAAAATAGTTTGGATATTTTTAGCTCTCTTAAAAGTTGACTAGAATTAGAATTCAAAGTCAAAGTTGGAAAATACTTGATGATCAAGTAATAGGAGAGAGAGGAACCAAATCCTTGTCCAATAAGGACTAGGTTCGGCCGCCCCTCCCCTTTCCTATGTATAGGGGAGCTCATGCTCCCCTTTAGAGCTAATTGGCAATTCTTTTGGTTCATGTGTTGAACACCTTCCTTTCTCCAAGATTAAATTAAACCCTAGGTTAAGCCTAAACACTAACTAGAGAACTAGCATCCTTACTAGTTAGATTGTGATCAAGTTGGTGGACTTTCTCTAGAGACTTCAAGTTAGAAGTTTGAAGATTCGAGCTTTACCAAGGAGAGGGGATCAAGCCGCGAAAAGAGCGTTCTTGGGTGGCTTGAAACGCTTCAAGAAAGAATAAAAGAAAAGTAAGTTTTCTATCTTTACGAATTTGGTTACACGATTGCGAGTTCAAGGTCCTTTTGTTGGGAAAATTTTTTTCATTCCGCTGCTTTCTGATTCGTGTTTTCCAACAAGTGGTATCAGAGCCACCTCGTTAATCGTGTTTCTGATTCGTCTCAATTATTTTGAATTTGGTAGAAATTCTTAGGCTTAGATGCGAATTAGGTATTCATGAGTTCTTTTAGAAAGCCTGAAATACGAAACTGTAATTTTTCCTGAATTTCTGAAACTGTTTTCTTAAATTGTGATTTTGAAAACCGTTTTGATTGAAATATGTTTAAATCAAATTTTTTAATTTTGGATTGAACCGGGTTTTGGAGAAACCAAAAGTACGAAACGGAACACGAAAAAGGACGAGCCTAGGCGTGCTAGCACGTCGCACGCCCAGGCCCGTCGCCGCCGCCGCCGCCCAGCCCTCCCGCAACCGCGCGGGAGGCCCTCCCGCCCGCGCCTAGGCGCGACCGCTCGCCTGTCCCGCAACCGCGCGGGACAGCCGCCCGCACCGTCCCGCAACAGAGCGGGACGCCCAGGCCGAGATCGCCCGCCATCGGGCGGGCACTGCTGTGCGCGACAAGCGCACGAGCCGCGCGCACGCGGGTGGCACTTGCCCCACGCTGTGCGCGCAGCCTGCGCGCGCGCGCGCCTGATGCCGCGCGGCGGTGCCCTCCTTTGGGCGGGTGCTTTCGGGCCTAATTTCGTGTTTTCGTGTTTCGTGTTTTCGGTCCGAAAAATCCCGATTTAATTTTATTTTAATTTTATCTTTTAAAATCAGTTTTGTTAAAATAAAATTATTTTAAAATTTTGATTAAATTGGGATTTTTTAGAAATTAAAGCGATTTGGATTTTGGGAAAATTATGAATTTTATTTTCTGAAAATAATGAAAGAATAAAATTATTAATTTTGGAAATTAATTGGAATTTTATTGGTTTATTGTTTTTCGGGTTTTTATTGAAAAGGCTCTTGAACAAGAATTGCATCTAAGTCGTGTTTTAAGTCATTAGGACTTGAAACGAGAATTTTAATTTATTGGCTAAATTTAAATTCTCGCAAAAGCATGTTAGGTGATCATGGGTTTAGATCTATGTATGATTTTAATTTATGCACATGGATGGTTTAAATTGGGGTTGGAGCCCTATAGTTGCGTTTTTTCAATTGAGGTTGGAGCCTCACTTATGTGCGTACTGTTATGTGATTTATTATGTGGCTTTCCATATTACTGTTTTTGAGGCCGGGGTATGCCCCGTGTAATTGTCTAAGGCCAATATGAAGATTGAGCCTTATTACTTTATGTCTTTTTCTTTTTATTGTAATTTGAGAGTAGAGATAGGTGGTGAGGTTTTATTTTCATTTTGGAGACAATGCACCCATGGAGTAAGATGGACCACATTCAAGTAACAAGGAGGCCATAAGTGAAGACCCCTCAAAATGTTAGGGAGGGGAATCTCAATTGTTAAATGTAATAGAGATAGGGCTCGTATTTTGTTACCGCTTTCCCTTATGTGATTTAAACTGTTTATGTGGCATGTACGTTAGAACCTGTGATTGTGGAGTGGCTCCCACATATCACGCATAAGATAGGTAGAACCCATGATCATTACATGTTAGTATCATGCTAGGACATGTTATCTGTTTATGTGCTTGTTTGATATGCATTTAAGTGTACTTGCACTAATCAAGACTAATATATCTAATATTAAAAAAAAGCAAAATTTATATATTTGATGTATAAAAAAATAAAATGACTTTAACAAAGTGTTCTACTTTTCATTGAAATTATTTAATACTATTCAAAGTAAAAATATTGAATAGATAATTAATTTTTATGTTAAAATAAAAATATGTAAAAATTAAGATATATTTTTATTTTGAATAGATTAATATAAAAATTAATTAAGAGATACAGTCATTAATATTTATACTTTGAATGGTATAAGATAATTTCAACGAAAAGTAGGACTCTTTGTTAAAGTTATTTTTTCTTATATATTGGATATATAAATTTTGCTTTTTCTCTAATATCATATATATATATATATATATATATATATATATATATATATATATATATATATATATATATTGATAGATAGAATTCTGTTAATACTATAATTCGTAAAAAATTATACATGTCACTCATTCACCATGTTGTAATGCAATTTCACTAAATAATTCAATAATTAACCGCGAAAAATGAACACAAATGAAATTTATTGATTTTTTATAAGAAGTTGATACAATCTCTAATTTTGTTCCTCTGATTCATGCTACAATATTTATTAAAGTTTTGGAAGGTTTGAAATGCCGTCATTGATTTTGGGGTCTGATCTGAGGTCTCACACTCTAATACTTTAGAATTTGTATAATTGGAGAAACCGAGGTGAGGGACTCCGATAAGGATTACCGGAAGGCATGAGATCTACTTGCTAGGAACAAACACAAGCAGAGCATACTCGGTTTGTATGGTCTTTGGGTTCGTGGGTCCGAGGGTGGCCACTTAAGCCCAAAGAAAAGGAGTGGAGAGGGTAGCTTCACTTTTACAGCCATGGGGCGATCTCGAGGGCGAATCCGGGGATGATTTCAAGGGCCGCAACTATACCGCTAGCCTTGTCCGCTCGAGGGAAGGTTAGGATTCCCTTTAATGGAGAAGCGAGAACTCTCTTGAGGGGAGCTGTCAATCCCGAGGGGGAGCCTAAGATATGGGCCTCGAAATGCTGGGGAGGCATGTTTTGGTTGGGCCACGTGTCGTGACTTGGCCCGACCGTATTTTAGCCTCATCATTTGCCCTCCAATTCTGTAGTCACAGTGATATGGCCTATAGAATTCAGAATTCCAAACCACCGAGGGTCACTTTAGGCGGGGAAATGGCACCCTCAAAAGATTTGCCCTGCGAATGCATTTAATACGGTCTTTTCACCTAACCGCTCGACCTGACAAGTATTAAATGCAACTAAACGAGTGGGTGCGCCTTTTCAGGAAATGGCTTGCGTGTATGGGAACGTGTGTGATGGTTTGCAAAAAGGGGGCAGTTACCAAGGCGGGAATGATTACATTTTTTGAATTTGTTGTCCAAATCCCATCAACTCTCCCTTATAAAAAGGGAAGTATCCATTCACTTGTCCCTTTACAAGCAAAGACTTCCCCTAAAGCATCAAAAACTTAGATCTTCCTTTGCATTCTTCAGCGAATTTCGGCGACTTCAAGACTTCAAAACTTAGATATTGTTTTACATTCCTTGCTAACTTTCTAACCTTAGTATGGTACGCACTTCTTACTCTTTCACATCTCTCCCGATATTCTTTTTCCCAATTTTCCACCATGTCCGGCAAATATATTGATGAAGTGGTTAGGGAGATAGAGGATATAGCCAACCCTAGTTCCCAATCCAACACCCCTAGGGATGATGAATTAGATGCGGCCGTACTTGCTATGGGTGAGCGCAACCCAGGAGGTGTGGACTACCTTTTCGAGGAAATGGATTTGCTTATAGAGGCGGATCGCCAAGGGGTTACTCTTCCCCTGACGGAAGGGTCATCCAGGCCTCAACGCTCAACAGTAACTATGGTGGTTAGAGGTTCACCACAAAGAGAGGAAATAGGCCCTGGGCCTTTGGAGGAGCCCTCTGTCAAACGCCATAAAACAAAGACGAGCAAGAAGACCAAGTCTATGGCGGAAGGGGATAGTTCTGGAATGCAGGCTATAGACAGGACTCCTGACGAGATCCAAAGTACAATGACAATCGGGGATCTCGTCTCACTGAGGGTCCCATGATACTTAGATGAGAGATTCTCCTTCAGGCTGCCAGAGGAACACGAGAGAGCCAATAATCCTTCCCCGGGGGAGATGACTATGTACAAGGATACTATCGCAGTCGGGGGGTTAAGGTTTCCCATCTCAGTTCCAGTGGCTAGTATCCTCAATTTCCTCAATTTGAGCCATTCACAAATTCTTCCCAATAGGATCGCCCTCATACATGCTTTTATTGTCTTGATGAAATACACCGGGTAGGAACCCTCGATCCCTAACTTCATAAACTTGTTCCAGGTAGTACGCTTCCCATGCTCGTCTTCGAGGGCGGGGTTCTACTATGTGCAAGCCAAAGCCAACCTTAAGCTTATTGATTTCCCCTCGAGTTTATACGACACTGAATGGAAGGAGCAATTTTTCATACGACGAGAATTTTGGGGTTCCTTGAGCGTGGGTGGTTCATAGAGATGGGCCTCTCGTGAATTCCCGCTTGGGACCATCTTTCCCTATGAACTGGGCTTAGAGTTTAGCCCTACTGATGAGGAATGAGGTTGGACGTATGGGTCTTCAATTCGACAAGGATCTAAACTTGCAGGTGGGGACTAGAGGAACACTGAGGATGATTTGGCCGAGCCAGAATACGCGGATCTGATTTTTTTATCCAAGGGGAATTCATGAAGGTGCACGCGCCTGTTGAGGAGCCAATCAATGAGGGGACCAATGATGTTGTATCTGTCCCCGAGGGCCTATCTACTGTTCCAACCCAAGTGCCCACAAACGAGGTGACTCCCACTCCCACGATCGAGACCCTCGAGCCTCCAGTTCCCCAAACTTCTACCAACGCTCCTGACACGGTTGTGGTGGACCTAGAAGGCAGGCAAGGCCAAGGCGCATGAAGACTCCAGCTCTGAATCAACCTCCCATAGCTCTTCTCAAACTAATCTACTATTATTGACCACCTTTGTCTTTGCTATTTCCCTTTTAAAACTTGTCCGTAATTTTTCCGTTATCGTGGGCCTAGTGGCCTTTATTCTGTAATTGGATATTTAACTCATTTCTTTCTCTTTTTTATTTAAATGAATGACTTTTACCCTGGATGAATGTTTTATGTTCCTTGCAATTACTTTACTTTGTTTGCCTTTTCAATCCGACTCTTAGCATAAGAGGTTTTAGGATGAAGCAAAGTAAAGAAGGTACAATGAGTTAGCATTTCTTAAGAAAAGTAAGGAAACGTGAGGAGCCTGTTTCTGAGGGCATCCTGGTTTTGCCATGAGGTTACTTAGAAAATTCCTCAAGAAGTTTTTCATAAGAAGTTTAGCTAAGTGTTTCGATATTACAAGCATGAACTAGAAGTGAGATCTAGTTGCTCTATTTCTATTTTATTATCCCAGAACTAACTTTAACTTAGTCAGTTGGGGATGTGTATATACGTATTACCAAGCTTTTCAACGCAGAGTGCTCTCGACGTGGAGTTGGCATTGATTAGTATAAAGTGACCCTCGTGCGAGGGATCTTCCAATCTTGGATCTAAGGGGCATTGACTTAGAGTGCCAAAGGGGGATTGGATAGCGTGTTCTAAGTACGCCTTGCACAGAACCTTTCGTTTTGAAGAAATAAGTCCTTTCGCCTTTCTTCTAAAAGGGGTTACATTGAGCCCAAAGTAAGGGTTTTACAATGTTTGTTCTTATGAAACTTAAACATAAAATCTTCTGAGGTTTTAAGCACTCCTTGGTCGAGGGAGACGCTCGCCTTAAAGTGTTTCAAGCATGTAAGTGTTTTTAGCCCTCATCTGGGTGATTTTAAATGGTCCTTCCCAGTTTGGCTCTAACTTGCCCACATGTTTTGATACTTCAACTTTCTTCAAAACCAAATCTTCTAAATGCAAGGTTCTTTCCTTAACATGCTTGTTGTACTCGTGAGCTACCGAGGTTTTGTATTTGTGTATACGCGCCCAAACATCATCTCTCTTTTCTTCCAACAAATCCAGCTCGAGCGTGTGATTCCCCTCGTTGGTTCCAGGCTCGAAGTAGGCAATGCGTGCAGATTCTTGTGCAATTTCCGTAGGTATCATCGTTTTTGAACCATACAAGAGGGAATAGGGGGTCTCACTTGTGGCGGCTCGAAAGGTTGTGCGATATGCCCATAAGGCTCCTTGCAGCTCTTCAGCCCACTCTCCTTTCTTACTTTCGAGCATTGTTTTCAAATATTGTAGGATAGTCCTATTAATGACCTCCACTTGACCGTTGGCTTGTGGGTGCCGCACGGATGTGAAGTGTTGCTCTATCCTCAGTTCAGCACACCACTCTCGAGTGTCTTCGGCAATAAATTATGACCCATTATCTGAAACCAGCACCTGGGGTATACCATATCTGCAAATGATATTTTTCCAGATGAAGTTTCTAACAACGCAAAAGGTGATCTTATCAACCGCTTCTATTTCGGCCTATTTTATGAAATAATCCACTACCAGGATGATGAATTTCTTCTGGCCCACTGCCCCATTGATCAAAAGCCCATGCAACATCTATAGGAGTCATCTGAGCCGCGGGCAGTTGTGGAATGTTGAAATGGAACTGGCACTTGGGACATTTTTTAGAGAAAACAATTGAATCTTGCAGGACCGTGGGCCAATAAAAGCCACTCCTTAACACCTTTTTGGCGAGGACACACCCTCCAGAATGATTTCCACAACTTCCACTATGGATATGCTCGAGAAACTCTTTAGCCTGTGAGGGCCTTAAACATTTCAATGGGGGGGCCTTGATAAGACCGCTTGAAGACTCTCCCCTCAAGGTCGAAGGAAAATTGAGGGGCTTTGCACCTGATCCTTTTAGCTTCTACTTTGCCAGTAGGGCAAACACCTTCTTTAAGGAGCCTTATTATGTCATTGAGCCAACAGGGTGACAGGTGCCGAATCCATCAAAGTAAAATATTAATCCGGTGCAACAATTACGAGTATAGTGCAACTGGTCGATCCACAGAGATTGGTCGGATTAATTCAATTAATCACAAGAAATTTGTGCAACTAACTAGCCAACTAAAAATAGGGGGTTTGGATTTTGATTAATTACTAACTAACTATACTACTAAAATAACTAAACTAAGAAGAAAACAATTAAATCACGTTTGACAATTGGTTTTGATAAATCAGATGAAAGACAATACCTAGCTAGGAATTATAATTCAGTTAAGACATCAATCATAGACGCAAGGATAAATTCAAATTGTTCAAGTAGATTAGCTATAGCAGATAGAGACACTCGACTCCGCCTCATTTTCTCTTAATCGTAGAAAATCTAGAGACACTCGACAATTATTCCCTAATCAATTCACAACCCCTAGAGACACTCGAAAGGATTTAATGAATCGACAGCATTAAGAATCAAGAAAACACTAATCCGAATCAACCTAGTCACGACATGTGCAAGATTTTAACCGGATTATTAATTCCCTTAACAAGTTGAGAACTGCAACCAATCCTTCTCGTTAATGTACCATTAATTATCTATCAAGCACTACATAAACTTCATGCAATCAAGATTGGCAATATGCAATTAACCTACTTAGATGATCCGGCCGTAGTCACTTAAGCAAATAAATCACAATAACACGACACTCGAAGAATTAATAAATACTTGAAATTAAATTGAATTATAAAAGCAAATTAGGTCTCATGATGTCAAAACCAAATTATAAAATCCTAGATAAGTACTAAGGAATTTAGCTACTCATAGTTCTAAAATACGAAAATATAAAACAAACGAAAAGCATAAAAAACTCTAGATGAATGACGTTCTCGAATATCTCCAAGCCGCTGCCTCCAAACTCCAACTGCTGCTGCGAAAATAATTGTATGGGAAAAAGTGTTGTGAATCTACTCCCCAAACCGTGATTAAATAGCCACCTAGTTCGGTCTCAATCCAATCCTAGTCCAAAAAGGACTTTTCTTCTACGCCCAAACTTGTTGACCAAGTTCCAATCTCAACACAAAGTGGACTTCTCAATTAATTCTAACACTACTACAAAAATTGCCTGATTAGACGTCCTATTGTGACGCCTGTTAAAAAACGTCATAATATACTAACTATTGAGACGCTTTTCATAGAGGCGTCTTATTAGATTTAATTTACTTTTTCTATCAAATTATTTATTAACTAAATTAATAATAATAAGACACTTTTACATTTGGCATCACAATATAATAAATTTATTGTGACGCATTTATTAAAGGGTCTTAATATGGTATATTTATTATGACATTTTTAAAACAAATGTCACCATATATTATCGTTATTATTTCTTTAACATATATGTTATAATACGATGAAATGAAATTTTTGAAAAAAATGAAAAAATAAAAATAAAAACGAAAGTGAAATTTGGGCTGTTTCCATAAAAAAAAAAAAACTGAGGGAACTCCTGCTTGCCATTCTTGAACCAAAATTGAACGAAGAAAAAGGGAACTCCTCTGCTCCCCATTCTTGAGTAAAGAAGAAAGCCTGCTCCTCTCCTATTCTGAAAACAACGATGTGAAGCTCCCCTCCTATTTCCATAGTCAGAGGGAGGAATCGAACTTTTCAGGCAACGAAGCTCAGCCGGGAAATTGGACGGGAATCTCAGCCGGGGAAGAAGAAGCTAGAAAGACCACAATCTGGGTCTCTACTATTTCGGGCCGTTGAGAAAGATCTTGCGCCGATGGTGGGTTTCAGGTAACCTAACTTTTCTCTAAGCTTTTGTGTATATGGGAACTCAATTTTTAGCTCAAATTCTTAGTGTTTCAATTTAGGGTTTTAATATATTTGCTTTTCACTATGCTTTTGATTCAGCAGATTATCAAAACTTTTCTAAACCCCTCATGAGAGAAGCAGATTATCAGCAGAGGAGGTTTGTGTTATTAAATCTTGTTATTGTTTATGAAAATATTTGTTGTTTTTCCCTTTTAGAAGACTATGAACGTTCGTTTTCCGCTTCTCTAGAGCAAACGATTTTTAAAGAATGCTAGTTTGCTTAGTTTTAGTTTCTCTAAAACAGAGTTGAAAATTTGTGAATTATTTGGGTATGTGTTTGTTTCTGATTTCATGCATTCTTGTAATGGTGTTAATCTCGCCGTGCTCTTCTGCCATTATGATGAATGTGGAAAGTCTTACCAGAAAAAAAAAAATGTGGAAAGATGTATTCTCGATCTTTTAATACATTTTATCTGTGTGAATTCATTTAGTTGTTGGATAGTTTAGATGGAATGGCATGGCATGACTTTGTTCAACTGTCTTTTAAATGGTATGAATTAGCTACAATTGTGTAATTTGTATGGAGATTTGGTGATATCAAAGTTTGATTTATTGGATAATTTCCTGAATGGTCTGCTTTTGATTTTGTGTTCTCTTCCAAAGCTCGTTGCAATTAGCAACTGTTGTTTATGTTGGTGGCTATACTCTTGTTAAGTGCTACTTAGAATTGTTTGATCTAGTAAACTAATGAGAAGATTATATACAAATATATTTGTCTAGAAGAACATCAAGCATACATAAATGGCCCTAGCTTCTTCCAATGCCAAATCAGCTCTGAGAAAGCCTAGTCCCTTAAGGAATCAAGTTCAACTGGTTAAAAGAAAGTACTTGGATCGATACAAGATTGCCCCATTTCGTGATACTTTGTCTTCTCAAAAGGGATTCTTTGTTGTAATCCTTGCATGCTGTTGGCACAGAAGAATGATGGACTTATATCAATAGGGTCAGCGGATCGTTCAGAGAGCTGGGAAAGTTGTATTTACTGAGAAGATACTCAACTTTACGCCCAACACTGCTGTAATTTCAATGGACGACTACAACGATGCTACTCGAATAATTGGTGGAAACTATGATGGATCTGTACTAAATGCATGTGCATCAGTTTCACATATTGTTCTGCATATCCAATGACGTTGAAACTATGCCATTGCTTTGCTGAACACTGCCATTTTATAATTTAGAGAAAACCTTTAATTTCGATAACTTACGGGACTAAATTGACATGTCAAAGTTCTACTGGAGCGTAACGTGGTTGTCATCTTTGTTAGAAGTCATACCTAGAGGATTACTGGTTCTTCGTCTTTTGTCAGATCGGTTATATATCCACTATTTAGAATCAAATTGCATTGATTTTATTTGTTCAGTATCTTATTGGTGACTTGTTTTGGCTAATGATATTTCCATTGTGATTCTTGCACTTGATTTTCTTTCCATTTTTAGGTATTCATCGAACCTTTGCATAAGGCTGTCCCTCGGAGCCCTACTGTCAGCAATCATTATAAATGGACGTATACTGACACACTCCTCATGGACTTTTCTCAACCATTTTTGATAAATGTCTATATCCGGAATAAGGCAAAGGCTGTTGTACCCTTGCTATGGAGTCAAGTCCAGGTTGGTGACCTGATATTATCTAGCCATATGTACCAAATCTTCTTGTTAATTTCTGCAAGATAATTTGTCAGTCTGTAACTGTACAGATGCATATGTTGCGTATGTTGTGACCACTGCAACAAATGAAATTTGGATCTACAATTTCACCTCTAAAAGTCGTATACCTTTGCATTTATCAGGTGCCACTTTTTCTTGAACAAAATACCTAACACAGCCTTGTTCCTGTTGCTAGTTTCAAGGACAAATCAGCCTCTTGTATGAGAGACTGCAGCATTGTGTGTTACTACTTTTCCTCAATACCTTATCTCAAGGCTCTTTGTATCTGATACGAGTCTAATCTTAAAAGTAAAGTATATGTATAAACCTTCTCCCTACTAATTTCTGTCTCAATGTCTATGCATGCAAATATGACATATTTTCTCATTTCAAGAGCTTTATAAAGGTGAACTGCTGTCATCTTACAGAAATATGGTATGCATGCTTAACCTTTTTCCTTTTTCTGGTAAAAAGAAGTAGCCTTGTTTGCTACGATCTATGTGCGGAGATCAATAAAATGGAGATGTTGATACTCCAATTTCATGGTTACTTTCATGGTTAGCCTCCAATTTCTTTCAGTTTCGCATTTCTTCTCATAACTTGAGTTAGTTTGCTTACTTTCTTTGGAGATGTATATTTGTTGGGCTTACTGAAATTTTTGAAGGGCTTTGTGAATCTTGCTGAAACTCATGAACTTGTTTCAACTGTAGTGCTGATATTATGTTCCATCATGTATGTTTAATTGCATATATTGATTTTTAAGTTTTAACTTTTCTGCAAAGCTTATTTTAAGTTAGTTTCATTGGTCTTATGAGTGATTAGTGATGGTTAAGATCTTTCGAATTAAACAAATATCTGAGTTGCTTCCTAAAAAGAACTATTTCTTAGTTTACTTCACGAAAAGTGGATGAACTATAGTGACTAATGTGGGTGGTGTAAATGTTGTTTATGTTGAAACTCAATTGTCTAGAGAAAATGGTGTGCTTCTTAAACATGTATTCAAATTTTCATAATTAACAGAAATGAATTACAGTTTTAAATGAATTAGGTTAGTGTAGCAAGATTGACGGCTCCTCTTCCCCTCTATTCAAGAGATAGATTAGAAGTTATTATTATTCATTTATGCTGAATTAATCTCTATAGTGATGGTATAAATTATTATATCTAATTAAGACCCACACAGAACCAATAGTAATAATATCTAACTGATTTTAGATTAAGAAATAAGGTTAAAGAATGTTATCTTGTGTGAAGCGGAAGAAGATTTTATTGAGAACATATTTTCGTATGAATAAAGGTTACAAGGAGGGGCTATTTATCTTAGTCTAAATCCCTACAAACCAGGGATCTCACAAATCCGTTCTAATGGAAACAATATTCTTGCCTAAAATACCGCCTCTCATAACACTCCCCCTCAAGTTAAGCTATCGGATCTCCGATGCGTAACTTGTCCAATGCAAGTTTAAATGCTTGTCTGGTTACTGTTTTAGTTAGGATATCAGCCAATTGGTCTTCTGACCTCACGAATGGTAGTTGAATAGTACCATCTTCCAATTTTTCCTTGATGAAATGTCGGTCAACTTCCACATGTTTGGTTCTGTCATGTTGAACCGGGTTTTCTGATATGCTGATTGCAGCTTTGTTATCACACTTTATCACTGCAAGGCCTGTTGGGGTCAACCCTATTTCTGTCATAAGCCTCCTTACCCAGATGACCTCTGTGACAGCTTTGGCGATTCCCCTAAACTCAGCTTCGGCACTGGAGAGGGCCACTACCTTTTGTTTCTTGCTCCTCCAAGTCACCACATTTCCTCCAACTAGAGTAAAGAACCCCGAGGTGGATCTTCTATCGTTCGGATTTCTTGCCCAATCTGCATCTGTGTAGGCTTCGATGTCCAGGTTCATGTGGTTACTGAACATGATCCCGTTGCCCACTGATCCTTTCAAGTACCGTAGTATCCTCGTTACTGCTTCCATGTGCCTTTGCTGTGGTTAGTGCATAAATTGACTGACCACCCCGACCGCATATGCAATGTCTGGTCTTGTGTGGGATAAGTAGATTAGTTTTCCCACCAGTCTTTGGTACCTTTCTTTGTCTGCAAGACTTCCATCTTCCTGTACCTTGAGTTTATGATTTATCTGAATGGGCGTGTCGACCGGTTTGCATTCCAACATTCCTGTTTCAGCTAGGAGATCAAGAACGTATTTTCTTTGTGAAATGAAGATTCCTTGCTTAGATCGCATGGCTTCGATCCCCAAGAAATACTTCAGGCCTCCTAGATCCTTCATTTCAAACTCCCGAAATAAGTTTTCGCGCAGCTTCTCCATTTCCTCCTTATCGCTTCCAGTGATAATCATGTCATCCACGTAAATGATGAGACACGTGATTAGGTCCCCTCTTCTTTTCAAGAAAAGGGTGTGATCTGAATTGCTTTATCTGTACCCGTACTTCTGCATCGCCACAGTGAACCTTCCAAACCAGGCTCGGGGAGACTGCTTGAGTCCGTATAGAGCCTTTCGAAGTCGACATACTTCATTAGTTCTGAATCGATCCGAAAAACCAGGTGGTGCCTCCATATACACCTCTTCGGATAGTTCTCCATGTAAAAAGGCATTCTTCACATCAAACTGGTGAAGAGGCCAATCCTGATTCGCAGCCACAGAAAGAAGGACCCGTACAGTGTCAAGCTTTGCTACCGGAGAGAAGGTCTCAGAGTAATCAATCCCATAGGTCTGGGTGTACCCTTTAGCCACTAGACGCGCTTTGTACCTCTCAATGGTTCCATCGGCCTTATACTTGATGGTGAATACCCATTTGCACCCTACTGGTTTCGTGCCACAGGGTAGCTCAGACTTTTCCCAGGTTTCATTTTTTGCAAGGGCATCCATTTCTACCACCATAGCCTTTCTCCATTCCTCAATTTTCATAGCCTCTTGAGCTGAGTTAGGTATTTCTTGCTTATAGAGCTTTCCTAGGAAGGCTTTGGCAACCTCAGATATACTCCCCCTGTTTGTCATATTCCCAATGGGATATTTAGAAGACCGAGACCTCTGATCAGGTGAATAACGATTTGGAGGTATCCCCCGGGTGCTTCTTTGAGGTAATTCATACTTGTCACTATCTGTATCACTCACCACAGGATTAACTATATTTGGCACAGATACAATATCAAGTACAACAGATGAGGAAGGTTGATCGGAAGTTACCTCAGTTTGGACATCATGCGGAGGAGGTTGATTGGAGGTGGTACTGAGCTCAATGGGATCAGCAGAAGATGGGGACAGAGGACCAGTGTTGTCTTCTGAGTCGAGCCAGCATAGTGAATCACTCGGATACTCCCCCTGAGAGCTATGCTGGGTCTGAAAATAGTACTCTGTTTCTAAGAATTCGCAGTCCATAGTGACATAGAACCGGCGTGTGCTAGGATGATAGCACCTGTAGCCCTTCTGGTTAGGGGCATATCCAACAAAGGCACACTTAAGAGCATAAGGATCCAATTTTGTTCGTTCTGCTTTAGGAATATGCACAAATACTGAGCATCCAAAAACCTTCGGGGGCAGAGTCATTGAGTGAGGGACAGTAACTTGTGTCTGAAACACAGAGAGAGGGGTTTTGTGACCGAGGATGGTGGTGGGAAGCCTGTTTGTAAGATAAGTGGATGTGGCAACGGCTTCTGGCCAGAGGTGGTTTGGACAGGAGGTTTGATGGATTATGCCTTGCTTGGTTGTGAAATCGGCCATGAGTTGGTTAACATACTCGCCCCCATTATCTGTTCTCAACACTTTGATTTTCTGATCGAATTAAGTTTGGATCATGTTAAAAAAAGCCACAAAGGTGTCGTAAACTTCTGATTTATGCCGAAGAAAATAAACCCAAGTCATGCGAGAAAAGTCATCGATAAACAGCACAAAGTAACGAAACCGACTGTTATTTGTAACCGGGGTAGGTCCCCAAACATCCGAATGAACTAAAGAAAAAACTGACTGTACCCGAGTGTTCGTTGGTTTAAAAGAAGTCCTATGACTTTTGGCAACAGAACAAGTTTGACATAACAACTTAAAATCTGGTTTATTCTGAAACAGAGTAGGAAATAAGATTTGCAGATACCCAGCATACGGATGTCCAAGGCGTCGGTGCCAAAGCCAAATCTGGGTGTCCGGGGTGCCTCTTGACAATAACGCTTTTGCAGGTTGTTCCAATTCATCCACATAGTAAAGTCCGTCCCGCTCAGTACCACGCCCAACTATCTCCTTCGTATGAATGTCCTGGATAATACAGAAACGAGGATAAATCAGCACCATACAATTCAATTCACTGGTTACATGACTCAGAGATAGCAGTTTGCAAGATAAAGACGGGATAGAGAGACAATTCTTCAATTTCAATCTTGGTGAAATACTAACGGTTCCTTCCCCTTTAACTTCCACAAATTCACCATTAGCTGTTTGAATACGGGAATTTTTCAGAATTGGTTCAATTAAATCAGAGGGATCAAAAGTCATTGTATCTGTCGCGCCACAATCAATTATCCACTGGGGTGACTTATTGGTGTTATTTTGGGAGACATGTAAACTGTGAGGTGTGCTTGCAGACTCATCAAAGTATGGGGGTCGAATTGCAAAATGGGGAAACTTAGAGGAATAAAGAGTAAAGCAACTAGGGTTTGAGCAAATATGCTCAAACCCTTTACCTCTATTACCCGTCGTCTCCAGAGAGGCGCCATTACTTCCGCCGACATCCATGGTGATGTTTGCCCGCCGGCCGACCACCGTCTCCGATGCTGCCACCGTTGTACCGGCGTCCTGGGGGTTGATGCCTGCAGCGGTGGCGTGGGCCCTTGTTGGGTCTGTCCACCCCTGATTTCCGCCGACAGCTGCGTTCGCACGCCTCCTTCCGCCGCCTATATTTGTGCCACCGTTACTCTTCCGACTGCCTTCCCACCAGTCCGGATACCCAATCAATTCAAAACACCCTTCTTTGGTATGCCTTGGCTTTCCACAGTGAGAGCACTCAAGGTCAGATCTGTCCTCTCGTGGCGGCGGTCTCCGGCCACCACCGTCACTCCTTCTGATTCCGTCGCCTTTCGGCCGTCCGTTCTTTCCTCCTTTGACCGTCAGTCCCACTCCGACACCCAGTGATGACGAGTCCCCTTCGCCATCGGATGCCGTCTTTAGAATCTGAAGACGGGCAGCCTCTCGTCGGATAGTGGCGTAGGCGGACTCTACTGAGGGTTTGGCATCGAGTTTCAATAGATCCCGCCGAATCTGTTCGTACCGCTCATCTATTCCGGTAAGCAGTTGGTAGAGCTGTTGTTCTTGCTGAATTTGATTGAAGGCTGTGATATCATCCGAGCTCTTCATGGGATTCGGTTGTTTTCGGTCTATGGACATCCAAATTGCCTGCAATTTTCCCCAAAATTCCTCGAGGCTGTCCGAACCCTGTTTGATTGTATTGGCCCGCCTGTGTAGGTCGAACAGTTGAAGGGGATCGGTTCCGCTGCCATAGGTTGTGGCAAGGCCGTCCCACAGAGCCTTGGCCGTTGGGTATTGCAGAACACTGTTTATTAGATTGCCATCCATGTTTTGTATGATCCATGTGAAAACTTGTTGGTCTAGTTGTTCCCACTGATCATACGATGAGTCTGTTTCCTTTGGTGCGGGTGGGTTGCCTGTGATGTGTGATCGGCAGCCTCTTCCTCCGATCGCCATCTTCATAATCCGGGCCCATACCGGGTAATTCTCGTTGTTTAGTTTGATGCCAATTGAGAGGTTCTCTGAATTGGACATTGAGAGTTTGGATATTTGGGTGCTGAGTTCTTGGGTGATTTCGGTTGACATCTTGATTGATGCCAACGGGGTTTGGGAAAGGTATTTAGGACGATGATGAGAATTCTGAGTCCCTAGGATGAACACTGCTCTGATACCATGTTATCTTGTGTGAAGTGGAAGAAGATTTTATTGAGAACATATTTTCGTATGAATAAAGGTTACAAGGAGGGGTTATTTATCTTAGTCTAAATCCCTACAAACCAGGGATCTCACAAATCCGTTCTAATGGAAACAATATTCTTGCCTAAAATACTGCCTCTCATAACAAAGAATACATAAATGTTCAGTTGACTAGATCAATGAGGACCGATGAGGATCTTAAGTTCCTACAATAAATTTACAGGTTTAATCAGATAGATTCGTGTTGTAGTGAATTTAAATTCTTGAATCTCATCTGCGCTATATTTAATTTATAATTTGGATCCTTTTTTATCCAGAATAATTCCTTAATTTAGTGGCCATTTTCTCATTTACAAATTCAACATAAATACACATCAGATGTTGATATGTTATAAACCGTTTGACAATTGCATTATGTATTGTATACTTATATTATACAATCAGAATCTTAGTATGGGTAAAACAAATGGATATATACAAGTTGTATCTGCTGTAAATATGGATTATATCATATACTCTTTGTTTGCCACATTTAAACCCCAATCTCTGCTGAAGAAATTGAAAAAGGTTACTTTGCCACATTTATTTATGTTATTTTTCCAGAATTGGTAGTGCTTTTATAAATTCAGCAACTTACCCAAAATATGAAAGTGATGGTACAAAAATATCAGTATTTGCATAGTAATTATATGTTCTTCTATCAGGTTTAACTATTTATTGTATGTTCTTGAGTTTAGGTTAGTGCAAAAGTCTTGTTGAAGAGTGTGTTTGATTCAAAGAAAACTGTAGCAATTGATCATCTTCAAAGCATAGATCCATCGAAGAGCATTGGACAAGTACACTTGGGAAACAATTTGTAATGTCTCACATCGGATTGTAAGGAGAACTAAGCCTTCCTTATAATAGGGGGTGGATACCTTACCTTGTGGAGGCCTTTTGAGCTATGGTTCCGCCCTGGCTCAGAAACAAAACCGTGCGGGGGTGGTTGGCCCCTCCCAAAGCGGACAATATTCACAAGGGGGTTTTCAGGCTGTTACAAATGGTATCAGAGCTGGGGACCCCGTCCGATGTGCCAGTGAGGACGCTGGTCCCTCCAAGGGGGGGTGGATGTAATGTCCAATATCGGATTGTAAGGAGAACTAAGCCTTCCTTATAATGGGGGGTGGATATCTTACCTTGTGGAGACCTTTTGAGCTCTTGTTCTGGCCTGGCTCAGAAACAAAACCGTGCGGGAGTGGTTGGCCCCTCCCAAAGAGGATAATATTCACAAGGGGGTTTCGGGCTGTTACACAATTGGTATGAAGTTGTTGTAAGTGTTGCTGTCGAGACTGACGAGGATTTGGTTCGACCTGTGTCCAATATGAAAACTATTGGCGATTCCATTAGCGAGCTCGTTGCATGGCCCAAAAACTTGGGAAATTTCACTTTAAATTCTTCATAAGAGTAATCTTAATTATTTTTATGTGCTAAATATTAATAAATTTTTTTAATACAGATGATTAGGGATGAAGAGTTATAAAGAAGTTTCACATCAATGATCGGATCTATAATTAGTAGTTAAATTTTGGTTCACCCATTATAACTTATCTATTAAGGTTAGTATATATTTTGGTTAGAATTCAACACTATGACATTGGTGTTCTTATTTTTGGATAACAATCACACGACATTGGATATTGTCATTTTAATTTTTGTGACTTGTTGTGGAATGCATGAGTTTTGTTGATGGTATTGAAGAAGAATATTTCCTTTCTTTTGTTTCGGTTTTTAATTTCATGGATGTTTGAATGATTACTTTCATGTCATAATTATCATTATAAAGTAGAAATTTAATTATAATTTTAAAAGTATTGACGCATCATGAGCGTCACCATATCCCAACTTATTATGAGGCTTAATAGCGTCATAATAGTTGGCTTTCGAGACGCTTTAACATGTCATATATTTATTAATCTTCTGTATTCTGGGTTAAAAATGAGACACGGAAAAGAGTCACAATATCCCCACTTAATATGATGGTTTTAAGCTTCATAATAATTACATGTTGAGACGCTTTAACATGCCTAAAAAACAGTTAGTTTTGGTTGTTAGAATTCAAAATGAGACATGAAAAAGCGTCACAACAACTGTCATTTAGTGACGTCTTTTATCGTCACAACAGAGCAAATTTTGAGACGCCAAAAAGCGTCATTAAAATCTATTGCAACGCCGGAATAGCTAAGATCGAAAGCGTCACAATAGCTACTTCTTGTGACGCATTTAAGCGTTACAAAAAGTAGTTTTTCCTGTAGTATAGCTTGACTCCTCCTCGTAGGCCCAAAAGCACAAGGCCCAAGTTCCACTTTAAAATAATTCAGTCACTCCAATATCCAATCCTTCCTCATGCATGCACACGTGAGCCAGAGATACCCCAGAATTAATGCTTCACAATTTGGACTTACAACTTTTGGCTTAAAACATCCTGTACGCCATAATAAAGCCCAAAACTGCACTCATGGATGAAAATTGATCAAAGCACCATATTATATCCAATTTAGCACAAAAAGGCAGCCAAAAATATACAAAAAATACGAGGATTAAGCATGCTATCAAATTCCCTCACACTTATGCATTCACTTGTCCTCGAGGAAAATAAAAACCAATTGAAACATCGCTCTCATCAAACATATTCACCAAAGGGAACCTCAAATTTTTGCCTAAATGAATATAGCAAATTAAATAATTACTCAATCACATGAAATTCAATCAATCAGTACAAAAATCATACCCTCGTGTGTAGTGTGATTCGAATAAGAAAATGTACAAAGACTAGACAAACAAGTCAGTATTTTTCGCATAAGAACCAATCATCAATTTCGAATACACCCTTGACCCTTCACTCCAATCTCCACTAATTTGGTTAACTAATAACTCAGGATCGATAGGTCTTTCGAGCTTGTAATGTAGGTTTGGGTCGAGGTAGGAAAAAGTAAATCAAAGGCTAACACCAAGCTTACACATTTTAAATAAATCTCAAGTGTTTCCCTTCGTTCTTCCCCAAAAGACTCCCTTTTTACAATTAATTCCTAACCCTTTATTGAATTTTTAACAAGACTCAAACTCTCCCTTTTTTTTTTTCACTCTTTTCTTTTGTTTTTCCTATTTTTTTTTTCTATTTTCATATCAATCTTTTTTTTTTTTTTTTTTTCTGCTCATTCTTCTTTTCTTTCTTTCTGACTTCTCTTTTTTTTTTCTTTTTTTTTTTCTCTTACTCTCACAATTTTTCTATTCCATACATAATGAAACTTTTCTTTCCAAATCAATTCCAAAAAGGAAGTCTAGACATCATTAATGCAATCCCAAAAAGAAAATGAGTAAGCAAGGCGTAAATAAAAATAAGGGTAGGAAATTTTATTGTGCACTTAGCTTATAACGTGGCTAAGAAAAAAATTTTGCACAATACTAAGGCTCAGCGGGGTCAATCGGGCGATGTTATTTAGTGAAAATCATATAAAAGGCCAAAAGCACCGACAACAAATGCCTAAGTCATTTCCCGAATTACTAGTCAATCAATCTATTTCGCCTCAAAGGGAGTTAAAGTGTATTCTTATCAACTTTCAGACCTTAATTGAAAAACATAACTAACCTATCTAAGCAAAATACATAAACTGTTCAATTAGTGCCCATAAGATAAGGGCATAACAAAGTACTAATTAATCAAACTTCACACAATCTTTCATGTATTCAATTGCCTAATAAGTTCTAGCAAAATTCAAAGCTCAAGCTTAGGCAAACACGTTCAAAACGGAAGCAAATTATTAATGATTTCTAACATCATCGAATTCAAGTAAACAATATCATGCAAACGTCACCCAAAAGCAGCCACAACATGCAAAAATTTACCAAAAAAAATGTTAATTCTAGCGCTAGTGGAACCCCCTCCCCCCCCCCCCCCCCCTCCCACACACACACACACATAAATCATGTATTGTCCTCAAGGCATAAGAAAATAGAGAGACTAAAGAGAACTTCCCTGAAGTGCGGAACTGGAGGTTGTTTTTTTTTTTTTTCTTCGCAAAAATAGTATGGGGTCAAGGTATGGTCACACCTTATTGTCAAACCTGTACAGATGCATCAACGGGTTAACAGCAGCAAATCGACAAAATTTGGGCAATCAAAGTAAGCCCGAAAGACAACAAAGAGCAGCAAACAACTCAAATGGAGGTACAACCTCCATACAAATCCCCTCGACTATGTGGTGCTAAATCTTCTATTCCATTGCGCCCTCTAGATTGGGGATGATGACTCATAGAGGTTCTCAACACTATTCGACACTTTCTCAGCACAGACTTCGTCAACCACTTATAAAATTTTTTTCCATGATCCTTCACAATGGCTCTTGGGTTCCTAAACTCAAAAAATATTTGATATTTGAAGAAAATAGTGGTTAAATAGTAAAGAATATCTGCATAACAACATATGATCATTAGGTATGATCAAACCTTAAAGCCATACCCCTCGAAAAACTGCTCATTCCAGAAATAATCTTTTGCAAACCTTGAATCTGTAATTTTTTCTCCTCCCTTGAAGGTACACTTAGATTGTCCAAAAAGTTCTTGGGTTTCAAAATAAGTGCCTGAAACACGAAGGGATTTAGTTCAGTTATAGCATTAGACGCATCAAGAATCAGAACATCTCTATTCATAGATTGAAACTCCTCTAATGTTAAAACCATCCCACAAGGATCATCAGACAACCCAATATATTTCGGTTTACTCCCAAAATTTTCAACAAGACTTAGTTCGTCTACATTATTCAATCATAATTCTCATTAGTCAGGTTTTCTATCACATCAATGCTTAAAGCATTAGAGAATTTATTAGAACCTTTACTTGACTTATAAACATTAAACTTCACAATATCACCATCAAATTCTATAGTCAACAAGCCTTTTTTAACATCTATTTTAGCATTAGCAGTACTCAAAAGGGACGGCCCAAAAGGATATCAGAGGATTTCTCAGAATTGTTATCCTCCATGTCCAACACGAAGAAATCAGCCGGGAAGGCTAAATCGTTGACTTAAACGAGGACATCTTCTAAAACACCTTCCGGATACACGATGGAATGATCTGCTAACTGTATGAAAACACCTGCACCTTTTAAGGGACCAAGGTTAAGTGCATTATAAACAGATAAAGGCATAACATTAATAGATTCACCTAAATCACACATTACCTTCTTAATTCCTAAATTACCAATTTTGCACGGTATTGAAAACATACCTTGATCATGGCACTTAGGGGGGAGTTTCTTTTGTAGAATAACGGAGAAATTTTCCCCCACACTCACCTTTTCATTACCTTTAAGCTTCCTTTTGTTGGTGCAAAGCTCCCTAAGGAATTTGGCATATCTAGGAATTTTTTGGATTGCATCCAACAGAGGTATGTTCACCTCACCTTTGCGAAATGTATCAAGAATACTCTTTTCTTCCTTCTGTTTCTTCATTTCTACCAAAATTTGAGGGGATAGAGGTGGGATCACCAGGAGTTTAGGTTGCACGACAATTTTCGACTCGCTGTCGTCGTTTGAGTCTAAGGTATGGTCATACTGTGAAGTCGTACCATTTTCTTGATCACCTGCGGACCTAGATTTTCGTCCCTTATCCTTCTCCAGTGGTGGAAGAAGTTCTTTACCACTTTTGAGCGTGACGGCGCTGATATTATACCTAGGATCCTCAGTTTGCGAAGGCAACTTCCCTTGATTCTCAATGCTGCTGCAATCTAACCTAATTGAGTTTCCAAATTTTTAACTGAGTTTTCCAAGTTATTAATTCTGACTGCTTGTGGGTTGAGAATTGGGTTTGGTTGTTGGTTGTATTGTTGGGGTTGTGGAGGTCTAGGTATGAAGTTCTAGAAATTGGGTGGTTGAGGGGCATAACTCAGACTAAGGTGATTTTTCCATCTGGGATTGTATGTGTTGGAGTAGGGATTTAAATTCTGTTGTTGGAACCCTATGGCACTAGCATTCTCCATCGTGCCCTCTTGAAGAGTAGGGTAGGCATTGGTAGGGTGCATTGCACTCGCGCAGAGTTGGCAAACTTTGGCTACTTGGGGTACACCTGCACCAAGATTAGAAACCAAAACATTCAACATATTTTTAATTTCATCAAGAGAAGAAGAATTGACCTCGTTAGCATTCCGAGAGATGGATTAGGTGGCATAGAACTTCGACGAGTGAGCCGAGGCTTTTTCAATCATGTCCTTCAATTCTGCTGGAGTCTTGTCCATAATGGTTCCCCTACATGCAGCATCCATCATCTTCCTGTCTGCTGGCATCAAGCCTCCATAAAAGTAATGGATGATAGTCTTTTCTCGGAAACCATATTGTGGGTAAAGTGCAAGCAATCTCTTGTAACGTTCCCAAGATTGATGAAGACTCTCGTACTCTTTTTGCTTGATTGCAACAATCTCCCAATGGAGGTCAAGCTCCCGTTAAGCTGGAAAGTATTTATCCAATAATTTCTCCCGTATTTGTGCCCAAGTGGTGATGGTTCCGGGGCAGAAGAGAGTAAAGCCAATTTCCGGATGCATTTTGCAAGGAGAATGGGAAAGCTCGCAACTTGATTTGGTCCTCGGTGACCCCATGAGGCTTGGTAGAGCAGCAAACTGTGTGGAACTTACTCAGATGTTGGTGGGAGTTTTCGTTTTCCAGACCGCAAAAGACAGAAGTAGGTGAATTGTGCCCGTCTTCAGCTCAAAACCAGCACCCACCTCTAGAAAAGTGATACAGAGAGGTTGTTGTGCAGTAGCAGCGAGCGCCAGATTCCGCATGGTTATGCGAGCTAGTTCTTCTACCATCGATAAGGTATTGTTGTACCTTAAGGTCAAACCTATCTGCTCATCTTCTGAATGTTCCGAATCAGTGCTGGACTCTTCAGATTTGGTCAGATTGGAACTCTCCTCCAGGTTCTTGCATGTTTTGGTTTGTTTTCTCAATGAACGTGTAGTTTTCTAGATCTCAGCATCGAGAATTGGCTCGTCAACTCCGCGAATACTCCTATTCATAAAAAAAAAATTAAATTCAACTAGTGCCAATCCCCAGCAACGGCGCTAAAATTTGACAGGTGTCGAATCCATCAAAATAAAATATTAATCCGGTGCAACAATTACGAGTATAGTGCAACGGGTCAATCCACAGAGATTTGTCAAATTAATTCAATTAATCAAAAGAAATCATGAAACTAACTAGCCAACTAAAAATAGGGGGGTTTGGATTTTGATTAATTACTAACTAACTATGCAACTAAAATAACTAAACTAAGAAGAAAGCAATTAAATCGCGTTTGACAATTGGTTTTGATAAATCAGATGGAAGACAATACCTAGTTAGGAATTATAATTCTGTTAAGATATCAATCATAGACGGAAGGATAAATTCAAATTATTCAAGTAGATTAGCTATAGCAGATAGAGACACTCGACTCCGCCTCATTTTCTCTTAAATCGTAGAATAATCTAGAGACACTCGATAATTGTTCCCTAATCAATTCACAACCCTTAGAGATACTCAACAAGATTTAATGAATCGACAGCATTAAGAATCAAGAAAACACTAATCCGAATTAACCTAGTCACGACACGTGCAAGATTTAAACCCAATTATTAATTCCCTTAACAAGTTGAGAACTGCAACTAATCCTTCTCCTTAATGTACCACTAATTATCTATCAAGCACTACATAAACATCATACAATCAAGAT
Organism: Lantana camara; assembly: GCA_037501455.1. Lineage (NCBI taxonomy): Eukaryota > Viridiplantae > Streptophyta > Magnoliopsida > Lamiales > Verbenaceae > Lantana > Lantana camara. The sequence goes on from CM074863.1 coordinate 28,598,121, forward strand.
TGGCGATATGCAATTAACCTACATAGATGATCCGGCTGGTCAGGGGCCCGAAATAGTACTGTTCCGGGATCGTACTTTAAAAAAAAAAATTCCTTAATATACAGGTATCAAAATATTTCTAAAATATTTAAATATTTAAATATAAACAGCGGAAGACTAGTCGGATCTACTCAAGTATATTCATGTAATTGATAATAAATTTTTAATCACAAAGCAGATAAATAAAGCATGTAATTAACACTTAAGAGCACATAATTTATCATGCTTAAACAAAATATCATATAAAAATACTTTTCACCGAAGATGGCTACTGCACTCAGATTCACTTCCCGAAGATCCGATACAAGATCACTTCTCGTGAAACCAGCAGAGCTTCCCTACAATAACCCTAGAGAAACCATCGGAGTGTGGGCTCCGAAAGTCTTTCTCTAAATACTAAAGGAAATAAAACTTTAAACTAAAAAACCCTTTTCAGGGTTTAATCTCATGAAATTAAGTGTTTTATATATTAAATATATGAACACCTAATTAAAATTAATTCCAAGATAATAAGTAATTAATTAGGAGAAAAGCAAAGCCAAGAACTCAGCTAAAACCTCTCCCAAAAGTTGTGAGAAAAATGAGGAGCCAAGCCCGAGGGTAAAACAGTAATTTCACCTCCCACTTGCATGCACAACTTGGACACAAATTCCGAGATGACTACGTTGTAGCTCTCATCACCACCAGTCTAACGCCATCGATCACTCGCCGAAACTCCACCGCACGCGCCCTCAGGTGGGGCATGTTATGACACACGTGGCCTTAGGGTTTCTATGCTTGGCCAGTCTAACCGAACCCGGGTCAAACCCGGTTCTGTCCGGTTTGGTCAAGATGACATCTGGGCCATTACCTTTAGCCACGTGGCGTGATCCGAACTGTCCACGCAGCACCCAGCCAGTGCCACTTGGCACTTGTCTATTGACGTGGCGTGACATGTCATCTGCCACATCAGCTGCCACGTCACCTCTTCCACGACAGCATGCCACGTCAGCAAAAAATTAATTTTTTTTTATTTTCTCCAAAATAAAATTTCGGGCATTCCGAACACTTTGGAATTTCAATTTATTTTCTTAAAATAAATTCCTTGGCTATTTTCAAATACTTTGAAAATTTATTTCTCTCTTTCCCTTTAATGTTTTATCTTCAGGTTTTTAATTGGGGCTTGCAGGGGGACCTACAGGACTAATTAATTTTAACTCCAAACGAGTTAATACATTATCATCTCATGATAATAATTAATTACCGTTTAACAATATTTAATTCCACTAAATAAATATTGTTGCACTCTAAAATTAATTAAATTATTCACAAATTTCTCGATCTAGGATAATTTTGCATTTTACTCCTCCGTGTATATATCCACGAAAAATAAATTAATACTATTATCATTTATTTTTCACTTCTAATTTGAAATTTCTTGATTCGCCTTAAGTTCAAATCTCTTGTACATGAAACACATTCAACATGCAACTTCAACGACACGTCACACGAAGTACTTTGGCCAAAGTTTTAATTCAAACTTTGCAAATCCATTTCAGGAATATCTTTTAACCTTCCAGCAAAGCCACAAATTTCTTGATCAATATTTCTCATTAGCACACTTTATGCAATCACTTAACGTACAAAGGTTTTGGTCATTCGATATCGAGACCTCACTTCTGAGCAAGTTACGATGATTAACACGACATGCCTAAAGTCGAAATACTATCAGGATTAATAGTCCAATGCTCCATGAGATTTATTCATTTTAGATAGTAGTTTAAAATGAACTATCTTAGTGATCCAGTTCGATGTTTCCAAATCTATTGAAAATCATCAATTTGTTACAACTGGAAACTCCATTTCACTATGACGAAAGACTAATCATCTTATATAACATATTATAGTTTCGATAAGAACTTATCTTATCTTACCAACTAGAACCTTAATAACACGTGATTTTGGTATTCAAAGTCTTTTCCTACGAAGCACATTTCATATAAAAACACCATCACAAGTCATTAATTATATTAATATACTCATAACTTGCAATAATTTCAGTTTTATTAATCCAACAAAATACGATGTATTTACAAAAAAATTGGATTTTCAGGGCACTAATCTCAACAATCTCCCGCTTGCCCTAAATCTAATTGGCTACACATCTGAGGCCCATCCCTTCTACATGGGTATTAAAACTCTTTTGCGCCAAAGTCTTAGTGAAGGGATCTACCAGATTGTTTAACGAGTCAATCTTTACGATTGTCACTTCTCCACATTCCACATAATCTCGAATAATGTGGAACTTTCTCTCGATGTGCTTTGCACGTTTATGACTTCGAGGTTCCTTGGAGTTGGCCACCTCTCCGGCATTATCACAGTACAATGTGATCGGTGCAAGTCCATCTTTGACGACTTCTAAATCCATCAGGAAATTTTGAAACCAATACGCTTCTTTGGCTGCTTCCGAAGCTGCCACGTATTCGGCTTCCATAGTGGAGTCAACAATGCAACTTTGCTTAATACTCCTCCAACTTACGGCCGCTCCTCCCAGAGTAAACACGTATCCAGACATCGAACGCCTAGAATCTAGATCAGATTGAAAATCTGAATCAGTGTATCCTATGTGAATGAACTCATCACTGCGATAAATAAGCATATAATCCCGAGTTCTTCTCAAGTACTTCAATATATGCTTTATTGCTATCCAGTGTTGGGGTCCAGCGTTCGACTGATATCTGTTGACCATACCTATAACATAACAGATATCTGGCCTTGTACATAACATGGCATACATGAGGCTTCCGACTGCCGAAGTATACGGAACATTTTTCATTTCTTCTGTCTCTTCAGCTGTCTTGGGACACTGATCTCGAGACAGATGAACTCCATGTCAGAAAGGCAATGAACCTTTCTTGGAGTCAGCCATATTGTATCTTGCCAGCATCTTATCTATATATGCTGCTTGTGATAAACCAATCATCTTATTCTTACGATCACGACAAAGTCTGATCCCTAAAATATAACTGGCCTCACCTAGGTCTTTCATGTCAAAATGATTTGACAACCAAATCTTGACTACTGACAATACACATGTGTCATTCCCAATTAGCAAAATATCTTCTAGGTATAAGACTAAAAATGTTACAACACTACTCTGATGTCTTTTGTACACACATGGTTCATCTGGCAACTGTATAAATCCAAAGGATTTAATCGCTTCATTAAATCTGATGTTCCACGATCTAAACGCTTGCTTAAGACCATAGATTGATCTATTAAGCTTGCATACCATATGCTCCTGATTTCTTGCTATAAAGTCCTCAGGTTGAGCCATGTATATCTCTTCTTGAAGGTGCCCGTTCAAGAAGGCAGTCTTCACATCCTTTTGCTAGATTTCATAATCATAATGAGCCACAATGGAGAGAAGAATTCTTATGGACTTAAGCATTGCTACGGGCGAGAAGGTTTCATCGTAATCGATACCTTCTTTCTGAGTATAACCCTTTTCCATAAGCCTTGTTTTAAAGTTTTCTACCTTTCCGTCCACTCCTCTTTTTCGCTTATAGACCCATTTGCATCCAATAGGTTTAATGCCCTCAGGCGCCTTTACAAGTTCCCAGACTTTATTAGAATACATTGAATCTAACTCAGATTCCATGGCTTTGACCCAACGGTCAACGTCTATATCTTTTATAACTTCATCATATGTGATAGGAACAGATATGTCAGATTCAACCAGTTGGGTTAATCCTAAGTATCTGTCAGGTGTCCTGATAATCCTCCCACGACGACGGGGTTGTTGTGTACTTGTCCCTACATCATATGTTGTATCTGGTACATCATATGTATCCAACATATTTTTAGATATTATGGGTTCTTGGAGTTCAGTATCTGATACTGTCATTTCTTCTAACACTATTTTGCTTCTACCCTTATGGTCATTTACGAAATCGTCTTCGAGATATTTAGCATTAGTGCTTAAAAATACTTTGTGATCTCTCGGATGGTAAAATATCCCACCTCTTGATCCTTTGATAACCAATGAACAAACAAACCTCTGTTCTTGATTCCAACTTGTCAGGATCCTTTCTTAACACATGGGTTGGCTTCCCCATATCCAAAGATAGGAGATACTAGGCTTCTCCGCCCTCGCCACAGTTCCATTGGTGTTTTAGGAACTAACTTGGATGGAACATGGTTTAATATGTGAGCTGCCGTTTCGAGAGCAAAGCCCCAAAACGAACTTGGTAGGGTAGCATGACTCTTCATGGATCTTACCATTTCCATTAGAGTTCTATTTCTCTTTTCTGCAACACCATTCTGCTGGGGTGTACCAGGAGCAGATAACTGAGATTTAATCCCATTTCCAATGAGAAATTCTAGAAACTCTATAGACAAATACTCTCCACCACAATCAGATCGAAGTTCCTTGATACTTTTTCCAATTTGATTCTCGACTTCAGCTTTATATTCTTTAAATTTTTCAAAAGCTTCAGACTTATATCTCATCAAATAGACATATCCGTATCTGGAATAATCATCCGTAAAAGTGATGAAATATTCAAAACCTCCTCTTGCTTGAACACTCATAGGACCACACACATCCGTATGAATTAACTCAAGCAACTCTATAGCTCGATTACCTTTAGTCTTGAAAGACCTCTCGATTATTGTTCCTTCTAAATAGGATTCGCAGACTGGGAGTTCTGTCAAGTCCAAAGGACTTAATAGTCTATCCAAAATTAGTCTTTGGATCTCATTCGGATTAATATGACCAAGGCGTAGGTGCCACTTTTAAGCCTCGTTAGGTATAAGAGTTTTTTTCTTGGATGGTAAGTCAAGTTTAGCAGTGTTAAGTTCGGAATTAGGGTTTTTATCGGGGTATAATAAGAAAAGACCATCGCTTACTGTACCAAAACAAATAAGCCTTTTATTATGCTTAATGGTTAAACATCGTTCAAAATAAACACTAAAACCATTATTTATTAAACAACTAACAGAAATCAGATTTCTGCGTATAGATGGTACATATACAGTGTCTTTTAAAACCAAAAACCTACTGCCAAAATATAATTCTACAGTCCCTACTGCTAATACAGATATACTAGTATTGTCTCCGATCAGTAGCTGCATCTTGCCGTCTTCAAGCTTCCTGGTTATCTTGAATCCCTGCAATCAATTACAAATATGATTAGTTGAACCTGAGTCCACACACCAGGAATCTGGTGGACTTCTAACTAAACATATTTCTAATAAACAAGACATCATCATACCTTGTGCAAACGACTTAGCAGGAAGACTGGCTAAGTATTTTGGGCAATTCCTTTTTCGGTGCCCATTTCCTCCACAATGGAAACATTTTCCCTTGTTTGGCTTAGCTTTCTTCTTCTGAACCTTACCTTTAGGATTGGAAACTTTTCCCTTTCCTTTCTTCCACTTGTTGGCTTTTGGAGTCGTGGAAGTTGATACCTGTGCCAGGAGAACCGTTCCCTTAGCTTTCATTACCCCTTCTGTCACCTTGAGTTCATTCACTAGTTCAGGCAGCGTGAAATCCAACTTATTCATAGAATAATTCTGCTTGAACGTATCAAATGATTTTGGAAGTGAGCACAGGATCATGTCCTGTTTGCTGAGATTATCCATCTTAGCACCAAGGCTCTCAATCTTGTTCAGATAAGCCATCATGTTCATAACATGATCCTGAACAGGTGATCCATCAGACATCTTAGTTACCAATAACCTTCTCATCAACTCGTGCTTACGTGCACGATTTTATCCACCGAACATCTGATGGAGATGTTCCAACATGTTCTTAGCAGTAGGCATCTCATGCATTTGATGTTTAAGAACATTCGAGACAGATGCCAGGATGTAAGACATAGCCAGATCATTATTCTTGATCCACTTTGCATAAGTGTCTTTCAAAGCCTGGGTGGCTGTGGTTTCTAGTACCCCCGGACAAGGTTCAGTGAGCACGTATTTCAAACCCTCGTGTCCAAACACCATATCAAGAGTCATTTTCTAATCATCATAGTTTGAACCTTCAAGCCTATTTTCCTTAATAATTGATTGAAGCGGGCTAGCGGACGTCATTGTTCCAAAACTGAAATATTTAAAATACGTGCAAGTTATGAATCTGTATATTACTACTTTAGCGTCTAACCATTAAATGAAATCCACACAAGCATTTTGATTTACGCAATGATAACTTAACTAACCGCATTTAGCTCCCCGGAAGGGAGGTCGAAAACTACTTAGAAAAGCAAGAACTATTCTTAATTAACATGTCATCTAAGTAACTCTTACCAAACTATGTTAATCCACCACGCCAACCTTTGGTCTCTAAGTGAGTGTAACATAGCTCCGAAGGGAGGTTAGTACATCACTTAATCAACTGTACACCATTACCTAGAAGTTCGTGCTAGTAGGTCAAGACACTCAACCGAAGCGTGGTCGTGCTGTGCTAACTTTCCCCATATTTTATTCTATCCGAAGAAGTCTAATCTTGTATACCGTGAACACATACCCGCCGAAGGGAGTAGTATGTGTCCACTATACTATAGACGGGTAATGGAGACCGTAAGAATGCAACCTTTTTCATCTTGCTCCCACTTGAATTTTTCAGAGTTGTAGATTATTTTCGATTATCACATAACCTATTTGGCTTCTTATAATCGGAAGTGATTAATCTAATTAATATGCTCCCATTAGGATTAATAAATCACATTTATAATCCTAATAATATTTTTAAGTCTATTTAATAACTCTTTATTAAGTAGGCCGAAAAATATTAGTCTAATTATGCATCGCATTCAATCTCTATTAAATACTATTTATCTAATCACATTAAATAAAATATGCATAATTAAAATATCATAATATCTCATATTATCATGATCATGCCATAAATAAATAACTAAGCGTCCTTGTATACAATTATCACATAATTATCATGCTTAAAATAAATGGCACAAAGTAAATACGATATAAATAAATTATCATATAATTTAAATCATATTTATTGATTCGATAATTTTCAGGAAAGACAATTAAATTGTTTCTCAAAGAATTACCATTCCACGTAAATTTCCAGGAAACACTGGAGGGGTCACAACGGTCCCACTTAAAAACCAGCCTCCTTTGACAAAATTTACGTGCACAGTAGCATATTTAAAATTATGCATCACATGCATCATATCAATGCATGTATATATCTAGAGTACGGCTCTGATTCCAGTTACTGGTCAGGGGCCCGAAATAGTACTATTCTAGAACCGTACTTTAAAAAAAATTTCCTTAATAAACAGGTATCAAAATATTTCTAAAATATTTAAATATTTAAATATAAACAGCGGAAGACTAGCCGGATCTACTCAAGTATATACATACAATTGATAATAAATTTTAAATCACAAAGCAGATAAACAAAGCATGCAATTAACACTTAAGAGCACATAATTTATCATGCTTAAACAAAATATCTATAAAAATACCTTTCACCGAAGATGGCTACTGCGCTCCGATTCACCTCCCGAAAATCCGATACACGATCACTTCTCATGAAACCGGCAGAGCTTCCCTGCAATAACCCCAGAGAAACCCTCGGGGTGTGGGCTCCGAAAGTATTTCTCTAAATACTAGAGAAAATAAAACTTTAAACTAAAAAACCCTTTTCAGGGTTTAATCTACCAAAATTAAGTGTTTTATATGTTAAATATATACACACCTAATTAAAATTAATTTTAAAATAATAAGGAATTAATTAGGAGAAAATGGATATGGTTTCAAAGCCAAGAACTCAGCCAAAACCTCTCCCAAAAGTTGTGAGAAAAAATAAGGAGCCAAACCCCCTATTTATAGGGGAAAAACCGAGGGTAAAATAGTAATTTCACCTCCCACTTGCGTGCACAACTTAGATACAAATTCCGAGGTGACGATGTTGTAGCTCTCATCATCACGAATCCAACGCCGTCGGCCACTCGCCAAAACTCAGCTGCACGCGCCCTCACGCGCCGCCTGAAGATAGCACGTGTTATGGCACGCGCGGCCCTAGGGTTTCTATGCTTGGCCGGTCTGACCAAACCCAGTTCAAACCCGGTTTAGTCAAGATGACATCTAGGTCGTTACCTTTAGCCACGTGGCGTGATCCGAACCGTCCACGTGGTGTTCCATGTGGCACCCAGTCAGCGCCACTTGTCGCCTGTCTGCTGACGTGGCATGACGTGTCATCTACCACATCAGCATGTCACGTCAGAAAAAAAAATTAATTTTTTTATTATTTTTATTTTCTCCAAAATAAAATTTTGGGCATTTCCAACACTTTGGAATTTCAATTTATTTTCTTAAAATAAATTCCTTGACTATTTTCAAACACTTTGAAAATTTCTTTCTTTCTTTCCCTTTAATGTTTTATCTTCGGGTTTTCAATTAGGGCTTGCAGGGGGACCTGTACTAATTAATTTTAGCTCCAAATAGGTTAATATATTATCATCTCATGATAATAATTAATTACCGTTTAACAATATTTAATTCCACTAAATAAATATTGTTGCACTCTAAAATTAATTAAATTATTCACGAATTTCTCGATCTAGAATAATTTTGCATTTTACTCCTCCGTGTAGATATCCATGAAAAATAAATTAATACTACTATCATTTATTTTTCACTTCTAATTTGAAATTTCTTGATTCGCCTTAAATTCAAATCTCTTGTACGTGAAACACATTCAACATACAACTTCAGTGACACATCACACGAAGTACTTTGGCCAAAGTTTTAATTTGAACTTTGCAAATCCATTTCAGGATTATCTTTTAACCTTCCAGCAAAGCCAGAGATTCCTTAATCAATATTTCTCTTTAGCACACTTTATGCAATCACTGAACGTATAAAGGTTTTGGTCATTCGATATCGAGACCTCACTTCTAAGCAAGTTACAATGATTAACACTACATGCCTAAAGTCGAAATACCATCAGGATTAAGAGTCCAATGCTCCATGAGATTTGTTCATTTTTAGATAGTAGTTTAAAATGAACTATCTTAGTAGTCCAGTTCAATGTTTCCAAATCTATTGAAAATCATCTGGAAACTCCATTTCCCTATGACAAAAGACTAATCATCTTATATAACACATTATAGTCTCGATAAGAGCTTATTCTTATCTTACCAACTAGAACCTTAATAACACGTGATTTCGGTATTCGAAGTCTTTTCCTATGAAACACATTTCTTATAAGAACACCATCACACGTAATTAATTATATTAATACACTCATAACTTGCAATAATTTTAGTTTTATTAATTCAACAAAATACGAAGTATTTACAAAGAAATTGAATTTTCGGGGCAATAATCCCAACAGATCCGGCCATAATCACTTAAGCAAATAAATCACAATAACACGACACTCGGAGAATTAATAAATACTTGAAATTAAATTGAATTATAAAAACAAATTAGGTCTCATGATGTCAAAACTAAATTATAAAATCCTAGCTAAGTACTAAGGAATTTAACTACTCATAGTTCTAAAATACGAAAATATAAAATAAACGAAAAGCATAAAAAACTCTAGATGAATGACGCTCTCGGATGTCTCCAAGCCGCTGCCTCCAAACTCCAACTGCTGCTGTGAAAATAATTGTATGGGAAAAAGTGTTGTGAATCTGCTCCCCAAACCGTGATTAAATAGCCAACCATGTTTGGTCTTAATCCAATCCTAGTCTAAAAAGGACTTTACTTCTATGCCCAAACTTGATGACCAAGTTCCAATCTCCACACAAAGTGGACTTCTCAATTAATTCTAACTTGACTCCTCCTCGCAGGCCCAAGCTCCGCTTTAAAATAATTCAGCCACTCCAAAGTCCAATCCTTCCTCATGCATGCACACGTGACCCAGAGATACCCCAGAATTAATCCTTCACAATTTGGACTTACAACTTTTGGCTTAAAACATCCTGTACGCCATAATAAAGCCCAAAACTGCACTCACGAATGAAAATTGATCAAAACACCATATTATATCCAATTTAGCATAAAAAGGCAGCCACAAATATACGAAAAATACGAGGATTAAGTACGCTATCACAGGACTCGGTTGGGTCAATCATAACCACTTCCTGAGAGCGTTCCCTTTCCTTTATCAAGGGCTCTTCTGTTCTTAGAAAAGTAATGAGGCGGTTACAGGACCCTTCGAGGGCAGACGTGAACTTAGAGAGGGTACCTACGCGCTTGTTCTCTGCTCGTGGGATCTGAAGCATGTGAAATTCTTTAACTTACAAATGACTTCTTTCGCTCTTTCCAGATACTGCAACACGGCGGTTTCTCAAATCTGGCTCGCAATTAGCTGTGAGTCAATGTAAGCAGTGATTCGAGAGACTCCATTTTACAGGGCAATATTTAGCCCTTGGACGAGGGCCTCATATTCTGCCTTATTGTTGGTAACTTGGAAATCTAGCTTGATCGTGAAATCTATGTCAACTCCATCGGGATCTCTAAGGGTCACCCCTGCTCCTCCTCCTTGAGAGATCGAGGAACTGTCCGTGTGCAGGATCCATAAACCATCACTTTCCGGAGGAATAGGCTCCAGACCAAAGCGCTCGACTAACAGATCTACCACCACATGCGCTTGGATGGCCGTCCTTGGCTCGAAATTGATGTCAAATTGGCTAAGCTCAATCACCTATTTTATCAGCCTTCCTGAAACATCTGGTTTTGACAAAACTTGCCTCAGTAGTTGGTCTGTAAGCACTGTGATAGAGTGTGCCTGGAAATATGGTCTCAGTCTTCGAGACGCATTTACAAAGGGAAAAGCAAATTTCTCTGATAGAGTGAAGAGGGTAGCTTCAGTTTTACAACCATGGGGCGATCTTGAGGGCGAATCCGGGGATGATTTCGAGGGCTGCAACTGTACCGCTAGCCTTGTCCGCTCGAGGGAAGGTTAGGATTCTCTTTAATGGATAAGCGGGTCCTCTCTCAAGATAAGCGGTCAATCCCGAGGGGAAGCCTGAGATGTGGGCCCCAAAAAGCCTGGGAAGCATGTTTTGGTTGGGCCACTTGTCGTGACGTGGTCGGCCGTATTTTGGCCTCATCAGTTTCAATCTTCCTTAACTTCGATTTGTTTCTTTGAAAATGTTAATTGTTGGTCTTTCGACTTAATCACGAATTAAACATCTTAATTTCTGGTGAACGCCGATGAACACCTTTGAAATTGATTTGATTTTAACTTGAAGAAAACGCCGAACTCGCGGGCTTGATTCCTTGTAGCGGATCGAACGCTTCAATTTGTTGGTCTCTGTGAAAAACGTCTTGAGTCTTGCCTTGATTGATTTGAACTTTACTTGAATTTATTGAGGAGAGCAACAAAGCTGACTTCTAAGAAGAAGTCCGTCTAAGATGTCGAAGAATGCCGAAAATGTTGTCGAAGATGTCGACAAACGCCGAAAATAGGGCTGGTCATTCGGTCGATTTTCGACCGAACCGAACTTTCGGTTCGGTTAACCGAACCATTCGGTTTTGAAAAACCAAAACCGAAACCGAACCGAACACCTCTCGGTTCGGTTCGGTTTCAACCGAAAAAGTTCGGTTCGGTTTCGATTTTCGACCAAAAACCGAACATATTCAAGAAATTATAAAAAAAAAAAAAAGGAAAACAGTAATTCCAAGACCGGCTGCATAGGGATGAAAGACGAAAACCTTATGAGTTATGCCCCTAATTCAATTTCCCAACACGAGAAAACAAGCCCCCCAACTAAAAAGATGCCAACTCTTTTTCCATGGGGGTGTACCAATCATCATTCACGAAATCAATTTTCCACTCAAAATCATCATTCACAGCACATCAGCTTGACAAAATCAATTTCCATGGCCAATTTCTCAAGAAATCCACAAGGACCACAAGTCACGACTGCAAATCTTTTCCCCCCAATAAACTTTTAAATCTATATACTAGAGAAGTGTTGCTGCCTGCCGGAGGAGTGTCGTTGGGCTTTGATGTCGACACCTGTGTGGTGGATGGATGTACGCTGAAGACTGTCGTTGTTTTGCTGAGAGGAGGTGAGTCTTGGATGGAGGCTAGGGTTGTATTTTTTATATTCACAATTGCACATATTACTTTATATATGTAAAACGTAAGTGGAAGAAAAGGGAAAAAAATATATATATTGCATTACTTGGTTTTCGGTTCGGTTCGGTTTAACCGGGTCACCAAACCGAAAAAATCAAAAAACCGAAAATCTAAATGGGCCAAACCGAAAACCGAACCGAACACTCCTCGGTCGGTTCGGTTTTCGGTGGGTTCGATTCGGTTTTTCGGTTTTCGGTTTTTATGAACACCCCTAGCCGAAAATGTTGAAGAATGAGCTTGAGAGGCCTTTGAACTTTTTACTCCTTACTTTGTTGCTTGCTCCTTCGTAACTCCGAGTTGCTTGTGAAAGACCACCCTTGTATTTATAAGTGTAGGAGGGATAATTCTTGCCACAATTTACGAAAGAAGATTTCATTTTAATTGGTTCTTCATTGATTCTATAATATCTTCCCATAATCACAAGATATGATTTGATTATGGGAATATTACATTTGACTTTCCCTTTATTTGATAAGATATGATGTCACTGCCAAATATGAATTTTGATATATTTAGATATATATTAAAAATATTAATTAATTGACGAGAAATTTTCATTTTCATCCCTATGTTTTCAAAGCAAATTCAAAATAGTCCTTATGTTTTTAATTTACTTTAAATTCATTCTTTAAGCTATTATTTTTCTATAATTTTAGTCGTTTATAAATTGACTAAGATACCCTTAAACTAAATTTTATCTATTTAAGTATAAAGATAATCAAATGATTTTGCATTTTTCTCAAATCACAAAAGAAATAAAAAATTATAAATTATTTGGTATAATTGTTATTAACTCCATTAAATTCCAAAATTATAAAAATACTAATATATAAATTAAAGTTATTCACCAAATTAAAATAAATTGTTAATATTTGATGTATATATTCAATTCATGCATGTATATATATTATTAATGGAAATATTTAATTGAAAACAAACCTGGGTAGCCCTTATAATAAAAAACTTATTTTTTATATCTCATTTAATTAATTAAGTTAGAAATATATGACAAGTAAAACTCTTCATAATTTTTTTTTTCAAGAAGTAGTTTTCGAATTTCTAACTTGGTTGACAGTCAGGCATTTATACAATCTATAATTTATCTATCGGACCAAAACCTCTTAATATCGGGTTGATCGCACTTTTTGGTGTTGTCGGGTGCCCATGTGTTAGGCATATATAAACATGGACTCCCATTAGTCAAATTATACTCTTTATATTTCATAATAATAGATTACAAATTCGCTCTTTCCTTATACTACATTACGAATCTGAACATTTTTCATTAAAATTTTGATATGTAGTATCGAAATGATTCCATACTAACATCCTTAGTTTTATAAATTTTGTTCGACTCACAGTAATTTTGATAAGTCCGCATTGATATAGGTGGTTGTTCTAACCAATCTGGTGAGCTTTTATAATGCCGGTGGTCATATACATCGATTAGTTTGATAAATTTTGTACTATATTTCAATAATTTAGCAAAAAACGAAGGCTTGATGTAGGAAAAGAACAACAAAACTCTTTCGATCAATTCACAAAAGTAAAGACATTCTTGAATATATTTTCTTCTTTGTACATATACATATACAAACTTACAATATTATTCAATAACTTTTAGGAGTCCAAGAAATATTTTTCAGTCCTTAATCTTCCTGTAATAAATCTTGAAAGCTTTAGGGAGATAAACAGGTAACAAAAAACCAAACAAATTGAAGCACCAAAGCGCCATGTTAGCCACCGCAAGAGCTCTGCCAACGTACAACCGCCTCACCGTACTCCCACCAACCTCCGTCGCCGAGAATTCAGTCCTCAGCCAATCGACGATCGTGAAGATCCGCCGCGAATTGTAGAACACCGGCACGAAAACCCGAATCGGCAGCGAGAAATTCCCCCAAAATGTAAAACCCTCCATCGAAACCTGGCTCGCTAATAAGAAGAGATGAGGCGCAGCAGCTTGGATTCCCTCTCTATCGCCCTCGATAATGGCTCCGGAGATGTAGGCTGTTGGAAGAATCAGTCCGATCACCGCCGCGAAGAGGACGTAGTTGCCGAGAATCGGGTTTCGCTCGCCGAAAACGGGGGGATCTGGGGCAGGGGATGTGAGGGGAAACGCGTATTTGGAGAGGAAATAGATGTAGATTATGGAGAAGGGGACGAAGGCGATGTCGGCAGCCGTGACCATGCCGGCGGCAGAGAGGACTACCATCACTGCGAGACAGCTGAGCTGCCGGAAAGTGAAGAGATTCCGGCGGGTAGGTGGGTTTTCTTTCGGGAGATTCCGGTCGCTTGATCGGCATACTTCACCTGACATCTTTCCTGATTTTTAAGATGGATTTCACTTCAGCTACGATGTTGTCGCAATTGATTGAAACTGTGAAACTGGAGGTAGAAAGTGTTGGAGATAACTGATAAGAGATTTCTTGACTGAACTTTGAATACTTGATGTTATCCAAAAGGAGAGGTGATCATTTTTAGCTCTGTTAAAAGTAAAAAAAAAAAAAAAAAGAAAGAAAAAAAAATCTCGAAAACTTAATAGTACATTTGAAAGGGGAATTTTATTTACTATTCAATTAGTTCATTTAATAATATCACTGAAATCTCTAATATTTAATAATCGGAGACAAAATCACCCTTAACAAAATTTGCAATGTTTTTTCTTTAAGCAACAAATGAACTATATTAATTTACCAGTCAGTCATAACAACCACTGCTAAGACAACTACAGAGATGAATGTCTTCCTTTTGAAAATTAGCTGAGTTTCTAACTAATTAATGAGCAATTTTATTGTCCGATTTTCTAATAAATGACAATCCAATATTAGGAATCGGACAAATGGATCTTTCTAATATTTAATACAATATGATTAACCATGTATATCCTCTGAACCTATCAATAACGTCTTTACCGTCATCCTCCAAAATTATATTATGCCATTCCCGTATCATTACTAAATTAACCGCTGCTAGTGCTGTTTCTAACTCAAATACTATTGCTCCTAGTAGGAGCCTCCTACTCTACCTTGATGTTTATAGGAAAAAATTTGTAATGTTATAATAATACTCTTATTCGAGGGATATTTTACACCAAAAACTAATATTATGGGTCTTAGTATAATTAATAATATCACTGTAATTAGGATATGTAATTTGCCCTAAATTTGAATTCATTCATAGCACTAGTTTCATCTATACTTTTATGCATAGTCCATTGTGAAATTTACAATTACTATTTAATAAATTACTATTTTTTATTTAATTTCTTAAAATAAAAAATTGGTGGGTGCATATACACCAGGGTCCACATCAGTGCATGCAAGAATTTCCCTATATCAGCCATGCAGAGAGAGGGGGAGAGGTATTTAATATTAAGTTATTAAGGATGGAGGTACTTGAAATTGAAATAACTATACTATATATAATTGATGAGTACCACTCTTACTCGTGTTTTTCCTCTCTTTGGGTTCTGCTCTTCCCCTTTCTCCACCTCCTATTTATAATGAACTTACTCTCCTTCGTTCTTAGCAAGCTCCCAGACAGGGGTAGGGATGGCAATGAGCCGAGCCAGCTCGCAAGCCTTGCGAGCCGGCTCGAAAAAGGCTCGCGCTCGGGTTCGTTATTCCCAAGACGAATCGAGCCTTGGGTCGGCTCGAGGTTGCCACGAACCAAGCCCGAGCCAGGTTATTTTTGTTCGATGGCTCGCGAGCCAGATCGCGAACCATAAATTATTTACTTTTTTTTTTGTTTTAAATTATATATATATATACATTAGAAAGAGATAGAGTCATATATGTAGAAAAACGTTCTTCAATTTTGGAATAGAAAACCCTACTCCTTCCCAGATCTCCCGCAGCGGCGCAGCCTCTCACCTCACCCTCCATTCTCTCTTCCACTCACCGAAGGGCCACCACCACGCCAACTGCTAGCAATTCGAGCCACCTCGCCGTCTACCGGCCGCCGCACGCCTCCGTTCTTCTTTATTCTTCTTCTTTTTTCTGAATTTCTTGTTCTTTTTTGAAGTCGTCATTTGGGTTTAAGGACAACCTATATTTTTGCTCTGTTAATTTGGTTGTAATTAGATAAATTTATACATTAGGACTCTAGATTTTGGTTTTTGTATTTGAATTTGGTAGTTGAAGTTCCAGATCTAAAACATTTGTAATTTGTATTTCCAAAGGTGGGAGGTTTGTTATTGTATGCTTTGGTTTTTTTGGTTCTGGAATGGTGAATCCGGAATACGTCTATGTCCAAGAACCTTGAATGTTATGAGGATTGTTTTTGAATGAATGGTTCTGGTGAAAGGCTTTGGTTTGTTCTGAAATGGTAATTTTGGAAGATCTGTGTGCAGTAACTCTGGCTCGTGAGCCGAGCCGAGCCAGCTCGAGCCAGGCCCCGAGCCAGAATATTAAGGCTCGTGAACCAGGTTCGAACCCCTGATTTTCAGTGCGAGCTCCAGCACGAACCCTGAAAAAATGCCAAGGTTCGGCTGGGCTCGTTGCCATCCCTAGACAGGGGTGGCAAATGGATGGATTGGATTGAATTTGGATTAGATTAAATGGATTTTATTCAAAATGGATTGAAATATTAGCGGATCCTTAACGGATTTGATTATAATGGAGTTTGACGGATTGTAATGGGTTTAACACTGGATTCTTAATGGATTCATACTTGATCCTAATGTCTAAATGTCCAAAATGCCCATCACAGTTACATTTGATTTGTTTTATCCGTCTTTGATCCATTTTACACTTTTTCGAACCGTTTGGTCCGTTTTTTATTCGTTCGACCTCTCGATCCTTTTATCCCCTTTTTTCCGTTCTATCTATTTTCGTTTCGCTTGGTTCGTTTTGGACCGTTTGCCCCGTTTTTCGGCCCACTCAAGTAGCGTTGTGCTAATTTTTTTTTTTTTTTAATTTATTTTTGGGTTACTCGTTGTGCTAATGTTTTTCATATCCTAACGTTTTTTATAAATTTTAATTTTATAAGTTTTAACACTTTTATTCAAATAAAAACACAAAATTCAGTTCTGGAATAACTTGCCAGATGATGCCAAGATAAGTAGCACTACTTAAATATTAAGAACAATTACGTGTTGCTGAATTAAGAACAATCTGCAGCAAGATAAAAACACACATCTGCTGCAACACACCATTCAATTCTAGTAGTTATAACGTAAATATTAAGAACAATTAATGGATTAATAGATTAAGCCAATATTAGATTAATTAATTTATTTGATCGTTACAGTGTTGCCTTTAATTTACAGGGAGTCTTAAGACAGTCATTAAGGATCATAATTTCCATTCCCAGGTTATATATATATATATATATATTGATGTGATAAAAATTGGGAAGATTAGGTTTATCCTTAAATTAAATGCTAAGGACCATATGTTAATTTCAAGTTTTCTGCAATTTTGATTAGTTTCTCTATATTATAGAACACAGAAAATTATACTTTTCAAATATATGTAATATTTATTTTAAATTAATATCGAGTGCACGATGCCAGTGAAGGGGTGGCGGTGACGATGGTGGTGAGGGGGTGGCACGACGACGGAGTTGAGGAAGTGGTGCTACGACGGCGGAGAGTAGTGGCAGTGAGGAGGGTTTCAGAATATATGTCTAATATTTTTATTTACTTTTATTTCTTTTTTTTTTGTTTTACATTTTAAATATATTTTTAATTTGGGATGATATTATAATTTTTAATTAACATTAAGGGTAAAAATGTAATATCATGTTAAAATTAAATATGTGGGCTTGACCCATTAACAATCCATTTGAAATCCTTTATCAATCCAATATAATCCATCAATGGCCCATTACTTTCCAACCAATTCTTAGTCCAGTCCATATTTGACCCAATTTAAAATTTATTAAATCCAATCTGATCCAATCCTAATGGACTGGGTTGAATCCATGGATTTTAATCCATATTGCCACCCCTACTCCCAAATTTACTCTAAATACGATTTATCTTTTGTATTTCCTTATACTTGCCAACCACGTCTCTAGATTCCTTTTATATTGTTTTTCTTATGTCAGTTCGCTATATACGAACTAACATACACGAACACAACCAAGCTTTCCCATACCGAAACCTCGCGAACTGTATTGGGCTTAGAACCTGTGAATTGGGCCAAGGGAAGGACCCCAACAATAATGAAAACAAAAAGATGACTGAACCCTTTCCATTCCAGTGTCATTTTCTTAACCCACTCATAAATAAATATTAGCATACCGGTATTATTTAGTAATTTCATCTAAAAGGATGGAAGTGAAAATAAAATTTTTCTCTAGGAGAATCACATTCGTGATTTGGCTGTTCGTACAAGTTATTGATAGAGGATAATTGTAGCCCGAACCTCATTTTCTTAACCCACTCATAAATAAATATTATCGTACCGGTATTATTTAGTAAATTTCATCTAAAAGGATGGAAGTGAAAATAAAATTTTTCTTTAGTAGAATCACATTCGTGATTTTGTTGTTCGTACAAGTTATTGATAGAGGATAATTGTAGCCCGAACCTTATTTTCCGAGATAAGTATTATAAAGTGGGAGAGTGTTATATATATTATTGTATAATTGGTAGAAAATTTAGGGTAAGGAACCTCCAGAAAATCCTCATGCAAACTTTCATACTTTAGGATAGGACAGGGGCGGAACCAACATAGGCCAAGGGCCCCACCCCCAATAAAAAAAAAAAAAAATTATAATACCCTCCTCCCCCACCCCAATAGCCCCAAATTTATAAAATCCTCTGATTTAAAAACTCAATTATAATTTATAAATTTATACAATCCCTCTCTAAAATTAAAAATCCACATATACTTGTTCTGAACTCCAATTGTAAATTCGTTCCTTTATTTCTTAGTTTTGATGGGCAAACTTCCTTTTAATTTTTTCAACTTTAATTTGTGTAAATTTTGAAATTTTTTATGAAGTGGGTTATTTCTTAGTTTTTAATTTTTGTGAAATAGTTGTTTCTGTAAATTCTTATTCAATGTTTAAGCTTTGCATGCTTAAAAAATATTCAAATTTTATATGTTTATTGAGAGTGCTAACTAATGAATTATTTTTTTGGATTGACATCATAGTTTATAATCATGCATTGATCTTTTAGATCGAAGAGTTCTATTGAATCATCAAATTCGATTGCCAACCAAAAAAGAATCAATATTGATAGTATAGAATTTAATTATGAAAATATAATTAGTGATCCGAAGACTATAAATTTCCAGCCCTAACTATCGATGAATACTGAATCCGCCCCTCGGATAGGGCATATTTTAAAACAGCGGTGAAGCCGACTGGCGGCGAGGATCCTTAGCCACATCAGAGCAGGGATTAAAATGTTGACTAAGGGAAATTTGGTAATCCCGTAACTAGTGGTGTAATTAGGGATGTAAATATTCTATTTCCTTTTTTAGTCTAGTTGGGTGTGTATATTTACCTGTTTGTATTCTGTACTTGGGATATACGAAATATACAGTTTTTTCCCTTCCAACCATGGCTTCTATTACAGAAAACATGGTATCAGAGCGGAACCCGATCGAACAGTAAAAGCATCGGTTTTTCTTGCTCATCACATACCAGAAAACCTTTTCTCGGCCATGGCCGAAGACAGCAACAGCAGCAACCGTTCCGACGGATCGAAGGAATCCCAGCCCGATTCCATAGTCACGCAATTAGCCAACCTTCTCCAAAACCTGCAACCCCAAACACAAAATCATCAAAGCCACATACCACAGAACCTATCAATCAATGTCAAACTTAACCAATTCAATTACACCCTTTGGGCACGTCTGATGAAGTTAGCAATTGGGGGAAGGGGGAAACTCAGCCATATCACAGGGAACCCCAAACCTCCATCATCGGATCACCCAGATTTCTCCAGATGGGAACAAAACGACCTCATAGTGTGCACATGGCTTCTCGAGAATATGGAGGCTGAGCTCGTCACATATTACGCCGAGTACCCCTCAGCCAAGGCGTTATGGGACGGACTCAACGCCACCTACAGTCAGGGTGGCGATGGTTTACAGATTTATGATCTCACCCTCCGGGCCAATAATCTCAAGCAAGGCACAGGTTCGATAGAGCAGTATTACAGCAATATACAGCGGATCTGGAGGGAAATCGAAGTGCGACAGCCTAACCCGATGATGTGTGAGGGCGATATCTCCACATTCAATCGGTTAAGATCAGAGACCCGTCTCTTCCAGTTCTTGAGCGGAATCGACGATAAATTTGATGCCGACAGAAGGGAACTCCTCAAAGAAACGCCGTTACCGTCTGTAGAGAAGGCATATGCGGCGATCCGGCGGGAAGGAGTCCGGCGCGGCATCTTGGGACCGGATCTCTCCAGCGAGAATAGCACATCATCGGCGGTGACCGCCTCAGGCATCGGAGCGGGTCTAATCGCTCAGAACCCTTCTCGATCTGAAAGGAGAACAGGACAAGGACTCGCCACCAAGCCCCGGTCAGAGTCGGTGAAGAAAGCTCCGGTTTTATCATACCGGAGCGGCGGCGGAGACAGGTCCAGCATCACGTGCGGCAAGTGCAGACGTACCGGCCACCGCAAAGAAGAGTGCTTCGAACTTATAGGCTGGCCGGAAGGGTGGCGGAGTCGACGGCAGCGAGAAAGTGCCGGACTCTCGCGTGGAGTTGCGGCGTTGGCCGACGGAGGGGAGTCCCCCGGCGAGAAGACACAGACCGAAACTGGAGAAGAAGAAGGAGATGGGGGATTTGCTCTAGCAGTTGCGGCGCAGGGAAGCAAGGAGAAAATGGGGTCTTGTTTAGGTATAAGATGTGGGGAGGGGAATTGTCAGCTTTACCCCTCCACCTCATTTACTTCCTCTTATTTCAATTCAGCCCCTATTGTTTCTAAATATGATAAGAGTGGTCCTCCTAATCAAGAAAAATGCAGAATATGTCCTAACTCAGATTCCAGGACATTTGGGTCAGCTTTGAGTGCCTCCGGGACAAAGTGTTCCCGATGGATTTTCGATTGTGGTGCCACAGACACTATGACCTATGATTGTTCCGATTTAGTAAATCTTACCACACCAAGGAGGGAATCAATACGGAACGCGAACGGGGGCATCTCCCCGGTCCTTGGGGCCGGAACTGTGACTCTATCACCTACTTTGAAATTACAGAATTGTCTTTATATTCCGAACTTGTCCTGTAAATTGTTGTCTATTAGTCACGTTACAAAAGAGCTGAATTGTGTCGTGCTAATGTTTCCCGGTTTCTGCTTGTTACAGGATATTCAGTCGGGGAAAGTGATTGGGCGTGGTACTGAAAGTGGAGGGCTGTACTACGTCGATGAGGTGGCTCAACAGGGGACTGCAGCGCTCGCTCACGGGACAGTGAACCGCCAACAGTGGTTGTGGCATCGTCGTTTGGGTCATCCATCCTTAGGTTATCTTCAGTTGTTATTTCCTCAGTTGTTTTCTGGAACTAATAATTTGTCGTGTGAGACGTGTATTCTTGCAAAAAGTCATAAACAATCTTATTCAGTGTCAAGTTCTCGGACTAATAAAGTTTTTTCTCCAGTCCATTCCGATGTATGGGGTCCCTCCCCGA
This sequence comes from Lantana camara, assembly GCA_037501455.1. NCBI lineage: Eukaryota > Viridiplantae > Streptophyta > Magnoliopsida > Lamiales > Verbenaceae > Lantana > Lantana camara. The sequence goes on from CM074863.1 coordinate 28,619,872, forward strand.
ACACTAGTCTGAACCATGACTTCAAGTACTTTGTTCTTTTTATTGATGATTTTTCAAGAATGACATGGGTTTACTTTCTCAGAAATAAGTCAGAAGTTCCTGATAAATTTGTCGAATTCTATCAGTTGGTTAAAACTCAGTATAACTCACAGATTCAGGTCCTTAGGTCAGATAACGGGGGGGAGTATGTGAATACCACCATGAAACAATTCTTTCAGAATAATGGGCTTATACATCAAACATCCTGTCCCCATACGCCTCAGCAAAAGGGGTAGCAGAACGGAAAAATAGGCAGATTCTTGAGATGTCTAGGTCTCTTCTTATTGAGTTACACTGTCCAAAGTATATGTGGCCCGAGGCAGTCGCCACCTCGGTCTATTTGGCTAATCGTCTTCCCACCAAGTTCCTTAGTTTCGAAACACCCCTGAGCTGGTTCGCAAAACAGGTCAGTGTTCCCTCGGTCCTTTCTATTCCACCTAGGGTATTCGGTTGCTCAGTATTTGTCCATATTCCCAAAATCCAAAGAACTAAACTTGATCCTTGTTCTATCAAATGTGTTTTCCTGGGGTATGGGGTTCAGCAGAAAGGATATCGGTGTTATCATCCTCCCACTAGGCGCATGTGCACCACCATGGATTGTAATTTCCTTGAGACCGAGTATTTCTTTGCCTCCCCACTCAGTGGTCAGGGGGAGAGTAGTACGCAGGATCCACTGAGTGGGGTACCTCCACATGCACCACTCCTCTCTTGGCCAGACACAGTCACAACAGAGCAAGTAGGCGGAACCACCGAGCCTCCATCTCCCGTAGCACAGTCCCACACTAACTCCACAGAACCCGTCACCCCTGCGAATAATCCTGAGGTTAGTAGTGAAACAGTGAACAACTCTACTCCAGTTATGTCTTCAGTTATTTCTTGGAATCCTAACAGTGCAGGGGAAAGCGAGACACCGGAGAATACTGTGCAGGGGGAGACAGAAGGATATGTGCTGCCACCCAGAGCTAACAGGGGTGTTCCACCCAAGCGATATGAGCCAGAACACACAGGGAGAGCCCCCAGATACCCGTTAGCTGGCGTTGCCTTCAGCTATCTAGCCACGCCGGCACGGGCATACACGGCAGCCATATACTCTGACAAAGTCCCGAATAAAATAGAAGAAGCACTTACTGAGAGGAAATGGGTCCAAGCAATGGAAGTAGAAATGGAGGCTCTGGAGAAAAGTGGTACCTGGGAGAAGTGTGTGCTGCCCCCAGGAAAAAAGGTGGTAGGGTGCAGATGGGTGTATACAGTAAAACACCGAGCAGATGGAAGCATTGAGCGGTACAAGGCACGGTTAGTAGCAAAAGGGTATACACAGACATATGGCATCGATTATTCCGAGACATTCTCCCCAGTAGCAAAGATCGATACCATCAGAGTGTTGTTCTCTGTAGCAGCCAACCGAAATTGGGAACTACACCAGTTCGATGTCAAGAATGCGTTCTTGCATGGAGACCTTCAGGAAGAGGTATATATGGAACCCCCTCCGGGATTCACTCAGGATTTTGGGGGTAAGGAGGTGTGTAGATTGAAGAAGGCCTTGTATGGTTTAAAACAGTCTCCCCGGGCATGGTTTGGGAGGTTCTCAGCAGCAATGAAGAAATATGGGTATCATCAGAGTAATTCGGATCATACACTCTTTGTCAAAAGAAGAGATGGACGAGTTACTTGTCTCATTATCTATGTAGATGATATGATCATCACAGGGGATGACGCAGAGGAAATTGTTCGGTTGAGAGGGAATCTGTTCAAGGAATTCGAAATGAAAGACTTGGGACAGTTGAAATACTTCCTTGGGATAGAGGTACTGAGGTCAAAGAAGGGTATATATATTTCGCAAAGGAAGTTTGTACTTGATCTTTTAGCAGAGACAGGACTGTTAGAGTGCCGACCAGCAGAGACTCCGATGGCAGTCAACCACGGGCTAAGAATTGTAGAAGAAGCAGAAGGGACAGAAAAGTTACAGTATCAGCATCTGGTGGGGAAACTGATATACTTGTCCCACACCCGACCGGATATAGCTTATGCAGTCGGAGTATTGAGTCAGTTCATGCACCAACCTCAGAAGGAGCATATAGATGCAGCAATCAGGGTGTGTCGATACTTGAAAGGTTGTCCGGGAAGAGGGGTGATCTTCCAAAACAATGGTCATCTCAGGATCGAGGCATACACCGATGCAGATTGGGCAGGAAGCCCCGGGGACAGAAGGTCAACTTCAGGATACTTTACCCTTGTAGGAGGAAATATAGTGACATGGAGAAGTAAGAAACAGAAAGTGGTAGCCCTCTCGAGTGCCGAGGCAGAGTTCAGAGGGATTGCTCGAGGAGTGGCTGAGGTTTTATGGCTGAGAAAGTTATTGGGAGAGATAGGGCTTCCCACTGAAGAAGCCTGTAAGTTGATGTGCGATAATCGGGCGGCGATTAGCATATCTGAGAACCCGGTACAACACGATCGCACGAAGCATGTGGAAGTTGATAGACACTTCATTAAGGAAAAGATTGAAGAAGGGATCGTTAAGTTGCCATTTGTAAGGTCAGAGGACCAACTCGCTGATATTCTAACAAAGGCCGTGAATGGTAGGATTTTCGAAGAAGTTTTGGGCAAGTTGCACATCGAAGATCCGACGGTACAATTTGAGGGGGAGTGTTGACTAAGGGAAATTTGGTAATCCCGTAACTAGTGGTGTAATTAGGGATGTAAATATTCTATTTCCTTTTTTAGTCTAGTTGGGTGTGTATATTTACCTGTTTGTATTCTGTACTTGGGATATACGAAATATACAGTTTTTTCCCTTCCAACCATGGCTTCTATTACAGAAAACATAAAATAGCAATGAAAAACGCAGCGCCGAAGAAAAATTTTCCGGTTTTCTCCAGCAGATCGGCTAACCTACCACTACCGGAGGGTATGACGAATTTTTCCAGAAAAGCGGTGGCAAAAGCACATGCAACGGCGAGGGAGAACAGATAAAACGACAGAGGGAAATAATGAACATGTTTGTGCTCGTTTTCGAGCTTCAGAAACAGCAGCAACGACTCAAATGCTGACGTAAAGCATAGTGTGATGAGTACGCCGGAAAACGAGTTCCGCAGAGGAGGAGGAGGAGTCGGTGATGCACCGTCGCTCTTCACGTCCAGCGGTCGTTGAAGCAGCTGCGCGAGTAATCTCTGTTCAGCTTGGCTGGAAAAGCTGCTACTGCTACCTTCTTCTGCTTCAGAAACTCGAGGAATCGAGCAGTTCTGGAATCCATATTCTAATCCAGGTACTTAATTCACACTCTTAAATCTTAATCTCATATATTTGCAGAAGAGAATCCAATGAACTTAAATAAGTTAGACGAATTCCAACTAAAAAACAAAAAAGGGTATACAGAAAAAAAAAAATCATAGTTTAATAGCGCCGCGGCATTGTTTAATTTCTTGTGAGCAATGAACATGCATACTAAAAGGTGTGCTACTGTCTAAGGAAATATTGTCTCCCCTTTTACGATGATGACAAAGGGTGGATCTATTTTCGTTCGAGTCCTAAATGCCCTTAGACTTTCCCGTCATTTTATTATGCCACTCTCGCAAGCAAAATGACTGTGTGCACAATGTAAATAATCTGTATTTTTTAACTCGGAAAGATTATTTTATATCTCCCCTGTCAATTTTAATTTTGAGCAACTAACGAGAGCATAATCAATCAATCATCCCAAACGAAGATTGAAAAAAAAAAAGTTTAACCCATAGATCCTGCGTAGAAAGACATAAAATGATTATTCAGATTAGTTGATTTTTAAATAGGAAAAGTTACATCTGACTATCCCGTTAGATAGGATAATTACAATGTAGTTCATCTTTATTTAGAAATTATAATTTAATCCCTAAATATTATAGACCGTTTGTGATCCCTATATTCTGTTAGGGTCAGGATCTGTCTCCAAGGACTGCATTGTTATATGTGTAATATCCAAGGATCGTTTTGTTGGAATGTGCATATTGTAGAGATGAATTTGTTATTTTATTCATTAAACGAATGGAATGACAAAGCCCAACTCTAACGAAATCTTAACGGAATAGAAGGATTACAAAAGGTCCATAATATTTAAAGATTAAATTGTAATTTTCGAATAAAGATCGATTGTGTTGTAATTACCGAATCTAGCAAGGTAATCAAATATAATTTTCCCTTTTGAAATATGGAGAATGTGAGGGAGGAAATCTTACCTCGTATTTGGTACCATACACTTTGCTTACTTTTATTATGATTTCAGTACTTATATAAGTCACATTATTAGTATTGTACGTATCTAATCTTACACCCATGTAGCCAATATCAATATTTTTACCTTTCGTATTGCAATAAAATAAACGTTTCTTCCATCTAAATTTTATTTGTTCAGATAATGTTATAATAACCCTTGCATATGTCTAGATCATCCACGGTTCAATATCCATTTTTGCTTCCTGAATGTTCTTCGTACCAGAGTTCGTGTTCAGCTGTTCTTGAACTAACCGTACGAGAGTAAAGATCTTGATGATGACCAGCAATGCTGATTTATTGAAAATCGATAGAATGCAAAATTACTAGTACTATAAGTACCGAAATAAAACGAGTTGTTACAAAAGTAAACAATACATGATGTAGAGTGGTCCGTCCACGTCAAGAGTTCTAAACCAACGGTTTGATGGAGTTACTCCACTACTTGAGGGCTTATACACACGGATTTTGAAGGTCAAATATATTAATAGGTCACTGACAAACCGAATACAAAGGTAGAGTTTTTTAAAAAAAAAAAAAAAAAAAAAAGAATACAAAATTTTTGTATTCTTTTTTTTTTTATTATTATTATTTAACACATACCCCAAGTGGCCCAAGGGACTCGAACCCTGGACCTTGCCTTCGAGAAAGAACCTGATAACTCGTTAATTAATGATCTTTATGATTAAATTATACCCCTAATTGTGCTTGAATTAATATTATCTCGCAAAGAATTGATGCTTTGATGTTTCTATTGTAGAATCGGGGCTAAGAGGTGAAATTGAAGTAAAATTGGCGGTTTTGAGAAGAAAATCACCGCAAAAAGGCGATAGCAACTTGTATGAGCATGGGAATTTCGGATTACACATGCATAGGTTAATGCAGCAAGTTGAAGAGTTATTTGATTAAATTTGTGGGCTGCACGTTTTGGAATTGTTGAATTGTTTGTCGGATGGATTTGTGGTGTTTGAGTTGGCCACGTGAGTGGAGTAAGTTGGAAATGGGCTTAGTTGACTTATGGCTCATGTAATTAATTGCATGAGGCTGCGTACATTGAGAATGCTGGAGAAATAGTTTGCTTTGACATAGGTATGCTAGTTGATTTGGGCTTGGACTGTCGCTAGTGGGCCACGCATGGGATTTGAATTGGACAGCCATTTAGCTTGGCGTGATTTTATGATAGGGTTGGCACATGTCTTTTTAATTAATTTAAGGAGCCCAGCCGCGTGGGATTATTTTAAGAAACCCGTGTGTATTGACAACTTGGGGGACAAGAATTATAGTCCTATTGGGAGCAGGACTTGGAGCCCGATTTGCTTGAACCGCTTGAAGTTTAGGACTTTGGCTTATTTATAGAGTTTGGGGGTAGCAGCTTTAAGGGCACGTAATTTTTTTTGGAGCAGCAGTTCGTGTTTTGGGCGAGCAACATCGAGAGCAGGATTTCATCACGAGTTCTTCGTTTTAGTTTACTTCTTCCCTTTTATTTTTAGTTTTATTTATGTTAAAGAATTCCTCCGTTATTGTTTTTAAGGATTTTAGCAGCTAAACTCTTAATTATCTAGCTAGGGATTAAGATTCGATTTTGGATATTATGAGACCTAAACGTTTTATTCAATTCATGTTTATTTAGGCATTTATCTTATCTCCGTACTTTGCGTTTATTGTGATTGATTTATTTAATGATAGGGCCCGATCATCTAGATAGGTTTAATTGCATATTGCCAATCATGATGCTTGAAGTGTAGTAAAGTTGATTGATAATTGGTGGTAAATTAGTGACAGGGTCTTAGCGATAACATTCCTCGTTCACTAAGGGATTTGATAATCTAATTTAAATCTTGCGTGTGTCAAGACTTGGTTAATTAGGGTTGGTGTTTTTATGGTTCTTAATGCTGCGAATTCATTAAATCCTGTCGAGTGTCTCTAGGGGTTGTGAATTTGTTAGGGAAGATAACTGTCGAGAGCCTCTAGGTTATCCGATTAATTAACTAAAAACGAGGTTGAATCGAGTGTCTCTATCAACTATAGCCAATCTGTCTGAATAATTTGAATTTATCTTTGAGTCAATGATCAATATAACAATTCGAATCGAATATCCGTGACTAGGTAATTTTCCCTCTGGTTGATTTAATCCTACGTGATTTTGCTTGATAGTTTTAATTAGTTTTAATTCTTGTTAGTTTATTTTAATTGCATACCTTAGTTTTAAAAATTCAATACCCCCCCCCCCCCCTAATTGTTTCTTTTCGTGGATAACTTGGAATTATTAGAAATAAGTCAACCTGTCTCTGTGGATCGACCCTGTTTGCACTATACTCTGTGTTTAGTTGCCGAATAGGATTTTATATTTATTTTTTATAGATTCGACACCTGTCAGAACCTTCAGACCACTTGACCAACCCCTACTGGCGAATACAAAAATAGAGTTCAAAGTATATCTGAGAACCAAAAGCAAAGGAACTCAAACGCATATGCTTTGAAGAACATGTCTGTGTTGGGTCCAGTACAATAAATAAAAAAAGTTTGTTGGCCCAAATCAATAAAAGCCCATTAAAACCTTTTCTTGATTGAATAGGTTCTCTCTTCTTTTGTGAATTGGGAATCAAGCAGCCTGTTTTTAACAGAAGAAGGGCAAAAAAGTTTTGCACACTTTCATAAGATTTTGTGACGTGCTGCAGGTTCTTCAAGCGGACGACGGTGAAGTCAGTTGTGATCCGATTTGGCTGATATTTGGACTGGACGTTCCTGTAGAACACGTGCAAAATCAGTGGATTTTTCGACGGGTCAAACGTATTTGGGTCAAATAGTTCATAAAATTACAAACTTTGGGAGTTATATGGTAGATTTTTTATCAGAAATTTTACACCAAAATTATAAATCGGGATGAATTGATATACTAAAATTATAATTTCCTCTATTAATAGGTCAATACGGAATTAAATGCAAACAGAGAATTGGAGGTATCTCTTAGGAACTAAAAACAAAAGAACTCAAACACATCCATTACATGCAAGTCTATCAACAATATTCACAGCAATACATCTCTATTAAGAATAACACAATTGTGGAAGCATGTTTTTCTTCTCAAACTACCCGTCCTTTATAGTTCTCATGTGATGTTCTTCCTATCAATGGCTAGATGATAACTTGCCATCATCAATTAGCATGATTTTATTCCTAACATAGATTAATGATTTGTTCCTAATATAGATCGGTGAATTCACGCTAATTTAATTTGCAAGAGATATTAGTGCATATGCAAGTGACAAGATATAACTTTTGGATGAGTTGATTAAATATCACACCATATTCTACTTAATAAAGACCTCACAAAACTCTCATCTCGTGAGCTAGTTTTTTTTTTGAATTAATTATATATTTTACTCATAGTTCATCCATTTATTTATGCCAAATGTATAAATAAACGGCTGAAACACATGACACATATATGTAAATGAAACATGAGATGGAACACAAAATTCAAAAATAAGATCCAATTAAATCCCATACTACTTAACAACAATATATAAGTAAGAGATGTGATACATATATATATAGCTGCATGAGATACATATATAACCCCAAACGTTGTCACAATTAATCAAACGATAGAGACTACCACACAGGGAAGGGATTATCATTGCCAGAAAAAACGCAATGGCGAAGAACACTTTTCCAATTTTGTTAAGCAGATTGGATAACCTCGCACTGTTGGTGCCCACGATGAATTTCTGGACAAAAGTGGTAGCGAAAGCACAGGTGATGGCGAGAGAGAACAGATGAAACGACACCGGAAAATAGTACTGAAGATGGCCGCAATCGTTGTTTCGCTGATCCTGCAGCTGCAGAGACAGCATCAAAGTTTCCATTTGTTGAATATTATATGTCTTTTAATATCCCACATTGGAAATTGGAGAGTCCTTAGGAATATAAAAGACATATAAATAGGTGTTTGGAAAACTGTGACTCTTAGCGTCCCACATTGGAGAAATACTGAAAGAGAGACTACTTTATATATTGAAGTGGCTAATACAGTATTAAATTTGTAGAACTCAAGAGGGCTGGTGGGCTCAAGCGCGGTGCGGTGCACGCGCACGCGCTCGGGCTGAGCTCGGGCCGTGGGCCTGGGCATGGGCGAATGTGGCGTTTGATGGCGCACTTTGCACTTCGCACTGACTGTTGAGTGGCTAATTGTAACTTAAAGGTTAAGAGAATTAAGTCACAAATTAATTCAGGGGCCACTAACAGCCCATTGATGCTGAAATTAATCCTCCAACAGTCATAATTCAAATTAATCCGGTTTGTAACACCTGAATATCTTTATATACAATCCCTTGAGCTGAAAAGAGACACAACACACGAAATCCTCCCAAACAAGCTTGACATATATCCTGGAAGTGTATCTCCTGAAACCTTTAGCACACTTTCCAGAAAGTTAGGGCGATAGCTAGAAACTTGAAGGACAGGGAATACCAGTGTCTAGCTTCATACTTTGCCCAGATTTCTCAACAATCTTAAAGTTTCTATTATGTGAAGATGGAGTCTGAATCCTTCAAAATCATGAACCAGCAAAAGTTAGACCATTTCGATGGCAACAACTTCAGCTGTTGGCAGGATAAGATGAAGTTCCTGCTTACTGTCCTTAAGCTTGCCTATATTCTAGATCCTAACTTGTCACCAATTCCAGGAGATCCTTCTGCTCCCCAGCAGCCTGTAGATCTTGATCTACCTACTGCAACAGGTGGTGTTCCTCCAGCAAATCCTACTGCAGTAGGCAGGGCTCCTGCCAATCCTCCTACCAATACTACAGCAACAGGTCCCTCCAGAAATGCCTTGCAGATCCATCAGGAGATTGTGGAAACCCTTCAGCAACAAAGAAGGAAAAGAGCTGAAGATGAAGAGTTGGCTTGTGGCCACATCCTCAATACTATTTCTAACAGATTGTATGACCTTTATACAAATGTCAAATCGCCTAGAGAACTTTGGGAGGCGCTGGAATACAAGTATAAAGCTGAGGAGGAAGGTACTAACAAATATTTAGCATCTAAATACCTCGATTTTAAAATGATTGATAATAAACCAATCCTGGAGCAAGTGCATGAGCTCCAGGTAATTGTCAACAAACTATGGATGGTGAAAATTCTCCTTCCAGAAGCCTTCCAGATAGAAGCTATAATTTCAAAGCTCCCTCATGCCTGGAAAGTTTATGCAAAGAGATTGATGCATAAATCTGAGGATATGTCCTTGGAACAAATTCAGAAACATATGCGTATTGAAGGGGAGGCTCGAAAACGCAATGGTAAGAATTTGGTTCAAGGACAATCCAGCGTGAATTATGTTGAGGCTGGAAGTTTTAAAAAGAAGCCTTTGGGGTTAAAAAGAATCAAGGATAATTTAAGAAATCGGGCAGAAATCTAAACCTGTTCATGTTGCTAACAAAAGAAAAGGCAAGTGTCATGTTTATGGAGAAACAGGATATTATGCATGCGAATGCTCACAACGGAAGAGTGGATCCGGCGTTGCAAACATGGTTGAGGAGAACCTAGCTGCCATGGTGACTGATCTTAGCCTCGATGTGGCTATGATTTCTGAAATCAACATGGCAAGTGAACTTTCTGGCTGGTGGCTAGATTCTGGAGCAACGGTTCACATTTGCAACGATCGAAGGCTTTTCAAGACCTTTGAAGAAGTTGTTGGGCAAGAGGTTCAGATGGGTAATAGCTCCAAAGCCGGTGTTGGAGGCAAAGGATCTGTCGAGCTCAACTTTACCTCCGGGAAGAAATTAAACTTGATTAATGTCTTGTTTGTACCAGATGTTACGGAAAAGTTTAATTTCTGTTGATTTGTTAGATAAGAAGGGATTTAAGATTTCTGTTGAGTCTGGTAAAGTTATCATCATGAAAAATGGCGAATTTATTGGAAAATGATATGCTTGTAATGGGATGTATAAGATATCTATCAATAACATAAATCCGTTTCTGCTTACATAATTTCTTCAATTTCTTTATGGCATAGTCGATTAGGACATGTTAGTGCAAAGAACTTGAAAAATATGCATGCAATCGGATTAATTGATATTGGTAAAAACGAACTTGATAAGTGTGAAATATGTACAAAATCAAAAATTGTAAAAAAACCTTTTCCAAGTGTTAAAAGAGAATCACAAATATTAGATTTAATTCATACTGATATTTGGGAGTTAAATGGAATTTTAACTAGAGGTGGTAAAAGGTATTTTATTACTTTTATTGATGATTCTAGTCGTTTTTGCTATGTTTATCTTTTACGAACTAAGAATGAAGCACTTAGTTCATTTGTGAAATATAAATCAGAAGTAGAAACCCAACTTGAGAAGAAGATTAAGGTTCTACGTTCTGATCGAGGCATGGAATATTGTTTGAATGCTTTCGATACACTTTGCAAAGAAAGTGGTATCATACATCAAACAACTGCCGGTTATATACCCCAGCAGAACGGTGTAGCTGAAAGGAAAAATCGTACCTTCCTGGATATGATCAATTGCATGTTAAATCATGCAAACTTACCTCACAAATTGTGGGGTGAAGCTCTTCTGTCTGCGTGCCATATTCTCAATAGGATGCCTAGTGTTAGAACATGGTATTTGGAGAAGAATTGAGTGGTTTTCATTGTATTTCTGTGTGAATCTCTCTCTTGTTACAGGAAAGAATAATTACAGGGTATATAAACTTATCATAGGAACACTATCACGCCAAATCTGCCCTAGAACAGGTAATTAGGAATTATGGTCAAACTTGCCATATTTACAACACTCCCCCTCAAGTTAAGAAATGGAATCTCCGATCCTTAACTTGCTCAGTATCCCCTTAAAAATCTGATTGGTAACAGCTTTGGTCAGTATGTCTGCCAACAGGTCTTCTGATCTTACGAACAGAATCGTGATGATACCACTTTCTAACTTTTCCTTGATGAAGTGTCGGTCAACTTCCACGTGCTTAGTCCTATCATGCTGGATAGGGTTTTTGGAGATGCTTATTGCAGCTCTGTTGTCACATTTAAGAGAACTTGGTCCTGAGATTGCGACCCCAATCTCTGTCATAAGTTTCCTCAGCCAAATCACCTCTGCCACTCCTCTTGCTATTCCCCTGAACTCAATTCTTGGAGAAGAATTGAGTGGTTTTCATTGTATTTCTGTGTGAATCTCTCTCTTGTTACAGGAAAGAATAATTATAGGGTATATAAACTTATCATAGGAACACTATCACGCCAAATCTGCCCTAGAACAGGTAATTAGGAATTATGGTCAAACTTGCCATATTTACAACACTCCCCCTCAAGTTAAGAAATGGAATCTCCGATCCTTAACTTGCTCAGTATCCCCTTAAAAATCTGATTGGTAACAGCTTTGGTCAGTATGTCTGCCAACTGGTCTTCTGATCTTACGAACAGAATCGTGATGATACCACTTTCTAACTTTTCCTTGATGAAGTGTCGGTCAACTTCCACGTGCTTAGTCCTATCATGCTGGACAGGGTTTTCGGAGATGCTTATTGCAGCTCTGTTGTCACATTTAAGAGAACTTGGTCCTGAGATTGCGACCCCAATCTCTGTCATAAGTTTCCTCAGCCAAATCACCTCTGCCACTCCTCTTGCTATTCCCCTGAACTCTGCCTCAGCACTCGACAATGCCATAACTTTTTGTTTTTTGCTCCGCCATGTTACCACATTTCCCTCAACCAAAGTGAAGTTCCCGGGAGGTGGATCTCCTGTCATTTGGATTCCCTGCCCAATCTGCATCTGTATACGCTTCTATATCTAAGTGGCCATTCCTGCCAAACATGATCCCATTACCAACGGTCCCTTTCAGATACCGAATGATCCGTATAACTGCCTCCATATGTTCCTTTTGGGGGCGATGCATGAACTGGCTCACTATCCCTACTCCGTAGGCTATGTCGGGCCTAGTATGAGATAGGTAAATTAGCTTACCAACCAGCCGTTGGTACCTCTCCTTTTCAGCCGGTTCCCCACTCTCTTCTACCTTCAAGTTGTGATTCATTTGCATGGGAGTTTCGATCGATTTACAGTCACTCATCCCAGTCTCAGCTAACAAATCCAGGACATACTTTTTCTGGGAAATGAATATCCCTGTCCTGGACCGCAGGACTTCAATTCCCAAGAAATACTTTAACCCCCCGAGGTCTTTCATCTCAAACTCCTCGAAAAGATTCTTTCTGAGTTGCTTAATTTCTTCAGTATCACTCCCTGTAATGATCATGTCGTCCACGTAGATGATTAGGCACGTGACAAGATCTCCCCGACGTTTCAAGAAGAGGGTATGATCCGAGTTGCTTTGGACATATCCATGGCACTGCATGGCCAATGTAAACCTACCAAACCAAGCCCTTGGGGACTGTTTTAACCCATACAGTGCCTTACGAAGTCTGCACACCTCATTTTTTCCAAAGTCTCCTGTAAACCCCGGAGAAGGTTCCATGTACACTTCTTCTGTCAAATCGCCATGTAGGAAGGCATTCTTTACGTCGAACTGATGAAGAGGTCAATCTCTATTGGCAGCTACGGACAATAACACTCGAACCATATCCAACTTCGCCACAGGTGAAAAAGTCTCAGAATAATCTATCCCATACGTCTGTGTGTATCCTTTCACCACTAACCGTGTTTTGAACCTCTCCACTGAGCCATCTGCCTTATGTTTGACTGTGAACACCCACCTGCAGCCAACTGTTTTCTTTCCATCTGGTAGTTGACATATCTCCCAAGTCCTATTTTTCTCCAAGGCCTTCATTTCGATTTCCATAGCCTCTTTCCATTCCGGAACTAGGGAGGCCTCTTGCACGGTTCTCGGGATCTCTTCTCTACACAGCTGTCCAAAGAAGGCTTGGGCCACTTCTGACACACTCCCCCTGACCATGTTTCCTAGAGGATATCTGGATGAGCGGGACACATGCTCAGGGGAGTACCGGTGTGGGGGAACCCCCCTGTTGCTCCGTTGTGGCAGAGAGTACCTGTTACTAACTGTGACATTCTCAGAGACAATGTTATCAGTAGTACTGGTGGAATCACAATTATCAATATGATCATCAGAGTGAGAGTTCAGTGTCTCAATTACCTCAGGTTGGACATCATCTGAAGGGGGATCATTGGGCATTGGTGCAGTGGTGGTACTGAGTTCTTCTTCATCCTGTACCGGTTTACTAACCCTGTCGTTCGGCCCCTGATACTCCAGCCAGTACAGGGAGTCATTATGTCTCTCCCCCTGATCCCTGGCCTGGGTGAGAAAATAATACTCTGTTTCTACAAACTGACAGTCCATAGTGACATGAACTCGTTTGCTAGCCGGATTATAACAACGGTAACCCTTCTGATGTGGAGCATAGCATATGAAGGCACATTTGACTGCACACTGGTCCAATTTGGTTCTATCGGACTTTGGAATATGAACAAACACAGTGCACCCGAAAATGCGTGGAGGTAGGGTAAGGTGAGGAGGTACAGTTGTTTGAGTTTGGAGGACCGAGAGGGGTGTTTTGTGACTGAGGGCTCGTGTGGGCAATCTGTTTGTGAGATAAGTTGCTGTGGCAACAGCTTCGGGCCAGAAGTGATTAGGGACATGAGACTCTGTCATAAGTGCTCGAGTCATATCAAGGATGGTGCGGTTTTTTCTTTCAGAAACGCCATTTTGTTGAGGGGTATTTGGACAGGTGGTTTGGTGTAAGAGTCCCTGTTCTTGACAAAACTTGGCCATTTCATAGTTCACAAATTCCCTGCCATTATCTGATCTGAGCACTCTAATTTTCTTATCAAACTGGGTCTGCACCATTTTAAAGAATGCCGTAAAAGTATCATAGACCTCCGACTTATGCCTCAAAAAATACACCCACGTCATGCGGGAGAAATCATCAATAAATAACACGAAATATCGAAACTGACTTTGATTAGAAACTGGGGCAGGTCCCCACACATCCGAATGAATCAATGAAAAAGCAGTCTCAACACGTGTATTATTTGGTTTAAATGAAGTCCTATGGCTTTTTGAAGCAAAACAAGTCTGACAAGAAAAATTCAAATCTGGATTGTTTTGAAACAAAGCAGGAAATAACATTTTCAAATACCCCACTGAGGGATGTCCCAGTCGTCTGTGCCATAACCAGAGTTGTGTGGTTGCCTTCCCTGATGAAAGAAGAGCTCTTGACGGAGTTTCCACTTCATCAACATGGTATAATCCCCCTTTCTCAGTACCACGCCCAATGATCTCCTTCGTATGAGTGTCTTGTATCAAACAAAATCGAGAATATATCAGCACCACACAATTCAATTCCCTCGTTATTTGGCTCAGTGACAGCAATTTATAAGTCAATGACGGAACATAAAGGCAATTGCTCAGTTTCAATTTTGGGGTAATCAGAATTGATCCTGTTCGTTCTACCACAACTTGCCCTCCATTAGCAGTTTGTATGTAAGAAGTTTTAGAATTTACAGGATCAATCAAATCAGAGAGTTCAAATGTCATAGAATCCGTTGCCCCACAATCCAATATCCAACTTGAAATGCCATTGAGAGAAGTTTGGGTGTAAAGTGCACATTTGTTCACATGATGGGGACTTATTTGCAAATTCTCAGAAACTTGACATGTGTGGCTGAACAAAGGGGCTATATAAACAATTGAGTTAGGGTTTGGGATATTAAACCCAAACCCGTTACCTGATGCGCCACCTCTTCCGCTCCATTCAGATCCGCCGCCGCCGGCGGGGTTGATGGCGGCATGGGCGCGACCAATCGCCCCTGTTTCGTCGCCAGCCGTACTCCCCGTCCCCTGTTCTCCTCTTTCCTTCCCGTCGCCTTCTGCGACATTCACTCGTCGGACTTCCCCTTTCGCTGCCCCTCCGGCGGGCGGTTTGCGGTGACCCTCCCACCAATCGGGGTAACCTATTACCTCGAAGCATTCATCAGAGGTGTGCTTCGGTTTCCCGCAGTGCCCACATTTTAGATTGGACCGATCCTTGCGCGGTGATGACCGGCGTCTGCCGCCGCCTCGTCCGGCGCTGTCTGAGCGCGCACCACCTCTCCCACTCTTCCTTGCAATCAATCCAGACCCAATCCCTTGGATTTCCCCCCTTTCGCCGCCGGTGGCTCCCTTCAAGATTTGAAGGCGAGCCGCCTCTCTCCGTACAGTGGCGTAGGCGCTTTCAAGGGACGGTTTTGGGTCTTGTTTCAGCAGGTCATTCCGGATTCCATCATACTTTTCGTCGACTCCGGTAAGAAATTGGTAGAGTCTCTGCTCCTGGGTAATCTGATTGAATATCTTTATGTCTTCCTGACATTTCATCGGATTGGGTTGTCTCCGATCGATTGCCATCCATATACTCTGAAGTTTATTCCAGAATTCTTCTAGGCTTTCGTGTCCCTGTTTCTGAGTATTGGCCCTTCGATGTAGGTCGAAGAGTTGCAACGGATCTCCGCCGCTGCCGTACGTGGTGGTGAGTCCATCCCACAGTGCTTTAGCGGTCTGATACTAGAGAACATTGTTGATAAGGCTGCTCTCCAGGTTCTGTATAATCCAGGTAAAAACCTGTTGATCAATCTGTTCCCATTGGTCGTACTTTGGGTCAGATTCGTCCGGTGACGGCGGTGTGCCGGTTATGTGCGATCGACATCCTCTTCCGCTGATTGCCATCTTCATAAGCCTGGCCCAAACCGGATAATTGTCATTGTTCAGTTTTATTCCGATTGACAGGTTATCCGAATTGAGCATGGTTGGTTTGATTGGTTGGGTAAGTTGTATTGCGAGTTCTTGGTTCGTATCTGTCGGTGTTGTCATCTTGATTGTGGCTGATTTGGGTTTGAGAAGGGTATGGGACGATGATGAGGTTAATCCTGAGTCCCTAGGATTTCAACGCTGCTCTGATACCATGTTAGAACATGATATTTGGAGAAGAATTGAGTGGTTTTCATTGTATTTCTGTGTGAATCTCTCTCTTGTTACAGGAAAGAATAATTACAGGGTATATAAACTTATCATAGGAACACTATCACGCCAAATCTGCCCTAGAACAGGTAATTAGGAATTATGGTCAAACTTGCCATATTTACAACACCTAGTACTGTTGTGAAGACTAGTCCCTATGAAATATGAAAAGTCAGAAAACCTAACATAAGCTATTTCAAATTGTGGGGGTGTGTGGCTTACTTTCGGGTTCCTGATCCCAAACGGACTAAGTTAGGAGCTAGAGCTATTAAAAGTGTATTCGTCGGGTATGCTCTTAATAGCAAGGCTTATAGACTTCTTGACTTGGAGTCTAATGTGATAACTGAGTCCAGGGATGTCGAGTTCTTCAAAAATACATTTTCAAAAGATGTTGGAAATGAATCTGAGCCACCCCAAATTGAGCCTAGAAGTCCTATAAGGCCGGTTGTGGAAAATGATATTCCTACACAACTAACTGAGCCTAGAAGGAGTACTAGAGCAAGAAAAGAGAAAAGTTTGGACAAAGACTTTATCTCTTTTGAGACTTTATTGTTCTTGGTGGAGGGGAACCAGGATAATAAAGTGGTAAGTGAAATACCGTTTGTATTTACACTTGAGACGGATCCTAAAACATTTTCAGAAGCTATGGCTTCCCGAGATGCTTCTTTTTGGAAGGAAGCTGTAAACGATGAAATGGATTCGATCTTGGGTAACCATACTTGGGTATTAGAAGGTTTATCTCGCGGTTCTAAACCCATCGGGTGCAAATGGGTATTTAGAAGAAAACGGAATACCGATGGCACTATCTCAACTTTTAAAGCTAGATTGGTTGCCAAAGAGTTTAGACAAGTAGAAATGTTGCCGCCGCTGCCGGTTTCTATGTCTTGGGTGAAGCTCCGCCATAGAAACGGCGGCGATAATCTTTCCTTTAGACGGACGGAAAAGGCTACTGCTGTTCGTATTTTCTGATTGAGAGAGAGAAAAAGTTCAGGCGTACTTTCCACGTGAGGAATATAGAAATTTATTATATCAAAGTGTATATGAGCTTGTGAAATAATATCAGAAAGCAGGCATGGCGGTCTTAAATAAACAAGGTGCATGCCACAGTACTCTTCTCCCTCTAAATCAATACCATAAGAAAGTAAATATTTATATTTATTGTGCGATTAATTAGATTAAATCAATATAATAAAAAAATATATCATTGAAATTTATAGTGTGATTAATAAAAAATTAAAAAAAAACCTATATTAAATTAAAAATATAATATATTAGTAAACTGATTGGTTAGAGTTCGAGTAGGATCTATACACAATTTTCTCTCTCTTAAAACAAGTTGGGTCTTCATCAGATTAATGCGCGTACACGTAACTTATTGAAATTTTGTAATAAGTCCCCCTGTGCCCCATGCATATGCGGGGGAATCACGAAAAAAGTAAACCTTGGAATCTAGTAGGTTATTTTTAAATAATAAAAAGATAAAAGTTAATAATTTTTCGTACTTAAATCTTTATAACGAACTTAAATGAGTTTTGGATCATATTAAAATATATTTTGATCATTTTATTGTATCACTTTTATCCCCATAATTTTAAAAGTAACATCTTGAGTCCTTATAATTGATAATCCTTTTCATTAAAGTTACCAAATATTTATATTCAATTATTTTATTTAAAATGAAAAAAAAATAAAAAAATACATGCAATAAGATATGGACATGCGAATCTGCGATCGATGGTGGTGGCGTATACTATATTTGTTATTTATTTCGTTTAGTAAAATGAAAACACAATTTTAATTTTAGATAGAATCTAATTTATCCATTTTATATTTTTAAATTTAAGTAATAATTTCTTAAATAAAAAATTTCTGGGACAACGGCTCGACCCCCAACTCTACAGATTACTTAGACAACGGCTCGATATATCCCTGCCTAGTTCGATTAGTGGCTACGTGGTTGCTAATCATTTATGAAGTGATATGAGTGACCGACCATGCATTTAATGCATCAGATATAGTGCGTCAGCTGTTAGCCTATGCACGCTACACGGCGGACATCACTACTCCACGTTGGGTTATAAATACCCTTTCATTTATTCCAACAGATAAACACATTTAATAGGCATTACTCTTATTTGATCTATTTCATTCGATCCTGACCAAATCACTGATTTGAGCATCAAAATGTGAATCCCGAAAATAATCTCATTTTATCCCGGTATGGTCTCGAGCTCACGTTTATTCACTCTTCCAAATAAATTTCAAATCGAACAACTTCCCAAAATATAGATTCTTATGTGTGTGTTATGTTGCTAGACCATTTATTGAAATAAAATAAAAGAACTACGACAGGTGTCGAATCCGTCAAAAATAAATGTAAAATCCTATTCGACGACTAAACACAGAGTATAATGCAAACAGGGTCGATCCACAGAGACTGGTTGACTTATTTCTCACAATCGCAAGGAATTCACGAAAAGCAACAGTTAAAAATGGGGGTTTTGAGTTTTTAAAACTAAAGTGTGCAATTAAAATAAAATAACAAGAATTAAAAATTAACTAAAATTATCAAGCAAAATCACGTAGGATTAAATCAATCAGAGGGAAAATTACCTAGTCAGGGATATTCGATTCGAATTGTTACATTGATCATTGACTCAAAGATAAATTCAAATTATTCAGACAGATTGGCTATAGTTGATAGAGACACTCGACTCAACCTCGTTTTTACTTAATTAATCGGATAACCTAGAGACACTCGACAGTTATCTTCCCTAACAAATTCACAACCCCTAGAGACACTCGACAGGATTTAATGAATTCACAGCATTAAGAACCATAAAAACACCAACCCTAATTAACCAAGTCGTGACACACGCAAGATTTAAATTAGATTATCAAATCCCTTAATGAACGAGGAATGTTATCGCTAAGACTCTGTCACTAATTTACCACCGATTATCAATCAACTTTACTACACTTCAAGCATCATGATTGTCAATATGCAATTAAACCTATCTAGATGATCGGGCCCTATCACTAAATAAATCAATCACAATAAACGCGAAGTACGGAGATAAGATAAATGCCTAAATAAATATGAATTGAATAAAACGTTTAGGTCTCACAATATCCAAAATCGAATCTTAATCCCTAGCTAGATAATTGAGAGTTTAGCTACTAAAATCCATAAAAACAATAACGGAGAAATTCTTTAACATAAATAAAACTAAAAATAAAACGGAAGAATTAAACTAAAACGAAGAACTCGTGATGCCGAAATCTTGCTCCCGATGTTGCTCGCAACTCCAAGAGAGCTGCTCCCAAAATCACTCCTCCAGCGTGTTACGTCATCCTCCCTACCTGCTGTCAAAGAAGCATAAATATATTCCCCAGCTTCCGAATCCTCGTCAAAGTAGGATTATAATCTTGGACTCCAATAATCAAACAATTGGGCCTAATCAAATTAATTCTTAATATTCTACCAGTCCACTCTCAATTCCAATATGCGCAGCCCACCACAAAGAAATATGGGCCTCTCCAATAATTCTAAAACGTGCTGCCCCAAACCAAAGCAAATTGGTTTTCCAATAAATCATGCAGCCCACTAAATCAACGCCTCCATCATCCAATTAATTAATTGTTCAAAGGCCCATATGCATGCAACTTTCCACTATTTTTAAGCATCTTCAAATTATTCATGAGACAAATCAGCAACAATAATATCTCCGGCCACGGTTAATTCCTTGTACGAGAATATCTTCATAAAACGACCAAGTTTTCCCCAATTTCGCATTTAAGCCCCGAATCTACAATAAAACAACAAAACATTAATTCCTTTCAAAATAATATCAATTCAAGTACAATTTGGGGCAATAATTAATCATAAAGATGATTAATTAACGAGTTATCAAACTAATACTTAATTAGCATTTTTAAATTTCATTTTTAGAATATCGAGACAAAAGTGATATAAATTTAAATTTTTAGAGATTCATTTTAAATATAAATAGTAAAATAACCCAAATTCCTTTCAGACTAGTTAAAAATTCACTAGATTCAGTTAGAATAACTTAAGTAAGAAGAATTATTTACTTTAAGGAATTAAGTATCATTTTAAAACATTGAACACGAAGATAATATAAAATTAGAACTTAAATAATCTTTAATTTTCGGTATCAATATAACATGTATGCTAGATATATATAAGTAAAACTCTGTCACAGACGTCAACTATATAAAAAGATTAAAATATTAATAAAAGAGGAAAATTTAGCCTTAAATCTTATAATGAAAAATGGAAAGGGAAGACAGAAACTGGTGGCCCATCAGAAAACGAGTGAAGAGATAAAAAAGAGGGTATTAAATTACACGCTATTAAGCTTCAATTGATTAACGCTTGACAAACCCTTGACATTGAGGCACATAAACCACTAGATATGTGAATTTACAACGAAATAAGGTAAAAAAGTTATCGCCTGTCTCTTATTTGATGAAGTCAATAATATGTTATTAGTCATGAACACATTTAACGTGGCTTGTAATTAAAAAATTATACGTGATTCCTACTTAACCGATTAGAATCTCTCTCACTTTTCTTCTCTCCTTGTTCTTTGCTTTCTACCTAATGTTACTTATATAACAGATGAGTTCTTTTAGAGTTTGGGTCTACTCGATAATATTATTCTCCCAAAATCCTTTCAATCTTAAATTTTCTTTCTTTGTCCACACGTTCACCTCTCATTTCCGAACTCTTCTTTTAAGCTCGCCCCCAAAATATTCTTTCTCTAAATCTCTCATGTGTCTCCATCTAGCCACATGTACTTGTGAGGTTTTGACCTCATCAATAGGATTATGTGATAAAGCAAAGCCATAGATGGACATTTTCCATATGATGAAGCAGATAAATATGTGCTAAGTTAATAATATACGAAAATGGAATATTTATACGATACAATAAATTTATAATATAAGAATCATCTGATACAATACCGATAAATAATATTTTTAAAACTAGATCCAACATTATTATATATCATTTTATCACAATCATGTTTCCCAATAAAACTCTGTCGAATGAGACATCGTTTTATATTTGGAACTTGGTAGTGCAAAGTCGCCCGAATTACTGCACATATATTTTGGGAAGTGTCAAAAGAATGATATATAGGGGTGGGCGCGGGACGGGGAGTTCGGGATTCGGGGAGTTCGGGTTCGGGATGGGAAATTTGGAGCCCGAGCCCGTCCCGGAAATTTTGGGTACCCGGCCTATCGGGGAATTCGGGTATCGGGTCGGGTCGGGCTCGGGCTCGGGCTCGGGCTCGGGCTCGGGCTCGGGCTCGGGGAGCCCGAGTTATATTCTGTTTTTTTTTTTTTTAATTAATTTTGAGTTTGGGTTGGGCCGCCCTTATATGTGTAATGGACCAAAATAAGATAGTCCATAAGAAGCCCAATATAATTAAATATTGAGGTTTGGACTTAAGAGTTAAGCCCATTGGCCATTACAATACATAATTTAAAAAAACATTTAAATATAACGATAATTTAATTAAAACAAAACAGGTACATAAGTGATAATTCCATGAGGCAATAGACAGTAGTACTGGTACAGAAGGCAGAAGCATTACTAAAACATCAAAATTCAAAAGTCTTCCAGAAATCCACAAACCATAAATGTCAAATATCAATAATCGTTGAATCGAATCCATCTTTCGTCAATTCTACACAAGAAAAAATTATATGTTAAAACTAAAAAAGAGTATAAGATTCTAAAATTAAAATAGATAAACCGTTCTAAAATACCTTTTTCGATTGCTTCGACCTCATATAAATCTTCCTCGATATTCATTGGCTTAAAATCACGACGAATCCAATCTTGAGCACAAATTAAAGCTTGGACTATCCGAGGAGACAAAGAACTCCTAAACGCATCGAGGACACGCCCACCGGTGCTAAATGCCGACTCCGAAGCAACAGTGGAGACAGGGACGGCTAACACATCACGAGCTATTTTTTAGAGAATAGGAAACCGAGGACTATTTAATTTCCACCATTTCAATATATCAAAGTCCTCACCATCATCTTCAACTTCTTCGGCCAAATATTTCTCATACTCGGATCTTGCTTGATCACCTTTTCCTATTTTCTTTTTCTTATTCCATTGATCTTTGATGTATGATGCTCGGGTCATAGAATCAAGTGATGTAGTAGAAGAAAGGCTAGATGATATAGAAGAAGTTTTTGAAGAAATCGGGCTCGGTGGACCTCCATACATCCTTTTATACTCTTCAAACAATTCTTGCATGTCGTGCCTCACATTCTCCTTCATTAGTGCACACTTCGGATTCGCTTCCTCCCCCTCCTTACTAGGATACAAAAGCTCAAACATGTAGTCAAGAAATCCAAGCTTATGACGTGGATCAAGAATGACGGCATAATAAAGGATCATGTTCATTTTGTCAATCGAACCCCAATATTTTTCAAACTTGGATTTCATCTTCTTTGCCATTTCTTGCAATTGAAAATCATCACCATTCTCCCATTCTTTCAAAAGCAATTCAATTGCACTTATTTCAATAAAAACGGTATTAGATGTGACATATAAAGAACCGGAAATTGCCAAAGTAAGCTTGTAAAAGTGCCCCAAAAATTTACACAACAACTCGGCCCTCTCAAAATCTATCCATTTTGGTACACCGGCAAAAGGCTCATGTTTAAGATCATTGACATAGCCAAGGTCTTGATCCCCATAATAGTCAAAGGCTCTCCTAAGCGAACATGCCGTGTCCAACATTAAGTAAGTAGAATTCCACCTAGTAGGTACGTCAAGACAAAGCAATTTTTTGGATTCTATTTTTGACAACTCTATGCAAGCCAAAAATTTCTTGTACCTAGATGGAGAATTGTGAATATACTTCACGGCGCCCCTAATACGAGAAATGGAATCATGTTCATCACGATTCTTCAACCCATCTTGAACCAAAAGATTCACAATATGTGCAATACACCTCATGTGAACATATTTCCCTCCCAATAATTTTGTCCCCCAATTTTCAAGCCTCTTCTTCAAATATACAATTGCAAGGTCGTTCGATGAAGCATTATCAACCGTGATTGTAAAAATATTATCAATACCCCAATCAAGCAAACATTTCTCCACCCCTTTACCAATTTCCTCCCCTTTATGTCCTATGATTGGACAAAAATTTAGGATTCTTTTTTGAAGAATCCAATCATCATCTATGAAATGTGCCGTGAGAACCATGTAGTTCATTCTCTGAATCGATGTCCAAGTGTCGGTAGTGATTGATATTCTTTGGGAGTGATTCTTTATATATGCTTTCAACTTCGACCTTTCACTCACATACAAATTGTAGATGTCCTTAGTTATAGTCCTTCGTGAAGGAACTATAAACATCGGACATACAACCGACATAAAATGCTTGAAACCCGGATTCTCAATCGTTTTGAAAGGAAGTTCATCAAGTATCAACCAATAACACATAGCTTCTCTACCTTTTTCTTGATCAAACCTCCAACAAGACATAGTAGTTCCCTCCTTCTCACCTACTCAATTTGGTTGTAAATTGATCCGGGCTTGATTGGTTTCGACTTCGTGAGGTTTCTTTTTACATGCCTCCCAATGATTTTTTAGGCCCTTCGTCCCATGAAGTTTTGGATCTGCTTTAAGCTCCCTCTTGCAATATTTGCATCTAGCCTTTTGCATTTTATCAATAGGGCAAAAGAATTTTTCAAAATGTTCCCAATAAACGGACCTTAGTACAATTTCCCTCTTAGTTCTTTTTTTCGATTGCCCCTCATCATTATCTATATCATCCTCATTAATATCATTCACATCAATATCTTCAGCACCTAAATCCGGAATATCATCCCTTATATCTTCGTCACCGTGCATATTTGACATCTATAAATTGTTCAATAATTATTAAAATTTACAACAAATTGCAAAAACCATATCAGTGATATACTGATATCACTCAAATCAACAACAAGAAGAATAGCATTTAAATTTCCAATTTTCAATTTTTATAAACTAATAGACTAACAGTAATTCAGTAAATTATTATGATAATAATCATATTCAGAATTTTCATAGACTAACAGACTAATTCAATTTTCATAGACCAACAGACTAACCAGAAATTTCCTTAATATTCAGAATTCGACTATTCAAAGTTCAGAGATTCTCACACAAAACCACTGGTCATGAACTCATAATTTATTGGCAGAAAATCAAAAGTGATTAGGCACCCCGCACCTAGCTTTCTCAAGACCAAAAAATCCCAAAGTTTTCAAAATCAACAAACTACGAATCCTTAACTACAAGCACACATAAACCTTCAATGAAGTTAAATTCCAAGGCACATATAAAAAATGTATAAGAAGAGTTGTATGTTCGTCTAACCAGGAGGAAGAAGCGAGCAGTGGAGATGGTCTACCTCGAGTTGAGGGTCGTTCGCCGTTCGTACTTACAGTCTTGATGAAGGAGACTTCGATCTTGAGTCTTGACTCTTCAGACTTCGATCTTGTGTCTTGAAATGAAAGGAGCAGAAGTGAAGAACCCTAAATCCTAATTTCTAATTGCTCGAAAAAAAATGAAGTTTGTGTAGCACAGTAGCAGTTTAGGCTGTGAAAATGTGCAATTATTGCACTTGAATACATTAAATGATTAAAGATTTATTATTATATTGTATATTTATAAATATATAATATATATATATATATATATATATATATATATATATATATATATATTATAAAGACAGATTGTATATATATAAATAATACAACCTGTATTTATATTATATATATACAATCTGTCTTTATAATATATATATATATATATATATATATATATATATTTAATTAAAGGTGTCGGGTAGTTCGGGTACCCGAACGGGGAATTCGGGTACCAATATACTACCCGATCCCGAACCCGAACTATTATTCGGGATTCGGGATCCCGTCCCGAATTCGAGATTTCCCGAACTCCCCGTCCCGATCGGAAAATACCCGATCGGGTCGGGACGGGGCCCGAATTCCCCGACCCGAATGCCCACCCCTAATGATATATATTGGAAATAGAAATATGTCCTAAAATTATATCTTATAGTTTATTTAAATTTAAAGAAACAAAGATTCCACACTAGCTGGAAAGTGTAATAAACTAATGAGGTACTTCGTGGCATACCAGTTATAACTTATAACTGTCAGATTTCATCAACTATAACTGTTCATTTCTTGAAAAGAGATATTTTTTTAGCTTAATTAATGCGATAATATGCTTGTCTTTTTCCTCCAAACAAGTTTATAGGCCATAGCTGATGGGAAATTCTAGTTTAAATTTAAAATTCAATAAATTATAATAATAAATATATAATATTTGTAATTTAATTTATTATTATTTTTTAATTTTTTATTAATTATACGATGAATATAAAATATTTGTTCTACAATTATGTCGATTTGACCAAATCAAGTTCAAATAAAAAATTAACAGAGGAACGAAAATCATTAAGCACGTGCTGAGGTTCACTTTATTTTCTTCAATCTTCCATGCAAGTATCACCATATGATATAATACAATATAATATTATAGACATATATTTTTATTATTAATTTCTTTACGATAAAATATCTTTTTTTGGTTTTATATCCATTTTTTTAAGCTAGAGTAAACCACAAATAAAACTCTTTAAAAAAAACTTTTTAATAAATAAATTTTGACTCCCTGACTTTTTATATAATAAATATCGTACACAACACCGTAAATTAAAACAGTAAAAATGTATAAAAATAGAATACTTAAGCACAAAGTTTACAACTACCGAGGCATGCAAAAGATTGTGGTCTGGTAAACGCCACAAACCTTACATTACAAAAGGAATTTGACTGCTAGCTCCAGCCGAGTCATAGACTCCAACACATATAACAATTACCAAGCGAGAGCATAGCACTCCCAGTCTCCCATTTATTTATTTTATTTTATATTATTTTTCTTAAATGGAAACAAGTAAATCAATTAATTAATAAAAATCCTAAAGTAATAAAAGATTGGGGCACAACCGAGATGTTAGAAGTTAGAACTAGAGATTCATTTCTTATCAAATATCCTTGACATGTATAGTAGACTCTCCAAATAAAATTATCCAACTTAAGTAAACAAAATTGAGTTATTTATTAATTAGTTTTCGTAATTTCGTAAAACATTATAAAATTATAAAGGAATTTTTTCAAAAGTGGGTCTTCACCTTTGGTCGGTTTTCTTTCTGGATCCCACAAGATAGTTCAGTTTAGGTTTTAGTGATTTAGTCTCTGGGCATCTTTTTAGTCAATTTTCTCAAAATCTCATGATTCTCATATCCACTATTTGATTATTCTGGAATGAAATTTACCCAGCATTTTAAAAGAAATGTGGGACAATCCGTAAATGCCCAGAAACTAGTGCAATAATGGGGAGTAATAATGGAGTTTTACTTATCCAATTATATGGCTAATTCAGTTTTTGTTGAGAAAATGGGAGAAATGGGATCAGAATGACACGGGTAGTCCCTGTCCTTAAAGTGTTAATCGCCCCTACTCTCTGAGTTTGCTAAAGGTTGCAGACGATTTACTTTTAGGATATATGTCAAGCTGGAAAATGATGAATTCAGACAATAGCAATTTGCCAGAATTCAGGATGAATTCAGACAATAGCAATTTGTCAGAATTCAGGTGAGTTTTGCTGTATATTTCAGGTGAGGGAAGGAGCTATTTATAGCTCTCAAGTGTTGGCCAAAAGTAAAACTGCAGTGGGAATATTTAATGGATTAATTTCAGGTGTAATAAGTGCAAAGTGCGCCATCAAACGCCACATTCTCCCATGCCCGTGCCCGTGCCCGTGCCCGTGCGCGTGCGGTGCACCGCACCGCGAGTGAGCCCATTAGTCCTCTCTTGGGTCCCATAATTTAATAACACATACAGCATTTTAATATATAAAGCTGTCTGCTTAGTGTTATTTTTCCAATGTGGGACACAAAAACCAATGCATATTTTCCAAACAACCTTTGATATGTCTTTGCATAATTATTGATTAATCCTCCAATAATTAATCATATATATTAATTCTCCAACAATTAATTATATATATATGCATCACATATTCAACAGTTTTGATCTCCCATTTTTAAATTTCATTCAAATGATAACCCAATTATAAGTGTTTTTTTTAAATTTGATCCTTTCGTCAATTTAATCGTTAAAACGTGATGGAACCCTAATTTAAATTATATTTTAATGTTGTTTTTTCCTTTCCCACCATCTTTAATGCTTGTTCCAACAGAATAAGGTTTGAAACACTCCATGTCAAGTGGTTCCAGTTTTTGTTGGAGTTTTCCACCAAAAAAAAAAAAAAAAGTTTTTGTTGGAGTTCCCGAACTCCAAAATTTCCGATTAAGCAAGTTTTTTTGCAAATTTGGGAACAAATTTCCCTTGAGAACATTATGGACGGATATGTGTGTGTATGTATATTATTTTGTCTCCCCTTTGTGGCCGCTAGCAAGACATGGTGAAAATGGGATCACTAGTCGATCGGATTGTTTGAAGTCTTGGTTAATTACTCGGTTCTTTTTATGGTGTGATATAATGCTCACGAACAATGCTACTTGTTCTTGAGTGGAAACACCCCTAATGTCTAGAAAGCCCCCAATTTGATCAAGCAAAATACAAAGTCTACCTAAAATATATTTTCCTAATCTTAGGTTTTTAATACAAGCCATGTTGGTGTTATTAATCAAATCATTCAAATGTCCAACATATCCTATGTACTGTTCAAACTATATTGCCTTTCGCTATCAAAACGACGCCTATGCGGACATCGAACAAATCAAAAGGTATAAAAGTGTCCTACAACTGAGAACAAAGAGTTTAAGCAATTGTAGAATAACAACGAGAAGATTATAATTAACCGAGATTTCAATCGATTAAAGTAAATGGGGTTAACTGTCATTTTATTTTCATTGAAGAGAGTTACCTGGGCAGGTAACCCTGCCCTAATACTACATGATCCCAACAGGAGCAATGGTCATGGATGGTGTGCATATTTAACTTTTTATTCATAAATAATTAATGAAAGCAATCTTCATCCTACCAAACTCAAAAGTGCACGGTTTTTTCAGTTATATTAATTTAATTATTTAATGATCTCCTATATTTATACATTTATGTATGTATATAGGTGTTTGTAGGAGATATATTATTATATTTATAAATATTGGTCATTGCCAATTGCTATTTAAATGATATGGTAATATAACTTGGGCCTCACACGTGCCTCCATATTAAATCATGTTAGATTAAACTGAGAATGGGGAATGTAGTTTGATTCCAACGTAAAGACAACAGACAAAACATTTACAATATCGATCTTTCCTTTAATTTCCATTGTAATACGTAATGCATATAAACAGAAATACATATTTCACATTTGCACTATATATAATCTAATCTATATTTCTTATATACAATTCGAAAATATATCAATATATATTACACATTAGAGATCAAACGACACTACATATGATACACAATCCCATAATATATATATATATATAGACATATGATATCCAACGTCAAAATTAATCAAGCGATAGAGACGACCACCAAGGTGACGAAGAAAATGACGGCGTATATGATCCTTAACCACATCGGAGAAGGGATTACCATTGCCAGAAAAAATGCAGTGGCGAAGAACACTTTTCCAATTTTGTTGAGCAGATCAGATAACCTAGCTCTATTGGGGCCAACGACGAATTTCTGGACAAAAGTGGTGGCGAAAGCACAGGTGATGGCGAGGGAGAACAGATGAAACGACACCGGAAAGTACTGAAGCTGGCTGCGGCGATCGTGTTTCCGCTGATCCTGCAGCTGCAGAAACAACAGCAGAGTTTCCATTGCTGACGTAAAGCAGAGAGTAATAAGTATACCCGAAAACCTATTAGACGAGGAAGGGGGAGAAGCTTCATCACCGTCACCGGTTTCTATGTCTCCAGCGGAACTCCGCTGTAGAAACTGCGGCATTAGTCTTTCCTTGAGACGGACGGAAAAGGCTACTACTGTTCCTATTTTCTGATTGAGGGAGAGACGAAATTCATGACAAGTGTTAGTTTGGGGTTCCATGTAAGAATACACAGGATTAATAACAAAAGGGGATGCGAATGAGTGAAGAAGCATGCATGGTGATGGCGGTCTTAAATATCAGATCTGCTCCGTCTCTCCTTTGAGCAAGTTGGAATTCCTCATCAGCTTCCGACAGATAAAGAAGCAAAAAGCGCGTACCCTAACTTTTTTAAATTTCCTAATACTCCTCTTGTCTCCCCACAGCCACATGCATGTTACGGAATCTAATTTGACACAAAAGGTTGGAGAGGGTGATACGAACGGTTATACGAACGTATCTCAAAGAGACTTTAGAGCAGTCTCGGGCTCGTAAGAAAAATGGATGAGAAAGAGGGATAATCCAGTAAGACCGACCGGCCGGAGAAATTGTAAGGGGAGAAGAGAATTTGTAGATCAGGGGAGGAAGATAATCCGGTAAGACCCACCAGCGGGAGAAGTTAGAGACGAGAGAGAATTCAGAATTAAAGATTGAGAAATTTGAAATTGTTATTGCTTAATCACCAAACCAAACAATTCACGTAATATAAAGAAAACAACCATCTAGACTCAGGACTCCTAAGGAAAACAAATCCACGAAATCTCAAATTACCAAACTAGTACAAGGAAATAAAACTAGGACTCTCAAAGGAAACAAATAACCTAAATAATAAATCTACCACTAAACAGAATCGATCTATCCAATTCCTACAATACCTTCTAAGCTTTTTTCTTGATACACCATATCTCCGTCCATATCAGAGGGTATCCACGCCCTCGTGGATGACAATTAGGGTCCGGTTGATGAGGGGTATGTCGACAAGGAATGAAACCCTAGAATCAGGCCATGGGTTTTTAGAGTTCAAATCGAATCAGATTACTCGGAAAAAATGTTTCTTTACGTTCCTAAAGACTCTAATGCAAAACTTCTAATTAAATTTGAATAGTGTATGTTAAGTTACACCATTCAGTTGTGGTAAGTTATACTTTTAAGGTTTAAGTTATAAGGTCAAGATTACTCTAAATTTATATTATTACATATATAGGAAAGCATTTGAAGTTAGGGAGGTTGTCAGCAGCTACCTCCAAGTATCAACTATCTAAAAAGGGCTAAAATAATAATAAGAGAATAAAGTTAAGACTTAAACCTTAATCATATATATATTTATAATATCAAAGTGGAAATTAGAGAAGACAGAAACGGGTGGTGGGTCAGAAAACAAGCGATGAGGGGAAAAGGAAAGAATATTTAATTGCACGCTCTTATGACCCTTGAGGTACATTAACCGGTACCGTTGAATATGTGAATATTTAAAGAACTTGAAACAATTAATATGTTGTTTTTTGTTAATTATGCAGTTCAAAGAACCCAAGAGACAGGCTCTTCCACTATAGCTGGAAAATATAATAGGTCTCTTTTGGCTACGAAAGCAGACAAATCAACGTGACTGAAAGGATATTAAGTTTCTAAAACTATCCGAATTTCTTAAAAGGGGTACGATTTTTTAGATTACTTAATTCGAGAATATATATATATGCTTATCATGGATCTCTTTGTTTTTTTCTTCTTACCCCTTTATTTTTTATTTGCAGAACACTTTAGTACAGACAAACGAAATTCATTAGTCACGTGGCATGCTGCTGACTGAGAGCTAGTCCACCTTATTCTATTCATTCCTCGCTTACCAACCACAACAAACGGGTATGAATTTCGTTTCGGAGATTATATATATTCCATTATGAATTCGAATGAAGTCGAATTATTAAGTTGTGAAATTCATCTTATCAATGATAATTGTGTATTCAAGAATTTAAACATAAATTCTAATTAAATTAGTATAACGTCGAATAATTAATTCATATTGCTTTGTGTTACAAATTGGTATGGATTGTATTAAATGAACGCACTACGGATTAGAACTTAATTTGGACAAAACGATGCAAAATTTTATCCTATTAATTCAAAATTTGGAACTTTATTGATATTAAGCTAATTAGTTATTAAATTTTCGACAGTTGTGTATATGGCCATAACAATATATTATGTAATTTTAAGCATCTTAGAATTATTCTTACTGTACTGAAAGTCGTTACGGGGAATTCCCGAAAACTCCCCAAATGATAAGTCCAATTCCTTTTAGCTCCCCATTTTCAAAAATGATGTATTAAAACTCAAGAATCGCGTATCTAAATCCCCAAATGATGTATTTGAAATATAAGAAAAAAAAAATCACGTATCTAAATCCCAGAATCGCGTATCTAAATCCCAAAATTGCGTATCTAAATCCTAGAATCGCGTATCTAAAACCCCAAATGATGTCTTTGAAAATGGGGAGCTAAAAGGAAGTTTTCAAACCCATAGGGAGTTTTCAAAAATTCTCCCAAGTCGTTAATATATATAACCCGAGGCAAATAAAACTTTAATAAAAACATACCTGACAAATCATTTCTTTTCAAATATCCTTGAGATTTGAGATATAGTAGATTCTCCAAATAAAAAATTTATCCAACTCAACTAAATAATACAAATGAAGAATTCTTTTCAAAAGTGGTCTTCACCTTTGGTCGGTTTTCTTTTTGGGTCCGACAAGATTGTTTTTTTCTTTTTTCTTTTTTTGTTCCCACTAGCTAGATAGCTCAATTTACATATTAGTGATTTACATATTTAGTCCTACAAGGGATATTTTTTAGTCAATTTTCTCGTAATCTCATCTCCATTATTTGATTATTTGACAGTTAATCTACTATTCTGGACTTGTAATTTACCCCGTTTTAGAAGAAATGTTATATAATACGTAAAAGCCTAGAAACTAGTGCAAAAACTCTAGAATGTTTTATTAAATGATGGTTTATAAGTATGTGATCATGATACAATTACCCTCGGCTACATCATCGAGTCCCCTTTAATTATTAGCATCTTCTTAGCCACAACAAACCACTTTGAGACTACCGGTGTGGCTCTCAGATCCTATATCAGGCGGTTTTAGTGGGCTAAGTTTAGACATTCCTTGAGTAATTATGTCTCAGTGCCCGGTCTTGTTTGGTCCGAGTCCGAGGTGACTTATGCTCCAAATTGAGTAATAACCGTAACGCACGGGGACGAAAACTCTTCGACCTTGTAACGCACGGGACGAAAAACATTAACCATAATCACTTACTTTTAAAATTTACAAACCCTCCCAAGGGCCAAAATAAGGATGCGTTTTGCATTCAAACAAAAAAATAATAATAATAATAATTTTCACCTGGTGATTTAAACTTTAAAGTGCTTTTAATAAAATATTGCTGCAAAAGTATATATTCCGACAGCAATCACTCTTGACTCTACGATAATCTATCATTTAGAAAAAAATATATATATAGTTCGTTCTCTTTTTTTTTTTCTTGCTTTTCTTGTTTTGATCCTAACCTTTTATTTATGTTTGAACTTTTACACGAATTGGGGGATTTTTCCCTACTTTTACTTCAAAATAAGTTAGCATATCTTGTGAATTATTATTATTTAACAAAAAAAAAAAGTAACTGTTATAATTTATTTATTTATAGTGCAGTTTGAAATAACTCCCCATCAGTTTGGAATATTTTTACTTTAACTCCCCATAAAATTATACTACATAATAGGATATAAATACGGCATTAGAACATTCTAATACTATATTTTGTAAAAATTATACTAACATATTTTGAGAGGTATTTTAAGTACTACATTATATGAAAATCATTGTCCTAATGGAAAGTTAAGTAAAAATATGATGTCCAGTTAAGGATATATCCCACATTACCAGTTTATTTACACCAACTCCATTTTTTTCTCTAACTTATAAAAATAAATCAATAACAACCACCTCCACCCACACAGCCCCACTGCGGTCACTACTACCCCAGCACCCTCTACCACCAACTCCCATTAATAACTCTCAAGTATATATTTCAAGTTTCCAACAAATATATATATATATATATATATATATATATATATATATATATATTTCAAGTACAATTTATTACACCATAATTAGTTTCAATTAACCAAATAA
Organism: Lantana camara; assembly: GCA_037501455.1. Classification (NCBI taxonomy): domain Eukaryota; kingdom Viridiplantae; phylum Streptophyta; class Magnoliopsida; order Lamiales; family Verbenaceae; genus Lantana; species Lantana camara. The sequence continues at coordinate 28,653,310 of CM074863.1, forward strand.
AAAATACCGCAAGTGTCATGCTATAATTTGAGCCTGAGCGTGTTCAAACTTCAGTCCTTAATCTTGCTGTAATAAATCTTGAAAGCCTTGGGTAGAAAAACAGGCAACAAAAGCCCAAACAAATTGAAGCACCAAAGCGCCATATTAGCCACTGCAAGAGCTCTGCCCACATGCAATCTCCTCACCGTACTCCCTCCAATCCCCAACTCATCCGCCGTCGAGAATTCACTCCTTAGCCAATCTAGGATCGTGAAAATCCGGCGGGAGTTGTAGAAAACCGGCACGAAAATGAACACCGGCAGCGAGAAACCGGCCCAGAAAGCAAACCACTCCATGAAAACTTGGCTGCTTAACAAGAAAAGATGCGGCGCTGCAGCTCTGATTCCCTCTTGGTCGCCCTCGATGATGCCTCCCAACATGTAAGCGATTGGAAGAAACAGGCCCACCACCGCTGTGAGAAGGACGTAGCGGCTCTGAGCGGTGTTTTTCCCACCGAAATTGGAGGGGCCTGTGGAAACGGGTGGAAATGCGACTTTTGATAGGAAGTAGGCGTAGAGTATGGAGAAGGGGACGAAAGCGATGTCGGCGGCGCTTATCATTCCGGCAGCCGAGAGGACTGTCATCACGGAGAGGTAGCTGAGCTGCCGGGAAGTGAAGAATTTAGGGGGACCTGGCATTGTTCTTGATTTTTCAGATAGTTTTCTGGTAAGGGAAAGGTGGGTAAATGATTGGAGTTTGAAGATGGACGTAGAGAACTTTGTACTGTGGAAAAATGATGTTATCTAAAACGAGAGGTGGTCATTTTTCTGTTAAATGGTTCACATGTTTACATGTACACCACATGTGTTCTCTTAAAATTTATTACTAGGCGCGCGTCCAGTCAAGAATAATACGAAGTGATGGTTGCATGAATCTCGTTATGGTCGTATATTGTCATTGTTCGAGTCAAATATGAGAGCATATGAGATGCTAACATAGAATTTGTCACTCGTCTAGAAGAACGAGTGAGTTACCAATAAATTATATAGTAATACATTCCACTTAAATACTTGCACAAGGTAGTTAGATCTAAATTAGGAAAGGGTCCTAGAGTGTTAAATAAAATGGAATTGCTATTAGAAGTAATTCATAGCATTAAAACTAGTAGGGTTCTACCATTCTCATGTCCTTGGTCTTAATCGGGAATTAGGCAATAGAAGAATCTTATCTCATAGTATCCATGAGACTGAGAGGTTCTCATTTTCATCTATTGAATAGGTGGTCATGAATTTATCACTAGACATCGATCATAATCTGTATGTACTCATTAATTAAAAGGGGTTTTAAGGGAAAAATGTAAAATCGGGATACCAACTGATCCCAACTAGCAATTTCAGGACATTTATTATTCCGGCGACAAAACAGTCCACTAACTCAAAAAATGTGTCAGTTTAATGATAAATTAGCCAAAAATTGTCTAATCATCACCGGAAATCAGTTGACGTGTCCAAGTTGATGATATGGCATCACCACACCTTGCCATGTCATTTCCATATATTTTTTAAATTTTTTTAAAATCCACCAATACACTTTAAATATTATAAAAAAATAAAAATGAATCTAAAAAAATTTATATATTTATATAATATCTGTATATAATATAATATATACTGCCATGTGTCAATATAAAAAAAAGAAAAAGAAAAAGAAAACATGTGCAAATGGAAAATTTAAAACAAAATAATAAATCTATAGTAAAATTTCAAATATATAGGGAAATAATATATATACACGTGCATTATATAGTATATGATATACAGATGTAATATTAATATATATGTATAAAATTATTTACATACTACATGTATTAAATATTATTTATAAATTTATTGTGTATATATATAATTATAATTAGTGTATAACATATATAATTTTTATTATAATATTATATATTTATTAATTTAAATCGAAAAGGAGGGGCGGATTATATAATATTATTATATGTATTTATTAATTTTTATTTTTTTTTATAATATTTAAAGTGCATTAGGTGGATTTTAAACAAAATTTAAAAAAATGTGGAAATGACGTGGCAAGGTTGGTAATGCCACATCATCAACTTGGACCCGTTAACTGATTTCCGACGATGATTAAGCAATTTCCTGAGAATTTATCATTAAATTGACATATTTTTTGAGTTAATGGACTGTTTTGTCGCCGGAATAATAAGTGTCTTGAAATTGCTAGTTAGGGTCAATTGGTATCCCAATTTTGCATTTTTCCTAGGGTTTTAATTAAACAGTGATTAATTGAAAGGGTTTAATTAAATTAATAAGATAAATAATTATCTAAAATACCATATTAAAAATGTGGGCCTACTGTTACTTATCGGTGAACCTAAGAGGGCACACAATGACTCGAATTGAACAAACATGATCATCTAAAAATCAATAGAAATTGATCGATAAATTAAAAGAGTTTAATTTATAATATGAGAGAATAATTAATTAATAATCGTATTAGTTAATTTATGCTTAATTTTAAGCTATTTAGAAATTAGAATAGATGTTAAAGAGATGACATTAATTTAAATAAGTGTATTTAAATTATTGGGTTTGAAATTTGATTAAGAGTAATTAATTTTTAAGTCCACCAATTTAATTAGATATTGAATTTGTAATTTAATTAATGGGCATTAATTCATAACTCCTCATGAGTTACACAAATTTTAGTTTACTCCCCCATGTAAAAAAAAAAAAAAATTATACTAACTCCCCAATTCAATTTTATAATTTGACTTCACTCCCCACTTACCTAAATTGACTACAATACCCTTACTTATTTCGTTTTCCTTTTTATACTTCATTTTTAAAAATTGGTAATATAACTTTAACGAGTAATATTCTATTTTTAAATTTGAATACTTTAAAACGTAAGTACTTTAACTTTTACAAACAATATTCTTTTTTTCTTTTTCTTTTTTTTTTTCCTTCCTGTACTTCAATTTTAAACCTAAATACTTTAATTTTTACAAATAATACTCTACTTTTAAATCTGGATACTTTGTTTTATAATTCGGAAATTTTATAATACTTTGTTTTATAATTTGGATACTCTATTCTATAATTTAGATACTTTATAGTTTCTAATTAATACTTCAAAATATAAATCAACAATTAATTTTTACTCACTATCCACCTACAAAAGAAAATTTAATTTTTACATATGAAGTATGAAAATTATATTTTGGAGTATTAATATACAAAATAAAACTATAAATCGTGTATATGAGGTATTATGTTAACAATATGATTTGTGGGAGGAAAGAGTGATGTGTCATATCATTTCATGTTATGTCTCAAAGAAAGTTTAGTAATTTTACATGAAATGGGAAGTTAACTAAAATTATGAAAGTCAATTGGGGAGTTAGTAAGATGAATTTTTGGAGTTGAGAGCTAACTAAAATTTGGATCACCATGTGGGAAGATTTCCCACATTTCCCTTTTAATTGATGCAATTAAATTAAGCCCACTAATTAAAATTAATGTTTGGTTTTTAATTTAATTAGTAGTAATTGAATTAAAACACTTTACTTTACTAGGCCCATATGTTTTCTAACCTATTTAAAGAGAACAAATCATAACATCATTCTTTTCTTCTTTAGCACTTTATCACCAAATTTTCTCTCTTCTCTTACATTCTCTCAATATCGTATTGAAAATACTAAATAATCAATATTCAATTAGTATTTTAGTGTGCTAATTGAATAATTATTTAATTAAGGTTCATGAACTACTTTAGAAGAATTTTACGTGGATTTTTTTAAAACAGATCGAATAGAAGCAGGCCGAATAGATCGATTTTGGAAGGTTGACAAATTCCAACACCATGCCCCATCACCCTCTGTCACCAACTCCCATTACTCAATCAAGTACATCATTATTTCAAGTACAAGTTTACAACTCATTACAGCATAATTAATTTCGAAGTACTAAATAAAAATACCATATAATATTCTAAGCCGAAGTTTCATGCTATAATTTGCCGCCGGTGCATGAGCGTGCAAACTTCAATCCTTAACCTTGCTATAATAAATCTTGAAAGCCTTAGCCAGAAAAACAGGCAACAAAAGCCCGAACAACTTGAAGCACCAAAGCGCCATATTAGCCACAGCAAGAGCTCTGCCCACATGCAATCCCCTTACCGTACTCCCTCCACCGCCCAACTCATCCACCGTCGAAAATTCACTCCTCAGCCAATCGACAATGGTGAAGATCCGCCGCGAGTTGTAGAAAACCGGCACGAAAATGAACACCGGCAGCGAGAAACCGGCCCAGAAAGCAAACCATTCCACGGAAACTTGGCTGCTTAACAAGAAAAGATGCGGCGCTGCAGCTCTGATTCCCTCTTGGTTGCCCTCGATGATGCCTCCCAACATGTACGCTATTGGAAGAAACAAGCCGACCACCGCCGTGAGAAGGACGACGTAGCGGCTCTGAGCGGCCGGTGGAGATGAGTGGAAATGCGACTTTTGATAAGAAGTAGGCGTAGAGTATGCCGAGAGGACCGTCATCACGGAGAGATAGCTGAGCTGCCGAGAAGTGAAGAATTTTGGGGGACCTGGCATTGTAGTTGATTTTTCAGATGGTTTCTGGTGAGTTAAGGTGGGTATAGGTAGTAAACGATTGGAGTTTGAAGAAGGTGATTTTGTAAAAATGGTGTTCTTTTTTAGGCCTGTTTCAATTCTGGTGTACTTTTTAAAGGTATTGCAATTTTGGTGTGATCCGCCTTTGGCAGAAGCGGAACAGAAAAAAATTAATTTTTTTTTATTAGTTTTCTTAAGTTACGCTTTTAGGAAGAGCGTCAACACTGTTTATACGCCGTCAGCGGCGTGCAAGCGTTAACGGAACTTGGGTATTGATGAATAGTAATTCCGCCATCTCTGATGGCGGAATTTTGGCGATATTGGCCCCGCAGAATTTCCCGAGTTTTTGGGCAGAGATGGCGATATTTTGGTGGGGGCGGCCCTTTTGAATTTTTGTTATTTTTCTGGTTTTTTTTATTCGTAATGTACAGTTATTCCGCTTGTAGGAAGAACGGAATTGGAAAAGCTGAATTTCACAGCACCAAACCCTTGTTCTCCTTATTTGCCCCTTTTCAACTTAAGTGAAATATTGCTGTAAGGGTTAATGGATAGCACGGCGTTTGACGTTGTAGCTCAGATTTAGCGAAGCGGGTGTGGTTTGGTGGCGTTGACTGGCTATTCGCCGGAAGTTGCTCGAAAAGGACCAGCATTTCGTTCGTTGTTGCGCAATTGTTGGGCGAAGACTGATCCCCATCCACCGACTCCATACATTGGCATATTCAATCGCAGATTTAGGTAAAAATTTTCATATTTAGCTCGCCGCCCTGGATTGCAATCGTGAGTAGGCTTAAATTGTATTATGCGTAATGTTTGTTTCGGAATGGCGAGACTGCTGCAAGTTTATGACATGCATGTATGTAGATATAGTTTTTTGGAATTGGCCATTTTTGTATGTTTCTGCATTAAATTTACCACACTCGGAAAGTAGGTTGTGGTTTAGTGGTCCTGGTTCGGTTCCTCAAATCCTTTCCACTCAAAAGTCCCTGTCGGACCCTTTTGATTCTTCATTAAAATGTCCCTTTCATGGTCCCCCATGTCTGTAAATCAGAGGTTTCAAAGGCAGCCCCAAAAATGGTATATTAAAGCTTTTGGTTGTCATGGTCGCTTAGTGAGTGCTTGAGAGGCCCCGCAGTTGTTACACTTAATTTGTTTGGCGTAGGATTACAAATAAAGGCCAACCAATTGATTTAAACCAATGATAGACCAATAGAGTTTAACTATTAGGTAAGATTAGTGAGAATGTTTAGGTAAAGTCCAAATGTTTAGGTAGAATGAAGGGCATTTTAGCCTGACTAAGAAATGATCTTTTTGACGGTATAATACCCCAATTAGAATGAATGATGACAAAACATTATATATTTAGTAAACCTATGGGAATGTTTTCAGGTAATGACGAGGGTATATACATATAGGTTATCAACTTATGTAAATATTACTCTTACAACGAAAAATTGAGTGGTTTAAATTGAAAATTGGGTTGGTTTATGTGATAGCGGAATAGCAATTGTCCTGACTCTGAGCAATTATCTGGTTACAGACTAATTCACTCCCACTGTCACTCTTGTAGAATGCTTTGATTGTTGTTTTTTATTTTGAATAAAATGATATGATTGAGAATTAAATTTTCAGAACTGTATAAGGTTCGTTTCACATGCCATGGAAATGTATTATGACAGTAAGTGCATCTTGTAATGGCAGAAAGCAATCAGTCACTAATTGGAACAGACAAGAAGTCTATTAGGAAATATGTAATCATTCATAAGCCATAGTTTCAGCAGCTTGTCATTAGTCCCTTATTTCTTTCTGATTTGAATTTTTTTTTTTTTTTTTTGTCTGGACATATGTTTTTACTGTATTCAGAATATGTATTTGGATTATTGAAGTTGGCAGATTTATTGAGACTCTGTAAGTTTGGATTGAGACTCTGCAATTGTAGATTGAGACTCTGCTTTATTTATTGAGAAACTGGATTTTTCTATTGAGAATCTGCATTTTGTGTATTTCAAATTACACAGACCTCCCCTTTCACTTAATTTAGAATAGTTTGGCTTATGAATACAATCTAAATTAGTGGAACATATGCAGTGACAAGTCAGATTTGCATCAAATACTGACTTTAGGCTCAGGGAAAAAACCTGAGCAGATGCCATTGTTTGTTTCTTGTCTTTGTATCCTTGGAAGTGCACACTTGCATGCTGTGTATTTCAAATTGTACAGCTTTCCCCACCTTCTAACAGAAATGAAATTGTTTTATGCAGTACTGCATTAGATTGTTTGAGTATGGTAATGAAATTGATATAAGTAAACGTATTGTTTTATGAATGCTGTGGAATGCTCTTGTTACTGTCATAACTGGGGTGGTGACAACGTTAACAATATGTTGGAATGAGGTGTTTACTGAAATATGCCTGAACCTGAGCCATGTTTGTTGCAGTTCAAATATTGGATAAACTGTTGTATGTTGACTTGATGCAAGGGAGGTTATGGGTTTGGTTACAAAATGGAAAGCACATACATACTCTCTTCACGCACGACTGTAGCGGTTTAGTATGGGTGACCGCTGTCAAGTTTGCTTCATAGTTGAAAACTGATTTACATAACCTTATTATCAACTGTTAGAACGAAGTCTGTGTGACTCGCTTTACAATACCTTGTTTGTAAACCTTAAATATTAACATGGCTGCAAATAACTTTGGTAATATAGTTTGCTTACATTTTATCAATTTGTTTGGTAGACTTAATAGGTTTTTGGTGTTTTGTTTTTTTGTAGGTCATTACAATGGAGGATACATATGGGCCTTTGGACGGGAGTGTACTTTACGAGCAAGAGGATCATAGGTGTAGAAATGTTATCGATGGTAAGTATGGCGGAATTGATGGTACATTGGTATGCCGCCACAGGAGACCAGGGTTTTTTGCGCAGGATTCGAGTCGATTTCATTTGGAAATTCATCCTCGGGTGATTATGTATCTATTTGAAATGGGTTTCTACGGCATGTATAGAGCAGCAGAGATGGATATCGATCGTCATTTGATAACTGCTTTGGTTGAGAGGTGGAGGCCGGAGACTCATTCTTTTCATTTGCCCGTCGGCGAGGCCACAGTAACACTGGAAGACGTTGCAATTCTATGGGGCCTTCCAATAAGAGGGCGTGCCGTAACTGGGGCAGACCTGGGGTTAATTGATTGGGAAGAGGCCTGCCACCGTTTCTTGGGTTTCAAACCAAGTAAGCTCAAAGGATGGGCCGTGAAAATGACTGATATCCGAAGTTATATGATAAACAATCCAATAGTTGATGATAGTTCTGATCAGGATGTGCTTGTTTGGGCCCGGTGTGCAATCTTGATGCTGATGGGATGTTTAATGTGGCCGGATAGCAGCGGGAACTTAGTCTCGTTGATATATCTTTTAAATCTCGGCTACAGGCCTCCACCTGACGATGATGAAGAATGGGTCGAGGACGTTGAAGGGGTGATCGCGGAGGTTGCAAGTTATAGTTGGGGGAGCGCATTACTAGCTCAATTGTATCGGGAGTTGTGCTTCGCTGCAAGAAGGTCCAGTCACAACATTGGTGGCGCCTTACAACTACTCCAGGTCCCATTAAATGTAAATTTAGTTAAACATAGTAATGCCTTCGATGTTAATTGTTTAATTTTGTGCTTTACGTGTGCTAGGTATGGGCATTGTCGCGGATTACGCCACTTGCTCCTGACTGGATACATGGAAGGATTGACATTGGGGTAATGCCTGTACTTGGGGTTGATCTGCATCCTGCACCATATGGAGCACAGTAAGTAATTTTTCATCTAGGTCTGAGTTCTGATGATGAATTTTGTCCCATTTGCTGTTGTGTAATTGGCATACAACGTATTCAAAGGCAGCTTCCCATTCAATAACAATCTGATGATGAATTTTGTCCCATTTTTCATCTAGATTGTAAAGTTCTTACGCATAACAGCAGGGGCTACGCTGGTCAGTGAAAATCCAATGAAAGGAAAGGGGAGGTTATTGTAATTTCTAAGGTTTTAGGGGAGTATGGGTGAACATCAGTTTTCTGGGTTAAGTGCTTTCATTTAGTCGTTTAATTCTTTTAATTCAACCAGATATTGGTGATCTTTCGTGCTTTCATGTGGGTGATGATATCTTTTAAGCTGGTCAGTCAACACCCAATGACATTACTTTGGTTGCTTGAAAGTGGAAACACAGTTACATTTGCAAACCTAACTCTTAAGTCAACAATAGAAAGTTTAGAAATTACATCTTATAAAAATGGCCAAAAATAGAGTTGTATAGCATTATTTCATTGTGCGGATCTATTTGTGATTGATGCTCTACCATAACTATGCTCTGTTGTTATGTTGTTTCACATGACCCCAAGAGAAAAATGAACTTGCTATTGTTCGATCATGGGAAACAATAACTGAGCAAGGCTATGGCATATTAAGTACTTATCAACAAGAAATTTGACAAGAAGAAGGACCTCTCTTTCCTCACTTCAATATTTTTCATACTATTTTACCACTTAAGGATTAGAACGCTTGGGTTGGGACATGAGATACTTCCGTTCAGCATTCTGTGTGTCTGTTTTATGTTTCCATTCAGAGATACCACTGAATTATAGTAACGTAATGTTGAATTTACAGTTGGGTGCATTACAATAGTTGGGTGAAAACAGTTACTCACAATGTGAGGATGTTCAGGCAAGTGTTGGATCGTTTGACAGAAAAAGAAGTGAGTACTATTTTGATACGGAAAAATTGTTGTAATAATTCGTTTGTGATTAAACGTAAATGGTATTTTGTAATTATGCAGTTTGTATGGAAGCCGTATGATGCCGAACAGGTGGAATACGAAGAGCTACCGGTTTATATAGGCCGTGAACTGTGGACGGCTCGGGTGCCCCTCATAAACTGGGCGACGGTTGAGTGGCATTATCCTGATCGAGTGGCACGTCAGTTTGGGCACGTTCAGGGCATACCCCTTGATGTCGATCGCCAGATACATGATTTCTTACACGGGCGTACGAGACAGGGCAAAGTTGGTCGTTCTTGGGCACAGTTTCATTCAACATCTGTACAAATATGGGATAACAAAGAGAATCATGTATACGAATTTCAGAACGGCGATGAAGTAGGGGTGACAGAGGATTACATGAGCTGGTATCTAAGGATCACGCGTCGATGGATATCCCCAACATCACCTCGCACATCACTCAGCGCGAACTACGGCATTAACGAGCTGCAACAATTGGACGGCTACCACCCGCCGGATGTGAAGTTCGCTTGGAACGTGGTAAGTATAACTCAATTGTTTTAGATTGGATAGGAATGGTGCAGCTGCACAAAATTTTAAGCTTCATTTTGTGCATTAGTTTTGGGAGTAAGATGCATACCCTTTCTCACTGATATTTGTTTTCAGTTATTGTTATTGTAAAATAATTCGCAGCTGAATATCGATAAACCGATTACATGTTATTTGCAGGATGAAAGTGCGAGGACCATGATCGAAACTGCCCGGAACATTACCGATTACCACGATGCTGCCCGGTTCCATGAATTCGCTGAGGAGGTTATAAGACAGAGCGAAGTCCTGCGTGACATGGCCCGACTGTCAATAGGGTTGGGTGAAGCACCGTCTCAGATGCCGACACAACCCACACAAGCTAGACGGCGTGCGCAGTTTGTTGACGAGCTGCCACGCGGACGTCGCCGGCGTAGAAACGAGCCTGCGGCAGCTGACCAAGAAAATGCAGGTCAAGAGGAGCAGTTTGATAGCCCCCATTCAGCCGCTGGTAATGCAGAATGTGCTGGAGCAAGTTCGGCGCCATTGCATGGCGTCCCCGAAGCTGGTGAATCTAGCACCGTCGAAGAATTTGACGAGGGGACGTTTGACATCGCCGGCAGGCCTTTTGTGTTACAGTCACCCTACAACCCCGGGCCCTATCAATCTCCAAACTCCACGACGGATGCTTTCGGTGTGCATGAGCTTACGCCGCATTATTATGATCAGAATGTCCCGGACACGCAAGCGAGTGAACAGCAAGAAGAGATATTACCGCTGACTTTGACGCCTTTTGTGTACGAGGAAGTGCAGGCTGCAAATGTACGTCAGGCTACAAGGGACATGCACGCAGATAGAGCCGAACAAACAAATGCACAGCCTGTGTTACGTAGAGTGCAGCCGTTCCGGGAGCGTCGACCCCCAAAATGCGGACGCAATTCATGTCCCAAACCTCACCGTTAGAAGGACTATGTTCCTGACCAAGTAACTGATGCTGGGTTGGTTTCAGGATATGCAGAACTGTTGGCAATAGGAAGTAGTTGTTTTCGCTGTGCATGCGTTTGAATTCAAGCAGGGTGATTAGGTCTTGTGTGTGTGTAAATTTAGATGGTTGTAGTAATTTGGAATGAATGTTAATACCTAATGTGTTTTGGACCTCCAATCTGGTGCATTTATGTGGACAAGTAAAGTTAATGCAAAGTGATTGATTCTGATGGGGTTCTGGACAGAAAGCTTCTTGTAAATTCATGAAATATATGTAAAGTCCATAAACATAAATAGTTGCATTTAATTTCATAGTAATTCATGAAATATTTGCATTTAATCTCGCAATATGACTCCATATGCATGTATCTTTGCATTTGATTTCAGAATAATTCATGAAATATATGTAAGGTACAATGCCATATATATGTTGTAATCATGGTGCGCTGATCTTTAATTACTTGCATTAAACATGTTATTCACCTTTAGAATTAAAATTCATTTTAGTTTATCGCGTGTACAAGACCAAATGTTGAATATTTTATTACACATAACACGAAATACAAGAGGCAAACACAAAAAAACAAATGCAGAAAAATTTCTTCATTCTTCATCAGAAATATAGTAATCCGACTTGTAACCGGGGTGGGTTATTATGTTAAGTTTCTCTCGACGGGTAAGACGTTTCCCACGGGCATAGGCCATCTCTTCGGCTAGCTGCATCATATGGTAACGACAACGACGAGCAATCATGCGATTATTCTCCATGCGAATCCTATCAACAGCTCGTCGACAATCATCCGAGTTGCCCCTAGGCATTTGCATTGATCTCCTCCGGGGAATTCTCACGTTGAGAGCTCGGAGGTCGTTCACCAAGCCCTCAGCTTCAGTTGCCCTGTACTGCCATTCTCGACGCAGCCCGCAAAAGTACTCGCACGGGTCAGTATAAAAACAACTGATATAATTGTCATTGCGCTCTTGTAAGAACCAAACATACCGGCGCTCATGATATCTGTCCATTTTCATACGAAAGCATATGTGCCAGTAATTATATAGATCGAACGATTATCAAGTTACGCTAATGGAGAATGCAGAAATACTATTTAATAACGCCATCACGGAAAGCGGAATTGAGCATTTATTTTCAAAACATATGTTTTCAAAATAATAGCAGACATTTAATAAAAAGATAGACATTCACTCGCTCGAGTCGTCCGGCCCGTCACTTTCTTCGTCAGACATCTCAATATCTGAGCAATTATCGGGACTCTGAGCAAGCGTAAACAGTCGACATGCATCCTCGTACATGTTTTCATCTTCGTAGGCACGGGCATGAACAAGAAGGTCATTCCGACTAATGCGAATAAACATTCGGTTATTCTCTTCTCTTATCCGGTTGAGAGCTACGGTTTTTTCTTCATTCGTATTACGTGGCATCTGCATCGCTTTTCTCCTTGGAGGAGGTACTCCATACTCTAACAAATTTTCGACGTAGCAACGCTGTTCTGAAATTCGTTCGCGCCATTCATCTTCCATGGTCGCTATGTAGCTAGGCGAGTATCTTTCATTTGGATTTAAACTGTAAAACCAATCCTCGTTGATTCTCCAAACACGACCCATAGCTCGAAAAATATCACCGGGAGAATAAAACCCCTTCGGTGCGACAAAATCTGCCATTTCGAAACTTTAATTTTCTTAATAGGATTTCAGATCCCTTATATAAAATACAGATGAGAGTGAATTATGTTTATACAATATCGTAATTTAATAAGGATGTCTATTAACGCAGGTTAGTAGGTGAGGCACGTGCAGTTATTTTCAAACCTCTCATTCTTCATCCACAGGCAGGGAAACTCACCTAACTCTTACGAAAATTTCACGTGCGAGCATGGGAGATGAATATCGGTAAACCTAACTGTCTGCCTTAGGTGCCTCAAATGAGATTGTGTGAAAGTAGCAAAGTCATCCCAAACAGTGCTACGGAGGTACAATAATGTAAAAAGGGTCTAAAAGGAGTTGTGAAATTAAAGCAGTCGGCAGAGTATCACTGAATAAAACGCTATTTCGAACAGCGGAATCATAGTGGTTCCGCTAACAGTGACAGCGTAATCACTGTTTATTTGGACTATTCTGAATTTGCATACGCACTGTTTGACCTACATTTTCAACCAAAAATTGATGACCCTGGCTGGTTTTAAGTACGTTCACTACTTTTGAAGTAGTGAATATTTCAATGACAGACTGAATAAAGCTGAAAACCCTATGCTATGTTTTTCCTGTTTTCGATAATGTGCTTCAATTATGCTTCCATTTATCTGCAATAATGCGCTACGTATGACGCGTGGAACGGCCCAGTCATGGTTATTGATGTAATGACATGCGGATCTCGCTATAGATTGTGTGAAAGTAGCAAAGTCGTCCCAAACAGTGCTACGGAGGTACAATAATGTAAAAAGGGTCTCAAAGGAGTTGTGAATTTAAAGCAGGCGGCAGAGTATCATTGAATAAAACGCTATTGCGAACAGCGGAATCATAGTGGTTCCGCTAACAGTGACAGCGTAATAACTGTTTATTTGGACTATTCTGACTTTGCATACGCACTGTTGGACCTACATTTCCAACCAAAAATTGATGACCCTATTCGGATTTACTAGATCACATTTACACTTATCTCCATATTCATCGTGAGTTGTACAACGTCAAAATTTCAGCTTCTTGTCTAATTTCACGAGATCCCCCCATGGAGAAGCTTGTCCAAATTTCAAATGACGGTGAGTTAGGCTACTTTACTAACCCATCAAAGAGATTGGAGTGCGTCCCGATCTTCGTTCAATCCGAGTATGGAAACGAGATGTCCAATTACATGTCTATGCTATCCCAACAGGATGTCCCCGTCGTTACGGCGATAACGCAAGGTTTACATACGATGGGCATCAACGAGCATGGAGAAACAGCTGCGTCGCAAGATGTCAACATGAGTGTCCCTTACCAATCTCCATTTGATTACGATGCCCAATACCATGTGGAGTATGGACAACCACACGAGATTTCTCCAGATCCAAATGCAACATCAACAAGCTACTTCAACGCATTCCAGCCGACCAATGACGACGAGTTTGTTTTCCCAGGAGGATCACGATCAACCGAAGCAAATTTGGCGGATCCAGTAGCCAATTCCTGCAGGGACCAAGAGTTGGTGAACTCCGAAGACGAAATGAACAACGACGAAGCAGCAGATCCTCCTGACGCAGCCGTTGATGGCGTGGTTCACGAGGACGAAGATGATTTCATACGTGGGATGCATAGCGGCCTGGCACAAACGCCACCGACTCATATTGACGGTGAGCCTGTCACCCCTAATTATAACGACATCAGTACGAGTCAGACCGGAATTGGTGGCAGGATCAGGATTGTCAACCCATATCTGCTAGATATGTTTCCGGAGGTCCCACCAAATTCCGTTGATGTCCCGACAAACGTAGCGGGAATGGTGTATGATAAAAATACTGGAGTATTAACAGTTGGGATGACGTTCAAGAATAAAGCACACGTCATTGCCGCGGTAAAGGATCACAGCATCAGATGGACCAAGAGGGAGTATACTGTTTCTGAGAGTAGGCCAAGGACGTGGCATATTGCATGCATGGACGATACTTGCCCGTGGAAACTACGAGCTAGTTTGAGGCAAGGCAAAGGGTACTGGAAAATAACAAAGTTAACACCCACACATTATTGCTTGCCGCTTCAGGAAACAAATGACCATGCTAACCTGTGTGCAGCATTCGTAGCAAGTTTGATCCTACCATTTGTTCGAACCGACTACGGTTATGAAGTCAGCAACGTCCAGACACAAGTACACAGTACTTACGGGATAAATATCTCGTACTCTAAGGCATGGCAGGGTCTTAAAAAAGCCCGCGCTATAGAATTTGGTACATGGGATACTTCCGTTCAAAAATTGCCCAGTTTCATGGAAGCAATTAAAAGATGGAATCCAGGTACAAATAATACAAGTTACACTAAATAGATTTTTAAAATTTTTAATGGCACACATCGTATCTAATGGTAGATTTAAATGCAGGTACCGTAGTTGAGTGGATGCATAATCAAAGTTATCGGTCAACTATACCAAACACATACATGGTGAGACATGTTTTCTGGTCATTCAAACCATGCATAGATGCATTCCCACACATGCGTCCGGTTATAAGTGTAGATGGGACTCATCTATACACGAAGTTTCGACATAAACTGTTATTGGCAGTGGGCATTGACGGCAATCAAAATATTCTGCCTCTTGCTTACGCCTTGGTGAACGAGGAAACAGAGACAGCATGGCGTTTCTTCTTGTTTCATCTAGCCAAACATTTTTCAACGCCAAACAGACGAATCTGTCTTGTATCCGACAGGCACATGGCTATTATATCTGCTGTATCAGTAACACCAGAATTCAATGAGCCGTTGGGTTGCCACCGATACTGCCTCAGACACATTTGCTCTAATTTTTACAAAGCAACCCATGATCAAGGATTGAAGGATCTGTGTTGGCAAGCAGGCAATGCGATGGACAAAACAACTTACGACCGAATCATGAGGCAGATTGCTATTCAAGATCTACTTGCCATCAAGTGGTTCGACAATCTGGAGCCAGAAATGTGGACGGTATCACATGATGACGGTATGCGGTGCGGTATGACAACAACTAACATTTCGGAATGCTTCAACGGGGTCCTCAAAAATGTCCGCCGTCTACCGATTATACCGATCGTGGAGTCTACATTGAACCGAAGTGCACAATATTTCGTGGACCGCCAAAAAAATGGGCTTCAATCAAAAACAGTCGCCCACCACTGGACAGATTACGCATGGAAAATACTGGAAACAAATCTAAAAAATTGTGGTCTTCATACAGCTCGGTTGTTCGACCATCGAGATTATAGAGCTGAAATTATTACTCAAAATGATGGGTCGCGGAGGCGTTCAAGAAAACATATAGTCTGCTTAACAGAGAATACATGTTCTTGTGGGTTTTGGCAACAGTATGGAATCCCATGTTCGCATGTCATGAAGGCGGCCAAGTCATTTCAAATTTCTATTTCTGATTACGTCGCCTGGTATTATCAGCTTGATCAATACTTGGCTACTTACGAAGGAGGTTTCTTTCCGATTTGGGATGAAGAATATTGGCCAGAGGCTTCATTTCATTTGATAAACACTAACGAGGAACGTCCAAAAAGAGGTGGGGTAAGAAGGGGAAATGCAGGTAGGGACCGTACCACAAGATTTCCGATGGAAATGGATCGTTCTCAGGCACGAGCGAGGTCAAGAGCGGCAGCAAGGGGAGGGATACATTGAAACGTTTTTCTTTGATGCAGCCATGTTGTTGTAACCTTCTTAACATGAGTGTATGAGCTTCTTTAGTATGCTTTTGCGTGTACCATAATAATAAATAAAAAAATTTCCACCTTCAGTACGTTTAAGTAATTTTTCAATTACATATGTGGTATTGTTTGTCAAACACTTTTACATAGTAATGCTTTCTTCTATAATAGACAATCTATGTACTTTTCCAAAGTTTCACTATGATATTCAAATATACCATAACGGTAATTCTGAGGAGACTTCATAATTAATATGTTCGCATTTCATTCATCCCAATTTTTAATGGAATGTTTCACGAAATATTGTTACAATTTTTTATTCATTCGGCCAACGAAAATAATTACAAAGTATTATTTAATTTATTACGCCATCGCAGATAGCGGAATCACTAGTTATTCAATAAACATATTATATTTTATTAGCTCCGGGTACGGAGTGCGGATCACTGTGTCGGAAAAAAAATAAAAATTAGGCTGAACGTGCTTATATAAATCCGAAAGAAAGGGGTGCAAAATTGTCATGCACATGCAAGACCTGTACAATTATTTTCATGTTGACCTCAGCTTTTCCAATTCCGTTCTTCCTACAAGCGGAATAACTGTACATTACGAATAAAAAAAACCAGAAAAATAACAAAAATTCAAAAGGGCCGCCCCCACCAAAATATCGCCATCTCTGCCCAAAAACTCGGGAAATTCTGCGGGGCCAATATCGCCCAAATTCCGCCATCAGCGATGGCGGAATTACTATTCATCAATAACCAAGTTCCGTTAACGCTTGCACGCCGCTGACGGCGTATAAACAGTGTTGACGCTCTTCCTAAAAGCGTAACTTAAGAAAACTAATAAAAAAAAATTAATTTTTTTATGTTCCGCTTCTGCCAAAGGCGGATCACACCAAAATTGCAATACCTTTAGAAAGTACACCAGAATTGAAACAGGCCTAAAAAAGAACACCATTTTTACAAAATCACCTTTGAAGATGGGCCTGAAGAACTTTGTACTGTGGAAAAATGATGTTATCTAAAAGTAAAAGGAGAGGTGATCATTTTTCTGTCAGGTTGGTACTCAGGTCATGTTTTAAATGGTTGACATGTTATGTCAACATGCTACACCACAGGTGTTCTCTTAAAATTTACTAAGCGTCTAGCCAAGAATAATACGAAGTGATGGGTTTTAATTTTTATTTTTTTAATCTTTTATTTTAGAGCACAATTACATAAAGATTTACAATTCCGTCCTCCACTACAAGGAAATTTCGTAAACTGCCTTATGTGGGAAGTAATAATCAAGTGATTTGAAATCAATCAAGAAATGTTGGCATCCAAATGCAGGCGAGAATCATTTAAAGATGAATAACTGTTTCCAGGAACGAATATGAAGCACACGAGCATCAAATGGATGTGCAAGTCGTGATAATTACATGGAACTAAATATAAAAGCACAATATTGCACCACTCATATTCATAATGATAAAAATATAGCTATCAACCAAAAATTGGGTAATTCATTCATTCTCGTAACAATTTGGAAATGTCTAAATCATACATTCTCATACATCATGTGTGCAAGCACGAAAAATCATGAAGTCGTCTTCAGATAGCAGGAAAACCCAAAATTTCACAAGAATCTAAGGATGAAAAATTAAGAACCCCCTACCTTTACAAGTGCTGCAACAATTCAACCAACCAACCAAAAACTATATAACCCACCATCATCAGAGATCGCAACCTACCCCTGATCCAAAAATCCAAAAAGAAATTTGAAAAAAAAAAATAGAAAATGCACTAACTTGAGAAAACTCCTCCGATATTTCCGACAGAAGACCACTTGGTAAAACTGGAACCTCTGTTAAGAATGCAACAGTGACTTTGGCTACACTAAACAAACTCAGTATACTCACATTTATCCTACGCAACGGGTTTCTGTTTGGGTATGTACTTGATTTTCAGACTCCTCTCCGGCTTTTTACTGCCCTTTACTTGACCGTTTCCGCTACTCTGGTCCTCTCGGTTAGGACCTAACACATCAGAGACCGTAGTTGGGCTGTGGTGAATATCAGTAGAATCAGATGCTGAGGAGAGGACTAATGTCACATGATCTGCTGCGAGAGCTTCCTTCCATCCTGCACAACCGTCCAGTAAATCAAGTTCATACTGTAATTAAGTCAGAATAATTAAGAAGAGAACGAAAGGGTGGATGAAAGGTAAAATAGACATACTTCGTGCAAGAAACTCCTTTGCGGCAGCAGTGGAGAAAGGGATAGGCCCTTGTTGAACATTTTTATCCAAAAGTTCTCGAAAAGATTTCTGACTGTCATCATTCCCTCTATCAACAATCGAGATGTTTTTTGTTTCACCACGACTGATGGGCCTCCAATGCTTAGAAACCACAGGGACTGTACCTGTATTAGCTTTATTTTGTTTTTCTTTAGCATTTTTCTTCTCAAGAATAGGTGGTTCTGTTTTGCAAGTATTTTGTAATTCATCTTGCTGACTACTGCTCAGTGCGACAGATATAGAACCTATTATGACCTCACATTTATTTTCTTCGATCTGGGGACGGGTTTCCCCTGGGGCTGAAGGAGGTTGTTTCTGGCTATCCTCATCATTGTCAATTTTGTGTTTCCTTGTCCAAACTTTGTTTCCGTTAAGATTTCGGTCTTTGAATGGACCCGGCTTATGGATATTTTCAGTTTTTAGTGTTTGACGATTTGAGCTTCCATGTAATCCATACCGGCTGCTCCTTTGTGGGTTTGGAGCATGCCAACGATGGGTAGCTAAATTTCGGTGGCTATTTGCACCCAGTTCGGTGCTCTGTGAACCCCCCCTGTTTATATGTTCACTGCTGAAATCAACTTGTGCTTCAACATCTTCGTCTGATTCTTTTACCTGGGGATGAGTGGATTCTAAGTTATAATCTAAACCGGAATCAGGAGATGAAGGACCAGATGCTTCAGCTGAAGTTGGCCCATCTATCGTATCAACATTGATATTCAAATCTCCATCGTGCTCAGAGGATTGCTCTCTCAGTTTCTGTTCCTTTTGACGGAGCTTTTTTTGTTTTTTCCTCTCTAAGAGCACTGCTAGCCTAATGATATTGAAAACAGATAAATAAGTACAAACTTTGCATCCTGCTTCTGTAGAGCTATCCATTTCAAACATATAGAAACTACCTTCTCTGTGCAGCTTCTTCTTCCTCCACAAGCAGCTTTTGACATCTCAAGGCCTCTGCATCTTTGTCAGCAATCCATGCTTTGACCTGTTTAAAAAAGCATAAACACTTGTGAGTAAACTTATCAACTTCCAGACGCACAACACCTAGGTGGGTGGGGTGGGGGGTACAATAGAAGAAGGAACAAAGTATTTTTCTTCAGCAAAGATGCAAGACACTATTTCTGCAACTACAAAACCTGGATTTCAGTGCATTGAATTCACAATTAAAGAAGAGTGTGTTGCTTGGTAGCTAGTGGATATGGTAAAATGTAAAGAGGGGAAGTGCAAATACCAGTTCAAGTTCAAAAAGGAAGCTTGTGCTAGCAACTATGTTCTTCAGCTCAAGGCTACTTTTAGCAGTTTCTCCATCAAAGACATATTTCTGCAGAGACTCGGGCATACCAGCACATAAGAATGTTCTTTCACTAGCATCATCAAGGATGCTAAATAGTTCCTGTGAGGATATTGGTAGTCCAGAAGGCTTAGCTTGGATGATGTCCTGTGAATAAAATGCACAAGAATTGTTAAGGCATAGTAGTAATAACATAATCAGCAAGAGTACAATCGCATAAAAATGATGATGCCTTCTCACCAAAAGTGTGGAGCCAGCCTTCACATAAAACTGTGGAAGAGTCCAAACCCCAGGTTTGCGGAGAGAGGAAGCCAAGGCCCTTATTACTGATGATCCAGGAATTTCCTATGAGGATAATACATAGAGAAATCATATAAGTAAATGAGCATATGTAAATGAGCATATATGAACTGTCAACTACTTAAAGAAGAGGAAGATGAAGGAGAACAATGAGATGCCACATTTTTTACCAAATTAATGAGAGCTCACATGAACACCCTGAATATAAGCCAATATTACAACTTAGTCGCAATCAAAAGTGAGTATCATCTCAAACATGATGAAGATGGTTAATCGTTCTTTAACTAATTGAATCAGAAAGGACAAAGAATATCAATGAGAAAAAACACTTCTTGAATTTTTAGCTAAGACTTAGCCTGCCCAAGTAGTTGCTTTTCATGAAGAAAGAAACAATAATATTGAGCATAAAGCAAAACAGTTTATCATAACCCCTGGGGAAAAATCTACAAATTGATGGTTGCACAGTCCTAGAATAATGATAGCTCTCCATATTCAATAGGCATTATTTGATACAAAAGTTAGCTTCGCAGATCAATTGCTTAACTTTTATGGTATCCATTTCTTAAAGTATGGCTGCATGATATCCTAACAAACAAATTACACAGATATAAAGGAGGAACTGCATGGTTACCTTAAGCATCACATTATTAAATGATAAGACTTCCTTAACCTGCTCCAATGACAGCTGCACATCAAAACGAGATATTATTCTCAAATATAATGGAGGATATAATAAAAATTGAGCACAAGTGCCCAACAGGGAAACTAATTACCTTGTCCCAAAATGCAGCCAATAAATCCCTATTTTTGTTAGATTCCTGCACATGGTGCATACAAACATTAGGCACATTGGAAACCAACATTCTGAAAACTGCTACAGCCTTATGCTACATATAACCAGAGCTCATAATTCAGCAAAAGGGGCCATATATGTTGCATCTGTTTCTTATGAAGCTATGGACAACAAATATAACCTTGTTAACATTTAAAGATCGGCGGTGCACTCGAATATGTCTCCTGTAATTAATTGGTGAATAAAACTCCCGGGCACACTTCTCACACTTTTGCATCTGAACTTTCAAAGGAGTCAACAATGGCCAACCAGGGAGATCTGTATGTCAAAGAAGACCAAGCATTAATATTCAAACAATGTAACGCACTCTCTCCTATAAACTGATACGTGCATATATATTGTAAATTTGGAAATCCAACAAAGGTAACCGCAGCATTTGGATTGATCAATAAACATCAAAACAATCCTTTCTATAATTGCCAGATACACCTGAAAAATGATAATGCGCAAATTCCACCAGAAACGTCAGACATAAATGAGCAAGATGCAGAAATAGAACACCATCAGAAACAAAGGACAACTAAGAAAAAGATCCACACACTCAAGATCACAATCTCTTATCTAGTTCTCTTAGACCATAAATATGCAGGAAATAACATGTGCCAAACCCACAAATGCACGTGTCTTCTATTTCATCTGCAACGGCATCAACAATTGAGCTAGTTCATCATAGGAATGTGTATCTACAGATCGTAGCTCTAGCCAAGTACTGAACATTAGAGTAGCGGCAGCAATTTAATCTTTTAGGCAAGAAATGAGGATAGCGGACATTATTACTGTTGGCCGAAAAACCCTAGTATCCATCTCCGTGGGCCACAGAATGTGGGCTAAGGCTAATAGCCCATTATGGCGTCAACATAAAGTCTCAAATATGCTGTTAGTACATTGAACCTGGTGTGTGACGTATATATCTATCTCTGTACATAGAAGCTTTCGTTTATATATTTGGCAACCTACACATACCAAGCCCCAAATTAATCAGAAATAGCCATGCCACGCATAACGGTCTTATCAAGCCGATTTAGATCAATATAGCTCTAACAACAGTCATCACATCTCAGATAGAAAATAAAACTCTTTATACATCAAATGATATGGGTGAGAAAGACCATTACAGTATCTAACATTTGAATTTAATTTAATATTTACAGACCTGGCTGATCTAAGGCATGAAGCAACTGAATCCACTGCACTGGACTGTCCACTGTCCTTGAAAAAGGGAGAAGAGGATCCTTTTCGATAGCTTGGTTCATGAAAGGATCAAGGGAATTATTCCCGTCTTCTGATTTCGTTGCATTTAGAGTTCCACTTGAGCATAGCTTTGCAGCAGGCATCTAGGCTCCAAAACAATTGGCTCATACAGAGGCACTGCATTAAGATATAAATGACACAAAGTACCCAATCATATAGATTGACGAGGAAAAGATACAGAAACTAACTTAACAAATTTATATACTAAGAAAATATGTGCTGTGTTCATGAGACACAACTCAGTGATAGCTGTATCCAGAAATCCATATTACATTTTCAGATAATTAGCCTTATGTCAGGCAAGCCTATCATATCATGAATCAATACGGGATGAGACGTGTATGAATCATACAATTGGAATTAACATTACTTAGGCCAGAATATGAAGTCAAATAAAAGAAAATTAGTTTAAACTTTAAAGAGTTAGTATCATGCAATAATGATGCCTGGTTAAACATCTGAAGTTGGATAGTGATGCCCAAAGTTTGAAACTATATAATCTCTTATGATAATACATAACTGTGTTAACATATTTAGCTCCTTAACTATCTTTTAAATGGTAATACGAACCAACTCTCGGCTCTCAAGCAAGAAGGCAATTATTTCATAAATTGTACTTATGGACACTTACTTCCATAGATAACTACAACTTAAAGCGACACAAATTTAAAAGTAAATGCCGCTCATGCAACAAAAACCAAGCGGCTCTTAACCATCATTACTAGCTCTGTATTCTTGTCTAATATGATCGACAGCATTGTGCAAAAACTGGTACACAACACATATATTCTTTATAAATCTCAAGAGGCGGACACTTTAATAAATTTCATCGTAAACAAGGTGCTTGCTGATACTTAAACAAATTTCCCCAAAATTTATATGTCGATTGACTCAAATCATATACACTTCAATCTGAATGGGACCAAAGTTTTCCCAAAGTTACAGGAGGTTAGCACATTCAAGTTGCACCTCACTCAATCAACAAGGTCGAAAAACATTAATCACGTTACGTGCCTATCCTCTCTACAGTAGAACAAACTGTGGCCTTGTTTTTTAACAGCCACATGCCTATCCAGAAATCACATCGGCATGCCAATGTCCACCAAATCCTTAATTAACAGAATAGCACAGCATAAAAGGGAAATAAACAACAGGAAAACTACTTAATGTGTCAAAACAAACAGATTTTATACATACAGCAAAAAAACTCATTATAAAACAAATGCTAAACCCAATTAAAACCACCTCAGATCCAGTTCATGCACGTGGTGACTAGTGAATCTCAGTAAAGTCACTCAAGCACTCAACCAGACAAGCAAGCAACAATTAACACCACTCTGACAAAAACATTAACCAGCTGAGCATATCAAACTTCATTTCATAACAGGAATCAAACTCAATCAAAAATCGGCAAGCATAACAATCCAGCACACACACACACAGACTCAAATCATCATTAACGCGACAAAATTACAACAGAAACATAAGGTAAAAAAGCAGAACAAGCCACTGAACTAATAAATAAATCGCTTAACACAATAAATATCCAAACAAAATAGGAAAATTAATAAACAAGCCCTAGGTTTTCAGTTCAGGTGATCTACGATCGGCATGTGACCTAGAATCCACAAAAGACGAAAAGGCTCACGTACCAGTGACCGGTGAGATAGCCAGAGATTGTTCGCCGACGGAAACGCCGCCGCAAATCGGAGAAATGGATATTAATCGGTATCTACGTATAGGTAGAGTGTGTATCTAGAATGTGTATGTATAGAGAGAGAAAGAGAATCCGCAAAACCTTTATGAGAGAGAAAGTGAGTGTAAATTGGAACGGAGGAGAAAGGGTGATGAAAAAGGCGAGGGGAATTACAAACATTATATAGTGTGGTGGTCTGGTCGGCCAGCCCAAATTTTGTGTAGATTTTACTTAATATTATTTATTAATTTACGGAATATGAACTAAAAATTATTAAAATTGGATAAAAGTAAATTGTACGGATTTATCATTTTTTGTAATTTAATTAAGTAGTAATTATGCGTAAGAGTTAAGAGGATCAATATTGGGCCAAAAAAAAACAAGGGAACTGAATAGTTGGTGAAATTTATTTTTTTTTTATTTTTTTTCCAGTAATAATAACTACATTTTTATTACCATTTGAATTTAAATATTTAATTAAATTAATATAACTTCAAATACAGGTTCGGAATATTAATATTTTACTATAATTTTTTTATTCGGCATGCATGCAAAATTTCTGCTTTTAGAGTATTGGAAGCATAAATTAAAGTTGTAAAATATTTAATTTAGTAAACAAACTGTTATTTATTTACGATAATAATCTAAAAGTCGAGAAACGAAAATTAGCAATTAGTCTTCAAATACTTAAAAAATTATGCTTTAAATAATTAAATATTAAAATTTCAAACACTTTCAAAATATTTAAAAACAAAAAAGTTCAGAAACATCCCCATCCATCAATAAAATGTAAAAAGGCAATGAAGCATATTAAATAAATAAATACCGTGAGTTAAAGAAAGCAATGAAAAGTCATTTGGGAGGCTTTGGAAGTATCCTAGTTGAACTTTAATATAAATTCTTCTAGATTGTTCTTCCTTTGTCTCACCCCTAGCATTGGGTTTTCGCTTGGAATGTTCAAACTTCAAAATCACAGTTGTATCATAATTACACTCGAGAAAATGGGGAGAAAAAGGTCCAAATAATACCAAGACATTATAATCTATAATTTGCGAATACTTCTAAAATTATCATTTTACCGTATTCGATATCCGACACTCCTCTCGTAAAAAATTCCCAAAAGAGATTATAACATCATATCCATATCTTGTCTGTGAATTTTTAGATTATAATGTGTCAAGAAAAAAGAATTTGGGGCAAAAATATAAAAAGAAATTGAGATCAAAAAATAATCAAGTGCTAAAACCTTGTCTGGATTTGATTTATTAAACACAACATTTAAGCTCAACTAGATTAAAGTTCAAGGAAATATGACTGATTTGATGATCAAGCTACAAAAGAACTTAAATTTAATAGATATTACTGGCTTAAAGCCTTGTAATGAGTGTGCCCTTTTGCAGACGAGCAATGAATAACATTAATATACTTTGGGGTGTAAGTGTAATTAAAGTTTTGTTTGTACATATATGTTTGCACCCAAAGCTAGAATAGGAGTTTCACGCATTTTGCTGCCACTCCTGAATGGCATAGTAAAGAGCATAGTTGGGAATGAGGTCACAGTTCTCAAGCTTCAGATTTGTCATTGGAGAAGAGCTGTGGCCACTATCAAACCATCCTCTTATGGCATCAGCTTCATATGTGAAACCATCTCCTGCTATATGTGGATCTTTCATAATTTCCTGCACATTCCGGAGGAAAGGGGATACAGTTTTTAGATATCGCATTTGAGATATTTGCAGAAGGACCGTGTGAGATATGCCTAATGGACGTGAAAAACCTCGAGTAATATAGCATATCTTATGGAAAACCATGTGAAACATAATATGCAGATATATGCAGCGAGGAGACTGAACTGTGAGTTTGGTGATACACACGCTGAGCGTGCAGTTGAGATTCATTTTTCCATTATTACAATTGGCCCTAAAAAGATTGTTCTGCCCTTGTAAAAACTGCCCAGAAACCCTGTATTCTGAAAATATTGCACAAACAACCCTTGCAGATCGACCTAATGAAATTATAAAGAGCAATTTTGGAACTTTATTGGCAGTGAGCAACTTTCTGCAAACCCTTTTTTTTTGGTGAGATTTTGTATCACAAGGTTGACCGTGCTAATCATGCACAATACAGGGTTTTGGATGCAATATACTCTATTGTATATTTGTATTTGTGCAATTTAACAAAGAGATACAAACATTTTATTACCTGATAAATAGGACACATGAAATGGGAAGGTACTTTTCGCTGACTCGTTGAATCACTGCAAGATGAGGTAGGAATCAGCTGCGATGAGGTGCACAGTTCTCTCATAGGCTCGAGTTCACTCCAGACAACTGATTCAAGATCCGGGCGATCAAACCGTTCCTTCTCACAACATCTCACACCCAAATAAGCTAACCGGTTAGCTAGCTCAATCGGCCAATCACCAGCTGACACGTCCAAAAGAGTACCAACATTTCCTTTTTCAATAGCACATTTCACATCCCTAACAACACAATTTGCTGGCCTTGAAGTTAACAGTCTTAAAAGTACAACTCCAAATGAGTACACATCAGATTCAGTGGTTAACTCTCCATTATAAAAAATTTCAGGGTCCATGTAAGCCAGATTCTCTGGACCATTCTCTCTACTGCTCTCAGTGACCAAATTAAAGACACCAAAGTCGCTTATTTTGGTAACAAGATTGGGATCAAGAAGGATGTTGGAGGGTTTTAAATTTCCATGAACATTGCAACTATAGTTGCCATGCAAGAATAGAAGGGCAGAACATGTTTCAATAGCAATTTGTATGCGAGTTTGCCATGAAAGCAAAGATGCTTTGGCAGGGTTAGAAAGGTAATTGTCAAGGCTTCCATTCTCGATGTACTCATATATGAGTGACCTTGATTCTGGACAGGCACCAAGAAGAGTTACAAGATTTGGATGTCTCACTCTTAGTAAAACTTCTGCCTGCATTGAGAAAAGGATTGGGAGAAATTAGGAATTTTCCTCAATTGCGACTTTTCCTATAAGAAAAAAATTAAAGAAAGATGATAAATAATTTTAGTCCCCTCCCTGGTCGCTATCTACAATTACATAAGTATCCTCTGTTGGTTTTAAAATTAACCATATCACCCTTATACTCATTCTCTACCTTACATCCTCCTTCTATTGAACACAGAATGTTAAATGAAGTCAACATTTCAAGATTTAGTAAACTTCCCAAATTGCTCTCATATTTATGGATCAAGATATATTTTGTAATTCTAATCAAATTTCATTTACGAAATGAGGGCATTTTGTAAATTTGAAATCAAGAGGTCAAAACATAGAAAAATCACGAGAATAGCTAGCCTGAAGTCTTGGTTACAAGATTATGTAAACATTACCTCATTCTTGAATTCTGAATCACTCTGAGAACCAGAAGAGGGCAACATCTTTATAGCCACCTTAACATTGAAGAGCATCCCCTTAAAAACACTCCCATATCTTCCTTCTCCAATTTTCTGAGATGGTTTAAAATTTTGAGTTGCCTCAATGATGTCTGCAAAAGAGATTCCAAAAAAATGTGCACTCAATATTCCTGAAGGATCCTCTGTTTTCAAAGTCCTGTATTTGTTAAATTTTCTAATAGCAGAATCACACTCTATCTGCAGTTTATCCCGTGTTTCCTTAAACGAGATCAAGAGATTCACAGCCTGAATTATTTTGTCCTCCAGCTCTTTCTCTGAGCAGTATGCCTCTCTCAGTTGGCTTTCAAGTAAAGGCTTTTGTTCCTCAATCAGCTTAATTTTTTCTAAACACTGATTGTACTGATTTTTCATTGTTTCCGTTTCTTGACTCTGTGTATGTAATTGTTCCTCAATTTCTTTACTTCTTTTAGCCTCTTCCTCGTAAAGACTTTCTGCTGTCTCAGCCTGTAAAACCGAATCACAAAATGAACTAAATATGAGAAAAGATAACAAAAGACAACTTAGTATTGTATCTTTACCTTATCTACAGCCACCAAGGCATCTTCTTCAGCTCTCCATCGCCTCAATGACTCTTCAAATGCTTCTTGTTTAGTTCTCTCAGCATCTATCATTGCGTGCTCTAGTTTGTTGCGTATGTCAGAAGTTTCTTTTTCTTGTAATTCTGAATCCTGAAATGTTTTCTTGTTTTAAAAAATTATAGATCAAAGTACACATGCATTCAGATTGTTAAATAATTCTCAAATATTACAAAACAAGCATACCAGTGAATCATTAGAAGAAGAACGTGGTAAATGCTCCAAATCCTGAACACTTCCACTTGTCTGGCCCAGTGTTGGAGCAGTTGGGTTTATTGTGTTTAATACCTCTTCTGTTGATTTTGTTGGTGGCTCCACAACCTGAACATTTTCATCACCCACACCAATGTTTTCCTTGGGATCAGGAGGTGTTAATGTTGTTCTAACAGTATCTGTTGAAGGCCACAGTGTCTTGGTATTGTTTATATGAGAATTAGAGCCTGTAGACCTAACCAAGAAACAACTGGTCAGTCTGCTCAAAACAAAACAAAACAAAAAGGTTGTTAGTTCCTAAAACAACAAATTATAACTTGGCCTCACCTTGAATAAACGAGGGATCCTTTGGAAATAAACCAAATACGACATGATATTGGAGCCTCCTGGCAGACAATCATAGCTTTACTGGAGTTGGACTCTGACATTTTCCTGCAATCTAGATGACTCCATATCAATAAGGTCATTTTTCACTTGAATAAGCACATTAACACTATATATCAATTATCAAACTTATATAGCGGTATAATCTAAAATTTTGATCCACCAAGTATTTTCAATGCTCAAAATTTCCAGTTCATTTCAGCAATTTGTAATGATGCAGCTCAGAGCATGATAACACTTCATAAACTTTTTAAACTTTGAATTTCCATTTATAGCAGCCACATAATAATCCTTCACTATGAGCATGAATAGTGCTTTTTCAGTACATAAATTATTGTGAAGCAAACAAATAAATAAATAACACAAAACGACCTCAACATACTTTGAGTTGAATGTCTCAGCTGCAGCTCCCATGATGAGCCATCTTATCCGATGTTGAATTATAAGCTGTAGAATCCCTTTCTCAACGCTTTTCATTTCTATACAAACTTTATCAGCTTTCTTCTGCAGAAGTGTAAAGCAAATGCTCTTCTTCAAAAGGCAGTTCATGAAAAGCCCATAAATTTCTTAAAAAGTCATCAGTTTTGAGAATTAAAAATTGTAAAGGTAAAGCCAATCAACTAATCAGAAACAAGTAGATAAACCATGCTTGATTCATATGCATGAAAATGGCTGATTCAAAAGTATTACAGTAAGCAAGAGAGTAATTGAGGAAAATACGTACCCCGTTCTGCGATAAGAAGAGAAGGTACTGGTTTATAAGCTTTTGTGTCTTTAACCTCTCGTATTCCTGGCACGCTTTAATTGCATGATTTTTAAGTTTGCTAGCTGAAAGCTTCCCACTCACTGAAAACAATATGGGATTCAAGAAAGTACGTTAACTATCAATATGAGTAACATAACAGAGTCCGACCATACATTCATCTTATACAACAGAAGCTACAGAACAACAAAATTACAGCAACCATTTTCATCATCCACACATATTATTACCTCTAGAAATTATAATTCAACACTAATCCATCAAAATCGCCTGTATATTCACACAAACGAAAGCTGTAAAAACTCAGGGTCAAAATCATCAAGAACTCTGATGATCAGGTAAAACTAGCCAGTCCCTAAAAACCCCCTACCCACCCCAATTATCAGTTCCAAAAACTCGTAGCAGAAACAGAACTAAAATCAACAATCCCATCAACACAAACGAAAATGGAGGACAATCAAGTAAAATCTTACTGAGCGAAACCAAGCTAGTGGGCTGATGAATATGCAGAAGGCAAATATTCCTCCCCTCGAAATTCTCAACCGCCCAATTCAGCAGCGACTTCCCCTCCTTCAAATCCCTTCCCACGGCCACATACACCGGCAAATCGAAATCACTGGCTTCTCCCTCACTCCCCATCTCTCCCCAGAATTCCCCAATCAAAAGCCCATCAATGTGCGTGGATTTTGAGGGAGATTTGTATGGTAGAGGGAGTTGAACAAAGTCGTGGTCAGTAAGAAAAAAGAAAAGGAAGCAATGTAGCTTTCCCACTACGCGAGTGTTCGTACTGAGAAAGGAAAGACTTTGGATGAAAAAGTATATGGAGATAGGTCCAAATTCCAAAGAAATTTTGCTTCTTTTTTAGTTTACTTTCTTTTCTTTTCCAAGAATCAACCTTTTTATTTTTTGCAATTTCATGACATGAATTCTCTAATGTTTTTTAACCAAAAGTTAGCTAATAACTAGTCGTAAAATTGAGCATAGTCCACTGTAACTAGTTGTTAAATTACGCATAATCAAATTTAGAACATCTGATATTTAATTAATTGGTGAGAGACGAGAATGATAATTGGGTGTTTGGATTCTCTTGTAATTTGGGGAATATTTTTATCATAACTGA